>OW971867.1:4800000-6055000 GCA_943193625.1 Mucor piriformis
TATCTTTTATTTTTCTGTGTTAAATCCTAGATTTCTCCACACTCACTCTTGTAAGTGCCAAACAAAAGGATAAGGAACGCTGGACTGCCAAAGACGTGTTCAAGGCCGCTATCACTCTCTTTGATAACAAGATTCCTTCTGCCAGTGATATCTCCAACGCCGTCATAGCCAGTGATACCGCTACCATCAAAAGAAAGATCACTTCTGATCAGGGTGACTCTCGGGGAAGCAAAAGAAGAAATCCCTCTGCCAAATATTATTGCAAGGTACATGGGGACAATAACTCGCACGATTCAAACCAGTGTAACCAAAACAAGTCTGGGGAATCCTCTTCGTTTGCTGGGTCGTCTAGACCATCCCGTCGTATGCTTGGTGATCGTAACCAACCTCGCGCCGCAACAAGTAACCCTTGTAGGTACTGTGAGAAGGAATGGTCCCGTGGCCATCGCTGTGACGAGTACTTCGCCAGCCGCAATATTAATAAGACAATTCTGTCAATTACAGCCAACAGGCAACAACAACAAGAACAACAGTTCGATCAGTATGAATGTAAGAATAACAAAATTAATAAGTATTCCTCATACAAAGGTCTAATTACTCCTCTTCTCATTAACGATAGAAAACTCAAAGGAAAGATTGACACTGGAGCTGAAATATCTTGTATAAATAAATACGTTCTTGACGTTTACTTCCCTCAAATTAAAATAAATAAAATTAAAGGAAATATAAATTATCTTGACAAAAATACTAAAAGAATCGGACAAACCGAACCAATGAAAATAAAATATCTAAATGCTATAAGTTTTGAATTTTCCTTCGAGGTTGTTGAATTTAATAATGTTCTTCAAACTGAATTTGATGTATTACTCGGAGAAGATATTCTTGACAATCTCAATATTGGTCTCACTAATGTCGCTTACAAATATCCGGAAGATAAGGAAGCTATTGAAAATCTTCAATTTGAAAGTGCGAATCACGATCCTTCAAATAAATATGATCCTGAAAACGCAGATTATGGTACTTCAGAAGAAAGAGAAAAATTCATGAAATTTATCCAACCTTCCATCCAAAGAAATGAAAGTATAAAAGCTGGACAATTCTGTAACTTACCTGAAAGTATCGTAAGAATTCCCATAAAAAAGGATGCTACAAATTGTTATATTCCTCAGTACCCTATACCATATCATGCTATCCCCGAGATAAGAAAGCAAGTAAATGAATGGATGGATGCTGGAATTGTGGTTAAATGTAAACCAAGCAATAAATATAACTCGCCATTACTCGCTATTGGAAAAAAGGATGAGAACAACAGGCTTACAAAAACACGAGTATGTCTGGACTTAAGAAGACAGAACATGAACATCAATGATTCACTTGTAGAAGATTATACTGTTCCAAACATCCAAGATATTTTTGCCAAGGTATCCCAAGGAAAAGTGTTTAGTCGTTTAGATTTAAAATCAGCCTATAACAGCTTTAAAGTGGATGAACCTAGTCAAGAAGTATTATCTTTTACCTTTGATGGACAAACATACAAATGGGTAGGAACATGCTTTGGGCTTAAATTCGTAACCAGTCAATTCTGCAGAGTAATGAACATCATCTTTGATGGCGAAGCACAAATTGCTACATATGTAGACGATTGCTGTATCTTCTCGGATGTAGAAAATCATGCCGAAATAGTGAATAGAGCAATCGATAAGCTCACTGAAGCTAACCTTAAAATCAATTATGAAAAATGTACCTTCTTTAAAACAAGTATATACATGCTAGGCTTCGTTATCGGCCCTGGTATTACAAAAATTGATCAACAAAGATTGTCTAACATCGATGAGTGGCCAATCCCAAAATCTGCCGAACAAGTAAGAAAAATTATGGGCGTCGTATCATATTTAAGAGCGTATGTACCCATGATATCAAAAATTGCAGCACCTTTGGACGCACTCCGAAATGATAAGAATGTTCTCGAAAAATGGACACCACTCCATACCGAAAGATTGAATAGTATAAAGAAGATACTTATGTCAAAAGATATCTTACACACTCCTAAAATGTCTGAAAAAATGTATTTGGAAACTGATGCGTCACAATATGCAGTATCCGCCATTCTCACACAAAGAGATGAGCTAAATAGAACTGTCATTATTGCTATGGCTAGTACATCATTACCACCATCTGCCCAGAATTGGTCTGTGAATCGTCGTGAATTATTTGCTATTTATTATGGATTTCAAAGATTTCGTTCATTGCTTTTAGGACACCCAAACATAGAAGTTTGGACAGATCATCGTGCTATCACATTCTATTATACTACACATATTCCAAACCGAACAATACAATCTTACATGGATGTTTTAAGCGAATTTTTCTTCACAGTAACATATATTAAGGGATTGGATAATGTACTCCCTGATCTCCTCAGTCGACTGTACCCTCCTTGTATTGAAGATAAAGAATTAGAAGATGACGAAGATAAAAAAATAAGACAATTAAATCGGATCATATTAGAAAGAAGAAAGAAAATGCCTGTTGAAAGTTATAAAGTAACAGATAAAATTACATCAACAGATAGATTTATTTATAAACATCAAATACGAAGTACCGATAAACAAATACACATATTGGCCGTAAAATTAAACTCTACAAAACATAAAGAGAACTTACCAGATTACATTACCCCTCCAATCGAACAGAGACAAAAATTATTATATGATGCACATCAACTAGGTCACTTCGGGACGGACAGTATTGTAAAAACCATACATTCTGACGGACTCCATTGGACAGGAATCTTTACTGAGGCTAAACAACTTGTGAATGAATGCATCGACTGTGCTCGTCATAATGTAGCCCGTAAAGGCTTCCATCCACTAAAATCACTTATATCTGCTGATCCTTTCGCACACATTTCCACCGATATGGCTGGACCCTTTAGTGTAACTGCCAATAATAATGTCTATATCTTGGTTGTCGTTGACATCTGTACTCGCTATATCATAGCTCGAGCATTACCCAATAAACAAAGTGATACGATTTCAAATTCACTATGCCAAATATTTGGCGACTATGGATTGCCTACTAGGGCCTTGGTCAGTGACAATGGTAAGGAATACAAGAATGTGCTATTAGCATCCGTTACAAAGACGTTAGGATTCGCCCATAGATTTTCCACACTTTACTACCCACAAGCTAACGGCTGTGCTGAAAATGCTGTAAAAATAATTGTTAATACAGTCAGAAAATTGTGTGGTAACGACACCAGTCGTTGGGACAGTATATTACCTGCTGCACAACTTTGTTGCAATCTAAAGATAAGAGACCGTACCGGAAGTAGTCCTTTCTCACTTATGTTTGCTCGTAAATTTCCAATCGTCCAAGAAGATTCAAATTCTTCAGTTCAGACTCCACTTCCAAAAAAAGTAATCACAACTGACGATCTTATAAAGAAAGCCGAATACATGGCCTCAATCGTATTTCCTGCTATTCATGAAAGAACAAAAGCATTAATGGAAGTGCAACAAAAAACATTCAATGATAAACATTACCTCATAGATATCCCAATCGGATCTGTCGTAATGGTCAAACTGCCATCCAGAGCAACCAAACTATCACCTCTTTATGAAGGACCCTTCACTGTCACTACCAAAACTAAAAACGGCACATATGTATTGAGAGACAGCATGAATGAGTTATTACACAGAGATTATGTACCTTCTGAATTAAAAATGGTGTCGATCGATGAAACTGCCATTGAGGATGAACTCTATGAAGTCTGTGGTATTTGATAAAATAGCACCAGGTCAAAATAATGAGATAAATGTGTATTTTTTATTATAGGTAAAAAATAAACTAAAGAACTCTGCTGCTATAAAATAATCAATCCTTTTATATTGAACAACTGCCCCTGAAAGTTAGTGAGTCAACCTTTCTGGTTTTGGAATAAATCTATACTCAGTTTCCCGCCTTTTGTTAAATGAATTCTACTCGTTAGAATTGACTTCAATTAACATTGTCCTAGATCAAAGGATCCGGGAACACTTCTTATTGTGTTTTTCGGAGTAGAAAGAACCAGTAAGATAATGTGTAACGGTAGCTGTCAAAAGGGGCATAACATGAATTATGGTTAATTGGCTTCGGCAGAACATATTTGTAATGTTTGACCTCTTATTGATTCAACGGGTTCTTTTAACCCATCTGTGAATGAATAAGATATGATCCCAAATATAGAACATCTTATCGATGTTGGTATGTTTGGTTGCAGAAAGTAGGCATCCATTTGATTATGCACTATTTCTATTATACACTTATCAGTCGTATAATTTGTATCAATATATAAATAAATGAACCATTGATAATGATAGCTGTTCTATTCTCTCGATGGGTAGCTAATCCATTGAGGGAACTATTATTATTAGATTTCTCTTTTTTATATTCTTGATTTAATTGGAGTGGGTTTTTAGTTTTCCAATTTAGGTATAGTAACTCAGTTGTGTATTATTCTATATGCAACTTTTATCCCTATATCCATTTAAGCCAATCATGCCACCTTTTATATAGAAGTATGTACTCGAGGTAGAGGTAGTTGTGTAGTAGTATACATATGTATGCTATTACTCAACATTCAAAGATATTTTATTTTATAATTTATAACTTTATACGATTTATTTATTTATTCTTAAATGAATCGTACTCAAATACGACAATATTGGCCAATGGAAAAAGTTTTGGGATCTACCTATTTCTCCAGATATTCTTACAGTATGGTATCGTGCGATTCATTACAAGTTGCCTAACTGTTGTGTATCAAGGCAATGTAGAAATTATAAAGACAGTAATAGAGTAGTTGGAGACTGTTTATAAGATTGTCATTTATTATGAAATAAAAACCTCTAGTATTTATATAAAAGACTTGTCTGCTGAGTTATCACTTTGATATTATTGAAAGTTGTTCTTCGTTACCAAATATAGATACCAATATTGGTTGTTGCTTCACTAATGCACGTGTACTCAATGACTTAGTTTCCTTATACAACGGTATTCTCGTGCTAACGAAATACTAATGATATAATATCTAATAGTACTAACTATTTCTTTTTGGCATGATTACTAAATCATGAATGATGTATAGATGTTGATATGTTCTTATTGACAATAATAAGAGTGTAACCTAGCTAGATCACCACACTAACAAAAGCCTCTTACACAATATAATCCCCGATTCTTTCCCTTCTGCTGCTGTTATCCATTGTCCACAAACTGAGGATACTTTAAACCACTTTCTGTATGATTGCCCCACTAAACAGTCTATCTGGCTCCAGTGTTTATCAACCTTCTTTCCAGACGTGCTAATTGAACCAGGTAGAGTACTATCCATACTCCTTTAGCTTGATTATGGTGACTTTCAAAACAAAAAATCTACTGTTGCCACTTCTTTATCTCTCATCTCCATTATTGGTTGTATATTGCTTGGGATCTGGAGTTCTCATTCGAAACTAGTTTTTGACGATCAACCTTTTACAACCACCACGGTGTTTCCACTCTGCTCTTTTATCGTATGGCAATTACACTTTCAATCGCTGACTGATTAGTCGCAATTTATTTTCATTCACAAGCTAATTTGATCGCCTTTGTCGTACTAATTGTAGCTTTTTGAAGTTATGCTTCGACACTCTGAAAAAAAAAAAAAAAAAAAAAAAGGAAACAAAAACACAAAACAAACCCCCTTTTAGTTCCACCGGGACATTAAATAATTTTTTTAAAGACAGATGCGCTGCCTTGTCGTGCGACTACTAGTAATTAATCCAAGATACAAAATATTAAGTTAGGAGATCAAAAGATGATTTTATTGCAAATATGAATTATTCTATTTTATGTCAAGTTAGTATTAAGAGACCGAAAAAGGGACGACAGCCTTTCCCTACAAAAAAAAAAATAAATTCCCAGGAATGCACAAAAAATTACTGAAAACATTGCAGCGAGGACAATGACAACACTTCCGGGCTACATCTCAACAGACTTATGATACTTAAAAAAAACCCATGGCGGGGGTCGAACCCGCAATCTTTAGTTTAGAAGACTAACGCGTTATCCAATTACGCTACACGGGCAGTACACAATTTGTCAGGCCCAGTATTCTACATGATTCGGATGGTTACCAAACTAGTAGTCCGGCCCGCACTAGCCCGGCACATACCGGCATTAACAGGTACACCCCGGTTGAGCATGACGTTGACATGGATATTCCGGTGGAACTTGAAATCAGACTCAAGAAGACTAAGAATCAGAAAAGGAAGTTTGTACCTCTTACTAAAAATAACATGAAGACTAAAAAGCGAAGACAATAGTAACGCCACTTCATCACAACCATTATCACACCACACCACTCTTACTATCCCTTCATCTTAAATATTAAACAGGTGCTCAATACATTATCAGATATCCTGTTTATATAATTGTATATAATATTACTAATAGCATTATCCCACTCGAGTATAAATACCCTGATATAATTATTCAATAAATCATTATCTTCTATTTGACATTAAATACTTCTTTTACTATTTGATTATTCTAAATAACCACTGAAAGTTGATTTAGATATACAAGAGACTTACAATATTGTCAGGCCTAGTATTCTAGATGATTCGGATGGTTATCAAACTAGTCAATGCAGATAAAGCTACTTTTAGCCCGTTTACCGATGTCTTTTTTTAAAATCGTTAAAATTTGTAAAAATTGATTTTTTTTTATTTTTGCTGATAGTGCCAACTTTGTGGAGTATGACATTATTGACAGTGTGTTTATATCTGTAAAACTCATTGAGTTATTTACGTTCAAAGTTTTTTCAAATTTCAGCGTCTGGAAGTGTCTAACAAAGCGGTGTTTTATTTACGGCTGAAAATTTTTTTAGTGTGTACAGTTTGTGTACAGAATACTATTTTCGTTTTACAAAAAATGGTTAAAAAAGTGAAGTACACTATAGTAGCCAATTGTGACAAATAACTTTACTCTATAATACCTCGAAGAGGATGAAGTGTTTTCAACAGTGAATAACTACTTATTATTAGCAGTATTGAGATCAGGCCCTGAGTTCCAAACAATGCACTTGAGAGATTTTTTATTTTATTTGGTTTCTTTGCCTTTTTCAACCGAGTTATTTTTTACCAATGACGAAAATTACAAAAGTACCTTGCTTTTGTAAAAGTTATTGTGCTGGTGGACTTCCTGCTGAATACAGCTTTGTCACCTTGAAGACTCGTAAGAGACATGAAGCAATTGACCCTGAAGCAATTGTCCTCAGAAAAAAGCACACTTTGATTCAAGGTCTGCCATGTCAAGGTATGCTTGAGAAATAGCACAACGTTACTTTATTGTTAAAACTCACTCTACCTTTTTTTTTACTTGTTTGAATTCAAAAGAAATTCCACTTTACAACAACATTGCGGAATCGACAACATGGACCCAAAGTCTATTAAATGAACCTGACTTGGAGACTTACGAAGGTAAACAGAACTTTCAAACTATTTTTGTTTAGTTTTAGCGTTGACTAATTTAAAACCTTTTTTTTTACGACTAGACGATTTTTACACTGAGTACCAAACTCAAGTAGAATCTGAATCTTCAAAGGTCAATTGTGAGGATGAAGAGGTTAATGTCGAAGAGGACGAAGAGGAAACTACCGAAGAGCAAGGTACTACCTTTATTTTTTGTTTACAACAGCACCTGTGTGCTAATGATATTTTCTTTGTAGCTTCCAATGACCCGTCGTTGTTTCCCTCTGAGCCGGTGGCATATATTTTTGTTTTGTTGCTCATGACTTTGTATGGCAAGTATATCACTACGCAAGGTGCCGAAGTAGTCATGTTGTACTTGAACATCGTCTTGGAATTTTTGGACTTGAAGTTTCGTTTTCCCAAGCAAATGAAGACGTTCTGTTGTGTATCAAGGTAATGTAAAAATTATAAAGACAGTAATAGAGTAGTTTGAGACTGTTTATAAGATTGTCCTTTATTATGAAATAAAAACCTCTAGTATTTATATAAAAGACTTGTCTGCTGAGTTATCACTTTGATATTATTGAAAGTTGTTCTTCGTTACCAAATATAGATACCAATATTGCTTGTTGCTTCACTAATGCACGTGTACTCAATGACTTAGTTTCCTTATACAACGGTATTTTCGTGCTAACGAAATACTAATGATATAATATCTAATAGTACTAACTATTTCTTTTTGGTATGATTACTAAATCATGAATGATGTATAGATGTTGATATGTTTCTATTGACAATAATATGAGTGTAGCCTAGCTAGATCACCACACGTTCACTTCCAGAATGAAGTACCAAGACAAATTTTATCAAGGAATCAAGGAGTACCTCAGCTGCAGTTGTTGCCATGCAATTTACCATATGCCATTGACACAACAGGAACGAGAAAGACATCAACGCTGTAGTTTTATTACAAAATTTTCAAGTACCACAAAACGCCCATTAGATCGATGTGGAAACAAATTGTACGACAAAAGTAAAACGGGCAAGTTAAATCCAAAGCGTACGTACATTTATAACTCTCTTATTACTACGTTGAGGCAGTTTTTTGGTCGCGAAGAGTTTGTTGAAAAACTCACTTCTTGGAAAACCCGAAAATTACAAAAAGATGGGTTTATGTTTGATGTGACGGACGGTGATGTATGGAAGTCATTTAGATTAGACCCTGCTGCTGAAAAGCCTTTTGTTGAGGAATCGGATACCAATCTCGTTTTTTCTTTAAATGTAGACTGGTACCAACCTTATGCTAATAGTGTATTCTCGGTAGGTGCTATCTATTTGACTATCTTGAATCTTGATAGAAGAGTTAGAAACAAAAAATGTCATACGATATTTATTGCTGCTATGCCTGGACCTGGAGAAGCTTACCTGCAGCAAATTAATAATTATATGCGACCTTTAGTTGAAGAACTCAAGATATTGATGGCTGAAGGTGTGGCTATGATGACTACCGCCGGTGAAGTGATTGTCCGTGGTGCGCTGATTCTTGGTACTTTGGATCTACCTGCAGCAGCAAAGACCTTTGGGTTTAGCGCTCATAATTCTTTGTTTGCTTGCCGAAAATGTGATCATCCGTTTCCTTCTCTTGAAGAAGATCCAATGAAACGTGATTTTTCTGGTGGATGGGATGGCAATTGGAAAAAGCGTACGATGGCATCAAATTTGGCGTATGCCAATCAATGAAAATTGGCTTATAACAAAAGTCAACGCCAAGAACTGGTGAGACAAAATGGTACGAGGTGGAGTGTCTTTCATGAACTCCCCTATTTTGATATTGTTCGTTTTGTTGTGTACGATCCCATGCATAACGTCTGGCTTGGTACTTGCAAAAGAATAGTGCAACATGTCTTTTTGAAAATGGGCCTCATTGTGAAAAAGGATTTGAAGGAAATGGCAGCAATTGCTAGAAATTTGATCATGCCATTTGGATACGACACCGCTTCTATTGCTAGAAAAATTTGCATTGGTGATGGATTTGCGTATTTCAAGGCCGACGAATATCGTGTGTATTCTCTTTTTCTGTCACCTTTGCTTTTAAAAAGCCGTCTAACAAATGCTCAGTACGAAAATTGGATGCTCTTTGTCAGTGCAATGCAGGTCATGAGTATGCCAAACGTTAAAATTTCTGATATTCGCCTCTGTCACGCCAAAATCGTTGATTTTTGTAAAGGGTTTGAAATTTTGTATGGTAAATCTAGTTTATACAGTAATATGCACTATCATGTACATTTATTGGAACAAATGCTTGACTTTGGAAGCTTTCATTCACACCATGCTTTTAATTATGAACGGTACAATGCTGATTTGAAAGGTGTCAACACAAACAACAAATCCATTGAAAGAACTGTTGTCAACAAATTTGTGGAAAGTGTACACCGTCAAGATTATTTTTCTTCGTCAACAATTCCGGATTTAGATCCCCATGTGTCTTTTGATAATCTGAAATCTATTTTTTTGGGTGAAGATATTCATGGCAAGAAGAAGGCTTACGAAAATGCTTTTTTGTCTGAAGAGATAAAAAATGCAAATGATGCTGATTTTGATTTGTTTGGGTTCATCGATTTGGCTGGTAACAGTAATGGTAACGGTGTGGAATTCGAGGTATATAAAATATCAAGAATTAAAAAATACAATATAATAAAACGTAGAGGATTATCAGACTGTCAAAAAGTAAACTAAAATCTTTATTAAATAAAAGACATTGGCCTTTATATACAAATATCAGGTACGGTTAAACTATAATTGATCTCCAGAAGATATGTGAAACCTGTCAAGTATATTCATGTGGATGACAATCAATTGAGGTATCTTGAAATAAAGGGACCTTCTGGAAGATACGTTCTAGCAAAACTAATTATTATTGGATTGTATTATCCGGGATATTTGCCATTGGTTATCGATGTCGTAAATGATGAGGATCGAATCTAGCGAGCATCCAATAGTATGAAAATAAAACCAACAGATAATAAATCAATATTTATAAAAGTTATTAAAGTATTAAATGGATTGAGATTAAAGAGTTATATGAGGATATAAGCTCGATCACAACAAACGGTGGTTACACGCATGCTTATGGGTTTGAACAACTTCCATGTAGCACCGTCCAGTCTATGAAATTCAACAAGGCTTACAGTGCTCTAACATCGGATGAATACGATCAATTACTTTGTTATTACCAGGAATATTTCGATTCTAGTGACGATATTGATCCGTATATCTTTGGCAAAGATGCTCAAGTGGAATGTATGATGTACGATGACGACAATATTATGTTAGAGCATAATAGAAACGTCAAGGTTAGTGCAAAGGTAGTGAAATTCAAGTCAATTAACATTCTTGGTCAAAGGTACAGTTCTCGTGAAGCTACCTCAGCCAGAGGTAGTTACATACGTGCCTTTTATCGAGATGTTAATGAAATTGATTCTACAAACCATGTGCTTCGCCCTGCCCAAATTCAGTTTTTTTTTCGACAATCATTGCCTATCATGGATACCAACAACAAATTGCAGATAGTAACTTTTACCTTTGCCTATGTTCGCTGGTATAAATTTCTGGATCCCAATTGCTACGTCACAACATTTGATACCATTAATTCCCATTCTTGTTCGAATAGTTTTACCAATCGTTCCTTTATGGATATTCTTCCCGTGCACTGCATATATTCTCCAATTGGTATATATGTTGAAAGACTCAGCAATTGTAATATCATTATTGATTTACCTAGACGCATAGTGGAATAAGTTTGTAAACGGTAACTATGTCAATATTCAATAAATTATATTTAACTTTTTTGCTTTATTTTGTAATTTTCCAAAAAAAAAAAAAAAAAAAAAAAAAAAAAACAGGTAGTTTAATTGAAACCCCAAGCAGGCAAGAGTCGTCGTTGGGAAGGCTTGGGCTCTACTTCCACCGTCTCGTAGACCCTCTCCTTAGTACACACGCCCGCATTGGGGTTTTGGTCAAGGCGAAGCTTGTCAAGTTTCAAGAAGAAATCGTTCAACTACACATTACATAATTAATTTGATTTATATAGGTCCATCATAACATACCTTGGGGCTTCTCCAGCTAGGCCTTTTGACGAGAATAGTCTTACTTTGATTACTATTCTCTCTGTAATCTCCGTCCTCCTCAGTAGAACAGCATTCTTTATCGATGAACAAAAATCCATCCTGGACCGACGGATTAGCTTGAGAAATAACCTGTCCAAACTGTTGAGGATATTATAGATTTGTTCATACTGAACTATTGCATTTCAAACAGAAAGTAAAGTCGTAATGACATATCATGCTATTCTACATATTCCCACTTGTCATCTTCTATCTTGTTGCATACTGTGCATGTGGTGTAACCACTTGTCGAGCACGGTATATGTTAACCCCACTCAATAGTTTTACACGTACAAGGTTATCGGTTATTGAATAATCTTGATACAAAATCTTTCTTAATTTAATTACGCGACTGAGATTCATTTAATCCCATTTTGCATTATACGAGTACGTGATGTTATTCGTCAATATGATTGGATAATAAAACCACACTGTCGTATTTGAGTACGATTCATTTAAGAGTAAATAAATAAATCGTATAAAGTTATAATTTATAAAATAAAATATCTTTGAATGTTGAGTAATAGCATACATATGTATACTACTACACAACTACCTCTACCTCGAGTACATACTTCTATATAAAAGGTGGCATGATTGGCTTAAATGGATATAGGGATAAAAGTTGCATATAGAATAATACACAACTGAGTTACTATACCTAAATTGGAAAACTAAAAACCCACTCCAATTAAATCAAGAATATAAAAAAGAGAAATCTAATAATGATAGTTCCCTCAATGGATTAGCTACCCATCGAGAGAATAGAACAGCTATCATTATCAATGGTTCATTTATTTATATATTGATACAAATTATACGACTGATAAGTGTATAATAGAAATAGTGCATAATCAAATGGATGCCTACTTTCTGCAACCAAACATACAAACATCGATAAGATGTTCTATATTTGGGATCATATCTTATTCATTCACAGATGGGTTAAAAGAACCCGTTGAATCAATAAGAGGTCAAACATTACAAATATGTTCTGCCGAAGCCAATTAACCATAATTCATGTTATGCCCCTTTTGACAGCTACCGTTACACATTATCTTACTGGTTCTTTCTACTCCGAAAAACACAATAAGAAGTGTTCCCGGATCCTTTGATCTAGGACAATGTTAATTGAAGTCAATTCTAACGAGTAGAATTCATTTTACAAAAGGCGGGAAACTGAGTATAGATTTATTCCAAAACCAGAAAGGTTGACTCACTAACTTCCAGGGGCAGTTGTTCAATATAAAAGGATTGATTATTTTATAGCAGCAGAGTTCTTTAGTTTATTTTTTACCTATAATAAAAAATACACATTTATCTCATTATTTTGACCTGGTGCTATTTTATCAAATACCACAATTTTTTTAATGAAGAACCAAGGAACTGCTGCTACCCCCGCAAACAACGTTGCTCCCCTCGCTCAAGGATCACATCCTTCTGATATGGAACTTGACCCGGAATTTGGCTCGTATATGGAAGAAGAAGCTCAAGACTCTCCTCAGGCTCCCGGCTCTGACGCTGATATCTCTGTTAATAAGGATGATATTGGTCCCAATGGCTTTAATAGTAAATATGATGTTGGCAATGAATACAATTCGCATCAGTTAATCAGAAAAATTAACAATATTTCTATTTTAGATCAATCACCCTCTGACGAATTGGATGAGGATAAAGAGTTGATTAAACTCTATCAAAACAAAATCAAGTTGTTGCACAAAGCTCAACTTACAACCAACAACATTGAGGAAATTATCAATAACAACAAATTGATTGCTCAATTCAAAATTTCAATTAATGAACTAAAAAATGAAAGTCAAAAAGAAAAGGATGTCAATAAATCTAACAACAAACCAAAATTTAATAACAAAAAAATCGACATTCCTCACTTTCAACTCATCGATGATCCTGCCTCCACGAAATCGGAGAATCGACCCTCATACGAAAACGCCGAAATTTTTGTCAGCACGTTTGAGATGATACTGGAAACAAACGATGTGGATGTCAATTCATCCTGGAAAAAATACCTTCCCAACGCTTTCTTGTTCAGTAGAAACGAAAAGCATCACCGCTGGTTCACCAATTTTATCAGTCCTATAAATGAATCAGTACCATGGGAGGAGATTAAAGAAAAGTTGATCGACAGATTTGGCAACTCAGCCAACAGCGCCAACAATATTGAAAAATATTTGGATCTTCGCCAACTTAAAAATGAAAATATCAGGGATTATGTAGATAGATATCTCGAGACATATCGCCGTCTTCCCACCAACAAAAACCCCAGCGATTCAATCGAAGCGATGAAGTTTATTAAATCTTTATTGCCAAGAGGACGTGAAGAAGTCACCAATTCGTTGAAGAAAAATAAAAAAGCGGATGCCGAAAGTTATTTGCCAGCATCACTGGAACAACTTTTTAAATATTTGGAAAAGAATATTGGTGACATCCAGGAAGCTTTGTACATTTCAGTCATAGTACCCAACAATAACAATAAAGTACCTTCTGTCAACAATGCGGCAACAACAAAAACCAGCAATGTCGAAGGATACGATAATAAAAGAAACTTCCAAAGTTTCAGCAACAATAGCAATGCTTATGACCGAAACAAAAAATTTAAAGATAACAAGAACATGTGTAACTACTGCAACAAAGCCAGCTTTAGTTATGAGCACTTGAAAACTTGTGTATCCTATTTGACGAGCGACAAATATAAGCTATATTTGATGAAATCCGCCGACTCGAAAGAGAATACAAGAAATAAGGTACAAATCTACTATTACAATACTATTTCCGAAAACAAAACTGACAAAAAACTCAATTATAGTAATTTGTACAATCTTTTAGAAGAAGATCTAGAAGAAGTATTTGGATCCTTACTTGATGAGTTTAAAATGAAAATAGAAAATAGAAATTTAAAAGAAATTGCCTTAAATAAAAATAAAATCCGAATTTCCAATAATAATAATGTCTCTTGTTACTTAACGGAAGGATATAATGAAAAGGAAAAGGAAGATCTTTCTCCCTATTCTCCATTTATTACTATTAATAATGAAAAATTAATAAGCATGCTTGATACAGGTGCTACTATATCGTTGATAAATAAAACTTATGATTTTGAAGACAAAAACATATTTGAAAAAATAATCCCCGCGAATGGTAAATTATCATTTGTTAACAAAGATGCATTTGCCTTGCGCATTGGTAAAACCGAACCTTTAGAAGTCAGTTATAAAGGAAAAGCAGTTTTCAGACACAGCTTTGAAATTGTTGAAATGCCGAATGCTAAAATCCCTATACTTATCGGTAGAGATTTAATACCCAAACTTGGTATCTACATTGAGAACATCGCATATAACTTTGATGAACAAGAAGAGATTATATACAATGACACTGTAGATGATACTATGTATAAACCAAATGTAACCAAAGCATGCTCTGAAAATGAATATGAAATCTTTATGGAAAGAATGAAACCATATTTAGAAGCAAACAAAAATATAAACATTCACGAACTATGCCCACGTGAAGAGGCGGTTGTTTATTTAAAAACACCACCTAATCAAACAGCTTTCACTAGACCATACCTTATTGCATATGCTTTATTGCCAGTGGTAAGGGAACAAATTAAAAAATGGCTAGATGACAAAACAATTGAAGCGGCAAAACCTAGCAGTTTCAACAGTCCATTGACATTAGTACCTAAGCCAAATGGCCCAGACGGAACTAAAAAATGGAGGGTCTGTTTAGATACCCGTAAAATAAATACACTTCTTGAAGATGTTTCCAACGTTAATACACCATTAATTGAAGATATCTTTTATTCTTTAAGAGAAGCAAAATTCATGTCTGTCTTTGACGTTAGTGGAGCATTCCATAGATTAAAAATTAATAAGGATGATCGTCATAAATTATCGTTCACCTTTGAAAACAAAACTTATTGTTACAGAGGAGCACCCTTTGGTCTCAAAAGTTTATCTGGGATTTTCCAAAATGTAATGGAAATGATCTTTGCAAATATGAAAGAATTCGTTTGCATTTGTTGTGTATCAAGGTAAATGTAAAATTATAAAGACAGTTATAGAGTAGTTTGAGACTGTTTATAAGATTGTCCTTTATTATGAAATAAAAACCTCTAGTATTTATATAAAAGACTTGTCTGCTGAGTTATCACTTTGATATTATTGAAAGTTGTTCTTCGTTACCAAATATAGATACCAATATTGCTTGTTGCTTCACTAATGCACGTGTACTCAATGACTTAGTTTCCTTATACAACGGTATTCTCGTGCTAACGAAATACTAATGATATAATATCTAATAGTACTAACTATTTCTTTTTGGTATGATTACTAAATCATGAATGATGTATAGATGTTGATATGTTTCTATTGACAATAATATGAGTGTAGCCTAGCTAGATCACCACATTATCCCCACCCAGGTATTAACTAAATACCGTTCAAGTACTTTTTTTTTTTTTTTTTTTTTTTTATAAAATCAGCTTTTCCTTTTCTTAGTTGATGTATACTTATACATTGAAATAATGCTCATCATTATTTCTTAAAAGCAACAAGCAGCACATTGTTCTTAAATAACTCAAATTTAAAATCTACTTTGCTTCTTGTTCTGAGAAACTGACCTTGTGATTCTTTTTCTTTTGGTACCTGAATTTTGTGGAGTTGCAATATTCATACTCTTCAATAATCTTTTATTGGCTTTATTGATCTCTTTGACACTTTCTGGTACTTCACCAATTCTTTGCCAGTATTCTTTAATAAACTTAGGATCTGTAAAATTATCCTCTGGCTCCCAAGAATCATAAGATTCATCATAGTCAAACCATTTGCATCTATACATGTATTTATTATTGTCATCTTTCTTATGACCAATAATAGCTTCAACTTCAAAGAACTCATCTTTATGCTCTGATATCTTATCAGAGACTTTCTTTAGTAAAGAAGGGGGATAATTTCTTGGCTCTAGAAAACCCTTTTCATTCTTCAAGACATATGTATTAGCAGCAGTTTTTCTGACAACAGTATAAAATCCCTTGTACTTTGGGTCTAATTTATTCTGCTTTTCTGTCACTAAAATCATCACTGTAGATCCAGGCTTAAGGTCTATCATTTTGTGACTTGTATCAAAACTCTTTTTCTGCTTTTCAGTGACGTGCTTAACGTTCTCATACACTGCAGGGTAAACAATTTCAGTCATTCTTTTTATTTTCCCTTTCAAGTCTTCACGAATCTTTTTGGCAGTTGCATTGTCCTTTTCTTTACCAAAGTCAACAAAGTCATTTGGATTCCTACCAAACATTAACGAAAATGGGGTACTCTTAGTCCTAGCATTATACTTGCTATTCAAAAACAATTGAGCAGAAGGCACCTTCAGATCCCAGTCAGCAACGTTACCGACAATTTGTTTTTTAATGGTGTTCACTGCAGACTGTACAGCTCTTTCACTTGCACCATTAGCTCTAGGATAGTACTGTGAAATCAACGCGTGTTCAAAACCAACGTTTTCTTTAATGCTTGTCATCAAGCTATTCACAAACTCACGACCACAATCCGACTGAAGCTTACGCATTGGACCCCAGGTACCAATTATGTCTAACACTTGTAATGCAACAGTCGCCATGCTCTTATCAGGTATAGCACGCAGCACATAAAACTTACTTGCAATGTCAATCATTACTAACAAGTATTCATTACCCTTAGTTGACATTGTAAATGGACCAGCTAAGTCGATACCCCAACTATCCCCAGGAAGTGTGGCAGTAATAGGTCGTAAAGGATTGTAACCCTTTCTTGTGATGTTGTGACGCTGACATTGTATACACGATTGTATAAGATCATTTGCTTGACTCTTTAAGTTGGTCCAGTAAATACCTTTTCTCTTTAAGGCATGTAATATAGCTTCTATACCAAAGTGACCTTTCAAATGTTCTTCAACTAATAACTTATTCCTTTGATTCTCTGTAGGAGGAGTAAAGTATTCACCACTCAAGACATCAGGAAGAGGTTCTTTAGTGACAGCACTATTCCTCATAATGGACTTGACCTCATTATCCCCACCCAGTTCATTTAACAATGGTTCAGTCTCTTCCGACAAACGCGACAACGCATCTGGCAAGACATTCGCGACACCAGGTAAATGAACGATCTTAAAGTCATACTGTAAAATTGTGTCCATCCATGCAATCATCATCAGATTAGCGACACGTTGGGTATGCAGATACCTCAATGCCTTGTGATCCGTATACAAGGTAAAGGAGGATCCATAAATATACTTGTGAAAACGTTTGAGTGCAAATACTAACGCTAGTAATTCTCTTTTTGTAGCTGAATATTTCCTTTCACTTTTGGATAAGCTCTTAGCCACGAAAGAAATATATTTAGTCTTACCATTCCTGACTTGATACAACACTGCACCAATCCCAGTTAGAGACGCATCACAACTAATACAAAAACGAGAATTCATATCTGGATATGACAACACCAGATCACTCAAAAGTGCTTTTTTCAAGTTATTGAATGCGGTTTGATGTTTGTCAGTCCATAAATGTGTAATCGACTTCTCATTTCTTAATGAATCTAATGGCGACATAATGGATGATACATTGGGAATCAAAGTCCTAAAATAGTTGATCAAATGATGTATCCGTAAGACAAATACAACTAAAATAATAATAATAAAGAGAGACTAGAAAGTACCAGACACTTATATGATTGTTTTTTATTGAAGATTAAAATTGGGGCCTTTATATAAGAGACATCGGTTCATGAATTCTACCGAGTATCTACTGAGTCATATACTTGATAAGATCGATGTCCAATTGGGAAGCATGTACTGCGGGAAAGATATAAGAATATATAATTCAGTAACAGTGCTTTGAGACAGATCAAATCAGGTTCTGTAGAGTTTACAATTTAAACAGAGAGTAGTGACAAATCGGCTAAACAGATAATTAAAGAACAGATGTCGTATTTACTCCTTATAAATCGAATATAATTACTACTTAATTTGTCACTTCAGTTATAATACATACACATTATATATTATAACTCCTACTTTAGCGAATATCATTTCTATTGTTTGACACAGTTCCAGCACAGCTCATTAACTATACCGAGATCAAACCCCATGCTCTATTCCGGTTGGTCGAGCAGCTGCCGTATCTTCTAGATCCAAATAATTCATCCAGTAATCCAATCAACGATTGCAATCATAGAATGGATAAACGATGAGTCGCTAGTAGATTCTGGATATGAATCACAGACACATATTATACAAATAATATGTCAAGTTTCATATGTAACTGATTTATGAATCTAATTTCTTCTATTCCCAGATTTCGGGAATAGTAAATTCGATCTACGCAGAAAGAATCTTTGAAGTAATAATTGAATATAAAAGGACCTCTATTTTTATCATGACAAACTCTCCAACTTAAAATAAAGGAACAAAGAGTCTCATTTCTTACTTGTTTTTTTATTCATATTTATTTCCCTTTTATGCTACAATTATCACAACAGATATTAATTTTATGTCACGAAATGAGAAACATGTCAAATTGATAATGTTCGATAAGCAAACCAATGTATGATGTATGTTAGTATTGATCACAATAGCTGGTATACATCAACATATCAAGGTGGTCCGATCTACCAGAGGACGTTATTAATCCGGTTACAAAGTTATTTTAGCTTATCTCTTTTTTTATGGTACTCTCAAACACTGATCAAGAAAGTGTATCTCTTTCTAAGAAACCATTCAATTGGCGAGTTAGCGAACCTAAGGACTTTTCTGGTATTTCTGTATCTGGAGAAGATATTGGTAATGAGTCTTTCATTTGGTTAAAGAAAATGGAAAGGTTTAAGAATTCTGCTAAGCTATCCGATGAAGAAATTTTGTTCCTTACTGGTGATCATCTTGTCAAAAAGGCGGAAACCTGGTTTAACGTAGTTGGTATTAAGGCTAAAACTTGGGATCATTTTGTTGTTTTGTTTAAGAAACAATATTTGGTTGATCAAGAAGATAAGTGGTGGTTCCAACTCCAAACCATGAAGCAAGGTGAAGGTGATTCCATTGATGATGTTGCTCTGAAGATGGAAGAGTTGTTTGAACTTTTGGATACCAAGAGTCCGGTGTTCCAAGTCCGTACCTTCTTATCAGCCATCCGCCCAAATATTGGTTTTGAAGTAGAAAAAGAAGGTACTCCCGGTTCTTTCCAGGTTGCGAAGACTAAGACTAAACAAATAGAGAAAAGCTTTTTGAAGTATGATCGTTCTCGTGTTAGTGTTGTTGCTCGTGAAGGTTCTTTAGACTTGAAGTCTGATTATGTTAAAAATCATTCTTTTAAGAACGATGGTTTCTCTGATACTGCTAGTGTAGCCAATTCTGATGTTTCTTCCCTTGTGGCTAAATTGGAGCAACTTAGTATTAATTTGGTCAAGTTAAATGAAGGTCAAAATAAGTCGACCAACGTTAAACCTTTCATTCCTTATAACAATTCAAATAATTTTAACCGTTCTGTGTTCACCTGTTTCTATTGCCACGATACCGGTCATAAGAAATATGATTGTCCAAAGTTTCTCCGTGATCAAGGTCAAGTTCCTGTACCCACTCCTGCTACTGGTAGTAACGCCATACCTATTAGCTCCAATGGTAAAGATTCGGGAAAAGGCAACGAACAACAGTAAACGAGGTAACTGTTGTTCCAAATAATTTAAATCCTCAAGTTCAAAGTCCTCAGCAAGTTAGTCAAGAAGTCCAATTAGTAGAAGTGTCTATCGATGGTCCAGTTGTACCAAATGAAATTTTGGTCAATGGTGTTAAAAGGAGAGCCATTTCTACTTTATCAAATGACGCTACTGCAGGTAGTCCTGTTCCTGTTGTGGTTGGGCAAGAACGTACTGTGGTTAGGAAGAGAATTCGTCCAAAGGCAAGACGCTTCCCGGTTAAACTCAAGAAATCGAAGGTGTGGTCTAAACTTTTGAGTACTGAATCTGGTATTTCTGTAGCTGAATGGCTTTCTTTGGATAAAGAAGCAGCTGCGGAAGTAGTAGATGGTATCCGTTACCTAAGAGAGGTCAAGGCGAAAAATTCTCGTAGTAAATTGTCTGAATCTGGTGTTGTTAAGCCTGGTATTGGTGTTGGTGCTGGTGTTGGTGCTGGTGTTGGTGTTGGTGTTGGTGTGGGTGTTTCTGGTGTCGGTGTTGGTGTCGGTGTTAATGAATCTCCTATGGATGTCGGTGTAATGGATACCGCGGAGTATAGTCGGATCGGTGATTGTCTGTCAGTAAATGAAGTTGGTATGGATACCGATTTATCTGATACTGAATCCGAATATGATTCATCCTCATTGACTAGTGATAGCATTGGTGGTAAAATGTCTGACCTGGAGTTTAGTGATGTTAAATCTGTATATGGTTACCCTTATGATCTTCAACGAATGAAATCAAGTTCACCTTTACGCGCCACAATTAGTATAAACGGAAAATCCGTTGAAGCTGTTTTTGATTCTGGGGCATTTGTGTCTATTTTGGGTTCTAGTATTTGTACTGCGTTAGGTCTAGTTCCAAATGGTGATAGTCTGCATCTGATTGGTTTTAATAGTGGCAGAACTCCATCGACTTCTGATATTGTTATGAATGTTCCTATTAATATCGGTGGAAAGATTCGCCCAGAACATATGGCTGTTCAAAAGGATGATGATAGTGAAATTTGTTTGCTTGGTGTGCCTTGGTTCCAGGCTTATGGTATTTCCATGGATATGCAAACCTCTCAAATTCGAGTGCCTACTTCAAATGGTGTGATCAAGGTGCAAGGGCGTACTACTCGTGTCCTTCGAGGGAAAACAAAGCGTGAACATGAAGTTTATTTGGTAGCTGCAAGCCAAAAGTTTTGTACGACACTTGAGGACGATCTTATCCCCACTGGCCAAGAAGGAGATTTAAGTTTTGAGAAAACTGAAAATCTAGAGTATACTTCTGAAAATATTTCTGATGATGTAGTACCCGAATTGAAAGAAGTGGTTGAAAGGTTCAAGAATTGTTTTTCTGAGGTATCTGGTCTTACTTGTATCGAAGGTTATTCGGCGAAAATCCGTTTACATAAGGATGCGGTGCCTGTCCGTCATCGTCCGTTTAGATTAGGTTGGTCTGACCAAGAATTGGTTGACAAGCATGTGCAAGAGATGCTGGATCTTGATATCATTGAACCTTCGAATGGTGAATGGTCGAGTTGTTTGTTTTTGGTGAATAAGAAAGAAGCTTCCGTCAAGAGACCTGTTGTTGATTTTTGTTCGGCTAATAAGATGATCATCAAAGAGAATTTTCCTACGGCTACCGTGTCTGAGTTAATTGAACAGTAGGTGATGCTAAGGTGTTCTCAACCTTTGATTGTACTAGTGGTTACCACCAACTGAAATTGGATAAAGACGGTGCTGAAGTAACTGGTTTCGTAACAAGCAAAGGCGCCTTCCAATATAAACGGTTAGCTCAAGGGTTAACAAATGGGTGTTGTCATTTTCAAAGAGTTATGTCTGCTATTTTTCAAGAGTTTATTGGTGAATTTTGTTCCGTGTTCCTCGATGATATCTTGGTATTCTCAAAGGATATGGAGACTCACAAGAAACATCTAGTGTTATTGTTCGAAGCTTGTGAAAAGGCGAACCTGAAGCTTAAAAGGAAGAAATGTTTCTTTGGTAAAGACAAGGTCGAATACTTAGGTCATGTCTTAGGTGCTGAAGGAAATTGTCCAGGTGAAAGAAATGTTTTGAAGATCAAGAATTTCCCTGAACCCAACAATGCGAGTGACATACGTAGTTTCCTTGGTTTGAGTGGTTATTACAGAAAATATGTGTACCGTTATGGTGAAATTGCCGAGCCTTTAAATAGGTTGACTAAGAAAAATAGTGTCTTTGTCTGGGGTCAAGAACAACAAACCGCTTTTGATCAATTAAAGGGTGCCTTGGTTACCGCTCCTGTGTTGTCTTCTCCTTTGCGTTCGGCTGTCCAGTGTATTTCGTGTGATGCTTCTTTTAAAGGGATATCTTTTATAGCAAGTCAGGTAGACTCTTGGGAAGGTTTAGAAAATGAGCAAGTCTTATCGTATGGTTCGAGGGGTCTTCATGGTAGCGAGACTCGTTTTAGCATTCATCATCTCGAGGCTCTTAGTGTAGTATGCGGCGTGAAATATTACCGGCATTGGCTAAAAGGGAAAAAGTTCATATTGATCACCGATCATAGCTCATTGCTATACGTTTTTGCAAATCCGAAGGGGTCTCCCAAGTTGTCTAGATGGGCAGCATGTTTGATGGATTACGACTTTGAAATTCGTTACCGACCGGGAAAATTGAATCCAGCTGATCCGTTGTCGCGAAAAATAGTTGATCTTGAAATCGGAAGTCTGGATGATATTGTCAAGATAGTGTAACACGGGTGTCAAATGGGTTAATTTTAGGAGATCTTATTAAATTGTTAAGATTGTTACAATAGAAAAAAAAAAAAAAAAAAAAAAAAATATAAATAGTTCATATATTTGTTAAGAAATAAAAAACTCTCATCTTTAACCTTAATCTAAAAACTTGATCATAGTATAATTGTTCTTTTACTTGTTCAACTTCTTGTTTAATTGGTTTAAATTCACTTTATTTTATATTATCGTTAATTTTCCCTTTAAATTTGTCAACTGGTTGTTTTCCCGTTTAATTGTATTGTTCTCTTCTCAAATATGGGTCTCATCTCGTTTCCGTGGTTTTTGGCTCTCTCTTATTATTTAACTAATGGATCCTTTCCCAAAGAGGTCACTAGAGATATGGTCAGGAAGATCCGATATCGTGCTAGATTGTTGGTTGTTGCTGAAGATGGTCGTTAGTTGGAGAAGAAGACTGGTCGTGAGTTATTACACGAAGGGAATGCTTACCAGAAGGTGCTTGATATTCACAATGAGGGCCATCTTGGTATTAACAATACTTTGGTTAAGGTAACTAAATATTATTATCTACAAGGTGGAAGAGAGTTAGTTATCTCGGAGGTAAAGGCTTGTGAATCATGCCAATTTCGTGCTCGTGTGTCAAATATCAGGACAAACCCAGGTGTAATATTCAAGACTACAAGGGATCCTTTCGTCCTTCTTGGTATCGATGCTGTTGGTCCTTTACAAGTTACAGACAAGGGAAATCGCTATATACTTACCGGTATTGACTATTTGACTAGGTGGCCTGTTGCGGTAGCTGTTCCTGATATAACGAGGTTACCACTGGTGAATTTTTGTTTTCTATTGTTAAGGATTGGGGCGTTCCTAATTACATCTTGAGTGGTCGTGGTCAAAATTTTATATCGACGTATGTTCATGAATTCTTAAAGCGACTTGTTTGTAAGAACATTATGACTACCAGCTATCGTCCGCAGTGTAATGGTATGTGTGAAAGGTTAAATCATTCTCTGGTTTCTGTCTTGGCGAAGATAGCTCGTGATGAACAAAGTATCGATCAATGGGATAGATATGTTGATCCTGCCCTTATGGTTATCCGTACTACGAAGAATACAAGTACAGGGTTTAGTCCTAGTTTTCTTATGTTCGGTTATGAGATGCGTACTCCTGCGGTTTGGGTGGCTCCAAGGTTAGATTTTGTGATTGGTGAAGAAGAAGAGGAGGTAAAGGACAGGGTTCTCGTGGTCGAAGAAAAGTTGGCTGAAATTCGTGAGATTGCTCGTCTTCGTTCCGATGAGCGAAAAAAATTGGTAAAGCAACGTTATGATGGTCGTGTGGTGTTCAGAAAGAATTTCGAGGTCGGTGATTCGGTGTTGCTTAAGGGTGTTGTTCCTAAGACGAAGTTTTCGGATAAGTAGCTAGGTCCATTCACGGTGTTGCGAGTGAACAAAAACGGTACTTATCATTTGACGGGCAAGAATAGTGTACGGTTAAAGCATGCAGTAAATGGTGATCTGTTGAAGGCGTTTAATAAAGAAGTCGAGCATATGATTCCAGAGGTTGGTGTGTCTAAGGCAGCAGAACAGTATCAAAGTTGGTTAAATTCGAAAGTAAACAGCTTTAATTTTGTGGATAGTCTCTTTTGACTACGTGACTCCAAGCTAGAAGGGCGGTACTTGATACGTGCGTATTTTTGTTGTGCACTTGTGGTCACGTAGTCGTATCACGTGAATATCACGTGTATATATCGTTCTCATTGGTTGGTTGGGTGTTGTGTTCCTTGGCTCTTTATATGGATTTTGATCTTTTTGTTTCTGGTTTCCAAATTGTTGTGTTTAAAATTTTCATGCAAGTTCTTGTGTTATGTCTAGTTTGGTCCTTGTCAGATTGATCAGTATTTCCGTATTCTCTAATTTAAATTGTTCCATTATTTTATCCGTATCTTATCGTGATGTATATCATCTCGGGTAATCTTGTATTAGACTAGTTCGTGATATTTATGATGATAGAAATTCTTCTAGACAAAAAATTTGACAGCTATAAAAAGCTTAATTATTTGTAACAAAAAAATGATATCTTATTTTTAGTTTATTTTTATACTCTATTTTCAAAAGACCATATAACTACTTTGGCAGATTTCCTTGGCTTACTAGTGCATCTCTCTCTCTCTCTCCTTTTGTCTGTGGTCCTATAATCTTAAGTCTTACAGTCTCCTTTCGTATTATATTCCACATTTGTTTATTCTCTGTACTACTTTTACAAAGGTAAACATAAAGACACTCGGACACATATCAATTTTGTGAAGCCCAATTCTGTCGATGGTTCTGATGCCTTGCAAACTTACGTGACCTACCGGACTAGCCCGGTACCCGGCTTGGACATTGACTTAGACATCCCGGTTGAGATCGAGGTCAGGCTAAAGAAGACCAAATCTCAGAAAAGGAGATTTGTACCACTCAAAAATAATCACGCCAACAGGAAAAGATCAAAGTTGGATAACACCACTTTACTGTAAATATTATAACACCACCGCGGGTTCATAGCTCACACTTGACAACCTGTCAATATTACTAATTATCTTTATATATCTATTACGCATTATCATTATATCTCTATCATATATCACATCACTTATATCTATCATTTAGTATAAATATCCTTTAACTTGATATCAATAAAACATTATCTTCTAATTGCTTAAAACCTATTTACTCTACTCGAGATCAGAATAACCACTGAGAGTTGATTTAGACTATATTGAAACTTACCAATTTGTAATCCTCAAATGTCCTTGCCAGCCTTATGTAATAGTCTTTTCCCACTGCAGATAAAATTTGGTGAAAAAAGTCGGTAAATTAGTGGTAAACGAGCGGTATATGAGGAATTTCCTGACCCGTTTACCGATATTGGCAAATTGGGAAATTGACGATACACGGTAAACGGTCAGTATACTCCGCGTTTACTGATACAGTAAACGAGTAGGTAAACTCTCTGTTTACTGCTATTTTACCAATGCTGGTATATTCGTCGTGTGCTGATACAGTAAATTAGCAGTGAATGGCCCATGATCTGAATTGGTACATGAGCATATACTTCTGCTTTTAGCGCATGCCATTGGTTTATTACTTTAGTATATTACTTTTTAACTGTTTGCTTTTTTATTAGCTATGCTATTAATCAGCATATTACTGGTTAAAGAAGACACATAATATGGCTTTAAATCAATTTTTTATTGGTTCAGAAACTAATGATAGTAGGACTACTTCCTATACTACTTTTACAAAAATACGTTTCACTTACCTCTAGTATAGCCACATGAATCCTGGGAGCATACCATTACATAGACGTCTTGTAAGCAGCGTATAGTATAAAAAATAACTTGATAAGACCAAATGTAAAACCTGATTGTTCATAATAAGAGTTAGTTCAAAGAAAATTAAATTGAAGAATAAATAATTACCACTCTGATATACGACAGTGTTTTCATTAAAGCACAACCAGATTAAACTTTGGGGGAGTACCAACAATTCATCATGCCAGTAGACAACATGCAATAGAGCAGTTCTGAGCCTACGCATAACCAGTTAGTATAAATGAAGACAAAAAAAAGATATAAAAATTATTACCTGAACATAATACGTGGCAACAATACAAGATATGTATAGGACTGTAACATAGTGTGGAGGCGGGAGGGCCGTCATTATTATCTATAGGTTTACAGACGCTAGTACTCAATGATTACTAAAACCTTACATGCGTTACCTTTTATTACAGAGAGCTTGTTTGACTTGGGCAACACACACATGCACACACAAAAACACGATAATTGCACTGTTCCGACACCAAAGCTCTAGTCAGCACCTACATCATGTTATATTAGTTTGAATTCATATAATCAAGAAATTTGTCATTACCTGACGTTGTGGTTTTTATTTGACGCAGCTATAACAAAGTAGTCCACAGTAAAGGTTAACTATAAGCAGTAGCAATCAGGCAGAGCAATATTTGACTACGACTAAAGATTAGAATATGCAGTGAGATCTCAAAGAAGCAAAGACTTGAGATATTTACATATACCAACGACCTAGTTGTGCTAAAGACTTGTCTTTTTCCAAAGGTGAACCAAGATGAAGTTGCTTATTACAGTAATCAAAGTGGCAAGTTGAAAGATGACAGCTGTCCAAAGTTTAGGAGGACCTAATTTAGATTTTGAATCAACTTGGCACAGAAGACAAAAATATTTCTTTAGCCTACCACGTGTACAAAACAATTTGTGTGGATATCACATAAAAAAGAGACACGTTGTTTCGCTGATCAATGAAATACAGATTCACGGAATAATTGACAGAGACTTTACCAATGAATGACTAGATGAGGAGAAACGCCATTCTAAATAACTGAAATCATGAATTAGTCTGGTCAAAATAAAGTTTTGATGGCAGCATGAGAAGACCTTGTCTTTCTTTGAACTTGTACTGTAGACTTAAAGGGAAATGCAGACGTGATTGTAGGTGTACCAGTTTAGATGCTTGTGCCATTCAGTACTGACGTAAACTGAGGGAATTGTATAGAAGGAAAAAGAATTTTTCTGTCGAGCACACTGGCTTTCAATAAAGGTGTTTTCCAAGCCACAGGGTATTATTACTCTCTTTTCCTTTTACCCCTTACAATATGAGAAACAACTTGTTACACGTTAGAACAACCAACAGTCCCCGTCGCCAACCATACCCTAACCAGGAAGACAGAGAGGTTCCCGTTACCCGCCGTGAGTTTGAAGAGCAGAATGCCAGGCTTCGTTCTCTTGAATTGCAATTGCTTGAACAATCTGCTTCACCAATTAGTTCTAGCCGAAGAGCGACTGCGGCAAAAAACAAGAACCTTAACGTAAGTGTTTTGTTTCCTATACACAACAGAAAAAAAATTAACGCACAGTAAAGGCCCTCTTGAAAGAATTGACCGAGATTCCGACCAACAGGTTCAACTTTGATCTTGCAGGTTTGCATAATGAGGGAAACGAAGCTGTTTACCAGTCCATTCTGGCTCAGGCTCAAGACACGCAGTACTTGAAAACCCATTTGCTTGACCGGTCTGGCCATTTTCTTCCTGGAAAGCTTAGTTGGTTTAACAAGTGTCTTAGTACCCGGTATACTACCATGAAAAAGAGACACGACAAGTCGAAAAAGCCTTTGCAGGAAAGAGACACTGAAGCTCGTGCTTACCGTTACAAGTCTAGAATAACAAGAGTTAGTTTATTCTTGTAAGAAAAAAAAAATTACTGACCAAACACTGCTTTAGAAAATTATCAATAGACTTGAAACCTGGAACGAGTTTGGACAGGTTATTTCTGAAGCTAATCCGTCGGTCCAGGATGGATTTTTGTTCATCGATGAAGAATGCTGTTCTGCTGAGGAGGACGGAGATAACAGAGAGAATAGTAATCAAAGTAAGACTATTCTCGTCAAAAGGCCTAGCTGGAGAAGCCCCAAGGTATGTTATGATGGACCTATATAAATCAAATTAATTATGTAATGTGTAGTTGAACGATTTCTTCTTGAAACTTGACAAGCTTCGCCTTGACCAAAACCCCAATGCGGGCGTGTGTACTAAGGAGAGGGTCTACGAGACGGTGGAAGTAGAGCCCAAGCCTTCCCAACGACGACTCTTGCCTGCTTGGGGTTTCAATTAAACTACCTGTTTTTTTTTTTTTTTTTTTTTTTTTTTGGAAAATTACAAAATAAAGCAAAAAAGTTAAATATAATTTATTGAATATTGACATAGTTACCGTTTACAAACTTATTCCACTATGCGTCTAGGTAAATCAATAATGATATTACAATTGCTGAGTCTTTCAACATATATACCAATTGGAGAATATATGCAGTGCACGGGAAGAATATCCATAAAGGAACGATTGGTAAAACTGTTCGAACAAGAATGGGAATTAATGGTATCAAATGTTGTGACGTAGCAATTGGGATCCAGAAATTTATACCAGCGAACATAGGCAAAGGTAAAAGTTACTATCTGCAATTTGTTGTTGGTATCCATGATAGGCAATGATTGTCGAAAAAAAAACTGAATTTGGGCAGGGCGAAGCACATGGTTTGTAGAATCAATTTCATTAACGTCTCGATAAAAGGCACGTATGTAACTACCTCTGGCTGAGGTAGCTTCACGAGAACTGTACCTTTGACCAAGAATGTTAATTGACTTGAATTTCACTACCTTTGCACTAACCTTGACGTTTCTATTATGCTCTAACATAATATTGTCGTCATCGTACATCATACATTCCACTTGAGCATCTTTGCCAAAGATATACGGATCAATATCGTCACTAGAATCAAAATATTCCTGGTAATAACAAAGTAATTGATCGTATTCATCCGATGTTAGAGCACTGTAAGCCTTGTTGAATTTCATAGACTGGACGGTGCTACATGGAAGTTGTTCAAACCCATAAGCATGCGTGTAACCACCGTTTGTTGTGATCGAGCTTATATCCTCATATAACTCTTTAATCTCAATCCATTTAATACTTTAATAACTTTTATAAATATTGATTTATTATCTGTTGGTTTTATTTTCATACTATTGGATGCTCGCTAGATTCGATCCTCATCATTTACGACATCGATAACCAATGGCAAATATCCCGGATAATACAATCCAATAATAATTAGTTTTGCTAGAACGTATCTTCCAGAAGGTCCCTTTATTTCAAGATACCTCAATTGATTGTCATCCACATGAATATACTTGACAGGTTTCACATATCTTCGGGAGATCAATTATAGTTTAACCGTACCTGATATTTGTACATAAAGGCCAATGTCTTTTATTTAATAAAGATTTTAGTTTACTTTTTGACAGTCTGATAATCCTCTACGTTTTATTATATTGTATTTTTTAATTCTTGATATTTTATATACCTCGAATTCCACACCGTTACCATTACTGTTACCAGCCAAATCGATGAACCCAAACAAATCAAAATCAGCATCATTTGCATTTTTTATCTCTTCAGACAAAAAAGCATTTTCGTAAGCCTTCTTCTTGCCATGAATATCTTAACCCAAAAAAATAGATTTCAGATTATCAAAAGACACATGGGGATCTAAATCCGGAATTGTTGACGAAGAAAAATAATCTTGACGGTGTACACTTTCCACAAATTTGTTGACAACAGTTCTTTCAATGGATTTGTTGTTTGTGTTAACACCTTTCAAATCAGCATTGTACCGTTCATAATTAAAAGCATGGTGTGAATGAAAGCTTCCAAAGTCAAGCATTTGTTCCAATAAATGTACATGATAGTGCATATTACTGTATAAACTAGATTTACCATACAAAATTTCAAACCCTTTACAAAAATCAACGATTTTGGCGTGACAGAGGCGAATATCAGAAATTTTAACGTTTGGCATACTCATGACCTGCATTGCACTGACAAAGAGCATCCAATTTTTGTACTGAGCATTTGTTAGACGGCTTTTTAAAAGCAAAGGTGACAGAAAAAGAGAATACACACGATATTCGTCGGCCTTGAAATACGCAAATCCATCACCAATGCAAATTTTTCTAGCAATAGAAGCGGTGTCGTATCCAAATGGCATGATCAAATTTCTAGCAATTGCTGCCATTTCCTTCAAATCCTTTTTCACAATGAGGCCCATTTGTCGTATTTGAGTACGATTCATTTAAGAGTAAATAAATAAATCGTATAAAGTTATAGTTTATAAAATAAAATGTCTTTGAATGTTGAGTAATAGCATACATATGTATACTACTACACAACTACCTCTACCTCGAGTACATACTTCTATATAAAAGGTGGCATGATTGGCTTAAATGGATATAGGGATAAAAGTTGCATATAGAATAATACACAACTGAGTTACTATACCTAAATTGGAAAACTAAAAACCCACTCCAATTAAATCAAGAATATAAAAAAGAGAAATCTAATAATGATAGTTCCCTCAATGGATTAGCTACCCATCGAGAGAGTAGAACAGCTATCATTATCAATGGTTCATTTATTTATATATTGATACAAATTATACGACTGATAAGTGTATAATAGAAATAGTGCATAATCAAATGGATGCCTACTTTCTGCAACCAAACATACAAACATCGATAAGATGTTCTATATTTGGGATCATATCTTATTCATTCACAGATGGGTTAAAAGAACCCGTTGAATTAATAAGAGGTCAAACATTACAAATATGTTCTGCCGAAGCCAATTAACCATAATTCATGTTATGCCCCTTTTGACAGCTACCGTTACACATTATCTTACTGGTTCTTTCTACTCCGAAAAACACAATAAGAAGTGTTCCCGGATCCTTTGATCTAGGACAATGTTAATTGAAGTCAATTCTAACGAGTAGAATTCATTTAACAAAAGGCGGGAAACTGAGTATAGATTTATTCCAAAACCAGAAAGGTTGACTCACTAACTTCCAGGGGCAGTTGTTCAATATAAAAGGATTGATTATTTTATAGCAGCAGAGTTCTTTAGTTTATTTTTTACCTACAATAAAAAATACACATTTATCTCATTATTTTTACCTGGTGCTATTTTATCAAATACCACACCATTTTCAAAAAGACATGTTGCACTATTCTTTTGCAAGTACCAAGCCAGACGTTATGCATGGGATCGTACACAACAAAACGAACAATATCAAAATAGGGGAGTTCATGAAAGACACTCCACCTCGTACCATTTTGTCTCACCAGTTCTTGGCGTTGACTTTCGTTATAAGCCAATTTTCATTGATTGGCATACGCCAAATTTGATGCCATCGTACGCTTTTTCCAATTGCCATCCCATCCACCAGAAAAATCACGTTTCATTGGATCTTCTTCAAGAGAAGGAAACGGATGATCACATTTTCGGCAAGCAAACAAAGAATTATGAGCGCTAAACCCAAAGGTCTTTGCTGCTGCAGGTAGATCCAAAGTACCAAGAATCAGCGCACCACGGACAATCACTTCACCGGCGGTAGTCATCATAGCCACACCTTCAGCCATCAATATCTTGAGTTCTTCAACTAAAGGTCGCATATAATTATTAATTTGCTGCAGGTAAGCTTCTCCAGGTCCAGGCATAGCAGCAATAAATATCGTATGACATTTTTTGTTTCTAACTCTTCTATCAAGATTCAAGATAGTCAAATAGATAGCACCTACCGAGAATACACTATTAGCATAAGGTTGGTACCAGTCTGCATTTAAAGAAAAAACGAGATTGGTATCCGATTCCTCAACAAAAGGCTTCTCAGCAGCAGGGTCTAATCTAAATGACTTCCATACATCACCGTCCGTCACATCAAACATAAACCCATCTTTTTGTAATTTTCGGGTTTTCCAAGAAGTGAGTTTTTCAACAAACTCTTCGCGACCAAAAAACTGCCTCAACGTAGTAATAAGAGAGTTATAAATGTACGTACGCTTTGGATTTAACTTGCCCGTTTTACTTTTGTCGTACAATTTGTTTCCACATCGATCTAATGGGCGTTTTGTGGTACTTGAAAATTTTGTAATAAAACTACAGCGTTGATGTCTTTCTCGTTCCTGTTGTGTCAATGGCATATGGTAAATTGCATGGCAACAACTGCAGCTGAGGTACTCCTTGACTCCTTGATAAAATTTGCCTTGGTACTTCATTCTGGAAGTGAACGTGTGGTGATCTAGCTAGGCTACACTCATATTATTGTCAATAGAAACATATCAACATCTATACATCATTCATGATTTAGTAATCATACCAAAAAGAAATAGTTAGTACTATTAGATATTATATCATTAGTATTTCGTTAGCACGAAAATACCGTTGTATAAGGAAACTAAGTCATTGAGTACACGTGCATTAGTGAAGCAACAAGCAATATTGGTATCTATATTTGGTAACGAAGAACAACTTTCAATAATATCAAAGTGATAACTCAGCAGACAAGTCTTTTATATAAATACTAGAGGTTTTTATTTCATAATAAAGGACAATCTTATAAACAGTCTCAAACTACTCTATTACTGTCTTTATAATTTTTACATTACCTTGATACACAACAGAACGTCTTCATTTGCTTGGGAAAACGAAACTTCAAGTCCAAAAATTCCAAGACGATGTTCAAGTACAACATGACTACTTCGGCACCTTGCGTAGTGATATACTTGCCATACAAAGTCATGAGCAACAAAACAAAAATATATGCCACCGGCTCAGAGGGAAACAACGACGGGTCATTGGAAGCTACAAAGAAAATATCATTAGCACACAGGTGCTGTTGTAAACAAAAAATAAAGGTAGTACCTTGCTCTTCGGTAGTTTCCTCTTCGTCCTCTTCGACATTAACCTCTTCATCCTCACAATTGACCTTTGAAGATTCAGATTCTACTTGAGTTTGGTACTCAGTGTAAAAATCGTCTAGTCGTAAAAAAAAAGGTTTTAAATTAGTCAACGCTAAAACTAAACAAAAATAGTTTGAAAGTTCTGTTTACCTTCGTAAGTCTCCAAGTCAGGTTCATTTAATAGACTTTGGGTCCATGTTGTCGATTCCGCAATATTGTTGTAAAGTGGAATTTCTTTTGAATTCAAACAAGTGAAAAAAAAGGTAGAGTGAGTTTTAACAATAAAGTAACGTTGTGCTATTTCTCAAGCATACCTTGACATGGCAGACCTTGAATCAAAGTGTGCTTTTTTCTGAGGACAATTGCTTCAGGGTCAATTGCTTCATGTCTCTTACGAGTCTTCAAGGTGACAAAGCTGTATTCAGCAGGAAGTCCACCAGCACAATAACTTTTACAAAAGCAAGGTACTTTTGTAATTTTCGTCATTGGTAAAAAATAACTCGGTTGAAAAAGGCAAAGAAACCAAATAAAATAAAAAATCTCTCAAGTGCATTGTTTGGAACTCAGGGCCTGATCTCAATACTGCTAATAATAAGTAGTTATTCACTATTGAAAACACTTCATCCTCTTCGAGGTATTATAGAGTAAAGTTATTTGTCACAATTGGCTACTATAGTGTACTTCACTTTTTTAACCATTTTTTGTAAAACGAAAATAGTATTCTGTACACAAACTGTACACACTAAAAAAATTTTCAGCCGTAAATAAAACACCGCTTTGTTAGACACTTTCAGACGCTGAAATTTGAAAAAACTTTGAACGTAAATAACTCAATGAGTTTTACAGATATAAACACACTGTCAATAATGTCATACTCCACAAAGTTGGCACTATCAGCAAAAATAAAAAAAAATCAATTTTTACAAATTTTAACGATTTTAAAAAAAGACATCGGTAAACGCGTCGTTTACCGTTCGTTTACCGTATCGGTAAACGGGCTAAAAGTAGCTTTATCTGCAGTGGAACACTATCCAAATAGGCGTATTTGGACCATGATATTATACATGATATTGGGCATATCATGGTAATATCATGGTACGGTAAAATTGGGTAACACATGGATCTCCATGATATCATCCATGATATGCCCAATATCATGGTACGTCATACTCCATGATATGCCATATATTATGGTGATATCATGGATCATATTTAACCATTATATGCCCCATTTCATGGCTGTATCATGGTTTATTTTATACCATTATACGCCTCGTTTCATGGTTATATCATGGATGTCCATGTGTTACCCAATTTTACTGTACCATGATATTACCATGATATGCCCAATATCATGTACCGTTTCATGGATTTTTGATCCATGATATTCTGTACGTAACATCTACCATTGGTCTTTCTTTACTAGATGCAGCTTTTCAATTGGGCATTATTTATTAGATGTTGCTTGATAAGGGTATCTATTTAATAGATGATCCTTTACTATTGGGCTTCTATTATGAATCATTTATAAATGTGGTCATATTATTTGTTATTAAAAAAAGGTTTTATTTAAAAAAAATTGTTTTGATTGGATCCATTGATTATGACGCTATACAAGATCTTTAACTACACATACCCTTTTTTCGACGCAAAAATGATTAAAACGCAAATCTAACAGAAAATACCCGCAATTATCAACACAGAAATGGCAGTAAAAATGACGCTCCAGAATGGATAGAAAGGAAGACAAAAAATGTAAACTAAAAGCAGCAGCTAGAAATCATAGAAAATATCAGTGTCATAATCCAAAAAAAAAAGTACCTTTGTGCTGTCGATTCTATCGACCCAGTCGCGAAACCCGACTATAAAAGTGTTAGTTAGTATACATTTAAGCTTTCGTTTATACATGTGTATACCTTATAAGAAAAACCTCTTGATAAGTAGATTAGCAACGAGAAGAGCAAGCCTGTTAATCAGGTAGGCCTTATTTTTGACCAGCCTAAATTTTTTTGTACGCCCTAATCTTGGGTCTGCCTACTTTGCAATGATGAGAGGTTAATGTCAAATAAACTTCTTTTATTTAAATGCTTACCTCTATTTGAATGCCTAAAAACAAAAGAAGGCACTCGTTTGCAATATAAGTTAGTCTTCCAAGTTCATCTTGGCTGATTACTAAAAAAAAAAAAAAAAAAAAAAAAAAAAAAAAGAATGAGTAACCGAGAAATGTATTTTTGGGCTTTTTTTTTTTTTACCTTTTTAAAAAAGGCAAGCAAAGGGTCCAGCTACAACAAACTGTTAGTTGAAGTGTACAAGAACAGATGTAATAGACTTACCTTATGGATTAAAGTGAAAAAAAAAATTGAGAAAAATTAAAGGAAAAAAAGGGGATTTCAAAAAAAACAGTTTTTTTTTTTTTATCAAATCTGATTGCAATATCTGATTGCTAAAAGAGAGATAAAAAAAAAGAAGATCAAAACAAAAATCTACTCCAAATAAAGATTGTACAACATGCATTTTAATTCAAGTCGATAACCTCAAGAATTTTTTATTAAGTGTATGCTTTTGTATAAGGAAAGTACAGCCTCGAGAAAGTTCATCCAGGTCCATGTCTGAATTAAGATAGTTATCAATGAGGGGAGCATACAACACCTTATGTCTGCATGGAAAAATGGCTGAGTCGTAGTGACCAGAATGCTCTTTTGATTCAGTCTCCACCAATTGGTACCTTATCACACACGGCGTTTTTCTATGAGTAGAAAAGATTGGTACAACTGTATATGCTGCACATCTAGGCTCACTTGATAGTATAGAAAATCACTCGTTATACTTATCTGCGCATATTTGAAGACAAAAGGCGATTAAAAAAAGAAATCGCTCGAAGCTGTTTTCTCCCCTCCATCCTAACCAAACCTTTTTTTTTTTCTCCACATCGAATTTAATATCATTACTGTTAACTTCGTACAGAATATCCATTTGTAGATAAGCTTTGAGGATGTCCTTATTTTTCAAAGTGTCCAACATTTTCTTTTTTTACCAAAGTGTATCTGCTTTCATCTCTGTAAATCAGCTTTGCTGCTGCTCTGAATCCACAAAGGTCATCCGTCTTGATGCTATAAAAGTTAAAATCCGTCATTTTTCGTAGATCTGCTGCTTTTTTGATTCTAGCCTACTTTTTATACGCAATAAAATGCTCGTGCTTGGATTCTGCGGAAAAAAACCCCCAAGCTTTTCTCTTAAGTCTATAATTGTATTTTACCTTGACAGGGCACTTCAATTTTTTTCACTTTGAGTGAAATTAAAGATTGTTGCGGCTAGCCATTACAAGAGACATTTCGTGTTTAGTGTTTTATTTCTCAATGTCAGCTTTGATCTTCTCCAGGGCTTGCACTCTTTTGTTAAAAGATACACGGTAGTAGCGGGTGTATGTTGGTGTCATTCTTTTATAGCTGAGACAAAAAAAAGGGGGGGGGGCAAAAGCGACTCTGAGAAAAAAGAAGAAGTCTATTTTTTTTGGGGGGAATAATTTTTTTTTGCGCTCCTCCGATTACGTTATCGGCTGAGAGTCAAAGATTGATTCACTCTTAAGATAGCTCCCTTAGTAAAAATGAATACTTGCAATGCCCATATCTTTTTCAAAATCCATACAAATCAAAAAATTAAAATTGCATGCCTACTTCTTTTATCATTATCTATCCATCTATCTAAAAATAACATAACATTTATTTTTCAAAATCCAACATAATTTCAAAAAACTCAACTTTTTCCCGTCATTTACGGTAACACACCGATCCTTCCACTTTTTTTTTTCGTTTAAACAAACTAATGACGTTATTGTGCTTTTGCTTTAAAAATAATTACAAAAAATTTACAAAGTGAAGACGACTACATCTTTTTGAAAGACAAACGCAAAAATAAAATTTATTCTCCGCCCAAAAAAATTAGCACCAAAATTGCACCTAAAAAATCAGAAGCTAAGAGTGATCATAAATCAATGAACAATGAAGCAAAATGACTTTTTTTTTTTTTATTCCAATGTAGTTTGTTTAGTTGCACAACATATTAAAATTTAAAGTTGTATTAAAAAGTACAATCACTAGTTTGGCCGGAATTAATTTTCAGCTCATATCCCAACCATGATATGCCCAATATCATGGTACCAGACAACGTCCATAATATCCCGTTATCTGCAGTGGAACACTCGATCCTATGAATACCTGAGTTGTCCCGATAATTATCCTGATTTGCAGCAAATATCGGGCATAATTTCAGGATCCCGATTTTTCACACATTTCAGGATTCCTGAATTGCACCCGATTGTCTAAGGATATCAGGACCTGAAAAGGTCCTTGATCGAACATAATCAGGAAAAAAGCAGGACCTGAATTGATCCCATATCGTTGATCCATTGGCTTATAATATATAGATGGACCCCTACTACTGGCTTCTTTTAAATGATTCATAATAGATGTTCCACATCACTGGCCGAATATTCGTATTATATGACAGATTACACTTTTTCATTGGTCTTTTATAATATGATCCATTAGATCTTTTCTTTTAATAATGGTTAAAACCACGGATCCTGTTCATTTATTGGATAGATTTATGTGAAAAGGATAGAAAACACGGTATTGATTTAGGTAAAAAAGGCTTTTATTTGTAAAAAAATGTAGCATAGCTGCATGCGATTGTGTAAAACAAACCCCCCAAGCACTTACCTTGGTACGCACCAAGCAACCAGAGAAACGATTAAAGCGTATCCGCTGTAGTAAGAGCGGCTTTCTTGACTATGAAGCAATGGAGGGCATTCGAAGGTTTTGCTACATGAGAAATCAAACCATACCTACCGTAACACTCTATCTACGCCTAAATAAAATAAAAATTGAGTCGATCGTTTGACGTACAGGTTGCATGTCTTACTTACAACAATCAGAGAGTCCATGAGAGTCATCCTTAAGCGTTTCTTGACAACAATTAAGACTACATTAACAATTAGAACGCGCTTTAGAATCTATCTATGTATAAAACCTTACCATGCTTTTGTTTAAGTCAACGCGCATTGAGACATAAGGCGTATTACTTCTAGAACCAAATGCGTAGCAGCGACTCTCAGACAACCTAATGAATAATTATTGTTAATAATCAAGTTTAGGACAACCACATTATACATCACCTAACGTTTTTGAAAGACCCCTAACAAAGTCAAAGGAGACAGCATGGCGACCAAAAGTCTAATACAATACCCGTGGCAAAGTCAAATACAGGCAAGACCAGAGATAAGGAGTCAGACATTAGGTCTAAAAAAAAGATATTTTCAGGTCCTTAATTGAAAGACAAAAGGCAAAGTACATTACCCAAGGCAAGACATAAGAAGTTCATTACACACTGCAAAGAATGTCAGAAGCAGAAGTGAGTTGCGTGGAAGCCGACGAACTAGAAAAGGGGTTGTTAGTCTTCTAATTAGAGAGCAAAAAAAAGAGTACATTACCCAAGGCAAATAAAGGGAAGGTCACAAACGAAATGAGCTAGGGTCTGTCATCTAGAAATATAAAAGGCCTTGTAAGTTAAAAATATTGGAAGGGGCGCTTGTTTTCTGTTACTTTTAATTACACGTATGTGGAACGGGTGTGTAAGCTTTAAAACCTTAAATGGATGCTGCATTTAAAGAAACGTGTTTATTTTCACTGGTATTTGAAATAAAAATAAGCTTTACCTGCTATTGAAAACCTTCGAAACAAAATATAATGGAAGGAAAGAAAAGCGAGGAAAAAGAGATATAAAAAAACAAACCGGGAGCTGAAAGTGCCTCCCCCCCAAATCTCTTTTTTTTTTTTTTGTGGTGTCACAGCTGCTTGGCTTCTTTTTTTTTACAACCAACGCACCCATCTCTCTTTTTATTTTACAATTAACATCCCACTTCTCTGTTTGAATCCTTTTGTAATGTAGTAAATTTTTAATTTCTGTCATGAAGTCTTTTTTTAACACGCTGTTCAAACCAAAAAAAAAAAAAAAAAAAAAAAAAAAAAGAAAAATCACACACACACACAGCCACGAAAATAGGGAACGATAACTTCAACGACTTGAGTCCACCAATGGGTTTATGAATAAAGAGGTATAAAAGAGAGCAAGGAATAAGTGCTACGATTACAAAATTGAAAGATACTACATATAATTAGCATGATATCTTTTTTAAAAAAAACCACTTGCTGCCATCTTAAAACATCAATTCTAGCACTTTGTAAATGACTATCATAACTTTAATATAATCTAAATAAATAGACTAGTGGGTAAACAACATCCAGAGACAAAAGAACAAATATCTACGAAACGAATAATTGCATCGTCTATTTTTTAGATAACACAATGAATACAACAAATCTTAACGAGCTCTTTCAAAACACAGTTGCAAGGCTTGCTTCCGAGATGACTCACCCTACTACAGATACATCTAATTCAATAATATCAGTCCAAAGGAGCAAATAAGTGATGTCTTTTTAACATATTTAACCTCTTTCAGCAGAAGGATGTATCATGGTCAGTTCTATTGAGTTCCACTGCGAAAAATAAAAAGTTCTGTATTAGTTCCATAAGTAAAGTACCCACATACCATGTAAATCCACGTTGGCATAACACTCTGAAGACAATAAATCACCCAATTCACGTGATATTCACGTGATTTTTTTTTGCAGTGCGTAAAAAAACTTCAAAATCTCCTTTTTTAGCAGTTTTTTGTAGGAAAACAAATTGATTTTTCTTTTTTCCTGAAATTTAGCACATTTCGGGTACCTGAAAATGTCCTAAAAAGCCCCAAAGGCGTAGTGGAACTATTGCTTAACTAAAGGACTAACTAGGCATCTAAGACTGACAAAGATGTAAGTTTCAATATAGTCTAAATAAACTCTCAGTGGTTATTTAGATCTCGAGTAGAGGAAATAGGTTTTTAAGCAATTAGAAGATAATGTTTTATTGATATCAAGTTAAAGGATATTTATACTAAATGATAGATATAAGTGATGTGATATGTGATAAAGATATAATGATAATGCGTAATAGATATATAAAGATAATTAGTAATATTGACAGGTTGTCAAGTGTGAGCTATGAACCCGAGGTGGTGTTATCCAACTTTGATCTTTTCCTGTTGGCGTGATTATTTTTGAGTGGTACAAATCTCCTTTTCTGAGATTTGGTCTTCTTTAGCCAGAGCTCGACCTCAACCGGGATGTCTACGTCAATGTCCAAGCCGGGTACCGGGCTAGTCCGGTAGTTCACGTGAGTTTGCAAGGCATCAGAACCATCGACAGAATTGGGCTTGACATTACCCCCTTTCAAGCTTTGTGTTCGTCCCTGAACACTTTCGAAGTCACAATCAAAATCAAGAGCATGGGGAACAGGAGCAGGATCAGAGTCAATGGATATGGGATCATAATCAGAATCAGCCAAGAGAGACGTATCAGCCAACAGGTCAGGAGATAAAACCATGTCGTCAGAAGCAGGGAAAAAATCAGTAAGTCTATCATCAAGAACAGGCGAGACAGAAGTCGAAGTGGAAAGGTTCATTGAAGGACGCATAGAAGAACTATTAATTGGCTTTGGCGCCATAACAAAATCATTGGATTTTACAAGTTCACCTGAGGAAGCAGTTGGTACAATACTGGAGCTGTTATCAGGCGGGAGGTTTTCTTGGAGAGGATCAATATAATCAGTGGCATCTTTTAAATTGGATATAGCAGAGTTGGGATCAAGCGGTTTATCTCTCATAAACTCGTTAAATTCTCTTCGGGTTCAGTGGGGTTATACCACGGTTCAGTTGGACGGTCACCATGAGCAGGCCTTAGTCGATCAACATGAACAAGAGATTTAAGAGGTTCACCAGCAAGAGTTTGTAGTTTGTATGTGCCATAGTCAGAAAACGATTCTACAACAATAAAAGGTCCCTTAAAACGGGGTTCTAAACCATAACGGCCTTCATGCGTTAGCAGTACCATGTCACCGGGTTCAAAAGAAAGTTTTTTAATCGCAGCGTCCCACCGTTGTTTATCTTTTTCACTCATAGCTTTCATACGAAATTCGGCAGCAGCACGATGTTGACCAAGATCAGCTAACTCACGAGAAGTAATGTCGGCAACAGTACGAGGATCCGCAAAGGTAGTTTTGTCAATATAAGGTTGGAGAACATCACCTGGTAAACGCGGTTTACGACCATATGTAAGATAGAAGGGACTGAAACCAGTGGTCGAATGAACACGAATGCGACAAGCCCAGAGAGCAGCTTGAACAAAATCATCCCATCGATGAAGAGCACCATTGGTATATTTACGAAGCATTTGTTTGATGACACCATTAAACCGTTCAGCTTTAGCATTACTACGAGGGTGATAAGCAGATGTTAACTTGTAATGGGTACCTACACGTTTCAAATAAGCACGAACTAGAGTACTGGCGAAATTTGCACCTCGGTCTGTTACTATTTCAGAAGGTGCTCCGAAATTCAAGACGATTTCAGTATAGATGAAATCAGCAACGGCTTCAGTAGATGCAACCGGTAAGGCACGAGCAACACACCAATTCGTAGCATAGTCAACGCCAACCAAGAGCCAACGATTACCTTTCACAGTGGTGGGAAGGTCTAAAAAATCGAGATGCCAACGGTCAAAAGCAGTGGGAACTTTCAAAGGGTGCATTTCATCTTGATGAGCGCGAGGTTTTCTACTATTGACTTGACAAGACGGGCAAACACTAATCCATTGTTGAACATCAGCCTTGATGTGATAATTGTAGTATAAAAGGGAAATAAATATGAATAAAAAAACAAGTAAGAAATGAGACTCTTTGTTCCTTTATTTTAAGTTGGAGAGTTTGTCATGATAAAAATAGAGGTCCTTTTATATTCAATTATTACTTCAAAGATTCTTTCTGCGTAGATCGAATTTACTATTCCCGAAATCTGGGAATAGAAGGAATTAGATTCATAAATCAGTTACATATGAAACTTGACATATTATTTGTATAATATGTGTCTGTGATTCATATCCAGAATCTACTAGCGACTCATCGTTTATCCATTCTATGATTGCAATCGTTGATTGGATTACTGGATGAATTATTTGGATCTAGAAGATACGGCAGCTGCTCAACCAACCGGAATAGAGCATGGGGTTTGATCTCGGTATAGTTAATGAGCCGTGCTGGAACTGTGTCGAACAATAGGAATGATATTCGCTAAAGTAGGAGTTATAATATATAATGTGTATGTATTATAACTGAAGTGACAAATTAAGTAGTAATTATATTCGATTTATAAGGAGTAAATACGACACTTGAGAGTAGGCCACCAAAAGCGAGGAGTCAAAAATTTTATCATGGATTTGAAACCAGCATGACCAAAAGTATCGTGGTAATCAGAGACAGTATCAGCACGCTCGGCAAAAGGTAGAAAAGAAACGAGTTTTGTAGTGTTATTTACGGGATCGATAATAACTTTTCTAAAAACTCGATTAGCAGCAATGTGAAATTTGTCGGCTTCTTTATCCAGTAGAACTTTCAATTCATCAGATTTTACCTTTGCACGACTACTAGGGATCAGGAGGAGTGGCCAGTCATATCGGATAGTTGAGGGAAACTTATCCCAAACAGCGTAAAGATAGTCAGGTTCCATCGGGTCGGGCGAAGGTACATTATTAAACGGCATGCGGGACAAAATATCAGGTATAGTGTTGTCTTTTCCCGGTTTATAAACGATCTTTGGTGAGTACAGTTCTAATTCATTTATCCATCTTACTAGTCGACTTGGAGATTTATCTTTGGATCTAAAATACTCCAGAGGGAGGTGATCAGAAAATACAGTGTAACCAGCAGGACAACCATCAACATAACAACGCCAGACACGCAAGGCATGTAGTATAGACATCAATTCACGTTCTTGAGCAGGTAGTTTAGCTTCAGAGTCAGCATACTTCTTGGATTCAAAACAAATCGGATACCATGGACGAGAGGGATCATCACCAGGCTGTAAGAGTACAGCACCACAACCACGATCGGAAGCATCAACCTCAATATGAAACGGCTTGTTCATATCGACAACATGGAGTACAGTACTTGAAGCGAGCAATTGCTTTAATCTATCGAAACTTTCTTGACATGCATCAGTCCAAACTATGGGTCTAGTTTTAATACCTGTGCCACGAGTCAAATCGGTCAAAGGAGCGGCGATTGAAGCGAAGTTTTGAATAAACCTTTTGTAAAATTGGGCAAAACCAATAAATTGTCGTACTTCTTGCACATTAGTCATTTGGGGCCAGTTTTGTAAGATTTTCACTTTGTCAGGACTTGGAGAGATACCTTGTTGAGAAATTCTATAGCCAACAAATGTTAATTCCGTTTTACCAAATTCACACTTTTTAAGATTAGCAATGAGCTTTTCTTTTTTCAAGATGTTCAAAACTTGACGGACGTGTTTCTTGTGATCTTCATAGTTCTTGCTATATATTAGAATATCGTCAAGATACACTAAAACGGTCTTGTCAATATGTTCAGCTAATATAGAGGACATTAAGGATTGGAATACAGGAGGAGCATTAGAGAGGCCAAAAGGCAGGACAAGCCAAGAGAATTGACCGTAACGAGTATTGAACGCGGTTTTTGGTACATCAGCAGGAGCTATTCGGATTTGATGATAACCAGACTTAAGATCAAGAGAAGTGAAATATCGGGCACCACCTAGTCATTCTAAACATTCATCAATTCGAGGTAAGCTTGAGCTATTTCTTGTTGTTAATTTGTTGACGGCACGATAATCAATGCACATTCGTAGAGCACCGGGTTTATCAGATCCAGGATCAGGCTTCTTTCGCACAAACAAGACACTAGCACCCCAAGGAGAAGTACTAGGCTTAATTAGACCTAATTTAAGCAATTCTTTCAATTGTTTTTGTAATTCATCAAGTTCCAAAGGACTCATTTTGTAGGGAGGTCTAGAGACAGGGTTAGCATCACCAGTGTCAATTAAATGGTGTATACCTCGATCAGGTGGTAAGCCAGGCAATTCGTCTTTGAATACGGACGTAAATTCTTTGACCAATTGGTCCCAGTAAGCAGGGTCTTGAGTAGTTGAAGTAGAGCTTAACTCGTTGTTTCCGTCAGTAGGTTTAATAAAGAACAAAAAACTATCACCGCCTTTCTTGATATAACGGTCGGCTTGTTTGTGAGAGATCAGGTAATGCAATTTATGCAATTCATTGGAAGCGGCTAGTTTAGAGGAAGGTTCAAGTCGGATCTTGCCATTGTTCAAGTACCAGCTATCAGTAAGCCAGTCGGGAGTAGGACGAGCTTGTTTTAACCATGAGCGACCTAAAATAAGATCAAACTTTGTCTGAAATACATAAGCAGTGATTTTATCATGATACCCGTTCAAGTTGATAGACATTGTAACCTTGAATTTAATTTGAGAGATTTCACCACCAGCAGTTTCGACCTGACGGCCATGTACAGGAGTAAATCGATTTCTGGGTAACATTTTGACGATTTGAGGAGATACATAGTTATCGCTTGCACCGGAATCAATCAGAGTACGAAGTTGTTGACCATCATGATGAACAGGATATAGTGGCAGCGAAGTGGCGATTGTATTTAACTCGGCAAGATCACCAAGGCTAAATTTATTTACCCAAGATTGGCAAATGTATGATAAGTAGTTACCCTGCTTACCCAAGTCGGTAAATGAAGATAAGTATTTACCGAGATTTACCCATTTGCGTAAATGAAGATAAATGGTTGTCACAACTTACCCATTTTGCGTAAATGGAGATAAATGGTCGTCAAAACTTACCCATTTGCGTAAATGAGGATAAATGGTCGTCAAAACTTACCATTTGCGTAAATGAAGGTAAATGGGCGTCAAAAATTACCCATTTTGCATAAATGAAAATAAATGGTTATAAAAAAGCAGTTGAAAGGTTGAATGTTTGGTATATTTTAATTCTTTAGTTGTTTGTTTGTAGGGATGGGTAAATGGAAATCAATTATATATTGGTTAAAATTTCATAATAAAACGGTTTATATTTATTGAAAATGTAGAAACAAAATGTATTAGGGATATTAACCTAAACTTATTCAATAATGTAGGGTGTTACTCATCTATTAAATGGAGCATTATGCAGGTTTGGCTTTCCCATGAGCAGAAACATTATGTATCGGTACATAGAGCCAGAACAGTGTTTTAAGAGTAGTAATGGGTCTGTGTTAAGCATATGTTAGAAGGGGGGGGCTTTTAACAACATGTCTAAAAATTACACTTACGTACGGCAAACAGATTTCATAGGTCAAATAATGATTTAAAACTAATACAAAGAGAGATTAATATTATATTTTAAAATAAATGATTAACAAGTTCCACTTACTATGGGGAAAAGGCAAAGGTATTGTTAGCACCTAAAGATATATCTATTAGTTTTGTGAATTAAGAAACTGTACAAACTTACATGTGAAAAGCCAAAGAAAAGTAAAGTTATTTTAAAAACCCAAATATTTATTTGGAAAAAATGGAAACAAAAAAAAAATCGAAAGGGAAAAAAAAAAGAAAAACAAAAGAGAGTATTTATAACTTTGCTTTTTTTCGTAAACACCTTGCTGCTATGAGAAAAAAAGTTAAGAACAATCATCAACCACATCTCTAATTCCGTTACCCTTGACTTTCAGCTCTTTCGGTTTTTTTAAGGGAGGCTTTACTGAAGGCCTCGTATTTAGCGTTTAATGCTTCTACTTATTCTTCCTCCGAATTCTGGTCACCATTCTCCTCAACATCCTCTGTAACATCCTCTGATACTTCATCCACAACCTCTTTGGCAAGACTCTCCACAGACACATCGTTTTCGTTACCTTTTCCATCAACCTACATTACATATGCATGCTAAAATATACCGAAAATTTTTATTGTCGGCAAATAATAATAAGTGATTGTGCAAGATTTATCATTGTCGGTAATTGAGGGTAAGTAGTCGCGCAAGATTTATCATTGTGGGTAAATGAGGGTAAGTAGTCGCCCAATGATTACTATTCTCGGTAAGTCAGGGTAAGTAGTCGTCAATCTGTAGCTTTAATTACTATTCAATAGATGCGGAGTTCTCTTTCTCGGTAAATGGCTATTGTTGGAATAATATGCGTCACACAATCTACCCAGATTCGATAAATATTTACCTGGAGGTAAATTGTGTATAAAAATAACTTACTTATTTATTTCAAACCGTTAAATACTTACCGCCTGCCATATATTTACACAAAATTAGGTAATTACTTGCGCAGCGGTAACTATTTGCCAAGATTTATCAAATTTATGTATTTTGGGTAAGTAAATATAGCCTTAGTGGATGATGAAGATCGTTTTCCAAAGAATCCGGGTAAATAATAGGGATTGTATCAACAGCTGCTGTTTTGGATGGATGAATATTGGTGTTCGAATAATAAATGCTGTGTGGTACAAGTATAGGATATTTTGAATTTAAAGTTGATGAGTCAGTTGTATAAGAGTCAAAATCGATAAGGTCTTTATTAGAATCAGGAATATTTTCAGTAATTAAATTATCTGAGTGGGAATGTAGTTGAACTTCCTGTCCATCAACTACATTTACTGAAAATCCTTCCTTGAGTGCTGGTCATCTAACTTTTGGATATCGGTGAGTCTTGTTGGACAGTTTCGCTTGATGTGACCTGGTTTTTGACAATAATAACAAGTAGGTGAGGTACGAGAAGAGTTGTTGCTGTTACCACGATAACCATTGCCGTTATTACGATAAGAAAAGTTGTTGTTACGATACGATGTGTTGTTGTTACGATAAGATCCATAATTAGATCGGCTGAAAGATCTATTACTGTTTCGGTTGTTGAATCGTTGATCAATTGCATCCAGATCCATAGGATCGTCAATAATAATACGTCGGCTAGTCACATTAGTAGGAGGAGAACGTACAGGGTTATAGACACCGTGTTCTTGTTGAGCACTTTCATAAGATAAAGCAGCATGGATTGCATCCTTGATAGTGTCGGCCTCATATTGGCGAATATGGGCACGCATGCGTTGATTAGAGAGACCACGAACAAATTTATCACACGCTTCATCATCGGTGATAGTAGGAATAGCCAATTTGATGTCCATAAATTCGTTGATGTAAGTAACCAAATTACCAGTTTGCTGTAAGCTAGCAAGTCTATCACGAGCCATACGATTGGCATTGTCAGGGCGGAAGAATTCAATAATCAAACGTTTCAATTCCAACCAAGTAGTGGGAGCATCATCCTCGAGTTCAATGGTTCTAAACCATGCATCAGCGCGATCACGCATCAAAGTTGATGCAAACAGGTAACTTTTCTCTTGAGTCCAGTTAAAAAAAACAATATAACGTTCCACAGATCGAACCCAACCGTCGATCACCAAAGCATCTCTTGTACCATCATAAGTGGAAGGTTCCTTAACCTTAGCATTCTTGTTTTCAGCCAATAGAGTAGTAAAATGTTTGATCAGTTCAGCATATTCATGTTGGTTACCACCAGTAACCGAGGAGCCAGTAGCAGTATTATCAGGAGTCTCGTTGTTCATCAATAATATAAAATAAAGTAAAAGTAAAAAGTTTGGTATTTCTTGTAAGCGAATCTGGTGCTACCAAATGTAAGTTTCAATATAGTCTAAATCAATTCTCAGTGGTTATTTAGATCTCGAGTAGAGGAAATAGGTTTTTAAGCAATTAGAAGATAATGTTTTATTGATATCAAGTTAAAGGATATTTATACTAAATGATAGATATAAGTGATGTGATATGTGATAAAGATATAATGATAATGCGTAATAGATATATAAAGATAATTAGTAATATTGACAGGTTGTCAAGTGTGAGCTATGAACCCGAGGTGGTGTTATAATATTTACAGTAAAGTGGTGTTATCCAACTTTGATCTTTTCCTGTTGGCGTGATTATTTTTGAGTGGTACAAATCTCCTTTTCTGAGATTTGGTCTTCTTTAGCCAGAGCTCGACCTCAACCGGGATGTCTACGTCAATGTCCAAGCCGGGTACCGGGCTAGTCCGGTAGGTCACGTGAGTTTGCAAGGCATCAGAACCATCAACAGAATTGGGCTTGACAAAGATATCAGTCTTGTAATAGGTTATAGGATTCAACTCTCAGTGGTTAATCAGTAACAAGTAAGTAATTACTTAAATATATAAAATAGAAGATAATGTTTATTGATATAAAACTTAAGGGATATATATACTAATTGTAAGGTATAGGTGGTGTGATAAATATAATAATAGTGAGTAATATAAACAGGTTGTCGAAAGAGGTGACATCCAAAGTGGTGTTCTGTTTATATTAAAGTGGTGTTATTCGGTTTAGACTTTTTCCGATTCAGGTGATTATTTTTGAGTGGTACGAAACGTCTTTTCTGGTTTGAGGTCTTCTTAAGCCTGAGTTCAATCTATACCGGCATGTCCATGTCATAGTCCGGGTCGAGTACCGGACTGTCCGGGCTAGTCACGTGATTCTTGAAGACGTCAGAACCATTATCATTTACAGTCTTGACAAAGAAAGAGCGCCTTCTTGGCTCAGTTGGCAGAGCGTCTGCCTAGTAAGCAGAAGGTCATCAGTTCAATTCTGATAGAAGGCATACAATTTTTGTCATTTTTCCTATTTAATGGGACGTTCGTCTGTGGCTGGACATGTGTCTTACCTAGAGATAGCGGTTTCAACGATCGACGATATTTTTTTTTTTTTTTTTTTTGTATTAATTCACGCACTTTATTTTCAAAATGAACATAATCAAATATAATAAATCAGCTAGAAAAAAACTTGCGCCCGTGGCCCATCAATGAAGAACTCATTTGCCGTGAAGAAGTTCTGTAGTTTGGACAATGCCATGGTTGTTGACCAACCAGAGGTAGTGGTTACACATTGCCAGTGTGTGAGCCAGAGGGCCTGCATTATATAGCCGATTTGGATGAGATCATGGTCACTGATTCCAGCGCCATCCTTTCGGTCTAAGCACACTGTCGTATTTACTCCTTATAAATTGAATATAATTACTACTTAATTTGTCACTTCAGTTATAATACATACACATTATATATTATAACTCCTACTTTAGCGAATATCATTCCTATTGTTCGACACAGTTCCAGCACGGCTCATTAACTATACCGAGATCAAACCCCATGCTCTATTCCGGTTGGTTGAGCAGCTGCCGTATCTTCTAGATCCAAATAATTCATCCAGTAATCCAATCAACGATTGCAATCATAGAATGGATAAACGATGAGTCGCTAGTAGATTCTGGATATGAATCACAGACACATATTATACAAATAATATGTCAAGTTTCATATGTAACTGATTTATGAAAATAATTCCTTCTATTCCCAGATTTCGGGAATAGTAAATTCGATCTACGCAGAAAGAATCTTTGAAGTAATAATTGAATATAAAAGGACCTCTATTTTTATCATGACAAACTCTCCAACTTAAAATAAAGGAACAAAGAGTCTCATTTCTTACTTGTTTTTTTATTCATATTTATTTCCCTTTTATACTACAATTATCACATAAGCACACTAGTGAGCACCATATATCTTCTTGTGAGCAATTGATCTCAGAGATGGACATAACGTCAAAAGCCGCTCTCCAGAAAGGCCATTTGAGTGGGCAGGAGACAAAAAAATGTTTTCTATTGTCCTCGTCTTCATGGCAAAATTGACATTGTGCGAAATCCCAACGTCTCGCATCCCAGCGGTGAAGTAAGGCTTGAAGGTACAGTTTGTCTTTAAGCAACCGCCACCAGCAGGTGCGTACTTTGTGTGGAAGATCCAACGACCAGAAACGTTGCCAGGTGTGTTTAGGGCGATGACCTGTCGGTAAACGATGTGGAATTGATAGTCGAGGAGGCGGTTGATCTATCTGCAACCGATAAATGCGGAATACCTTGGGACGTAATTTCCAGAGTGGGACCGGTGGACGACATAGGGTTTGAGAATCCAGTGTATGCAAGACGGGACATAGCGAGCGAGAACATCACCATGAGCATGGATAGAGATCCAGTTGTTGGTTAGTTCCTGCTCTGTCTGACTCACTTCGGGTGGCATAAATTTTCCAATGATGGGATTCCATCCAATACTCGGGCTGTTGACTTGTTGTAAGAGTCTTTTGATGATGGTAGGTCTGCCGGATAAACGAGCCTGGGAGTCAAGAAAATTTTGATAAACGTACGACCAGGTGAAGATATCAGAGACCAGATATCGAAGTGGTATCGTGGAAACCGGGAAATCGAGCGAGACTGCATCAGATTCAACATCATTAGCCACGGGGTAGGAGTGAGACACCAGTGCACAACGTAGAGGAACATCTGCATACCATCTACCAGACCATTGTGGGTGGTTTGGAAGAGCGGGTAGCTTTGTGAGCACGGTTGTGAGCAAGTGCATGGTTGGCAGTTGGAGAAAGAGAGATCTAAACTGAGCAGGATACTGTAGCCAAGGTAAATAAGAGTGATGTCCAGTATATAAGAAAATACAGTGACCGATCCATGGGGTAACGAAATCATATTCTTGTTTGCCACGAATGATCCGTTGAAGGTACATGAGCTGTAAAGCATGCTGTTGTGTATGAAGATCTATGATACCAAGGCCGCCATGTGCCTTCGGTAAACAAATAGAGTCCCAAGAAGGAGCCGGCCAAAAGGGAAGAACCAGTTTGCGAACGATTGTTCGAATGTCATCTAACCATTTTGAAGGGAGAAGTACCACTCGTAGTAAATGCCACAACTTGCTCAGTATGACCGAGTTGGTAATGTAAGAGAGACCCTTGATGGATAGCCCACGACCTTTTAACTTTGTACATTGACCTAAAATAAGTGCTCGTATTTTTCCCAGGTAAGCTGTCAGCTGATGTGGGGCCGAATACAATGGATAACCAAGGTATCGCACTGCGGTTGGACTGTCTTGAGTATGATAGGAGATACCAAGATCCGTAGTGATTTTGGTCCATTCTGGATGTGCTTTACCAGTGAGTGCTACTATTTCAGTTTTGTTAGTGTTTACTTTCGCATTACTTGCAGCGCTATAGATTTGTAGGATTGATTGTAAAGCATTCCACTCACTAGGTTGTCGTAAATATACTGCTAGATCATCCGCGAAGCCCAATAACTTGAGACGTGGAGGTGAATGCCAATTGATGGGGCTGTCATCTCGTCCTGTCGTAGAGTGATTGTATATTTGAGGTGAAGCATGATTTTGTCGTTTGGTGAGGACTGGTTGCAACGAAAGGCCTGTCAATTGAGATGTATCTAAAATATATCTAAGTAGAGGTTCAAAAGCAAGATTAAAAAGTAAAGGGGATAGAGGGTCACCCTGTCTTAAACCTCGACGTTGTTGAATTAGAGCACCAAGGAAACCATTCACCGAAATAGAGATAGCTATGTCAAAAAAGAGAGACATCAGTGTTTTGATGATCACTAAAGGAAATCTAAAATGAGTAAGCACTTCTTTCAAATATGTTGGATGTACTCTATCATAAGCTTTCTCCTGGTCTAAGAGAACCATCACTGCTTCCAAAATGTTAGGATCAGTACTAGCTTGGTAGTTAGCCATAAGAGTTGAGTTTATCCAGCCGTTATCTGAAATATGTCGGTGGGGAATAAAACCAGTCTGGTTAGGGTTAATCAATGCAGGTAGGACTTTGTTAAATCTGTTTGCTAACATCTTTGTAAATATTTTCGCATCAGTGTTGATCAACGATAGAGGTCTCCAGTTCCCTAATGAGTGTGGATCACCTTTTTTGAAAAGTAGCACCATTCGGGTCTTCTGCCATGAGGGTGGAATATCACCTGTGAAGGCTTTGTGAATGACGTCTATGAACAAAGATAAGACTAGAGGGTATTTTAAAAAAAGATACCGGTATAGCTCAAAAGGAAGATCATCTAGTCTAGGGCTTTTGGCAGTAGGTGTATGGTCGATGACTGAACTAATTTCTGCGTTGGTTGGAATGGATTCCAAAGTTGTAATCTGTTCTGTCGTCAAATGCACATTTTCCGGAATACTGTTCAGTAGTTGGGGGATAGCCTCATCATCTACTGGGGTGGTGTGGAATCCGAGCTATGGTAGTAGTAAGGATTACAAAAATAAAATAAAACACAAAAGATACAAGAAAGTAGTCAGTCGCAAAAAGAGAATTATTGTTTATTTAATGAAATGTCAAAGGGTTTATATAGTTTTCAATATCTGAGAATCAAACATAAATGTCTGTGCTCACATAAGCGCACAAATGTCACAATTGCCAAATATAATAAAGGGAGCCGAATTGCATAATCTTACATTCGGATGAGATCCTTAATTATGGTAAGTCCTCTACCTTGTATCAATCAGACAGTTATTACTGGATAGTAATAATAATAAGGCTTAGTAAAATAAATATAATTAGTCATAAAGGATAAAAGACGTGAGATGATCGTATACGTGTAAATATATCAATATATATTTGAATGTATGCCTGATCACATCAGGTGGGCTGATACATATCTGTATAAAAACGATGTGTCTCTTTAAGAATGTCTGTTGTGCTAGAGAGTAGTTCACCTGTGGTTACTGATCGAAGCGCCTGCATAGTTTGTTCGTGTTGTCCCCCCCTTATGACCTTATAGAAATATTTATTAATACGTTCGCCCTTCTCATGCCACCTGGTAGCAGATCGTAGTAATATTTCTTTCGTCTTTTGTTGCATCTCATCATCCAGTTTTTTCGCTATGTCTGCAGCTCTTTGTCTCAATTGGTGATTGCTGGGGTTATCTAATTCAATTTGGGTCGTAGCTTGCTGATACTCCTGTTGTAAACTAGTGACAATATTTTTTCTACGTTTTTTTAAGCCCCTAGAAAAATACTCACTGGTAGCCTTTAGTGCAGCTTTAAAGGCCTCCCATTTTGAACCACTTGAAGTCAACGGATGAGGTGTATCAAGAGATTTTTCCAAGAAGGAACGAACCATGTCGTCTAGTAGTAATTGAGAAATCCAGAGGTTATAAAAAAAGAAATAAAAATAACCAGACTGCAAAAACTAACTGACTTTATTCAAACATAAAAATGAGGGTTTCTTATATACTTGATATCTAATGTTTACTATCGTCAATTTATTATTTGACGACGGCTTAGCAATTCATTCATGAAACAGAGGAGCTTGTCTATGAAACAGGCGAGGCTGTGTTTATTTGACGATGAACAAATAAAAGGAATAATAATAAACATCCTGTGTTGTATTATGATATCATGTTACACTAATGATTTATAGAAAATACAGTTCATTGTTGTTGCAAGCTAAGAAATATAAACTTTAATCTACAACAAGACATTTTGTGTTACACCTCATAAATGTTATGTAGGCGCGTATACAACAGTAATACAAAATCATCATTGTCCAAGAGAGTTGGATTAAATCGCCAAACACCTGGGCCGATATCATCCCGATCTTGAAATAAGTCAATGTGCAACATTTGATGGTCAGTGTAGGTAGAGGGTAGATACGATTGACCACAGTTAGAGATTCGGCTGGACGCAGCAGGTGTATAGAAGATGTAATCAATGGTGGTGTAGTGAGAGCCTCTTCGAAAAGTAGGATGACCATCCGGAAAGCTGTTGATGAAGTTGCCAGTAATCCATTCATACCAGTTGAGAAAGCTTGGATTTTGAGTAGAATTAGATAGTGATGCTAGGTTAAGATTGAGATCACCTAATAAAATAGTTGTTGTGTCTTCAAGTAATAAATCCACAAAGGGTGATGTTATGAAATAGTCAAGGAAGCTATTTTTTTCTGAGTCTTGTGCAGGGCCGTAAACATTGATGATCGTGCACGCCACAGAGTTGGTCTGGTTGTGAATAACTGATGCGCTGATACATCTCTCATTTGGAGAGACAATGGCATTATCTAAATGGTATGACGGGTTAAGACATACAATGGCACAATGTTTGGTAAAAATTGTGGAGCAATTGGGAAACATGTACGTATTGAAACGATGACATTGTTCGGATGTCAAATGGGGACTGGTGTGAAAGGCGGAAACTTCTTGTAGACATAAAATATCTAGTGAGAGTGAGGAGGATTTAAGGTGGGACACGAACATCTGTTGGATATTCCTGTTGGCATCTTTGAAAATGCTACGAGCATTTAAAGATGCAATTCTACAAGGTTTTTTACTCATGACCCGTGCGGGCAACATGAGGTGATAGAGTCCTACTTGGTACATCTATCTTGGTTGCTTTTTGCAAACGAGGAGTATTGGAACTAGTATGTTTTTGAATGTTACCACTGGTTGGTGAATTATTAAAAATAGGCTGGTCTACTGACAATTTTTCGACATCCATCGACATTCGTTGATTCATTGGTGCATATTTCGATTGAATTGTCCCACTGTGCTCTAAGATACTTTTGTTTTTCGTAGGTACAGGTATAAGCATATCGGTATCTTCTTCCGATAACTTCCGGGAAGTATCATCCTCTTCTCGGTTATCCCCCTCACCAAAGGTATCCATCTCGATATCACGTAAAACTTGAGTGTCTACGTTAATATCATCCTGCAATGTATCATTTTGGCCCCTATCTCTGTGTTGCACATAGGTCTCCAACTCCTCTTCAAAGATCTTTTTCTGGCTATGATCTTGAGGGTCTTTCTCTACGACGACACGGCAGTTGCGTCGAATATACCCTTGGTTTCCACATTTAAAGCAAGTCAAAGCGTTTAAAGCTTCGCAGTCTTTCTTTAAATGGCCTGACTTTCTGCAGTAATAGCAAATTGGTTGTGCTCCTTTAAAACTGGCTGGTGCAAAACAATCCCATTCTTCCAAGTACATCATTCGTTGCATTTCCTGATATGTTATTGTCTCCTTACCTTCCCCGGGATCTCTATCCAGCATGATAGCTAGGTCTCCTTCACAAAAACCTCTTCTCATCAATTTTTTGATCTGTACTACTTTTCCATAATGTGCCAATGATTTGAGTAATTTCTTGACCAGCTCATCATCTTCCTCAGCAATCGAGAGGGACAGATTAACTCGAACTAGGTGGTTAGCATCAGCCTCGTCCTTGTGAGAGATGCCCTTATACTGAATGCCTTCCACAATGATACCTTCGTCCAAAGCATTTCTCGTGTGCTCAACCGATCTGAACTTTGTTGACAAAACGAGCTCCTTGTTGCTTGAGTGAGAAAAGGAATGAAGCTGGAAGTTATCACCAACGACTGGTCCTATCTGATCTCGAACCAAAACATACGCATCAAATTGATCTTCGAAATGATGGGCGGGGATTTTAAATATCACTGATCCTGGGGTCAATACTGACTTAATGATAGACTTCACCTGGCTGGAACGAAGGAGACTGGAGACGTTGGGGTCTTCAAAGATAGTATGGGTTGAGTACTGGAGTCGTTTTCCGTTAACTACTGTATTTCTAGAAGCTGGTTGAGGTATTCTTAGCTTTAGGCCTCGAGAAACTACTTCCGTCCAGGATGATCCGGACGAAGTGATATGGTCACTCATGTTGTTTGAAAACGTCAAAAGGTTACTGTTGATGTTTGGTTGTAGATACTGCGATATGATTGGTCTATTTTATTAAAAAATAAAATACACGGACGATATTACAATAGGGTATCGATCTTTGAAAAAAATCAAGACGTTTCCGAAGCGGAAGCGAGTAATGTGATAAATGCTCTCAGAGCCACGCTTTATTTTTTATAAATATAATAATAACCAATAAAATTCTTTTCTTCCCTATATCTTTCAAATCCTATAGCATATAATTCAGTTTTTTTTTTTTTTTTTTTTTTTTTTTTTTTTTTTTTTTTGTGATGTAATATATAGTAAGTATTTGGGAGGGATATAAAAATATAAACTAACTAATTAAGCCTATGTTTACCAGAACTTATACCACGGGTGGGCATTTTGTGGTATTTGATAAAATAGCACCAGGTAAAAATAATGAGATAAATGTGTATTTTTTATTGTAGGTAAAAAATAAACTCAAGAACTCTGCTGCTATAAAATAATCAATCCTTTTTATATTGAACAACTGCCCCTGGAAGTTATCGAGTCAACCTTTCTGGTTTTGGAATAGATCTATACTCAGTTTCCCGCCTTTTGCTAAATGAATTCTACTCGTTAGAATTGACTTCAATTAGTGTCGTCCCAATTCAGAGCAATCGGGAACACATCTTATTGAGCCGAAAGGACCAGTAAGATGCTGTGTAACGGTAGCTGTCAAAAGTGACATACATGATTCATTGTTTAATTGGCTTCGGCAGAACATATTTGTAATGTTTGATCTCTTGTTGATTCTACAGGTTCTTTTCCCATCTGTGAATGAATAAGATATGATCCCCAAATATAGAACATCTTATCGATATTTGTATGTTTGGTTACAGAAAGTAGGCATCCCTTTATTCATGCACTATTTCTATTATACACTTACAGTCGTATAATTTGTATCAATATATAAATAAATGAGCCATTGATAATGACAGCTGTTCTATTCTCTCGATGGGTAGCTAGTCCATAGAGGGAACTATCATTATTAGATTTCTCTTTTTTATATTCTTGATTTGATTGGAAACGGTTTTACTTTTCCAATCGAGACATAGGAACTCAGTTGAATATTTTTATTTATCCGACTTTTATTCTTATATGCAGTTAAGCCAATCATGTCATCTTTTATATAGAAGTATGTACTCGTGGTAGAGGTAGTTGTGTAGTAGTATACGAATGTATGCTATTACTCAACATTAAAAGATATTTTATTTTATAATTTATAATTTATACGATTTATTTATTTATTCTTAAATGAATCGTACTCAAATACGACAGTAGTAAATCTCTGTGAAGTGATTTGGTGTGATAGTAATTGACAAAAATGTATAAATCAAAGAGATTGTGCAGACTAAAATAATAAACGAATATGCTGCCATGTTAATAACCTCTAATAATCGACACATTTTACAATAATAGGAACCTACAGTAAGATTGTCGGTACTTATTAAGTAAAGACGATCAATCAGAAAGAAACCACACAGGTAATAATTAAGATAAACAAGTTTTTATCGTAAAAAAAGGTTAATCCTTTATTAAAGTATGAAAAAGATATGAGTATATATACAAATTATTGAAATAAGGTAAGTTTCGAGATATGGTAATTCTTGTGATTTTGACCGAAGCAGAAATAAAGATTCTAAAATCGTCCAACTTCATTTTCTTCCGAATTAGGGTGGGTGCTTGAAAATGTGAATTTAATAATTTAAATTCCAATTTTGTCTGAAATGTAATAATGTAATTGAACATAGGTTCAAATAATTGTAGAAACGACCAGAGATATTATGACTTGGAACTGTAAACGAAGTAAAGTTGTTTACATATTTTCTTGTTGGATACGTACTTGTTGTTAATTAATAAACTAATAAAATTGATGATACGCTTGATACTGAAATAAATAAACTGAAAATATAAAATAAATGTTGAGAAAAAGATGTTGTAATCTTATAATAAGTACTGTTTGATGAATTAAAAGATGTAAAAGCTGTAAAAATACAATCTTCTTGTCTGAGAGAGTTGCAATAATATGGGTGGTAATGTCGCGTTAGGAGTAGGTGATAATGAAGATAGTTTCTTGATACAAAAAGTATAAACTCCATTTGGAATAAACAAACTTCTATATTTCCTTTTACAGATGTTCTAGAAGCTTTCCTTGATCATCGACGTTAAAAACCTCACAGCATATGTCAAACTGTGATAGAATTATGTTTATAGTCAGATTTATCGTCGGTTGGACAATGGGTTGTGTTTTCAAACGATATAAACGTATCGAAGATAAAATGATAGCAGACTGTGGTGAAATACACACATAACAATATAAAATATAATTAATATTAGCTCACAGCTAATAATACAAAACACATAAACTTGCATATCAATACCATACAACCAATAAGAAATTCAATATCATAAAAGATAAGGACATCACTGTATAAATATCCTTATCCCTCTATCCATTAGTCATAACCGAACACAAAGTACCAGATTACATATAATCACTCCCATATTAAGAATGAAAGAAATAATAATTTGTGTTACACACAAATCCAAGCTTATCAGAAATATACCTCATATATAGACTGTGAACTCAGGCTATAACCACAGATCAATCAATCATCACATACGTAGATAAGGATGTAGCAATCAAACCCTTATCACTCTGTGACCTACTTTTACAAATAATTCTCCTCAACTAACTAATATAAATAGAGATCCTGGAAGAACCCAAGATATCTCTTCAGTCTATTTTACTTTGATTAAGAATAAACCCTTTGCAGGACCTTTAACTTAATCCCTTGTTTTATTTTTATTCTTTTTTTATTTTCAGTGTGAAACCCTCTAGTTTCTCCACACAGACTATAACACCAAGCAAATAGATAGTCATCTTAATATATTTCATCCAACGATCCATTAATGCAATATACACCTACGTTATGACAAACTAAAGGATATGATTTATACAAGCAAATACCAATAGTACACAAAACTACACACGAGTTTGATTCTTTTTAAGAGTAAAAATCAGATAAGTTTATTAAGATTTTGACCTTTTGAAGGCCTTCTATATCTTTTGCATTAATTAGGATTACATCAGATTATATTCTAAGATATACACAATATTGTACCATGAACAAAAAGGAGAGATGATAACTCCCATTATTGCCTTAAGCAGTTGGGCTATCAAACGTAATACTAGATTCTGTTGTCAAAGTTGAAGTGAATCTTGTAAGAGTATGGTAAAGGAAACCACACAAAAAGGGAACAAAGCACCACCTCGCACGGAGCACAAATTGGTGACCAGGACACAAGTTACAAAGAGCTGAGTACAAACTTGTATTCAGTCACAAAAACCAAATTATCCACACACCAAGTATCACCTCGAGGGAAACACGAATACGACATACTAGGTTAGATAACCAGACGACCAAAAGACAAGGAACAAAAACCAACGCCAAACAAAAACAAAAGAAAACAAATCACCTTACTCTCACCCTATCATTATAGACTACATTAACCACCATCAACCAAAGAAACCAAACAGGAAAGGACAAGTACAAGTCTCCAAACGGTTGAACCTTTAACCAGGTCACGTGAAAGTCATGTGATTGCACTCGATCCTATGAATACCTGAGTTGTCCTGATAATCATCCTGATTTGCAGCAAATATCGGGCATAATTTCAGGATCCCGATTTTTCACACATTTCAGGATATCAGGACCTGAAAAAGTCCTTGATCGAACATAATCAGGAAAAAAGCAGGACCTGAATTGATCCCATATCGTTGATCCATTGGCTTATAATATATAGATGGACCCCTACTACTGGCTTCTTTTAAATGATTCATAATAGATGTTCCACATCACTGGCCGAATATTCGTATTATATGACAGATTACACTTTTTCATTGGTCTTTTATAATATGATCCATTAGATCTTTTCTTTTAATAATGGTTAAAACCAAAAATCCTGTTCATTTATTGGATAGATTTATGTGAAAAGGATAGAAAACACGGTATTGATTTAGGTAAAAAAGGCTTTTATTTGTAAAAAAAATGTAGCATAGCTGCATGCGATTGTGTAAAACAAACCCCCCAAGCACTTACCTTGGTACGCACCAAGCAACCAGAGAAACGATTAAAGCGTATCCGCTGTAGTAAGAGCGGCTTTCTTGATTATGAAGCAATGGAGGGCATTCGAAGGTTTTGCTACATGAGAAATCAAACCATCCCTACCGTAACACTCTATCTACGCCTAAATAAAATAAAAATTGAGTCGATTGTTTGACGTACAGGTTGCATGTCTTACTTACAACAATCAGAGAGTCTATGAGAGTCATCCTTTAGCGTTTATTGACAACAATTAAGACTACATTAACAATTAGAACGCGCTTTAGAATCTATCTATGTATAAAACCTTACCATGCTTTTGTTTAAGGCAACGCGCAGTGAGACATAAGGCGTATTACTTCTAGAACCAAATGCGTAGCAGCGACTCTCAGACAACCTAATGAATAATTATCGTTAATAATCAAGTTTAAGACAACCACATTATACATCACCTAACGTTTTTGAAAGACCCCTAACAGAGAAAGTCAAAGGAGAGAGCATGGCGACCAAAAGACTAATACAATACCCGTGGCAAAGTCAAATACAGGGCAAGACCAGAGATAAGGAGTCAGACATTAGGTCTAAAAAAAAGATATTATTAGGTCCTTAATTGAAAGACAAGAGGCAAAGTACATTACCCAAGGCAAGACATAAGAAGTTCATTACACATGGCAAAGAATGTAAAAAGCAGAAGTGAGTTGCGTGGAAGCCGACCAACTAGAAAACGGGTTGTTAGTCTTCTAACTAGAGAGCAAAAAAAAAAGAGTACATTACCCAAGGCAAATGAAGGGAAGGTCACAAACGAAATGAGCTAGGGTCTGTCATCTAGAAATATAAAAGGCCTTGTAAGTTAAAAATATTGGAAGGGGCGCTTGTTTTCTGTTACTTTCAATTACACGTATGTGGAACGGGTGTGTAAGCTTTAAAACCTTAAATGGATGCTGCATTTAAAGAAACGTGTTTATTTTCACTGGTATTTGAAATAAAAATAAGCTTTACCTGCTATTGAAAAACCTTCGAAACAAAATATAATGGAAGGAAAGAAAAGCGAGGAAAAAGAGATATAAAAAAACAAACCGGGAAAAGAAAAAAAAACTCCGTTTATTTGAATATGTGACCCCCTAGTTGAGCCTAAACTCAAGATCTTATTACTAAAGATCTAAAAAAACACAATACTTCTTTTTCTTTCTCCACAGACAAAAAAAAAATGAACAATTTGAACAGAAACTTACCTCCTACTGTAGGAACTGGTATTGCGATTGCCAGAACTACAAACTCTCGTCGTGCGTTTGTTCCTCCTGCCAGAGTGCCAGCAGCATCTCTTGAAGAACAACTCCAAGCCGTGCCTGCTAGACTTTTGGCACTGGAAAATCCTCCTGCTGCTAGTACGGGTGGATATAAGAATACTGGCGGACATGACCCTGAACATTCAGTTAGTGATTTCATCTTCTACAAAAAAAAGCTATTAATAATTTGTATCGTAAAACTCATAGGCTGACATTCGTCAGTATTACCAAGACTATCTTGTTCAGGAGGGCATCAACGGATGGGATTTTACCACTTCCTTGGGCAGAGGTGTCAATTGCCTCATCAAGAATTACATCTTGGAAAGGTTTCGACTTGCCGAGATTGAGGCCAACCGCCTTCTTAGACCACTCCACCAATTGAGTGGTCAAAAGAAACGCGTGATCAGCTTGAGGATCAGACGAAACTTTGAAGGTCTTTCTCTTGCCTCGTCCGAGATGGCCAACATGCCTTTTGAAGTACGCCAGTCCAGGGCTGAGGCTAGAAGCCAGAGAGCTAGGCTTAATGCTGTAAGTAAATCGGATTATTTTGTTTCTCATTTTAAAAATACCTTTGATAGAAATTGAGAAAAAGAAACGCAAACTTTTTGAAGCATTAAGCAGTTCTCGTGGCTACGTTCTATCCAAAGCATAAATGCAACATGTTTTTAGAAAAAGAATACATGTCAGAAGACGAGGCTAACATGCGCAATGACAGCGGGCAAGTCATGTCATATACGACACTTCGTCCAACATGGAGATCAGACAGGGTACATATACATACCATTAGTATTATACAATTTAAATGATATAACTAACATACCATTATTATTGCCTTACTAGTTAAACAAGTTTTTCTCCGTGTTGGACTCACCATCTGGGCAGAGAAATCCAGGTCGCCCTTTACCTCGTTCGGTGAGATTGATCGAGTCACCAGTGGCTATTGAGACCTTGGCAAGATTGCCCAGATGGGGTGTCAATGATATTTGATTGAAATAAAAACATCAGTCAATATCCTAAAAGCTCTACAGTGTAAACCAAAAAAAAAAAAAAAGAGGGGGAAAAGAAGTGTTTGTTTGAGAAGAAAATGTATAAAGTGGATATGTTACCAATTAAAAGTACAGTTTTGGAGCAAGGTCGGTTACAACGTTCACGTTGGTAAGATGATCTATCTTGATGGCGATGGGAGAGTAAATCAATTGCACAGGCAAGATCGACATGTATGAGTCTTGCTCAAATTCATTCGGGACCACATGCATACCATGATGGTTGTATGAACCTAATTGCACTGTTGATTCGGCAAACCACCTTGAATAAAAAAAGGCGTTAGTCACTTAAAAAAGAACATGTTGAATACATTACCTCACAAACGCAAATGTGTGCATCATGGTGGCAGTTTCGTCATCTCCACCAACGACATTAACTTCATGTCGGAAAAAAAACATGACCTGCGCAGGTCTCAAAACACCAGAAGGTGACACGGTCTTGTAATGACGAGCTGCACGCTCATCAACAGTCTCGTTGTCCCTCAAAGCATCAACTTCGTAGCTCATGCGGTAGAAAGCACGGACATAAGATCCACGAGCATTCCCACAAGATGACTCCACCGACTTGTAAACCGAGCCAAAAAGATCCAAGGTGACAAACCTGTATATCCCACGGTCAGTATTCAACGAAGAGAATTCTTGGTTGTACACTTCAGTGTAATACTCAATTAAGAGATACAGAAGTGACAGATCCATGTTGGTGACAACCTTCAACTTTATCTGCTTGACAGCGCATGGTGGCAGCACTTCATACCCGTAACAAAGTTGATGACCATGATTTAGAGAAATAAAATTGTAAATTGAAAATTCATTCAAACAATCCAAATATTCCTCTTTGACCAAGCCATCAACTTCTCTATACCCGTGAGTGTCTCCACCAGAAAACAATCTTCGTACCGCTTTATCATCCTCAACGCCCAAAATTGACGATGAATGCATTGTCCTAAAATAATCATCCGCGTGCACGGCTTGCAAAAACTTCCTTGCTAATGTTCCCTCAACGGCTCCCTTGTGGTTTGTCTTGATTGTTTTGAAATCATCATTGTATCTTTCAAAGTGAAAGATCCACGACGAAGGTCCAGGTCCATAGTCCAATAAAGTATCGCGAAGATGCAAGTGGAAATGCATGTTGCTTACCATTAACAGTGGATCGTTGTAGATACTGACAAAGTCATTTACAAACTTCTTCATATAAAAGTGCATGATTTCGACTTCCTCCAAAGATATACATGGACTAGACAAGTATGCGTTAGCAGCAACAAATTCCATCCAGTTGTTGTAGTACTCTACACGTAGTTTCATTGTCAGCAGGTATGGTGACATGACCAAAGCCCAGGTCTTAAACTCGTCACTTTTTAAATGACCAAATCCAGCATTAACAACAACCATTTTCCTAGCAATAGACTGGCCATCATCTCCAAAAGGCAAAACAAACTTGTTCAAACTGGCCACTGACATTTCACGCAAATTATCCTTGGTGATCAAAGCCGAGGCACGGTTATTGACGAATTTTTTTTCATCACGCCAAATTCCACGCATCATTCGCTTGGCTGTTCCCATGAAGGTGTTGTGGCAGATATCAAATACAACGAATGTAGTAGGATCGAAATATTCCAACCGAAGTAATTCACTATACCTGGTACCATTCTTTCTTTCCAAATCAATTCTGGCCGAGGCAGTGGGGGTATTTAACCAGATTTGAGCGTTTTCACGATGTGTAGACGCATCACGAACAACCCAATCATCGTTACGGGGACCAGCAGAGAAGTTTCGCTGGAGAGGGTGACCAGGGACAGACTCAAACAAATGATCGCACTTGCTGCAAGCATTGATCGAGTTGTGAGACGTCATACCGATAACCTTTCTCGTCGCAGGTAAATCACAAGCCACCATGGTTAATGCAGCCTTGACAACCTGGATTCCGTTGTTCTTGGTTTGGATTTGGACACCGGGTATCAACAATTGGAGCTCTTCAACCACAAGACGCAAATAGTGATTTATTTGAAAAGTCTTGGGTTTACTAGGCCCAGGTATCAAACAGCACAGAAAAACATTTTCTCTCAAATTTCTGATTTCCCTTGGTAAGTTGGTGCAAGTGAGATAAATGGCGCCACAACTGTAAACACTGTTGGTGTATAGCTGAAACCAATCACAATTTAAACTAAACATAAGATTGTAATCACTCTGATAAACGAAAGGCAGCTAATCGGCAGAATCCATCTTGAAGTTGTTCCAAACTCGTCCATCATAAATATCTGACATTACGCCAGGCACGACAGTTCTTTTTTTCCATTGGCTGATATCGGTGACAAACTTGTCTCGCAAAAAAAAGGTACGCATCGTGGATATAATCGAATTGTAATAAAACGACTTGATCGGCTTCGATACCTGTCTGGCATTTCCCGAAAAAAGCTTGTTGCTGCAGCGGGTCGATCCAGGAAAAGGCTCAACGGAAGAGCAACTTTTTCCAAGCAAATTGGTTTTCTCTTCGGCGGTATGGAACGAATGCACAGCATGGCACACATCACAACTAACGTACTCCTTCATGCCATGATGAACCCTCTTGGCAAGTTGGCTCCAAGCAGAAAAGGTTTGTGCGTGCACAGGAAATCGGTAGTCGATGTTGCTTATTTCCAATGCTTTGTTCAAAAAAAGCATCAACGTTTCACATCCATCGTCTGTTAAGTGCTTTCCATGAAGGCTGACAACCAACAAAAAAAAGATGAAAGCCAATGGCTCGGTGGGGATATGACTGTTGTCAGAGACGTGCACAAAGGGGTCTGTTTAAAAAGGGTTTCAATACGTGCAAAATATACCAAGCTATTAATCTGCAATACCTTCTTCTACACTAGTCTCTTCCTCAACAGCTTCGTGAATTTCTTCGTCTCCGCTATCGTTGTCAGTGTCTTCATACTCGAGATCTAAATCAGCAGCAGCTTCAATGGCAACGACTAATCAAAATTAAACTGTTTAATAAAAAGAGAATCTCGATCTAAAAGTAATTCCTACCAGGGTCAACGTCCATGTCATCTGATTAAACAAAACAGTAAGGTGGGTTTTAGTGACAATTTGCAAATAAAGTTTAATGGTACATACCAGAAAGCAGCAATGCAATTTGGTCAGATTTCATGTGGTTTCTTAATGTATAACGGGAAACCAATTTGAATCCGTTGGGACTCAATGCACACTTGGAGCATTGACAGCGTCTAACATTACGAGATTGCTTGATGGGAGGCATCGTTAATTTAAGATCTAAAAAAAGTGAAAGGGAAAAAAATCAAATCTGGAAATCGTTACTGATCTTAAGCCGGAGCTGAAAGTGCCTCCCCCCAAATCTCTTTTTTCTTTTTTTGTGGTGTCACAGCTGCTTGGCGTCTTTTTTTTTTTACAACCAACGCACCCATCTCTCTTTTTATTTTACAATTAACATCCCACTTCTCTGTTTGAATCCTTTTGTAATGTAGTAAAGTTTTAAATTTCTGTCATGTAGTCTTTTTTTAACACGCTGTTCAAACCAAAAAAAAAAAAAAAAAAAAAAAAAAAAGAAAAATCACACACACACACAGCCACGAAAATAGGGAACGATAACTTCAACGACTTGAGTTCACCAATAGGTTTATGAATAAAGAGGTATAAAAGAGAGCAAGGAATAAGTGCTACGATTACAAAATTGAAAGATACTACATATAATTAGCATGATATCTTTTTTTAAAAAAACCACTTGCTGCCATCATAAAACATCAATTCTAGCAATAATTTTGATTCCTTTTACACTTTGTAAATGACTATCATAACTTTAATATAATCTAAATAAATAGGCTACTGGGTAAACAACATCCAGAGACAAAAAAACAAATGTCTACGAAACGAATAATTGCATCGTCTATTTTTTATGATAACACAATGAATACAACAAATCTTAACGAGCTCTTTCAAAACACAGCTGCAATGCTTGATTCCGAGATGACTCACCTTACAACAGAAACATCTAATTCAATAATATCAGTCTAAAGGAGCAATTAAGTGATGTCTTCTTAATGTATTTAACCTCTTTCAGCAGAAGGATGTATCATGGTCAGTTCTATTGAGTTCCACTGCGTAAAATAAAAAGTTCTGTATTAGTTCCATAAGTAAAGTACCCACATACCATGTAAATCCACGTTGGCATAACACTCTGAAGACAATAAATCACCCAATTCACGTGATATTCACGTGATTTTTTTTTGCGGTGCGTAAAAAAACTTCAAAATCTCCTTTTTTAGCAGTTTTTTGTAGGAAAACAAATTGATTTTTCTTTTTTCCTGAAATTTAGCACATTTCGGGTACCTGAAAATGTCCTGAAAAGCCCCCAAAGGCGTAGTGGTTGGCTCGATTAGAATAACCGACAAATACCAAAATACATATGGCAAAACTGAAATAGTGTATTTGTACACGAAGTAGTAAATCTGTAAAGTGATTTGGTGTGATAGTAATTGACAAAAATGTATAAATCAAAAAGATTGTGCAGACTAGAATAATAAACGAATATGCTGCCATGTTAATAACCTCTAATAATCGACACATTTTACAATAATAGGAACCTACGTTAAGATTGTCGGTACTTATTAAGTAAAGACGATCAATCAGAAAGAAACCACACAGGTAATAATTAAGATAAATAAGTTTTTATCGTAAGAAAAGGTTAATCTTTTATTAAAGTATGAAAAAGATATGAGTATATATACTAATTATTGAATTAAGGTAAATTTCGAGATATGGTAATTCTTGTGATTTTGACCGAAGCAGAAATAAAGATTCTAAAATCATCCAACTTCATTTTCTTCCAAATTAGGGTGAGTGCTTGAAAATGTGAATTTAGTAATTTAAATTCCAATTTTGTCTGAAATGTAATAATGTAATTGAACATAGATTCAAATAATTGTAGAAACGACCAGAGATATTATGACTTGGAACTGTAAACGAAGTAAAGTTGTTTACATATTTTCTTGTTGGATATGTACTTGTTGTTAATTAATAAACTAATAAAATTGATGATACGCTTGGTACTGAAATAAATAAACTGAAAATATAAAATAAATGTTGAGAAAAAGATGTTGTAATCTTATAATAAATACTGTTTGATGAATTAAAAGATGTAAAAGCTGTAAAAAATATAATCTTCTTGTCTGAGAGAGTTGTAATAATATGGGTGGTGATGTCGCGTTATGAGTAGGTGATAATGAAGATGGTTTCTTGATACAAAAATATAAACTCCATTTGGAATAAACAAACTTCTATATTTCCTTTTACAGATGTTCTAGAAGCACTGCAGATAAAATTTGGTGAAAAAAGTCGGTAAATTAGTGGTAAACGAGCGGTATATGAGGAATTTCCTGACCCGTTTACCGATATTGGCAAATTGGGAAATTGACGATACACGGTAAACGGGTCAGTATACTCCGCGTTTACTGATACAGTAAACGAGTAGGTAAACTCTCCGTTTACTGCTACTTTACCAATGCTGGTATATTCGTCGTGTGCTGATACAGTAAATTAGCAGTGAATGGCCCATGATCTGATTCGGTACATGAGCATATACCTCTGCTTTTAGTGCATGCCATTGGTTTATTACTTTAGTATATTACTTTTTAACTGGTTGCTTTTTTATTAGCAATGCTATTAATCAGCATATTACTGGTTAAAGAAGACACATAATATGGCTTTAAATCAATTTTTTATTGGTTCAGAAACTAATGATAGTAGGACTACTTCCTATACTACTTTTACAAAAATACGTTTCACATACCTCTAGTATAGCCACATGAATCCTGGGAGCATACCATTACATAGACGTCTTGTAAGCAGCGTATAGTAGAAAAAATAACTTGATAAGACCAAATGTAAAACCTGATTGTTCATAATAAGAGTTAGTTCAAAGAAAATTAAATTGAAGAATAAATAATTACCACTCTGATATACGACAGTGTTTTCATTAAAGCACAACCAGATTAAACTTTGGGGGAGTACCAACAATTCATCATGCCAGTAGACAACATGCAATAGAGCAGTTCTGAGCCTACGCATAACCAGTTAGTATAAATGAAGACAAAAAAAAGATATAAAAATTATTACCTGAACATAATACGTGGCAACAATACAAGATATGTATAGGACTGTAACATAGTGTGGAGGCGGGAGGGCCGTCATTATTATCTATAGGTTTACAGACGTTAGTACTGAATGATTACTAAAACCTTTCATGCGTTACCTTTTATTACAGAGAGCTTGTTTGACTTGGGCAACACACACATGCACACACAAAAACACGATAATTGCACTGTTCCGACACCAAAGCTCTAGTCAGCACCTACATCATGTTATATTAGTTTGAATTCATATAATCAAGAAGTTTGTCATTACCTGACGTTGTGGTTTTTTTTGACGCAGCTATAACAAAGATGTCCACAGTAAAAGTTAACTATAAGCAGTAGCAATCAGGCAGAGCAATATTTGACTACGACTAAAGATAAAAATATGCAGTGAGATCTCAAAGAAGCAAAGACTTGAGATATTTACATATACCAACGACCTAGTTGTGCTAAAGACTTGTCTTTTTCCAAAGGTGAACCAAGATGAAGTTGCTTATTACAGTAATCAAAGTGACAAGTTGAAAGATGACAGCTGTCCAAAGTTTAGGAGGACCTAATTTAGATTTTGAATCAACTTGGCACAGAAGACAATAATATTTCTTTAGCCTACCACGTGTACAATAATTTGTGTGGATATCACATAAAAAGGGACCCGTTATTTCGCTGATCAATGAAATACAGATTCAAGGAATAATGGACAGATACTTTACCAATGAATAACTAGATGAGGAGAAACGCCATTCTAAATAACCGAAATCATGAATTAGTCTGGTCAAAATAAAGTTTTGATGGCAGCATGAGAAGACCTTGCCTTTCTTTGAACTTGTACAGTAGACTTAAAGGGAAATGCAGACGTGATTGTAGGTGTACCAGTTTAGATGCTTGTGCCATTCAGTACTGACGTAAACTGAGGGAATTGTATAGAAGGAAAAAGAATTTTTCTGTCGAGCACACTGGCTTTCAATAAAGGTGTTTTCCAAGCCACAGGGTATTATTACTCTCTTTTCCTTTTACCCCTTACAATATGAGAAACAACTTGTTACACGTTAGAACAACCAACAGTCCCCGTCGCCAACCATACCCTAACCAGGAAGACAGAGAGGTTCTCGTTACCCGCCGTGAGTTTGAAGAGCAGAATGCCAGGCTTCGTTCTCTTGAATTGTAATTGCTTGAACAATCTGCTTCACCAATTAGTTCTAGCCGAAGAGCGACTGCGGCAAAAAACAAGAACCTTAACGTAAGTGTTTTGTTTTTTATATACAACAGAAAAGAAATTAACGCACAGTAAAGGCCCTCTTGAAAGAATTGACCGAGATTCCGACCAACAGGTTCAACTTTGATCTTGCAGGTTTGCATAATGAGGGAAACGAAGCTGTTTACCAGTCCATTCTCGCTCAGGCTCAGGACACGCAGTACTTGAAAACCCATTTGCTTGACCGGTCTGGCCATTTTCTTCCTGGAAAGCTTAGTTGGTTTAACAAGTGTCTTAGTACCCGGTATACTACCATGAAAAAGAGACACGACAAGTCGAAAAAGCCTTTGCAGGAAAGAGACACTGAAGCTCGTGCTTACCGTTACAAGTCTAGAATAACAAGAGTTAGTTTATTCTTGTAAGAAAAAAAAAATTACTGACCAAACACTGCTTTAGAAAATTATCAATAGACTTGAAACCTGGAACGAGTTTGGACAGGTTATTTCTGAAGCTAATCCGTCGGTCCAGGATGGATTTTTGTTCATCGATGAAGAATGCTGTTCTGCTGAGGAGGACGGAGATTACAGAGAGAATAGTAATCAAAGTAAGACTATTCTCGTCAAAAGGCCTAGCTGGAGAAGCCCCAAGGTATGTTATGATGGACCTATATAAATCAAATTAATTATGTAATGTGTAGTTGAACGATTTCTTCTTGAAACTTGACAAGCTTCGCCTTGACCAAAACCCCAATGCGGGCGTGTGTACTAAGGAGAGGGTCTACGAGACGGTGGAAGTAGAGCCCAAGCCTTCCCAACGACGACTCTTGCCTGCTTGGGGTTTCAATTAAACTACCTGTTTTTTTTTTTTTTTTTTTTTTTTGAAAATTACAAAATAAAGCAAAAAAGTTAAATATAATTTATTGAATATTGACATAGTTACCGTTTACAAACTTATTCCACTATGCGTCTAGGTAAATCAATAATGATATTACAATTGCTGAGTCTTTCAACATATATACCAATTGGAGAATATATGCAGTGCACGGGAAGAATATCCATAAAGGAACGATTGGTAAAACTATTCGAACAAGAATGGGAATTAATGGTATCAAATGTTGTGACGTAGCAATTGGGATCCAGAAATTTATACCAGCGAACATAGGCAAAGGTAAAAGTTACTATCTGCAATTTGTTGTTGGTATCCATGATAGGCGATGATTGTCGAAAAAAAAACTGAATTTGAGCAGGGCGAAGCACATGGTTTGTAGAATCAATTTCATTAACATCTCGATAAAAGGCACGTATGTAACTACCTCTGGCTGAGGTAGCTTCACGAGAACTGTACCTTTGACCAAGAATGTTAATTGACTTGAATTTCACTACCTTTGCACTAACCTTGACGTTTCTATTATGCTCTAACATAATATTGTCGTCATCTTACATCACACATTCCACTTGAGCATCTTTGCCAAAGATATATGGATCAATATCGTCACTAGAATCGAAATATTCCTGGTAATAACAAAGTAATTGATCGTATTTATCCGATGTTAGAGCACTGTAAGCCTTGTTGAATTTCATAGACTTGACGGTGCTACATGGAAGTTGTTCAAACCCATAAGCATGCGTGTAACCACCGTTACCATTACTGTTACCAGCCAAATCGATGAACCCAAACAAATCAAAATTAGCATCATTTGCATTTTTTATCTCTTCAGACAAAAAAGCATTTTCGTAAGCCTTCTTCTTGCCATGAATATCTTCACCCAAAAAAATAGATTTCAGATTATCAAAAGACACATGGGGACCTAAATCCGGAATTGTTGACGAAGCAAAATAATCTTGACGGTGTACACTTTCCACAAATTTGTTGACAACAGTTCTTTCAATGGATTTGTTGTTTGTGTTGACACCTTTCAAATCAGCATTGTACCGTTCATAATTAAAAGCATGGTGTGAATGAAAGCTTCCAAAGTCAAGCATTTGTTCCAATAAATGTACATGATAGTGCATATTACTGTATAAACTAGATTTACCATACAAAATTTCAAACCCTTTACAAAAATCAACGATTTTGGCGTGACAGAGGCGAATATCAGAAATTTTAACGTTTGGCATACTCATGACCTGCATTGCACTGACAAAGAGCATCCAATTTTCGTACTGAGCATTTGTTAGACGGCTTTTTAAAAGCAAAGGTGACAGAAAAAGAGAATACACACGATATTCGTCGGCCTTGAAATACGCAAATCCATCACCAATGCAAATTTTTCTAGCAATAGAAGCGGTGTCGTATCCAAATGGCATGATCAAATTTCTAGCAATTGCTGCCATTTCCTTCAAATCCTTTTTCACAATGAGGCCCATTTTCAGAAAGACATGTTGCACTATTCTTTTGCAAGTACCAAGCCAGACGTTATGCATGGGATCGTACACAACAAAACGAACAATATCAAAATAGGGGAGTTCATGAAAGACACTCCACCTCGTACCATTTTGTCTCACCAGTTCTTGGCGTTGACTTTCGTTATAAGCCAATTTCCATTGATTGGCATACGCCAAATTTGATGCCATCGTACGCTTTTTCCAATTGCCATCCCATCCACCAGAAAAATCACGTTTCATTGGATCTTCTTCAAGAGAAGGAAACGGATGATCACATTTTCGGCAAGCAAACAAAGAATTATGAGCGCTAAACCCAAAGGTCTTTGCTGCTGCAGGTAGATCCAAAGTACCAAGAATCAGCGCACCACGGACAATCACTTCACCGGCGGTAGTCATCATAGCCACACCTTCAGCCATCAATATCTTGAGTTCTTCAACTAAAGGTCGCATATAATTATTAATTTGCTGCAGGTGAGCTTCTCCAGGTCCAGGCATAGCAGCAATAAATATCGTATGACATTTTTTGTTTCTAAGTCTTCTATCAAGATTCAAGATAGTCAAATAGATAGCACCTACCGAGAATACACTATTAGCATAAGGTTGGTACCAGTCTGCATTTAAAGAAAAAACGAGATTGGCATCCGATTCCTCAACAAAAGGCTTTTCAGCAGCAGGGTCTAATCTAAATGACTTCCATACATCACCGTCCGTCACATCAAACATAAACCCATCTTTTTGTAATTTTCGGGTTTTCCAAGAAGTGAGTTTTTCAACAAACCCTTCGCGACCAAAAAACTGCCTCAACGTAGTAATAAGAGAGTTATAAATGTACGTACGCTTTGGATTTAACTTGCCCGTTTTACTTTTGTTGTACAATTCGTTTCCACATCGATCTAATGGGCGTTTTGTGGTACTTGAAAATTTGTAATAAAACTACAGCGTTGATGTCTTTCTCGTTCCTGTTGTGTCAATGGCATATGGTAAATTGCATGGCAACTACTGCAGCTGAGGTACTCCTTGATTCCTTGATAAAATTTGTCTTGGTACTTCATTCTGGAAGTGAACGTCTTCATTTGCTTGGGAAAACGAAACTTCAAGTCCAAAAATTCCAAGACGATGTTCAAGTACAACATGACTACTTCGGCACCTTGCGTAGTGATATACTTGCCATACAAAGTCATGAGCAACAAAACAAAAATATATGCCACCGGCTCAGAGGGAAACAACGACGGGTCATTGGAAGCTACAAAGAAAATATCATTAGCACACAGGTGCTGTTGTAAACAAAAAATAAAGGTAGTACCTTGCTCTTCGGTAGTTTCCTCTTCGTCCTCTTCGACATTAACCTCTTCATCCTCACAATTGACCTTTGAAGATTCAGATTCTACTTGAGTTTGGTACTCAGTGTAAAAATCGTCTAGTCGTAAAAAAAAAGGTTTTAAATTAGTCAACGCTAAAACTAAACAAAAATAGTTTGAAAGTTCTGTTTACCTTCGTAAGTCTCCAAGTCAGGTTCATTTAATAGACTTTGGGTCCATGTTGTCGATTCCGCAATGTTGTTGTAAAGTGGAATTTCTTTTGAATTCAAACAAGTAAAAAAAAAGGTAGAGTGAGTTTTAACAATAAAGTAACGTTGTGCTATTTCTCAAGCATACCTTGACATGGCAGACCTTGAATCAAAGTGTGCTTTTTTCTGAGGACAATTGCTTCAGGGTCAATTGCTTCATGTCTCTTACGAGTCTTCAAGGTGACAAAGCTGTGGTATTTGATAAAATAGCACCAGGTAAAAATAATGAGATAAATGTGTATTTTTTATTGCAGGTAAAAAATAAACTAAAGAACTCTGCTGCTATAAAATAATCAATCCTTTTTATATTGAACAACTGCCCCTGGAAGTTATCGAGTCAACCTTTCTGGTTTTGGAATAGATCTATACTCAGTTTCCCGCCTTTTGCTAAATGAATTCTACTCGTTAGAATTGACTTCAATTAGCGTCGTCCCAATTCAGAGCAATCGGGAACACATCTTATTGTGCCGAAAGGACCAGTAAGATAATGTGTAACGGTAGCTGTCAAAAGTGACATACATGATTCATTGTTTAATTGGCTTCGGCAGAACATATTTGTAATGTTTGATCTCTTGTTGATTCTACAGGTTCTTTTCCCATCTGTGAATGAATAAGATATGATCCCCAAATATAGAACATCTTATCGATATTTGTATGTTTGGTTGCAGAAAGTAGGCATCCCTTTATTCATGCACTATTTCTATTATACACTTACAGTCGTATAATTTGTATCAATATATAAATAAATGAACCATTGATAATGATAGCTGTTCTATTCTCTCGATGGGTAGCTAATCCATAGAGGGAACTATCATTATTAGATTTCTCTTTTTTATATTCTTGATTTGATTGGAAACGGTTTTACTTTTCCAATCGAGACATAGGAACTCAGTTGAATATTTTTATTTATCCGACTTTTATTCTTATATCCAGTTAAGCCAATCATGTCATCTTTTATATAGAAGTATGTACTCGTGGTAGAGGTAGTTGTGTAGTAGTATTCGAATGTATGCTATTACTCAACATTAAAAGATATTTTATTTTATAATTTATAATTTATACGATTTATTTATTTATTCTTAAATGAATCGTACTCAAATACGACAAAAGCTGTATTCAGCAGGAAGTCCACCAGCACAATAACTTTTACAAAAGCAAGGTACTTTTGTAATTTTCGTCATTGGTAAAAAATAACTCGGTTGAAAAAGGCAAAGAAACCAAATAAAATAAAAAATCTCTCAAGTGCATTGTGTGGAACTCAGGGCCTGATCTCAATACTGCTAATAATAAGTAGTTATTCACTGTTGAAAACACTTCATCCTCTTCGAGGTATTATAGAGTAAAGTTATTTGTCACAATTGGCTACTATAGTGTACTTCACTTTTTTAACCATTTTTTGTAAAACGAAAATAGTATTCTGTACACAAACTGTACACACTAAAAAAATTTTCAGCCGTAAATAAAACACCGCTTTGTTAGACACTTCCAGACGCTGAAATTTGAAAAAACTTTGAACGTAAATAACTCAATGAGTTTTACAGATATAAACACACTGTCAATAATGTCATACTCCACAAAGTTGGCACTATCAGCAAAAATAAAAAAAAATCAATTTTTACAAATTTTAACGATTTTAAAAAAAGACATCGGTAAACGCGTCGTTTACCGTTCGTTTACCGTATCGGTAAACGGGCTAAAAGTAGCTTTATCTGCAGTGAAGCTTTCCTTGATCATCGACGTTAAAAACCTCACAGCATATGTCAAAACTGTCACGCTGCATCCAGCCGATGAGATAAGCCCGGTACAAGAGTCCGGCATCGAAAGCTATCACGACGCAAGACAAATCACAAGACCAAAAAGAAGATTCAAACCAAACATCACAAGGCCAAGACAAAACAAGAAGACAAAACTATATGTCATAAGAACAAATATTCCAAAGTATAAACTATTTTAGTTATGAAACAATCACGTATTCAGGATACAAATAATCAAACTAAACAATATAAATACCCCCACTTCATCATAAATAAAACAGTATCTTTTATCTACAACTTCATACTCACTTGTACTTTAACAGTACTCTTCAGGGCTCATAACTTAAGAGACACATTCACGTGATTATCACGTGCTGGAACTATTGCTTAATTAGAGGACTAACTAGGCATCTGAGACTGACAATTGGTAGCACCAGGCGTTAAAAGAAACAAGAAACTATCATGGCTGAAAATCAAGGGAATACGGCGTCTTATCAGGACATGGCCGACTTGGTAAATAATCTCGCAAGACTAATGCGTGAAGTAAACAAGAACAAGTGTGATAATTGTAGTATAAAAGGGAAATAAATATGAATAAAAAAACAAGTAAGAAATGAGACTCTTTGTTCCTTTATTTTAAGTTGGAGAGTTTGTCATGATAAAAATAGAGGTCCTTTTATATTCAATTATTACTTCAAAGATTCTTTCTGCGTAGATCGAATTTACTATTCCCGAAATCTGGGAATAGAAGGAATTAGATTCATAAATCAGTTACATATGAAACTTGACATATTATTTGTATAATATGTGTCTGTGATTCATATCCAGAATCTACTAGCGACTCATCGTTTATCCATTCTATGATTGCAATCGTTGATTGGATTACTGGATGAATTATTTGGATCTAGAAGATACGGCAGCTGCTCAACCAACCGGAATAGAGCATGGGGTTTGATCTCGGTATAGTTAATGAGCCGTGCTGGAACTGTGTCGAACAATAGGAATGATATTCGCTAAAGTAGGAGTTATAATATATAATGTGTATGTATTATAACTGAAGTGACAAATTAAGTAGTAATTATATTCGATTTATAAGGAGTAAATACGACAACAAGAATATAAAGGCTAAGGAACCTGACTATTACTATGGTGATCGTGATGCAGTCAAGATTGATGGGTGGATCTCTTCTGTGGAAAATTACTCTCGAGCCCAAGAAATGGATGGCGAAGAATTAGGAGTTTATGCCTTGGGACTATTGAAAGATAAAGCTGATACTTGGTACCGTACGGTAGAAAAACCACAAGAAGGCGAAGCACCTTTAGGTTGGTTAGAATTAAAAAGAGCTCTGGTGGAATTCTTTTGCCCTGAAAATTCGGAACTTATTGCAAGAGACAAGATAGCAAAATTGACTCAAACTGGCGATGTCAACTCATATATTAACCGCTTTATGGATCTTAAATTGGCTATTAAAGACATGACAGACGCAGAAGCATGCGATAAGTTTATGCGTGGTCTCACTGATGTAAATACAGCAGCATACGTCCGACAGTATTATGACGGATCCTTAAGAACAGCTACAAAGTCGGCATTAACATTTGATAGCGCTCATAATCAAGATTCTGGTTCTAGACCTCCTGTTCGTACAACTATAGCACGTGCTCAGTACGTCAATGACCCTATGGAATTAGACTGGATTGATAACAGACAACAAAACAATCACTATAATTCCAATAATGGGCGTAACAGAAATTATCGTACTAACTACAATAGTCAACGTGGGGGCTATAAAGGTCAACGCAGTGGCTACAGCCATCAACGTAGTAGTGACAGTTCTGTTTCTGCCGGTCGTTGTTTTTTTTGCAATAAGAATGGTCACATAAAAAGGTTCTGCAGGGAAAGATTGAATGCAATCAAGAAGCTGGATGATACAAGAAATCACAAAAATAGTTATAATGTTAACTTAATCGATATGGACTCAAATAGTGGTGACATAAAACTTGAAAATAATTCCAATAAACTTATTGATTTTGACCCTTACGTTCTCGAATCTAGTGAAGCTATAGATTATCCTACTCTCACACCCAAGATCCATAAGAATAAGCTTACAAGCGCTCAAGAATACTATACCAATGCTACTGAAATAATATCTATTGTCTACCCTACAAATAATTGGAATGACGAACTTAATCATTTGTTGGAATTAAAAACGTTAGGCACCACTCTTCCTCTTTACACTGGTACCTGTCATAAAAAAACCATACAAGTGTTGATTGATTCAGGAGCAAGCGAAAATTATGTCTCACCACACATAATTCAAAATGAACAAGAACTTATTCCGGTGTTAGACAGAAGGGTCGAGACAGCAGGTGGCGAAGTATCTAAGATCAAACACAAAATTAACTTGAAAGTGGATCTAAATGGTTACTCTTCTACTATTATGGCGTATGTATTTCCAACCAAATTTGACCTTATTCTGGGACGCTCATGGATAAAAAAAGAAAAACCTATACCAAATTGGGATACCGATACTTGGTCCATAAACAAGGGAAGTACAATATTAAAGCCACAAACAAATACATGCAATAATCATTCGTCACTCACTTCTGTATCTGATCTTAGTTATTTAATTTCGCATAAACAAGCCGACAGATACTTAAAGAAGGGTGCGAATGGATTTTTACTTTGTATTCGTGATAACGGGTCACACAATGATATCGCTCAAAATGTTACTGGTAATGAAAAGTATTGGGACTCTCTGATTCAAGAATTTCATGAAATCTTCAAAACTGAATTACCCGGAATACCTCCTGATCGCGGTATCGAACACATTATTAATACAGGTGAAGCAAAACCCATATCAAGACCCCCATTTAAAATGTCTCCTTTAGAACTAGACGAATTAAAAAAACAAATTCAAGAATTATTAAAACTAGGGTTGATTAAACCAAGTAGCTCTCCTTGGGGGGCACCTGTACTATTCGTTCGAAAAAAACCTGACCCTGGATCGAAGGAACCCGGCAAACTCAGAATGTGTATTGACTACCGAGCTTTGAATAAGGTCACCATTAGAGACTCTTCGAGCATACCACGACCGGATGAATGTCTAGAAAGACTCTCAGGTGCAAAATATTTTACAAGTATTGATTTGAAATCTGGATATCATCAATTAAGAATTGCAGAGGAAGACGTGGACAAAACAGCCTTTAACACCCGTTATGGTAAATTCGCTTTTCTGGTATTACCTTTTGGCTTGTCAAACGCACCACCCACGTTTCAAAGGTTAATGAATAACGTCCTTGCTGATTGTCTCGATAAATTTGCTTTGGTCTATTTGGACGACATCCTTATTTGGAGTGACACGTTGGAAGAACATAAGAAACACGTTCGACATGTGTTGGAATTATTAAAGAAAGAAAAACTCATTGCGAATTCCAAGAAATGTAACTTTGGAAAAACGGAATTGACTTTTGTGGGCTTTCACATATCCCGTAATGGTGTAAAACCAAGCCCAGAGAAGGTGAAAGTTTTGGAAAAATGGCCCAAATTAAGAAATGTTCAAGAAGTCCGACAGTTTATCGGGTTTGCACAATTTTATAAACGTTTTATTAAAAACTTTGCTTCTATTGCAGCACCCCTCACTGACCTTACTCGTGGCACAGGTCACAAAAAGCGTCCTATCACTTGGAATTCTGATTGCCAAAAAAGCTTCGATACACTAAAAAAGGTGCTCACATCAAACCCAGTATTGAAAATTGTAGATATGAACAAACCGTTTAAAATTGAAGTCGATGCATCTGACCGTGGATGCGGTGCTGTATTATATCAACCTGATGATGACCTTACCCTACCTTGGCACCCTATCTGTTTCGAATCCAAAAAATTCACCCTTAGCGAATCGCGTATGCCTGCCCAAGAAAAAGAACTATTAGGTATCATTCATGCGTTAAGGAAATGGCGTTGTTACGTTGATGGCTGCCCTGCTGGGTACACCGTTTACTCCGACCACATGCCACTCCAATATTTCCGAACCAAAGAAAATCCGCCAAGCCGATTAGTACGATGGATCAACGAAATTGAAGCTATGGGCCCCAAAATCGTCTACAAGGCGGGTAAAGATAACGAAATTGCGGATATTCTCTCTCGAATGAATTATGCTTCTGAAGAAATGGCACCTGAAGAAGAGTCGTTAGAACCTGGTATGTTGTACGCTGCTTGGGACACACTACCTCCTCTAGTTCGTGCGGATTGGCCTTTACTATTGTTATCACGGGATAAGGTAAAATCGCAGGAGATTAACAATTTGTTAAACAAAGAGCAGAATAACTTCAGTATTTCTTCCAATCGCATTTATAGACACGTCAAATTCCCAAATGACAACAAGATTCATAACATACCTTATCTCCCTTTCGAAGAGCGTGCTGATAAACTGGCAAAATATCATGAATCCTTGGGTCATGCCGGTATTAAAACCACGTTACATTATATGCTGACACGATTTTGGTGGTCAGGTATTAAACAAGACATTATCGATTGGTTGAAACTATGTCCTTCTTGCCAATTAAATAGTCGAAAAGGTCTTATCCATAAAGACGTGATGCACCCATTAAAGGTCCCTTCTGCATTTGATCGGTGGCACTTGGATTTTTTAGATCTCCCTACGTCAACAAAAGGAAACCGATGGTTGTTGATTGGTGTTGACTACGCAACAAATTGGTGTGTGGCTCGAGCTATGCCTGTTGCCTCTGCTGAGAACGTTGCTGACTTCCTTTATGAAGAAATTGTGATGAACTTTGGTACTTTTTCGGAACTTATCACAGATAGAGGGTCACAATTCTGCAGTCTTCTTATGAAAGAGTATCAGAAACGGGTGGGAATTAACCATAAACTAACAAGTGCATACCATCCGCGTACAAATTCTAAAGTTGAACGATTTAACGGTGTTATCAAGCCAATGCTACGTAAGTTTACCAATGGTGCAATTCATCGTTAGGATGACTTTGTTCATGCTGCTCTGTGGGCTTGTCGAATTCGGGTTCATTCTACGACAGGATTCAGCCCTTATTATCTCACGTATGGTCGCCAACCTCGATTACCTGGTGATGTTATGCGCCCATATATTGACTCCACAGTACTTAAAGATCCTCGTACAATTGCTGATTTTACATCTCGCGAACTAGCTAACCTTGGTCAAGACCGTGCTGCTGCCGAGTTCCGAATGAAAGCTATGGCTGAGAAGGATAAAGTTCGTTGGGATGCTGCAATTAAACCACTATCGTTTGAAGTCGGTGACATGGTGATGTTAACTAATAAAGGCAAGTCGGTTTGGAACCCACATTCAAAGGTCCTTACATGGTGGTAAAAACTTTCCCGGATTACGGTACATATAAGTTGGAGACTATAGCTGGTGAACCCTTAAAATCGCTTGTTCACGTCGATCGACTAAAAGCTGCTAACGGTCCAAAACCTGATGAACCTTGGTTTGACCCCAATATAACAAGAAAAGTTTGGCGCGACTTCGAAAAAGTGTCTGGTACCCCGACCCTACAACCACAACTTACTGCACCTCCCACAACAGAAAACGACGTCACCGATTTTGTTGATCCTATCGAACCTACTCCAACTGAGAATCAATTTACCATTCAAAAAATTTCTGACGTACCTCACATTACTAAAGCAACAGAAAAAACTTCAAGTCTCAGTCCTAGCCCTCAAACTAAAACCACAACTGATCTTTCGCCTGATACAACAATTTCCAAGCTAATCGAATCTACTAATAACTCCACTAATTCTCTTGATATGGATACAACAATGGATGAATTGTCTGGTACTGCTTTTGGTTTTGTCGGCTCTCAGTCTGTAGGTGTTCAGGGACGAACACAGAGCCTAGGGGGGGCTAATGTCACGCTGCATCCAGCCGATGAGATAAGCCCGGTACAAGAGTCCGGCATCGAAAGCTATCACGACGCAAGACAAATCACAAGACCAAAAAGAAGATTCAAACCAAACATCACAAGGCCAAGACAAAACAAGAAGACAAAACTATATGTCATAAGAACAAATATTCCAAAGTATAAACTATTTTAGTTATGAAACAATCACGTATTCAGGATACAAATAATCAAACTAAACAATATAAATACCCCCACTTCATCATAAATAAAACAGTATCTTTTATCTACAACTTCATACTCACTTGTACTTTAACAGTACTCTTCAGGGCTCATAACTTAAGAGACACATTCACGTGATTATCACGTGCTGGAACTATTGCTTAATTAGAGGACTAATTAGGCATCTGAGACTGACAAAGCAACAATTGCTTCCTTGGCTCAGTTGGTAGAGCGTTAGTCTCATAATCTGAAGGTCGGCGGTTCGAGCCCGCCAGGGAGCATTTTTGTTTCGAAAAAAAATTTTTGTCGGGATCGTGTCGTACCTTTTTCGGTCTCTTAATAATAACTTGACATAAAATAGAATAATTTATGATTGTAATAAAATCATGTTTTGATCTCCTAACTTTATATTTTGTATCTTGAATTAATTACTATTAGTCTCATGACAATTGGTAGCACCAGGACAATACTTTTTAAATTACAACAATCGATATATTAGATATTGGAAGGATTTACATACCAAAAATCTATGGAACAATCGATAGAGAACTTAAACAAATTTGAAATTGAAGAAAGAGTCGAAGCCACTTTACCTATTGCATTAAGAAGCGCATACCATAAAATCAGACACATAAAAGCTGAAGACATTAAAGAAAGACTTAAATCAACAGACAAAAGAGAACAACATTGTTATTCTATAGCACAATCTTTAGTTGGAAAATATAAATTGGAATTAGGAAAACAAATATTTTTAGAACAACACACTGAGATGAATAACAACAATTTAGACAACAGTAACACAGACAATTTAAATATTGCGTCTGCGATAGCCAATGCTGTCAGAGAAGGTGTTTCACAAGCTATCAATGCGATACACGCTTCAAACACCTTACAAAATAATCAACGCACTGATGATTTTGATTTAATCAACAAACCTATGAAATACAATGGTTCACGCAATCCTTTTGTAACCGATAATTGGGTAAAAGCAATTACGGACTACAAAGAGTATAAGAGATGGGATGATGAACAAACATTCCGTTTTGCGCGCACACTTTTGTGTGGTATTGCAGCTATCTGGTTGCGTAACCTAGAACAAAATGATGACAATCCTCCGGCTACATGGTCTGCATTAAAGAAACGAATTGTTATTGGATTTAAACCGACCAATTCTGCCTTGCTTTTTCGTGAAAGACTTGAAGAGCTTCGTCAAACAACCATTATCTCTCAATATATTCAAGATTTCTTAACATTAAAACTTGGTATTCCAAACATGACTGATGAAGAAGCTGTTTCTAAATTCGTACGACACTTAAAAAGTAAAGACGCTCGAATTCATATCCGTAACTTGTATAGAGGGGATCAATGTCCTTCCATGGACGAAACAATTCAAGCCGCGTATGTTTTTGAATCTGCCCGTAATGAAAACGGCACATTTTCCTTTTTGCCGTCTACGTCAGTTTCGCCTGTTATTGATGATTGTGGAATTCGAGGTATATAAAATATCAAGAATTAAAAAATACAATATAATAAAACGTAGAGGATTATCAGACTGTCAAAAAGTAAACTAAAATCTTTATTAAATAAAAGACATTGGCCTTTATATACAAATACCAGGTACGGTTAAACTATAATTGATCTCCCGAAGATATGTGAAACCTGTCAAGTATATTCATGTGGATGACAATCAATTGAGGTATCTTGAAATAAAGGGACCTTCTGGAAGATACGTTCTAGCAAAACTAATTATTATTGGATTGTATTATCCGGGATATTTGCCATTGGTTATCGATGTCGTAAATGATGAGGATCGAATCTAGCGAGCATCCAATAGTATGAAAATAAAACCAACAGATAATAAATCAATATTTATAAAAGTTATTAAAGGATTGAATGGATTGAGATTAAAGAGTTATATGAGGATATAAGCTCGATCACAACAATGATCCGATGGATCTGTCTGCCTTGCGTGAAGCGTTAAACTTTATGAGTAACAATCGTGGTAGCAATCGTAGTCGTGGAGATGGTTTTCGTGGTGGTTTCCGTGGAGGTTTTCGTGGAGGTCCTCGTGGTGGTTTTCGAGGTGATGGTCAATTTCGTGGTGGTAGTTTCCGTGGCGGTTCCCGAGGCAATTTTCGCGGTGGATTTTACGGATCCCAAGGTAGTGAGACAAGATCTTGTTTTCAATGTGGACAGCTTGGGCACCTACAGTACAGCTGCCCTCAGATTAATCAAAACTTGCATTACATGAACGATTCATATAACAACTATTCGGGTCACAATAACAATTATGGGTATGACAACGATTGCCAATTTGATAACGGTTATCACCATGGTCAGCAACAACATTTACAACCTGAAGAGTCTGTATCTTACGAGTTTCAACAGAACAATGATATTAAGCCTGTAAACAATAAAATGCAATCCTCTATTTCTCGCTATTCTAAAGAGTCCCTCAAATTATATTCTGTACTACCTTCATCTGCATCTTTTATTGCACCTTTGACTATTAATAGAGACATTATCCAAAAGGATGTTGACTTTATTGATAATGCAAATATGAAAACAAACAAGTTACCTCTGTATCAAATCCACATTAATGGGCATACCTGTACAGTATTAATTGATTCAGGTGCCAGTGCTAATTACATCAATCCGCGTTTAATTCCTTTTGTATCACATACTAAATCAGCAATTCAAGGGCAATCTGTCGAAACTGCCAATGGTCAACAAACTTGTCGTATTTGAGTACGATTTATTTAAGAATAAATAAATAAATCGTATAAAATTATAAATTATAAAATAAAATATCTTTGAATGTTGAGTAATAGCATACATATGTATACTACTACACAACTACCTCTACCTCGAGTACATACTTCTATATAAAAGGTGGCATGATTGGCTTAAATGGATATAGGGATAAAAGTTGCATATAGAATAATGCACAACTGAGTTACTATACCTAAATTGGAAAACTAAAAACCCACTCCAATTAAATCAAGAATATATAAAAGAGAAATCTAATAATGATAGTTCCCTCTATGGATTAGCTACCCATCGAGAGAATAGAACAGCTATCATTATCAATGGTTCATTTATTTATATGTTGATACAAATTATACGACTGATAAGTGTATAATAGAAATAGTGCATAATCAAATGGATGCCTACTTTTTGCAACCAAACATACAAACATCGATAAGATGTTCTATATTTGGGATCATATCTTATTCATTCACAGATGGGTTAAAAGAACCCGTTGAATCAATAAGAGGTCAAACATTACAAATATGTTCTGCCGAAGCCAATTAACCATAATTCATGTTATGCCCCTTTTGACAGCTACCGTTACACATTATCTTACTGGTTCTTTCTACTCCGAAAAACACAATAAGAAGTGTTCCCGGATCCTTTGATCTAGGACAATGTTAATTGAAGTCAATTCTAACGAGTAGAATTCATTTAACAAAAGGCGGGAAACTGAGTATAGATTTATTCCAAAACCAGAAAGGTTGACTCACTAACTTCCAGGGGCAGTTGTTCAATATAAAAGGATTGATTATTTTATAGCAGCAGAGTTCTTTAGTTTATTTTTTACCTATAATAAAAAATACACATTTATCTCATTATTTTGACCTGGTGCTATTTTATCAAATACCACACCCTCCATTTTTTAGTTCCGTCTGGGCCATTTGGCTTAGGTACTAATGTCAATGGACTGTTGAAACTGCTAGGTTTTGCCGCTTCAATTGTTTTGTCATCTAGCCATTTTTTAATTTGTTCCCTTACCACTGGCAATAAAGCATATGCAATAGGGTATAGTCTAGTGAAGGCTGTTTGATTAGGTGGTGTTTTTAAATAAACAACCGCCTCTTCACGTGGGCATAGTTCGTGAATGTTTATATTTTTGTTTGCTTCTAAATATGGTTTCATTCTTTCCATAAAGATTTCATATTCATTTTCAGAGCATGCTTTTGTTACATTTGGTTTATACATAGTATCATCTACAGTGTCATTGTATATAATCTCTTCTTGTTCATCAAAGTTATATGCGATGTTCTCAATGTAGATACCAAGTTTGGGTATTAAATCTCTACCGATAAGTATAGGGATTTTAGCATTCGGCATTTCAACAATTTCAAAGCTGTGTCTGAAAACTGCTTTTCCTTTATAACTGACTTCTAAAGGTTCGGTTTTACCAATGCGCAAGGCAAATGCATCTTTGTTAACAAATGATAATTTACCATTCGCGGGGATTATTTTTTCAAATATGCTTTTGTCTTCAAAATCATAAGTTTTATTTATCAACGATATAGTAGCACCTGTATCAAGCATGCTTATTAATTTTTCATTATTAATAGTAATAAATGGAAAATAGGGAGAAAGATCTTCCTTTTCCTTTTCATTATATCCTTCCGTTAAGTAACAAGAGACATTATTATTATTGGAAATTCGGATTTTATTTTTATTTAAGGCAATTTCTTTAAATTTCTATTTTCTATTTTCATTTTAAACTCATCAAGTAAGGATCCAAATACTTCTTCTAGATCTTCTTCTAAAAGATTGTACAAGTTACTATAATTGATTTTTTTGTCAGTTTTGTTTTCGGAAATAGTATTGTAATAGTAGATTTGTACCTTATTTCTTGTATTCTCTTTCGAGTCGGCGGATTTCATCAAATATAGCTTATATTTGTCGCTCGTCAAATAGGATACACAAGTTTTCAAGTGCTCATAACTAAAGCTGGCTTTGTTGCAGTAGTTACACATGTTCTTGTTATCTTTAAATTTTTTGTTTCGGTCATAAGCATTGCTATTGTTGCTGAAACTTTGGAAGTTTCTTTTATTATCGTATCCTTCGACATTGCTGGTTTTTGTTGTTGCCGCATTGTTGACAGAAGGTACTTTATTGTTATTGTTGGGTACTATGACTGAAATGTACAAAGCTTCCTGGATGTCCCCAATATTCTTTTCCAAATATTTAAAAAGTTGTTCCAGTGATGCTGGCAAATAACTTTCGGCATCCGCTTTTTTATTTTTCTTCAACGAATTGGTGACTTCTTCACGTCCTCTTGGCAATAAAGATTTAATAAACTTCATCGCTTCGATTGAATCGCTGGGGTTTTTGTTGGTGGGAAGACGGCGATATGTCTCGAGATATCTATCTACATAATCCCTGAAATTTTCATTTTTAAGTTGGCGAAGATCCAAATATTTTTCAATATTGTTGGCGCTGTTGGCTGAGTTGCCAAATCTGTCGATCAACTTTTCTTTAATCTCCTCCCATGGTACTGATTCATTTATAGGACTGATAAAATTGGTGAACCAACGGTGATGCTTTTCGTTTCTACTGAACAAGAAAGCGTTGGGAAGGTATTTTTTCCAGGATGAATTGACATCCACATCGTTTGTTTCCAGTATCATCTCAAACGTGCTGACAAAAATTTCGGCGTTTTCGTATGAGGGTCGATTCTCCGATTTCGTGGAGGCAGGATCATCGATGAGTTGAAAGTGAGGAATGTCGATTTTTTTGTTATTAAATTTTGGTTTGTTGTTAGATTTATTGACATCCTTTTCTTTTTGACTTTCATTTTTTAGTTCATTAATTGAGATTTTGAATTGAGCAATCAATTTGTTGTTATTGATAATTTCCTCAATGTTTTTGGTTGTAAGTTGAGCTTTGTGCAACAACTTGATTTTGTTTTGATAGAGTTTAATCAACTCTTTATCCTCATCCAATTCGTCAGAGGGTGATTGATCTAAAATAGAAATATTGTTAATCTTTCTGATTAACTGATGCGAATTGTATTCATTGCCAACATCATATTTACTATTAAAGCCATTGGGACCAATATCATCCTTATTAACAGAGATATCAGCGTCAGAGCCGGGGGCCTGAGGAGAGTCTTGAGCTTCTTCTTCCATATACGAGCCAAATTCCGGGTCAAGTTCCATATCAGAAGGATGTGATCCTTGAGCGAGGGGAGCAACGTTGTTTGCGGGGGTAGCAGCAGTTCCTTGGTTCTTCATTAAAAAAATTGTGGTATTTGAAAAAATATTACAAGGTAAAAATAATGAGATAAATGTATATTTTTTATTGTAGGTAAAAAATAAACTAAAGAACTCTGCTGCTATAAAATAATCAATCCTTTTATATTGAACAACTGCCCCTGAAAGTTAGTGAGTCAACCTTTCTGGTTTTGGAATAAATCTATACTCAGTTTCCCGCCTTTTGTTAAATGAATTCTACTCGTTAGAATTGACTTCAATTAAAATTGTCCTAGATCAAAGGATCCGGGAACACTTCTTATTGTGTTTTTCGGAGTAGAAAGAACCAGTAAGATAATGTGTAACGGTAGCTGTCAAAAGGGGCATAACATGAATTATGGTTAATTGGCTTCGGCAGAACATATTTGTAATGTTTGACCTCTTATTGATTCAACGGGTTCTTTTAACCCATCTGTAAATGAATAAGATATGATCCCAAATATAGAACATCTTATCGATGTTTGTATGTTTGGTTGCAGAAAGTAGGCATCCATTTGATTATGCACTATTTCTATTATACACTTATCAGTCGTATAATTTGCATCAATATATAAATAAATGAACCATTGATAATGATAGCTGTTCTATTCTCTCGATGGGTAGCTAATCCATAGAGGGAACTATCATTATTAGATTTCTCTTTTTTTATATTCTTGATTTAATTGGAGTGGGTTTTTAGTTTTCCAATTTAGGTATAGTAATTCAGTTGTGTGTTATTCTATATGCAACTTTTATCCCTATATCCATTTAAGCCAATCATGCCACCTTTTATATAGAAGTATGTACTCGAGGTAGAGGTAGTTGTGTAGTAGTATACATATGTATGCTATTACTCAACATTCAAAGATATTTTATTTTATAATTTATAATTTTATACGATTTATTTATTTATTCTTAAATGAATCGTACTCAAATACGACAGGCTCGTTTCGTCGAAGCAATCGTCTAAACCAGAATACTTTTAGTCCTGCTACAGATTCTGTTCGTTTTAAAAAAATAAATAAAGGGTGAAAATTATCCCATACAAATTTTTTTTTTTCTTTTTTGGTAAACAGAAAAAGTTGTACGTCACGACACAAAATCCGTCACAACGGCTGTTCTGATAAAATATACACCACACATAAACATTATAAAAAACCCGAAATTCTCTCAAATACATCTACTTTACTCTCGCCACTTGGAAATTACGGAATGTTAAATTTTACAAGGAGGCTAGGGGGGGGGGCTATGTCGTATTTGAGTACGATTCATTTAAGAATAAATAAATAAATCGTATAAAATTATAAATTATAAAATAAAATATCTTTGAATGTTGAGTAATAGCATTCATATGTATACTACTACACAACTACCTCTACCTCGAGTACATACTTCTATATAAAAGGTGGCATGATTGGCTTAAATGGATATAGGAATAAAAGTTGCATATAGAATAATACACAACTGAGTTACTATACCTAAATTGGAAAACTAAAAACCCACTCCAATTAAATCAAGAATATATAAAAGAGAAATCTAATTATGATAGTTCCCTCTATGGATTAGCTACCCATCGAGAGAATAGAACAGCTATCATTATCAATGGTTCATTTATTTATATATTGATACAAATTATACGACTGATAAGTGTATAATAGAAATAGTGCATAATCAAATGGATGCCTACTTTCTGCAACCAAACATACAAACATCGATAAGATGTTCTATATTTGGGATCATATCTTATTCATTCACAGATGGGTTAAAAGAACCCGTTGAATCAATAAGAGGTCAAACATTACAAATATGTTCTGCCGAAGCCAATTAACCATAATTCATGTTATGCCCCTTTTGACAGCTACCGTTACACATTATCTTACTGGTTCTTTCTACTCCGAAAAACACAATAAGAAGTGTTCCCGGATCCTTTGATCTAGGACAATGTTAATTGAAGTCAATTCTAACGAGTAGAATTCATTTAACAAAAGGCGGAAAACTGAGTATAGATTTATTCCAAAACCAGAAAGGTTGACTCACTAACTTTCAGGGGCAGTTGTTCAATATAAAAGGATTGATTATTTTATAGCAGCAGAGTTCTTTAGTTTATTTTTTACCTACAATAAAAAATATACATTTATCTCATTATTTTTACCTTGTAATATTTTTTCAAATACCACAAAACTCCTATCACCAAAGTTGCTACTTTCCCAATTGCGTTAGGTGATTACACTGATAGAATAGAAGCTTATGTTTTGACACCAAGTTTGATATTATTTTGGGGCGTTCATGGTTAAGTCAGGTTCAACCCACGCCTAACTGGCGTACGGGAAACTGGGAAATTAAAGTTCGGAATAATCCTCATAAGGTAACTTACATACATCCATTACAATTGAACTCGATTAGTCAATCTACAGGAACAAGTGATAATACAAAAAAAACAAATTGTGAAGAATCTGAGGACACCAGTTTAAATTTCTTGATGAGTGCTAAGCAATTAGATGCCTTATTTAAGAAAAACAAAGTGGACAAGTGTTATTTAATTGATCACTGTGGTTAGAATTTGGCTGTAAAAAAAAATCGTGAAAAATTATTTTCTCGATTTTATTTGTAGCGGCGTTTGGTAATAAATTCAAAAGGAGTCTTATATTTACGAAAAATGTGTGTGACACTACTGGTGATTGTGGACACTGATTGTTGTACTACTGGAATATATTAAATTCTCGTTATCAGGAAATGGTTTATTTTTGGTACTACTACTACTACTACTACTACGTTATATTATAATTTTAAATGCTTTGTTTATTTTATAATCGATTAATGTTTAATATAATGCTAAAACTAAAAATTTGAACCACTACTACATACGTAATATTGCCAGTACAATAGCTGACTGCAGTAACTGCCGCTATAGATACTTACCTTTGCATTAGAAAATGTGTCAAAGACATTGTTGCTACAACGTAATTATTGTCAAATAAGTCTCAAAGAAGTACGTATTAACATATGTCTAAATCTATTTGGTAAACAGGGACCTGACAATGTAAAGTTTCACGGTGTAAGATCTATTAAATTGGGGTTAAAATCTGTTACTCTTTATAAATGGTTCAACAATTACCTTATATGATGTAGTGTGGAGAAATTATGGTGCCTGTACATAAAAGAATTATTAGTAAGTGTACATCTGTAGAACCAAAAACAAACATTATATACCTCAAACATAACCATGTATAAGCAAAGCCTTGTATAAAATTTTTGTTAAAGCTATTTACAAGCTGTGCCAAGAAATGGAATGGCGAGCAGCTCAAGATATCATCCAAATGCCTCAACTAGAGTCAGTGACTACTGTACAAAGAACCTATTGTTAGACAAAATAGCGTTTCAATATTCAAAGAAGACACAAACAAATGCGAAAGTTACCAGAAAATGTTGTCGGCATTACCAGAGTAGAGTAGTGAATCATATGAAAAGTATCTAGAATATGAATAAAACTTTTTTTTATATTTACCTGACAAGATAATCATTATCCTAGTTTTTATGAAAAAACTGTTATTTAGACAAAAGAAATCACATTATACTCCCCCACCCCCCCCCTCCCCCTTTTTTTTATTGGTCATAACAAAGGATAGAACTGCTTTTAAGTAGTTTATCATTAACTCAGTGAGATACAACAAACTAAAAAACGTGTATTTTTTTTTTTCAGTTTTTAAATATAGTTTCAGCTTCAGGGCTTCATATTTCCTTTAAATGTCAAATATACTTCTTCTAACTGCTAGAAACTAGCGTCAAACTAAAAATGACAAACAATGAAATAAACAAACAGAACTTGACTATTACTATACGATTTTATATTTATTTATTTAAAAATCTCTGAGAGTGGCCAACGGAGAGCTGCTCTTCATTAAATTCGCAATGATGTGGCGGTGAACGGGCTTTAAGAACTATCTACTAGCCCAGTCCTTCTCCGTTCTTGCAAAATGCTTCTTCTCACTACAAATAGTCTTCTTAAAATAGTGGTAGAGGCATTTCCTATGGTCATCGGGAATTAACCTCCACTTGGAGAACACAAAAGGCACATTGTCTTGAGCATCTACACAAGTACAACTTCTTTTCATCTGGAAGCTCCTTAGGTCAAAGATCTATCTACCATTTTTATACTCATGATGCTGGTCCTCTGAGAAATATAAACACACTTTTTGAAGGTGATGTAGATGAAGATAACCACTCTTTTTAATTTTTTTCCCACAATAAACTCAATCTCAATTTGGAATAAAATCTATTGTATCATACTAGCACTTACTGTCTATATTTTTTTGTGTACCACCTGGCTTTAAAAGCATATTTTTGTACTTCATGATAAACTTGAAATAAGATTTTGGTAGCAGTTTTATTTTGTTTGTGAATTCACCTGTGAAAAATTTAGAACAAGCTCACTTTTATGTTACACGTTCTATTTAATCGAGAAAACTTTTCAAATTCGAGAAAACCCGCCACTTTTCTCGATTAAAAGAGGCTGTTTTAACCACAGTGTCAAAAATCAAACTGGTTTCATTTCTCTTACAAAAGATGTAGTTATTTACGCAACATGTCCTAAATGCTACTCAGTTTATATGTATGCTGCAAACATTAATTTATGCCAACCAGGACCACCACAGCTCTGCAAATTTGTCAATACAATGAAAAAGAAAGAATGTCTTACTCCTCTTTTTAAAAATGGGTCACATGTTCCTTTGAAAAAATTTGTTTATCATTGTCTGATCAGCTCCATCCAGAAGTTGTTCTTAAGGGAAGGTTTTGAAGAAAAGTGTAAAGAATGGAGAAATTATAAAGAAGCTGTTGATCCAACTGACATGATGCATCATTGCTCACAAGGGAAGGTGTGGAGAAGTATCCGTTCCTCGTCTGGAGAACCATTTGTAAATGATGAAAGAAGTTTATGTCTGACATTAAATGCAGGTGAGAATATTTAGAGACGACCCAGTAAAAAAGTACCAACTTACATTTTATTTTTCTCAAGATGGGTTCCAGCCTTTTGAAAACACTTCCGCTTCTTGCGTAGCTTTTTACCTTCAAGTGAACAATCTGCCTGTCGAGGAGAGAATCAAAAAAGAAAATACCATCTTGCTTTGCTTGGTCGAAGGTCCCGGTTGTGGAGAAATAGAGGATTTGACACAGAAAAATAAAAGATAAAATGTGGTGATCTAGCTAGGCTACACTCATATTATTGTCAATAGAAACATATCAACATCTATACATCATTCATGATTTAGTAATCATACCAAAAAGAAATAGTTAGTACTATTAGATATTATATCATTAGTATTTCGTTAGCACGAGAATACCGTTGTATAAGGAAACTAAGTCATTGAGTACACGTGCATTAGTGAAGCAACAAGCAATATTGGTATCTATATTTGGTAACGAAGAACAACTTTCAATAATATCAAAGTGATAACTCAGCAGACAAGTCTTTTATATAAATACTAGAGGTTTTTATTTCATAATAAAGGACAATCTTATAAACAGTCTCAAACTACTCTATAACTGTCTTTATAATTTTACATTTACCTTGATACACAACATAAAAAAACAGGAATAATAAGATTAATAGTGCTTGTGCGGTTTTATTCTTATTATTTTGGTTTTAAAACTTAATGCCTTTCTAATCCATGTTAGAAGACAGGGTATTTATAGTTATTTAAAGCTGTGGTTGAAATGGTTAATATAATTAGGATGGGAAGTTCACGGAAGGTTGTTTAGAGGTGCCATTGGCTTGTGTATTCCTATAGCCGGTGGTTCTTCAATAATCAAGCGTCAAGTGCGTATTGGCTTCCTTGATTACCTAATCCGAGAATCGTTCTATTGTTCTGTCATTATTAAAGGGACGATTCTTTCTTAGAAATATTCTAGTTTATTCTGAGCTGTAATGTCTTGACTCAGAACATATAATTATTTGATACCTTATATGTGTATTGTTTGTTTAATATGTGATTCGATCCATAGGATCGGTGGTATTTTATATGTATATAGTGCTATTTTAGTACACCGGTGAACCTAACACATGCCAGACACAGCGATTGCTAAGTCTATCAACTGATCAATTAAAGTCGTTATATTTTGGCATCCAAATGTCTACTTACAACTCTGGAAAATATGGTAAAGACCATGGTGCCACTGTTAAAGCTTGTCTATACCAGATCTTATGTGACATACCAATGCAAAAAAAGTTGAGTGCTTTTACGGGGTTTTCGTCTACTAGATCATGCTTCCGATGCGATAGGTCTTTTAAGGTATTTCCGGAAACATCCAATTTAGATTATTCTGGTTTTGAATCCACCGATTATCCTCCAAATTCAAACAAGAGGTTAAACGACATCCAGTCCCAAAAATGGTTACATGCCCATAACAATGCTGAAAGACGACGCCAGGACAGATCCCATGGAATGAGATTTAGTATCTTAAGAAGCTTGGCATATGTCGATCTCGTTAAGATTACTAGCCAAGATTATCTCCATTGCATTTGGTTAGGTCTTGCAAAATCTATCATTTCCAAATAGGAAGAATTTGGCTTTTTTAAATCGCAACATTATTTAAGGTATGACTGATCAACGTGGTTCATATTTGTAATTTACTTCCGCCGTTAAAATATTTATAGTATGGCAGTACTTGCTTCAAGCATTATAACCCCTGACGGCTATAATTCAATTCTTGCAAAGATTGAAGGAAGCTTTTCTTACATGAAGGGTAGTGAATACGAAATTTGGACATTGCATTATTCAGAGTATGTATTGAAATATATGATTGTTCCTGACAGACTTGTCAACGGGTTCTGTGGTATTTGATAAAATATTACAAGGTAAAAATAATGAGATAAATGTATATTTTTTATTGTAGGTAAAAAATAAACTAAAGAACTCTGCTGCTATAAAATAATCAATCCTTTTATATTGAACAACTGCCCCTGGAAGTTAGTGAGTCAACCTTTCTGGTTTTGGAATAAATCTATACTCAGTTTCCCGCCTTTTGTTAAATGAATTCTACTCGTTAGAATTGACTTCAATTAACATTGTCCTAGATCAAAGGATCCGGGAACACTTCTTATTGTGTTTTTCGGAGTAGAAAGAACCAGTAAGATAATGTGTAACGGTAGCTGTCAAAAGGGGCATAACATGAATTATAGTTAATTGGCTTCGGCAGAACATATTTGTAATGTTTGACCTCTTATTGATTCAACGGGTTCTTTTAACCCATCTGTGAATGAATAAGATATGATCCCAAATATAGAACATCTTATCGATGTTTGTATGTTTGGTTGCAGAAAGTAGGCATCCATTTGATTATGCACTATTTCTATTATACACTTATCAGTCGTATAATTTGTATCAATATATAAATAAATGAACCATTGATAATGATAGCTGTTCTATTCTCTCGATGGGTAGCTAATCCATAGAGGGAACTATCATTATTAGATTTCTCTTTTTTTTATATTCTTGATTTAATTGGAGTGGGTTTTTAGTTTTCCAATTTAGGTATAGTAACTCAGTTGTGTATTATTCTATATGCAACTTTTATCCCTATATCCATTTAAGCCAATCATGCCACCTTTTATATAGAAGAATGTACTCGAGGTAGAGGTAGTTGTGTAGTAGTATACATATGTATGCTATTACTCAACATTCAAAGATATTTTATTTTATAATTTATAATTTTATACGATTTATTTATTTATTCTTAAATGAATCGTACTCAAATACGACAGCTCCCTTAGTAAAAATGAATACTTGCAATGCCCATATCTTTTTCAAAATCCATTCAAATCAAAAAATCAAAATTGCATGCCTACTTCTTTTATCATTATCTATCCATCTATCTAAAAATAACATAACATTTATTTTTTAAAATCCAACATAATTTCAAAAAAATCAACTTTTTCCCGTCATTTACGGTAACACCACCGATCCTTCCACTTTTTTTTTTTCCTTTAAACAAACCAATGAAGTTATTGTGCTTTTGCTTTAAAAATAATTACAAGAAACTAACAAAGTGAAGACGGCTACATCTTTTTGAAAGACACACGCAAAAATAAAATTTATTCTCCGCCCAAAAAAATTAGCACCAAAATTGCACCAAAAAATCAGAAGCTAAGAGTGATCATAAATCAATGAAAAATGAAGCAAAATGACTTTTTTTTTTATTCCTATGTAGTTTGTTTTAGTTGCACAACATATTAAAATTAAAAGTTGTGTTAAAAAGTACAATCACTAGTTTGGCTGGAATTGATTTATAGCTCATATCCCAACCATGATATGCCCAATATCATGGTACCAGACAACGTCCATAATATCCCGTTATCTGCAGTGTGATTAACCACTGAGAGTTGAATCTTATAACTTAATACAAGACTGATAAGAATATCAGTCTTGTAATAGGTTATAAGATTCAACTCTCAGTAGTTAATCAGTAACAAGTAAGTAATTACTTAAATATATAAAATAGAAGATAGTGTTTATTGATATAAAACTTAAGGGATATATATACTACAGTGGGTGGATTAATGGTCCGGATGTTTTTCAAAAAACAACAAAATGAAGTATAGATCCAGAACGAATCATCCTATCAAAACGAGACTAACTTTTTTAAAAAGGAAAAACCTCTGGTAATAAATAGTATTAAATTCACATCCATTGAATGACGGACTCAGAAATAATACCACGTACAAATTTGGTTGTGCATCCGGACCATTTTTCCGGGTCAGCAATAAAAAATAGAACCTCATCGAATTCGGTGAAAGAACTGTCACAAAAAATTAGTAATCAACAAAAATAATAAAAGAAAGTGTTTCATATTGTTTTTCGCTTCTTTCACAACATTTTTACAATTTCTTCGTGTCCGACAGGTTGCCTTCAAATATGGTGCGATCGTTGCCTATTGACACTCAAAATAGTATCAAAAACTTGCTAGAGTTCTGGTTATTCGTACTCTAAAATTATGAAACGCGTTCCTGGAGTCAAAAAATCCACTATTTCTGACTATAAACGCAAATGGTTTCCCAAAATGTCAAGTTCTGCATCTGGTCGCCAGCCGATTCTGAAAGAGACATCTCGAAATGCCATTCGTAAGAAGGTAGTACTTGGTCAACTTAAGACGGGAAAAGAGGTGGAAAAGTACCTGAATGATCTTGGATTCGAAATAGGATACTCAGCATGTCTTAAATTGCTAAAGTCCCTTGGATTTGAGGCTGCAAAAAAAAAAGAAAAAACCTCTGCTTAAACCCCAGCATAGAAAGCAAAGACTTGAGTGGGCCAAAGCTCACCGTAGCTGGACTAAAGATGATTGGAGACGAATGGTATTTTCAGACGAAACAAAAATTAACATTTGGGGCTCGGACGGTATCAAGTATTGTTGGAAAAGACCGGATGACAAGCTTCAATTTCATCATTTGGACCTTACAGTCAAGCGGTGGCGGTAGCTTAATGATGTGGGGTTGCATCACTTATGATGGTCCTGGTTATGCATGTCAGATATTTGATGGCACTATGAAGAAAGAAGATTATATTCATATTCTTGAAACAGCTATGAAGGACACTTTAGATTGGTATGGCTATGACCCGGAAAACATCTATTTTCAACAGGATAAAGACCCTAAACACACTGCCAAGGTCGCAAAACAGTGGTTTAAAGATAATAACTTTAATGTTTATTGGAATTACAGCTGGCCACCACAAAGTCCTGACTTAAACCCCATTGAACACGTTTGGCATCACTTAAAATTGAAGTTAAGCGCCTATCCTACTAAGGCTAAAGGAGTGCATGAGTTGTGGGATAGAGTCGAGGAACAATGGGCTACTTTTACCAAGGAGGATTGTCAACGTTATATAGATAGTATGCCTGCAAGAATTGATGCTGTTATTAAAGCCAAAGGGGGTCATACTAACTACTAAACTTATGTTGTAACCACCCGGAAAAATGGTCCGGATGTACTAGTAGATTCTTACCTGCATCCATTTTAGACCCAGTCGACCAATCAAAATAAAAGTATTTTTAATAAATTGAAAACCGTTTTCTCTTTTAAATGACGTTAATCTCGTATCAATACGATAACTGGTTCGTGATCTACACTTCATTTTGTTGTTTTTTGAAAAACATCCGGACCATTAATCCACGCACTGTATTTGTAAGGTATAGGTGGTGTGATAAATATAATAATAGTGAGTAATAAAAACAGGTTGTCGAAAGAGGTCACATCCAAAGTGGTGTTATGTTTATATTAAAGTGGTGTTATTCGGTTTAGACTTTTTCCGATTCAGGTGATTGTTTTTGAGTGGTACGAAACGTCTTTTCTGGTTTGAGGTCTTCTTAAGCCTGAGTTCAATCTCTACCGGCATGTCCATGTCATAGTCCGGGTCGAGTACCGGACTGTCCGGGCTAGTCACGTTATTCTTATAAACACCAGAACCATCGGCATTTACATCTTGACACAAATTGTGATAGGATTATGTTTATAATCAGATTTATCGTCGGTTGGACAATGGGTTGTGTTTTCAAACGATATAAATGTATCGAAGATAAAATGATAGCAGACTATAACACCAAGCAAATAGATAGTCATGTTAATATATTTCATCCAACGATCCATTAAAGCAATATACACCTACGTTATGACAAACTAAAGGATATGATTTATACAAGCAAATACCAATAGTACACAAAACTACACACGAGTTTGATTCTTTTTAAGAGTAAAAATCAGATAAGTTTATTAAAATTTTGACCTTTTGAAGGCCTTTTATATCTTTTGCATTAATTAGGATTACATCAGATTATATTCTAAGATATACCCAATATTGTACCATGAACACAAAGGAGAGATGATAACTCCCATTATTGCCTTAAACAGTTGGGTTATCAAACGTAATACTAGATTCTGTTGTCAAAGTTGAAGTGAATCTTGTAAGAGTATGATAAAGGAAACCACACAAAAAGGGAACAAAGCACCGCCTTGCACAGAGCACAAATTGGTGACCAGGACACAAGTTACAAAGAGCTGAGTACAAACTTGTGTTCAGTCACAAAAACCAAATTATCCACACACCAAGTAACACCTCGAGCGAAACACGAATACGACATACTAGGTTAGATAACCAAACGACCAAGTACAAGGCACAAAACCAATGCCAAACAAAAACAAAAGAAAACAAATCACCTTACTCTCACCCTATCATTATAGACTAGAATAACCACCGTCAACCAAAGAAACCAAACAGGAAGGGACAAGAACAAGTCTCCAAACGGTTGAACCTTTAACCAGGTTACGTGAAAGTCATGTGATTGGCTCGATTAGAATAACCGACGAATACCAGAATACATATGACATCTACACCCCTCCTAGACTGTTATTATAATTGAGCCGCAGACCAAGTTTGGAACTTGACCATAACGCGTTTTACTTGCACGTCAGGAACCATACGTTTACTCTCCTTGAAGTCCACCAGAATGTCACCATTGACTGCCTCCTTAAGACGAGTTGAATGAGGACCAACCAAATAATAAGTACGAGTAGCTGCATTAACCTTCACCACTTCAAGCTGACCGATGAACTTGTCAGCAAATTTTTCAGTAGGATAATGATCTTTCATTAAAACCTTATCGCTTACTTTAACGGGTTCACGTTCTACTACGGTACGGTCGTAGATCAGTTTCCTGGCTCTCTTCTTTTTATCTGCATTAGCCTTGGCAACCGCGCGTACTTCAGACAACCAGGTTTCGATTTCTCTAGCTCGTCTACTAATCTCTTCTTCAACATTACCCAGAATGTAATCATACTTAGGAGGTACCCAAGTGGTGGGAGTTCGCATTTCATAACCATAGAGTAACATACTCGGGTTAAAACCAGTTCCTTCATTCACCATTGTACGGATAGACAGTAGAGCAGTTTGTATGTATTTATCCCATGGTTGACTATCATCATCCCTTCTGAGTTTAGCCATAGTTTGCACCAAAGTATTATTCAACCTTTCCACTTAACCATTACTCTGTAGACGCCGACTAGTACTAAACCATTGATTGCATTGGATACTCTTGAGATAGGTCTGAAGGTACTCAGAGAAATAATTGGCTTCCCTATCAGTAACCAGATGGCTAGGAACTCCATACACAGCGACGATCTCTTCTTGGATAAACTGAGCTGTAGTTTCAGCAGTGATTTCCTTGACAGCTTTAGCGATTGGCCACTTTGTGAGATAATCTACAGCAACGATCATGTGTTTCTTACCAGACGGAGTTTCAGCTAATGGACCAACAAAATCACAATCGACAAGATAAAAGGGTCTGGAGGGAGTTGGAACCAAGTAACCTGAATTAACCTTCTTATTCTTGACTCTTCTACGAGCTTGACGCGTAATACATGACTCGACCAAATCGAACACTAGCTTGTGTAGTCCCTTTCCTACATATTGTAGATGGACTTTGTTCCAAGTGTTATTTACCCCGACATGGCCTTCGTTATGAACCTTAAGTACTATTTCTTCTATAGTTCCTTCATGCAGTAGTTGACGACCATAGTACATTTTACCATCTTCTTGAATTACCTTTTCGTATAGACACCCTTTAGACGCGAGATACCTTTTTGCCTTAGCTCGAATACCAGCTTTAACACTAGGTGTAGCATTAACCGGATAAGTCTTGAGTCTAACGTAATTATACGAGGCTATATAATACGGGAATTCCATAATACTATGAATTTAATAGTAATAACTTGACGAATAAAACCTTTAAAGTTGTAACGATAACTTTCTTCTTTTATAATTATGTACCTTACACACCTATCACAAGATAGCATACTTGTATTCACGCAATTAAATCTTGTAACCAGAGATCCTTACACAACACAAGTACACCGATTTTAAAACAAAGATTAACCAAAAAAAAGAACCTAGCCATGTTAACACAGATTATTCTTGATCACCCTTAATAGACTCTGCCACACCTTTCATATGTTAAACCGATTCATCAGATGTCAACCTGAATTTTTTGCACCTGAAGTAGCCTTTTTTTTTTTTTTTTTTTAAAACGCCGATCCAAGCTTGGATTAATCCTTCAAGATCATGACAATTGTATCGTAATTACTTTCTCAACGACCATTGGAGTTACAGACTTGCAACTGGCATCATTAAATTCGCCGCAAACAGTTTAACCAGCACACCCTGTTTATCGGATTCAGTCTTTCGAAGAACGCCAGATAGATATCACGTTTTAACGAATACTGTCACTTCACGCTTCAAAGCTAGATTCTGTAGAAACCTACTCACCGGTACCAGATTTTGCTACAATAACACTCACCATTTGTTCTATCATTGGTCCCGAGAACAGCTTGTTAGACGCATCTTTAGACCTTGCATTTAGTGAACCAGAATGGATAAATTTTTTTTTTCTTTCTTTTTTTTTTTCGTAGTAACAAAATTTCCTTTTCTTCCTTTCTTTGCTTTTTAGACAAACTCCGTCTAATACTTCCTTGAATTTTTTTACTTGAAACCTTCTTGCTTATATCTTATACCTCGATTTTAGCACAGATAGACTTAATTTTCTAGTTCAGTACGCTCCCTTTCTTTATACTCGCTAACAGCAACCATCTCGATTGACTATTTCTACATACGGAACTACCATTAAAGAAGCGTTCTTGACCAGAACCAACCAATATTTCAAGATTCAATAACCAGTTTGTATTATAAGAAGTTAATATTTATTCAAAGGGTTTAAGAAACATATCACTTGTAAATAAATTCATCCAGAGAAAACTCAGTGCAACGAGGAACAAGTTGCACCTTGATAGTTTACCGCCAGTTCCGGGCAAGTCGGTCTTAACATAACTACTACAATACGAGACCAACACCAGAGAGGGAATCACCAAAAGGAACGAGTGAGACCTAGATTTGTAGACTTTTAATGTCATTACCGGACAACAGCAGTTTAACGACATGGTCGGTCCTTATTCAAGATTTTACTCTTGACCAACACTCTCTTCATCTTCAGGGAATATACGAGACAAACTATCACTCGGGATCAACGCACCAGCCTTATGCCTGAACACAAATCGGAAACCCATCAAGGCAGCAGCCCACCTATTGATCTTCGAGTTTGGACTTACATTGTTTAGGATATACTTTAAACTGGCATGGTCGCTTACAAGAACGAATTCGCGACCAGACAAACAATGTCTAAAGTACTTGACACCCCAAACTAACGCCATGGCCTCACCCTCAGTAGCACTTAATGACTTCTCATAGTTAGACCTCATGGACCTCGAAGCGTACGCGATCACCGTTTCATTTTCCTCTGTACCATCGGGGCTTTGACTCAAAATACAACCTAAGCCTTTAGATGGAGCACAGTCAGTAGTCAACCTCTGTACTTGGTACGGCAAAGGATGAGCCAATAGAGGAGCAGAAGTGAGCTTAGTCTTGAAGATATCAAATGCTTCTTGACAAGCGGAACACCAAACGTACTTGACCTTCTTCTTCAGCAAGTTAGTTAAAGGACACGCAGTAGCAGCAAACGAAGGTATGAATTTACGATAGAAATTCACTGTACCCAAAAAACTCTTCAGTTCACTTACGTTCTTGGGAGCACGCATTTCCAGGATCTTGGCTACATTACTACCAGTAGGTTTAACGCCTTCTTCGGATATACGATGACCTAGGTAAGTAATCTCAGTCTTGAAGATTTATGCCTTGGCCCACTTCAACTTCAAATTGGCTTTGTTCAACAATTCAAACAGCAGATTCAATGCGAAAGCATGCGATTCCACCGTATCGGTACCGATAATTACATCATCCACGAATAAGTGAAAATATTTACCAATGTATGGACCCAAGATGTTCATCAATGTACGATTAAAGAAACCAGGACTCAACGATAAACCAAAAGGGATACGATTATGTTCGAAAGTGCCATACTTACAGATAAAACCAGTGTACTGTTTGGAATCTTCATGCATAGCTACTTGTCTAAAACCATTGGCTAAATCGAGTACAGTGAAATACTTTTTGCCATGGAAAGAGGTCACCACATCAAACACATTCGGCATAGGGAAATCTTCTACTACGATATTTTTGTTTATACCACGCAAATCATAGATGAGACGCAGACCACCAGTAGCTCGACGGATAAAGAAAATGCCACTGACCCATACTCCTTTACTCGGACGTATTAATCCCAGCTTCAACATGGAATCTAATTCCTTCTTCAGGTATTCATCTTCCTCCCAAGACATTTGATAGGCTCGCGATTCGATAGGCACAGCTCCAGGTTTCAATTCAATCTTGAGTTCTACATCTTTCACCAGACCAGGTCCACCAAATTCAGCAAAACTAAGCTTATTAGCTCCCACTATCTTACCAATAGGAACGGACAACTCTGATACAGCGTTTGCAAAAGCGATATCATGGTCTTCTAAATCCCCGCAAGTGGTAACACCTGTTTCCGGTTTTAACGAATACTTGAATTCTTTTTGATCCGGCATAGCTTCGTCAAGATATGAACGAAGATCGTCTATGTTACTAGTAGTAGCAGCTGTTTCTTTCTCACCATAACTCAAGTCACCAATAACTTCCGCGATTCCTTGGTGGTACTTAGGCTGTATTTCATTGACATTCTCTACCAAATAGTCGTAACTATCGGGTGTTGACCCATCCCAAAGAAGTGAAACCGCATAAACTTCAGCGTTCATTACCCTTGCTTTGTCCAATGATTGCTTTGTGCTGTGGCCTTGTACCATAATGGAACTTGAACCATTGTTCACCGGAATTTCCACCAGATTCTCCTTTGTATGTAGAATGATACCATATTGACGTCGGAAAGTCATACCTAATAAGACCAAAGGTTCTTTGGCTGAATTAGAATAATTGTCTTCCTTTATAACCATATGTTCCTTACGTAACCTCCCACCTATTCTCACTGGCACAGCTACGGTAATCTCACATTGATTCCTTTTGCGATTTATCTTGGTCGTCTCAATTGTCTTGATGTTCAACATATCACCTTAATTATGGTAAGTCCTCTACCTTGTATCAATCAGACAGTTATTACTGGATAGTAATAATAATAAGGCTTAGTAAAATAAATATAATTAGTCATAAAAGATAAAAGACGTGAGATGATCGTATACGTGTAAATATATCAATATATATTTGAATGTATGCCTGATCACATCAGTTACACCACATGCACAGTATGCAACAAGATAGAAGATGACAAGTGGGAATATGTAGAATAGCATGATATGTCATTACGACTTTACTTTCTGTTTGAAATGCAATAGTTCAGTATGAACAAATCTATAATATCCTCAACAATCACAATCAATTGAGGTATCTTGAAATAAAGGGACCTTCTGGAAGATACGTTCTAGCAAAACTATTTATTATTGGATTGTTATCCGGGATATTTGCCATTGGTTATCGATGTCGTAAATGATGAGGATCGAATCTAGCGAGCATCCAATAGTATGAAAATAAAACCAACAGATAATAAATCAATATTTATAAAAGTTATTAAAGGATTGAATGGATTGAGATTAAAGAGTTATATGAGGATATAAGCTCGATCACAACAACTACTATTACTACTACTACTACTACTACTACTACTACTACTACTACTACTACTACTACTACTACTACTACTACTACTACTACTACTACTACTACTACTACTATTACTACTTTTACTACTGCTACTATATATTATAATTTTAAATGCTTTGTTTATTTTATAATCAATTAATGTTTGATATAATGCTAAAACTAAAAGTTTGAACCACTACTATAGGTAATATTACCAGTACAATAGCTGACTACAGTAACCGCCACTATAGATACTTACCTTTGTGCATCAGATAATTTGTCAAAGACATCGTTGCTACAACGTAATTATTGTCAAAGAAGTCTCAAAGTACGTAGTTCCATATGTCTAAATCCATTTGGTAAACAGAGACCTGACGATGTAAAGTTTCACGGTGTAAGATCTATTAAATTGTGGTTAAAGTCTGTTACTCTTTATAAATGGTCGAACAATTACCTTATATGATGTGGTGAGGAGAAATTATGGTCCCTGTACATAAAAGTGAAATTATTAGCAAGTGTACATCTGTAGAACCAAAAACAAACATTTCATACCTCAAACATAACCATGTATAAACAAAGCCTTGTGTGAAAATTGTGTTATAACTATTTACAAGCTGTACCAAGATATGGAATAGCGAGCAGCTCAAGATATCATCCAAATGCCTCAACTGAGTCAGTGACTACCGTACAAAGAACCTATTGCAAGACAAAATAGCGTTTTAATATTCAAAGAAGACACAGACAAATACGAAAGTTACCAGAAAATGTTGTCGACATTACCAGAGTAGAGTAGTGAACCATATGAAAAGTATCTAGAGTATAAATAAAACTTTTTTTTATACTTACCTGACAAGATAATCATTACCCTAGTTTTTATTAAAAAATTGTTATTTAGACAAAAGAAACCACATTATACTCCCCCACCCCCCCTCCCCTGCTATAAAACTTTTGAGTCCTTTTTTTAATTGGTCAAAACAAAGGATAGGACCGCTGTTAAGCGGCAGTTTATCATCAATTCAGTGAGAAGGTACAACAAACTAAACCATTTTATAAACGTGACATTCACGTGATCGTTAAAATGACTGCAAAAGACTCTAATTTACTTTAAAAACGTGTTATTTCTAAATGTAGTATGATAGGCAATACAACGCGCTAAGCAGTGAAGACAATTGGTTGTGCATTCGAGATGCATGCAGTCTTCGATGAAAAATGTGTATTTTTTTTTTCAGTTTTAAATATAATTTCAGCTTCAGGGCTTCATATTTCCTATAAGTGTCAAATATTCTTTTAACTGCTAGAAACTAGCGTCAAACTAAAAATTACAAGCAATGAAATAAACAAATAGAACTTGACTATTACTATACGATTTTATATTTGTTTATTTTTTAAAAAAAAAGCCTTCGTTATTCCCCAATAATACTGAAACTATCCTCAACGTTGTCGTGGACCGCCTCAATTTCTTGCGCCGTGGGAGGGAGAAGACCGGCAGGTAAGAGCCCAAATTCAGCTTCGTAATCTCTGAGAGTGGCCAAAGGAGAGCTGCTCTTCGTCAAATTCGCAATGATGTGGCGGTGAAAGGGCTTCAAGAAATATCTACTAGCCCAGTCCTTCTCCGTTCTTGCGATATGCTTTTTGTCACTATCGGCAGTCCTTTTGAAATAGTGGTAGAGGCGTTTCTTATGTTCATCGGGAATTAGCCTCCACTTGCAAAACACAAAAGGCTCATTGCCTTGAGCATCTACAATCGACCGGACAAATCGCAACATGACGATCTTGGCCTGTTTTTGCGCCGCAATGTATTCCCACCTAGCATGTCTGGCAACAACATCAGCAAAGGTACCAGAGTTAAAGTGTCTGTAAGACAGTCCAAACAAATTCTTTAAGTCCTGCTTGCTAGCGTCAGCTTTGAATAGACCACCTCTCGAGAGATCTCGTGCTACAACATACACATTATTGTCATCGACCACTCCAGAACGAACATAGTATATGCTGATAACCGAAGGGAAGGTTATGACCATAGGAGCCAAATTAGCAGCAGCAGGTACCTCTTCGACTACCGAGTTGAGAACGGGGTCGTCCAGGGCTGTCTCAACAGCAGCAACAATCAAGGGGTACATCTTGCGGAGAGCATTGTTTACGATATTTTGAATGGCCTGAGCGCGGTCAGAGTCAGCAGTGATGTAGTTCATGTTTTCTTGAATTTTAAACAATAATAATAGAAAAAAACCAATTGGAGTCTATTTGGACCTGTACTTATATCTTGTCATATTCCACTATAGCTATCTGAGAAAAATGTGCCACGTGGTTAAATCTTGAAGAAAGCCATCTTGGAGATACAAATTTTATGGAACCCGAAGATTTTTCATAAGATTTAAGCCCAGTAGGGTAAAAAAAATGTAAATTGACAACTGTGAAACAATAAAATAATAGGCCTAGCGTTACGAAAAGAAAAAAGAGGCAGATAAAAAATTAAAAAATGTATTACTGCTTATATCCCTTTTAGCTTTCTATTTGTTTTATCACAAACCATAAGTCGCATTTTTCTACTTTATTACAATGAGTAATTCAATTCAAATCAACACCTGCCGTCTTTGTCATAAGACTTTTGAATGTGCTGTCAAGTCATTCAACAAGCATGTACAAAACTGTGCTGCTATCACCGCTATGGACATGGAATTCTCCATGGACTTTGCAATGGATCTTGATGTAACACAAGTCCCTCTTGTTAATTATGGTCTTAATAATACTGATTATGTTACTGCTGTTGACCCCGAAGAAGGCGAAGCTACTACTGACGATGAAGAGGTATGTATTTTTATCAGATTTGCATTTGCACTTTTAAATTTACTTATTCGTATAATATAAGGTCTCTGAAGCTGGTGGAGCTAATGACGAGTATGATTATGTTCTTGAAAAGCATACAGAACACCTCGAGAACATGGATGTTTGTCGTAATTTGGTTGACCGTGATGAACTTGATCCCATTGTTGTTTCTGGAATTAGTACCTACTATGACTTCATCAGCACTGGGATATCAAGAAGCGTCGCCGAAAAGATGATCCGGGTCAGTTGTGAACTAGTTTTGAACATCGAGGAAAAAAGATTGCTTAAGCAGTTTAAAGGTAATGACTACTTAAGTCTGAACATATATTTATGTTGTCATTTAACATCATGTAATCAGGACCCGAATACCGTGAGAAATCACAAATGTACCTAGAGGAGCTGCTGATCAAGGAATTAAACAAGATCAAATCTTTCAGCTTACACAAAGCAGCAAGCAAAGTAGTCGATATGACTACAGACTTTGTTAAAGTTTTGCATTTTTGGGGATGCAAGCAAGGATGCAAGGTTTTCGGAATCGACGAGCCAATGGATGCGGTGTGTGTGTTTTGTGAGAAGATGAACAACGCCAATTCCAAAAAAACTAAGTTGAATGACTGAAACAACGAAGAGAGATGCGATGAAGCCGAGTTGATGATCCGTGCCAAGCAGCCTATCTACTACATCGAAATCAAGGGATAGTTGAAGTCGTTTTTTGTGCACCCCCAGAGCATCGACAACTTGCACTATGAGATAAGGTATGTGTCTGTACCCGGTGTCTATCATGACATACAAGATTCGGAGAACTATAACATTATTTCTCAGGAAGATGGTCTTTGTGATCCTGTCTCTTCAGACTCTAACCAATTGGTTAGAGAGACTTTTATCTTGTATGGAGGACTGATAAACGATGGATACACCTCTAAAGAAAATCACTCAATGAACTGGTGTTTCACCATGTTTCATTTAGTTCTCTACAGTCTGTCTCCCAGATTAAGGTATGTTATATCCACATAATAATATTTAAGGGATAATGCTTGATTTTAATTAATTCGTTCATAATCTTAGATACAAAAATGGCAATACCATTCAACTGGTGGTTGGTCCTGGCCCCAAAAAAATTTCCTGCATGAAATCATATTTGGCGCCTATTTTATCTCAGTTGCAAGAGCTCGAGGATGGTTTTGAAATTATAAGCAACAACCAGATATACTTTGTCAAACTCAGAGTTATAATTTGTGGCGGCGATACGCCTGCAGTAAGTGCTGTGTATAACTTCAAAGGTCATATGTCAAGACATCCCTGCCGTTTTTGTAAAGTTGAAGGAGTGCAAAAGTCCAGGCCTTCCTCTTCAAGAATCAGTACTCCGTAAGTTTAAATCTGCCACAATTTATAATATATTCACTGATGTATCAAACTTTAGTGTAACTATGGAGCGCTTACAAAAGAGAAGAAGACTGGATGAAAGGTAAAACTATAATGTATACAATTTAAGGACAATCCATCGTGCTAAATATAAACATCAAACCAATAGAATTTTAACTACTTCCGCCTCCGAAGGTTCAACCTCGACTACCATGGCTGATGCTACAACCAGTAAAACTGGAAGTACATCATACCCAATTGATACCACTGCCGATGACCGTGACTATAGTATGTCTACTTTGGCAGAAGAAGAATATACCCAGATTTCTAAGCAGGCCTTAATCTACAAAAAAAACAAAACGATGTTCATTGACAAAGTAAGTTAGATGCAGTTTTTAAACTATATAATAATAACAATATCAATATATTTATCTTATAGACATATGGAATCAAAGCGCCATTTCCATTGGCACCACTCAACAAGTCATTCATCAATTTATATCAAGCTGGTCTTGATGACCTTCATTTCATTAGCAGAGGATTAAGTCTCGTTATCTGGAAGGCGTTCACAACAACTTCTTTTCACAATCCTCTTATACCCAAATCATCCACAAGTATTGAAAATATTATTTTTACTAATAATATACCTCTTCAACACTTGTTTTATCCATTCACCCTTAATATCACACGTCTCGATGATATTAAAACTTTCGTTGACAAAGAAATCACAAATACCCGCTGTTATATCCCCCCTTTTTTTGCTGGCAGCTACTCGCCGCTCCATGGCAATTACAGAGCAGGTAATATTGTATACAATTTAAATTAGAAAGTATGCTAATAATGTAAATTTATTTATGCTGTCGACTATGAAGACCTATTCCTCAGAATTATACCCTCCACTGTTTTTCCATTAATGCAAGTTCCCGCTGCTAGAGTTGCTTTGAATAAGCTTATTATCGCTGTTCAAATATCTCTTCAGTGGTATATTAGCGATACCCAACTTGAATTAATGCATTCGTAAGTACCTCCAGATACCGCATAAAATTGAAACATACACTATTTTCAGTAATTTTTTGCGCACTCCTGGGAAAAAATTTTGCGCATAAAATCATCATAATTTTGCGCATGTTTAAAAAAAAAAATTGCGCAAAAAAAAAAAAAAAACTTCGTATAATAAATTTAATTAATTGCGTAACTTGAGAATGCGTAAAATACGTAAATTTTCATGTTTATTTTTAAATCGGTTTTCGTTGAATGCAGTCATCGAACTTAGACATAGAATATTAACAGAACCCTCTTAAATCGCTAAACAAAATCTGGTTACATGCATCGCCGATTCTTGTAGATAACGTCTCTTCATCTAAAAGAGGTACTCTCTTAAGCTTACTTTTGCAGACCGACCAGAATTGTTCAATGGGATTAAGTTCTGGTGAGTATGGTGGTAGATATACACAACCATAACCTCTGCTTTCAACATACTTCTGGATCTCGGTATTTGTATGAATTGGTGCATTATCCATAATCAAGTAATTTCCCTTAAATTGCTCATGTGTATCCATAATATCCATGGTACTGCTCAAAAAGTTAAAATAATGACCCGTTACCGTTCCCGTTGTTGGTTTTGCTGACTTATTGGCATTTCCAGTGGTTTTTCGTTTCTTAGATGCCGCTAATGCTCTTGGTAGTCTTACGGTTATATTCACAACACCATGAGGAGATATAGCTCCTAAGATGGTCGTTGTTCGTGCTCTTGTTTTAGGAACCTTGACTACCGCACGAGTGCCTACCTGCGACCATGCAAAAGATCTTTTCATGTTAATGTGAAATGTGGCTTCATCGATAAAGACGCAGTTACTCATGTAATCCAAATCAGTTTCGTTCCACTTACTCACCCAGTTGAATCTATTTTCGATTTTTTCAGGACTATTTCTTTCGACTGAGTGAAAATGAGCTCTTTTAAGACTGATCCTGCAATTTTTTGTTACGAACGTATACAAGCCAGTTTTTGAAATCTGAAGACCTGTAAATTGATTTGTAAGGCTATCCATAATCTGATCCAACACTAAAGATGGCTGCTCATCTTCTAGTTCCGTCAAAAACGTCTCATGCTCGGGGCCCAATTTAGCTGGTCTCCCAACAGGTCTACCGCTACCTATCTCCCTCTCGAAATGTACTTTAGGGTTTTCGTTATCTTTTTTGACCCAAAGTTGAGCAATTCGTGGCTTAATATTGAGTTTTATAGCTGCTGCTCGAGCACTCATACCTCTGTTGATGACCAAGTCGATAAGTTGCTCTTTTTCTGTATCCTTGTAGTGTTGGTAACTGCTAGATTTCTCCTTAGTTTTAGCAGATTGCTTCGATTGTGCTGAAGGCTTCCTTATTTCTCTCTCAGGAGGTTTCAGGTCTATATAATTGTCAAACTGTGAAGCTACTTCAAGTGGAAACATCTCTTCATCAACCTCCATTTCAACAACTGCAACTTCTAAACCTTCGTCATTGTAAAGATTTCCTTGACCGTCTTCGTGTACAAAGTTATTCATTATTTGTTAATTTTTAGACAAAAAGCTTTTCAAGAAGGGCGCAAATTTTTAATTTATTACTACGCAAAAAAATAACTTTTTTAAGCGTAGTTTATTTTTGGGCTTGTACGCAAATTTTTTTTTTAAACATGCGCAAAAAATTAATATTTTCATGCGTAAAATTTTTTTCCGAGAGTGCGCAAATAATTTCTGAAAATAGTGTAATTAACCTTTTTTTTAAAACCAAAAAAACCCCCCACTTTAATTGTTTCAACAAATACCTTTCTTTTCTTCGGGACTGTGTCGATCATAATACCCTTGACATCAGCATCTTTACAGTTACCACCCATTACATTTGCCATGTTATAGACATAATCAGACGTGCCGGCACTCTGAGGTCAATTAGTTGTCGTAGCTTAGAGAGAGAGATCGGTAACAATTAAACAGGTATACTACATAACATTCATACTTACATATTTATTGCCTAGGTCGCTTTAAAAATTTGATGAAGTCGCGTTCCTCGCCAGGCACCAATTGCTCCAATGTTTGTGTTTTGGTAGCTAGAAAGAAAGTGATTCAGCGTTTATACCCAGATTGGAAAGAGTTTAATGCTGTTGATCAGTTGGAAGAGATTTCCAATTTTTCTTTGTCCCAGCAAATTCTCGCCCCCTTCACCAATATCACCCACCGGAACTAGTCAAGATTACCAATACGGTAAAAGAACGTATATCATCAACACCAAATTAATATATACCCTTTCAAGAGACGCCAGTCAAGACTATACCCTCTATGCACGACATAAAAATTCATCTTCGACTACTCTCTTGAAAACTGATATTCTGTTCTCTATCGGTCTTTCTTGTACTCCCAATTCTTTATACCCATCATACCCTTCTCCAAAAATATCTCATGAGAATTCTCGGTCACCATCACTATGTCATCCTACCCCAAAAAATCATTTTCTTTCAGCATGCTGATCTTCATATCCAGGAAATTATTCCCAACCATGAAAATGGTTTGAAATTCGATGCTGGTCATCAATCATACCCTATTCACAGTAAGCTATCATCAGTCAACAAGAAAAACGGCCAATACAAAGTCGATTCTTACAAAAACAAACGTTTTGTTCTTTACAAACGCAATACGTAAGTCTTTTAACTATTTATCTATGTTTAATTTACTAATATATTTTCTAGCCTCTTCAACAATGTTACCACCACTGCACTGTGTGTAGGTGAGGTACTTTGCTTCATATACCCCACAAACAATCCTTCTTCCCTTGTCGTCCCTTGTCCATTATACCCCTTTTCTCCCATGGCTGTCATCTCTCCTTTCAAAAATGTCCAAAACCCATTTATTGACAAATACCCTTTCGTTACAAATCTCAATGACAGAGCAAGAGTCGAACTTATACCCATGACCGATGTCTTGCACATTGTTGCTTTACACAAAACATACAGTAATAACTGCAAGCTCGGCTCATCGTTGACTATTGCTACAAGGAATGACAAGTACAACTTCTTTTCACCCCGAAGCCCCTTAGGTCAGAGACCTACCTACCCCTTTTATACTCATGATGCTGGTCGTCCTCTGAGAAATATACCCACACTTTTTGAAGGTGATGTTGTCGTATTGAGTACGGTTCATTTAAGAATAAATAAATAAATCTTATAAAATTATAAATTATAAAATAAAATATCTTTGAATGTTGAGTAATAGCATACATATGTATACTACTACACAACTACCTCTACCTCGAGTACATACTTCTATATAAAAGGTGGCATGATTGGCTTAAATGGATATAGGGATAAAAGTTGCATATAGAATAATACACAACTGAGTTACTATACCTAAATTGGAAAACTAAAAACCCACTCCAATTAAATCAAGAATATAAAAAAGAGAAATCTAATAATGATAGTTCCCTCAATGGATTAGCTACCCATCGAGAGAATAGAACAGCTATCATTATCAATGGTTCATTTATTTATATATTGATACAAATTATACGACTGATAAGTGTATAATAGAAATAGTGCATAATCAAATGGATGCCTACTTTCTGCAACCAAACATACAAACATCGATAAGATGTTCTATATTTGGGATCATATCTTATTCATTCACAGATGGGTTAAGAGAACCCGTTGAATCAATAAGAGGTCAAACATTACAAATATGTTCTGCCGAAGCCAATTAACCATAATTCATGTTATGCCCCTTTTGACAGCTACCGTTACACATTATCTTACTGGTTCTTTCTACTCCGAAAAACACAATAAGAAGTGTTCCCGGATCCTTTGATCTAGGACAATGTTAATTGAAGTCAATTCTAACGAGTAGAATTCATTTAACAAAAGGCGGGAAACTGAGTATAGATTTATTCCAAAACCAGAAAGGTTGACTCACTAACTTCCAGGGGCAGTTGTTCAATATAAAAGGATTGATTATTTTATAGCAGCAGAGTTCTTTAGTTTATTTTTTACCTACAATAAAAAATACACATTTATCTCATTATTTTTACCTGGTGCTATTTTATCAAATACCACAGATGTTGATGAAGATAACCACTCTTTTTAATTTTTTTCCCATAATAAACTCAATCTTAATTTGAAATAAAATCTACTGTATCATACTAGCACTTACTGTTTATATTTTTTTTGTGTACCAACTGGCTTTAAAAGCATCTTCTTTTTTTTTTTGTACTTCATGATAAACCTGAGTTGAAAATTTGGTAGCAGTTTTATTTTTTTTTGTAAATTCACCTGTAAAAACTTCAGAACCAGCTCACATTTATGTTACACATTCTTTTTAATCGAGAAAACTTTTCAAATTCGAGAAAACCCGCCACTTTTCTCGATTTTCAAATTTTCCCGATTTAAAGAGGCTGTTTTAACCACAGTGTAAACTATGGTCGTCTATTTATACTAATTGGAAAATGACTTGGCATGGGTTCGGTGAATGAATGAGTTAAGATGGTATTAATGATTATTAGTCATAGTAAAATATAAGACTCAGATTGATTGACGGACAAGGATGCAGATGGTACAGATTCAGATGTGACGGATGATAAGGACTGATGTGGAATAAGTTTGACGCAGATGTTGAGTATGTTTGACAAAGTTAATGAGATGCAGGAAATGACAAGGGCGGACCTTAAAGCAGTTGTGACAGGTGAGACTAGATAGGGGTGGACGGTAATTTTGAATAGAGCAGGTGAAACGGGATACAAGAAACCAGGATGGGGGACAAGGAGGTGAGAATATATTACAAGGAGTTCAGAAACAAGACGGAGAATAGAGCTTGGGTTTGACAATGGCAGGAAAAGAGTTGCATGAATTATTATGTCATAGTTGCTTTAGCGTTAATGACATGATAAGAGAGTTATAAATGTACGTACGCTTTGGATTTAACTTGCCGGTTTTACTTTTGTCGTACAATTCGTTTCCACATCGATCTAATGGGCGTTTTGTGGTACTTGAAAATTTTGTAATAAAACTACAGCGCTGATGTCTTTCTCGTTCCTGTTGTGTCAATGGCATATGGTAAATTGCATGGCAACTACTGCAGCTGAGATACTCTTTGATTCCTTGATAAAATTTATTTTGGTACTTCATTCTGGAAGTGAACGTCTTCATTTGCTTTGGAAAACGAAACTTCAAGTCCAAAAATTCCAAGACGATGTTCAAGTACAACATGACTACTTCGGCACCTTGCGTAGTGATATACTTGCCATACAAAGTCATGAGCAACAAAACAAAAATATATGCCACCGGCTCAGAGGGAAACAACGACGGGTCATTGGAAGCTACAAAGAAAATATCATTAGCACACAGGTGCTGTTGTAAACAGAAAATAAAGGTAGTACCTTGCTCTTCGGTAGTTTCCTCTTCGTCCTCTTCGACATTAACTTCTTCATCCTCACAATTGACCTTTGAAGATTCAGATTCTACTTGAGTTTGGTACTCAGTGTAAAAATCGTCTAGTCGTTAAAAAAAAAGGTTTTAAATTAGTCAACGCTAAAACTAAACAAAAATAGTTTGAAGGTTCTGTTTACCTTCGTAAGTCTCCAAGTCAGGTTCATTTAATAGACTTTGGGTCCATGTTGTCGATTCCGCAATGTTGTTGTAAAGTGGAATTTCTTTTGAATTCAAACAAGTAAATAAAAAGGTAGAGTGAGTTTTAACAATAAAGTAACGCTGTGCTATTTCTCAAGCATACCTTGACATGGCAGACCTTGAATCAAAGTGTGCTTTTTTCTGAGGACAATTGCTTCATGTCTCTTACGAGTCTTCAAGGTGACAAAGCTGTATTCAGCAGGAAGTCCACCAGCACAATAACTTTTACAAAAGCAAGGTACTTTTGTAATTTTCGTCATTGGTAAAAAATAACTCGGTTGAAAAAGGCAAAGAAACCAAATAAAATAAAAATCTCTCAAGTGCATTGTTTGGAACTCAGGGCCTGATCTCAATACTGCTAATAATAAGTAGTTATTCACTGTTGAAAACACTTTATCCTCTTCGAGGTATTATAGAGTAAAGTTATTTGTCACAATTGGCTACTATAGTGTACTTCACTTTTTAAACCATTTTTTGTAAAACGAAAATAGTATTCTGTACACAAACTGTACACACTAAAAAAATTTTCAGCCGTAAATAAAACACCGCTTTGTTAGACACTTCCAAACGCTGAAATTTGAAAAAACTTTGAACGTAAATAACTCAATGAGTTCTACAGATATAAACACACTGTCAATAATGTCATACTCCACAAAGTTGGCACTATTAGCAAAAATTAAAAAAAATCAATTTTTACAAATTTTAACGATTTTAAAAAAAGACATTGGTAAACGCGTCGTTTACTGTTCGTTTACCGTATTGGTAAACGAGCTAAAAGTAGCTTTATCTGCAGTGTTTTAGAGACTTCAAGCGAAACACAGAACCAAAATACGCACGTATCAAGATGTCAAGACTGTAAATGCCGATGGTTCTGATGTCTCCAAGAATCACGTGACTAGCCCGGACAGTCCGGTACTCGACCCGGACTATGACATGGACATGCCGGTAGAGATTGAACTCAGGCTTAAGAAGACCTCAAACCAGAAAAGACGTTTCGTACCACTCAAAAATAATCACCTGAATCGGAAAAAGTCTAAACCGAATAACACCACTTTAATATAAACATAACACCACTTTGGATGTCACCTCTTTCGACAACCTGTTTATATTACTCACTATTATTATATTTATCACACCACCTATACCTTACAATTAGTATATACAGTGCCAGGCAAAACTGCCCGCATGCTACCTGTTTATATATTATTACTCAAAGTATAAGGCCAAAAGTTTACCAAAAAATATGGGATAATATGTTTCAACAAGAGAAAAATGTGCAAAATACGCCCATTTATTTCAAAACCCGAAGATCACGTAAGTTTATTGGTACATCTTCAATGCACCACAACTTGCATATCTGGGCAGTTTTGCCGGGTTTCTCAATTTCAATGTTTTTTGTTTTCTACCACCACAACTTGATCAAATATTATTTCTGCTTAAAACTAAATTAATTTTTGACTGTTTTACTCTTGAAATCTTCATTAGTTTGATTCTTTATTACCTAAAACATCCGTTTTTTGGTATGCGTAGTATCTCTCAAGCGAAAAAGCAAAATGTTATTCAATGTTTGGTGAATGGCATGAGCACAAGACAAGCATCATCAAGAACAGGTGTTAGTAAAAGTACAGTTGCTAAAATTGGTAAGAATGACGTACCGGACCGGGATGTGCAGAAAAACGGCAGGCCGAAAAAAATTACAAATGCCACAATCGATTATATGGTGAGGAAAGTGACAAAGGATAAGGTTGAGTCGGCGGTTGAAGTCTCGGGATTACTATTACGCGAACTGGGGTTGTCCGTAAGTGATCGTAGTGTGCGTAGATGTCTTGCCAGTCGTGGTATCGAGCGGGACAAGAAGCCTCTTAAGCCATACCTAAGTCCAGTGAACAGACGAAAACGTCTCGACTTCAGTAGAAGTCACGTGGACTGGACCGATATTGATTGGAAAAACGTTGTTTGGTCAGATGAGACGAAAATTAACCGTTTTGGATCGGATGGAGCTCCTCGGTGTTATAAACGCGTCACTGAAAACGTTCGTCCTTCGCAAGTTGAACAAACCATCAAGCATGGAGGTGGAAGTTTTAAAATCTGGAGCTGTATCACGTGGTCTGGCGTTGGTTATATCGTTTTTATTGATAGTATACTCGACAAAACTCTTTATAAGAGCATTCTGGAGGAGGATTTGATGTCTACGTTGAAAGAATATGACATGAAGCCGGAAGATACTATATTTATGCATGATAATGATCCAAAACATACTGCCAAACTAGTGACTCAGTGGCTTAGCGATCGGTCTTTCGAAACAATGACATGGCCAGCACAGTCACCCGACTTAAATCCAATCGAGAATATGTGGGCTATGCTAAAGCGAAGACTTTACAGTAATTATGATGCACCACCAAAGTCTATGAAGGAGCATAAGGAGCGTATCATCGAAACTTGGTACAATATAACTCCGGAAGAAATTAGGCCCTTTATGCTGAGTATGAATAAGCGTTGTACAGAAGTTATCAAGGCTAAGGGGTATTGGATTAATCACTAAAGCTTTAAAAAAGAAATAAAAACCATTCCTACATAGTATCGGCAAAAGTGTCCGAATGAACAGGTTTAATTGGTTTAGAAATTTGACGGGACAAAAGTGGCTTAAAATTAATTTTTCAATTTCTACGACGTTTTATTTATTAATGGCTTTCCAGCAATAATTTTATTAGATTTTTTGTTTTGTTTCATAACAGTCTATAGAAGCTTTAATCCAGAAAATAAAATATGCGGGCAGTTTTGCCTGGCACTGTATATCCCTTAAGTTTATATCAATAAACATTATCTTCTATTTTATATATTTAAGTAATTGCTTACTTGTTACTGATTACACACGATCCTATGAATACCTGAGTTGTCCTGATAATCATCCTGATTTGCAGCAAATATCGGGCATAATTTCAGAATCCCGATTTTTCACACATTTCAGGATTCCTGAATTGCACCCGATTGTCTAAGGATATCAGGACCTGAAAAGGTCCTTGATCGAACATAATCAGGAAAAAAGCAGGACCTGAATTGATCCCATATCGTTGATCCATTGGCTTATAATATATAGATGGACCCCTACTACTGGCTTCTTTTAAATGATTCATAATAGATGTTCCATATCACTGGCCGAATATTCGTATTATATGACAGATTACACTTTTTTATTGGTCTTTTATAATATGATCCATTAGATCTTTTCTTTTAATAATGGTTAAAACCACGGTATTGATTTAGGTAAAAAAGGCTTTTATTTGTAAAAAAATGTAGCATAGCTGCATGCGATTGTGTAAAACAAACCCCCCAAGCACTTACCTTGGTACGCACCAAGCAACCAGAGAAACGATTAAAGCGTATCCGCTGTAGTAAGAGCGGCTTTCTTGATTATGAAGCAATGGAGGGCATTCGAAGGTTTTGCTACATGAGAAATCAAAGCATCCCTACCGTAACACTCTATCTACGCCTAAATAAAATAAAAATTGAGTCGATTGTTTAACGTACAGGTTGCATGTCTTACTTACAACAATCAGAGAGTCCATGAGAGTCATCCTTGAGCGTTTCTTGACAACAATTAAGACTACATTAACAATTAGAACGCGCTTTAGAATCTATCTATGTATAAAACCTTACCATGCTTTTGTTTAAGGCAACGCGCAGTGAGACATAAGGCGTATTACTTCTAGAACCAAATGCGTAGCAGCGACTCTCAGACAACCTAATGAATAATTATCGTTAATAATCAAGTTTAAGACAACCACATTATACATCACCTAACGTTTTTGAAAAACCCCTAACAGAGAAAGTCAAAGAAGACAGCATGGCGACCAAAAGACTAATACAATACCCGTGGCAAAGTCAAATACAGGCAAGACCAGAGATAAGGAGTCAGACATTAGGTCTAAAAAAAAGATATTATTAGGTCCTTAATTGAAAGACAAGAGGCAAAGTACATTACCCAAGGCAAGACATAAGAAGTTCATTACACATGGCAAAGAATGTCAAAAGCAGAAGTGAGTTGCGTGGAAGCCGACCAACTAGAAAAGGGGTTGTTAGTCTTCTAATTAGAGAGCAAAAAAAAGAGTACATTACCCAAGCCAAATGAAGGGAAGGTCACAAACGAAATGAGCTAGGGTCTGTCATCTAGAAATATAAAAGGCCTTGTAAGTTAAAAATATTGGAAGGGGCGCTTGTTTTCTGTTACTTTCAATTACACGTATGTGGAACGGGTGTGTAAGCTTTAAATCCCTAAATGGATGCTGCATTGAAAGAAACGTGTTTATTCTCACTGGTATTTGAAATAAAAATAAGCTTTACCTGGTATTAAAAAACCTTCGATGTGCTAAACCACATAATAAATTAACACAATATAATAAGAGGTCTATGCTTCACGGGTAAAATCCCGGAGCATAAATCCTCTTGACAGAAATTTCTTTATTTCCAATTAATGATTCTCCGGACCAATAATCTAAAAGGATCCTCAGGGACCATCAACCTCAGCTATCTTACGATATCAATTATACGAATGAGTGGTTCTTGATATTAAACAACGATAGATCGGAACAGTTATGTGTCCAAGCCACATCATCCTCCAAATGTCTATAAATACCACCTCAATCCTAGCAGTTCTATTTAATCAATCAACTTTAATTCTATTTTTGAATACAATAAAATCGCAAGACTTATAATTGTATTCTCTCTATTGTTTTATTTTTTTTACGCAAACTACCTTCTTAAAAAGCCTATTTTGCAACATTCGAAACAAAATATAATGGAAGGAAAGAAAAGCGAGGAAAAAGAGATATAAAAAAACAAACCGGGAGCTGAAAGTGCCTCCCCCCAAATCTCTTTTTTTTTTTTTTTGTGGTGTCACAGCTGCTTGGCTTCTTTTTTTTAACAACCAACGCACCCATCTCTCTTTTTATTTTACAATTAACATCCCACTTGTCTGTTTGAATCCTTTTGTAATGTAGTAAAGTTTTTAATTTCTGTCATGAAGTCTTTTTTTAACACGCTGTTCAAACCATAAAAAAAAAAAAAAAAAAAGAAAAATCACACACACACACACAGCCACGAAAATAGGGAACGATAACTTCAACGACTTGAGTCCACCAATGGGTTTATAAATAAAGAGGTATAAAAGAGAGCAAGGAATAAGTGCTACGATTACAAAATTGAAAGATACTACATATAATTAGCATGATATCTTTTTTAAAAAAAACCACTTGCTGCCATCTTAAAACATCAATTCTAGCACTTTGTAAATGACTATCATAACTTTAATATAATCTAAATAAATAGACTAGTGGATAAACAACATCCAGAGACAAAAGAACAAATGTCTACGAAACGAATAATTGCATCGTCTATTTTTTATGATAACACAATGAATACAACAAATCTTAACGAGCTCTTTCAAAACACAGTTGCAATGCTTGCTTCCGAGATGACTCACCCTACTACAGATACATCTAATTCAATAATATCAGTCCAAAGGAGCAAATAAGTGATGTCTTTTTAACGTATTTACCTCTTTCAGCAGAAGGATGTATCATGGTCAGTTCTATTGAGTTCCACTGCGAAAAATAAAAAGTTCTGTATTAGTTCCATAAGTAAAGTACCCACATAACATGTAAATCCACGTTGGCATAACACTCTGAAGACAATAAATCACCCAATTCACGTGTTATTCACGTGATTTTTTTTTGCGGTGCGTAAAAAAACTTCAAAATCTCCTTTTTTAGCAGTTTTTTGTAGAAAAACAAATTGATTTTTCTTTTTTCCTGAAATTTAGCACATTTCGGGTACCTGAAAATGTCCTGAAAAGCCCCAAAGTCGTAGTGTTAACCACTTAAAATTGAATCCTATAAGTTATTACAAGACTGATAAAGAAAAACATGCCTAGCTAGCTCAATCGGTAGAGCGTGAGACTCTTAATCTCAAGGTTGGGGGTTCGACCCCCCCGTTGGGCTTTCATTTTTCTTTTCGTATTGTTCTTGTCGAGGGACTATAGTCTATATGACCCAATACACAAGTATCGTAACTCATTTTTATTTTTTTAGAAATAAAAAATTAAATTCTCCGATGAAATGTCATTATTGAGAAATCCAGAGGTTATAAAAAAAGAAATAAAAATAACCAGACTGCAAAAACTAACTGACTTTATTCAAACATAAAAATGAGGGTTTCTTATATACTTGATATCTAATGTTTACTATCGTCAATTTATTATTTGACGACGGCTTAGCAATTCATTCATGAAACAGAGGAGCTTGTCCATGAAACAGGCGAGGCTGTGTTTAGTTGACGATGAACAAATAAAAGGAATAATAATAAACATTCTGTGTTGTATTATGATATCATGTTACACTAATGATTTATAGAAAATACAGTTCATTGTTGTTGCAAGCTAAGAAAATATAAATTTTAATCTACAACAAGACATTTTGTGTTACACCTCATAAATGTTATGTAGGCGTGTATACAACAATTATTTTCTCTCGAAATTTTCCAAACATGGCAATGACGGGTTGAAAGTACTAGAGGGTCTACTAAAATTTTCTGGTATTATCTGTGGTGATCTAGCTAGGCTACACTCATATTATTGTCAATAAAAACATATCAACATCTATACATCATTCATGATTTAGTAATCATACCAAAAAGAAATAGTTAGTACTATTAGATATAATATCATTAGTATTTCGTTAGCACCAGAATACCGTTGTATAAGGAAACTAAGTCATTGGGTACACGTGCATTAGTGAAGCAACAAGCAGTATTGGTATCTACAGTATATTTGGTAACGAAGAACAACTTTCAATTATATCAAAGTGATAACTCAGCAGACAAGTCTTTTATATAAATACTAGAGGTTTTTATTTCATAATAAAGGACAATCTTATAAACAGTCTCAAACTACTCTATTACTGTCTTTATAATTTTTACATTACCTTGATACACAACATAATCAACTTCTGAGTTATAAATACTGGTTTTCTTAAAGTTGGTTTACCATATAAAAAAAACCCCTTTCATTATTCAAAAAACTCATCATTATGTCATCCTTGTCGTATTTGAGTACGATTCATTTAAGAATAAATATATAAATCGTATAAAATTATAAATTATAGAATAAATTATCTTTTAGTGTTTAGTAATAGCATACATATATATACTACTACACAACTACCTCTACCTCGAGTACATACTTCTATATAAAAGGTGGCATGATTGGCTTAAATGGATATAGAAATAAAAGTTGCCTATAGAATAATACACAACTGAGTTACTATACCTAAATTGGAAAACTAAAAACCCACTCCAATTAAATCAAGAATATAAAAAAGAGAAATCTAATAGTGATAGTTCCCTCTATGGATTAGCTACCCATCGAGAGAATAGAACAGCTACCGTTAACAATGGTTCATTCATTTATATATTGATACAAATTATACGACTGATAAGTGTATAATAGAGATAGTGCATGAATAAATGGATGCCTACTTTCTGCAACCAAACATACAAACATCGATAAGATGTTCTATATTTGGGATTGTTGTGATTGAGCTTATATCCTCATATAACTCTTTACTCTCAATCCATTCAATCCTTTAAAAACTTTTATAAATATTGATTTATTATCTGTTGGTTTTATTTTTATACTATCAGATGCTCGCTAGATTCAATCCTCATCACTCACGACATCAAGAACCAATGGCAAAGATCCCGGATAATACAATCCAGTAATAATTAGTTTTGCTAGAACGTATCTTCCAGAAGGTCCCTTTATTTCAAGATACCTCAATTGATTGTGATCCACATAAATATACTTGACAGTTTTCACATATCTTCGGGAGATCAATTATAGTTTAACCGTACCTGATATTTGCATATAAAGGCCAATGTCTTTTGTTTAATAAAGATTTTAGTTTACTTTTTGACAGTCTGATAATCCTCTACGTTTTAATATATTGTATTTTTTAATTCTTGATATTTTATATACCTCGAATTCCACATAGAGTGCATCTGGACTTAAGTAGTCACTATTTTTTTTTTTTTTTTTTTTTAAGCACTGGGATATTTATTCAAAAGACCAAATTTCTATATTTTACATAGTCAAAAAACTTTTACTGACGAAAATATGATCTAAGTGGTAATCAAAACAATTGTCTGCTGTTTTTATTCTAAAATAATTAACAGATCCCAAATTTAAAAAATTCCATTTTAGGTGGGGAGCCTAAAATTTGTCACAATCAGCCAAAAAAAAATTATATATCCCTCTACTAGCAAATAGTATTGCATCGCTTATAAAATCGACCGAATCGGACATTTAAGTATGATGTGTTTTTGTGCTCAAATATTTAGTTGCCGCAAGCAGATACTTTTTGGCTAGGAGCAGCTTCAATGTGTTCGCTCTCATTTTTGTCTTTATTAAACTTGGTTTTAATTAGTTTTATATATTATAAATGACCCAAATAATATAGTTTGGTAAGGGCAAATAAAAAAAAAGAGCATAAGGTGTGTTAAACTCATTTTGAAAGTCTAAGAAAAAACTCTCTAGTTTTAACATATTAAAGCACAGCTCGAGACAAAATCTGCAAAGAGAAGATCTTGGAGGTGCTCGCTAGGATTTTTAAAATAGGTAGAAATTTTTTAAAATCAACATATACATTTAAAAATACAATATTTATTTATTTTCGTTAGGGGAACTAAAAAAACATGATAGAAGGTCTGTTATACTTGTTTCGAGTTCCAAGTTAATTTTCTCTAGCGACAGTAAAATAAAACACAGCTGAGATAAAATCTGTTACTACAAAATTTTGGAGGTGTTCGTTAGCATTTTTAAAATAAGTAGAATATTTTTAGACTCGCTGTGCATATTTAAGACTACATTAGTAGTCTATTTTCGTCAACGCTAATAAAAAAACTTAGCAGAAGATCGGGAATACCCATTTTGATTTTCCAGACGTCTTCGACCACTAGATTTGAATCACATCGACCTTCCCCGCCTTAAAAAAAAAATCTGGCAATAAATTGTATTTCCCTTTATATTATCTGTACCATGCGGAGTTGAATGCTCAAAAATGTCACAAAAAAAATAGCGACTACTTAAGTCCAGATGCACTCTAGAGTTTTTACTCGAGCAGAATAAAGATTGAAATTTCAAGTGAAATTCAGGTTCAAACAAAGTAAACAAATTTCATGCATAACATAAAAACTAAATTTATAACTTTCCTGTCTACCAGTACAGTTGCTTCCTCTGAAGGGGCACCCAAGAAAGCTAGTACAGGCCGCCCATCAAAAAAGTATGTGTCAGCTGAAAGCTCAACATCCGAGTATTTTGAATCAGCAAACGAACCTACTCCTGCCTTTGTTGCTGCCCAAGCTAGTTTCTCAATCAACGTATCCGAGTTCGAGCTTGCCCTTATGGTCTTACCGATGAGAGTTTGTGCCAGAACTGTAGCAGTTTACAGAACGCCCTTAGCTAATTGGAAGGTAAATCTCAACACAAGATTTTTTCTCTATCATATTAATTATACTAATTTTTTTTTCAATGTTATTTTATGACGGACTTTTGTGAAAAAAAAAAACCGTCACCGGTATCCTGTTGATCCTCAGTACCCATACACTGTTGGAACTACTGAGTTTGTGATTGCCTTCTTCAAAGAGTTTGTTTTTAAGTGAACCTGCTTACAAGAAGAGCGTTTCAGTAAAAACCGATGCTACAACACAGACTGGTTTAGGAACTGAAGAAAATGTGAGCGACCAATTGACCTTACTCCAATGTAATATGATAATGCATTTGTGGTATCTAATAAAATATTACAGGGTAAAAATAATGAGATAAATGTATATTTTTTATTGTAGGTTAAAAGTAGACTCAAGAACTCTGCTGCTATAAAATAATCAATCCTTTTATATTGAACAACTGCCCCTGGAAGTTAGTGAGTCAACCTTTCTGGTTTTTGAATAAATCTATACTCAGTTTCCCGCCTTTCGTTAAATGAATTCTACACGTTAGAATTGACTTCAATTAACATCGTCCTAGATCGAAGGATCCGGGAACACTTCTTATTGTATCTTTCGGAGTAGAAAGAACCAGTAAGATAATGTGCAACGGTAGCTGTCAAGAGGGCCATAACATGAATTATGGTTAATTGGCTTCGGCAGAACATATTAGTAATGTTTGACTTCTTATTAATTCAACGGGTATTTTTTCCATCTATGAAAGAATAAGATATGATCCCTGTAAATTTCGAGGTATATAAAATATCAAGAATTAAAAAATACAATATATTAAAACGTAGAGGATTATCAGACTTGTTTGGGATGTGTAAAAATAGAAAAGAACTGGGACAGGAAAATACTGTTAGAACTGAGGTATCTCCTTTTTATTATAAAAATTCGATCAGAGACTACTACAGAAAACTATGGGGGTATTTATACTAATTTATGAGATGGATCTTAAGATGACAGATCTCACGGTTAATGGAATATTATGTAAAATGATAAACGTGATATCAACCCACAGACTATACGGTGTGGTTTTATTATCCAATCATATTGAAGAATAACATCACGTACTCGTATAATGCAAAATGGGATTAAATGAATCTCAGTCGTGTAATTAAATTAAGAAAGATTTTGTATCAAGATTATTCAATAACCGATAACCTTGTACGTGTAAAACTATTGAGTGGGCTTAACATATACCGTGCTCGACAAGTGGTTACACCACATGCACAGAATGCAACAAGATAGAAGATGACAAGTGGGAATATGTAGAATAGCATGATATGTCATTACGACTTTACTTTCTGTTTGAAATGCAATAGTTCAGTATGAACAAATCTATAATATCCTCAACATTATCCTCCACCAGTTTCAACATCTGTTGATACGGCAAAGTAATAGGTACCAAGTTCATGCGAAGGTCCAACTAGAATATATACAAGCCTTTTCTATGTCAATCCTCTCTACAGTGAATATTGGGTATAATGTGACTGCCTACAAGCACTAGCCTGTGGCGCCTAATCAAGTTTTACAATTTTTTCTCTTTATTTTGTTTACGTCTTTTTGATCTGTCATCTCTACTCTCATGGGTGGTAGGACGATCTCTCTTCTCTTTAGCCATTACGACATTGCTTACTTCTCTTTTACTCCTGACACTCAATGGTGCGGAATGTTGAAGATCCTTCACAATGTCAGCACTTGAAGACACTTTTCGTGTGACTTTATTGCCTTGGTTCGGAAGAGCGTCAAATTTATTCCAATAACGTTGAATGAAAGTTGGGTCTGTGAAATCACTAGCCTTTTGCCATGTATTAGCACGTTCGCCATAGCCAGCCCACTTTACAAGATATTCTCTATTGCCCGGAGGTCCACGATGGTCTCGAATGTCATCCACTTCGTAGTACTCATCCTCAATATGCGACTCATCCATGTTTACTATCTTTAATTCGGATGGCTTGTAGTTACGGTGAAGAAGATCACTCTGCTCATCTTTTAATTCATAAGATCCTCCTTGATTCTTTCTCACCACTGTGTATGGCCCTTCATATAGTGGTGCAAGTTTACTTGATCTACTTTTCAACCGAACCATAACGTGAGAACCGACAGGGATATCTATGAGTACGTGCTTTTTATTATATCTTTTGCTGTATTCCTCATTAATCTTCTTTGTTCTTTCAGATATAGCGGGAAACACAATACCTTCCATGTACTCAACGCGCTCTTCTAATTCTTCAAGCGTCATCAAATCTTTTGGGAGCGGATATTTTGAAGCATCTGCGTATGTATCAGGTAAGTTTACTCTGCGAGCATACATCAGTGAAAATGGCGAACTAAGTGTTTTGCTTTTAATATATCTGTTCATGCAGAGCTGGACGATAGGTAGATAATGACTCCAATCTCGACTATTGGATTGAACCATTTTACGCAACATATTGACGGCAATTTTAACACCTGCTTCAGCACTACCATTTCCTTGTGGATGATATGGCGTCGTATACCTCCTATCAATTCCCAAGTTTTTCGATATGGTGTGCATCACTTTATTTTTGAATTCAGCTCCTGAGTCACTTTGAACTATGCGTGCTACTCCGTAGTCACCAAATATGCTCATCAACGTCTTTGCCACTGTATCTGATTGCTTATTCTTTAATGGTCTGATCACAATATATTTTGTACATATATCCGTCAACACAAACAAATAGACATATCCTTCTTCTGTTGGAGCAAGAGGACCAGCTAAATCAATCGAAACATGATCAAAGGGACGTTGAGCTACAACACTCGTTAATGGATGGTAACCTCTCTTTACAATGTTGTGCTTTTGGCATTCAGGACATGAGTTTACAATCAACCTTGCTTCATCATATATCTTGGACCAATGCATGCCTCGACTATGAATATCCCGGACAATAGCTTGATAACCAAAATGACCAAAGGCGTGTGTTTCTCTCAAAATCGAATCTCTCTCTTCTTCAGGAGGAGTCATATAATTGGTATTGTCACTTTTACTCTCTATCAACCTCACTGCAAGTACGTTTAACATTTTATCCTTGCTATACTTTTTCCTTTTGATATTGACTCTTTTTTCATTTAGATCTTTTCTACCTCTTTTAATCTGTGTATTCTTGCCATTATCCTCCACCAGTTTGCTATCATCCTCTAAAGGTGGATACAAACGGCTTAACAAATCGGGCAGGCGATTAAGAATACCAGGGATGTGAACTACAGTGAAATCAAAATCCAACAGTGTCTCAATCCAGCCGATCATCATTGGATTGGCAATTTTTTGGGTATGAAGATAAACGAGAGCTTTATGGTCAGTGAAAATGGTAAAGTGACGACCCCACAAGAATTTTCTAAATTTCTTGAGTGCTAATATAACACCATACAATTCTCTTTTAGTTGTAGACCACCGACGCATAGAAGGTTGTAATGAAGATGACACAAAGCTCACGTATAATTCTCGTCCTGTCTTTTCTTCTTTTTGATAAAGAACCGCAGATACGCCATACAGTGATGCATCCGTTGCCACATAGAACTCTTTACTAAGGTCTGGATAATGCAAGACTAAGTTGGATTGTAGGATTTTCTTTAAAGCTTCAAAGCTTCGTGTCTGACTATCGGTCCATAATTCCTCTACATTTGCTTTATGACTCAATCTGGATATAGGTTCTGCTACTCTACTTATCATAGGTATGTATTCTCTGAAATAATTAATCAGACCTAAAAACGATTGGATTTGCTTACCGCTTTTGGGAATAGGCCATTTATCAACACTACCAGTCAATTTCTGTCGATCCACTTTAGTGCCTTTAGCATTAACTACAAAGCCTAAGAGTCGAACTGAATGCTGAAACCAAGAACACTTCTTTGGATTTAAAATCAAATTAACCGCTGTCAACTTGTCAACAACAAGCTTAACGTCCTTCGCATGCTGCTCAATATTATCACTGGCAATAATGCAATCATCCACAAAATTTTGTACACAGTCAACACCATCAAATAAAGTAGCCAAGCACTTTTGAAATTGCGATGTCAACATTTTTACTCCAAAACATCCTTTGATAAATGAGTATTGGGCATTATTGTGGGTAAAGGTTAATTTATGGACATCTTCAGGAGCCACTTTGAATCGATGATAGGCATTCGATAAATCAAGAGTGGTGAACACCTTTTTGTGAGCCAAGTTGTCAAATATTTCTCTGACGAGTGGTACAGGAAAATTAAAGGCAGGGGGAAGTAAATTATTTAAACCTCGCAAGTCAACTACAACTCTGTGTGATACAATAGCACCGAGCTTATCTCTCTTTGGAACCAATAATAAAGCATGATTAAAGGACGTGTTAACTTTGGATTTTACAATTGTACCTGTCTTCAACCATTCATCTATTTGTTTATCTAACACAGGTCTTAAGGCATGAGGAATGGGATACTGTCTTCTATAAGACGTGGCACCTTCCTTTGTCGGTAATCTAATGATTGACTCTGGCATGGGACATGATGATGATGGGGGAATTTTTTGGTTAAGATCAATGGAGCCTTTAACCAGATTGAAGAAATTCGCTCTTTCTTCAGGCGTACCTGCAGGCGAATTATCGGGTTCATGTTCATTTGTATGATCGAAATTAACATTTTCAAAGATTGCTTTATCATGGAAGTGTGTATTACCTTCTAATTTGTAGGCAACACCTGTCAAACCAATATTCATCTTACGAAGAATATCTTTTCCAAGCAAAATATCAAATTCATGATCATCGTTGAATACCGCGACCTCAAATACTTGTTCAAAAGCTATACCATTTGAATATTTACATTTCAATGGATGCGTTTCTCCAATACGGGAAGCATTAAAAGTTAGATAATTATAGGAACCATTAATTTTTTTAATTTTATTTATTTTTAATGTGTTCAACAAAATACTCTTATTAATAAAGGTAGTGTCACTTCCGGTGTCAACACACGCGACCAGATGATGATTCTCTACAATGATAGGAGTTAAAGTTGTTAGTCTATCAGACTTTTTAACGAACTCTCTAATAATCTCTTTTTTGGGATACTTACAATCATCGTAGCTTAATCCTTCCATAAGGCTACTAACCTCAGAAGCGGCTCTCTCCAGATCGGGAACACTGTTGCTAGCCTGACTCTCTTGGGCACCGGAGACAGCAAGCACGGAACGGTTCTCTTGACAAACGTGGCCAGGGGACCAAGGCTGGCTACACCTATAACAGGCTCTGCCTCCTTTCTTCTCCGACTTCTTCTTGAGACTGTAACAGTCTTTGGAGTCGTTGGTTGGATTCTTACCATGCTGGGAACATATATAGGTCTTGTTGACTCTATTGACCTGCTTGTTCTTAAATGGGAACTTCTTACGTGGAGTCTCACCAAACGAACGACCAGCAGAACTTTCTTCTCTTGAACGTCCACCAGGAACCAAGGAAACTGCCGATGCGTAAACCGAGTTATCGTCACCAAGCACATCACGACCAATGTGAGTAATATACTCCACAGTCCACTGCTTCTCTCTAGCATGGACGGAACCGGTACGAGCCAAAGTAACTCGGATAATGGTTTGAACGGGCAAAACCAGAGAGGACAAGAAACGATCTGCAATGCGAGGATCATCTTGAGGAAGACCAGCATTAAATACAGCTTGTAAAAACCTCTTCGAATAATCGGCGATCGATTCCTTGGTAGACATCTTCATCGTGAATACCATATCCGTATAATGGCTGATAGCCATACTTGACCCATGGTGCTCCTTGAAAGCTGCTCTTGCTTCACTCCAGTTGAGACAGCGCTTTAACTCCGTGGCGACCCAGGCATTGTCACTATGTGGCAAACATAAAGGAAGGAATTGCTTCCAAACCTTCTCGATGTCTCTAGTTGACCCATCAATAATGTTCTCGAAACGTTGGAGAAAATGTTCCACAGACTCAAACACCTCATTGTTGGGGAATGGTCGTACAACGCTGGAAGCAAGTTGGAACTTGGGTAAATCTCTATGAGACAAAGAAAGACCGGCGGTTGACTTAACAACTGGTACATTTACACCTGCACCGTTGGTAGCATCTAAACCAGACACAAAAGAACTGTAACCAGTCAAAGCATTAACTTGTCGTTTGATACGTTCAATGTTGGAGAGTGCATCATCTGCAGCAGCGTACTCACGAATGGCACGGGCGCAAGTAAAAGCCTCAAGGTACTCTCTCATCTCTTCACGCAATTGTGAGATGATGTTGGATACCATAGTCTCGTCATCGAGACGAGCAGAACCAGAAGAGGAAACACGGGGCATCTCCACCATATCAACATCGTGTTTAACAGATTTACCACGAGAACCAGAAAAGGACAAAACGTCAGAAGCACCAATAAAAGCATTTTCACCAGTAGGTACAACCAAGGGGTTGATCAGGAAGTCTTGACTAGCTTCACTAATATGAGTAGGCGAACCAGCAGCAGAGTTAAGGGAGTTTCCAGTAGCAGACATGTTAGGTAATTAACAGTAAAAAATGTTTGGGATGTGTAAAAATAGAAAAGAACTGGGACAGGAAAATACTGTTAGAACTGAGGTATCTCCTTTTTGTTATAAAAATTCGATCAGAGACTACTACAGAAAACTATGGGGGTATTTATACTAATTTATGAGATGGATCTTAAGATGACAGATCTCACGGTTAATGGAATATTATGTAAAATGATAAACGTGATATCAACCCACAGACTATACGGTGTGGTTTTATTATCCAATCATATTGAAGAATAACATCACGTACTCGTATAATGCAAAATGGGATTAAATGAATCTCAGTCGTGTAATTAAATTAAGAAAGATTTTGTATCAAGATTATTCAATAACCGATAACCTTGTACGTGTAAAACTATTGAGTGGGCTTAACATATACCGTGCTCGACAAGTGGTTACACCACATGCACAGAATGCAACAAGATAGAAGATGACAAGTGGGAATATGTAGAATAGCATGATATGTCATTACGACTTTACTTTCTGTTTGAAATGCAATAGTTCAGTATGAACAAATCTATAATATCCTCAACAAGACTGTCAAAAAGTAAACTAAAATCTTTATTAAACAAAAGACATTGGCCTTTATATACAAATATCAGGTACGGTTAAACTATAATTGATCTCCCGAAGATATGTGAAAACTGTCAAGTATATTTATGTGGATCACAATCAATTGAGGTATCTTGAAATAAAGGGACCTTCTGGAAGATACGTTCTAGCAAAACTAATTATTATTGGATTGTATTATCCGGGATATTTGCCATTGGTTCTTGATGTCGTAAGTGATGAGGATTGAATCTAGCGAGCATCTGATAGTATAAAAATAAAACCAACAGATAATAAATCAATATTTATAAAAGTTTTTAAAGGATTGAATGGATTGAGAGTAAAGAGTTATATGAGGATATAAGCTCAATCACAACAATCCCAAATATAGAACATCTTATCGATGTTTGTATGTTTGGTTGCAGAAAGTAGGCATCCATCACAATGTTAAAAGTTTATTTCCGTGACAATTCCGAGTCTCAGAAGTGTAACGGTTATTTTCAAAAAAAATTTATACGTGCAACACTTTTGGGAAAAAATCAAAAGCCAATCATTTTAAAGGAAAGAAAAATATGGGGGGTAATCTTGCTTGGACAAGTGACGAATACAGCAATTTGTCAATTTAAAGGCGAAAAAATTGCTTAATCTGTAGATAAAAATGTGATTGCATACATGATATCACAAAAATAGACGTATGTGACGCTTAAAAAAGTGCTATGGACAGGAAAAATCCAACAGAGAGTGGATCTTTTTATTTAAAAATATCATGCTTATCAATAATTATCATTCAATATTTGATTGATACTATATTCTTTACATGTAATATAACCGCCATCCATCTTTTTTTGAACAGCATCATCTGCTTTTTAAAATAAATTCTTTGTTCTGTGATAGCAGCGTACATTAAAGCAGCCTCTGCTGCCTGATATGGGTGGCAGATCATACTCTTCGGCTGTCTATTGTGCAGGTTTTTTTTCAAGAGAGATCCATTCCAATACGCCATTTTCATTTTCATAGTAACAGTAAAGAACACTGGTACTCTCTTCACAAGCATCTCTTTTTCTTTTTTATTAAGAAACAGTTAATGCGCTGGTTTCAGTATTAGTCATTTGAGGTAATTTTAAAATTAATCTGTTTTGGAAATTTATATTTATAGAAATACATCAAAAGTGAAATCAAAGCAAGATTAAAAAGTTAAGAGCAGTTTTATGAAGATAATATAAATAATGACTTTGTGCATATAGACTCAGTAATTTTTCGTCATTATATGATGTTGTGTAGAGTAATGTATATGTGCATGTTGAGATTTTATGTACAAAAGAAACACGAGAGAAAAAAACAGTGTTATGGAATGATGTCTTTTTTTTTTGCGAGTCTTTTTGTCTTTTTTTTTTTTCTTTCGCATGTGGTGTAACCTGGTTTTTTTTCGAATATGCACAAGCAAAAGCTCTACAAGACAAATCTGTCCAAAGAAGATTACTTTTAGAAGTGAAACTATAATAGAATAATGCATGATAATTTCGGGCATCGCTGTCATATTGGTTGTTCTTACAGTCAATAAGGCAATTTCATGCAGTTTTATAGACTTTACTCAATTTACATAACATCATGCGAATCTGGACGAACTAATTATTAAGAAAATTGTTTTTATTAACTATATAACTATAAGACATGGTAGTTGATTTATTATTCTTTTAAATTTTTTTATGTCTTCTAACCCGAGAAAAAGATTGAAGGTGTGTAACTGTAAAGTCTGTAATGGTAAATTAGTACCGCAAAGTACTGCTTCACGACATATAAGTAATCAAGAGTATGAGGAATTATGTCAGAAAACATTTGCAGCGACTAGTGATGCTAGTCATCGATACAAAGGTTTATACATATTTGCGGGTAACCATAATGATTAAATTTAACTAAATCTTTTGTTTATATCTACAGAAGAGATGATAGATGCTAGTTTAGAATTTTCTCGTTTGGGGTTTTCTGCAATCGAGGCAGAATTTGCTCATGTTGCCGATAGTTTTTACGAAAGTATCTCACACAATTATGATCAATCTTCATGTACCCAAAAATAGTTTGCGTTTCTAAACGTTATATTGAAAGTAACCATTTTTTTTTTGCAAGATGATGAATGGGATTACAAAGAAGGCCACGTCAATGAACACTTTGATGATATGCTTGATACCACTGAGACAGTTTTGGAAGTAGATTGGACAACAAAAGTCTTGAGAATGATTTGGATGATCACGGCGAAAAATTTATAATTAAAAATGGTATGATGATGCATCTGTGTTTGTAAATGTATGCATGTGTTCTTATATTACAATATTACAGCGCAGCCAGACATTGAATCAAATCAGATGCCACAAGGACCAACTTACTTGTTTATTTGTTTTTTTGTTCTATTATTCCAATTGGAGTTTTTGACATTTACAGCCACTCACAAGTTATTTGATCTATTCCGTGTGCTCTTCACCGAACTCACTTTTCCTTAATCTTTGCCGATCATCAAAAATCAAACTGGTTTCATTTCTCTTACAAAAAATGTAGTTATCTACGCAACATGTCCTGAATGCTACTCAGTTTATATGTATGCTGCAAACAATACTTTATGCCAACCAGGACCACCACAGCTCTGCACATTTTTCAATGCAATGAAAAAGAAAGAATGTCTTACTCCTCTTTTTAAAAATGGGTCAGATGTTCCTTTGAAAAAATTTGTTTATCATTGTCTGATCAGCTCCATCCAGAAGTTGTTCTTAGAGGAAGGCTTTGAAGAAAAGTGTGAAGAATAGAGAAATTATAAAGAAGCTGTTGATCCAACTGACATGATGTATCATTGCTCACAAGAAAAGATGTGGAGAAGTATCCGTTCCTCGTCTGGAGAACCGTTTGTAAATGATGAAAGAAGTTTATGTCTGACATTAAATGCAGGTAAGAATATTTAGAGACGACCCAGTAAAAAAGTACCGACTTACATTTTATTTTTCTCAAGATGGGTTCCAGCCTTTTGAAAACACTTCCGCTTCTTGCTTAGCTTTTTACCTTCAAGTGAACAATCTGCCTGTCGAGGAGAGAATCAAAAAAGAAAATACCATCTTGCTTTGCTTGGTCGAAGGTCCCGGTGCACCTAACACATGCCAGACACAGCGATTGCTAACTGTATTAACTGATCAATTAAAGTCGTTATATTTTGGCATCCAAATGTCTACTTACAACTCTGGAAAATATGGTCAAGACCATGGTGCCACTGTTAAAGCTTGTCTATACCAGATCTTATGTGACATATAGAGATAGCAGTTTCAACGATCGACGATACCGCACGATTCAATGATATTACAATAGGGTATCGATCGTTGAAGCTATTTCAACGCATGATTTCGTTGAAAAAAATTCAACGATCGATGTTTGTTCGTTCGTTGCATTGCTTCAACGATCGGTTAAACACAAACTTTTGGAATTTTTTCCTTTTACAGTTTTTTTTTAAAATTTGAAGACAGGCATTTTTTTTATGAATTATTTATTTGTTGAAGTAAAAAAATGTATAATGATAAAAATGACGAAAAATAAATAAATGTATAAATAATAATGAAAAGGCTATACTTACCATCGGACAACAGATATATCGATATTATGTAATAACGTATTATGAGACCGGAAATGTAATCTAGAAAAAAAAAAGGTGTGTTGTGGGAAAGGAAAAAAGGGATTGAGAAAAAAGGGAAATTTACAATGTGGGATACTATGTGCTATTTGATTGTGCCTCGGCGAGACCATCTTCGTCAATCATGTCTATCCAGTAGCTTACAAGCATAATTTTTTTGACGTTTTCAGACGTAAGTCTTGACCTAGAAGAGGTAACCAAGCGACCAGATCGGGAAAAACACCTTTCACAGGCAGTGCTTGTACTTGGAACAGAGAGGTATTTTTTGGCCATTTTAGATAAACTTGGAAAGCGATGTTGATTTTGTTTCCAGAAATGTAGCGAGCCAGAGGAAGATTGGTCATCAGAAGTGAAACTTTCTGATAGTACCTCATTTCCCGTAGAAGACGATCCAGCGTTGTTGGGGGCAAACTCTATATAAACATCGTCTTCCGGTAACAGAGAATCTGTCTCGCAATCATGAACAGTTGGTGTAAATTGCCTGCTTGCACTGCTTGCTCCAAGACCTGTAGATACCTCAAACTTGCTTGGTCTTTTACGCTTGTATAACTGAAGCTCATCATCATTGTCATCTCTTTCTGCTTCTATTCCTTCATGTAAATCTAAAGCAATCTGGGCAAAAATATTATTACTACTGGCATACTGGAAAGTATCGACGATATCTTCTTGCACGAAGGGCTTATAGTGCGCGATCCATTCATATTCAACATGTCTCATAGCAAGCACACCGTATTTACCCCAGTTTCCAGCTGTCCAAAACCTATTCTTGATGCTACTGTCGCAGAAAGTTGCAATGGGATAGACCTTGGAGCTATCTGTTTTCATGTAGTACTTGCGCAGCTTGAGTCTTCCAAGCCAGCAACCTTTGAAGATAAGGCTTTGATCATTAAAACCAGAGGATGTAAGTTGTCCTGTATAACGGCGTTGTAAAATATCTATCTTGTGTTGCAGAACTTCAGTGACAACGGACGTATTAACTCTAGCATAACCTTCGCCAGGAGGAAAAACGTGTGATGTTATAATCTTTTTTTCCAAGCGATCCAAAAGCGTGTTGAATAAAACAATTGAGCGGCTCATGGTAGGATATTTTTTACCAGATACCCACTTGGTCACTTGCTGGAACGGGTTGAGAATACTGGTAACCTCACGAAGATAGGAGACCTCGTCTTCATCCAAAACATACATTCCATTAATGAACATGTTTTCGTTACTTTCCACCTCTCCAAAAAGATCATAGTCGTCCTGCATGACTCTTGAATCGATGATACCACAAGTACGATTGTACGGTGTGATCAAAGAAAGTACTCTCTCAATCATATTTAAAGTAGATCCCCATCGTGTCGCGACATCATAACATAACAGGCGAGGCTTCAAATTCTCTAATCGACAGCACATAAGAAACTCATCGCGAAGACGCACGGAAGCAAGAATTTTGAGAACACCAGCCCTTAATTTGTTTACGGGATTACCAAGAATTACATTAGCAGCAATGGAACTTCCATTGGTACGATCAGATTGCTGAGACGTATTAGCATCGACATCGCTTCTCAACCCATACATATTTGTATCACCAGAAGGAACCTTGGCTTTGAAACCCTTTCGAAGTATCTCGGAAACAGTGATGTTGAGAACATGGAATTGAATGATGATCTGCAGTAAACCCATTGATCTCTCTGTACCTATTTTCCAATTCTTTCATCATGGTATTGCTGTTTGAAGCAGAATCAGCAGTAATAGTAATCAGTTTGTCTTCAATACCATAGTCAACTAACACACTTGAAAATACTTGGGCAAGATAAACACCTGCAAAATAAAAATTGTTAAAGAACTGACAGAAAAAAGCTTGCAGCCTTATATAATTACCTGTGTGTCGCTTTGTCATAGGTTCGAATGCAATAATGACTGTTTGAGGGATCCAGTTATTGTCTATATAATGACAGCAAATAGCAAAAAAGTCGTTTGATGCAGAAGACTTCCAAGCATCACATGTAAAGCAGAGTGAATCTTGTTGTTGTAAAATAATCTTGATTTTGGACTTCCACATATCGTATGTCTTTGTGATTTTCAATTTTAGGGTTGTGGCACTAGGAAGCTTGATGTTCTTTTAGCTAAGCAAAGAAGGTGTTGAAACTCTTTACTCTCAACCAACTTGAATGGCAAAGAATGCTTGATAAAAAATCGGACGAGCTGGGCCATAAAAACTTCTTTAGTGACAGTAGAGTACGTTTTGCCTGCATCAGACGTAGTCTTGACAATATAACTGTTCATATTTGGTCCATTGTCTGCATATTTATGAGTGGCAGGTAACCCATTCCATAAATCCATCGCTAATGTAATATCCTATTAGTTTAAGTTCATTTATTTTGTTAGAAGAAAGTACCGGTATCTACGTCAATTCCATGGTTTTTTGATAAATGGGCCGCTTTTTTGTTGGCTTGCTTGCAGATGTCTCTATTGTAGTTGCAATATGTCCAAATGACTTGATTAGAGTCCTTGTACCGGAAACCATAACCATATGTAATTGCCCAGCAAGGAGCATGACCACCACCACGTTTTTTGCTTTTTCCAGAAGCTGCATTATCGAGAATTTTTTTACCGGCAATAGGGATTTTAAAGTTTACCGAGACTTCATCATCATTAGGAGCACCGTTTAAACTGCCTTGCACTTTGTCTAAAAGTCTTTTTCTAGCGGGGGCGGCATAATTGACTGATGAGTAATCGTTAAGTAGCTCGGAAGATTGAAAATCAGTACTGTTCAAAAAGGGATACGAAGTAGAGCTTTCAGAAAATCTTTCTTCAGAGGCAGATGATCCAAAGGGACGAAGTGATTCCAATGAAGACATTGAAGGGTTGGAAAATTCCAACATAGGAAAGGCACCAGTGTAAGCAGGGAAGAGACCATTGGTGGAAGTACTGTCATCAGATTGACGGCTAGTGTTCTCGTTATTATAGACCATATTAAGTAATAAAGAAAAATTATACTTACAATAATATAAAAACTGCCCTCTTTTTATGTACTTTTCAAGTTTTCAAATCCATATACCATTTGGTTTAATTGGTGCTTTCTTGGTACCATGACTCTTGTTTCTAAATAAAAAACTCAGTACCTGAGACTCATTTTTGTTCCATGATGCTTGATTGAACTTTCCTTTCTCACAACACAGGCTACTTCACTTGTAATCCATGATCGGCTTTTTCTTTATTTTGCTGATCCTTTTCTTATTTCATATCATAAGACTGCTTCATCACTACAGTATATCTTGTAAACGAATTCAATTAGCATTAAAAATTTACATGTTTTACTTTTTGGTTTACCGTAAGTGCAGAAACGATGGTATGTCTCACATATATGACCTAAAATGCCGCAGTTCTATTTTCTTTCAGGGCGGTTGTTTGATTTTCAAATCTCCATTTGTATGGATATTCATGCAATGTTACTGATATATTCAACTCAGTATAATGTCATTATCTACACTGTATGTTTGAATTGCTTAATGATGTACTGCTGTTAAGAATGTTAGAGCACGACCATAAAAAATTTTTTTTTTTTGACTTACCACTAAAAGACTCCACAGGTTTCATACAGACATAACCGATTATATTGGTCTATTTTTTTTTCTCAGTTACAATAAGAAACACTCGCACCTGTTTTCAGTATACTCGTTTTCGATCTATTTACATCGATTGCACTGGTATATTTGTTCTTTCATCGTTGAATTTACAAAAGCTTACGGTCAAACATGATTCTTCAAATACAATTCAGCTTGATAATGTTGCTCGTAGATAACCCTTTTTTCTAGAATAACATACGCGGTTTTAGTTCAATAAGTTTCAGTTTCATAAAAGAATATGAACCTATTAAAAAGAGTGTTGCCCTTCCCAGTTGTAACATTGAGGTACCAGTCAGGTCAAAGTCTTCTGATTTCGGACTAGACTTGTCCAAACTTAGTTGTTCCACTTCATATTAGCTCTAATGTTTTATCCATCGCGTTATTTTTTTTCGTCATGTATTATGGTGGGTTTGGAGATAGTAATAGAATAAAGAGAAAAAAAAAAAAAAAAAAAAAAAAAGAGATAGACTGTTTTGAGACTGTTTTTTTTTACCGATCGTTGAATTGTCAACGATATGTGTAGCAACGATCGGCACATTGTTCGTGCGTTGAAATTTTTTTTCAATTCAACGATCGTGCGTTGAACATATCGTCGAATTGACATATCGTTGAATTGAAAGTTCTAACTCTAGTGACATACCAATGCAAAGAAAGTTGAGTGCTTTTACGGGGTTTTCGTCTACTAGATCATGCTTCCGATGCGATAGGTCTTTTAAGGTATTTCCGGAAACATCCAATTTAGATTATTCTGGTTTTGAACCCACCTATTATCCTCCAAATTCAAACAAGAGGTTAAACGACATACAATCCCAAAAATGGTTACATGCCCATAACAATGCTGAAAGACGACGCCAGGACAGATCCCATGGAATGAGATTTAGTATCTTAAGAAGCTTGGCATATGTCAATCTCGTTAAGATTACTAGCCAAGATTATCTTTATTGCATTTGGTTAGGTCTTGCAAAATCTATCATGTCCAAATATGAAGAATTTGGCTTTTTTAAATCGCAGCATTATTTAAGGTATGACTGATCAACGTGGTTCACATTTATGTAATTTACTTACGCCGTTAAAATATTTATAGTATGGCAGTACTTGCTTCAAGCATTATAACCCCTGACGGCTATAATTCAATTCTTGCAAAGATTGAAGGAAGCTTTTCTTACATGAAGGGTAGTGAATACGAAATTTGGACATTGCATTATTCAGAGTATGTATTGAAATATATGATTGTTCCTGACAGACTTGTCAACGGGTTCCATAAAAATCACTATGAAAACTGGCTTCAATTTGTTCAAGCCTGTAGAATAATCGTCCAACCATCCATCAACATGATACAAGCATCCGAAGCTCGGGAACTCTTTCGGTCCTTTTGCAAAAACTACGCCTCACTCTTTGGCCCTGAAGCAATCAAACCCAATTTCCACTATTGCTTACACTTATACGACAACATTGAACAGTATGGCAGTTCTTTTAACACATCATGTTTTTCTCTGGGGCGAATGAATGGACTTTTGAAACAGTCAGCCAAAAATCGTAACATCAGCTCAATTCAATCCACATACATGACCAATTTTCTGGAAAGCATACACATATCTTCACTCATTAAACAATTAGGCAAAAACAATATATTGTCAAACGACCATCAAAAATCCTCCACAGTACTAGCAGTGTCACGCATTCACTATACCCACAATCAAACCCCAAAGATCGCATTGCTTTCTACAATCTATCCTCATATGACTTTACACAGTCATACGGCGTTGTTACTGGATCTGAAAAACTGTATCACCATCCAAACATTATGCCAACAGATTTTAATAGCATAAAATCAACGGAACTAGATCCACCACACCTTATGCTACTTACTGAATATTACACCTTATGCTACCCAAATCTTACATTCACTCCTTTCTTTCATCTAACAGCTTCTATACACAATTTGTTGTCCAAATATGCCACTAGCTCAACTAGCACTTTCCTTCCTACATTTGTTGATGGTAAAGCAAAAGTATCCAAGAAGTTTTAATCCGACATTCTTTACAAAAGCCGCTTAGCGAAATCAATGAAAGGTGCGTATATTCAAGCATTTTTCAAAGGAAACCATTTATTAGAATCTGTTGCTTGTTATTACGGAGAGATCCAATACTTCTTTTAACACAACATCAAGATCAGTGGTAATGACATACCTCACACATTTGCTTTTGTACGTTGGTTTATCTCTGCCAACCCTAGTAATGTTAATTTAGAAAACGAAACAATGGAAATATGCCGAGGTTATGAAGAGATTAATGTTCACTCAATCTTACCAGTCCATAGAATTCACAATGTAGTTACAGTAGCTTGCAGCATTGAAAACAAAAGCAATCCAAGAGTTCACGATGGCTGTATTGTTATCTTTCCACAAGAAAAAAAGATATATGTTTAAATAAAAAAGGAAGGGAACTATAACTATGGGCTGATATTTTTATTTATTTAAATACCGGGGCCTTTTGCCCAATCAGGAGCTTGCGCAAGATATTTATCCTTTACGTCAGCGTCTTTGCGTCTGCCGTTTCCCTTCGTCTCTCTTTCTTTTCTTGCATTCTTTCTCAACAAAATGTCGAATTCATCAAACTTCCTGAACACTTGATTTCCCTGCAAAATTTTTGGTATTATTATAAATGCCATTAAACATATGCAATAGTCTTACCTTGTATGATCTCCAAGTGGGATTCATAACGATCAAGTGCCCAGGTCTTGCTTCCAAGCCAAGTTCCGAATCAGTGCTCTCTTCATCACTTTGGAGCTGCTCAATCAAGAGCTTTCCAACATCATCGCCATACAACCCTTTAATTTGTTGCCCATACTCTTCGTTAGCCAAAATGCTCTTTCGGTGTTTGCATTTCTATCATGTTTGTAAGTTAAAATTTCTCAAAATTGATGCATAAAAATTAACTTACAGTAGCTCTTCTGGCTTTTCTCAAGCTTTTCTTGTCGCTTAATCTTCTTTGAGCGGGGGTCATTATTTGGTTGTCGCAACGTCGGCGAAAAACATTTCTTATCTTTTGTTGTAAAGTGGTGTAAGGAATCGAGTCCGTCCAAGTTTTATTTGTCACGGAGGTAATCTGCACACCAACAAAGTCAATAATATTGTTGTTAATTATGCAATTTTCATCCGCGCTAAATCGTTTGGATAGATCCCATTTTAAACCACCTATCTCTTGGTTGTTAATTGATGTGCAAATCCAAGTCTGGAGTAAAACAATAAAAGTAAGTTCTTTGCTTAATATTCTTTTAAAAATAAAGCTTCACATACCGCCAAATCGTTGTAATAAGGACCACCAGGAGTGAAAGGGATCATGTTTTCATCAACGGATGGAAGTTCAAGTGAAGCAGAGGGTACATGAGCTCCAGATGAAGAAAGTAATGTCATAATCGCATCGAGTTTTTCCTCGATCTTGTAAGTCTTTGCTCTACCTGGACATTAGAGGCCTTACATTGATTGGTGTCGCTCTTTAGGCTGGCCAGATTGTTTTTTACACCTGAAATCTGAAGGCATTTTATGAAGCAAGCAATGGTGGTTGAATCATTATTGTTGCTTGATTGTGATATACTGGCCGGTGCGTTTAGAGTCAAAGGTTCAAGTGTCAGTTCCTCAGTAACAGACGAAAATGAGCTACTACGACTTCTAGTGTTTCTAACTGAAATTTGGTGCATTCTGGAAGACGCGTTAGTGACTTTGGGCATGGTAAGAGAGATTAATGTGGTTTAAAGAAAAATATGAGTTTTTTTTTGGTATATATATGGGGTTTTTTTTATTACTGCATGTATAGTTTTGTTTGAAGTACTTGACACAAACGAAGTCTGCTGTTATATGCACAACTTATTTTGGTTTTTGTGTCACTTCGGATCTTTACAGAAGAAAGGTACTTATGCAACTTTCGGTAATATGTATGTATTTTGGGATGCATATCAACTAGATAAAAGAAAATGTTCTCAATTTACTATTTCAATAAATGGCGTTTCACTTGCATTAATATGATGTATAAAAATAAAATAGTCAGATGAAAAAAACACATAAAAAGGACGAAAAATAATCGCTGCTTTGCAAATATCTCTTTTTTCTTTTTGATCATCACTTTTCAAAATAGTAAGTTATATATCTTATCCCTTTTACGCATATCTAATGTTATCTTCTTTTTCTTAGGGTCATCACTTTTCAAAATAGTAAGTTATATATCTTATCCCTTTTACACATATCTAATGTTATCTTCTTTTTCTTAGGGTCATCTAAAACAAAAATGAATCTTCATTAGCAAGTGTCTGGTCGCTTTATTCTTCGGGTTCTTGGTAGCGTTAGTTTTCTTTGGTCTCAAGTATAAATGCTTCCATTTTATTCTTTCTGGTTTCATATACTTCAATCCTACCTGGATTCAAATACTTCCCTGTTTAATTGTCTTGTGGCTCAAAGGCTTCCTTGTTCAATTGTCATTTGGTCCGAATAGTTTCATGTTCAATTCTTCTTGGTCTTCAACACTTGCGTGGCTAGATATGAGGTAGGGTCTGAATAACTAAGAAAAAAACTTATCATCAATAACAACTAAAGTCTTTTGCTAAATTCTAGGCTGCTCTTCTGAATCTTTAAGAAACAAGGCATTGGCACAGTTTATGGATCTTAAACAATGTCAGGATAAAAACAATCACTCATCTGACAGTATATATAATTGTGGTGATCCACATACTCTCTTTATAATAACACCTCATAATTTGCATAATTATCACGGTAACACAATAACCCATATTTGATATTTGTTATTGTTATTGTTATCAACTCTCTCCAAAATAATATATCAAAGCAAGCCCCTTAATTTGACATTCGAATATAAATACCCCTCTAAAAACATCTTTTAAAAGGATAACTTTTTAACTCTTAATAAACATTTATAAGCAGTCTCAAAGTACTTATACTTGTTTTTATTTCTATTTTTTATTCAATCCTAAAACACCACAATAATATCAGAAATAAAAAAACCTTTTCCCTCAATAATTATATACAATAAAAATAAAAATACATATTTATCCAAAACCCATTTAATTCCATATAAGTTTCACTGACGGTTTGTGCACTAATAAAAGGGCCTTTTTTAACAAGGTTTTGATACGGAAGCATGAACCTATTAATAACGGACAGATACCACCAATGGTTGCTACGATGTCCTATGCGCAGTGGAATCGATTGTTTGGCCGAAGTGTGCATAATAAGAGAATTCTAAAGTGTAATCTATTTTTGATGCACCGCATAAAGCACAGCATTTAAAAGTGACGCATGGTTTAATAATATTAATAAAAAAAGCAGACTGCATAATGCATAGAGTTGTTTTAAGATAGCCACATACGACTTTTTTGATTTGATATTAAAACCCATCCCACCCCCAAATTAAATTCAAACCAAGTAATTCCGAGTCTTGGAATTGTCATGGGATTGAACCACCCGAGACTTTTACAATTTTTCAGAAACGTACCGCAAATGAAACGGAATTGAATTATCCGACATCAATTCCGTGACACTTACGTACACAAAAAGAAGCACATTTACAGCTGTGCATTTATTCATGCACTATCTCTATTATACACTTATCAGTCGTATAATTTGTATCAATATATAAATAAATGAACCATTGTTAACGGTAGCTGTTCTATTCTCTCGATAGGTAGCTCATCCGTAGAGGGAACTATCACTATTAGATTTCTCTTTTTTATATTCTTGATTTAATTGGAGTGGGTTTTTAGTTTTCCAATTTAGCTATAGTAACTCAGTTGTGTATTATTCTATATGCAACTTTTATTCCTATATCCATTTAAGCCAATCATGCCACCTTTTATATAGAAGTATGTACTCGAGGTAGAAGTAGTTGTGTAGTAGCATATACTGTATTTTAGTTCAGAAATATGGTGTTACCGCTTGTCGGACCTATAACTAGTGTCCTCCTTCTCACAGATTCCATAGTACTTGATAATGCTTCATATGCATTTATCAATTATGATGAGTGACGAATTGAATATCTATATTATAAATCTATATGTGTTTATCACAGCTAAGAAAGAGCTTTGCAAAATATTCGAATGCCTTCAGATACCTAAAAGTGGGCTACGCAAACATATGACAGAGAAGATAAGGTTGTCTTTGAAAAATTCAAGTCTTTACACCATGAATACAGACATCACCAGACCAATTGAGCTTCGTTAGAAGATAATAACGGGAATGGAAAGCTGCTGGAGTTGATTTTCAGAAAAACTGCGTGTTTATTGATGAAGCTGGATTCAACTCACATCAAATTAGAAGTTGAGCTTGGTCACTGAAGGACAAACCAGCACAAGACAAAGTTCGTACTCAACAGGGTGTATATCCCCTTTCGGCACTATTCATTTTTTCAAAGTGGAACCCCTGAAGCTGATGTATTCGTAAGACAAATTCAACTAAAATAATAATAATAAAAAGAGGGACTAGAAAGTACCAGACACTTATATTATTGTTTTTATTAAAGACTAAAAATGGGGCCTTTATATAGGAGACATCGGTTTATGAATTCTACCGAATATCTACTCAGTCATATACTTGATAAGATCGATGTCCAATTGGGAATCATGTACTGCGGAAAGATGTAAGAATACATAATCAGTAACAGTGCTCTGAGACAGATCAAATCAGGTTCTGCAGAGTTACCAATTTAAACAGAGAGTAGTGACAAATCGGCTAAATAGATAATTCAAGAACAGACTATTAATTTTTATGTTATGAAATGAGAAACATGTCAAATTGATAATGCTCAATAAGAAAACCAATGTATGATATATATGTATATTAGTATTGATGACAATAGCTGGTATACATCAGAAGCCTAGTGATGTTGCTAGGATTAAGAAGGAGTTTCCTTTACCTGAGAGTAAAAAGCAATAGCCAGAAACTGAAAACACACCTTAAATGAAGGTGAAAAAAGGTACAACAGCCTACCATATCGTAACTTTTGTTCGAAATGTTATGGATGTTCTAGATAGGCGCGACAAAAAAGTATTATTTATTGTCATGGACAATTGCCGAATTCACCAATCCCACTATGCAGTTGAGGCTATTCAAAATCGCGGTTACATACCTCGATTTATGCCTCCTTACTCACCTTTCCTTAACCAAATCGAAGAGTGCTCGTCTAATATTAAACTGCACATACGACGCAATTCTCTCTCTTCATTGGATACTCTGACACCCAGATTTCTAGAAGCTTGCAGGAGTGTTACAACGGAGGACTGTCTTGAATAGATTAGGCAGTCGGAAACTTTCTGGGATAGGTGTTTTGATAAAAAAACTAGTTTAGCATAGTATTAATTATTTTGTCTGAAAAATTTTTTTACTTGTCCGAATTCCTTTTTTTGATTTGTCTGAAATCATTTTTTTGTTGGTCTAAAAAAAATTATTCGTCTGAATTTGAAGTGCGAATACTGTATTAAAGTAGCTGTGAAGTACATAGTTACTCCCTAGGTTATTGGTGGAACCCAGTCAAATGTGTTATAGTTGCTCCTGCTACTGATACCCAAACTTACCAATTATACGTCACTGCTATCCCCAAAGAATCCTCCTTTTTATATCTGGGTATCCCTATCAAACCTGGTGGATTACCCGATTATCCTGCTTTGATCCAACAAAACATCAATAAGGCTTCACTCACTATGAATCAACTTGTTGCTATTGGACTCAACTTAAAAGGTTTACCCCCTTGTTGGCATGCCGTTTTTACAGTCAAATAGTCCGCGCTCAACTAGATTATGGTCTTGGAATTAGCCCCCTCACAGCTAAACTTGTTCATGAACTGGACACGTTCCAAAACTCATGTATTAAGCGTATCTTCGGCGGCCACTCTAGATCTTCAGTACAAATCATGCTCCATCTGGTCAATCTTCCATCTATGCAAACTCGTGTTGCAGTCCTTCAAGCTCAATATCTTTTTCGTAGTACTCAGCTACCGGATGATGCTCTTCTTGCTCAACTACTGCCTCATCTTCAGTCCTCGAGTAGCTTCTCCCACTGGTACAAACTATCTAAAACACAAATGTGGAGATCACTCTGTGCACCAATTCTCTCTACTCTGGACATTAAACAATTTTATTCCCTTCGCACAGATTTCTTGGATCAAGAATTCAAAAATCTGTATACTGGTCCTGATTCTATCCTATTAGCATCCACTCGTTTTACTATCCATGTGGATCCTGTCCTTCGGTTACCTATGACTCATTCAGAACGTAGTCGTGTTCTTCGCTGGCGTCTCGGTTGGTTACCCGGTAGTAAACCAAAAGGATGCATCTTCCATCCTCATCATCACTGGAGCCGCAGACATGCTACTGAATGCCTAAATGTTCATAATCGATTATACTTGCCCCACTCAATAGAAGATCCAATCTCATTCCTCCACAATTTGCTACCACTACGTCCACCTCGTCCTACTGATTGTCGTAGCTAGTTCACTCTCTGGCCTATATTATGTACAATTCTACATGACCTGGATATACTATTTCCATGATGAAATTCGTCCCCCTCTTATAGATCCTGGTCTTAAGCTGTTGAATTGGTTACCCAAGTAATGGTGTGAATCTTTCTGGTACTTGATCTGGTTTGTATTAAATTTTTGTTTCTAATTACTTTTTTTTTCCTCCTCTTCCTTCTATATTTATTCTTATTTCAAATAATTTACTCTTTTCTTTTTCCTTTACTCTATCTTTTTTCCCTTCTTGTCCCCTAAGAAGTTTTTTATTCTCTTACACTCATAACTGGCTCGGCCAACTTTGCACACTTCGTTGCTACATGCTCATTGCCATAAAATTTCAAAAATTTACAAAAAAATAATAAATCCAGAATTTGATAGTATTAAAGTAGCTTGTGTGAGCGAAACAATGACAAATTATTAAGTTAGGAGATCAAAAGATGATTATATTACAAACATGAATCATTCTACACTATTTTCAAAAATTATTTGCGCACTCTCGGGAAAAAATTTTACGCTAATAAATATTAATTTTTTGCCCATGTTTAAAAAAAAATTTTGCGTAGAAGCCCAAAAATAAACTACGCTAAAAAAATTATTTTTTTGCGTAGTAATAAATTAAAAATTTGCGCCCTTCTTGAAAAGCTTTTTGTCTAAAAATTATTAAATAATGAATAACTTTGTACACGAAGACGGTCAAGGAAATCTTTACAATGGCGAAGGCTTAGAAGTTGCAGTTGTTGAAATGGAGGTTGATGAAGAGATGTTTCCACTTGAAGTAGCTGTGGTGATCCACATACTCTCTTTATAATAACACCTCATAATTTGCATAATTATCACGGTAACACAATAACCCATATTTGATATTTGTTATTGTTATTGTTATCAACTCGCTCCAAAATAATATATCAAAGCAAGCCCCTTAATTTGACATTCGAATATAAATACCCCTCTAAAAACATCTTTTAAAAGGATAACTTTTTAACTCTTAATAAACATTTATAAGCAGTCTCAAAGTACTTATACTTGTTTTATTTCTATTTTTTATTCAATCCTAAAACACCACAGTAGCTTCAAATTTTGACCATTATATAGACCTGAAACCTCCTGAGAGAGAAATAAAGAAGCCTTCAGCACAATCGAAGCAGCCTGCCGAAACTGAGAAATCTAGCAGTTACCAAGACTACAAGGATACAGAGAGAGCAACTCCTTGACTTGATTATCAACAGAGGTATGAGTGCTCGAGAAGCAGCTATAAAGCTCAATATTAAGCCACGAATTGCTCAACTTTGGGTCAAAAAAGATAGAGAAAACCCTAAAGTACATTTCGAGAGGGAGATAGGTAGCGGTAGACCTGTTGGTAGGCCATGTAAAATCTGAGCTATGGTAGTAGTAAGGATTACAAAAATAAAATAAAACACAAAAGATACAAGAAAGTAATCAGTCGCAAAAAGAGAATTATTGTTTATTTAATGAAAAGTCAAAGGGTTTATATAGTTTTCAATATCTGAGAATCAGACATAAATGTCTGTGCTCACATAAGCGCACAAATGTCACAATTGCCAAATATAATAAAGGAAGCAGAATTGTATAATCTTACATTCCGATGAGATCCTTAATTATGGTAAGTCCTCTACCTTGTATCAATCAGACAGTTATTACTGGATACACTGTGGTTAAAACAGCCTCTTTTAATCGAGAAAATTTGAAAATCGAGAAAAGTGGCGGGTTTTCTCGAATTTGAAAAGTTTTCTCGATTAAATTGAACGTGTAACATAAAAGTGAGCTGGTTCTGAATTTTTCACAGGTGAATTCACAAACAAAATAAAACTGCTACCAAAATCTTATTTCAAGTTTATCATGAAGTACAAAAATATTCTTTTAAAGCCAGGTGGTACACAAAAAAATATAAACAATAAGTGCTAGTATGATACAATAGATTTTATTCCAAATTGAGATTGAGTTTATTGTGGGAAAAATTAAAAAGAGTGGTTATCTTCATCTACATCACCTTCAAAAAGTGTGTTTATATTTCTCAGAGGACCAGCATCATGAGTATAAAAATGGTAGATAGGTCTTTGACCTAAGGAGCTTCCAGATGAAAAGAAGTTGTACTTGTGTAGATGCTCAAGACAATGTGCCTTTTGTGTTCTCCAAGTGGAGGTTAATTCCCGATGACCATAGGAAACGCCTCTACCACTATTTTAAGAAGACTATTTGTAGTGAGAAGAAGCATTTTGCAAGAACGGAGAAGGACTGGGCTAGTAGATAGTTCTTAAAGCCCGTTCACCGCCACATCATTGCGAATTTAATGAAGAGCAGCTCTCCGTTGGCCACTCTCAGAGATTTTTAAATAAATAGATATAAAATCGTATAGTAATAGTCAAGTTCTGTTTGTTTATTTCATTGTTTGTCATTTTTAGTTTGACGCTAGTTTCTAGCAGTTAGAAGAAGTATATTTGACATTTAAAGGAAATATGAAGCCCTGAAGCTGAAACTATATTTAAAAACTGAAAAAAAAAAATACACGTTTTTTAGTTTGTTGTATCTCACTGAGTTAATGATAAACTACTTAACAGCAGTCCTATCCTTTGTTATGACCAATAAAAAAAAGGGGGAGGGGGGTGGGGGAGTATAATGTGATTTCTTTTGTCAAAATAACAGTTTTTTAATAAAAACTAGGATAATGATTATCTTGTCAGGTAAATATAAAAAAAAGTTTTATTCATATTCTAGATACTTTTCATATGATTCACTAATCTACTCTGGTAATGCCGACAACATTTTCTGGTAACTTTCGCATTTGTTTGTGTCTTCTTTGAATATTGAAACGCTATTTTGTCTAACAATAGGTTCTTTTTACAGTAGTCACTGACTCTAGTTGAGGCATTTGGATGATATCTTGAGCTGCTCGCCATTACATTTCTTGGCACAGCTTGTAAATAGCTTTAACAAAAATTTCATACAAGGCTTTGCTTATACATGGTTATGTTTGAGGTATAAAATGTTTGTTTTTGGTTCTACAGATGTACACTTACTAATAATTTCACTTTTATGTACAGGCACCATAATTTCTCCACACTACATCGTATAAGGTAATTGTTCAACCATTTATAAAGAGTAACAGATTTTAACCCCAATTTAATAGATCTTACACCGTGAAACTTTACATTGTCAGGTCTCTGTTTACCAAATGGATTTAGACATATGTTAATACGTACTTCTTTGAGACTTATTTGACAATAATTACGTTGTAGCAACAATGTCTTTGACACATTTTCTAATGCAAAGGTAAGTATCTATAGTGGCGGTTACTGCAGTCAGCTATTGTACTGGCAATATTACGTATGTAGTAGTGGTTCAAATTTTTAGTTTTAGCATTATATTAAACATTAATCGATTATAAAATAAACAAAGCATTTAAAATTATAATATAACGTAGTAGTAGTAGTAGTAGTAGCAGTAGTAGTAGTAGTAGTACCAAAAATAAACCATTTCCTGATAACGAGAATTTAATATATTCCAGTAGTACAACAATCAGTGTCCACAATTACCAGTAGTGTCACACACATTTTTCGTAAATATAAGACTCCTTTTGAATTTATTACCAAACGCCGCTACAAATAAAATCGAGAAAATAATTTTTCTCGATTTTCAATCGAGAAACTTAAACATTTTCACGATTTTTTTTACAGCCAAATTCTAACCACAGTGATACGTGTAAATATATCAATATATAATTGAATGTATGCCTGATCACATCAGACCAGCTAAATTGGGCCCCGAGCATGAGATGTTTTTGACGGAACTAGTAGATGAGCAGCCATCTTTAATGTTGGATCAGATTATGGACAGCCTTACCAATCAATTAACAGGTCTTCAGATTTCAAAAACTGGCTTGTATACGTTCGTAACAAAAAATTGCAGGATCAGTCTTAAAAGAGCTCATTTTCACTCAGTCGAAAGAAATAGTCCTGGAAAAATCGAAAATAGATTCAACTGGGTGAGTAAGTGGAGCGAAACTGACTTGGATTACATGAGTAACTGCGTCTTTATCGATGAAGCCGCATTTCACATCAACATGAAAAGATCTTTTGCATGGTCGCAGGTAGGCACTCATGCGGTAGTCAGGGTTCCTAAAACAAGAGCACGAACAACGACCATCTTAGGAGCTATATCTCCTCATGGTGTCGTGAATATAACCGTAAGACGACCAAGAGCATTAGCTGAATCTAAGAAACAAAAAACCACTGGAAAAACCAATAAGACAGCAAAACCAACAACGGGAACGGTAACGGGTCATTATTTTAACTTTTTGAGCAGTACCATGAATATTATGGATACACATGAGCAATTTAAGGGACATTACTTGATTATGGATAATGCACCAATTCATACAAATACCGAGATCCAGAAGTATGTTGAAAGCAGAGGTTATGGTTGTGTATATCTACCATCATACTCATCAGAACTTAATCCCATTGAACAATTCTGGTAGGTCTGCAAAAGTAAACTTAAGAGAGTACCTCTTTTAGATGAAGAGACGTTATCTACCAGAATCGGCGATGCCTGTAACCACATTTTGTTTAGCGATTTAAGAGGTTCTGTCAATATTCTATGTCTAAGTTCGATGACTGAATTCAACGAAAACCAATTTAAAAATAAACATAAAAATTTACGTATTTTACGCATACTCAAGTTACGCAATTAATTAAATTTATTATACGAAGTTTTTTTTTTTTTTTTTTTTAAACATGCGCAAAATTTTGATGATTTTCACGTCTTTCTTTCGCTTTAAAAACATGACGGTACCCTCAACATCTCTTGAGAACCACAACCATGGCCCTTCAAAGACACTAACACGCTCTTTTCGAGATGTGGCTGTACAAGCCTTACCACCTCGAGCATACCGAAATAATCCCAGTTCGAAATCTCGAATTACCATCTCTCTTGGAGACACCATCTTCAAACCCATTACTGACCTTAAAGTTCAAAAACTCGCCATTCATCGTAACAGTAGTTATAAACATGCCGTCTTTTACTTTGTTGAAAAAGAGTTTGTAAACTTAATACCTGAATTTCAAAAAGCACGTAATGTGCGTTTTCCTTTTGGTACCTGTCTCGGTACCCATGCCACTGATGACAGTCAGGGCAAAATTATTGAAGTCATTTTGAATGACCAATCAGCTGTCGACGATGCGGTAAACAATCCTATTATTATTGGGAACGACAGAAAGTTTCACGCCACTCCTGCTGTCCCTCAGGACAACATCATTTTAAAGGTTCACCTTTCTAAATTGCCTTTTTTGCCCGTAGCCAATTTACACGCCACTTTGGTCGATAATTTTTCTCGCTTCGGTAACGTGAGAGACGTCACCATTTATCTCGACGATGAGTCTAACACCGCTCTCTGTGGCAATGGCGCTATCTTTTTGGACAGATCGATTAATCATGCCAACCCGAAAGCCTGGGACAAACTCACGTACAAAATCGATTTGGGTAGCCAATCTTTTTGTCTTGGAAAATGGGCTAAGATGGAGTCCCATTGTGTATACTGCAAACAAATGGGTCATACCCGTAAAGACTGTCAAGAAATACCAACAATCAGTAAAACATGTTATTTATGTGATCGACGTGGACATCTTGCCCGTCACTGTCCCCGAGCTCATGATAATTCTATTGCATCCTCAAAGAAACGAGTTCGCAACGAAGAGGATCCTTTTGTGCCCAGCCTCAATAAGGTCTTAATAAATCCCACTCCTCCTACTAGTGCCGACGATACAGTTGAAGTAACGGGAATTGAATCCAATCCCACCATCGCCAATTCAACCCACGAGGAAGTTCGTGATCCTCGTCCATCACATTCTATTACGTTGGTATCGGACAACGAATCTATGATGGATGTTTCGGAGGACGATGCTGATCGATTAACAGACGCCGAAGAGCTTCTTATAGTCAATAATACTATACCAACTATCGTTGAAGAAAGAGAAATTAATACAGCCAGTATCCCGATGATTGTTTCTTCCAAAGTTGCCAACTCTGCTATCAGTAACAAACGTGTCTCTCCTCGCATTAATAAAGGTGTCGCTGCTGTAAAATATGACCCTTCCTCCTCTTCGCCGACATCTTCCTTTCGGAAGACGTCTGCCTGATGAGGGGGCAGATCTAAGTATCTCCAACATTTTTATTTAAAAAAAAAAAAAAAAAAAAAAAAAAAAAAAATCTCTATGGATTTACATAATTCAAATTATACAACAACCACTAATCCACATCCTACTGCAATAACAGGATTATCATTTCCTTCTCTTCCTCAAAATAACCAAGAACCATTATTGGTAGAATCATTCCTTTCAAGTACTATCAGGATTGCTACTTTAAATTGTCGCAGTCTTGTCAAAATCAATGAACCCTCTCGTCGTCAAGACTTCATTCGCTTTTAGCGCAAACAAAATCCACCTCTTGACATTATTACATTACAAGAAACACACGCTTCCACTACTGAGTTGAAATTAATTCTTGATAACTTATTTCAAACTAAACAAACAGTATGGAGCAAACACTGTGGCATCGTTTGTTTCAACCCCTCCTTGCAACTACATTCTGACTTTATAACTGTCGTATTTGAGTACGATTCATTTAAGAATAAATAAATAAATCGTATAAATTATAAATTATAAAATAAAATATCTTTTAATGTTGAGTAATAGCATACATTCGTATACTACTACACAACTACCTCTACCACGAGTACATACTTCTATATAAAAGATGACATGATTGGCTTAACTGGATATAAGAATAAAAGTCGGATAAATAAAAATATTCAACTGAGTTCCTATGTCTCGATTGGAAAAGTAAAACCGTTTCCAATCAAATCAAGAATATAAAAAAGAGAAATCTAATAATGATAGTTCCCTCTATGGATTAGCTACCCATCGAGAGAATAGAACAGCTATCATTATCAATGGTTCATTTATTTATATATTGATACAAATTATACGACTGTAAGTGTATAATAGAAATAGTGCATGAATAAAGGGATGCCTACTTTCTGCAACCAAACATACAAATATCGATAAGATGTTCTATATTTGGGGATCATATCTTATTCATTCACAGATGGGAAAAGAACCTGTAGAATCAACAAGAGATCAAACATTACAAATATGTTCTGCCGAAGCCAATTAAACAATGAATCATGTATGTCACTTTTGACAGCTACCGTTACACATTATCTTACTGGTCCTTTCGGCACAATAAGATGTGTTCCCGATTGCTCTGAATTGGGACGACGCTAATTGAAGTCAATTCTAACGAGTAGAATTCATTTAGCAAAAGGCGGGAAACTGAGTATAGATCTATTCCAAAACCAGAAAGGTTGACTCGATAACTTCCAGGGGCAGTTGTTCAATATAAAAAGGATTGATTATTTTATAGCAGCAGAGTTCTTTAGTTTATTTTTTACCTACAATAAAAAATACACATTTATCTCATTATTTTTACCTGGTGCTATTTTATCAAATACCACAATAACAATGGACCAACGGGTGATAAAGTGTACTATTACTCATTCTCAACGTACCTTTGATCCCTTCACTATCATAACTAGTTATGCGCCTGCACATGTCGCCGAACGCCAACAATTTTTCTCTCGTATTATCGAGATGCCTATTCTGTGTTCCAGTGAGGATATTTCTGCAGTCAACTTTAGCTCCAATACTCCCAGTTTACCTACTCGAACGATCATAACTGGGAATTTTAATTATAGCATTCGTGATGTTTCCACTACTTTAACTGGATCACAATGATGTATACCAGCTATTGTGATCAATACAACATACATCATACATTGGTTTGCTTATCGAACATTATCAATTTGACATGTTTCTCATTTCGTGACATAAAATTAATATCTGTTCTTTAATTATCTATTTAGCCGATTTGTCACTGCTCTCTGTTTAAATTGTAAACTCTACAGAACCTGATTTGATCTGTCTCAAAGCACTGTTACTGAATTATATATTCTTATATCTTTCCCGCAGTACATGCTTCCCAATTGGACATCGATCTTATCAAGTATATGACTCAGTAGATACTCGGTAGAATTCATGAACCGATGTCTCTTATATAAAGGCCCCAATTTTAATCTTAAATAAAAAACAATCATATAAGTGTCTGGGACTTTCTAGTCTCTCTTTATTATTATTATTTTAGTTGTATTTGTCTTACGGATACATCACACAAGCGCTAGGTAACCACCAATTTCGATGGAATCAAGAGTTCCAATCCAAGTTTCGGAATTGCTTAGACTCATCTATTATATCACCTACATTTCGAAGAGGTCAACAAATGTCTACGATAGACTATATGTATTCGTCTTCCGATTTGTATTCTAACAAGATCAAATCTAATGTGGAATTTATATCACCAACATGGACTGACCACGCTCTTCTGACTTTTTCTTTTAAATGCAGTTCTACACATTCAGGAAAAGGACTTTGGAGAGCCAATCCCGCCTTAGTTTCTAACCCCAGATTTTTGGACTCCATGCATCAAGAGATTGATAAAACTTGCTCAATGTTTCGTCCTGACCTTAGCCCTCAGCTTCGATGGGATCGTATTAAAGAGACTGTTAAAAAAGTTGCTCGTAAAACTGGCCGGCATCATGCAAATTGGCGTAAGAAACAGTTAGATGGGCTACAGCTAAAACGAACCTCGATCCTCAACAATTCTTCATTGACTCCAGCTGTCTTACAATATAAACGTTCCAAAGTGGAAGCAAAAATTCAGGGATTGCAAGAGGAAATAACTAACAATGATTCTTTGCGCGCGCAAAATTTTTGGAGGGAAACAGGTGAATCTTCACCTTCCTTTTTGAAACGTTCTATAACTACCCGAATTACCAAAAGCTTTATACCTGAATTACTACATCCCATCACATCAGCATCTTGTACATCTCCAGCAACTTTGACCGATGCAGCTCACTCTTTTTACCAAAGATTATACACTCCAGATGATATCAACTTAAATGCAACTGATCTGCTGGCTGAGACGATCCACGATAGTTCGGTACTTGACGACAGTCAATGTGAACATCTCTTATCTGAATTTACGGAAGATAATTTACTGGACGCTGCTAAACGGACTCCTCCACAAAGTAGTCCAGGTATAGATGGTATTCCGTATCAAATCCTATTCCATGTCTTACATAATGCTGCTGCAATACGGGTGGCTTTACAAGTGTACAATGATGCTCTTTTAAAGAGTATCTTTCCTCCCAGTTGGAACAAGACGTGCATGATTCTCCTTCCTAAAAAAGGTGATCTCACAAATCTTAGTAATCATAGACCAATTAGTCTTATCAACACGGATGCCAAATTATTCACTCGTATGCTGAACGCCCGCCTGATGATGTACATGAATGACTTGATCAGTCCACAACAGATGGGATTTATGCCTAGCCGGTTTATCGGCGAAAATGGAAAAACTCTGCAAACGGTAATGTCTATCGCTGAACACACTTCTTCTAAGGTCATTGGACTATTACTAGACCAAGAGAAGGCCTATGATCGAATTCATCCAACATACCTCGCTCGAATGATGAACAAATTTGGAATACCTAGCTCGATAATATCGTCACTGTGCACACTGTTTTTTACTACAGAAATTTATATTAATATAAATGGACACCTGTCTACACCAGTTAGACAACGACGAGGTCTGAGACAAGGCGATCCTATTTCACCTTTGCTGTTTAATATAGCTTTTGATCCCTTCCTTCGCTCCGTGCAACAGGCACCAAATTTCCAAGGCTTTAGTTTTCCATCATTAGTATCCGAACCATCTCCTGAGCCTTTAAAAGTGATGGCTTATGCGGATGGCACTCTGGTGTTTTTAGAGACACATCAAGATTTCAATTGCTTAGAACAACTCATTACTCAATATGCTCTCGCTTCCAACGCAAAACTAAATTTTGCTAAGACTCAAGCGTTCTCATTGTCAGGTAAAGCAAGTCAGTACTGGACGGCGTATTTGCATTCACGGGAGACACCCATCACCTCATGGCATGATCGACATTCTCCTAATGCACTTACTTATCTGGGCTACCCATTATACTTTAACGCTTCTCAGAAAAACCTAGCGATTGACATTCTGATACAAAAGATCCAACGTGGGTGTGACATACACTCTGAACGTAACCTATCAATCAAAGGCCGAACAGTGGTCCTCAACACCCTTCTCCTTTCAAAATTATGGCATGTTCTACGCATAGTTCCTCTGACAAAAGGCCAAATCGATCGTTTACGTGGAATCTGTAGCACTTTTCTTAATGCATCTCGCTTTCCAAGAATCGCATACAGAAGCTTCGTTCCTTATAAAACGAAAGGCGGTGTTGGCATTTTAGATCCTTTAGTTCAACAACTTAAACTACACTGGCGTTGGCTAGCTGACTTGATTATTAATCCCACAGTGCTACAACTGCCACAACATCATCATCGATCTTTTCTACGCACCAGTGTTCCGTATCTCAAATATGGTCTCTCTCTCATCGCATCGGGAGGTTCATCCTCTTACATCTGGCCACTTCTATTCCCAACAAAAAGAAGGGGGTTTCGTCAGTTAACAACTAATTCGTTTACGATTCTCTTTTCTCTAATGGATTCTTTACCTAACTATGATCTTAGCCAGTCTAACTTGTCGTTGGCTACGTTTCTTCAATTGGATCTAGCTTCAATTGTCATTCCAGCTCCCAACACTCCTGTTATACCGGCCTCTGAGTCAATTATGTCTGTAGTTTTCCCTAGAAACAGTGCCAGTATGTCTAGGACTTTGGTATGCGATTTCTTCATTGTGGATCCCCATTCACATATCTTTCGACAGCGATCCGATCGTGAAACTAGATTCCCTACGTTACTTCGTAAATTTCGGGTAGCAATAGCAAATGGGTATATTCAGCCTACCAGTAATTTCGAACATCTCCTGGGTACCAGTATAGACGCCACTGGAACTATTGATCTCCGTCCCCTTCTTGAGTCGCAAATGTCCACATATATTCTAGCATTCGATAAACCTAAGCAATTGGCAGGAATGTTGCGTGACTCTCTGTTTCCTCCAAAGCCCACTACCACCTTTAGTATAGACAAATGGAAAATGTTTTGGAGTCTAACGATTTCTCCCAGCATTCTTACAGTATGGTACCGGGCGATTCATCACAAGTTACCCAACAAAAGTCTCTTGCACAATATCATCCCCGAATCTTTTCCTTCTGCTAATTGTATCCATTGTCCACAAACCGAGGATACTCTACACCACTTTTTATATGATTGTCCCACAAAAAGATCTATTTGGCTCCAGTGTTTATCCACCTTCTTTCCAGACGTGCTAATCGAACCTGGTAGAATACTATCTACACTCCTTTCGCTTGATTATGGTGACCTTCGAAACAAAAAATCTACTGTTGCCACTTCGTTATCTTTCATCTCCATTATTGGCTGTATATTACTCGGGATCTGGAGATCTCATTGGAAACTAGTCTTTGACGATCAACCTTTCACAATAACCACGGTGCCCCCACTCTGCTCTTCTATTGTATGGCAATTACACTTCCAATCGCTGGTCGATTAATAACAACGTGATTTCATTCCTCAAACTACTTCGTTCGCCTTTGTTGTCCTAATTGTAACTCGTTGACATTATTCTTCATCACTTTGGAAAAAAAAAAAAATCATATCCCCATTAAAGCTTAACTCCCCTTTAGTCCCACCGGGACATTAAATAAACTTTTGAAAGACAGCTGCGCTGCTTTTCCCTACAAAAAAAAAAAAAAAAATTTGATGATTTTATGCGCAAATTTTTTTCCCAGGAGTGCGCAAAAAATTACTGAAAACAGTGTATTTTATGTCAAGTTATTATTAACAGACCGGAAAAGGTACGACAGGCACACAAAAGTATCACACGCTTCGCTAAAATTTTATGTAAAAAACTCTCCGACAGGGAATTGAACCCTGGTCTCCCGCGTGACAGGCGGGGATACTCACCACTATACTATCGAAGAAACTATATCATTGTCAAGATTGTAATTGCCGATGGTTCTGATGTCTCCAAGAATCACGTGACTAGTCCGGACAGTCCGGTACTCGACCCGGACTATGACATGGACATGCCGGTAGAGATTGAACTCAGGCTTAAGAAGACCTCAAACCAGAAAAGACGTTTCGTACCACTCAAAAATAATCACCTGAATCGGAAAAAGTCTAAACCGAATAACACCACTTTGGATGTCACCTCTTTCGACAACCTGTTTATATTACTCACTATTATTATATTTATCACACCACCTATACCTTACAATTAGTATATATATCCCTTAAGTTTTATATCAATAAACATTATCTTCTATTTTATATATTTAAGTAATTACTTACTTGTTACTGATTAACCACTGAGAGTTGAATCCTATAACCTATTACAAGACTGATATTTGGTAGCACCAGAGTCCTAAATGACTAACAATTTTGATAACAAGAATGACTATAACGCTGATATGGCCGAACTGATTAAAAAGTTCACTACTGCTATGACTGATAGCAAGCAAACAAGAATTAAAGAACCTGAGGTGTACGATGGTACTCGTGACGCCCTTTTGATTGATGGCTGGGTTAGATCCATTGAGAGATTTACTACTTTTAACTCCTGGACTCCTGAACGTAGTTGTTTATATGCTACTACTTTACTGCGTGATCGTGCTGATGCTTGGTTCCGAACTATTGAATTAACTGATGAAGCTCCTACTACTTGGCTCGAATTGAAACGATTGATTATTGAATTTTTCAGACCTGACAACTCGACAAGAATTGCGCGTGACAAACTTGCTCTGTTGAAACAAACAGGTGATTTGGTTACCTACATTAACCAATTTATGGATATCAAATTAGCTATTCCGGGTATGACTGATGAAGAAGGATGCGATAAGTTCATCCGAGGACTGACAAGTAAAATGATGAGATCTCATATCCGTCAATATGATGCCGAAACTTTGAAACAAGCAATTCAAGCTGCTCTTGCTTATGACAGTGCCCAACAAGAAGACAACTACCCGTATCCCGCTCGATCAACCCATATCAAGATGAGAACCGATGATCCTATGGACTTGGATGTTGCTGAAGAAATCAACTATGTTCGAAATGACAGTTATAGACGCAACAATAACAATAATTACCCTCGCAACAATAATGGTAATAATTACTCTCGTAATTATGGCAACAGTTATGGTCGTAATAATGGAAATCACTATCCTCGAAATGGCAACAACAATTCTGATAATAACACTTTATGTTATTATTGTCACAAGTCTGGTCACATCAAGAGAAATTGTCGTACTCGTTTATCTGATATCAAAAAGTTGGATGATCAACACTCCAAACGGGATTTTCAGTCAATGTAGTTGAAGAACAGGAAGTTCACCTACTTGACACAGATAACTATAACAATTTTCCTGAAAATAAAAACTTGATTGATTTTGACCTTTACTCCTCTGATTCTACACTAGATAGCACATTCTATCCTACACTCAATCCATCAAAATACAACAATAATACAAGCAATCCTTCCCATGTGGTGATTGAAACTCTGCCTATTATGTACCCGAAATCTTTTATTGATGATTTGCAACATATTGAAGAACTAAATGCAATGGCTACTACTCTACCGCTCTATCCTGTCAAGTATAATGGTCAAATCATACAAGTCCTAATTGATTCCGGCGCTAGTGAAAACTATGTCTCTCCCCGTGTTATCCAATCCGTCGATAGTCGTTCTCTCATTCCAGTCGAAGATCGTCATGTTGAAACTGCTGGTGGTCTGGTATCCCAAATCAAGCACAAGGTGGAAATGATTCTCAATATTAATGGTGTTCAAAACAAGATCACAGCCTTTGTATTCACTACTAAATTTGATTTGATCCTTGGTCGTTCTTGGTTAAAACAGACGAATCCTTTGCCTGATTGGAACAATGATACCTGGTATTTAAATAACGGACGTGTCAAAATAACACCGTGTACAAATGTAAAACTTCACTCACCTACTTCTACTCCTAATTTAAATTACCTCATTACGCACAAGCAAGCAGATCGTATCATTAAAAAAGGCGGTGAAAGTTTCCTTTTTGTCATCAAACCCGTGCATCCAGAAAGTGCATTCTCACTCGACGTAGCCACCTATTGGAAGGACTTAGTTCAAGAATTTACCGATGTGTTCAAAGATAGCTTACCTGGTCTTCCACCTGATCGTAGTATTCATCATTTAATTGATACTGGTGACGCTCAACCTGTTTCTCGCCCTCCTTACAAAATGAGTCCGCTCGAACTCGAAGAATTGCAGAAACAATTAACTGAACTTCTGAAATTAGGATTGATCAAACCTAGTTCTTCTCCATGGGGCGCTGGTGTATTGTTTGTTAGAAAGAAGCCCGATCCTGGATCCAACAAACCTGGTTCACTACGAATGTGTGTTGATTATAGATCGGTGAACAAATACACGGTGGGTAATAGTTCAAGTTTACCCCGTATTGACGAATGCTTAGACAAGTTGAGTGGCGCGCGTTATTTTACAAGTTTAGATCTGCGTAGTGGTTATCACCAAATTCGTATTGCTCCCGAAGATGTTCCTAAAACTGCTTTTAACACTCGTTATGGACAATTCTCATGGCTTGTTTTACCTTTTGGTTTGTGTAATGCTCCCCCGGTTTTTCAAACACTGATGAACAAAATACTTGGTGATTATATTGACAAGACTACGATTGTTTATCTCGATGACATTCTGATTTATAGCAAGACATTAGAAGAACACAAGATTCACGTTCGTCAGATTCTGGATGTATTAAGAAAACAGAAGCTGATTGCCAACTTGAAAAAATGTGAATTTGGAAAAAAGGAATTGAACTTCGTCGGTTTTAGAATCACTGAGACTGGTATATCTCCAAGCCCAGAAAAAGTACAGGTGGTACAACAATGGCCAAGAATGAAAAATGTACAGGAGGTACGTCAATTTATTGGATTTGCTCAATTCTACAAACGGTTCATCAAGAACTTCGCCTCTATTGCTGCTCCTTTGACAGACCTCACCCGAGGTACAGGTATAAAAACACGTCCGATAGTGTGGAATAACGATTGTCAAATCAGTTTTGATAGGTTAAAGAAATTATTATCTTCCAGTCCTGTGTTACAAGTTGTACGCATGGATAAACCTTTCCGTATAGAAGTTGATGCCTCTGACCGTGGTTGTGGCGCTACCCTACTTCAACCTGATGATGATCCCAACATGCCCTGGCATCCACTTTGTTTTGAATCGAAGAAATTTGCTGATTCCGAATCCAAGCTTCCTGCTCAAGAAAAAGAATTATTAGGCATCTTACATGCGTTGCGTACCTGGCGTTGTTATGTTGAAGGCTGTCCAAAAGGTTACACTGTTTACTCTGATCATCTTCCCTTACAATATTTTCGTTCAAAAGAAAACCCACCGAATCGACTAGTAAGATGGATCAATGAATTAGAATTGTACTCCCCTGAAATCTTGTATAAACCGGGTAAAGAAAACACCGTCCCTGATATTTTGTCACGCATGAATTTCGAATCTAATGGTCAAACCACTGATGATGTCAAACCAATGGAGCCTGATTATTTGTATGTCACTTGGACCCAACTGCCTGCCAAACTGCGAAGTGATTGGCCTATGTTACTCATCCCCGAAACCCGTGAAAAGGTAAAATCCGCTGAAGTTAAAGCCATACTGGATAAAGAAGAAAAGTATTTTCATGTTACTGCTAATCAAGTATATCGAAAGGTCGCTGTAGACGCAAAAACTGGTATAAAACTTGTTCCTTTCTTACCTTTTGCTCAACGTGCTGATACTGTCGCTCGGTATCATGATTCTTTTGGTCATGCTGGTTACAAAACATTGTTAAAAATGTTAATTCCTCGTTTTTGGTGGCCATCTATGCGTTTAGATATTCAACAATGGATCAGTATATGTCCCTCGTGTCAAGTTAATAGTCGCAAAGGTCTTGCTCATCATGATGAAATGCATCCACTCAAGGTTCCTACCGCTTTCGATCGTTGGCATTTGGATTTTTTGGATTTACCTACAACTTTGAAAGGTAATCGCTGGCTTCTAGTTGGTGTAGATTACGCCACTAATTGGTGTGTGGCTCGTGCGGTCCCTGTAGCTTCCAAAGAAGTTGTTGCAGACTTTATCTATGAAGAGATCGTCATGAATTTTGGTACAATGTCTGAAATATGCACTGACCGGGGCGCTAACTTCACAAGTGGTCTTGTACAAGAATACATCAAACGAATTGGATCAAAGTTCAAGTTGACTTCTGCGTACCATCCCCGTACCAATGCTAAAGCTGAAAGATTTAATGGTGTTATTAAACAAATGCTGCGAAAATACACGAATGGTGCTCTTCATCGTTGGGACGATTTCGTACATGCTGCTCTTTGGGCATGTCGAGTGCGTTTAGATACTACTACTGGATTTAGCCCATTCTATTTAACGTATGGTCGTGAACCTCGTCTTCCTGGTGATGTGTTACATCCTTATATTGATAATGCTACTTTTGATGATCCTCGAACTGTCGCCGATATTACCTCTCGTGAACTCGCTGATTTAGGCCAACATCGTGCTGCTGCTGAATTTAGACTTAAAGCTATGGCTGAAAAAGACAAGATTCGTTGGGATGCTACTATTAAGAAGATTACTTTTGAACCTGGTGATATGGTTATGCTCACTCATGAAGGACGTTATGGATTAGAGCCAAAATTTAAAGGTCCTCTTATTGTAGTAGAAGTTTTCCCTGATTTTGGTACGTATAAATTACAAACCCTTGCTGGCGAACCGTTGAAGTCACTTGTTCATGTTGATAGATTACGTATTGCACGTGGTGAGCGTCCTGAAGAACCTTGGTATGATCCCACTTCTGCTCGTCGTGAATACAATACTATCATGAAAGACGTGGATAAATCGATTGAAACTCTTAAAGGTGACCACATTGATCCTGTTCAACCTGTATCTACCCAAAATTTTCCGGCTTATTCTACTAATGACATTGAACCTACTGTAACCCCTTTGGTTTCTACTTTGCCTGCTGGACCTGTTTCTTCCGTTTCTGAATCTGTTGCTCGTAACTCTCCCATTGACATTCCTAATGAGGACTACCCCATGTTGACTAAATTGCCTGAACCTACTACTCCAGTTGCTCAAAATACGTCTGACTCACTTTCCTTGCCTGCAGTCTCATCTACATCTGTCAGTGTTCAGAGTCGAACACAAGGTTTAAAAGGAGGTAATGTCAAGACTGTAAATGCCGATGGTTCTGATGTCTCCAAGAATCACCACTACGCCTTTGGGGCTTTTCAGGACATTTTCAGGTACCCGAAATGTGCTAAATTTCAGGAAAAAAGAAAAATCAATTTGTTTTCCTACAAAAAAATGCTAAAAAAGGAGATTTTGAAGTTTTTTTACGCACCGCAAAAAAAAATCACGTGAATATCACGTGAATTGGGTGATTTATTGTCTTCAGAGTGTTATGACAACGTGGATTTACATTGTATGTGGGTACTTTACTTATGGAACTAATACAGAACTTTTTATTTTTCGCAGTGGAACTCAATAGAACTGACCATGATACATCCTTCTGCTGAAAGAGGTTAAATATGTTAAAAAGACATCACTTATTTGCTCCTTTGGACTGATATTATTGAATTAGATGTATCTGTAGTAGGGTGAATCATCTCGGAAGCAAGCCTTGCAACTGTGTTTTGAAAGAGCTCGTTAAGATTTGTTGTATTCATTGTGTTATCTAAAAAATAGACGATGCAATTATTCGTTTCGTAGATATTTGTTCTTTTGTCTCTGGATGTTGTTTACCCACTAGTCTATTTATTTAGATTATATTAAAGTTATGATAGTCATTTACAAAGTGCTAGAATTGATGTTTTAAGATGGCAGCAAGTGGTTTTTTTTAAAAAAGATATCATGCTAATTATATGTAGTATCTTTCAATTTTGTAATCGTAGCACTTATTCCTTGCTCTCTTTTATACCTCTTTATTCATAAACCCATTGGTGGACTCAAGTCGTTGAAGTTATCGTTCCCTATTTTCGTGGCTGTGTGTGTGTGTGATTTTTCTTTTTCTTTTTTTTTTTTTTTTTTTTTTTTTTTTTGGTTTGAACAGCGTATTAAAAAAAGACTTCATGACAGAAATTAAAAACTTTACTACATTAAAAAAGGATTCAAACAGAGAAGTGGGATGTTAATTGTAAAATAAAAAGAGAGATGGGTGCGTTGGTTGTAAAAAAAAAAGAAGCCAAGCAGCTGTGACACCACAAAAAAAAAAAAAAGAGATTTGGGGGGGAGGCACTTTCAGCTCCCGGTTTGTTTTTTTATATCTCTTTTTCCTCGCTTTTCTTTCCTTCCATTATATTTTGTTTCGAAGGTTTTTCAATAGCAGGTAAAGCTTATTTTTATTTCAAATACCAGTGAAAATAAACACGTTTCTTTAAATGCAGCATCCATTTAAGGTTTTAAAGCTTACACACCTGTTCCACATACGTGTAATTGAAAGTAACAGAAAACAAGCGCCCCTTCCAATATTTTTAACTTACAAGGCCTTTTATATTTCTAGATGACAGACCCTAGCTCATTTCGTTTGTGACCTTCCCTTCATTTGCCTTGGGTAATGTACTCTTTTTTTTGCTCTCTAATTAGAAGACTAACAACCCCTTTTCTAGTTGGTCGGCTTCCACGCAACTCACTTCTGCTTTTGACATTCTTTGCCATGTGTAATGAACTTCTTATGTCTTGCCTTGGGTAATGTACTTTGCCTTTTGTCTTTCAATTAAGGACCTAATAATATCTTTTTTTTAGACCTAATGTCTGACTCCTTATCTCTGGTCTTGCCTGTATTTGACTTTGCCATGGGTATTGTATTAGTCTTTTGGTCGCCATGCTGTCTCCTTTGACTTTCTCTGTTAGGGGTTTTTCAAAAACGTTAGGTGATGTATAATGTGGTTGTCTTAAACTTGATTATTAACGATAATTATTCATTAGGTTGTCTGAGAGTCGCTGCTACGCATTTGGTTCTAGAAGTAATACGCCTTATGTCTCACTGCGCGTTGCCTTAAACAAAAGCATGGTAAGGTTTTATACATAGATAGATTCTAAAGCGCGTTCTAATTGTTAATGTAGTCTTAATTGTTGTCAAGAAACGCTTAAGGATGACTCTCATGGACTCTCTGATTGTTGTAAGTAAAACATGCAACCTGTACGTCAAACAATCGACTCAATTTTTATTTTATTTAGGCGTAGATAGAGTGTTACGGTAGGGATGGTTTGATTTCTCATGTAGCAAAACCTTCGAATGCCCTCCATTGCTTCATAATCAAGAAAGCCGCTCTTACTACAGCGGATACGCTTTAATCGTTTCTCTGGTTGCTTGGTGCGTACCAAGGTAAGTGCTTGGGGGGGGGGTTTGTTTTACACAATTGCATGCAGCTATGCTACATTTTTTTACAAATAAAAGCCTTTTTTACCTAAATCAATACCGTGTTTTCTATCCTTTTCACATAAATCTATCCAATAAATGAACAGGATCCGTGGTTTTAACCATTATTAAAAAAAAAGATCTAATGGATCATTTTATAAAAGACCAATGAAAAAGTGTAATCTGTCATATAATACGAATATTCGGCCAGTGATGTGGAATATCTATTATGAATCATTTAAAAGAAGCCAGTAGTAGGGGTCCATCTATATACTATAAGCCAATGGATCAACGATATGGGATCAATTCAGGTCCTGCTTTTTTCCTGATTATGTTCGATCAAGGACCTTTTCAGGTCCTGATATCCTTAGACAATCGGGTGCAATTCAGGAATCCTGAAATGTGTGAAAAATCGGGATCCTGAAATTATGCCCGATATTTGCTGCAAATCAGGATGATTATCAGGACAACTCAGGTATTTATAGGATCGAGTGAATCACTGCAGATAAAATTTAGTGAAAAAAGTTGGTAAATTAGTGGTAAACGGGCGGTATATGAGGAATTTCCTGACCCGTTTACCGATATTGGCAAATTGGGAAATTGACGATACACGGTAAACGGGTCAGTATACTCCGCGTTTACTGATACAGTAAACGAGTAGGTAAACTCTCCGTTTACTGCTATTTTACCAATGCTGGTATATTTCTCGTGTGCTGATACAGTAAATTAGCAGTGAATGGCCCATGATCTGATTCGGTACATGAGCATATACCTCTGCTTTTAGTGCATGCCATTGGTTTATTACTTTAGTATATTACTTTTTAACTGGTTGCTTTTTTATTAGCAATGCTATTAATCAGCATATTACTGGTTAAAGAAGACACATAATATGGCTTTAAATCAATTTTTTATTGGTTCAGAAACTAATGATAGTAGGACTACTTCCTATACTACTTTTACAAAAATACGTTTCACTTACCTCTAGTATAGCCACATGAATCCTGGGAGCATACCATTACATAGACGTCTTGTAAGCAGCGTATAGTAGAAAAAATAACTTGATAAGACCAAATGTAAAACCTGATTGTTCATAATAAGAGTTAGTTCAAAGAAAATTAAATTGAAGAATAAATAATTACCACTCTGATATACGACAGTGTTTTCATTAAAGCACAACCAGATTAAACTTTGGGGGAGTACCAACAATTCATCATGCCAGTAGACAACATGCAATACAGCAGTTCTGAGCCTACGCATAACCAGTTAGTATAAATGAAGACAAAAAAAAGATATAAAAATTATTACCTAAACATAATACGTGGCAACAATACAAGATATGTATAGGACTGTAACATAGTGTGGAGGCGGGAGGGCCGTCATTATTATCTATAGGTTTACAGACGTTAGTACTGAATGATTACTAAAACCTTTCATGCGTTACCTTTTATTACAGAGAGCTTGTTTGACTTGGGCAACACACACATGCACACACAAAAACACGATAATTGCACTGTTCCGACACCAAAGCTCTAGTAAGCACCTACATCATGCTATATTAGTTTGAATTCATATAATCAAGAAGTTTGTCATTACCTGACGTTGTGGTTTTTTTTTGACGCATCTATAACAAAGTAGTCCACAGTAAAAGTTAACTATAAGCAGTAGCAATCAGGCAGAGCAATATTTGACTACGACTAAAGATAAAAATATGCAGTGAGATCTCAAAGAAGCAAAGACTTGAGATATTTACATATACCAACGACCTAGTTGTGCTAAAGACTTGTCTTTTTCCAAAGATGAACCAAGATGAAGTTGCTTATTACAGTAATCAAAGTGACAAGTTGAAAGATGACAGCTGTCCAAAGTTTAGGAGGACTTAATTTAGATTTTGAATCAACTTGGCACAGAAGACAAAAATATTTCTTCAGCCTACCACGTGTACAAAACAATTTGTGTGGATATCACATAAAAAAGGGACCCTTTATTTCGCTGATCAATGAAATACAGATTCAAGGAATAATTGACAGATACTTTACCAATGAATAACTAGATGAGGAGAAACGCCATTCTAAATAACTGAAATCATGAATTAGTCTGGTCAAAATAAAGTTTTGATGGCAGCATGAGAAGACCTTGTCTTTCTTTGAACTTGTACAGTAGACTTAAAGGGAAATGCAGACGTGATTGTAGGTGTACCAGTTTAGATGCTTGTGCCATTCAGTACTGACGTAAACTGAGGGAATTGTATAGAAGGAAAAAGAATTTTTCTGTCGAGCACACTGGCTTTCAATAAAGGTGTTTTCCAAGCCACAGGGTATTATTACTCTCTTTTCCTTTTACCCCTTACAATATGAGAAACAACTTGCTCCACGTTAGAACAACCAACAGTCCCCGTCGCCAACCATACCCTAACCAGGAAGACAGAGAGGTTCCCGTTACCCGCCGTGAGTTTGAAGAGCAGAAGGCCAGGCTTCGTTCTCTTGAATTGCAATTGCTTGAACAATCTGCTTCACCAATTAGTTCTAGCCGAAGAGCGACTGCGGCAAAAAACAAGAACCTTAACGTAAGTGTTTTGTTTCCTATACACAACAGAAAATAAATTAACGCACAGTAAAGGCCCTCTTGAAAGAATTGACCGAGATTCCGACACACAGGTTCAACTTTGATCTTGCAGGTTTGCATAATGAGGGAAACGAAGCTGTTTACCAGTCCATTCTGGCTCAGGCTCAGGACACGCAGTACTTGAAAACCCATTTGCTTGACCGGTTTGGCCATTTTCTTCCTGGAAAGCTTAGTTGGTTTAACAAGTGTCTTAGTACCCGGTATACTGCCATGAAAAAGAGACACAACAAGTCGAAAAAGCCTTTGCAGGAAAGAGACACTGAAGCTCGTGCTTACCTTTACAAGTCTAGAATAACAAGAGTTAGTTTATTCTTGTAAGAAAAAAAAAATTACTGACCAAACACTGCTTTAGAAAATTATCAGTAGACTTGAAACCTGGAACGAGTTTGGACAGGTTATTTCTGAAGCTAATCCGTCGGTCCAGGATGGATTTTTGTTCATCGATGAAGAATGCTGTTCTGCTGAGGAGGACGGAGATTACAGAGAGAATAGTAATCAAAGTAAGACTATTCTCGTCAAAAGGCCTAGCTGGAGAAGCCCCAAGGTATGTTATGATGGACCTATATAAATCAAATTAATTATGTAATGTGTAGTTGAACGATTTCTTCTTGAAACTTGACAAGCTTTGCCTTGACCAAAACCCCAATGCGGGCGTGTGTACTAAGGAGAGGGTCTACGAGACGGTGGAAGTAGAGCCCAAGCCTTCCCAACGACGACTCTTGCCTGCTTGGGGTTTCAATTAAACTACCTGTTTTTTTTTTTTTTTTTTTTTTTTTTTTTTGGAAAATTACAAAATAAAGCAAAAAAGTTAAATATAATTTATTGAATATTGACATAGTTACCGTTTACAAACTTATTCCACTATGCGTCTAGATAAATCAATAATGATATTACAATTGCTGAGTCTTTCAACATATATACCAATTGGAGAATATATGCAGTGCACGGGAAGAATATCCATAAAGGAACGATTGGTAAAACTATTCGAACAAGAATGGGAATTAATGGTATCAAATGTTGTGACGTAGCAATTGGGATCCAGAAATTTATACCAGCGAACATAGGCAAAGGTAAAAGTTACTATCTGCAATTTGTTGTTGGTATCCATGATAGGCAATGATTGTCAAAAAAAGAACTGAATTTGAGCAGGGCGAAGCACATGGTTTGTAGAATCAATTTCATTAACATCTCGATAAAAGGCACGTATGTAACTACCTCTGGCTGAGGTAGCTTCACGAGAACTGTACCTTTGACCAAGAATGTTAATTGACTTGAATTTCACTACCTTTGCACTAACCTTGACGTTTCTATTATGCTCTAACATAATATTGTCGTCATCGTACATCACACATTCCACTTGAGCATCTTTGCCAAAGATATACGGATCAATATCGTCACTAGAATCGAAATATTTCTGGTAATAACAAAGTAATTGATCGTATTCATCCGATGTTAGAGCACTGTAAGCCTTGTTGAATTTCATAGACTTGACAGTGCTACATGGAAGTTGTTCAAACCCATAAGCATGCGTGTAACCACCGTTACCATTACTGTTACCAGCCAAATCGATGAACCCAAACAAATCAAAATCAGTATCATTTGCATTTTTTATCTCTTCAGACAAAAAAGCATTTTCGTAAGCCTTCTTCTTGCCATGAATATCTTCACCCAAAAAAATAGATTTCAGATTATCAAAAGACACATGGGGACCTAAATCCGGAATTGTTGACGAAGAAAAATAATCTTGACGGTGTACACTTTCCACAAATTTATTGACAACAGTTCTTTCAATGGATTTGTTGTTTGTGTTGACACCTTTCAAATCAGCATTGTACCGTTTATAATTAAAAGCATGGTGTGAATGAAAGCTTCCAAAGTCAAGCATTTGTTCCAATAAATGTACATGCTAGTGCATATTACTGTATAAACTAGATTTACCATACAAAATTTCAAACCCTTTACAAAAATCAACGATTTTGGCGTGACAGAGGCGAATATCAGAAATTTTAACGTTTGGCATACTCATGACCTGCATTGCACTGACAAAGAGCATCCAATTTTCGTACTGAGCATTTGTTAGACGGCTTTTTAAAAGCAAAGGTGACAGAAAAAGAGAATACACACGATATTCGTCGGCCTTGAAATACGCAAATCCATCACCAATGCAAATTTTTCTAGCAATAGAAGCGGTGTCGTATCCAAATGGCATGATCAAATTTCTAGCAATTGCTGCCATTTCCTTCAAATCCTTTTTCACAATGAGGCCCATTTTCAAAAAGACATGTTGCACTATTCTTTTGCAAGTACCAAGCCAGACGTTATGCATGGGATCGTACACAACAAAACGAACAATATCAAAATAGGGGAGTCCATGAAAGACACTCCACCTCGTACCATTTTGTCTCACCAGTTCTTGGCGTTGACTTTCGTTATAAGCCAATTTCCATTGATTGGCATACGCCAAATTTGATGCCATCGTACGCTTTTTCCAATTGCCATCCCATCCACCAGAAAAATCACGTTTCATTGGATCTTCTTCAAGAGAAGGAAACGGATGATCACATTTTCGGCAAGCAAACAAAGAATTATGAGCGCTAAACCCAAAGGTCTTTGCTGCTGCAGGTAGATCCAAAGTACCAAGAATCAGCGCACCACGGACAATCACTTCACCGGCGGTAGTCATCATAGCCACACCTTCAGCCATCAATATCTTGAGTTCTTCAACTAAAGGTCGCATATAATTATTAATTTGCTGCAGGTGAGCTTCTCCAGGTCCAGGCATAGCAGCAATAAATATCATATGACATTTTTTGTTTCTAACTCTTATATCAAGATTCAAGATAGTCAAATAGATAGCACCTACCGAGAATACACTATTAGCATAAGATTGGTACCAGTCTGCATTTAAAGAAAAAACGAGATTGGTATCCGATTCCTCAACAAAAGGCTTTTAAGCAGCAGCAGGGTCTAATCTAAATGACTTCCATACATCACCGTCCGTCACATCAAACATAAACCCATCTTTTTGTAATTTTCGGGTTTTCCAAGAAGTGAGTTTTTCAACAAACCCTTCGCGACCAAAAAACTGCCTCAACGTAGTAATAAGAGAGTTATAAATGTACGTACGCTTTAGATTTAACTTGCACGTTTTACTTTTGTCGTACAATTCGTTTCCACATCGATCTAATGGGCGTTTTGTGGTACTTAAAAATTTTGTAATAAAACTACAGCGTTGATGTCTTTCTCGTTCCTGTTGTGTCAATGGCATATGGTAAATTGCATGGCAACTACTGCAGCTGAGGTACTCCTTGATTCCTTGATAAAATTTGTCTTGGTACTTCATTCTGGAAGTGAACGTCTTCATTTGCTTGGGAAAACGAAACTTCAAGTCCAAAAAATTCCAAGACGATGTTCAAGTACAACATGACTACTTCGGCACCTTGCGTAGTGATATACTTGCCATACAAAGTCATGAGCAACAAAACAAAAATATATGCCACCGGCTCAGAGGGAAACAACGACGGGTCATTGGAAGCTACAAAGAAAATATCATTAGCACACAGGTGCTGTTGTAAACAAAAAATAAAGGTAGTACCTTGCTCTTCGGTAGTTTCCTCTTCGTCCTCTTTGACATTAACCTCTTCATCCTCACAATTGACCTTTGAAGATTCAGATTCTACTTGAGTTTGGTACTCAGTGTAAAAATCGTCTAGTCGTAAAAAAAAAGGTTTTAAATTAGTCAACGCTAAAACTAAACAAAAATAGTTTGAAGGTTCTGTTTACCTTCGTAAGTCTCCAAGTCAGGTTCATTTAATAGACTTTGGGTCCATGTTGTCAATTCCGCAATGTTATTGTAAAGTGGAATTTCTTTTGAATTCAAACAAGTAAAAAAAAAGGTAGAGTGAGTTTTAACAATAAAGTAACGTTGTGCTATTTCTCAAGCATACCTTGACATGGCAGACCTTGAATCAAAGTGTGCTTTTTTCTGAGGACAATTGCTTCAGGGTCAATTGCTTCATGTCTCTTACGAGTCTTCAAGGTGACAAAGCTGTATTCAGCAGGAAGTCCACCAGCACAATAACTTTTACAAAAGCAAGGTACTTTTGTAATTTTCGCCATTGGTAAAAAATAACTCGGTTGAAAAAGGCAAAGAAACCAAATAAAATAAAAAATCTCTCAAGTGCATTGTTTGGAACTCAGGGCCTGATCTCAATACTGCTAATAATAAGTAGTTATTCACTGTTGAAAACACTTTATCCTCTTCGAGGTATTATAGAGTAAACTTATTTGTCACAATTGGCTACTATAGTGTACTTCACTTTTTTAACCTTTTTTTGTAAAACGAAAATAGTATTCTGTACAAAACTGTACACACTAAAAAAAGTTTCAGCCGTAAATAAAACACCGCTTTGTTAGACATTTCCAGACGCTGAAATTTGAAAAAACTTTGAACGTAAATAACTCAATGAGTTTTACAGATATAAACACACTGTCAATAATGTCATACTCCACAAAGTTGGCACTATCAGTAAAAATAAAAAAAAATCAATTTTTACAAATTTTAACGATTTTAAAAAAAGACATCGGTAAACGCGTCGTTTACCGTTCGTTTACCGTATCGGTAAACGGGCTAAAAGTAGCTTTATCTGCAGTGAATCACTCTATCCAAATAGGCGTAATTGGACCATGATATGCCCAATATCATGTACTGTTTCATGGATTTTTGATCCATGATATTCTGTACGTAACATCTACCATTGGTCTTTCTTTACTAGATGCAGCTTTTCAATTGGGCATTATTTATTAGTTGTTGCTTGATAAGGGTATTTATTTAATAGATGATCCTTTACTATTGGGCTTCTATTATGAATCATTTATAAATGTGGTCATATTATTTGTTATTAAAAAAAGGTTTTATTTAAAAAAAATTGTGTTGATTGGATCCATTGATTATGACGCTATACAAGATCTTTAACTACACATACCCTTTTTTCGACGCAAAAATGATTAAAACGCAAATCTAACAGAAAATACCCGCAATTATCAACACAGAAATGGCAGTAAAAATGACGCTCCGGAATGGATAGAAAGGAAGACAAAAAATGTAAACTAAAAGCAGCAGCTAGAAATCAAAAAAAATATCAGTGTCATAATCCAAAAAAAAAAAGTACCTTTGTGCTGTCGATTCTATCGACCCAGTCACGAAACCCGACTATAAAAGTGTTGGTTAGTATACATTTAAGCTTTCGTTTATACATGTGTATACCTTATGAGAAAAACCTCTTGATAAGTAGATTAGCTACGAGAAGAGCAAGCCTGTTAATCAGGTAGGCCTTATTTTTGACCAGCCTAAATTTTTTTGTACGCCCTAATCTTGGGTCTGCCTACTTTGCAATGATGAGAGGTTAATGTCAAATAAACTTCTTTTATTTAAATGCTTACCTCTATTCGAATGCCTAAAAACAAAAGAAGGCACTCGTTTGCAATATAAGTTAGTCTTCCAAGTTCTTCTTGGCTGATTATTAAAAAAAAAAAAAAAAAAGAATGAGTAACCGAGAAATGTATTTTTGGGCTTTTTTTTTTTTTTACCTTTTTAAAAAAGGCAAGCAAAGGGACCAGCTACAACAAATTGTTAGTTTAAGTGCACAAAAACAGATGTAATAGACTTACCATATGGATTAAAGTGAAAAAAAAAATTGAGAAAAGTTAAAGGAAAAAAAGGGGATTTCAAAGAAAACAGTTTTTTTTTTGTTTTATCAAATCTGATCAAATCAACTAGATCTCTTATTCCTAAACCAGAAAAAAGATGAGTTTTGTTATCTCTGTTTCACAGTAATTTGGTACATAATCTGAATTTGGTTACTCCAACTTTCTTTCCTTCAAACAATCTTTCAAATGAATCGCGTTATTCCAACTGTTTATTCTACTACTACTACTACTACTCCTGCTCCTACTCTTCCTAACCCTGCTCGAAGATCTGGTCATACTATAGCATATCCCAGTGCGGAGGCAGCTGATGTAGAACAGCTTCGTTTGGATTTAGCTACACTCCAAGCAAGATTTGACGCGGCAAATGGGGCCCTTTTCCCCACTGGTCGTCGTAAGCGTGGAGATCAAACACTTCTTTGTGTGAGTTTTTAATAATTATGCATTGTATATGTTACTTAACTTCTACTAATAGTGGATTCTTCGAGATGCTTATTCTCGCTGCAATGCCGTTGATTACCTCAGCTGGGATTTGTCAAAGCCCTTGCTTGCTGGCAATCAAAATGTAGTGGATAAAATCATCAGCTACAGCAAAGAATCCAACCATTTCAATTATTATTTGAATGAAACTAATCAAGATTTTTCCGTCGAGGGTAAGAGAGTGGTCATGTCTTGTATTCGCTCAATCTTTGAGAACAGACAAGCCGATTTAAAAAAAACAAATCTCAGTCCTACTGAAAGGACAGCTATGTTAAAAAAAAACAGACTTTCTGGAAGAAAAGCAAGAGTAACTTAAGCATTGTCAATTAGCAGTAATGATGAAATAATTAATGTTTGTACCTATTTAGAAACTTGCATACAGAAAAGCGGCTTTTCAAAACAACAAGCAAGCCTTGCTTGCTGAATTCAGAAGCACGGTATTGGAGTGTGAAAAGATTCTTGTAACTGCCGTAATGTCGGATGATGAGGATGGTGAGCCCGATGCGGATGGTGACGAAACAATTCTTGTTTTGACACCATCATGGCGCAGCGAAAGGGTAAGTATGCATAAATACCACATTGCACGTATCTGATTTTTTTTTTTCAAACTTACAGCTTAACAACTTTCTTAAAAAGTTGGACAAGAAGCACAAGGAAAGTTTGACAAAACAAGGAGAGAGAAAGAAGCGTTCATCTACTATTGTATCATGTCAGCTTGATGATCAAACAAGGGGTCGTATCCCAGCCTGGACAATGCAATGATACATCAATGAATCTAGCAATATATTGTTTCTTTTGTAATTTATATCTATGTATTGGTTTAATACCTTTGTTTTATTCTGTAATTTTTTTGGGGATATTGATGATGATGTTTGTATTTTCGAATTTTTCACGCATGATACCAATAGGTGAGTGGATGGCTGAAATAGGCAAGATGCAAAATTCAGATTCATCTTCGAATGTGTTTTGATACACTTGTGAATTAATCGATTTAAAAGTTGTAATATCAAGTGGATGCAGTTTACAGAAACGTACAAAAGCAAAAATAAATGTGAAGACGGTCAGTTGGTTGTTCACATTTTCCAAAAGAATATCATGTCGAAAAAAATATTTGATTTGGGCTGGTCGAAGTTGGTTTTGGGAAATATCCGTGTTAATTTTGTAATAAGCTTGTATAAAGCTTCCTCTTGATGAGGCAGTTTCGTTTGAGTTGTATTTATTTCCAAGCAATTTGATTGAATGGAATTTGATGATTTTGTTTTGGATTTTGTCGGATTGTTGCCCAAATGAATAATTGTCAAGCATTAATGCCTGGTAAAAGTATTGGAAGTAGCTGCGATAGTATTTGATTAATAAAGCAAAGTGGTTTTCTGACATTTTTGTTGTGGATTTGTTGAATTTTAAAAACTTGATTGTCGAAACATGCAACTTTTCGAAACCAACAGCTTCATCGTCGACATCACCATTTTCTGAATATTCAATAAACTTGAATATATCAAAGCTTGATTGTGAGTCTTCGATTTCCGCCTTCAAAATATTGTCGATGTAATATTGTTGTGATCCATGAATGTCAACACCAACAAAAAGTCTTTTCAACCTGTTATCCAAGGTAGCCCCCAGACCCAACGAAGGAAAAGAATGAACTAAGTCCTTGTAATGAACTGTCTTTAAAAACGAGTTCATTACAGTTCTTTCGAACAAACTTTTCGAATTCGTATTCATACTTTTAAGCCATTTGTTACAACGTTCATAAAAGAATGCCGAATGAGATGGCAATGGTCCATAGTCCAGAATTCCTTCCTTGATGTGCAAATAAAAATGGATGTTCGGGTAAAGTTGTTTTTTTCCGTAAATACTAGTAAAGTCTTTGCAAAAAGTACGCAGCAAATTATGCGCCTTTTCCACGTCCGTCAAAGTAATACTTGTCAAATGCAGCAATTGCAAAGCCTCTACAAACACCATCCAGTTTTGGTACTTGGCATTTGATAAGCGGCCTTTTAGGAGCAAAGGTGACAAACAAACAGTAAACACCAACCACTCTGCTGTCTTAAAGTGAACAAATCCATCACCGTACCTGATCTTACGGGCTATGGACCCAGAGTCGTACCCAAACGGAAGAACAATCTTCTCACACATACTTGCCATTTCCTCCCTATCCAACTTGGTGATATCACCTTGTGGAATCCAGACTTTTGTCATGATTCGTTTGCATGTTCCAAGATAAAGGTTGTGCATTGAATCGAAAACAGTAAAACGAACAGGTTCAAAATAATCAAGAAGGTGGAGTTGCGACCATCTTGTACCGTTCTGCTTAACAAGCTCCGTTCTTTGTGCTGCATTTACGGCAGCTTTCCATGCCAACGCCTGCTCCAGATTCGTTTCCTTTGTTCTTCGCTGCCAGGTCTCATCATCCCAGCCTGAGTAGTCACGGGCATTCGAGCCAGCTTCTAAAGCATTGAACTTTCTTTCACATTTACGACAAGCGCAAATGCCATTGTAGAGCGTAAACGCAGACAGCTTTGCAGCTGCTGGTAGGTCAGCTACTACAAGTGTTAACGCGGCTTTGACAGTGAAAGTAGATCCGTTTGGCAGTTCCATAACCACACCAGACTTCAATACCAGTAATTCTTCAACAAGAGGAGCCAGATAGTTGTTGATCTGATCCAACTTGCTTTCTTTTGGGCCAGGCATAAGACCTGCAAGCATGACAAATGGTCTTGTGTCACGGATGTTTTTTGGCAAATTCAAAATAGTCAAGTATATAGCACCAGTTGAATGCATGCTATACGTAAAATTTTGGTACCAGTCTAATGGAAAGCATTAGGTTCGAGTCCGATTGCATGACAAAAGGTTCTTCATCGTTTTCATCAATCTTGAACGTGTTCCATACCTCACCATCATAAACATCGAAAAACGTTCCTTCTTTTTTAAGACCCCTGGTCTTCCAAGCTTTGACGTCTTCCGCAAAATTTTCACGCAGAAAAAACTTACGCAATGTTTCAATGATCGAGTTGTACATATAAACAGACTTCGGGGCATAGACATTTTTTTTACTGATAGTATACAATGGTTCATCGCATCTATCGGTCACTTGATTGTACATGTTGGTTTTTGTTGCAGCGGTACAAACAGGATGTAAACGTTGGTAAGCCTGGTTATGATCCATTGAATATTGTTTGTGACAGCTCAAGCAATCCACGTACTGAGTAACTCCAGAATGAAACAATTGATCGAAACAAAATCTTTTTTCGAAGGTTGATTTTTTTCTAGGGAAGCGGAATTGCATCTGGGTCATTTCCAAAGCAATGTTCAAAAAGGCCATGATGCATTCGATGGCTTCAGTAGTCAACAAAAAACGCGAGTTCAAAGCGATGATCATTAATACAAAGATAAACGCAAGAGGCTCTATGGGGAAAATGCTGGGATTTCCAAATTCAGTAAATGAAATATCTGCATAATTAAATAAGTGAGTCATTAAACATTACCTAACGAAATTACAGTAGCCGCTCGATTTAAGGCCGCTTGATGTAAGGCCATTCTCGATTTAAGACCACGAATTTTAAAAAAAAAAATTCCCCAGCCAAATGGCCTTAATGGCCTTATTTGATTTAAGGCCGCGACCATTTTTTAAAATGGCCTTATTCAGAGCGGAAAAGGTTAGTCACAATAAATTTTTAGCTGACAAAAATTATTTATGGCCTTATTCATCGGTCACAAGGAATATTCTGTAGAATACCCATCATTTGGAATTTTCTGGAAAGTAATTTTATTTTTTAGAAAAAAACTGACGAAGATCGGTTTGTTTTTTTTCAGAAATTTCGTCTAAGTTCGCGCGCAAACGCTTGATGAGCTTATCATCCGTATCATCTCGAGGGACAAAGTTTCTGAGCAAGGTCTCATACGAGAACTTCATCTTCGAGCGAAGATCCTTGAAATACTGAAATTCCTCGTGGCTTTCTTCTGCTTCTTGGTGCTCTTCATCTTCTTCCATTGCTCCCTCTATTTCTCCACCAATACCACTATCAGTACTTGAAGGGGTCCCAACAGTAATACTTTCAGTATCATAAGGTTGAGTAACTAGTAGATCCGACTCATCTGCCTCCAAATTAAACTCACTAATATCGTTTGAAGCTGGCCCCTCACCTTCCAGCATTACTGAAAGTTCAGAGACAACTCCTTTGAGACGATGAGCCAAATCGTCATCTATAGGCAAGCCCAGATCAGGAATAAGGTGGTCAGAATCATTGCCGGTATCGTTACTCAGAGCCCTGGTTTTGAACTGAATAATATTAGTGTGGTCCCAACAGTTTTTGATAGTGGATGCTTTGACGTTAAGCCACGATTCAGCCAAAAACCACAGAGCTTTTATTTCTGTCTTAGACAAGTTAGCCGAATCGTCCAATCCACTGACATATTTTCTAACAGCACGGCTGTACTGATGACAGCGAAAATGGGCTTTGACATTAGCAATGATACCTTTGGGCAATTTAGTCTGAATGAGTTATCAATTGAGAAATTTGTAAAAGCTGTTACCTGCATCAAGGGGTTGCAACTTGCTTGTCGTGTTGGCAGGAAGAAAAATAAGCTTAATATGGCTAAACTCCTGATGAACCTTATGGACAGAGGCATTGTCAAGAAGAAGAGCGATCTTTCTATTTTCATAGGCAAATGACCCATTCAAATGCTTGAGGTACTTCGTGAAAATTTCTGAAGTCATCCAAGCACTTGGAGAACAATGATACTCAACGTAGTGAGTCTGACCTATGGATAGCTTTTTATATTGTCCAGGTCTAGCGGCTGCACCCTTAGGTGTCTTCCTTTTGCCAATAACAATAGGATGTCCCTTATAAGTTCCATCCGAGTTAGTTAACAATCCGACTGTAAACCGTTCCTTGGACTTCTTTAAACCACCCATAGGCTTACTACTTATAGAACGCGTAGGTCCTTGTTCGTAGTACAAACCCTTTTCGTCAAAGTTCATAATGTCCTTTGGATCATAAGGCTCCAACAAAGTTTCAATCTTTCTCAACTGTTGAACAATGTTCTCAGTCGTGAGGTTAACAGAGCCATTATCACCATACATATGTCTCGACTTGACATTGATAAGACGAAACAAATTCGTTAACCAGCCATCAGAGAATGTCAATCTCTCCTTTTCAGGGAATTCACTCATACCGTACTTCTTGCATGCGATGAACTTTGCATATACCCTGACACTATCGCGGTTCACAGGCTGGCCACGAGAATTCATATCATTGATGAATACAGCAATGTCATTGTCCAGGTTAGCGAATGTTGACACTTTTACGCTTTTTCCTTTTGCATCAGCAGAATTGACAACCATGGCTTTGTAAATACTATCAGATCTACGTAAAATGTTGGAGATAGTTCTTCTACTAAGAACATCCTTGAGACTAAATCTAGTTTTAGCCCAAACGCCTAGTTCTTTTTGATTCATGTTTGAGTCCATATTGTGTTTATCACAGATAGCCGATTGCTGTTCGAGTGTGAGGCGAATTCTGATATCTTTTTCGGTAGTGTTGGCCATTATTTATTTGAAATATTTAAAGTATTAATATATAATCGAAAGAAAAAGAAGTAATAGAATGAACTGTTCCCGCCTGCCCTTTCATCCATGTGACTGTTAAACAGATTGTTATTTAAATCAGCGCACATTTGATTTAAGGCCACAATTTTGTCATTTTTTTTGCGGCCTTAAATCGAGCGGCTACTGTAAAGGAATGCTGTTGCGAAAGTAATTCATAAAGCCGAGGTAACTCATTAGCTGTTTACCAGTAGAAGGAACAGGCCAAGTATGTACATTCGACACTTTACGAGGATCCGGAATTAATTTACCATTAACAATAGACCATCCTAAAATGTGTATGCTTTTTTGAGCAAGAACCAATTTTTCAGGTGAAATTTGGAGATTGGCTTTGGTGAGACGTCGAAGGACTTCTGCTACACACTCTGTATTATAAGAAAGAGGTGGACGGGTTGCAATCTGAATATCATCGACGTATACTGAAACATAAGGAAGATCACGAAACAAATTTGAAAGCACACGTTGGGTGAAATTACCCATGAAGGAAATGCCAAAACAAACTTTGCGAAACATCCATTGAGAACCAGTATAGGGACAAGTAAAAGCAAGCTTATGACGATGTTCAGGAAGAACAAGGAAGCTAGTGAAGCACGAATGGATATCAATTGAGGAAATGATGGGAGACGGGCCAATCTTTTGGTGAATGTCCGAAATCATTGGAAATTGAAATTTATCAGTTTTGAGAAGAATTGAATTAAGGAGTCGGACATCAGCTACAACTCTTGGCTTTTTGAAAGTATAAACACTGTGGTTAGAATTTGGCTGTAAAAAAAAATCGTGAAAATGTTTGTTTCTCGATTGAAAATCGAGAAAAATTATTTTCTCGATTTTCTTTGTAGCGGCGTTTGGTAATAAATTCAAAAGGAGTCTTATATATACAAAAAAATATGTGTGACCCTACTGGTGATTGAGGACACTGATTATTGTACTACTAGAGTATATTAAATTCCCGTTATCAGGATATGGTTTAATTTTGGTACTACTACTACTACTACTACTACTACTACTACTACTACTACTACTATTACTACTGCTACTACTGCTACTACTGCTACTACTGCTACTATATATTATAATTTTAAATGCTTTGTTTATTTTATAATCAATTAATGTTTGATATAATGCTAAAACTAAAAGTTTGAACCACTACTATAGGTAATATTACCAGTACAATAGCTGACTACAGTAATCGCCACTATAGATACTTACCTTTGTGCATCAGATAATTTGTCAAAGACATCGTTGCTACAACGTAATTATTGTCAAAGAAGTCTCAAAGTACGTAGTTCCATATGTCTAAATCCATTTGGTAAACAGAGACCTGACAATGTAAAGTTTCACGGTGTAAGATCTATTAAATTGTGGTTAAAGTCTGTTACTCTTTATAAATGGTCGAACAATTACCTTATATGATGTGGTGAGGAGAAATTATGGTCCCTGTACATAAAAGTGAAATTATTAGCAAGTGTACATCTGTGGAACCAATAACAAACATTTCATACCTCAAACATAACCATGTATAAACAAAGCCTTGTATGAAAATTGTGTTATAACTATTTACAAGCTGTACCAAGATATGGAATAGCGAGCAGCTCAAGATATCATCCAAATGCCTCAACTGAGTCAGTGACTACCGTACAAAGAACCTATTGCAAGACAAAATAGCGTTTTAATATTCAAAGAAGACACAGACAAATACGAAAGTTACCAGAAAATGTTGTCGACATTACCAGAGTAGAGTAGTGAACCATATCAAAAGTATCTAGAGTATAAATAAAACTTTTGTTTATACTTACCTGACAAGATAATCATTACCCTAGTTTTTATTAAAAAATTGTTATTTAGACAAAAGAAACCACATTATACTCCCCCACCCCCCCCTCCCCTGCTATAAAACTTTCGAGTCCTTTTTTTAATTGGTCAAAACAAAGAATAGGACCGCTGTTAAGCGGCAGTTTATCATCAATTCAGTGAGAAGGTACAACAAACTAAACCATTTTATAAACGTGACATTCACGTGATCGTTAAAATGACTGCAAAAAACTCTAATTTACTTTAAAAACGTGTTATTTCTAAATGTAGTATGATAGGCAATACAACGCGCTAAGCAGTGAAGACAATTGGTTGTGCATTCGAGATGCATGCAGTCTTCGATGAAAAATGTGTATTTTTTTTTTCAGTTTTAAATATAATTTCAGCTTCAGGGCTTCATATTTCCTATAAGTGTCAAATATTCTTTTAGGTAAATTGTATATACCACCCCTAAAAATCCATATATGGTAATTTTAGTTATATACCACCCCTTCACCCCCCATTTTTTTAAGCTTAGGATCGGGATTTATAAAAAGACACGTTTTTGGTTGAGCGATAGGGGTGGTATATAAGATGAGAGTAAATATCCACCCTCTACCCAAGTATTTAAGCGCAATTTTTTGACTGTTAGGGGTGGTATATAGGATTAGGCTTGGTGGTGTATGAACCTGTCTGACCCACTGTTTTCTGGTAAGGGTGGTATATAAGACCAGGCTTGGAGAGGTGTATGTCCAACTTGTCCGGCCCGCAGTCTCTGGCAGGGGTGGTATATAAGATTAGGCTTGGACATACACCTCTCTAAGCCTGGTCTTATATACCACCCTTACCAGAAAACAGTGGGTCAGACAGGTTCATACACCACCAAGCCTAATCCTATATACCACCCCTAACAGTCAAAAAATTGCGCTTAAATACTTGGGTAGAGGGTGGATATTTACTCAACCAAAAACGTGTCTTTTTATAAATCCCGATCCTAAGCTTAAAAAAATGGGGGGTGAAGGGGTGGTATATAACTAAAATTACCATATATGGATTTTTAGGGGTGGTATATACAACCTCTCTTCTTTTAACTGCTAGAAACTAGCGTCAAACTAAAAATTACAAGCAATGAAATAAACAAATAGAACTTGACTATTACTATACGATTTTATATTTGTTTATTTTTTAAAAAAAAAGCCTTCGTTATTCCCCAATAATACTGAAACTATCCTCAACGTTGTCGTGGACCGCCTCAATTTCTTGCGCCGTGGGAGGGAGAAGACCGGCAGGTAAGAGCCCAAATTCAGCTTCGTAATCTCTGAGAGTGGCCAAAGGAGAGCTGCTCTTCGTCAAATTCGCAATGATGTGGCGGTGAACGGGCTTCAAGAAATATCTACTAGCCCAGTCCTTCTCCGTTCTTGCGATATGCTTTTTGTCACTATCGGCAGTCCTTTTGAAATAGTGGTAGAGGCGTTTCTTATGTTCATCGGGAATTAGCCTCCACTTGCAAAACACAAAAGGCTCATTGCCTTGAGCATCTACAATCGACCGGACAAATCGCAACATGACGATCTTGGCCTGTTTTTGCGCCGCAATGTATTCCCACCTAGCATGTCTGGCGACAACATCAGCAAAGGTACCAGAGTTAAAGTGTCTGTAAGACAGTCCAAACAAACTCTTCAAGTCCTGCTTGCTAGCGTCAGCCTTGAATAGACCACCTCTCGAGAGATCTCGTGCTACAACATACACATTATTGTCATCGACCACTCCAGAACGAACATAGTGTATGCTGATAACCGAAGGGAAGGTTATGACCATAGGAGCCAAATTAGCAGCAGCAGGTACCTCTTCGACTACCGAGTTGAGAACGGGGTCGTCCAGGGCTGTCTCAACAGCAGCAACAATCAAGGGGTACATCTTGCGGAGAGCATTGTTTACGATATTTTGAATGGCCTGAGCGCGGTCAGAGTCAGCAGAGATGTAGTTCATGTTTTCTTGAATTTTAAACAATAATAATAGAAAAAAACCAATAGGAGTCTATTTGGACCTGTACTTATATCTTGTCATATTCCACTATAGCTATCTGAGAAAAATGTGCCACGTGGTTAAATCTTGAAGAAAGCCATCTTGGGAATACAAATTTTATGGAACACGAAGATTTTTCAAAGATTTAAGCCCAGTAGGGTAAAAAAAATGTAAATTGACAACTGTGAAACAATAAAATAATAGGCCTAGCGTTACGAAAAGAAAAAAGAGGCAGATAAAAAATTAGAAAATGTATTACTGCTTATATCCCTTTTAGCTTTCTATTTGTTTTATCACAAACCATAAGTCGCATTTTTCTACTTTATTACAATGAGTAATTCAATTCAAATCAACACCTGCCGTCTTTGTCATAAGACTTTTGAATGTGCTGTCAAGTCATTCAACAAGCATGTACAAAACTGTGCTGCTATCACCGCTATGGACATGGACTTCTCCATGGACTTTGCAATGGATCTTGATGTAACACAAGTCCCTCTTGTTAATTATGGTCCTAATAATACTGATTCACCAAGGCTAAAATCATTTACCCAAAATTGGCAAACGTATGATAAGTAGTTACCCTACTTACCCAAGTCGGTCAATGAAGATAAGTATTTACCGAGATTTACCCAAGTCGGTAAATAAAGATAAGTATTTACTGAGATTTACCCATTTTGCGTAAATGAAGATAAATGGTCGCCAAGACTTACCCAATTTGCGTAAATGAAGGTAAATGGTTGTCCAAACTTACCCATTTTTGCGTAAATGAAAATAAATGGTCGTCAAAACATGCCCATTTTACATAAATGAAAATAAATGGCTATAAAAAACCAGTTGAAAGGTTGAATGTTTGGTATATTGAAATTTTTTATTGGTTTGTTTTTAGGGATGGGTAAATGGAAATCAATTATATATTGTTTAGAATTTCATAATAAAACGGTTTATATTTATTGAAAATGTAGAAACAAAATGTATTGGGGATAGTAAGCTAAACTTATTCCATAATGTAGGGTGTTACTCATATATAAAAAAGAGCGCTATTCAAGTTTGTCTTTCCCTTAAACAGAAACATTATGTATGGGTACATAGAGCCAGAACAGTGCTTTAAGAGCAGTCAATCATTTGTGTTAAGCATATGTTAGAAGGGGGTTTTTTTAAACAACTTTTTTAAAAATTACACTTATGTACGGCAAACAGATTTTAATCCATTAAATAACTAATACAAAAAAAAAAAGAGATTAATATTATAATCTATAATAAATAATTAAAAAGTTCCACTTACTTTTGGGAAAAGGCCAAGGTATTTTTAGCACCTAAAGTTATATCTGTTAGTTTTGTGAATCTAGAAACTGTACAAGCTTACATTAAAAAAACCAAAGAAAGTAAAATTAGTTTAAAAAGCCAAATATTTTATTTGGAAAAAATGGAAACAAAAAAAAAGTAGAGAGAAAGGAAAAAAAAAAAGAAAAAAAAGAGGGTATTTATAACTTTGTTCTCTTTTGTACCACCTTGCGGCTATGAAAAAAAAATGTTAAAAACGATCATCAACCACATCTATAAATTCGTTACCCTTGACGTTCTGCTCTTTTAGTTGTTTTAGAGGAAGCTTTACACAAGGCCTCATATTTAGCGTTCAATGCAGCAAGTTGTGCTGCCATTATGTTTCTTTCAGTTAACATATCAGCATCATTTTTTTCTGCTTCCTCCTCCTCATAAATCCGATCACCCTCCTCCTCAACATCCTCTGTAGTATCCTCTGTAGTATCCTCTGTAATATTCTCTATAATATCCTCTAATACTTCATCTACAGCCGCTTCGTTTTCGTTACCTTTTCCATTAATCTACATTACAGCGTATAAATCAGATTTGAGTTTTATCTAGTTTTATATTTGCTAACTTTGATAGTGGTCTTTCGAGGCAAAAGATTTCTGATAGACTTTCCAAGTAGACTAGATGTTGCCCAAGAACCATAATAGGCATACAAAGGCAATGCAATATCCCCCACGGCATTAACAAGAAAGTCTTCTGCCATCAAGCAATATAGCTTTTGGCTGTCAGAATCTAAGTCAGACCACTTCTTGATAGTTGGATGCCCAGGAATGATTGTTGCCATGGTAAACGTTGTAAAAGCCGCCTGGGTAACCGCGTATCGTTTTTCCATGTCTTCTGTTTGCTCTTTCTTGGACATAGGCAGATTCAAGTAGGCCATACCAGTAGCAATTATTTTTCCCTTTTCTGTCAGCTTTGTGATTTTGCCATCGAGGTCCTTGGCTTCACTTATCTTCAAGGCGTCACGCTTACCATGATGGTTCTCATCCTCCAACAAACTTCGGATCTTTTCTGCAGTATACGTTTGATTCAACAAGGCTCTTGTTTTCATTACTTCCGTGTTAACTGGTGCAGCAACTAAAGTAAACAAAAAAAAATCAGAATATATGATTTATTGAGAGGCAACATTAATTACCTTGCTTAGCTAAATAATTGCTTGACCCAAGTGCTTCTGCAATAGCCGTACTAATAATTTCCTTCATATTACCATGAATGGCCTTGGACACAGCAGCTTCAACAGCTTCTTGGACAACATTTTTAATCTGGTCAACAAAAGAAGCATTGCTTGAGAATGATTGAGGCATAGTATCAAATGAAAACCGAGTGTCTTCGATAGAGAAATCGTCGAAAGGGCTTTGATTGGAATAGTTCATATTAAATTCTTATTTTGAAGTAAAGTTAAAAGTTAGAAAGGAGTAGCGAAATATAGCATCTTTTATACCTATCAGTTACGGCTATCATTTTTAAAATGGTAATAGTTTAACAAGTCAAATGGGCAAGTTTTTTGTGGTGTATTGCTAAGCATGTTTTACTATACGTCATGGGCTGGTCAATCACAATATGTGACCTTACATAATAAATATTCGAATGCTCTCAACAGGTTCGCGTTTTATGAAAAAACCAGAGATTCCGTTTTTGAAATGAATTTTGAGATCGCTGAATGTCGGCAATAACGGAAAGGTATTGGTTTTTTTGTATGACGCGTCGGCTGTATTGAAGTAAGGAGCACTAGTGTTCTGTTTTGTAAGGTTGGTTGTATCCTAACAAAAAAAAAATTGAAATAAAAAGTCAAAAGTACTACAATGCACGCCTACCTAATTGGGAACACGGCCGAAGCTGCACCAATAAATGAGAGTCTTGGCCAATTTTTTTTTAATGAACGCAAGTGCCATTATGAGCGTTATTGCCGTACAATATCCTATAAAATAAAGCAATTTTTCAAGTTTGAATTCATTCTTCTCCTTCAAAATGTCTTACCCACAAAATAATGCACACTACGATGGCCCAATTCTCAAAAAACACAAACGATCCAATGTAACCTTTGCTTCGGCTTTACTATCGCAACGATTATCCGCAATGACATCCGGTAGCCAAGGTTCTGACATCCCTGCTCAAGATAAAACGTCTTTGGAGGATGATTTTGATTATCTCAGTTTTCACGGTATGGATAAATCAGAATGGGTTCGAGTAAGTGACCAGGAAGATAACGGTGACATCAATTGGCCATATGATGAAGATGTGGAAGAAGTGATTCAAGAGCAAGAAGAAGATATCTTCAGTTCTACAAATGGTAAATAAATTAATCCTCGTTTCTATGCTGTCATAGTTGCTTGGCCACATACTTATTTGCACCATCTACATACAGTGCCCCCAGAAAAAAATGAATCCGTTTCCACTAAAGAGTCTGGTTATACCATCTGCGATGTCAAAGTTCCATCGAACTCTTTTACCACTATGCAAGAATATAGTATCCGTCTTGTAAATATATGTGAAGAAAGCAACATCTGTAGAGAAGGTCATAGACAAGTTACCAAGTTGATTAACGAAATGCTGGCCGACGAACTTATTAGTAAGTGAATATACAAAGTTATACTACGACATATACTAATATTAGGTTACTCCTTTAGCCAAGTCCAGTAAGATGTTGGCCCGAGAAGCTTGTGACAAACTTGTCAAAAGTAAGGTTCCATTGCAGCTTGTGAGAAGGCATGAGATCTGCGGTTCTAATGGCTGCTATTTGTATGACGAACTGAATGATAAAAATCTAGATGCTTGTCCAATTTGTCATGGTTCCAGAGAAATCAAAAAAGAATTAACCACAGTTAAAATTGCAGAGAAGATAGCTGAATTAATAGCCTGTGATTCAACTCGGGAAAGACTTGCTTACAGATCAAACAAATATCCCAACAATAAAATCTTACAACAAAACACGTTGCAAAGAAAGGTCTACACGGATGCATTTGACGGCGAGCTCTTTACTGATTTTGTCAAGCGAGGATACTTCGATAACCAGTTTGATATTGCGTTGAAGATTGACATCGACGGGTTTCAAAGCAAGTTTTCGAATACAAAGATGACAATGATCCATTGTGTGATTTTAAATTACGACATTTCAGAAGTAAGTGTATAATTATTTAGACGTAACAGCCAACTCACATACTTTACAGCGTTTCACGAGAGAAAACACCTTCCAGATCGGAATCATTTTTGGAAGTGTCAAGGTGAACCTCAATTCGTATTTAAAACCGATCATCAACGAACTGGCCAAGTTAAATTCAAGACCACTGCTTGTTAAACGAAATGGACAGCAAATTGCCAAAAGCAGAGTTTGATGTATACCAGCTATTGTGATCAATACTAACATACATCATACATTGGTTTGCTTATCGAACATTATCAATTTGACATGTTTCTCATTTCGTGACATAAAATTAATATCTGTTCTTTAATTATCTGTTTAGCCGATTTGTCACTACTCTCTGTTTAAATTGTAAACTCTACAGAACCTGATTTGATCTGTCTCAAAGCACTGTTACTGAATTATATATTCTTATATCTTTCCCGCAGTACATGCTTCCCAATTGGACATCGATCTTATCAAGTATATGACTCAGTAGATACTCGGTAGAATTCATGAACCGATGTCTCTTATATAAAGGCCCCAATTTTAATCTTAAATAAAAAACAATCATATAAGTGTCTGGTACTTTCTAGTCTCTCTTTATTATTATTATTTTAGTTGTATTTGTCTTACGGATACATCAGAGTTACTGTAATGTTTATCTCTGGTGATGGTGTACAATGTAATGAATTGATGAATTTCGGTGGTCATTGTTGTACGTATGGATGCAGATTTTGTTTGACCAAAGGAAATCATAGAGGTGATGTACGTGATAACAACGGTATAGTCACAAAGGGTACACATGGCATGTATTTTGAGAACCGAAATCAACAGTTGAGATCAAGAGACAGTTTACTGTTAAAAGATAAAAGCGCAATATATGTAAGTAAACCAAATTGTATTTAATTGGAAAGATGTTTACCATAATTCTACGTATATAGCTGAATAACACATATAGTATCAATGGGCCTAGTATATTCGAAAATCTCGTATCCTTCCAGTCAACTGCCTTTCATCCAATTGATGAAATGCACATGTTTTCCAATATTGCCAAAGATATATTTTCAATGCTTTCCCCAAAATATAATCAACATTTTAAATACTGCGGTAATGAAAACCAATATCCGTTTGAGCTCTCAAACAGTGCATTCGTGGCTATCAAGAAGAGTATGGATGCATCTAGACCACTTATACCGGCATCATGTTTTAAAGGAAGCTGGCTTGCAATGGAACCTAACAATGTCAAAGGCTTGTATCGTTCTGCTGAATGGTTGGACTGGCTTCTTTATTGTTTACCAACTCTCATCTTGTCCCAATTTGAGAATCCTCAGGTGTCCGACGGTTTTCTTAACTTGGTACGCGGCATAGCTCTTTCAATGCAGTTTTCAATTACTAGTGCCGATATCAAAGAAATTGACAGGTAGGCACACTGATCCGCTCTCTTACTTCCATAATCCATGATCACTAATCAATCCTTAGCAGATGTTTCGAGCATTGGTTTAAGTTTATTGACAAACTCATTTCCGAGAAAAAAATCTCCAACTGCATATACAAGATAAATATGCATCAACTTTGTCACATCACTTTTATTATCAAACAATGTTCTATTCTTCGCTGTGTTTCCGTTCGTTCTATGGAAAGAGAAATAGGTTAGTACATAATCGTGACAAAAAAAAGGCAAAAAAAAACTTACATTTTTTAGGCGCGTACAAAAAAAAAATGAGATCGAGAGTAAACGCTGGTGAAAACGCCAATAACATAATGGAACGTACAGCTTTATACTCATTTCTGAGGAATACACAGATGATCAATTTTGATCCAGCACCACCAAAGATTGTCACAGACTTTGAAGATCACCCGACTGGTAATACCGACTTTGGCCAGCTGTGGGCCCCTTTTTATGATCCGTTTGAAATATCAAATCAACCTGATGAATTATGTCTTGTCGGTGGAAGCCTATTGTCGATGAAAGCATTTGTTAATGCGTTGAGATCGTACAAAAAACGACTGTACAGCATACCTGGTCCATCCAAAAATATTGATATTGGTGTCGCTTTCATCAAACCCGCTGGAAAACTTTGGCAAGATTCGCACGTCTACTCAGCGGCTATTTTTAAACAAGGCCTATCTCGTTCAATTACACAGCGCGGGGGTGAATATGTCCTGTTTCATTCTACCCATAAGATTAGAAGGTAAATCTACTTTTCAAGAGGAATACAATCAACTTACATTGTGTTAACGTTCTAGTAATTTTAGTGGTAATTCGACAAGGCAAGTAACTAGCTGGTATGTTGGAAAGGTATTATTTTTTTTCAAGTATTCGTTTGATGACGTTGGAAGTTTTTATGCTGTTCTTGAGGCAATGAAATCACACTCTGCCGCTTCTCATAGTTCTTGCATTCCGACAGTAGTTCCATTCAAAAGCAATGAGGGGAAAAAAATAGTTGTTGTTGATATTGCCGATATTGTTACTGTTGTTGGACTTCTTAAAATGGTGAATCATACAACCACCGGTAGAACAATTACATACAAAGAATCAAACTCTTTGTTTGTTATTTCTCCTTCGACATGTTTTGATACCGACATGAAGAAAACTGCTGGATCTATAGTAAATTTATGTTGAATAAAGAAAAGATAGTTTTCAATACGCTCTTACAAAAAAAAAACATGTTGTCTAAAGAATCAGTCCAGTCACGCGCCCCCACGTCATTAAAGTAATAAGTAAAGACACTAAAAGGCTTTAAAATTTCCATCAAAACCAGGAACAGAAGGCAAACGAGGCCATCCACATAAGATTAATGCCTATAATTATTTGAATCAATCTTGGCATATACAGAATTTATTTGCTAAATTGAAAATTTTACATATGCATGCTAAAATATACTGAAAATTTTTATTGTCGGTAAATGATGGTAAGTATTCGCGCAAGATTTATCAATGTGGGTAAATGAGGGTAAGTATTCACGCAAGATTTATCATTGTGGGTAAGTAAGGGTAAGTATTCGCGCAAGATTTATCATTGTGGGTAAATGAGGGTAAGTAGTCGCCCAATAATTACTATTCTCGGTAAGTCAGGGTAAGTAGTCGTCAATCTGTAGCTTCAATTACTATTTAATAGGTGCGGAGTTCTCTTTCTCGGTAAATGGCTATTATTGGAATAATATGCGTCACACAATTTACCAAGATTCGATAAATATTTACCTGGAGGTAAATTATCTATAAAAATAACTTACTTATTTATTTCAAACCGGTAAATACTTACCGCCTGCCATATATTTACCCAAAATTAGGTAATTACTTGCGCAGCGGTAACTATTTGCCAATATTTATCAAATTTATGTATTTTGGGTAAGTAAATATAGCCTTGGTGATTATGTTACTGCTGTTGACCCCGAAGAAGGCGAGGCTACTACTGACGATGAAGAGGTATGTATTTTTATCAGATTTGCATTTGCACTTTTAAATTTACTTATTCGTATAATATAAGGTCTCTGAAGCTGGTGGAGCTGATGACGAGTATGATTATGTTCTTGAAAAGCATACAGAACACCTCGAGAACATGGATGTTTGTCGTAATTTGGTTGACCGTGATGAACTTGATCCCATTGTTGTTTCTGGAATTAGTACCTACTATGACTTCATCAGCACTGGGATATCAAGAAGGGTCGCCGAAAAGATGATCCGGGTCAGTTGTGAACTAGTTTTGAACATCGAGGAAAAAAGATTGCTTAAGCAGTTTAAAGGTAATGACTACTTAAGTCTGAACATATATTTATGTTGTCATTTAACATCATGTAATCAGGACCCGAATACCGTGAGAAATCACAAATGTACCTAGAGGAGCTGCTGATCAAGGAATTAAACAAGATCAAATCTTTCAGCTTACACAAAGCAGCAAGCAAAGTAGTCGATATGACTACAGACTTTGTTAAAGTTTTGCATTTTTGGGGATGCAAGCAAGGATGCAAGGTTTTCGGAATCGACGAGCCAATGCATGCGGTGTGTGTGTTTTGTGAGAAGATGAACAACGCCAATTCCAAAAAAACTAAGTTGAATGACCGAAACAACGAAGAGAGATGCGATGAAGCCGAGTTGATGATCCGTGCCAAGCAGCCTATCTACTACATCGAAATCAAGGGACAGTTGAAGTCGTTTTTTGTGCACCCCCAGAGCATCGACAACTTGCGCTATGGGAAAAGGTATGTGTCTGTACCCGGTGTCTATCATGACATACAAGATTCGGAGAACTATAAGATTATTTCTCAGGAAGATGGTCTTTGTGATCCGGTCTCTTCAGACTCTAACCAATTGGTTAGAGAGACTTTTATCTTGTATGGAGGACTGATGAACGATGGATACACCTCTAAAGAAATCACTCAATGAACTGGTGTTTCACCATATTTCATTTAGTTCTCTACAGTCTGTCTCCCAGATTAAGGTATGTTATATCCACATAATAATATTTAAGGGATAATGCTTGATTTTAATTAATTCGTTCATAATCTTAGATACAAAAATGGCAATACCATTCAACTGGTGGTTGGTCCTGGCCCCAAAAAAATTTTCTGCATGAAATCATATTTGGCGCCTATTTTATCTCAGTTGCAAGAGCTCGAGGATGGTTTTGAAATTATAAGCAACAACCAGATATACTTTGTCAAACTCAGAGTTATAATTTGTGGCGGCGATACGCCTGCAGTAAGTGCTGTGTATAACTTCAAAGGTCATATGTCAAGACATCCCTGCCGTTTTTGTAAAGTTGAAGGAGTGCAAAAGTCCAGGCCTTCCTCTTCAAGAATCAGTACTCCGTAAGTTTAAATCTGCCACAATTTATAATATATTCACTGATGTATCAAACTTTAGTGTAACTATGGAGCGCTTACAAAAGAGAAGAAGACTGGATGAAAGGTAAAACTATAATGTATACAATTTAAGGACAATCCATCGTGCTAAATATAAACATCAAACCAATAGAATTTTAACTACTTCCGCCTCCGAAGGTTCAACCTCGACTACCATGGCTGATGCTACAACCAGTAAAACTGGAAGTACATCATACCCAATTGATACCACTGCCGATGACCGTGACTATAGTATGTCTACTTTGGCAGAAGAAGAATATACCCAGATTTCTAAGCAGGCCTTAATCTACAAAAAAAACAAAACGATGTTCATTGACAAAGTAAGTTAGATGTAGTTTTTAAACTATATAATGATAACAATATCAATATATTTATCTTATAGACATATGGAATCAAAGCGCCATTTCCATTGGCACCACTCAACAAGTCATTCATCAATTTATATCAAGCTGGTCTTGATGACCTTCATTTCATTAGCAGAGGATTAAGTCTCGTTATCTGGAAGGCGTTCACAACAACTTCTTTCACAATCCTCTTATACCCAAATCATCCACAAGTATTAAAAATATTAGTTTTACTAATAATATACCTCTTCAACACTTGTTTTATCCATTCACCCTTAATATCACACGTCTCGATGATATCAAAACTTTCGTTGACAAAGAAATCACAAATACCCGCTGTTATATCCCCCCTTTTTTTGCTGGCAGCTACTCGCCGCTCCATGGCAATTACAGAGCAGGTAATATTGTATACAATTTAAATTAGAAAGCATGCTAATAATGTAAATTTATTTATGCAGTCGACTATGAAGACCTATTCCTCAGAATTATACCCTCCACTGTTTTTCCATTAATGCAAGTTCCCGCTGCTAGAGTTGCTTTGAATAAGCTTATTCTCGCTGTTCAAATATCTCTTCAGTGGTATATTAGCGATACCCAACTTGAATTAATGCATTCGTAAGTACCTCCAGATACCGCATAAAATTGAAACATAATTAACCTTTTTTTTAAAACCAAAAAAATCCCCCACTTTAGTTGTTTCAACAAATACCTTTCTTTTCTTCGGGACTGTGTCGATCATAATACCCTTGACATCAGCATCTTTACAGTTACCACCCATTACATTTGCTATGTTAAAGACATAATCAGACGTGCTGGCACTCTGAGGTCAATTAGTTGTCGTAGCTTAGAGAGAGAGATCGGTAACAATTAAACAGGTATACTACATAACATTCATACTTACATATTTATTGCCTAGGTCGCTTTAAAAATTTGATGAAGTCGCGTTCCTCGCCAGGCACCAATTGCTCCAATGTTTGTGTTTTGGTAGCTAGAAAGAAAGTGATTCAGCGTTTATACCCAGATTGGAAAGAGTTTAATGCTGTTGATCAGTTGGAAGAGATTTCCAATTTTTCTTTGTCCCAGCAAATTCTCGCCCCCTTCACCAATATCACCCACCACACTGCACCCATCGGAACTAGTCAAGATTACCAATACGGTAAAAGAACGTATATCATCAACACCAAATTAATATATACCCTTTCAAGAGACGCCAGTCAAGACTATACCCTCTATGCACGACATAAAAATTCATCTTCGACTACTCTCTTGAAAACTGATATTCTGTTCTCTATCGGTCTTTCTTGTACTCCCAATTCTTTATACCCATCATACCCTTCTCTTTTCACCCTACTCCAAGAATATCTCATCAGAATTCTCGGTCACCATCACTATGTCATCCTACCCCAAAAAATCATTTTCTTTCAGCATGCTGATCTTCATATCCAGGAAATTATTCCCAACCATGAAAATGGTTTGAAATTCGATGCTGGTCATCAATCATACCCTATTCACAGTAAGCTATCATCAGTCAACAAGAAAAACGGCGAATACAAAGTCGATTCTTACAAAAACAAACGTTTTGTTCTTTACAAACGCAATACGTAAGTCTTTTAACTATTTATCTATGTTTAATTTACTAATATATTTTCTAGCCTCTTCAACAATGTTACCACCACTGCACTGTGTGTAGGTGAGGTACTTTGCTTCATATACCCCACAAACAATCCTTCTTCCCTTGTCGTCCCTTGTCCATTATACCCCTTTTCTCCCATGGCTGTCATCTCTCCTTTCAAAAATGTCCAAAACCCATTTATTGACAAATACCCTTTCGTTACAAATCTCAATGACAGAACAAGAGTCGAACTTATACCCATGACCGATGTCTTGCACATTGTTGCTTTACACAAAACATACAGTAATAACTGCAAGCTCGGCTCATCGTTGACTATTGCTACAAGGAATGACAAGTACAACTTCTTTTCACCCCGAAGCCCCTTAGGTCAGAGACCTACCTACCCCTTTTATACTCATGATGCTGGTCGTCCTCTGAGAAATATACCCACACTTTTTGAAGGTGATGTTGATGAAGATAACCACTCTTTTTATTTTTTTTCCCATAATAAACTCAATCTTAATTTGGAATAAAATCTACTGTATCATACTAGCGCTTACTGTTTATATTTTTTTTGTGTACCAACTGGCTTTAAAAGCATCTTCTTTTTTTTTTTGTACTTCATGATAAACCTGAATTAAAATTTTGGTAGCAATTTTTTTTTTTTTTGTAAATTCACCTGTAAAAACTTCAGAACCAGCTCACATTTATGTTACACATTCTTTTTAATCGAGAAAACTTTTCAAATTCGAGAAAACCCGCCACTTTTCTCCATTTTCAAATTTTCCCGATTTAAAGAGGCTGTTTTAACCACAGTGAAACACCATGTTCATCTTTCTTACTAACACAGAGGAGAGGAGAATTAAAACCTGTATGACATTCGGCGAGTTCAATGACTCCTTCCTTTTGCCACGTATCAATTTGTGCAAGAACGGCGGTACGATATGCTTCCGGTTGAGGATACTGCTTACGATATGCTTCTTTACCAGGAATAGTGTCTAAACGAACTATTGAATCGGGCAAATTACAGTAAGTGTTTTTCAAGTCAATTTGAGCATTACAGTTTAATAATGGCTTTAACTTGGATAGCATCATCTGACATTCAGAATGGGAACCAAAAGGGCTCTCATTAGGTTTAATTTCTTCAGGATTAATAGGAGAAGGTAAAGCAGGTCCTGTATAATCAAACCAAGAAGAAACTAATCCAGTTATACCAATGTTTAATTTAGGCAAAATATCAAGTTCAAATAAAAAAGGCACGTTTTTAACATCTGAAAAGAAGTCGAAGATTTCAAATTTGAATTTAAATTTGATTTTATGATAAAAAATATCTAAAAAACAGTGACCAGTGCGTTGTTGATGAGATTGTTTATGGCCAAGCTGAATACTTCCAGAAGAAGGAAAGACAACAACAGAAGAACCAAGGGATTTAACAAAATCGGGAGAGACGATCGAGAATGATGCGCCTGTATCGACAACAGCAAATGTTTTAGTGTTTTCTAAAATTACCGGAATAAGAATGGAGTTAGACTTATGAGAAGGCAATTGTGAATATTGATTATACGTACAAAGTTGAGATTGCTGGGCGACCATGGCTTGGAACACTCAAATCAACGTCTTCCATTGTAATATCATCGGCTGATGATTGTGTGGAATTGTTAACTTCGTTATGAAGTGGGGTGGTAGACAAAGAGTCACCGTCATTGAGATGCATAGCACCCAAGTACTGAGAAGCACTGTTGATATCCGAACCAGGTGCATTACGACGTGCAGTATTGCACTGATGTCGAGGGGTCCAAGGTGAAACACCACACTTATAGCACGACGAGGGCTTGTTGCTGTTAGTGTTCTGAGAAGAACTAGCAGACGAAGGACCAGAAGCAGAGTTCAACGCAGCAGTAGCAGAAGAAACAACACGACAGTTCACAGTGTTGTGTGTGTTAACCTTGTGGAAAGAGCACCAAGAACCAGTACCAGATGGTTTCTTGCTTGACCCAGAAGACGAAGACGAGCCAGAACGAGAAGTACTAGTACCAGGGGAACCAGCAGCAGCAGAAGAAGAAGAAGCCCATTTAGAACGTTTAGATCCAACGTTGTCAGACAAATCTTGCTTAGCAAATCCACGCTTGCTCTTGTTCTTGGAAAGTTCCTTTGAAAAATCCTTGACCAAGTTGATAATGACTTCAACATTAGTCTTGCGAGATTTTTCCAAAGTAGCTTTGGACACAGTAACCTTGTCATGAAGATTAGCTGGAAGAGCACCCAAAAACTTGTTAATAAGAACGGAAGTAGGAGGACATTGGTCAACCGCACGGCGACGCAAGTTGTTAAAACGATCGATGAAAGAATCAATCGACTCGTTTTTAGCCATCTCAATGTCGATGAGAGCAACTGCAGCAGAGGAACGATCTTCGTCGACAGTTAAACCGTAATGGTCTGTAATAGCCAACTTGAACATAACCCACGTAACAGAAGTCAAACGAGTTTCACCAAGAGAAGCCAAGTATTGTTCCTACCAGGTTCTTTGGGAAGTAGAGAGGCAAGCAGGAACCAAACGCTTGAAATTGGTGTCGTAGTCGAGGTTATGTGAAAACATAACGTCCTCGAATTTTTGAAGATAGGCAGTAACATCAACAAAAATGGGAGCCTTGGAGTTAAAGCAGTGACCTTCCCATTGGAACAAGGGTAAGTTAGGAGGGACAATGTTCGACTGTTTGACCGTTCGGGGACCAGAAGAGGAACCGAGAGAAGCAACCTTATCAGCAGCCACGATGGTAGCTAAGAGGACACGCAAAAGATCACCTTTCACCTTACAAGCTTCGAGAAGCTTGAGTCTTTCCTCGACTTCAGGAAAGCGAAGAGCAGTAGCAGTCATCGTACCGAGTTCAGCCTTGAGAATGTTGATGCTGTTTTGAGTTGACTCAATGAATGGGTCAACAGGGGTAGCAGCAGGAGTAGAACCAAGGTTGGAAAGAGAATCACCCATATATTCAGACATGGCAGAAGAAGCAGAGGCAGGCATAGTAACGATGAGGTAAGTTTGAATAAGTTGAATTGGTAAAAAAAAATTGATGTATCCGTAAGACAAATACAACTAAAATAATAATAATAAAGAGAGATTAGAAAGTACCAGACACTTATATGATTGTTTTTTATTTAAGATTAAAATTGGGGCCTTTATATAAGAGACATCGGTTCATGAATTCTACCGAGTATCTATTGAGTCATATACTTGATAAGATCGATGTCCAATTGGGAAGCATGTACTGCGGGAAAGATATAAGAATATATAATTCAGTAACAGTGCTTTGTGTGATAATTGTAGTATAAAAGGGAAATAAATATGAATAAAAAAACAAGTAAGAAATGAGACTCTTTGTTACTTTATTTTAAGTTGGAGAGTTTGTCATGATAAAAATAGAGGTCCTTTTATATTCAATTATTACTTCAAAGATTCTTTCTGCGTAGATCGAATTTACTTTTCCCGAAATCTGGGAATAGAAGGAATTAGATTCATAAATCAGTTACATATGAAACTTGACATATTATTTGTATAATATGTGTCTGTGATTCATATCCAGAATCTACTAGCGACTCATCGTTTATCCATTCTATGATTGCAATCATTGATTGGATTACTGGATGAATTATTTCGATCTAGAAGATACGGCAGCTGCTCGACCAACCGGAATAGAGCATGGGGTTTGATCTCGGTATAGTTAATGAGCTGTGCTGGAACTGTGTCGAACAATAGAAATGATATTCGCTAAAGTAGGAGTTATAATATATAATGTGTATGTATTATAACTGAAGTGACAAATTAAGTAGTAATTATATTGGATTTATAAGGAGTAAATACGACAAGACCAATTCTGGGCAGATGGTGGTAATGATGTACTAGCCATAGCAATAATGACAGTTCTATTTAGCTCATCTCTTTGTGTGAGAATGGCGGATACTGCATATTGTGACGCATCAGTTTCCAAATACATCTTTTCAGACATTTTAGGAGTGTGTAAGATAGCTTTTGACATAAGTATCTTCTTTATACTATTCAATCTTTCGGTATGGAGTGGTGTCCATTTTTTGAGAATATTCTTATCATTTCGGAGTGCATCCAAAGGTGCTGCGATTTTTGATATCGTGGGTACATACGCTCTTAAATATGATACGACGCCCATTGTTGTGTATCAGGGTAAATGTAAAATTATAAAGACAGTTATAGAGTAGTTTGAGACTGTTTATAAGATTGTCCTTTATTATGAAATAAAAACCTCTAGTATTTATATAAAAGACTTGTCTGCTGAGTTATCACTTTGATATTATTGAAAGTTGTTCTTCGTTACCAAATATAGATACCAATATTGCTTGTTGCTTCACTAATGCACGTGTCCTCAATGACTTAGTTTCCTTATACAACGGTATTCTCGTGCTAACGAAATACTAATGATATAATATCTAATAGTACTAACTATTTCTTTTTGGTATGATTACTAAATCATGAATGATGTATAGATGTTGATATGTTCTTATTGACAATAATATGAGTGTAACCTAGCTAGATCACCACAAGTAGAGTTAGAACTTTCAATTCAACGATATGTCAATTCAACGATATGTTCAACGCACGATCGTTGAATTGAAAAAAATTTCAACGCACGAACAATGTGCCGATCGTTGCTACACATATCGTTGACAATTCTGTGGTATTTGATAAAATAGCACCAGGTAAAAATAATGAGATAAATGTGTATTTTTTATTGTAGGTAAAAAATAAACTAAAGAACTCTGCTGCTATAAAATAATCAATCCTTTTATATTGAACAACTGCCCCTGGAAGTTAGTGAGTCAACCTTTCTGGTTTTGGAATAAATCTATACTCAGTTTCCCGCCTTTTGTTAAATGAATTCTACTCGTTAGAATTGACTTCAATTAACATTGTCCTAGATCAAAGGATCCGGGAACACTTCTTATTGTGTTTTTCGGAGTAGAAAGAACCAGTAAGATAATGTGTAACGGTAGCTGTCAAAAGGGGCATAACATGAATTATGGTTAATTGGCTTCGGCAGAACATATTTGTAATGTTTGACCTCTTATTAATTCAACGGGTTCTTTTAACCCATCTGTGAATGAATAAGATATGATCCCAAATATAGAACATCTTATCGATGTTTGTATGTTTGGTTGCAGAAAGTAGGCATCCATTTGATTATGCACTATTTCTATTATACACTTATCAGTCGTATAATTTGTATCAATATATAAATAAATGAACCATTGATAATGATAGCTGTTCTATTCTCTCGATGGGTAGCTAATCCATTGAGGGAACTATCATTATTAGATTTCTCTTTTTTATATTCTTGATTTAATTGGAGTGGGTTTTTAGTTTTCCAATTTAGGTATAGTAACTCAGTTGTGTATTATTCTATATGCAACTTTTATCCCTATATCCATTTAAGCCAATCATGCCACCTTTTATATAGAAGTATGTACTCGAGGTAGAGGTAGTTGTGTAGTAGTATACATATGTATGCTATTACTCAACATTCAAAGACATTTTATTTTATAAATTATAACTTTATACGATTTATTTATTTACTCTTAAATGAATCGTACTCAAATACGACAAATTCAACGATCGGTAAAAAAAAACAGTCTCAAAACAGTCTATCTCTTTTTTTTTTTTTTTTCTCTTTATTCTATTACTATCTCCAAGCCCACCATAATACATGACGAAAAAAAATAACGCGGTGGATAGAACATTAGAGCTAATATGAAGTGGAACAACTAAGTTTGGACAAGTCTAGTCCGAAATCAGAAGACTTTGACCTGACTGGTACCTCAATGTTACAACTGGGAAGGGTAACACTCTTTTTAATAGGTTCATATTCTTTTATGAAACTGAAACTTATTGAACTAAAACCACGTATGTTATTCTAGAAAAAAGGGTTATCTACGAGCAACTTTATCAAGCTGAATTGTATTTGAAGAATCATGTTTGACCGTAAGCTTTTGTAAATTCAACGATGAAAGAACAAATATACCAGTGCAATCGATGTTAATAGATCGAAAACAAATATATTGAAAACAGGTGCGAGTGTTTCTTATTGTAACTGAGAAAAAAATTAGACCAATATAATCGGTTATGTCTGTATGAAACCTGTGGAGTCTTTTAGTGGTAAGCCAAAAAAAAATTTTTTATGGTCGTGCTCTAACATTCTTAACAGCAGTACATCATTAAGCAATTCAATCATACAGTGTAGATAATGACATTATACTGAGTTGAATATATCAGTAACATTGCATGAATATCCATACAAATGGAGATTTGAAAATCAAACAACCGCCCTGAAAGAAAAGAGAACTGTGGTATTATAGGTCATATATGTGAGACATACCATCGTTTCTGCACTTACGGTAAACCAAAAAGTAAAACATGTTGTTGAGGATATTATAGATTTGTTCATACTGAACTATTGCATTTCAAACAGAAAGTAAAGTCGTAATGACATATCATACTATTCTACATATTCCCACTTTTCATCTTCTATCTTGTTGCATACTGTGCATGTGGTGTAACCACTTGTCGAGCACGGTATATGTTAACCCCACTCAATAGTTTTACACGTACAAGGTTATCGGTTATTGAATAATCTTGATACAAAATCTTTCTTAATTTAATTACGCGACTGAGATTCATTTAATCCCATTTTGCATTATACGAGTACGTGATGTTATTCGTCAATATGATTGGATAATAAAACCACACCGTATAGTCTGTGGGTTGATATCACGTTTATCATTTTACATAATATTCCATTAACCGTGAGATCTGTCATCTTAAGATCCATCTCATAAATTAGTATAAATACCCCCATAGTTTTCTGTAGTAGTCTCTTATCGAATTTTTATAATAAAAAGGAGATACCTCAGTTCTAACAGTATTTTCCTGTCCCAGTTCTTTTCTATTTTTACACATCCCAAACACATGTAAATTTTTAATGCTAATTGAATTCGTTTACAAGATATACTGTAGCGATGAAGCAGTCTTATGATATGAAATAAGAAAAGGATCAGCAAAATAAAGAAAAAGCCGATCATGGATTACAAGTGAAGTAGCCTGTGTTGTGAGAAAAGAAAGTTCAATCAAGCATCATGGAACAAAATGAGTCTCAGGTACTGAGTTTTTTTTTTTTTTAGAAACAAGAGGAATGGTACCAAGAAAGCACCAATTAAACCAAATGGTATATGGATTTGAAAACTTGAAAAGTACATAAAAAGAGGGCAGTTTTTATATTATTGTAAGTATTATTTTTCTTCATTACTTAATATGGTCTATAATAACGAGAACACTAGCCGTCAATCTGACGACAGTACTTCCACCAATGGTCTCTTCCCTGCTTACACTGGTGCCTTTCCTATGTTGGAATTTTCCAACCCTTCAATGTCTTCATTGGAATCACTTCGTCCCTTTGGATCATCTGCCTCTGACGAAAGATTTTCTGAAAGCTCTACTTCGTATCCCTTTTTGAACAATACTGATTTTCAATCTTCCGAGCTACTCAACGATTACTCATCAGTCAATTATGCCGCCCCCGCTAGAAAAAGACTTTTAGACAAAGTGCAAGGCAGTTTAAACGGTGCTCCTAATGATGATGAAGTCTCGGTAAACTTTAAAATCCCTATTGCCGGTAAAAAAATTCTCGATAATGCAGCTTCTGGAAAAAGCAAAAAACGTAGTGGTGGTCATGCTCCTTGCTGGGCAATCACATATGGTTATGGTTTCCGGTACAAGGACTCTAATCAAGTCATTTGGACATATTGCAACTACAATAGAGACATCTGCAAGCAAACCAACAAAACAGCGGGTTATCAAACAGTTGCTCTTTTGGCCCATTTATCAAAAAACCATGGAATTGACGTAGATACCGGTACTTTCTTCTAACAAAATAAATGAACTTAAACTAATAGGATATTACATTAGCGATGGATTTATGGAATGGGCTACCTGCCACTCATAAATATGCAGACAATGGACCAAATATGAACATTTATATTGTCAAGACTACGTCTGATGCACGCAAAACGTGCTCTACTGTCACTAAAGAAGTTTTTATGGCCCAGTTCGTCCGATTTTTTATCAAGCATTCTTTGCCATTCAAGTTGGTTGAAAGTAAAGAGTTTCAACACCTTCTTTGCTTAGCTAAAAAAACATCAAATGAAAATGATATCAAGCTTCCTAGTGCCACAACCCTAAAATTGAAGATCACAAAGACATACGATATGTGGAAGTCCAAAATCAAGATTATTTTACAACAACAGGATTCACTCTGCTTTACATGTGATGCTTGGAAGTCTTCTGCATCAAACGACTTTTTTGCTATTTGCTGTCATTATATAGACAATAACTGGATCCCTCAAACAGTCATTATTGCATTTGAACCTATGACAAAGCGACACACAGGTAATTATATAAGGCTACATGCTTTTTCCTGTCAGTTCTTTAACAATTTTTATTTTGCAGGTGTTTATCTTGCCCAAGTATTTTCAAGTGTGTTAGTTGACTATGGTATTGAAGACAAACTGTTAACTATTACTGCTGATTCTGCTTCAAACAACAATACCATGATGAAAGAATTGGAAAATAGGTACAGAGAGATCAATGGGTTTACTGCAGATCATCATTCAATTCCATGTTTTGGCCATGTTCTCAACATCACTGTTTCCGAGATACTTCGAAAGGGTTTCAAAGTCAAGGTTCCTTCTGGTGATACAAATATGTATGGGTTGAGAAGCGATGTCGATGCTAATACGTCTCAGCAATCTGATTGTACCAATGGAAGGTCCATTGCTGCTAATGTAATTCTTGGTAATCCCGTAAACAAATTAAGGGCTGGTGTTCTCAAAATTCTTGCTTCCGTTTGTCTTCGCGATGAGTTCCTTATGTGCTGTCGATTAGAGAATTTGAAGCCTCGCCTGTTATGTTATGATGTCGCGACACGATGGGGATCTACTTTAAATATGATTGAGAGAGTACTTTCTTTGATAACACCGTACAATCGTACTTGTGGTATCATCGATTCAAGAGTCATGCAGGCCGACTATGATCTTTTTGGCAAGGTGGAAAGTGATCAAAAAATGTTCATTAATGGAATGTATGTTTTGGATGAAGACGAGGTCTCCTATCTTCGTGAGGTTACCAGTACTCTCGACCCATTCCAGCAAGTGACCAAGTGGGTATCTGGTGAAAAATATCCTACCATGAGCCGCTCAATTGTTTTATTCAACACACTTTTGGATCACTTGGAAAAAAAGATTATAACATCACACGTTTTTCCTCCTGGCGAAGGTTATGGTAGAGTTAATACGTCCGTTGTCACTGAAGTTCTGCAACACAAGATAGATATTTTACAACGCCGTTATACAGGACAACTTACATCCTCTGGTTTTAATGATCAAAGCCTTATCTGCAAAGGTTGCTGGCTTGGAAGACTCAAGCTGCTCAAGTACTACATGAAAACAGATAGCTCCAAGGTCTATCCCATTGCAACTTTCTGCGACAGTAGCATCAAGAATAGGTTTTGGACAGCTGGAAACTGGGGTGAGTACGATGTGCTTGCTATAAGACATGTTGAAGATGAATGGATCGCGCACTATAAGCCCTTCGTGCAAGAAGATATCGTTGACACTTTCCAGTATGCCAGTAGTAATAATATTTTTGCCCAGATTGCTTTAGATTTACATGAAGGAATAGAAGCAGAAAGAGATGACAATGATGATGAGCTTCAGTTATACAAGCGTGAAAGACCAAGCAAGTTTGAGGTATCTACAGGTCTTGGAGCAAGCAGTGCAAGCAGGCAATTTACACCAACTGTTCATGATAGCGAGACAAATTCTCTGTTACCGGAAGACGATGTTTCTATAGAGTTTGCCCCCAACAACGCTGGATCGTCTTCTACGGGAAATGAGGTACTATCAGAAAGTATCACTTCTGATGACCAATCTTCCTCTGGCTCACTACATTTCTGGAAACAAAATCAACATCGCTTTCCAAGTTTATCTAAAATGGCCAAAAAATACCTCTCTGTTCCAAGTACAAGCACTGCCTGTGAAAGGTGTTTTTCCCGATCTGGTCGCTTGGTTACTTCTTCTAGGTCAAGACTTACGCCTGAAAACGTCAAAAAAATTATGCTTGTAAGCTACTGGATAGACATGATTGACGAAGATGGTCTCGCCGAGGCACAATCAAATAGCACATAGTACCCCACACTGTAAATTTCCCTTTTTTCCTTTCCCACAACACACCTTTTTTTTTTCTAGATTACATTTCCGGTCTCATAATACGTTGTTACATAATATCGATATATCTGTTGTCCGATGGTAAGTATAGCCTTTTCATTATTATTTATACATTTATTTATTTTTCGTCATTTTTATCATTATGCATTTTTTTATATTCTTTAACATTTTTTTACTTCAACAAATAAATAATTTATAAAAAAAATGCCTGTCTTCAAATTCTAAAAAAAAACTATAAAAGGAAAAAATTCCAAAAGTTTGTGTGTAACCAATCGTTGAAGCAATGCAACGAACGAACAAACATCGATCGTTGAATTTTTTTCAACGAAATCATGCGTTGAAATAGCTTCAACGATCGATACCCTATTGTAATATCGTTGAATCGTGCGGTATCGTCGATCGTTGAAACTGCTATCTCTAACCACAAGCAATCGTCTACATATGTAGCAATTTGTGCTTCGCCATCAAAAATGATGTTCATTACTCTGCAGAATTGACTGGTTACGAATTTAAGCCCAAAGCATGTTCCTACCCATTTGTATGTTTGTCCATCAAAGGTAAAAGATAATACTTCTTGACTAGGTTCATCCACTTTAAAGCTGTTATAGGCTGATTTTAAATCTAAACGACTAAACACTTTTCCTTGGGATACCTTGGCAAAAATATCTTGGATGTTTGGAACAGTATAATTTTCTACAAGCGAATCATCGATGTTCATGTTCTGTCTTCTCAAGTCCAGACATATTCGTGTTTTTGTAAGCCTGTTGTTCTCATCCTTTTTTCCAATAGCGAGTAATGGCGAGTTATATTTATTGCTTGGTTTACATTTAACCACAATTCCAGCATCCATCCATTCATCTACTTGCTTTCTTATCTCGGGGATGGCATGATATGGTATAGGGTATTGAGGAATATAACAATTTGTAGCATCTTTTTTTATGGGAGTTCTTACGATAACGTGCCACCAACTTTAGACCTGATAAATTTCGATTTTGTTCAATTTTTTTTTTCCCAATTGCGATAATCGTCATGCACTTTTTTTTTTTGGGAAAGCCGCACCCCCCCCCCACACACACACACACACACATACACATTTGACATTGGACATTACCTTCGTGTGGAATTAAAAAAATGGTGTTGCATTTGCATGTTAAGATCTTTTTGCAAAATAAAGAAGTCTACATTTTTTTATTATTGGTGGTCTAAATCTGACTTTTCTATGAGAAAGATACTTTTTCTCAACAAATTTTTTCACAGTCAGTACAACTTCACGACCATCACTACAGTTGCTGTATGCCCCCATGTACTCAGTTGCATGTCTAAAGTATCTTCGTATACAGGAGATATTTCCCGCTTTGTCTAAAAAGTCATCAATGTTTTTTTCCAAAGAGTTTAAAGTGTAATCGCATCTAAGGCGAGCCTCCCGCTTTGCTCCCCCAGTTTAAAGTAATAAGTGAAAAGACTTTCTTGACGCGCATTAGTCACATCTAGATACACTATGTGTTCTATTGGCCAACATTAATTTTGATAGCGGAAATCTACATGCTCAATTTGACCTTCCCTAGGCATTTGTGCTTAATATAACACCATATCCCAAAAAGTTCCGCATAAAAACCTATTTTGTTGATCGAGTACAAATTCAAACCTCCGGTATTGTTGAAAGTGGTATGCATTATTATATTCTGTCGTAATATTTAAAAGAAAAGTAAAATTGAGCCTACACATAGCGTTAAAAAAATCCATCCATACTTGACCAAATTCGATTAGTTAACAGAGGTCACTCCCCAGTACCAATATTCGAAAAACGCACTGACATATTATGTTGTCCAAAATGATTAATTTATAGATAAATGTAAAATCCAAACCTAATAAAAAACAATCATATAAGTGTCTGGTACTTTCTAGTCTCTCTTTATTATTATTATTTTAGTTGTATTTGTCTTACGGATACATCATAAATGCTGAATTCAGGATTTCCATAGAGATCATAAATTTCCAAGTCCAACTTCTTTACAGGGTGACGCCTTTGGTCCCCCCACAACATAATTAAAATTGCGCTAGAATTTAAGGAAGTTATCAGATGAAGATTTTGACAAAAAGATGAAAATCCGAACCTGAGGAAGTGTTATTTGATGTTTAATTAAATGCATCCATGCATTCAATTGCAAAACAATGTAAAACTGAGTGAGCCGATAGCTATCAAAAGTTACAACATTGTCGTTTCAACGTCTTTTCATTGGCTGATTTCATGCGCGGAGGTTTAAAAAAATTACCTCATATTTAATGGTTGTTTCAAATCTGAGGTTCCCCTTAGGCTCCCACCGCTTAAATACTTTTTCACCGACAATGTTTAATGGCTATCAACATTTTTTTTTAATATGTAAAGTACAAATTTTTTTTTTGATTATTATTGATAAACGCTTAAAGAATAGTTCTTCAGATTTTTTTTTACGAAAAAAATATGTTTTGGTTGAGAAAAATTGGCTTAAAAAATGGCAAAAATTTATCAGGTCTAAAGTTGGTGACACGTTACTTTCAGGTAAGTTACAAAATTGTCCAGCTTTTATACTTTCATTTCTTTGGAAGGAAGTTTGGATAAATTTCATGAATTTTTCTCTTTCTTCTGAAGTACCATAATCTGCGTTTTCAGGATCATATTTATTTGAAGGATCGTGATTCGCACTTTCAAATTGAAGATTTTCAATAGCTTCCTTATCTTCAGGATATTTGTAAGCGACATTAGTGAGACCAATATTAAGATTGTCAAGAATATCTTCTCCGAGCAATACATCAAATTCAGTTTGAAGAACATTGTTAAATTCAACAACTTCGAAGGAAAATTCAAAACTTATAGCATTTAGATATCTTATTTTCATTGGTTCGGTTTGTCCGATTCTTTTAGTATTTCTGTCAAGATAATTTATATTTCCTTTAATTTTATTTATTTTAATTTGAGGGAAGTAAACGTCAAGAACGTATTTATTTATACAAGATATTTCAGCTCCAGTGTCAATCTTTCCTTTGAGTTTTCTATCGTTAATGAGAAGAGGAGTAATTAGACCTTTGTATGAGGAATACTTATTAATTTTGTTATTCTTACATTCATACTGATCGCACTGTTGTCTTGTTGTTGTTGCCTGTTGGCGGTAATTGAAAGAATTGTCTTATTATTATTGCGGCTGGCGAGGTACTCGTCACAGCGATAGCCACGGGACCATTCCTTCTCACAGTACCGACAAGGGTTACTTGTTGCGGTGCGAGGTTGGTTACGATCACCAAGCATACGACGGGATAGTCTAAATGACCCAGCAAACGAAGAGGATTCCCCAGACTTGTTTTGGTTACACTGGCTTGACTCATGGGAGTTTTTATCACCATGTATCTTACAATAGAACTTGGTCGAGGCGTTTCTTCTCTTCATCACTCGAGCATCACCTTGGTCGAGAAGGTTCTTTCTCTTGTTGGCACCCATGTCCGTAGTAGCAATAGTGGCGATGTCACCGGCAGAGAGAATCTTGTTATCAAACAAGGTAATAGCAGCCTTGAACACATCTTCAGCGGTCCAGCGCTCTTTGTCCTTTTGCTTGGCGCTTACAAGAGTCAGAATGTTGGGTTGCCATTTGATGCGCAAAGCGAGGAAGTACAAATCGGCGATGAACTGAAGGTTCACATCAAAATTGGATTCATCCAGGGCACGGGTGAAGCGAGTATCAAAATCTGATACTGTTTCTCCAGCCTTCATCTTGATCGATATCAATTCTTGAGTAGCCTGAAGTCTCAGTTGACGGTTGCCATACTTCTCCTTCATCACGTCCTTGGCAATTTCCCAGGTGTCACAAGTTAATACGTCCTTACGCATCCACGTTTTCTGGTCATCAGAAATGATTAAAGGGAGGTACTTCTTCCAGACAGTCACCGGGTCTTGATCAGCGGAGTGGATTAGCTCTTCAAAAGCCGTGAGGAATTCCTCAATATTCTTGAACACTCTCTCACGAGCAAATTGGCGGCATGGCTTTCCCTCGACGCGGCACTTGGGTAAGTCCTTACGACTTAAAGATAATCCTCCATGATTAGTCGCAGCGGGAGCATACTTGGAGGCCATAGCACCTTTCAGCACAGGTACCTCGGGTTTCAACGTGGTGGCATAAGAGCTCATTGTCACAGTTAAACGCTTGATCTTCTCAGTAAGTTCGTAGCACATTTCACTTTCCTTCTCGGTACGAGGGGTGGTCTTCGTGTAGTACTTGCGCATTTCTCTTGCCAAGGTCTTGCGCTCTTGACCCATTAGTTCGAGTACTTGTTCATCGGTGAATTCGACTTCACCATCTTCTTCAATGTCTACAACATCATCCATGACAGTGTATTCCTCAGTAGAACGGGAGTGCTTGTCAGCGACACCCAATCTTAAAAGCTCGTTGGCCACTTCTTGCATTTCACGATTGACCTTACAGTCAGAAGCCGCGGTAATTCCAGGAACAGAGTTGGTACCAGTAGAATTCTCTTGGATAGGAGAAAGAAGTTCTTGATCTTTGGTAGGAGGTTGAGCAGGAGTAGAGTTATCAGCCATAGTAGATAGTGGATAGATTAGGTTTGATAATTACAGAGTTATTGTGGAATTCGAGGTATATAAAATATCAAGAATCAAAAAATACAATATAATAAAACGTAGAGGATTATCAGACTGTCAAAAAGTAAACTAAAATCTTTATTAAATAAAAGACATTGGCCTTTATATACAAATATCAGGTACGGTTAAACTATAATTGATCTCCCGAAGATATGTGAAACCTGTCAAGTATATTCATGTGGATGACAATCAATTGAGGTATCTTGAAATAAAGGGACCTTCTGGAAGATACGTTCTAGCAAAACTAACTATTATTGGATTGTATTATCCGGGATATTTGCCATTGGTTATCGATGTCTTAAATGATGAGGATCGAATCTAGCGAGCATCCAATAGTATGAAAATAAAACCAACAGATAGTAATGTTTGGGATGTGTAAAAAATAGAAAAGAACTGGGACAGGAAAATACTGTTAGAACTGAGGTATCTCCTTTTTATTATAAAAATTCGATGAGAGACTACTACAGAAAACTATGGGGGTATTTATACTAATTTATGAGATGGATCTTAAGATGACAGATCTCACGGCTCATGGAATATTATGTAAAATGATAAACGTGATATCAACCCACAGACTATACGGTGTGGTTTTATTATCCAATCATATTGACGAATAACATCACGTACTCGTATAATGCAAAATGGGATTAAATGAATCTCAGTCGCGTAATTAAATTAAGAAAGATTTTGTATCAAGATTATTCAATAACCGATAACCTTGTACGTGTAAAACTATTGACTGGGGTTAACATATACCGTGCTCGACAAGTGGTTACACCACATGCACAGTATGCAACAAGATAGAAGATGAAAAGTGGGAATATGTAGAATAGTATGATATGTCATTACGACTTTACTTTCTGTTTGAAATGCAATAGTTCAGTATAAAAAAATCTATAATATCCTCAACAAATAAATCAATATTTATAAAAGTTATTAAAGGATTGAATGGATTGAGATTAAAGAGTTATATGAGGATATAAGCTCGATCACAACAGTTATAACTTAAAAAAATGTGGAGAAACTAGAGGGTTTCACACAGAAAATAAAAAAAGAATAAAAATAAAACAAGGGATTAAGTTAAAGGTCCTGCAAAGGGTTTATTCTTAATCAAAGTAAAATAGACTGGAAAGATATCTTGGGTTCTTCCAGGATTTCTATTGATATTAGTTAGTTGAGGATAATTATTTGTAAAAGTAGGTCACAGAGTGATAAGGGTTTGATTGCTACTTCCTTATCTACGTATGTGATGATTGATTGATCTGTGGTTATAGCCTGAGTTCACAGTCTATATATGAGGTGTATTTCTGATAAGCTTGGATTTGTGTGTAACACAAATTATTATTTCTTTCATTCTTAATATGGGAGTGATTATATGTAATCTGGCACTTTGTGTTCGGTTATGACTAATGAATAGAGGGATAAGGATATTTATACAGTGATGTCCTTATCTTTTATGATATTGAATTTCTTATTGGTTGTATGGTATTGATATGCCAGTTTATGTGTTTTGTATTATTGGCTGTGAGCCTGTGATAAACACATATAGATTTATAATATAGATATTCAATTCGTCACTCATCATAATTGATAAAAGCATATGAAGCATTATCAAGTACTATGGAATCTGTGAGAAGGAGGACACTAGTTATAGGTCCGACAAGCGGTAACACCATATTTCTAAACTAAGATATGTTATTGTTATTGTTCTTATTTCTCTCCCTATTATGCGTAACACAATAAGTCTCCCTACTTTCATGACTAGTATAAATAACACGTCTCTTCCATCTTCTTAAAGATCAATCAACTTTTGAAATACAAATAAATCTGCCAAGAATTCTAATTGTATTTGCTATCTGTTTTTTACCCTTTTTTTCTACAAAACTATTCATCTATAAGTCTACTTTTGTTACAGAGCCAATATTAATTATATTTGATATTGTTATGTCTGTATTTCACCACACCAATGCCTTTTATTTAATAAAGATTTTAGTTTACTTTTTGACAGTCTGATAATCCTCTACGTTTTATTATATTTTATTTTTTAATTCTTGATATTTTATATACCTCGAATTTCACAGTTTGATCTCTTGTTGATTCTACAGGTTCTTTTCCCATCTATGAATGAATACAGTACCCGCTCTATTTAAGGCCACAAAATTTTGGACAAAATCGTGGCCTTAAATCGAATTGTACGGAATTTTAAAATTTTAATTTTAGCAGTCACAAAGATTAATTATCTGATGCGCGTGATAATCCGTCATTCTGCTCATAATTAATAAAAAATGAATAACACTGCACAAAGAAATACCAGAATTCGTCTTACATTGAACCAGCAAGGTGCTATTTGTGATAAGAGAAACTTTGATCCCTCTTTGAACCAAACAGAACTCGGTGAATGGGCTCAGCAAGAATTTGGTCTTAGAGAGCCAGTTTCGAGAAAGACCGTGTCCAATATCTTGCGTAGATCTCAGGAAATTTACGGGGCTATTAGAGAAGCCAGTAGCAACGTATTCGATGGCAAGAGTAGAAAGGTGTCTCGTTTTGCTGGTTTGGACGACGATATTGCGACATACATCAATGGCATGAATGCGCACCACTTGCCTGTCAATCGCGAAAGTGTCATGGCGTATGCCAAAATTACGGCTACTCAAAAGTGTGCCATGAATGATCTTCCTGAAAAGGATAGACTGAAGTTCTCCGATGGCTGGTTGACAAAAATTTTTCATCGTATAGGTGTAAAGTCAAGACACATGTACGGGGATAATAAATCTGTTGACCTTACGACTGACAACATTGTTCAGCAGTTGAGAAAGATCGAAAAGTTGCTCGAGCCTTATGATCCAAAGGATATTATGAACTTTGACGAAACGGGTCTGTACTACGAACAAGGTCCTACGCGTTCTATCAGTAGCAAGCCTATGGGTAATTTGAAGAAGTCTAAGGAACGGTTTACAGTCGGATTGTTAACTAACTCGGATTGAACTTATAAAGGCCATCCAATTGTTATTGGCAAAAGGAAGACACCCAAGGGTGCAACAGCTAATCCTAGACAATATGCCAAATTGTCCATCGGTCAGACTCACTATGTCGAGTATCACCATTCTGCAAGTGCATGGATGACTACTGAAATTCTTACAAAGTATGTCAAGCACTTGAATGGGTCATTTGCCTATGAAAATAGAAAGATCGATCTTCTTCTTGACAATGCCTCAGTTCATAAGGTTAGTCAGGAGTTCAGCCATGTCAAATTGGTTTTCTTGCCTGCCAATATAACAAGCAAGTTACATCCTCTTGACGCAGGTAAGTGTAAATGTTTCTATTTTGTATAGCTCATTAAGGTTGTATTATTTAAAGGCATCATTGCCAACTTTAAGGCATACTTTCGCTGTCATCAGTACAGTCGTGCTGTAAGAAAGTACATGGCTGGGTTGGAATATGTTGGAAACTTTTCGATGAATGAGGTAGAGTCAATGTGGTTCCTCGCTGACTCGTGGCTTAAAGTGAAAGTATCCACTATCAAAAACTGTTGGGATCACACTAATATTTTACAGTTCAAACATAGGGACCTGAGTAACGAAGCAAACGCTATCAATTGTGATTCTGTAGTTCATCCTGAATCAGGCTTGCCTTTAGATGAGGATGTAGTCCATAGACTGAATGAGGTTGTTCCTGAGTTTACAGCTCTTCTTGACGGTGAAGGTACAACTTTAAATGATGTTAATCAATTAGATTTGGAAGCAGATGAATTGGATTTGATTGTTACTCAACCTTGTGAGGCTGTAATTATTAGTAAAGACACCCCTTCAAGTATTGATAGCGGTATTGGAGAAGAAATCCACGAAGCAGCAGATGAAGAAGAAGAAGAGGTATCTCATGAAAAGTTCAAGCAATTCAGGGATCTTCTTTCGAAGCTGAAGTTTGCAAACGAGATCTTGTTGGCTCACACGATGCCCAGTGATGATGCGGATGATCAATTCGTCAAGCGTTTACGTAAAAATTTAGATAGTATCAGAGCAGAAGAAATTTCTGAAAAAAAACAAATAGATATTCGTCGCTATTTTTCTTAAAGCCATGATCAAATAAAATACTCCCAAAAAACAAAAATGAAGACTAAATTTCCAGAATATTCGGTAAAAAAATAAAGCCAGAGATTCTATCTGTGACCTGAATAAGGCCACCAAAAAAATTTTTGACCCGACCTGGATAAGGCCACCAAAAAAAAATTTGACAGCCAAAAAAATATCGTGACTTGCTTTTTCCGCTCTTAATAAGGCCATTCGGCTGGGGAATTTTTTTTTTTTTGAAATCGTGGCCTTAAATCGGAAATGGCCTTAAATGGAGCGGCCTTAAATAGAGCGGGTACTGTAAGATATGATCCCGAACATAGAACATCTTATCGATATTTGTATGTTTGGTTGCAGAAAGTAGGCATCCCTTTATTCATGCACTATTTCTATTATAACGTGCCACCAACTTTAGACCTGATAAATTTCGATTTTGTTTCAAATTTTTTTTTTCGCAATTGCGATGATCGTAATGCACTTTTTTTTTTGGGAAAGTTCCCTCCCCCCACACACATTTGACAATGGACATGACCTTCGTGTGGAATTAAAAAATGGTGTTGCATTTGCAAGTTAAGTTCATTTTACAAAATACAGAAGTCTACATTTTTTTATTATTAGCGGTCTAAATCAACAGGGATTCTGACTTTTCTATGAGAAAGATATTTTTTCTCAACAAATTTTTTCACAGTCAGTACAACTTCACGACCATCACTACAGATGCTGTATGCCTCAATGTACTCAGTTGCACGTCTAAAGTATCTTCGTATACGGGAAATATTTCCCGCTTTGTCTAAAAAGCTATCAATGTTTTTTTCCAAAGACTTGTAAGTATAATCGCATCTGAGGCGAGCCTCCCGCTTTGCTCCACCCCAGTACATTTCAATCCAATTACACTCACAGTGGTACTTTGGATATAACTCAAAGATGTGGCCAGCCTCCTCAACTACTTCCTGCAAAGCTGATTTCTGATTTAAGAAATCGGGGCGGGAGCCCAAGAAGTGGCGTGCACAACAGATCTTGTTAATTGCTGCATCTTGTTAATTGCTGCATCTTGTGAGCCACAATCCAATTTCCAATTTTTGCCGTGAATGTCATGGCCAGTCCACGGATTTCTCTCCTCCAGAATTTTTTTGATACCCTTAAAATACCGAACTGTCTTCGACTTTGTGTAGCCCTTCTTATCCATAGTTTTTATAATCTTATCATAACAAAGTGACTGGTTTAAGACATCGCCGTTGCTTAATGTGACGACGGTATCACGGAACTGATACTTCTCATTTATTGACCAGGCTTTTTCGTTTAATGTCATTCTATTAACAACGAGAGCTTCATCAGAGTAAGCTCCATGGTTGGAGCTGTTGTCAAAAAGAAAGACGGCGGTACATCCGGGATGCAGAGCATCAAAAAGACCAATAACATTATCAGTCAGCTGTTCAACCATATGCTTGTATGTCCACCAGCCTTCTCTGCTATCACCAGCCTTAAACGTTGTCCTGGATCTTCATGGTTCCATGACAGGGACATTGGAACTCACTGATCATGATAGAAGATCCAGGTCCCTTCTTACGAATATGGTTTTCACCATCCAGTAACGAGAGATCGTTTTTGCCATCATTTGCATAAAATGTACTCTCGTCTTGAGTAACGAAAACAATTTTTTTGTCACCCTCTCCTAAATTAGGCTCCAAGATAGTTTCTTCATTTTCTCCAGAGTAGAAATCCATCTTTTCCATATACCCCATCATTCTTTTTGACCAATCATTTCTGTAGGCAACCACATCCTCACGTTCATGTCCATCGAAGTATATCATTTTTTTGTTTTTGCGGTAGGCGTATCCCCATTCATACAAATATTTGCTGATTGTTGTTTCAGATACTGTTCTGTTACCAACACCCAAGACAGAAGGAACAACTACATCATCGATAAACTTCTTAATCACGACCAAAGAACGTTCAGCTGGCTTAGTCTTTCTCATTTCTTCAAGAATCATTTCTTTCACATCAGAGTCATTAAGAAAGGATTTTCTTTTGCTATGAACACCCTGAGAATAATCAGAAAGCTCTCCTTGGTCTAAGAACTCCTTCGCCCATTTAACAATGGTCATAGCACGATATGCAACATTGTTGTCGTGCCAAAATTGCTTGGCCGCTTCACCTACTTTTGCGCCTTGGGTACGCTTGATAAAATATGCGTTAATGGACGAGTAACGAACAAAGTTATATAATAAAACTTTGCTCTCCGTGTGTTTCGTGTTTATAACAGGTTTGAGGAATTTCTGTAGGCTCAAGAAGACATTTTCAATTTGAATAACTTCTATTTGGCTACGACTCAAAGTAACTTGTTGTTGAGCTGAAGTATCACTGTCAATTACTGGTCTAAATCCAAAGTAGGATAATTTTTCGCGTTCACTGACTGATTTTGCCTCTTAATCTTTTCTCCAGTTTGTTGTTCTTGACGTTCCGCTATATGTCAAAGGTCAATTACTTTTTTTTTTTTTGATGTCGACAAGAACTCTGTCGATTGACCTTTGTAAATTAGGACAGCCATTATGGTTTTCTACCAAAGTATGCAACTTATCCATGTTCGAAGCACTATCAATACCCATCTCGGTCCAATCATCCATATTAATAATGGTTTGGGTAGCGGTAATTTCACCTTTGTCATTCTTAATTTTATTACGATATGCTCGTTGTTTCGCGTTGAGTGGAGCCATAATTAAAAATTGTGTAATGTAATAAGTGAAAAGACATTCTTGACGCGCATCAGTCACATCCAGGTAAACTGTGTGTTCTATTGGTCAGCATTAATTGTGATAGCGGAGATCTACATGTTCGACTTGTTTCTTTGACCTTCTCTCGGCATTTGTGTTTATCATAACACCATATCCCAAAAAGTTCCCCATAAAAATTTATTTTGCTGATCGAGTAAAAATCCAAACCTCTGGCATTGTTGAAGGTAGTATGTGTTATTATATTCTGTCGTAATATTCAAAAGAAAAGTCAAATTGAGCCTACACATAACGTTCAAAAAATCCATCCATACTTGACCAAATTCGATTGGTTAACAGAGGTCACTCCCCAGTACCAGTATTAAAAAACGCACTGACATATTATGCTGTCCAAAATGATTAATTTATAGCTAAATGTAAAATCCGAACCTGTAACTATAAGTATCAAGCTATAATTAAACACCATATGTAATTAGATTTTTGATAAATGCTGAATCCAGAATTTCCAAGTCCAACTTCTTTACAGGGTGACGCCTTTGGTCCCCCCACAAAATAATAAACAAAACAATCCCCCCACAAAACAATTAAAATCGCGCTGGAATATAAGGAAGCTATCAGATGAAGATTTTGACAAAAAAATGAAAATCCGAACCTGAGGAAGTGTTCTTTGATGTTTACTTAAATGTATTCATGTATTCAATTGCAAAACAATGTAAAACTGAGTGAGCCGATAGCTATCAAAAGTTATAACATTGTCCTTTTAACGTCTTTTCATTGGCTGATTTTACTTGCGGAGGTTTAAAAAGATGACCTCATATTTAATGGTTGTTTCAAATCTGAGGCTCCCTTTAGGCTCCCCCCGCTTAAATACCTTTTCACCGACAATTTTTAATGACTATCAACATTTTTTTTTAATATGTAAAGTACAGATATTTTTTTTGATTAGTATTGATAAACGCTTAGAGAATAGTTCTTCAGATTTTTTTTTACGAAAAAAATATGTCTTGGTTGAGAAAAATTAGCTTAAAAAATGGCAAAAATTTATCAGGTCTAAAGTTGGTGGCACGTTACACTTACAGTCGTATAATTTGTATCAATATATAAATAAATGAACCATTGGTAATGATAGCTGTTCTATTCTCTCGATGGGTAGCTAATTCATAGAGGGAACTATCATTATTAGATTTCTCTTTTTTATATTCTTGATTTGATTGGAAACGGTTTTACTTTTCCAATCGAGACATAGGAACTCAGTTGAATATTTTTATTTATCCGACTTCTATTCTTATATCCAGTTAAGCCAATCATGTCATCTTTTATATAGAAGTATGTACTCGTGGTACAGGTGGTTGTGTAGTAGTATACGAATGTATGCTATTACTCAACATTTAAAGATATTCTATTTATAATTTATGATTTATACGATTTATTTATTTATTCTTAAATGAATCGTACTCAAATACGACAGGGGGTATTTATACTAATTTATGAGATGGATCTTTAGATGACAGATCTCACGGTTAATGGAATATTATGTAAAATGATAAACGTGAGATCAACCCGCAGACTATACGGTGTGGTTTTATTATCCAATCATATTGACGAATAACATCACGTACTAGTACAATGCAAAATGGGATTAAATGAATCTCAGTCGCGTAATTAAATTAAGAAAGATTTTGTATCAAGATTATTCAATAACCGATAACCTTGTACGTGTAAAACTATTGAGTGGGGTTGACATATACCGTGCTCGACAAGTAGTTACACCACATGCACAGTATGCAACAAGATAGAAGATGACAAGTGGGAATATGTAGAGTAGCATGATATGTCATTACGACTTTACTTTCTGTTTGAAATGCAATAGTTCAGTATGAACAAATCTATAATATCCTCAACAATTCTTACAAAATATGTCAAAGGGGAAGTCCACAGCTGGGATGAATATGTAGAATCTGCTTTATTTTCTTGTCGTATTCGCAAGCATGCTACTACTGGTCTCAGCCCGTTCTTATGACATATGGCGTAAAATCGGTATTACCTGGGGATTTATTGAGACCATTCATGGATCCGTTAACCGAAGAAGACCTTGAACTGATAGCAGAAGATGCACTAATCACTTGCGTTACTTGCGAGAACAACGTTTCCAAGCAGAGGATAAACTTAAAGCTCAAGCCGCAAAGGATAAAATAAAATGGGATGCACTTATAAAAGGTCAAGAAACACAGACATTTAAGACAGATGATTATGTTATGCTCCGCCATGAAAGCAAAAAGGGTCTGGAGTTTAATTGGATGGGTCCGTATCAAGTCATCAAGCATAACTTAGATTTCAACACCTACCAGATTAAAGAAGTAGATGGAAAGATTTATTCGTCGTGGGTGCTACACCCTGTAAAATATGATGGTTCCCCAATCAAAAAGGCTTGATATATTCCACGTATAGCAAGAGCGAAAGAAAAATAGCGATTTTTTCCCCCACCTGATGCTCTTTTTTGGAAAGAAGGAATTGTCATAGTTTTGGTCACACAAGTTACTTTAATATTTAAAATCGTCGTTTTTGATCTCCTGAATAACTTTCTATTATATTTGGTCGTACACTATTTTCAGAAATTATTTGCGCACTCTCGGAAAAAAATTTTACGCATGAAAATATTAATTTTTTGCGCATGTTTAAAAAAAAAATTTGCGTACAAGCCCAAAAATAAACTACGCTTAAAAAAGTTATTTTTTTGCGTAGTAATAAATTAAAAATTTGCGCCCTTCTTGAAAAGCTTTTTGTCTAAAAATTAACAAATAATGAATAACTTTGTACACGAAGACGGTCAAGGAAATCTTTACAATGACGAAGGTTTAGAAGTTGCAGTTGTTGAAATGGAGGTTGATGAAGAGATGTTTCCACTTGAAGTAGCTTCACAGTTTGACAATTATATAGACCTGAAACCTCCTGAGAGAGAAATAAGGAAGCCTTCAGCACAATCGAAGCAATCTGCTGAAACTAAGGAGAAATCTAGCAGTTACCAACACTACAAGGATACAGAAAAAGAGCAACTTATCGACTTGGTCATCAACAGAGGTATGAGTGCTCGAGCAGCAGCTATAAAACTCAATATTAAGCCACGAATTGCTCAACTTTGGGTCAAAAAAGATAACGAAAACCCTAAAGTACATTTCGAGAGGGAGATAGGTAGCGGTAGACCTGTTGGGAGACCAGCTAAATTGGGCCCCGAGCATGAGACGTTTTTGACGGAACTAGTAGATGAGCAGCCATCTTTAGTGTTGGATCAGATTATGGATAGCCTTACAAATCAATTTACAGGTCTTCAGATTTCAAAAACTGGCTTGTATACGTTCGTAACAAAAAATTGCAGGATCAGTCTTAAAAGAGCTCATTTTCACTCAGTCGAAAGAAATAGTCCTGAAAAAATCGAAAATAGATTCAACTGGGTGAGTAAGTGGAACGAAACTGATTTGGATTACATGAGTAACTGCGTCTTTATCGATGAAGCCGCATTTCACATTAACATGAAAAGATCTTTTGCATGGTCGCAGGTAGGCACTCGTGCGGTAGTCAAGGTTCCTAAAACAAGAGCACGAACAACGACCATCTTAGGAGCTATATCTCCTCATGGTGTTGTGAATATAACCGTAAGACTACCAAGAGCATTAGCGGCATCTAAGAAACGAAAAACCACTGGAAATGCCAATAAGTCAGCAAAACCAACAACGGGAACGGTAACGGGTCATTATTTTAACTTTTTGAGCAGTACCATGGATATTATGAATACACATGAGCAATTTAAGGGAAATTACTTGATTATGGATAATGCACCAATTCATACAAATACCGAGATCCAGAAGTATGTTGAAAGCAGAGGTTATGGTTGTGTATATCTACCACCATACTCACCAGAACTTAATCCCATTGAACAATTCTGGTCGGTCTGCAAAAGTAAGCTTAAGAGAGTACCTCTTTTAGATGAAGAGACGTTATCTACAAGAATCGGCGATGCATGTAACCAGATTTTGTTTAGCGATTTAAGAGGGTTCTGTCAATATTCTATGTCTAAGTTCGATGACTGCATTCAACGAAAACCGATTTAAAAATAAACATGAAAATTTACGTATTTTACGCATTCTCAAGTTACGCAATTAATTAAATTTATTATACGAAGTTTTTTTTTTTTTTTTGCGCAATTTTTTTTTTTAAACATGCGCAAAATTATGATGATTTTATGCGCAAAATTTTTTCCCAGGAGTGCGCAAAAAATTACTGAAAATAGTGTATTGTCGTACCTTTTTCGGTCTCTTAATAATAACTCGACATAAAATAGAATAATTCATATTTGTAATAAAATCATCTTTTTATCTCCTAACTTTATATTTTGCATTAATTACTATTAGTCTCACGACAGTATATACGACAGTCCCCGACACCACACGAAAAATATACACATCACCCGGGTGGTAAAATAAACAGCCCAACGGGGGGGTCGAACCCCCAACCTTGAGATTAAGAGTCTCACGCTCTACCGATTGAGCTAGCTAGGCGCTTTTCTTTTTGTAAGGCCCAGTATTTTAGATGATTCGGATGGTTACCAAACTAGTCACTGCAGATAAAGCTACTTTTAGCCCGTTTACCGATACGGTAAACGAACGGTAAACGACGCGTTTACCGATGTCTTTTTTTAAAATCGTTAAAATTTGTAAAAATTGATTTTTTTTTATTTTTGCTGATAGTGCCAACTTTGTGGAGTATGACATTATTAACAGTGTGTTTATATCTGTAAAACTCATTGAGCTATTTACGTTCAAAGTTTTTTCAAATTTCAGCGTCTGGAAGTATCTAACAAAGCGGTGTTTTATTTACAGCTGAAAATTTTCTTAGTGTGTACAGTTTGTGTACAGTTTGTGTACCGAATACCATTTTTTTTTTACAAAAAATGATTAAAAAAGTGAAGTACACTATAGTAGCCAATTGTGACAAAAAAATTTACTCTATAACACCCCGAAAAGGATGAAGAGTTTTCGACAGTGAATAACTACTTATTATTAGCAGTATTTGAGATCAGGCCCTGAGTTCCAAATAATGCACTTGAGAGATTTTTTATTTTATTTGGTTTCTTTGCCTTTTTCAACCGAGTTATTTTTTACCAATGACGAAAATCACAAAAGTACCTTGCTTTTGTAAAAGTTATTGTGCTGGTGGACTTCCTGCTGAATACAGCTTGTCACCTTGAAGACTCGTAAGAGACATGAAGCAATTGACCCTGAAGCAATTGTCCTCAGAAAAAAGCACACTTTGATTCAAGGTCTGCCATGTCAAGGTATACTTGAAAAATAGCACAATGTTACTTTATTGTTAAAACTCACTCTACCTTTTTTTTTTTACTTATTTGAATTCAAAAGAAATTCCACTTTACAACAGCATTGCGGAATCGACGACATGGACCCAAAGTCTAGTAAATGAACCTGATTTGGAAACTTACGAAGGTAAACAGAACCTCCAAATTATTTTTGTATTTTTGTTTAGTTTTAGCGTTGACTAATTTAAAACCTTTTTTCACGACTAGACGATTTCTACACTGAGTACCAAACTCAAGTAGAGTCTGAATCTTCGAATGTCAATTGTGAGGAAGAGGTTAATGTCGAAGAGGACGAAGAGGAAACCCCTGAGGAGCAAGGTACTACCGTTATTTTTTGTATACAACAGCACCTGTGTGCTAATGATATTTTTTTATAGCTTCCAATGACCCGTCGTTGTTTCCCTCGGAGCCCGTAGCTTATATTTTTGTTTTGTTACTCATGACTTTGTATGGCAAGTATATCACCACGCAAGGTGCCGAGGTAGTCATGTTGTACTTGAACATTGTTTTGAAATTTTTGGACTTGAAGTTTCGTTTTCCTAAGCAAATGAAGACGTTCACTTCCAGAATGAAGTACCAAGACAAATTCTATCAAGGAATAAAGGAATATCTCAGCTGTAGCAGCTGCCATGCTATTTACAATATGCCATTGACACAACAAGAACGACAAAGACACCAACGCTGCAATTTTGTAACTAAATTTTCAAGTACCACAAAACGCCCATTAGATCGATGTGGAAACGAATTGTACGACAAAAGTAAAACGGGCAAGTTAAATCCAAAGCGTACGTACATTTATAACTCTCTTATTACTACGTTGAGGCAGTTTTTTGGTCGCGAAGGGTTTGTTGAAAAACTCACTTCTTGGAAAACCCGAAAATTACAAAAAGATGGATTTATGTTTGATGTGACGGACGGTGATGTATGGAAGTCATTTAGATTAGACCCTGCTGCTGAAAAGCCTTTTGTTGAGGAATCGGATACCAATCTCGTTTTTTCTTTAAATACAGACTGGTACCAACCTTATGCTAATAGTGTATTCTCGGTAGGTGCTATCTATTTGACTATCTTGAATCTTGATAGAAGAGTTCGAAACAAAAAATGTCATACGATATTTATTGCTGCTATGCCTGAACCTGGAGAAGCTCACCTGCAGCAAATTAATAATTATATGCGACCTTTAGTTGAAGAACTCAAGATATTGATGGCTGAAGGTGTGGCTATGATGACTACCGCCGGTGAAGTGATTGTCCGTGGTGCGCTGATTCTTGGTACTTTAGATCTACCTGCAGCAGCAAAGACCTTTGGGTTTAGCGCTCATAATTCTTTGTTTGCTTGCCGAAAATGTGATCATCCGTTTCCTTCTCTTGAAGAAGATCCAATGAAACGTGATTTTTCTGGTGGATGGGATGGCAATTGGAAAAAGCGTACGATGGCATCAAATTTGGCGTATGCCAATCAATGGAAATTGGCTTATAACGAAAGTCAACGCCAAGAACTGGTGAGACAAAATGGTACGAGGTGGAGTGTCTTTCATGAACTCCCCTATTTTGATATTGCTCGTTTTGTTGTGTACGATCCCATGCATAACGTCTGGCTTGGTACTTGCAAAAGAATAGTGCAAAATGTCTTTCTGAAAATGGGCCTCATTGTGAAAAAGGATTTGAAGGAAATGGCAGCAATTGCTAGAAATTTGATCATGCCATTTGGATACGACACCGCTTCTATTGCTAGAAAAATTTGCATTGGTGATGGATTTGCGTATTTCAAGGCCGACGAATATCGTGTGTATTCTCTTCTTCTGTCACCTTTGCTTTTAAAAAGCCGTCTGACAAATGCTCAGTACGAAAATTGGATGCTCTTTGTCAGTGCAATGCAGGTCATGAGTATGCCAAACGTTAAAATTTCTGATATTCGCCTCTGTCACGCCAAAATCGTTGATTTTTGTAAAGGGTTTGAAATTTTGTATGGTAAATCTAGTTTATACAGTAATATGCACTATCATGTACATTTATTGGAACAAATGCTTGACTTTGGAAGCTTTCATTCACACCATGCTTTTAATTATGAACGGTACAATGCTGATTTGAAAGGTGTCAACACAAACAACAAATCCATTGAAAGAACTGTTGTCAACAAATTTGTGGAAAGTGTACACCGTCAAGATTATTTTGCTTCGTCAACAATTCCGGATTTAGGTCCCCATGTGTCTTTTGATAATCTGAAATCTATTTTTTTGGGTGAAGATATTCATGGCAAGAAGAAGGCTTACGAAAATGCTTTTTTGTCTGAAGAGATAAAAAATGCAAATGATGCTGATTTTGATTTGTTTGGGTTCATCGATTTGGCTGGTAACAGTAATGGTAACGGTGGTTACACGCATGCTTATGGGTTTGAACAACTTCCATGTAGCACCGTCAAGTCTATGAAATTCAACAAGGCTTACAGTGCTCTAACATCGGATGAATACGATCAATTACTTTGTTATTACCAGGAATATTTCGATTCTAGTGACGATATTGATCCATATATCTTTGGCAAAGATGCTCAAGTGGAATGTGTGATGTACGATGACGACAATATTATGTTAGAGCATAATAGAAACGTCAAGGTTAGTGCAAAGGTAGTGAAATTCAAGTCAATTAACATTCTTGGTCAAAGGTACAGTTCTCGTGAAGCTACCTCAGCCAGAGGTAGTTACATACGTGCCTTTTATCGAGATGTTAATGAAATTGATTCTACAAACCATGTGCTTCGCCCTGCTCAAATTCAGTTTTTTTTTCGACAATCATTGCCTATCATGGATACCAACAACAAATTGCAGATAGTAACTTTTACCTTTGCCTATGTTCGCTGGTATAAATTTCTGGATCCCAATTGCTACGTCACAACATTTGATACCATTAATTCCCATTCTTGTTCGAATAGTTTTACCAATCGTTCCTTTATGGATATTCTTCCCGTGCACTGCATATATTCTCCAATTGGTATATATGTTGAAAGACTCAGCAATTGTAATATCATTATTGATTTACCTAGACGCATAGTGGAATAAGTTTGTAAACGGTAACTATGTCAATATTCAATAAATTATATTTAACTTTTTTGCTTTATTTTGTAATTTTCCAAAAAAAAAAAAAAAAAAAAAAAAAAAGGTAGTTTAATTGAAACCCCAAGCAGGCAAGAGTCGTCGTTGGGAAGGCTTGGGCTCTACTTCCACCGTCTCGTAGACCCTCTCCTTAGTACACACGCCCGCATTGGGGTTTTGGTCAAGGCGAAGCTTGTCAAGTTTCAAGAAGAAATCGTTCAACTACACATTACATAATTAATTTGATTTATATAGGTCCATCATAACATACCTTGGGGCTTCTCCAGCTAGGCCTTTTGACGAGAATAGTCTTACTTTGATTACTATTCTCTCTGTAATCTCCGTCCTCCTCATCAGAACAGCATTCTTCATCGATGAACAAAAATCCATCCTGGACCGACGGATTAGCTTCAGAAATAACCTGTCCAAACTCGTTCCAGGTTTCAAGTCTATTGATAATTTTCTAAAGCAGTGTTTGGTCAGTAATTTTTTTTTTCTTACAAGAATAAACTAACTCTTGTAATTCTAGACTTGTAACGGTAAGCACGAGCTTCAGTGTCTCTTTCCTGCAAAGGCTTTTTCGACTTGTCGTGTCTCTTTTTCATGGTAGTATACCGGGTACTAAGACACTTGTTAAACCAACTAAGCTTTCCAGGAAGAAAATGGCCAGACCGGGCAAGCCAATGGGTTTTCAAGTACTGCGTGTCCTGAGCCTGAGCCAGAATGGACTGGTAAACAGCTTCGTTTCCCTCATTGTGCATACCTGCAAGATCAAAGTTGAACCTGTTGGTCGGAATCTCGGTCAATTCTTTCAAGAGGGCCTTTACTGTGCGTTAATTTCTTTTCTGTTGTGTATAGGAAACAAAACACTTACGTTAAGGTTCTTGTATTTTGCCGCAGTCGCTCTTCGGCTAGAACTAATTGGTGAAGCAGATTGTTCAAGCAATTGCAATTCAAGAGAACGAAGCCTGGCATTCTGCTCTTCAAACTCACGGCGGGTAACGGGAACCTCTCTGCCTTCCTGGTTAGGGTATGGTTGGCGACGGGGACTGTTGGTTGTTCTAACGTGTAACAAGTTGTTTCTCATATTGTAAGGGGTAAAAGGAAAAGAGAGTAATAATACCCTGTGGCTTGGAAAACACCTTTATTGAAGCCAGTGTGCTCGACAGAAAAATTCTTTTTCCTTCTATACAATTCCCTCAGTTTACGTCAGTACTGAATGGCACAAGCATCTAAACTGGTACACCTACAATCACGTCTGCATTTCCCTTTAAGTCTACTGTACAAGTTCAAAGAAAGACAAGGTCTTCTCATGCTGCCATCAAAACTTTATTTTGACCAGACTAATTCATGATTTCAGTTATTTAGAATGGCGTTTCTCCTCATCTAGTTATTCATTGGTAAAGTATCTGTCAATTATTCCTTGAACCTGTATTTCATTGATCAGCGAAATAACGGGTCCCTTTTTATGTGATATTCACACAAATTGTTTTGTACACGTGGTAGGCTAAAGAAATATTTTTGTCTTCTGTGCCAAGTTGATTCAAAATCTAAATTAGGTCCTCCTAAACTTTGGACAGCTGTCATCTTTCAACTTGTCACTTTGATTACTGTAATAAGCAACTTCATCTTGGTTCACCTTTAGAAAAAGACAAGTCTTTAGCACAACTAGGTCGTTGGTATATGTAAATATCTCAAGTCTTTGCTTCTTTGAGATCTCACTGCATATTTTTATCTTTAGTCGTAGTCAAATATTGCTCTGCCTGATTGCTACTGCTTATAGTTAACTTTTACTGTGGACATCTTTGTTATAGCTGCGTCAAAAAAAAAACCACAACGTCAGGTAATGACAAACTTCTTGATTATATGAATTCAAACTAATATAACATGATGTAGGTGCTGACTAGAGCTTTGGTGTCGGAACAGTGCAATTATCGTGTTTTTGTGTGTGCATGTGTGTGTTGCCCAAGTCAAACAAGCTCTCTGTAATAAAAGGTAACGCATGAAAGGTTTTAGTAATCATTCAGTACTAACGTCTGTAAACCTATAGATAATAATGACGGCCCTCCCGCCTCCACACTATGTTACAGTCCTATACATATCTTGTATTGTTGCCACGTATTATGTTCAGGTAATAATTTTTATATCTTTTTTTTGTCTTCATTTATACTAACTGGTTATGCGTAGGCTCAGAACTGCTCTATTGCATGTTGTCTACTGGCATGATGAATTGTTGGTACTCCCCCAAAGTTTAATCTGGTTGTGCTTTAATGAAAACACTGTCGTATATCAGAGTGGTAATTATTTATTCTTCAATTTAATTTTCTTTGAACTAACTCTTATTATGAACAATCAGGTTTTACATTTGGTCTTATCAAGTTATTTTTTCTACTATACGCTGCTTACAAGACGTCTATGTAATGGTATGCTCCCAGGATTCATGTGGCTATACTAGAGGTAAGTGAAACGTATTTTTGTAAAAGTAGTATAGGAAGTAGTCCTACTATCATTAGTTTCTGAACCAATAAAAAATTGATTTAAAGCCATATTATGTGTCTTCTTTAACCAGTAATATGCTGATTAATAGCATTGCTAATAAAAAAGCAACCAGTTAAAAAGTAATATACTAAAGTAATAAACCAATGGCATGCACTAAAAGCAGAGGTATATGCTCATGTACCGAATCAGATCATGGGCCATTCACTGCTAATTTACTGTATCAGCACACGACGAATATACCAGCATTGGTAAAATAGCAGTAAACGGAGAGTTTACCTACTCGTTTACTGTATCAGTAAACGCGGAGTATACTGACCCGTTTACCGTGTATCGTCAATTTCCCAATTTGCCAATATCGGTAAACGGGTCAGGAAATTCCTCATATACCGCTCGTTTACCACTAATTTACCGACTTTTTTCACCAAATTTTATCTGCAGTGAGTAGTCCGGCCCGCACTAGCCCGGCACATACCGGCATTAACAGGTACACCCCGGTTGAGCATGACGTTGACATGGATATTCCGGTGGAACTTGAAATCAGACTCAAGAAGACTAAGAATCAGAAAAGGAAGTTTGTACCTCTTACTAAAAATAACATGAAGACTAAAAAGCGAAGACAATAGTAACGCCACTTCATCACAACCATTATCACACCACACCACTCTTACTATCCCTTCATCTTAAATATTAAACAGGTGCTCAATACATTATCAGATATCCTGTTTACATAATTGTATATAATATTACTAATAGCACTATCCCACTCGAGTATAAATACCCTGATATAATTATTCAATGAATCATTATCTTCTATTTGACATTAAATACTTCTTTTACTATTTGATTATTCTAAATAACCACTGAGAGTTGATTTAGATATACAAGAGACTTACATTTTTGTCAAGCCCAATTCTGTCGATGGTTCTGATGCCTTGCAAACTCACGTGACCTACCGGACTAGCCCGGTACCCGGCTTGGACATTGACGTAGACATCCCGGTTGAGGTCGAGCTCAGGCTAAAGAAGACCAGATCTCAGAAAAGGAGATTTGTACCACTCAAAAATAATCACGCCAACAGGAAAAGATCAAAGTTGGATAACACCACTTTACTGTAAATATTATAACACCACCTCGGGTTCATAGCTCACACTTGACAACCTGTCAATATTACTAATTATCTTTATATGTCTATTACGCATTATCATTATATCTCTATCATATATCACATCACTTATATCTATCATTTAATATAAATATCCTTTAACTTGATATCAATAAAACATTATCTTCTAATTGCTTAAAACCTATTTCCTCTACTCGAGATCTAAATAACCACTGAGAGTTGATTTAGACTATATTGAAACTTACATTTTTGTCATATGTATTTTGGTATTCGTCGGTTATTCTAATCGAGCCAATCACTACGCCTTTGGGGCTTTTCAGGACATTTTCAGGTACCCGAAATGTGCTAAATTTCAGGAAAAAAGAAAAATCAATTTGTTTCCCTACAAAAAACTGCTAAAAAAGGAGATTTTGAAGTTTTTTTAAGCGCCGCAAAAAAATCACGTGAATATCACGTGAATTGGGTGATTTATTGTCTTCAGAGTGTTATGCCAACGTGGATTTACATGGTATGTGGGTACTTTACTTATGGAACTAATACAGAACTTTTTATTTTTCGCAGTGGAACTCAATAGAACTGACCATGATACATCCTTCTGCTGAAAGAGGTTAAATACGTTAAAAAGACATCACTTATTTGCTCCTTTGGACTGATATTATTGAATTAGATGTATCTGTAGTAGGGTGAGTCATCTCGGAAGCAAGCCTTGCAACTGTGTTTTGAAAGAGCTCGTTAAGATTTGTTGTATTCATTGTGTTATCATAAAAAATAGACGATGCAATTATTCGTTTCGTAGATATTTGTTCTTTTGTCTCTGGATGTTGTTTACCCACTAGTCTATTTATGTAGATTATATTAAAGTTATGATAGTCATTTACAAAGTGCTAGAATTGATGTTTTAAGATGGCAGCAAGTGGTTTTTTTTAAAAAAGATATCATGCTAATTATATGTAGTATCTTTCAATTTTGTAATCGTAGCACTCATTCCTTGCTCTCTTTTATACCTCTTTATTCATAAACCCATTGGTGGACTCAAGTCATTGAAGTTGTCGTTCCCTATTTTCGTGGCTGTGTGTATGTGTGATTTTTCTTTTTTTTTTTTTTTTTTTATGGTTTGAACAGCGTGTTAAAAAAAGACTTCATGACAGAAATTAAAAACTTTTCTACATTACAAAAGGATTCAAACAGAGAAGTGGGATGTTAATTGTAAAATAAAAAGAGAGACGGGTGCGTTGGTTGTAAAAAAAAAGAAGCCAAGCAGCTGTGACACCACAAAAAAAAAAAAAAAGAGATTTGGGGGGTAGGCACTTTCAGCTCCCGGTTTGTTTTTTTATATCTCTTTTTCCTCGCTTTTCTTTTCTTCCATTATATTTTGTTTCGAAGGTTTTTCAATAGCAGGTAAAGCTTATTTTTATTTCAAATACCAGTGAAAATAAACACGTTTCTTTAAATGCAGCATCCATTTAAGGTTTTAAAGCTTACACACCCGTTCCACATACGTGTAATTGAAAGTAACAGAAAACAAGCGCCCCTTCCAATATTTTTAACTTACAAGGCCTTTTATATTTCTAGATGACAGACCCTAGCTCATTTCGTTTGTGACCTTCCCTTCATTTGCCTTGGGTAATGTACTCTTTTTTTTGCTCTCTGATTAGAAGACTAACAACCCCTTTTCTAGTTGGTCGGCTGTGGAATTCGAGGTATATAAAATATCAAGAATTAAAAAATACAATGTAATAAAACGTAGAGGATTATCAGACTGTCAAAAAGTAAACTAAAATCTTTATTAAATAAAAGACATTGGCCTTTATATACAAATATCAGGTACGGTTAAACTATAATTGATCTCCCGAAGATATGTGAAACCTTTCAAGTATATTCATGTGGATGACAATCAATTGAGGTATCTTGAAATAAAGGGACCTTCTGGAAGATACGTTCTAGCAAAACTAATTATTATTGGATTGTATTATCCGGGATATTTGCCATTGGTTATCGATGTCGTAAATGATGAGGATCGAATCTAGCGAGCATCCAATAGTATGAAAATAAAACCAACAGATAATAAATCAATATTTATAAAAGTTATTAAAGGATTGAATGGATTTAGATTAAAGAGTTATATGAGGATATAAGCTCGATCACAACAGCGAGCCGTATGCGTGTTAACGTTAGCAAGCTTAGCTGTGGCGTCGTTCTTCAAATTCTTTTCAAAAACGTAATGGATATACATCTCTCGTTGAAAGCTGGTATACTTTGTATATTCAGTACTCCGATTATTATTCTCAACTACTGCTGCGTTCCTCACAACAACATCAGCATTGTCTTGAGGAAGTCTGAACATATCAACTGGCGTATGTTTAATAAACTTTTGCAAGGTCTTGAGATTTGATAAGCGAAAAGAGGGTGACTCATCAAGTGACATGGCATCTCTGCCGCTATCGTCGTAAACGTTTTCTTGGCCATCTTCAGTGTAAAATGTTATGTTAGAAGTCATTGAGCGTTACTATTGAATTGTGAAAGAACCAAATGAAACTCAAAAAAGTGACCAAATGATTTTAAAAAAGGGAACCAAATGAATTTAGAAAAAATGACCAATTGAGTTCAAAATACTGACCAATTGAAGTTCAAGTTTATACATTTTTAGGTTACTGAATTTTCAAAAAGTTGACCAATTGGGACTGGAAGCACTGTATCATATTAGCGCTTACTGTTTATATTTTTTGGTGTACCACCTGGCATAAAAACTTTTTTTTTTTTTGTACTTCATGATAAAACTTGAAATAAGGTTTCGGTAGCAGTTTTATTTTGTTTGTAAATTTACCTGTAAAAACTTCAGAACCAGCTCAGTCTTATGTTGCACATTCTAATTAATCGAGAAAACTTTTCAAATTCGAAAAAACCCTGATGTATCCGTAAGACAATACAACTAAAATAATAATAATAAAGAGAGACTAGAAAGTACCAGACACTTATATGATTGTTTTTTATTCAAGATTAAAATTGGGGCCTTTATATAAGAGACATCGGTTCATGAATTCTACCGAGTATCTACTGAGTCATATACTCGATTAGATTGATGTCCAATTGGGAAGCATGTACTGCGGGAAAGATATAAGAATATATAATTCAGTAACAGTGCTTTGAGACAGATCAAATCAGGTTCTGTAGAGTTTATAATTTAAACAGAGAGTAGTGACAAATCGGCTAAACAGATAATTAAAGAACAGATATTAATTTTTATGTCACGAAATGAGAAACATGTCAAATTGATAATGTTCTATAAGCAAACCAATGTATGATGTATGTTAGTATTGATCACAATAGCTGGTATACATCAAACCCGCCACTTTTCTCGATTTAAAGAGACTGTTTTAACCTCAGTGACTTGAATTGGATAATTAGACATGAAAGTAAAAAATATGAAATATGATTTTCCCCACCCTCCCTTCCCTTTCTGATCTCGCTCTTTGAGATCAATTATACACTATTTTCAGAAATTATTTGCGCACTCTCGGGAAAAAATTAATTTTTTGCCCATGTTTAAAAAAAAATTTGCGTAGACGCCCAAAAATAAACTACGCTAAAAAAAATAATTTTTTTGCGTAGTAATAAATTAAAAATTTGCGCCCTTCTTGAAAAGCTTTTTGTCTAAAAATTATTAAACAATCAATAACTTTGTACACGAAGACGGTCAAGAAAATCTTTACAATGGCGAAGGCTTAGAAGTTGCAGTTGTTGAAATGGAGGTTGATGAATAGATGTTTCCACTTGAAGTAGCTTCAAATTTTGACCATTACATAGACCTGAAACCTCCTGAGAGAGAAATAAAGAAGCCTTCAGCACAATTGAGGCAGCCTGCTGAAACTAAGGAGAAATCTAGCAGTTACCAACACTACAAGGATACAGAGAAAGAGCAACTTCTCGACTTGGTTATCAACAGAGGTATGATTGCTCGAGAAGCAGCTATAAAGCTCAATATTAAGCCACGAATTGCTCAACTTTGGGTCAAAAAAGATAACGAAAACCCTAAATTACATTTCGAGAGGGAGATAGGTAGCGGTAGACCTATTGGTAGACCAGCTAAATTGAGCCCCGAGCATGAGACGTTTTTGACGGAACTAGTAGATGAGCAGCCATCTTTAGTGCTGGATCAGATTATGGACAGCCTTACCAATCAATTCACAGGTCTTTAGATTTCAAAAACTGGCTTGTATACGTTCGTGACAAAAAATTGCAGGATCAGTCTTAAAAGAGCTCATTTTCACTCAGTCGAAAGAAATAGTCCTGAAAAAATCGAAAATAGATTCAACTGGGTGAGTAAGTGGAACGAAACTGACTTGGATTACATGAGTTACTGCGTCTTTATCGATGAAGCCGCATTTCACATCAACATGAAAAGATCTTTTGCATGGTCGCAGGTAGGCACTCGTGCGGTAGTCAAGGTTCCTAAAACAAGAGCACGAACAATGACTATCTTAGGAGCTATATCTCCTCATGGTGTTGTGAATATAACCGTAAGACGACCAAGAGCATTAGCTGCATCTAAGAAACAAAAACCCACTGGAAATACCAATAAGACAGCAAAACCAACAGCGGGAACGGTAACGGGTCATTATTTTAACTTTTTGAGCAGTACCATGGATATTATGGATACACATGAGCAGTTTAAGGGACATTACTTGATTATGGATAATGCACCGATTCATACAAATACCGAGATCCAGAAGTATGTTGAAAGCAGAGGTTATGGTTGTCTATATCTACCACCATACTCACCAGAACTTAATCCCATTGAACAATTCTGGTCGGTCTGAAAAAGTAAACTTAAGAGAGTACCTCTTTTAGATGAAGAGACGTTATCTACCAGAATCGGCGATGCCTGTAACCAGATTTTGTTTAGCGATTTAAGAGAGTTCTGTCAATATTCTATGTCTAAGTTCGATGACTGCATTCAACGAAAACCAATTTAAAAATAAACATGAAAATTTACGTATTTTACGCATACTCAAGTTACGCAATTAATTAAATTTATTGTCGTATTTGAGTACGATTCATTTAAGAATAGATAAATATATCGTATAAATCGTATAAATTATAAAATAAAATATCTTTGAATGTTGAGTAATAGCATAAATTTGTATACTACTACACAACTACCTCTACCTTAAGTACATACTTCTATGTAAAAGGTAGCATGATTGGCTTAAACGGATATTGAAATAAAAGTTGCACGTAGAATAATACTACTTCCAATAATATAAATTAACCACAGATCTTAAAATATAATAAAGCATCTTTGAGCTCATATTCATTTTTAACTAACAACAATAACGATGTCGTGAGACTAATAGTAATTAATTCAAAATACAAAATATAAAGTTAGGAGATCAAAAGATGATTTTATTACAATTATAAATTATTCTATTTTATGTCAAGTTATTATTAAGAGACCGAAAAAGGTACGACAATACCCCCTTTCCAAACAAAAATCCCGTAGTTTTTTTTTTTTTTTTTTTTTTTGAGTTAGGTATTCTTCTTTATATCTTTAGCACGGGCTACACGAGGTATATACCAAGATTTTGAATTAGGAGACCCATCGTATTTGATAGGGTGTAAGCGATCTGTATGTACCCATGATGAGTAAATGTTGCCTTCAATTTCCTTGATTTGGTAAGTATTGAAATCTAAATTGCGCTTTATAACTTGATAAGGTCCCATCCAATTAAATTCCAGACCTTTTTTACTTTCATGTCGAAGCATTACATAGTCATCCACTTGGAACGTTTGGAATATTTGATTCTTTAAGGCACTATCCCACTTTTCCTTGTCTTTATCAGCCTGTATTTTCAATCGATCACTCGCCAGAAATCTGTTTTCCCTTAAATATCGCAAATGGGTCAAAGCGTCCTCAGCAATTAGCTCTGGATCTTCTTCTGTCAATGGGTTTATAAATGGGCGTAAGGAATCACCAGGGAGAACGGGATTAACACCGTAGGTCATGTAAAAAGAACTTAAATTGGTTGTTGCATGCTTACGAATTCGACAAGAGAAAAGAGCCGTTTCGTTGAATTCGTCTCAACTATGAACTTCGCCTTTAACATATTTTGTCAACATATGCTTAAATGTCTGGTTCAGTCGCTCGCATTTCGAATTGGTCCTTGGATGGAATGCACTTGTAAAGATATGATTCGATTTTAGCTTTGTCATGTACTGTTTTAAGATTTTCGACATAAAATTAGCGCCCCGGTCAGTTACCAGTTCGTTCGGACAAGAGAATCGCACGACAATTTCTTCATATATAAATTTAACAAATTGATCAGCAGTGGTAGCAGGTAGGGCTCGGGCTATTGGCCAGTTTGTATTATAATCGACAGCCATTATGATCCACCTATTTCCATTTTTTGTAGTTGGCAGTTCACCAATAAAATCAAGATGCCATCGAGAGAATGGGGGAGGTATTTCCAGTGGTTTCATCGGAGCATGATGTATATTTAATTCTTTTCTTGCGTGTAGTTGATATTCGGGACATTGTGATAACCAAGTTGTGATATCACTAGTCATGCGCGGCCACCAGAATCTTGATTTCATTAATTGTTGAACAGTAATATTACCTTGATGTCCAAAACCACGGTAAAAATCCTCAACCAAATCGGCACGTCGTTTGAATGGAATAAACTTTACCAACTTATCTGCTTTGTCACCTTCAGATTCACCAATTCTTTTCCAAACATGTTGTTCCTTGACCACATACAAGTGTTTTTGCTTTGTTAATTCAATTCTGTACTTCTCAGGCCAACTTTCTTCATTCTTGAAATAAAATAAAGGCCAATCTTGAACCGGATCAGTAATTAAGGGGTCATCAAATTGACGTGTTTTTTTGGAAATAATAGCAGCACAATCTTCGGGAAAATCATAAAGATATCGTGGTTCAAAATATTTTTGTTTGGCGTACAATTAGGACCGTCTCTACGGCTTAAACTATCTGGAACAATTTGTTCTACACCTTTCTTGTATATGATCTTTGGGCAAAAGAGACTTAACTCAGCCATCCATCGTTCTAATCTGGTAGAAATTTTTGTACTGTCATTGTAATATTTCAAGGGAAGATGATCAGTGTAAACCTCATACTCATTACCGTCAATAAAGCAACGCCACGTTCGAAGACAATGGAGAATTGCAAGATATTCACGTTCTTGAGCGGGGTAATTTCTTTTTTGTAAACTGAACTTGTGTGATTCGTATGCTACCGGTTTCCACTTGTTACCATCATTGGGATCTTCTTGCAGCAATACACCTCCACTACTAAAGTTGGAGCTATCACACTCAATTCGCCATCGTTGATTCATACATGGTGTCAAAAGAACAGGAGCAGATGTGATCATTTTCTTGATATGATAAAATGCGACTTGACAATCAGATGACCAATTTATGCTTCGTTGTTTCGGACCAGTACCTTTCGTTAAATCAGTGATTGGGGATGCAACAAGGGCAAAAGACGGCAAAAATGATTTGTAGTATTGACATACGCCTATGAATTTTCGAATATCTTGCACGTTCTTTGGAACTGGCCAAGATAAAATTGCATCCACTTTTTTTTTGAAGGGCTGATTCCCACATTCGCTGTAATGTCATATCCTAAAAAGGTAAGTGTCTTCCGATTAAATTTGCATTTATTTCTATTCACCACCAATCCAGCTTCAGCCAACTTTTCATAACCATGTGCACATGCTGTTTATGTACTTCGACATCTTTATCCTTAGTAAAAATTAATACATCGTCGATATAAACAATGCATATTTTGTCAATTAATTCATGTAAAACGGAATTCATCATTTTCATAAATTGTGCTCCACTATTTTTTAATCCGAACGGAATAACTTTCCACTGAAACTGGCCATATCTAGTGGTAATGGTTGTCTTTTTGGAATCGGTGTCTGTTAGTCTTTGTTGGTTAAAACCACTCTGTAAATCAATAGAACTAAAATACTGTGCGCCATGTAGTTGTTCAAGACATTCATCGATACGAGGAACAGGTATGCGTTGAGAGATTGTTGCCTTATTCACGGATCTATAATCACAAACCATTCGAAGTTTAGGCGGCTGACCTTTTACTGCGGTGGGGCTTTTTACAAATAAAACAGGAGTTCCATATTGAGATGATGTTGGCTCAATAAGACCTTGCTTCAATAAAATATCTAATTGTCGTTTAGCTCGCGTAGTTCAAGCGGACTCATCTTGTAAGGAGCTTTTGCGTCCACTTTGATGTCTGGATTTAAAACTATCATGTCTTCTACAGAATCTCGCATTGGGGGGAGGCTGTCAATAACACCTTTAAATACTGTTGAGTAAACTGCAGCAAATTCAGCGATCCCCTCTTCATTGGTTCTATCTTCGTCTGTCCTTTTCGTTTTATGAATATCTGGAGTATCGACCATAACCATAAGATCATTGGGTTTAGAATCAATAGCAGAATTATCAATTAAATAACACTTGTCCACTTTGTTTTTCTTAAATAAGGCATCTAATTGCTTAGCACTCATCAAGAAATTTAAACTAGTGTCCTCAGATTCTTCAGAATTTGTTTTTTTTTGTATTATCACTTGTTCCTGTAGATTGACTAATCGAGTTCAATTGTAACGGATGTGTGGTATTTGATAAAATATTACAGGGTAAAAATAATGAGATAAATGTATATTTTTTATTGTAGGTAAAAAATAAACTAAAGAACTCTGCTGCTATAAAATAATCAATTCTTTTATATTGAACAACCGCCCCTGGAAGTTAGTGAGTCAACCTTTCTGGTTTTGGAATAAATCTATACTCAGTTTCCCGCCTTTTGTTAAATGAATTCTACTCGTTAGAATTTACTTCAATTAACATTGTCCTAGATCAAAAGATCCGGGAACACTTCTTATTGTGTTTTTCGGAGTAGAAAGAACCAGTAAGATAATGTGTAACGGTAGCTGTCAAAAGGGGCAGAACATGAATTATGGTTAATTGGCTTCGGCAGAACATATTTGTAATGTTTGACCTCTTATTGATTTAACGGGTTCTTTTCTCCCATCTGTGAATGAATAAGATATGATCCCAAATATAGAACATCTTATCGATGTTTGTATGTTTGGTTGCAGAAAGTAGGCATCCATTTGATTATGCACTATTTCTATTATACATTTATCAGTCATATAATTTGTATCAATATATAAATAAATGAACCATTGATAATGATAGCTGTTCTATTCTCTCGATGGGTAGCTAATCCATAGAGGGAACTATCATTATTAGATTTCTCTTTTTTATATTCTTGATTTACTTGGAGTGGGTTTTTAGTTTTCCAATTTAGGTATAGTAACTCAGTTGTGTATTATTCTATATGCAACTTTTATCCCTATATCCATTTAAGCCAATCATGCCACCTTTTATATAGAAGTATGTACTCGAGGTAGAGGTAGTTGTGTAGTAGTATACATATGTATGCTATTACCCAACATTCAAAGATATTTTATTTTATAATTTATAATTTTATACGATTTATTTATTTATTCTTAAATGAATCGAACTCAAATACGACAGGATGTATGTAAGTTTCCTTATGAGGATTATTCCGAACTTTAATTTCCCAGTTTCCCGTACGCCAGTTAGGCGTAGGTTGAACCTGACTTAACCATGAACGCCCCAAAATAATATCAAACTTGGTGTCAAAAACATAAGCTTCTATTCTATCAGTGTAATCACCTAACGCAATTGAGAAAGTAGCAACCTTGTTGATAGGAGTTTGTTGACCATTAGCAGTTTTGACAGATTACCCTTGAATTGCTGATTTAGTATGTGATACAAAAGGAATCAAACGCGGATTGATGTAATTAGCACTGGCACCTGAATCAATTAATACTGTACAGGGATGCCCATTAATGTGGATTTGATACAGAGGTAACTTGTTTGTTTTCATATTTGCATTAACAATAAAGTCAACATCCTTTTGGATAATGTCTCTATTAATAGCCAAGGTGCAATAAAAGATGCAGATGAAGGTAGTACAGAAAATAATTTGAGGGACTCTTTAGAATGGCGAGAAATAGAGGATTGCATTTTATTGTTTACAGGCTTAATATCATTGTTCTGTTGAGACTCGTAAGATACAGACTTTTCAGGTTGGAAATGTTGTTGCTGACCATGGTAATAACCGTTATCAAATTGGTAATCGTTGTCATACCCATAATTGTTATTGTGACCCGAATAGTTGTTATATGAATCGTTCATGTAATGCAAGTTGTGATAATTGGAGTATAAAAGGAAAATAAATATGAATAAAAAAAAACAAGAAATGAGACTCTTTGTTCCTTTATTTTAAGTTGGAGAGTTTGTCATGATAAAAATAGAGGTCCTTTTATATTCAATTATTACTTCAAAGATTCTTTCTGCGTAGATCGAATTTACTATTCCCGAAATCTGGGAATAGAAGGAATTAGATTCATAAATCAGTTACATATGAAACTTGACATATTATTTGTATAATATGTGTGTGTGATTCATATCCAGAATCTACTAGCGACTCATCGTTTATCCATTCTATGATTGCAATCGTTGATTGGATTACTGGATGAATTATTTGGATCTAGAAGATACGGCAGCTGCTCAACCAACCGGGATAGAGCATGGGGTTTGATCTCGGTATAGTTAATGAGCCGTGCTGGAACTGTGTCGAACAATAGGAATGATATTCGCTAAAGTAGGAGTTATAATATATAATGTGTATGTATTATAACTGAAGTGACAAATTAAGTAGTAATTATATTCGATTTATAAGGAGTAAATTCGACACAAGTTTTGATTATTCTGAGGGCAGCTGTACTGTAGGTGCCCAAGCTGTCCACATTGAAAACAAGATCTTGTCTCACTACCTTGGAATCCGTAAAATCCACCGCGAAAATTGCCTTGGGAACCGCCACAGAAACTACCACCACGAAAATGACCATCACCTCGAAAACCACCACGAGAGTCACCACTAAAAGTACCACTAAAATTACCACGAAACCCACCACGAGGACCTCCACGAAAACCTCCACGGAAACCACCACGAAAACCATCTCCACGACTACGATTGCTATCACGATTGTTACTCATGAAGTTTAACGCTTCACGCAAGGCAGACAGATCCATCGGATCATCAATAACAGGCGAAACTGACGTAGACGGCAAAAAAGAAAATGTGCCGTTTTCATTACGGGCAGATTCAAAAACATACGCGGCTTGAATTGTTTCGTCCGTGGAAGGACATTGATCCCCTCTATACAAGTTACGGATATGAATTCGAGCGTCTTTACTTTTTAAGTGTCGTACGAATTTAGAAACAGCTTCTTCATCAGTCATGTTTGGAATACCAAGTTTTAATGTTAAGAAATCTTGAATATATTGAGAGATAGTGGTTGTTTGACAAAGCTCTTCAAGTCTTTCACGAAAAAGCAAGGCAGAATTGGTCGGCTTAAATCCAATAACAATTCGTTTCTTTAATGCAGACCATGTAGCCGGAGGATTGTCATCATTTTGTTCTAGGTTACGCAACCAGATAGCTGCAATATCACACAAAAGTGTGCGCGCAAAACGGAATGTTTGTTCATCATCCCATCTCTTATACTCTTTGTAGTCCGTAATTGCTTTTACCCAATTATCGATTACAAAAGGATCGCGTGAACCATTGTATTTCATAGGTTTGTTGATTAAATCTAAATCATCAGTGCGTTGATTATTTTGTAAGGTGTTTGAAGCATGTATCGCATTGATAGCTTGTGAAACACCTTCTCTGACAGCATTGGCTATCGCAGACGCAATATTTAAATTGTCTGTGTTACTGTTGTCTAAATTGTTGTTATTCATCTCAGTGTGTTGTTCTAAAAATATTTGTTTTCCTAATTCCAATTTATATTTTCCAACTAAAGATTGTGCTATAAAATACCAATGTTGTTCTCTTTTGTCTGTTGATTTAAGTCTTTCTATAATGTCTTCAGCTTTTATGTGTCTGATTTTATGGTATGCGCTTCTTAATGCAATAGGTAAAGTGGCTTCGACTCTTTCTTCAATTTCAAATTTGTTTAAGTTCTCTATCGATTGTTCCATAGATTTTTGGTATGTAAATCCTTCCAATATCTAATATATCGATTGTTTTAATTTAAAAAGTATTTGTCCTGGTGCTACCAATTGCGTGAGACTAATAGTAATTAATTCAAGATACAAAATATAAAGTTAGGAGATCAAAAGATGATTTTATTACAATTATAAATTATTCTATTTTATGTCAAGTTATTATGAAGAGACCGAAAAGGGTTCGACAACGACACGCTTCATAAACAAAAAAAATGCTCACTAACAGGGTCGAACTGTTGACCTTGGCGTTATTAGCACCACGCTCTAACCAACTGAGCTAAGCGAGCAGGCTCTTTCGCTTTCTCAACACCTTTTTTCACTTTTATACGGGTAATAATTTAGCCGCCATATTTTTGGAAGAAACACAACAAGAACGATAGCAACAACACTACAAACAAGTTTTATTTTCACAAAGCTTACATAGTAAACCACCTTCACACCGAAATTCAACTCCATCAGACAAGATCTAAAGTTTTTTGTTTTTTTTGGAATTAACTAATTTTGTAAAGTGAACGATCTTTGGACAATGTTAAATACCTCTGGTTCAACTAACGGTCAAGTCGACCTAGCTCAACTACAAGACTATGTTTTCAACCTTGCATCTCAAGTTCAGCAACATGGCAAAGCAATTCAAGAATGGGAGGCTTTGAAAGAAAAAATTTTCACCTTGGAAAAAGAAAAAGAGGCCCTTCACACGGAGAATGAACTTTTGAGAAAAAAGATTTACGACCTGGAATTAAATTCCACTTCAAGTTCCACCGACCTTAGTCAGGTTCCTTCAACCCGCTCTGCTCCCTCCCACCCAGTACCTACTCCTACCCCCACAATTGGTGGTATCCCCTCTTCAGCTAGCTCTTCCTGGGCATCCAAAGCCGCTGCTACTCCCACTCGTGCTCCTTCACACAAGAAACGTGTTGCTGCTGCTCGTGCTTTTCAAAGCCCCGAGTCCAAAGGCCCACAGGGTTTCCAGTATGTGTACATTGGTAGGTCTCGCAAGATCATTAGATCTGAAGTTCGTTCTCGCTTGCGCCGCTCAGGAATTGACACTGGTCGTATTCTGGATATCTGTTTCCCTGCCTCAGGAGTCCTAGGACTCTTGATGCATGTTCAATATGTCACAGCATTTGTTGCCCAAATGAAGAAGGTCGGTGCCGATGTTTTCGAGGATTTCGATCCTTTGGATGCTAAGAACTTGGCAGATCCTAAGTATATGGGTCTTTCAGAAGAAGAACGTGCGTGTGAGGTGTTACACCTGGTGCACAACCGTGCTGTCGATACGCTCTCTTTCCTGCGCCCTCTTGTAGTTGCTCCTGTTGCTCGTTCGTTCTTTGAAGCTGGTTGGATTGATGAAGAATCCATGAACAATGCTGTTGCAGAGGCTCGTAAACGCCTGGCTAGGGAAGACCCTAAGAGAGCTGCTTTCTATTTCAAGAATGACTCTTCCTCCCCCTCCGATTCCGAAATGGAGTACTAATGAGTACCCAAGTCGAATCGAATGTATATAACTCTCTCCACTCCTTTTCTCTCAGTCTCTGGAATGCTAATGGCCTTCGAGCTACCACCATCCAAGACGTACTCTCGCATGTAAATACCTCCATTCTCTTCATCACCGAAACATGGCTCACTGCTGGCTACCTCCCTGCTAACTGGTCTCAATACCATCTCTACGGTACTAAAGTTCTAGATTGTAGTGGGCGTGGCTCTGGCGGTGTATCTGCTCTTGTTTCTCCTTCCTGTCCTTTTCCTGTCACCCAGCTCCCTTCTCCCAATGTATATACTCTGTCGCTTAAAATCGGTAAAGTCAATGTACACTGTTCTTACTATCCTCCCCACCTCCCTCGTGAGGCGGTCTTGTCTTCTTTGAGGTCTATCCCACTTGGCTCCGATTCAATCCTTTGCGGTGACTTTAATGCTCGGTTGGGTAATCTCACAGGTGACTCAATAACCAATACTAGGGGTAACGATCTTATTACCTTCTGTGAACAACGGGATCTTGTGGTCTTGAACTCTTCTCTCTCTCATGGTATCGCAACGTTTAATACATTTCGGCGAGGTGTGATACAACAAAGCATCATAGATCTGTTCATTACCAATATCCCATCTTGGAACATCAAGTCCCCTTCCTTGATTATCGACTCTGATCTATCTCTTGGGTCAGATCATAGGTTGATGCACTTGTGTTTTTCGTATGATTCTTCTTTGGGATCTGGGGGTAACCGAGCTTCCAGTGGCAACACTGTGGCTCCGCGGCGTCTGTGGCGGCTCTCTAGGCTTGGTCAAGTAAGCCATCTCCTTCGGTTTCGGTCGGTGTTCTCTTCTTTGGTGTCTCCTTTGGTTGGTTCTTTGTCTCTTTTGGTGTCTGCTCCTCCGGTGTCGCGTCCTAACATTGATAGTTTAAACCATCAACTCAATGAATATATCTATCAAGCCCTGGATGCGTCCATTGGTACTAAGGTCTCTAACTCAGGTAAGAAATGGAAGAAATACTGGTCTCCGGAAATCCAAGCTGCTGCCCGAGAACGAGATATCTGTTTTGGTCGATGGCGTCACTCCCTTGGTGCTGATAAAGCCTTTTGGTGGTCCAAGCATAAGGATGCTAACCGTTCCTTTCGTCGTCTGGTTTCTGCTGCAAAACGCCTTTCGTGGAAAAACTTTTGTGCTTCTCTGGAAAAGGACTTTAGTAAAGCGACTGGTTCGATTTCCCAAATCAAGCGCCGCCGACAGTGTTCCTCTACCTACGCTCATTTGGATGGCCCTCAAGCCTCCGTGGATGCAATGGCACGTCACTTGTCAGGTGTCTATGATGGTTCAATTCTTCCCCCTCCTTCTACTCGACCTCCTCCTCCACCAACTACTTCTGGTCTTCTCCCGTTTCCACTTCCATTGGATGGTGTTACATTTGACTTTGAGACTATCCAACTTCATATACGCCGGCTCCCAAAACGTAAGGCACCTGGATCGGATCACTTGAAAGCAGAAATGCTGAAAGCCCTTTCCGTGGACCTTACACCGGTATTGTCGCTGCTCTTTTCTCTTTGTTACCAATGGTCCTATACTCCCTCTCTTTGGCGTGTGGCTAGTGTCTTCCCTATCTTTAAAAAAGGTGATAAATCTGATCCCGCTAACTATAGGCCTATCTCTTTGACTTCGGTGATGCGCAAGCTGTTCGAGTTTACCCTATCTGACTGTTTAAGCAACTTCTGCCCCAGTCTAGATGTTGCTCAAGGTGGTTTTCGTCCCCAACGTAGCCCATTGGACCAAGCCCTTTGTCTCCACGATCTGGTCATCGACTACACCCGTACAAACCACTGTCCCCCTGTTGTAGCGTTCCTAGACATCAAGGCCGCGTATGATACCGTGGACCGGCGCGTAATATGGGATGCTTTAGCAAACTCTTCTCTGCCTCGGCCTGTACTCGCTCTCCTGGTAAATCTTTTCGATGATGTTTCCATCTCAGTATTGATAGCCAACCACTTTTCAGCGCCATTTTCGCCTGCTACTGGTGTTCTCCAAGGTTCGGTCTTGTCCCCGTTATTGTACTCTCTGTACATTAACTCGTTGCCTGGCCTCCTTCGGTCCGCTGCTCGTGGTAGTACTACGGCTGTTCTTGTTCCTGGTGTCCGCGACCCAGTGCCTATTAACTGTCTCCTGTTCGCTGACGATGTGGCCATTCTTGGTTCCGCTAGTCAAGTACAGACCATGCTGACTCTCGCTGCTGAGCACTCTCGCTCCCTTGGATATCGGTGGAACCCATCAAAATGTGCTGTTCTCAACGCCCCTTTGAATGGACCCCGATTGACATTGTATAATGATCTGCTACCAACGACTGATGAGTTTGTTTATCTTGGTGTCCCCTTCCGGAAAAATGGACTATATGGTACCGGTATCTTGACTCTCCGTAAAGAAAGTGCTATAAAAACAATGGCGCTTCTTACATCGGTTGGTGTACATCGAAATGGTTTCTCCCTCCTTCTTTGCTCCCGCTTATACACAACCTTTATTAGACCAAAACTTGAATACGGCCTTGCCATATCTCGTCTTTCTGCTAGTGACTTCCACGCTCTCGATACTACCCAGAACAAAATTGTCAAGATGTTTGTTGGTGGCTCTTGGTGTAATGTTGCTAAACATATTACTTGTCTCCCCTCTATGAAGCATAGATATAACGTGCTGGCCACCAGGTATGCTCTTCGTGCCCAATGTCTTCCGAATGACTGCCTCCTGGTGCTACTTAAAAACCTCGCTCGACCTCCTAGATTAATATCATTCCTCCAAAAGAATATATTATATCGCTCCCTTTCCGAACCTCCTCCTGACACCAATACTAAGCTCAAGTCATACTTTCAAAAGTCCTGGCAAGACGAATTTGATAAGCAAATGACCTCTGCCGCTGCCTCTGGTTCCCATGTTCTTCTCCGTGCCTGTCGTCCTGACACGACCCACCCTGATCCAATTCTGTATCTCCCAATGCAACGTACTGTGCGTAGCCGCCTTGTTCGCTGGCGACTTGGTCGGTTTTCAAACATGCGTGAAGAATGCCCCTGCCTGTCCGGTGAGTATATCTCTCGAGATCATTTCCTCTCTTGTCGAGCCCTTGCGTCTGACCTTTGGGATGCTATACCTCGTTCTCCTTCTCCTGGTGTTCATCGCCTAGACCATGCTCTGAATAGTCTACCGACTAAAGCTTCTTTGGGTCCACCACCCTACTGGTCTGCCCTTCTTGAGTTGCTTTATGCAATCGATTGTCTCTGCCATCCTCTTGCTATTATTGCTCCTGACCCTGATCCTGGTAATCAGTGGCTCCCCACCTCTTCCTCCTCATAGGGTAGTACTTGTTTGTTGTTTTCTAGTTGCGTCGCCACGGTGGTAAGTCATATCAAAGTTCCCAGCCGCTGGTTGTACCTCTAGATCAACACTCAAGTACTACTCCTCCTCGCCCTTCTTATTTTATCTTTTTCTTCTTTCCCTATTTCCGTTTTCTGAAGGGTTTTTAGCTCATACAATTTGGTAATTTATGCTCTATAGAGTCGCCCATATAATTGTTGTAAATAATAAAATCAAACTTTAAACTGAGCTAAGCGAGCGTCTTTCTTTTGATACGTGCGTATGTTTGTTCTGTCACTTGTAGTCACGTAGTCGTATCACGTGAATATCACGTGTACATATCGTTCTCATTGGTTGGTTGGGTGTTGTGTTCCTTGGCTCTTTATATGGATTTTGATCTTTTTGTTTCTGGTTTCCAAATTGTTGTGTTTAAAATTTTCGTGCAAGTTCTTGTGTTATGTCTAGTTTGGTCCTTGTCAGATTGATCAGTATTTCCGTATTCTTTAATTTAAATTGTTCCATTATTTTATCCGTATCTTATCGTGATGTATATCATCTCGGGTAATCTTGTATTAGACTAGTTCGTGATATTTATGATGATAGAAATTCTTCTAGACAAAAATTTGACAGCTATAAAAAGCTTAATTATTTGTAACAATAAAATGATATCTTATTTTTAGTTTATTTTTTAATACTCTATTTCCAAAAGACCATATAACTACTTTGGCAGATTTCCTTGGCTTACTAGTGCATCTCTCTCTCTCTCCTTTTGTCTGTGGTTCTATAATCTTAAGTCTTACAGTCTCCTTTCGTATTATATTCCACATTTGTTTATTCTCTGTACTACTTTTTACAAAGGTAAACATAAAGACACTCGGACACATATCACTTTCTGTAAGTCTCTTGTATATCTAAATCAACTCTCAATGGTTATTTAGAATAATCAAATAGTAAAAGAAGTATTTAATGTCAAATAGAAGATAATCATTTATTGAATAATTATAACAGGGTATTTATACTCGAGTGGGATAATGCTATTAGTAATATTATATACAATTATGTAAACAGGATATCTGATAATGTATTGAGCACCTGTTTAATATTTAAGATGAAGGGATAGTAAGAGTGGTGTGGTGTGATAATGGTTGTGATGAAGTGGCGTTACTATTGTCTTCGCTTTTTAGTCTTCATGTTATTTTTAGTAAGAGGTACAAACTTCCTTTTCTGATTCTTAGTCTTCTTGAGTCTGATTTCAAGTTCCACCGGAATATCCATGTCAACGTCATGCTCAACCGGGGTGTACCTGTTAATGCCGGTATGTGCCGGGCTAGTGCGGGCCGGACTACTAGTTTGGTAACCATCCGAATCATCTAGAATACTGGGCCTGACATTTCTGTCAGGCCCAGTATTCTAGATGATTCGGATGGTTACCAAACTAGTCACTACGCCTTTGGGGCTTTTCAGGACATTTTCAGGTACCCGAAATGTGCTAAATTTCAGGAAAAAAGAAAAATCAATTTGTTTTCCTACAAAAAACTGCTAAAAAAGGAGATTTTGAAGTTTTTTTACGCACCGCAAAAAAAAATCACGTGAATATCACGTGAATTGTGTGATTTATTGTCTTCAGAGTGTTATGCCAATGTGGATTTACATGGTATGTGGGTACTTTACTTATGGAACTAATACAGAACTTTTTATTTTTCGCAGTGGAACTCAATAGAACTGACCATGATACATCCTTCTGCTGAAAGAGGTTAAATATGTTAAAAAGACATCACTTATTTGCTCCTTTGGACTGATATTATTGAATTAGATGTATCTGTAGTAGGGTGAGTCATCTCGGAAGCAAGCCTTGCAACTGTGTTTTGAAAGAGCTCGTTAAGATTTGTTGTATTCATTGTGTTATCATAAAAAATAGACGATGCAATTATTCGTTTCGTAGATATTTGTTCTTTTGTCTCTGGATGTTGTTTACCCACTATTCTATTTATTTAGATTATATTAAAGTTATGATAGTCATTTACAAAGTGCTAGAATTGATGTTTTAAGATGGCAGCAAGTGGTTTTTTTTAAAAAAAGATATCATGCTAATTATACGTAGTATTTTTCAATTTTGTAATCGTAGCACTTATTCCTTGCTCTCTTTTATACCTCTTTATTCATAAACCCATTGGTGGACTCAAGTCGTTGAAGTTATCGTTCCCTATTTTCGTGGCTGTGTGTGTGTGTGATTTTTTTTTTTTTTTTTTTTTTTTTTTGGTTTGAACAGCGTGTTAAAAAAAGACTACATGACAGAAATTTAAAACTTTACTACATTACAAAAGGATTCAAACAGAGAAGTGGGATGTTAATTGTAAAATAAAAAGAGAGATGGGTGCGTTGGTTGTAAAAAAAAAAAGACGCCAAGCAGCTGTGACACCACAAAAAAAGAAAAAAGAGATTTGGGGGGAGGCACTTTCAGCTCCGGCTTAAGATCAGTAACGATTTCCAGATTTGATTTTTTTCCCTTTCACTTTTTTTAGATCTTAAATTAACGATGCCTCCCATCAAGCAATCTCGTAATGTTAGACGCTGTCAATGCTCCAAGTGTGCATTGAGTCCCAACGGATTCAAATTGGTTTCCCGTTATACATTAAGAAACCACATGAAATCTGACCAAATTGCATTGCTGCTTTCTGGTATGTACCATTAAACTTTATTTGCAAATTGTCACTAAAACCCACCTTACTGTTTTGTTTAATCAGATGACATGGACGTTGACCCTGGTAGGAATTACTTTTAGATCGAGATTCTCTTTTTATTAAACAGTTTAATTTTGATTAGTCGTTGCCATTGAAGCTGCTGCTGATTTAGATCTCGAGTATGAAGACACTAACAACGATAGCGGAGACGAAGAAATTCACGAAGCTGTTGAGGAAGAGACTAGTGTAGAAGAAGGTATTGCAGATTAATAGCTTGGTATATTTTGCACGTATTGAAACCCTTTTTAAACAGACCCCTTTGTGCACGTCTCTGACAACAGTCATATCCCCACCGAGCCATTGGCTTTCATCTTTTTTTTGTTGGTTGTCAGCCTTTATGGAAAGCACTTAACAGACGATGGATGTGAAACGTTGATGCTTTTTTTGAACAAAGCATTGGAAATAAGCAACATCGACTACCGATTTCCTGTGCGCGCACAAACCTTTTCTGCTTGGAGCCAACTTGCCAAGAGGGTTCATCATGGCATGAAGGAGTACGTTAGTTGTGATGTGTGCCATGCTGTGCATCCGTTCCATACCGCCGAAGAGAAAACCAATTTGCTTCGAAAAAGTTGCTCTTCCGTTGAGCCTTTTCCTGGATCAACCCGCTGCAGCAACAAGCTTTTTTCGGGAAATGCCAGACAGGTATCGAAGCCGATCAAGTCGTTTTATCACAATTCGATTATATCCACGATGCGTACCTTTTTTTTGCGAGACAAGTTTGTCACCGATATCAGCCAATGGAAAAAAAGAACTGTCGTGCCTGGCGTGATGTCAGATATTTATGATGGACGAGTTTGGAACAACTTCAAGATGGATTCTGCCGATCAGCTGCCTTTCGTTTATCAGAGTGATTACAATCTTATGTTTAGTTTAAATTGTGATTGGTTTCAGCTATACACCAACAGTGTTTACAGTTGTGGCGCTATTTATCTCACTTGCACCAACTTACCAAGGGAAATCAGAAATTTGAGAGAAAATGTTTTTCTGTGCTGTTTGATACCTGGGCCTAGTGAACCCAAGACTTTTCAAATAAATCACTATTTGCGTCTTGTGGTTGAAGAGCTCCAATTGTTAATACCCGGTGTCCAAATCCAAACCAAGAACAACGGAATCCAGGTTGTCAAGGCTGCATTGACCATGGTGGCTTGTGATTTACCTGCGACGAGAAAGGTTATCGGTATGACGTCTTACAACTCGATCAATGCTTGTAGCAAGTGCGATCATTTGTTTGAGTCTGTTCCTGGTCACCCTCTCCAGCGAAACTTCTCTGCTGGTCCCCGTAACGATGATTGGGTTGTTCGTGATGCGTCTACACATCGTGAAAACGCTCAAATCTGGTTAAATACCCCCACTGCCTCGGCCAGAATTGATTTGGAAAGGAAGAACGGTACTGATGTATACCAGCTATTGTGATCAATACTAACATACATCATACATTGGTTTGCATATCGAACATTATCACTTTGACATGTTTCTCATTTCGTGACATAAAATTAATATCTGTTCTTTAATTACCTGTTTAGCCGATTTGTCACTACTCTCTGTTTAAATTGTAAACTCTACAGAACCTGATTTGATCTGTCTCAAAGCACTGTTACTGAATTATATATTCTTATATCTTTCCCGCAGTACATGCTTCCCAATTGGACATCGATCTTATCAAGTATATGACTCAGTAGATACTCGGTAGAATTCATGAACCGATGTCTCTTACATAAAGGCCCCAATTTTAATCTTCAATAAAAAACAATCATATAAGTGTCTAGAACTTTCTAGTCTCTCTTTATTATTATTATTTTAGTTGTATTTGTCTTACGGATACATCAGGTACCAGGTATAGTGAATTACTTCGGTTGGAATATTTCGATCCTATTACATTCGTTGTATTTGATATCTGCCACAACACCTTCATGGGAACAGCCAAGCGAATGATGCGTGGAATTTGGCGTGATGAAAAAAAATTCGTCAATAACCGTGCCTCGGCTTTGATCACCAAGGATCATTTGCGTGAAATGTCAGTGGCCAGTTTGAACAAGTTTGTTTTGCCTTTTGGAGATGATGGCCAGTCTATTGCTAGGAAAATGGTTGTTGGTAATGTTGGATTTGGTCATTAAAAAAGTGACGAGTTTAAGACCTGGGCTTTGGTCATGTCACCATACCTGCTGACGATGAAACTACCTGTAGAGTACTACAACAACTGGATGGACTTTGTTGCTGCTAACGCATACTTGTCTAGTCCATGTATATCTTTGGAGGAAGTCGAAATCATGCATTTTTATATGAAGAAGTTTGTAAATGACTTTGTCAGTATCTACAACAATCCACTGTTAATGGTAAGCAACATGCATTTCCACTTGCATCATCGCGATACTTTATTGGACTATGGACCTGGACCTTCGTCGTGGATTTTTCACTTTGAAAGATACAATGGTGATTTCAAAACAATCAAGATAAACCACAAGGGAGCCGTTGAGGGAACATTAGCAAGAAAGTTTTTGCAAGCCGTGCACGCGGATGATTATTTTAGGACACTGCATTCATCGTCAATTTTGGGCGTTGAGGATGATAAAGCGGTACGAAGATTGTTTTCTGGTGGAGACCCTCACGGGTATAGAGAAGTTGATGGCTTGGTCAAAGAGGAATATTTGGATTGTTTGAATGAATTTTCAATTTACAATTTTATTTCTCTAAATCATGGTCATCAACTTTGTTACGGGTATGAAGTGCTGCCACCATGCGCTGTCAAGCAGATGAAGTTGAAGGTTGTCACCAACATGGATCTGTCACTTCTGTATCTCTTGATTGAGTATTACACTGAAGTGTACAACCAAGAATTCTCTTCGTTGAATACTGACCGTGGGATATACAGGTTTGTCACCTTGGATCTTTTTGGCTCGGTTTACAAGTCGGTGGAGTCATCTTGTGGGAATGCTCGTGGATCTTATGTCCGTGCTTTCTACCGCATGAGCTACGAAGTTGATGATTTGAGGGACAACGAGACTGTTGATGAGCGTGCAGCTCGTCATTACAAGACCGTGTCACCTTCTGGTGTTTTGAGACCTGCGCAGGTCATGTTTTTTTTCCGACATGAAGTTAATGTCGTTGGTGGAGATGACGAAACTGCCACCATGATGCACACATTTGCGTTTGTGAGGTAATGTATTCAACATGTTCTTTTTTAAGTGACTAACGCCTTTTTTTATTCAAGGTGGTTTGCCGAATCAACAGTGCAATTAGGTTCATACAACCACCATGGTATGCATGTAGTCTCGAATGAATTTGAGCAAGACTCATACATGTCGATCTTGCCTGTGCAATTGATCTACTCTCCCATCGCCATCAAGATAGATCATCTTACCAACGTGAACGTTGTAACCGACCTTGCTCCAAAACTGTACTTTTAATTGGTAACATATCCACTTTGTACTAAAATAGCACTATACACATAAAAATTACCACCGATCCTAGGGATCGAATCACATATTAAACAATCAATACACATACAAGGTATCAAATAATTATATGTTCTGAGTTAAGACATTACAACTCAGAATAAACTAGAATATTTCTAAGAAAGAATCGTCCCTTTAATAATGACAGAACAATAGAACGATTCTCGGATTAGGTAATCAAGGAAGCCAATAAGCACTTGACGCTTGATTATTGAAGAACCACCGGCTATAGGAATACACAAGCCAATGGCACCTCTAAACAACCTTTCGTGAACTTCCAATCCTAATTATATTAACCGTTTCAACCACAGCTTTAAATAACTATAAATACCCTGTCTTCTAACATGGATTAGAAAGGCATTCAGTTTTAAAACTAAAATAATAAGAATAAAACCGCACAAGCACTATTAATCTTATTATTCCTGTTTTTTTATCTTTTATTTTTCTGTGTTAAATCCTAGATTTCTCCACATTTTTTAAGATTATCCATCCCTTGTAAATTCTTACTCTACTCTACTCTACTCTACCTACTACAACTCCTATGTCTACTTCTGGTTCTGGTTCTCCTCTCAACGGTCAAAACGTTGCTGTTCCCCTCTCTGGCTCACCGGGTTTTATCGGTCCTCTCGACGAACGTGCATCTGCTGTATGGATGGCCAATGAAGAAGCCCTATGCCAACAAGAGGTTGAAGAAGAACTTATGGCTGGTAATGCTACGCAAGACAGTAGTTATAAGGTCAGTAACGTAACTCAGGAAGTCCATGAAGACACTGAGATGCCCTTGGCAGCTCCTCTTGCAGCTCTTACCCTACAGAGTCCCTTGGAGATTATGAACAACCTTGTCGCTGAGCGTGAAGCTATTAAGATGGCGATGCTCCAGATTCTTTCTAGAGGAAATCTCTCCACCGAGGAGCAGAACCTCTGCTATAAAAAATCCGTTGAGATTGAGAAAAAGACTTCGATCATCCAATCTCTCGCAACCACTTTGACGTCACCTCCATCTCTTTTGAGAAAAGGAACTGATGCTTCCAAGTATGCACCCAACTCGGCCGAAAATGAAGGCTTGTCATTGAATAGAGAAGATTTACCCAGTCTCAAAATTGTTGGAAAGACCTATCCTCAATTCAAGGAGAAAAGAATCTTCAAGAGCATTGATGATTTCATTAAGACGTTCGAAGAAGTAATCATCTCTGCTAATCATAAGGTGAAGAATGTATGGAAGAAATATATTCCCATTTCGCTTGCCGATGATCTGAAAGCCTGGATGAGAAAAGAACTCTTAGTCTGCGAATCTTGGGATGCCGCTAAGAAAGTTTTGGAAAAGAAATTTGGAAACCGCCAAATGCGGGTCCTTGCCACTAAGGAACTAATCTCAATGAATATGCGCACGGACGAAAACATCTCTGATTTCGAAAATCGATTCACACGCACCGTGGAAGAATCCGAATATGAAATTAGTGATCGTATCATGGCCGATCTGTACTTCCTTGCTTTGCCTGCTTCCTGGCAACCTAATGTTATGACCGTAGTCAATGCCCGTCAAAAGAAAAATGTCACGTGGACAGCCGATGACATTTACAGGGCTACCCTCAATGTTTTTGGTGACAAGACTCCTGGTCATGATAATATCAACAAGCGTAAGTCCAATGACACGCATGACTCTCTCCGTTCACCCAAGAAACGAACCAACTCGGATGCCAAGTTCTATTGTAAGTATCATGGGGATAACAATTCTCATGATGAATCCACTTGCAAGTTCTCCAGCAAGTCCTCTCACTCCGGTTCGTCTAGAACTTTCGATGGTCCTCCTCATCAACGTAATTTCCTTGGAAGTCATAATAGACCCAAGCCCGCTACTACTTCTGTGCCCTGCTCCCATTGTGGAAAGAAATGGTCACATGGTCACCGCTGTCAAGAATACCTTGATAAATTTGGTGATAAAAAGGTCTTATCTGTAAACCGTGATCGCAAAGGAAAGAAGCCCGACCGTGGAAACTTCGACAACTTTGAAAGCGAAAGTTATGAATGTAAGCAAACAAAAAGTAATGCAATTACTCCATACAATTCACTAATCACTCCTATCATCCTTAATAATAGAAAATTGAAAGGCAAAGTTGACCCTGGCAGTGAAATTACATGCATAAATAAATATATAGTAGATAATCTTTTTCCTAATATCAAAATAAATAAATCAAATGGCAATTTAATTTTCCTCCAAAAATCCTCTAAAAGACGTGGCGAAACGGAACCAATGAGAGTAAGATATCTTAATGACATAAGTTTTGATTTCTGCTTTGAAGTAATCGAATTCAATGATGCTCTTGATTCAGAATTTGACTTATTGTTAGGACAAGATATCCTCGTTAAATTAAATATTGCTTTAACTAACATTGCACATAAATATCCTGATGACGAAGAAGAATCTGAAGATATGCAATTTGAAAACGCTAATCATGATCCTTCGGATAAATACGATCCTGAAAATGCTGATTATGGCAGTCTAAAAGAAAGAGAAGATTTCATGAATTTTATTCAATCTGCTTTAAATAAAAATGCTGCTATTAAACCTGGACAATTCTGCAATATTCCTGAAAGCATAGTAAAAATACCTATCAAAAAGGATGCAACAAATTGTTACATACGTCAGTATCCGTCACCTTATCATGCTCGACCCGAGATTAAAAAACAATTAGCCGAATGGTTAAACTCAGGTGTCGTAGTAGAAAGCAAACCAAGTAACAAATATAATTCCCCATTATTAGCAATTGGAAAAAAGGATGAAAATAATAATCTCACTAATACTAGAATCTGTCTTGATTTAAGAAGACAAAATATGAACATTGATGATTCATTAGTAGAAGATTTTGCCGTCCCTAATATCCAAGATATTTTTGACAAGGTATCTACTGGAGTTGTATTCAGTAGGTTGGATCTCAAGTCTGCCTACAACAGCTTTAAAGTGGATGAGTCTAGTCAAGAAGTACTCTCTTTTATGTTCGATGATAAGACATATAAGTGGGTAGGGACTTGCTTCGGTCTCAAATTTGTAACTAGTCAATTTTGCCGAGTCATGAATATCATTTTTAATGGTGAAGCTCAAATAGCCACTTATGTTGATGATTGCTGTATATTCTCTGATGTAAAAAGCCATGCTAGCATTGTAAAGAGAGCAATTGATAAATTGACAGCAGCTAATTTAAAAATAAACTACGCTAAATGTACATTCTTTAAAACAAGTATCTACATGTTAGGATTTGTTATTGGTCCTGGCATCACAAAAATTGATCAGCGAAGACTTTCTAATATAAATGAATGGCCTATTCCTAAATCAGCTGAACAAGTCAGAAAAATCATGTGTGTCGTCTCATATCTGAGAAATTACGTACCAAAGATATCTGATATAGCTGCTCCCTTGGATGCTTTACGAAATGATAAAGATGTGGAAAATAAATGGACACAACTCCATACCGACCGTCTTAATAGCATAAAACAAATCCTTATGTCCAAGGCAATTTTACATACACCTCGCATGGAAGATAAAATGTATTTGGAAACAGATGCTTCACAATATGCTGCATCTGCCATATTGACACAACGTGATGATAAAGGTAGAACCATCATCATTGCTATGGCAAGTACATCCTTACCTACGTCTGCTCAAAATTGGTCAGTTAATCGTCGTGAACTATTTGCCATCTATTATGGATTCCAAAGATTCCGGTCATTATTGCTGGGTCATCCAAAGATAGAAGTCTGGACGGATCATAAAGCTATCACATTTTATTATACCACTCATGTACCAAATAGAACAATTCAATCCTACATGGATGTTTTGAATCAATTTTCATTCACAGTAACCTATATCAAAGGAATCGATAACATCCTACCTGATTTGCTCAGTAGATTGTATCCACCTTTAGATAATGAGAAAGAACTGGAAGAAGAAGATAAAAAGATCAAACAATTGAATCGTATTATATTAGAAAGACGAAAACGAAACCCTGTTGAAAGTTTTAAATCTACCGATAAAATATCATCGACAGATAAGTTTATTTACAAACGAAACATTAAAAGCACAGATAAAAATCTTAATGTATTAGCCGTAAAAATAGACTCACCTAAGTACAAAGATAATCTTACCGACTACATCGCACCACCGATTGAAAAAAGACATAAACTATTACGTGATGCACATAATCTTGGACATTTCGGCACAGAAAGTGTTGTTCAAAGACTTCACGAAGATGGGTTACACTGGACTGGAATATTTACCGAAGCTAAACAAATTGTTAGTGGTTGCGTAGACTGCGCTCGACACAATATAGCAAGAAGAGGTTACCATCCATTAAAGTCAATTGTCGCAGCTGAGCCGTTTGCCCATATCGCTTCCGATATGGCTGGTCCCTTCAGCGTGACGGCCAATCAAAATGTTTACATATTAATCGTCGTCGATATCTGTACTCGCTATATAATAGCAAGGGCTCTCCCGAACAAACAAAGTGATACTGTTGCAAACGTACTATGCCAAATCTTTGGCGACTATGGATTAGCTAGCCAATTGATTGTCACAGACAATGGCCGAGAATACAAGAACTCTTTGATGGCATCCATTACAAAAACACTTGGTATACCCCATCGCTTCTCCACTCCTTACTATCCTCAGTCTAATGGCTGTGCAGAAAATGCTGTAAAAATCATAGTGAATACAGTTAGGAAAATGTGTGGAAATGACACAAGCAAATGGGATACCATCTTACCTGCAGCTCAACTATGCTGTAACCTGAAAATACGCAACAGGACAGGCAGTAGTCCTTTTTCACTTATGTACGCTCGACAGTTTCTTCAAACACAGGATAACATCAATCCTTCAAAACAATCTACTCTTCCAAAAAAAGTGTCTACAGTGGATGACTTGATAAAAAAGGCTGAATATATGGCTGATATCGTCTTTCCCGCTATACATAACAGAACAAAAGAATTAATGGAATTACAGAGAAAAAGATTTGATGATAAACACTACCTCATCGATATTACTGTGGGAACAACCGTCATGGTAAGATTGCCAAACCGAGCAACCAAGCTTTCACCGTTATATGAAGGTCCATTTACCGTCGTCACTAAAACCAAAGCTGGTACTTACGTGTTAAAAGATGAAATGAATGAAATCCTCCATAGAGACTACGTACCATCTGAGCTGAAAGTAGTTACCATTGACGAAAGTGCCATCGAAGACAAACTGTATGAAGTGAAAGAAATACGCATGCATCGTGGCCCCGCTTCTGATCGACAATATCTCGTGAATTGGGTAGGCTACGGCGAACGAGAAAACTCATGGCTTACTGCAGCTGCATTCTCGGATCCCGAAACTATTAGAAAATACTGGCTGAAAGTAAACGAACAAAAACAACTAGAACAAGAAAGAAAAACGAAATTGGTCAACGATTCTAAAAAAAGAGAAAGGACAAAGGTTAGCAATGCATTGCTGAATGACAATGAAGTTGTAAACATACCATCTAGTAAAAAAAGTAAGCAAAATAGAAAGCATAGTTCCAGTCAACTGCGTGAACGTGTCTTAAGAAGTAAAACAAAAAAGAACTGATAAGAGGAAACCCCTTGTATAAAAAAAAAAAAAAAAGGCGTACAAAAAAAAAAAAAATATATAGTTGTACAGCAAGCCTCAATTTTGTTTTATATCTCAGTCGCTTTTTGAATTTGGCAATTATGCATGATTGTGTACGTCTGCTGTACAGAGTAAAAAAAAAAAAAAATTACTTGATAAATAGCAGGAATAAACCTTCAAGTATACATTAATATATTCTTATTTCGCGAGCTACGCTAACGCTGGTGGGGGAGCATGTACTAAAATAGCACTATACACATATAAAAATACCACCGATCCTATGGATCGAATCACATATTAAACAATCAATACACATACAAGGTATCAAATAATTATATGTTCTGAGTTAAGACATTACAACTCAGAATAAACTAGAATATTTCTAAGAAAGAATCGTCCCTTTAATAATGACAGAACAATAGAACGATTCTCGGATTAGGTAATCAAGGAAGCCAATAAGCACTTGACGCTTGATTATTGAAGAACCACCGGCTATAGGAATACACAAGCCAATGGCACCTCTAAACAACCTTTCGTGAACTTCCAATCCTAATTATATTAACCGTTTCAACCACAGCTTTAAATAACTATAAATACCCTGTCTTCTAACATGGATTAGAAAGGCATTCAGTTTTAAAACTAAAATAATAAGAATAAAACCGCACAAGCACTATTAATCTTATTATTCCTGTTTTTTTATCTTTTATTTTTCTGTGTTAAATCCTAGATTTCTCCACACTATCAAAGGTATTTTTAAAATGAGAAACAAAATAATCCGATTTACTTACAGCATTAAGCCTAGCTCTCTGGCTTCTAGCCTCAGCCCTGGACTGGCGTTCTTCAAAAGGCATGTTGGCCATCTCGGACGAGGCAAGAGAAAGACCTTCAAAGTTTCGTCTGATCCTCAAGCTGATCACACGTTTCTTTTGACCACTCAATTGGTGGAGTGGTCTAAGAAGGCGGTTGGCCTCAATCTCGGCAAGTCGAAACCTTTCCAAGATGTAATTCTTGATGAGGCAATTGACACCTCTGCCCAAGGTAGTGGTAAAATACCATCCGTTGATGCCCTCCTGAACAAGATAGTCTTGGTAATACTGACGAATGTCAGCCTATGAGTTTTACGACACAAATTATTAATAGATTTTTTTTTGTAGAAGATGAAATCACTAACTGACTGTTCAGGGTCATGTCCGCCAGTATTCTTATATCCACCCGTACTAGCAGCAGGAGGATTTTCCAGTGCCAAAAGTCTAGCAGACATGGCTTGGAGTTGTTCTTCAAGAGATGCTGCTGGCACTCTGGCAGGAGGAACAAACGCACGACGAGAGTTTGTAGGTCTGGCAATCGCAATACCAGTTCCTACAGTAGGAGGTAAGTTTCTGTTTAAATTGTTCATTTTTTTTTTGTTTGTGGAGAAAGAAAAGAAGTATTGTGTTTTTTTAGATCTTTAGTAATAGATCTTGAGTTTAGGCTCAACTAAGGGGTCACATATTCAAATAAACGGAGTTTTTTTTTCTTTTCCCGGTTTGTTTTTTATTTCTCTTTTTCCTCGCTTTTCTTTCCTTCCATTATAATTTGTTTCGAAGGTTTTTTAATAGCAGGTAAAGCTTATTTGTATTTCAAATACCAGTGAAAATAAACACGTTTCTTTAAATGCAGCATCCATTCAAGGTTTTAAAGCTTACACACCCGTTCCACATATGTGTAATTGAAAGTAAAAGAAAACAAGCGCCCCTTCCAATATTTTTAACTTACAAGGCCTTTTATATTTCTAGATGACAGACCCTAGCTCTTTTTGTTTGTGACCTTCCCTTCATTTGCCTTGGGTAATGTACTTTTTTTTTTGCTCTCTAATTAGAAGACTAACAACCCCTTTTCTAGTTGATCGGCTTCCACGCAACTCACTTCTGCTTCTGACATTCTTTGCCGTTTGTAATGAACTTCTTCTGTCTTGCCTTGGGTAATGTACTTTGGCTCTTGTCTTTCAATTAGGGACCTAATAATATCTTTTTTTTAGACCTAATGTCTGACTCCTTATCTCTGGTCTTGCCTGTATTTGACTTTGCCATGGGTATTGTATTAGTCTTTTGGTCGCCATGCTGTCTCCTTTGACTTTCTCTGTTAGGGGTCTTTCAAAAACGTTAGGTGATGTATAATGTGGTTGTCTTAAACTTGACTATTAACGATAATTATTTATTAGGTTGTCTGAGAGTCGCTGCTACGCATTTGGTTCTAGAAGTAATACGCCTTATGTCTCACTGCGCGTTGCCTTAAACAAAAGCATGGTAAGGTTTTATACATAGATAGATTCTAAAGCGCGTTCTAATTGTTAATGTAGTCTTAATTGTTGTCAAGAAACGCTTAAGGATGACTCTCATGGACTCTCTGATTGTTGTAAGTAAGACATGCAACCTGTACGTCAAACAATCGACTCAATTTTTATTTTATTTAGGCGTAGATAGAGTGTTACGGTAGGGATGGTTTGATTTCTCATATAGCAAAACCTTCGAATGCCCTCCATTGCTTCATAATCAAGAAAGCCGCTCTTACTACAGCGGATACGCTTTAATCGTTTCTCTGGTTGCTTGGTGCGTACCAAGGTAAGTGCTTGGGGGGTTTGTTTTACACAATCGCATGCAGCTATGCTACATTTTTTTTACAAATAAAAGCCTTTTTTACCTAAATCAGTACCGTGTTTTCTATCCTTTTCACATAAATCTATCCAATAAATGAACAGGATCCGTGGTTTTAACCATTATTAAAAAAAAAGATCTAATGGATCATATTATAAAAGACCAATGAAAAAGTGTAATCTGTCATAAAATACGAATATTCGGCCAGTGATGTGGAACATCTATTATGAATCATTTAAAAGAAGCCAGTAGTAGGGGTCCATCTATATATTATAAGCCAATGGATCAACGATATGGGATCAATTCAGGTCCTGCTTTTTTCCTGATTATGTTCGATCAAGGACCTTTTCAGGTCCTGATATCCTTAGACAATCGGGTGCAATTCAGGAATCCTGAAATGTGTGAAAAATCGGGATCCTGAAATTATGCCCGATATTTGCTGCAAATCAGGATGATTATCAGGACAACTCAGGTATTCATAGGATCGAGTGAGTAGTCCGGCCCGCACTAGCCCGGCACATACCGGAATTAACAGGTACACCCCGGTTGAGCATGACGTTGACATGGATATTCCGGTGGAACTTGAAATCAGACTCAAGAAGACTAAGAATCAGAAAAGGAAGTTTGTACCTCTTACTAAAAATAACATGAAGACTAAAAAGCGAAGACAATAGTAACGCCACTTCATCACAACCATTATCACACCACACCACTCTTACTATCCCTTCATCTTAAATATTAAACAGGTGCTCAATACATTATCAGATATCCTGTTTACATAATTGTATATAATATTACTAATAGCATTTTCCCACTCGAGTATAAATACCCTGATATAATTATTCAATAAATCATTATCTTCTATTTGACATTAAATACTTCTTTTACTATTTGATTATTCTAAATAACCACTGAAAGTTGATTTAGATATACAAGAGACTTACAATATTGTCAGGCCTAGTATTCTAGATGATTCGGATGGTTATCAAACTAGTCAATGCAGATAAAGCTACTTTTAGCCCGTTTACCGATGTCTTTTTTTAAAATCGTTAAAATTTGTAAAAATTGATTTTTTTTTATTTTTGCTGATAGTGCAACTTTGTGGAGTATGACATTATTGACAGTGTGTTTATATCTGTAAAACTCATTGAGTTATTTACGTTCAAAGTTTTTTCAAATTTCAGCGTCTGGAAGTGTCTAACAAAGCGGTGTTTTATTTACGGCTGAAATTTTTTTTAGTGGGTACAGTTTGTGTACAGAATACTATTTTCGTTTTACAAAAAATGGTTAAAAAAGTGAAGTACACTATAGTAGCCAATTGAGACAAATAACTTTACTCTATAATACCTCGAAGAGGATGAAGTGTTTTCAACAGTGAATAACTACTTATTATTAGCAGTATTGAGATTAGGCCCTGAGTTCCAAACAATGCACTTGAGAGATTTTTTATTTTATTTGGTTTCTTTGCCTTTTTCAACCGAGTTATTTTTTACCAATGACGAAAATTACAAAAGTACCTTTCTTTTGTAAAAGTTATTGTGCTGGTGGACTTCCTGCTGAATACAGCTTTGTCACCTTGAAGACTCGTAAGAGACATGAAGCAATTGACCCTGAAGCAATTGTCCTCAGAAAAAAGCACACTTTGATTCAAGGTCTGCCATGTCAAGGTATGCTTGAGAAATAGCACAACGTTACTTTATTGTTAAAACTCACTCTACCTTTTTTTTTACTTGTTTGAATTCAAAAGAAATTCCACTTTACAACAACATTGCGGAATCGACAACATGGACCCAAAGTCTATTAAATGAACCTGACTTGGAGACTTACGAAGGTAAACAGAACTTTCAAACTATTTTTGTTTAGTTTTAGCGTTGACTAATTTAAAACCTTTTTTTTTACGACTAGACGATTTTTACACTGAGTACCAAACTCAAGTAGAATCTGAATCTTCAAAGGTCAATTGTGAGGATGAAGAGGTTAATGTCGAAGAGGACGAAGAGGAAACTACCGAAGAGCAAGGTACTACCTTTATTTTTTGTTTACAACAGCACCTGTGTGCTAATGATATTTTCTTTGTAGCTTCCAATGACCCGTCGTTGTTTCCCTCTGAGCCGGTGGCATATATTTTTGTTTTGTTGCTCATGACTTTGTATGGCAAGTATATCACTACGCAAGGTGCCGAAGTAGTCATGTTGTACTTGAACATCGTCTTGGAATTTTTGGACTTGAAGTTTCGTTTTCCCAAGCAAATGAAGACGTTCACTTCCAGAATGAAGTACCAAGACAAATTTTATCAAGGAATCAAGGAGTACCTCAGCTGCAGTTGTTGCCATGCAATTTACCATATACCATTGACACAACAGGAACGAGAAAGACATCAACGCTGTAGTTTTATTACAAAATTTTCAAGTACCACAAAACGCCCATTAGATCGATGTGGAAACGAATTGTACGACAAAAGTAAAACGGGCAAGTTAAATCCAAAGCGTACGTACATTTATAACTCTCTTATTACTACGTTGAGGCAGTTTTTTGGTCGCGAAGGGTTTGTTGAAAAACTCACTTCTTGGAAAACCCGAAAATTACAAAAAGATGGGTTTATGTTTGATGTGACGGACGGTGATGTATGGAAGTCATTTAGATTAGACCCTGCTGCTGAAAAGCCTTTTGTTGAGGAATCGGATACCAATCTCGTTTTTTCTTTAAATGCAGACTGGTACCAACCTTATGCTAATAGTGTATTCTTGGTAGGTGCTATCTATTTGACTATCTTGAATCTTGATAGAAGAGTTAGAAACAAAAAATGTCATACGATATTTATTGCTGCTATGCCTGGACCTGGAGAAGCTCACCTGCAGCAAATTAATAATTATATGCGACCTTTAGTTGAAGAACTCAAGATATTGATGGCTGAAGGTGTGGCTATGATGACTACCGCCGGTGAAGTGATTGTCCGTGGTGCGCTGATTCTTGGTACTTTGGATCTACCTGCAGCAGCAAAGACCTTTGGGTTTAGCGCTCATAATTCTTTGTTTGCTTACCGAAAATGTGATTATCCGTTTCCTTCTCTTGAAGAAGATCCAATGAAACGTGATTTTTCTGGTGGATGGGATGGCAATTGGAAAAAGCGTACGATGGCATCAAATTTGGCGTATGCCAATCAATGAAAATTGGCTCATAACGAAAGTCAACGCCAAGAACTGGTGAGACAAAATGGTACGAGGTGGCGTGTCTTTCATGAACTCCCCTATTTTGATACTGTTCGTTTTGTTGTGTACGATCCCATGCATAACGTCTGGCTTGGTACTTGCAAAAGAATAGTGCAACATGTCTTTTTGAAAATGGGCCTCATTGTGAAAAAGGATTTGAAGGAAATGGCAGCAATTGCTAGAAATTTGATCATGCCATTTGGATACGACACCGCTTCTATTCCTAGAAAAATTTGCATTGGTGATGGATTTGCGTATTTCAAGGCCGACGAATATCGTGTGTATTCTCTTTTTCTGTCACCTTTGCTTTTAAAAAGCCGTCTAACAAATGCTCAGTACGAAAATTGGATGCTCTTTGTTAGTGCAATGCAGGTCATGAGTATGCCAAACGTTAAAATTTCTGATATTTGTGGAATTCGAGGTATATAAAATATCAAGAATTAAAAAATACAATATAATAAAACGTAGAGGATTATCAGACTGTCAAAAAGTAAACTAAAATCTTTATTAAATAAAAGACATTGGCCTTTATATACAAATATCAGGTACGGTTAAACTATAATTGATCTCCCGAAGATATGTGAAACCTGTCAAGTATATTCATGTGGATGACAATCAATTGAGGTATCTTGAAATAAAGGGACCTTCTGGAAGATACGTTCTAGCAAAACTAATTATTATTGGATTGTATTATCCGGGATATTTGCCATTGGTTATCGATGTCGTAAATGATGAGGATCGAATCTAGCGAGCATCCAATAGTATGAAAATAAAACCAACAGATAATAAATCAATATTTATAAAAGTTATTAAAGGATTGAATGGATTGAGATTAAAGAGTTATATGAGGATATAAGCTCGATCACAACAATATTCGCCTCTGTCACGCCAAAATCGTTGATTTTTGTAAAGGGTTTGAAATTTTGTATGGTAAATCTAGTTTATACAGTAATATGCACTATCATGTACATTTATTGGAACAAATGCTTGACTTTGGAAGCTTTCATTCACACCATGCTTTTAATTATGAACGGTACAATGCTGATTTGAAAGGTGTCAACACAAACAACAAATCCATTGAAAGAACTGTTGTCAACAAATTTGTGGAAAGTGTACACCGTCAAGATTATTTTTCTTCGTCAACAATTCCGGATTTAGGTCCCCATGTGTCTTTTGATAATCTGAAATCTATTTTTTTGGGTGAAGATATTCATGGCAAGAAGAAGGCTTACGAAAATGCTTTTTTGTCTGAAGAGATAAAAAATGCAAATGATGCTGATTTTGATTTGTTTGGGTTCATCGATTTGGCTGGTAACAGTAATGGTAACGGTGGTTACACGCATGCTTATGGGTTTGAACAACTTCCATGTAGCACCGTCAAGTCTATGAAATTCAGCAAGACTTACAGTGCTCTAACATCGGATGAATACGATCAATTACTTTGTTATTACCAGGAATATTTCGATTCTAGTGACGATATTGATCCATATATCTTTGGCAAAGATGCTCAAGTGGAATGTGTGATGTACGATGACGACAATATTATGTTAGAGCATAATAGAAACGTCAAGGTTAGTGCAAAGGTAGTGAAATTCAAGTCAATTAACATTCTTGGTCAAAGGTACAGTTCTCGTGAAGCTACCTCAGCCAGAGGTAGTTACATACGTGCCTTTTATTGAGATGTTAATGAAATTGATTCTACAAACCATGTGCTTCGCCCTGCTCAAATTCAGTTTTTTTTCGACAATCATTGCCTATCATGGATACCAACAACAAATTGCAGATAGTAACTTTTACCTTTGCCTATGTTCGCTGGTATAAATTTCTGGATCCCAATTGCTACGTCACAACATTTGATACCATTAATTCCCATTCTTGTTCGAATAGTTTTACCAATCGTTCCTTTATGGATATTCTTCCCGTGGACTGCATATATTCTCCAATTGGTATATATGTTGAAAGACTCAGCAATTGTAATATCATTATTGATTTACCTAGACGCATAGTGGAATAAGTTTGTAAACGGTAACTATGTCAATATTCAATAAATTATATTTAACTTTTTTGCTTTATTTTGTAATTTTCCAAAAAAAAAAAAAAAAAAAAAACAGGTAGTTTAATTGAAACCCCAAGCAGGCAAGAGTCGTCTTTGGGAAGGCTTGAGCTCTACTTCCACCGTCTCGTAGACCCTCTCCTTAGTACACACGCCCGCATTGGGGTTTTGGTCAAGGCGAAGCTTGTCAAGTTTCAAGAAGAAATCGTTCAACTACACATTACATAATTAATTTGATTTATATAGGTCCATCATAACATACCTTGGGGCTTCTCCAGCTAGGCCTTTTGACGAGAATAGTCTTACTTTGATTACTATTCTCTCTGTAATCTCCGTCCTCCTCAGCAGAACAGCATTCTTCATCGATGAACAAAAATCCATCCTGGACCGACGGATTAGCTTCAGAAATAACCTGTCCAAACTCGTTCCAGGTTTCAAGTCTATTGATAATTTTCTAAAGCAGTGTTTGGTCAGTAATTTTTTTTTCTTACAAGAATAAACTAACTCTTGTTATTCTAGACTTGTAACGGTAAGCACGAGCTTCAGTGTCTCTTTCCTGCAAAGGCTTTTTCGACTTGTCGTGTCTCTTTTTCATGGTAGTATACCGGGTACTAAGACACTTGTTAAACCAACTAAGCTTTCCAGGAAGAAAATGGCCAGACCGGTCAAGCCAATGGGTTTTCAAGTACTGCGTGTCCTGAGCCTGAGCCAGAATGGACTGGTAAACAGCTTCGTTTCCCTCATTATGCAAACCTGCAAGATCAAAGTTGAACCTGTTGGTCGGAATCTCGGTCAATTCTTTCAAGAGGGCCTTTACTGTGCGTTAATTTCTTTTCTGTTGTGTATAGGAAACAAAACACTTACGTTAAGGTTCTTGTATTTTGCCGCAGTCGCTCTTCGGCTAGAACTAATTGGTGAAGCAGATTGTTCAAGCAATTGCAATTCAAGAGAACGAAGCCTGGCATTCTGCTCTTCAAACTCACGGCGGGTAACGGGAACCTCTCTGCCTTCCTGGTTAGGGTATGGTTGGCGACGGGGACTGTTGGTTGTTCTAACGTGTAACAAGTTGTTTCTCATATTGTAAGGGGTAAAAGGAAAAGAGAGTAATAATACCCTGTGGCTTGGAAAACACCTTTATTGAAAGCCAGTGTGCTCGACAGAAAAATTCTTTTTCCTTCTATACAATTCCCTCAGTTTACGTCAGTACTGAATGGCACAAGCATCTAAACTGGTACACCTACAATTACGTCTGCATTTCCCTTTAAGTCTACTGTACAAGTTCAAAGAAAGACAAGGTCTTCTCATGCTGCCATCAAAACTTTATTTTGACCAGACTAATTCATGATTTCAATTATTTAGAATGGCGTTTCTCCTCATCTAGTTATTCATTGGTAAAGTATCTGTCAATTATTCCTTGAACCTGTATTTCATTGATCAGCGAAATAACGGGTCCCTTTTTATGTGATATTCACACAAATTGTTTTGTACACGTGGTAGGCTAAAGAAATATTTTTGTCTTCTGTGCCAAGTTGATTCAAAATCTAAATTAGGTCCTCCTAAACTTTGGACAGCTGTCATCTTTCAACTTGTCACTTTGATTACTGTAATAAGCAACTTCATCTTGGTTCACCTTTGGAAAAAGACAAGTCTTTAGCACAACTAGGTCGTTGGTATATGTAAATATCTCAAGTCTTTGCTTCTTTGAGATCTCACTGCATATTTTTATCTTTAGTCGTAGTCAAATATTGCTCTGCCTGATTGCTACTGCTTATAGTTAACTTTTACTGTGGACATCTTTGTTATAGCTGCGTCAAAAAAAAAACCACAACGTCAGGTAATGACAAACTTCTTGATTATATGAATTCAAACTAATATAACATGATGTAGGTGCTGACTAGAGCTTTGGTATCGGAACAGTGCAATTATCGTGTTTTTGTGTGTGCATGTGTGTGTTGCCCAAGTCAAACAAGCTCTCTGTAATAAAAGGTAACGCATGAAAGGTTTTAGTAATCATTTAGTACTAACGTCTGTAAACCTATAGATAATAATGACGGCCCTCCCGCCTCCACACTATGTTACAGTCCTATACATATCTTGTATTGTTGCCACGTATTATGTTCAGGTAATAATTTTTATATCTTTTTTTTGTCTTCATTTATACTAACTGGTTATGCGTAGGCTCAGAACTGCTCTATTGCATGTTGTCTACTGGCATGATGAATTGTTGGTACTCCCCCAAAGTTTAATCTGGTTGTGCTTTAATGAAAACACTGTCGTATATCAGAGTGGTAATTATTTATTCTTCAATTTAATTTTCTTTGAACTAACTCTTATTATGAACAATCAGGTTTTACATTTGGTCTTATCAAGTTATTTTTTCTACTATACGCTTCTTACAAGACGTCTATGTAATGGTATGCTCCCAGGATTCATGTGGCTCTATACTAGAGGTAAGTGAAACGTATTTTTGTAAAAGTAGTATAGGAAGTAGTCCTACTATCATTAGTTTCTGAACCAATAAAAAATTGATTTAAAGCCATATTATGTGTCTTCTTTAACCAGTAATATGCTGATTAATAGCATTGCTAATAAAAAAGCAACCAGTTAAAAAGTAATATACTAAAGTAATAAACCAATGGCATGCACTAAAAGCAGAGGTATATGCTCATGTACCGAATCAGATCATAGGCCATTCACTGCTAATTTACTGTATCAGCACACGACGAATATACCAGCATTGGTAAAATAGCAGTAAACGCGGAGTATACTGACCCATTTACCGTGTATCGTCAATTTCCCAATTTGCCAATATCGGTAAACGGGTCAGGAAATTCCTCATATACCGCTCGTTTACCACTAATTTACCGACTTTTTTCACCAAATTTTATCTGCAGTGACTCACTGCAGATAACGGGATATTATGGACGTTGTCTGGTACCATGATATTGGGCATATCATGGTTGGGATATGAACTATAAATCAATTCCAGCCAAACTAGTGATTGTACTTTTTAACACAACTTTAAATTTTAATATGTTGTGCAATTAAACAAACTACATAGGAATAAAAAAAAAAAGTCATTTTGCTTCATTTTTCATTGATTTATGATCACTCTTAGCTTCTGATTTTTTGGTGCAATTTTGGTGCTAATTTTTTTGGCCGGAGAATAAATTTTATTTTTGCGTGTGTCTTTCAAAAAGATGTAGTCGTCTTCACTTTGTTAGTTTCTTGTAATTATTTTTAAAGCAAAAGCACAATAACGTCATTGGTTTGTTAAAAGGAAAAAAAAAAGTGGAAGGATCGGTGGTGTTACCGTAAATGACGGGAAAAAGTTGAGTTTTTGAAATTATGTTAGATTTTGAAAAATAAATGTTATGTTATTTTTAGATAGATGGATAGATAATGATAAAAGAAGTAGGTATGCAATTTTAATTTTTTGATTTGTATGGATTTGGAAAAAGATATGGGCATTGCAAGTATTCATTTTTACTAAGGGAGCTATCTTAAGAGTGAATCAATCTTTGACTCTCAGCCGATGATGTAATCGGGGGAGCGCAAAAAAAAATTATTTCTCCAAAAAAAATAGACTTCTTCTTTTTTTTCAGCGTCGCTTTTGCCCCCCCCCCCTTTTTCTTTGTCTCAGCTATAAAAGAATGACACCAACATACACCCGCTACTACCGTGTATCTCTTAACAAAAGAGTGCAAGCCCTGGAGAAGATCAAAGCTGACATTGAGAAAAAAAGCACTAAACACGAAATGTCTCATGTAATGGCTATCGCCAACAATCTACAGTTTTACTCAAAGTGCAAAAAAATGAAGTGCCCTGTCAAGGTGAAATACAACTATAGACTTAAGAGCAAAGCTTGGGTTTTTTTTTCCGCAGAATCCAAGCACAAGCATTTTATTGCTTATGAAAAGGAGGCTAAAACCAAAAGAACAGCATATCCATGGAAAATGACGGATTTTAACTTTGGCAGCATCAAAATGGATGGCTTTTGTGGATTTAGATCAGTAGCCAAGTTGATTTATAGAGATGAAAGCAGATACACTTTGGTAAAAAAGAAAATTTTGGACACTTTGAAAAATAAGGACATCCTCAAAGCTTATCAACAAATAGGAATTCTGTACAAAAACAACGGTAATGATATTGAATTCGATGTGGAGAAAAGAATTAGGTTTGGTCAGGATGGAGAGGAGAAAACAGCATCAAGTGATTTCTTTTTTCAATCACCTGCTTGTCTTCAAATATGTGCGGATACGTATAACGAGTGCTTTTCTATAGTATCAAATGAGCCTGGGTGTGCAGCATATACAGTTGTTCCCATCTTTTCTTCTCCCAAAAAAACACCGTATGTGTTAAGGTACCAATTGGTTGAGACTGAATCTAAAGAGCACGCTGGTCACTACGATTTAGCCAACTTTCCATGCAGACATAAGGTAGTATATCCTCCCCTCATTGAGTACTACCTTAAATTAAACATAGACCTGGATGAACTTTCCCGACTGTACTTTCCTATTACAAAATCAAACACCTAATAAAAAAATTCTTGGGGTTATTGACTTGGATTAAAATATATGTTGTACAAACTCCATTTGTAGTAGATCTTTGGTTTGATCTTCTTTTTTTATCTCTCTTTTTCTCTTATCTTTTTTCGACTTTTATTAATCAAATAAAAAAAACATGGCTCAAAACAACCAAGAACTTTGTGCTTGTTTTTGTGACAAGTGCGTCAAATTTGGGGAAAGATATACTTTCGTTTGCAGAAAAACTCTTTACAATCATGAAAAGACAGAACCCAATGGTTTGTCAACAACGACGAGAGTTGTACTGTCGGGAAATGAAAATTAGCAAAGGTAAAAATATCGGTTGTTATACAAGATGTGTACAGGAGATATTCATTTCAATTGTTTTCAATACAGTTGTATGCAACCAAGCATCTTCTGAAGCATTTGAAGTTGACTGTGATGTTACCATGGGAGATGACGAAGACATGGAGAGTGAACAAGGTAAACTCCAATTATAACCGAAGATCTTTAGCCGCGTAAACAGAAGCTTATTTTTTATTACTGTTTTAGAACAAATCCAAGAAAATCTCGAATATGCTGAAGAACACCAAGAAGAGCAAGATGATGAAGATAAAAGTAATGCATTAAATTATAAATAATTTCGTTAGGTAATGTTTACTGACTCACTTATTTAATTATGCAGATATTTCATTTACTGAATTTGGAAATCCCAGCATTTTCCCCACAGAGCCTCTTGCGTTTATCTTTGTATTAATGATCATCGCTTTGAACTCGCGTTTTTTGTTGACTACTGAAGCCATCGAATGCATCATGGCCTTTTTGAACGTTGCTTTGGAAATGACCCAGATGCAATTCCGCTTCCCTAGAAAAAATCAACCTTCGAAAAAAGATTTTGTTTCGATCAATTGTTTCATTCTGGAGTTACTCAGTACGTGGATTGCTTGAGCTGTCACAAACAATATTCAATGGATCATAACCAGGCTTACCGACGTTTACATTCTGCTTGTACCGCTGCAACAAAAACCAACATGTACAATCAAGTGACCGATAGATGCGATGAACCATTGTATACTATCAGTAAAAAAAATGTCTATGCCCCGAAGTCTGTTTATATGTACAACTCGATCATTGAAACATTGCGTAAGTTTTTTCTGCGTGAAAATTTTGCGGAAGACGTCAAAGCTTGGAAGACCAGGGGTCTTAAAAAAGAAGGAACGTTTTTTGATGTTTATGATGGTGAGGTATGGAACACGTTCAAGATTGATGAAAACGATGAAGAACCTTTTGTCATGCAATCGGACTCGAACCTAATGCTTTCCATTGGGGTAGACTGGTACCAAAATTTTACGTATAGCATGCATTCAACTGGTGCTATATACTTGACTATTTTGAATTTGCCAAAAAACATCCGTGACACAAGACCATTTGTCATGCTTGCAGGTCTTATGCCTGGCCCAAAAGAAAGCAAGTTGGATCAGATCAACAACTATCTGGCTCCTCTTGTTGAAGAATTACTGGTATTGAAGTCTGGTGTGGTTATGGAACTGCCAAACGGATCTACTTTAACTGTCAAAGCCGCGTTAACACTTGTAGTAGCTGACCTACCAGCAGCTGCAAAGCTGTCTGCGTTTACGCTCTACAATGGCATTTGCGCTTGTCGTAAATGTGAAAGAAAGTTCGATGCTTTAGAAGCCGGCTCGAATGCCCGTGACTACTCAGGCTGGGATGACGAGACCTGGCAGCGAAGAACAAAGAAAACGAATCTGGAGCAGGCGTTGGCATGGAAAGCTGCCTTAAATGCAGCACAAAGAACGGAGCTTGTTAAGCAAAACGGTACAAGATGGTCGCAACTCCACCTTCTTGATTATTTTGAACCTGTTCGTTTCACTGTTTTCGATTCAATGCACAACCTTTATCTTAAAACATGCAAACGAATCTTGACAAAAGTCTGGATTCCACAAGGTGATATCACCAAGTTGGATAGGGAGGAAATGGCAAGTATGTGTGAGAAGATTGTTCTTCCGTTTGGGTACGACTCTGGGTCCATAGTGATGTATCCGTAAGACAAATACAACTAAAATAATAATAATAAAGAGAGACTAGAAAGTACCAGACACTTATATGATTGTTTTTTATTGAAGATTAAAATTGGGGCCTTTATATAAGAGACATCGGTTCATGAATTCTACCGAGTATCTACTGAGTCATATACTTGATAAGATCGATGTCCAATTGGGAAGCATGTACTGCGGGAAAGATATAAGAATATATAATTCAGTAACAGTGCTTTGAGACAGATCAAATCAGGTTCTGTAGAGTTTACAATTTAAACAGAGAGTAGTGACAAATCGGCTAAACAGATAATTAAAGAACAGATATTAATTTTATGTCACGAAATGAGAAACATGTCAAATTGATAATGTTCGATAAGCAAACCAATGTATGATGTATGTTAGTATTGATCACAATAGCTGGTATACATCATTGCCCTCCTCCAGATGAGGAACTACTTTCTTGAATGCCGTGATGACAAACGAATTAGAACGTGTATATCTTTTCAGTGTTATAATGGAAGATCGTAGTAATTGAACTATGTCGATAAAAACCTTTAAAAACCTTTTAGGAAAAACAAATAAGGAAAAGACCTTTTTAATTACTGATGTAAAGCTAAGAGTGTTTAGCTTTGAATCTCGTGGATGGAACAGAACGTTGAGCCTTTGATCTGCTGTAGTATTTAGCAGTCGGTATTTTACGTGGCCTTTTAAACTGTGATGACAGATTGTGTTCCGAAGTTCCTGAGGTGGCTTTATTATAACGTGACCAGTACTCTTAAATAGGTTTCATGGAATCAAACGTATTTGTAGATTGCCAAGTGTTGTCCTTTTCTTGATCGTCATAACCGACCCAATGAACATAATATTCATAGTTACCGGGTGTACCTCGATGATTAACAATAGCTTGAACTTCATAATGTTCATTTTTAAAGTCACCAGGATTGCGCTTATTTCCGGATTGTATTAATCGGATCTTTTGAGTAGGCAAGTGACGTGGTAATGGAGTTCCTGTTAAGTCGTTTAAAATGTAGCTACCGTGTGCTGTGTACCCTGTAATAATATAAGGACCGAGCCAACGTTCTGTCATTTTAGAAGTGCGGTTTACATTTGTGATCATGACTCTAGAATTGATAGGATACTTCTCATTTACAATTTTATGCGTATTGATAAATCTTTCATGGTCATTGGATTGCGTTTCATTAATCCGTTTAGCGAGAGCCGGAATAACCGTTTCTTTGACAAACTTTAATTTATCATCGATTGCTCTGGAATCCGAATGTTCTAAACTTAGTGATGGTCTTAAGTTTGTATAATCTTGGAATCCGTTAGGCTGTCTATTGTACATAACTGAAAAAGGACGTGACTTATGCAAACGTGCGTACTGTGCATTGATTGCGTATTGGCATGGATCTAAATATAAATCCCAATCAGTAGGCGCAGCACCATTAGCAGTTAAAGTCTTGATAATAGTACGTTTCGTTGTACCAACAAAATTCTCAGCAACAGGGTTGGAAGTAGGGGTGTAAGGAAGCGAAAGACGTCTATCAATGCCACTCATTTCAATTAAGTTGGTTACTATCTCGTTTACAAATTCGCTGCCTTGATCGCTGTTAATGATTTTTGGGAATCCAAAAAGACAAAAGATGCTTAATAGCTCTTTAGCAATAGTATGGCTGTGCTTGTCAGGTAATGCACGTAAGATTGTAAATCGAGAGAAGTAGTCTACGACGACAAGGATAAAGTTGTTTCCGGAAGATGAGGTTGTGTTAAAATCCCCAAGATCCATACAGATGTGGTCAAACACGCCATCAGGAAGTACACTACGAGGAGGGTGGTAACCGACCTTATAAATTCCATGAGCTTGACATGCAACACAATCGTTTATAACTTTTTGGATATCTTGTCTCATATTTGTCCAATGAAAATTGTAATCATTATGAATAGTCTTTTCTATAGCGTTGATACCAAAATGACCTAAAAGATGTGCTTTCATGATAATGGGAACACGTTCTTTATTGGGAGGTGTCATGTACTCAGCTAATTGTAATGCACGATTAACAAGTGGAGCGTTTGGTGTACTATGTGGTGGACGTACGTAAGCATTGTTATTATAATACTCGTTGGTAGTGACAGATTGCTTTTTAAGAGCAACAGGAAAAGAAGAGAAAGATAAATGATTAAAAGAGTCAACAGTGTGAATGTTTTTCTTTTGAAATCTATTGGGCGTAACGCGAGGTGTGACCGCTTTAGAGACATTATCAACTTTCTTTTGTTTACAATATTTTTTTGTTTTGTATTTATTCGCGATGTTATTACATTTATCCCCCTCCAGACTGGACTCATCATAATCAGAGAACAGTCAGCTTAGAGCATCAGGAATAACATTGAGACATCCAGGAATATGAACGACGTCAAAGGAATAAGAGAAGATAACTTCATACCAGTTCAGCATTAGCATATTTGGAATAGACTGATGATTCAAAAAAATAAGACTTTTATGATCAGTGTGCAGAGTAAACTGAATCCCAAACAACCATTTGTGAAACTTGTTAAAGATGAACACCACTGCAAGTAGTTCGCGTTTAGTAGTACTATAATTCTGTTCAGAAGAAGACAACTTGCGACTAGCCATAGCAACATAATGTACGGTATCATTCTTTATGTAATAAATGATTCCACCGATTCCAGTAAGACTTGCATCAGTAGCGACGTGAAGACGACAACTAAAGTCTGGAGGCGAAATGACAGGAGCAGACGCAAGAGCAAGTTTTAAATTATTAAATGCCTCAGTGTGCTGTGGAGTCCATACTTTGTCAAGCGACTTGTAATTACGAATACTATCAAGAGGAGCAGAAAGCATGGCGTATAAAGGAATGCTGTTGCGAAAGTAATTCATAAAGCCGAGGTAACTCATTAGCTGTTTACCAGTAGAAGGAACAGGCCAAGTATGTACATTCGACACTTTACGAGGATCCGGAATTAATTTACCATTAACAATAGACCATCCTAAAATGTGTATGCTTTTTTGAGCAAGAACCAATTTTTCAGGTGAAATTTGGAGATTGGCTTTGGTTAGACGTCGAAGGACTTCTGCGACACACTCTGTATGATAAGAAAGAGGTGGACGGGTTGCAATCTGAATATCATCGACGTATACTGAAACATAAGGAAGATCACGAAACAAATTTGAAAGCACACGTTGGGTGAAATTACCCATGAAGGAAATGCCAAAACAAACTTTGCGAAACATCCATTGAGAACCAGTATAGGGACAAGTAAAAGCAAGCTTATGACGATGTTCAGGAAGAACAAGGAAGCTAGTGAAGCACGAATGGATATCAATTGAGGAAATGATGGGAGACGGGCCAATCTTTTGATGAATGTCCGAAATCATTGGAAATTGAAATTTATCAGTACTGAGAAGAATTGAATTAAGGAGTCGGACATCAGCTACAACTCTTGGCTTTTTGAAAGTATAAACACCGTGTTCATCTTTCTTACTAACACAGAGGAGAGGAGAATTAAAACCTGTATGACATTCGGCGAGTTCAATGACTCCTTCCTTTTGCCACGTATCAATTTGTGCAAGAACGGCGGTACGATATGCTTCCGGTTGAGGATACTGCTTACGATATGCTTCTTTACCAGGAATAGTGTCTAAACGAACTATTGAATCGGGCAAATTACAGTAAGTGTTTTTCAAGTCAATTTGAGCATTACAGTTTAATAATGGCTTTAACTTGGATAGCATCATCTGACGTTCAGAATGGGAACCAAAAGGGCTCTCATTAGGTTTAATTTCTTCAGGATTAATAGGAGAAGGTAAAGCAGGTCCTGTATAATCAAACCAAGAAGAAACTAATCCAGTTATACCAATGTTTAATTTAGGCAAAATATCAAGTCCAAATAAAAGAGGCACGTTTTTAACATCTGAAAAGAAGTCGAAGATTTCAAATTTGAATTTAAATTTGATTTTATTATAAAAAATATCTAAAAAACAGTGACCAGTGCGTTGTTGATGAGATTGTTTATGGCCAAGCTGAATACTTCCAGAAGAAGGAAAGACAACAACAGAAGAACCAAGGGATTTAACAAAATCGGGAGAGACGATCGAGAATGATGCGCCTGTATCGACAACAGCAAATGTTTTAGTGTTTTCTAAAATTACCGGAATAAGAATGGAGTTAGACTTATGAGAAGGCAATTGTGAATATTGATTATATGTACAAAGTTGAGATTGCTGGGCGACCATGGCTTGGACACTCGAATCAACGTCTTCCATTGTAATATCATCGGCTGATGATTGTGTGGAATTGTTAACTTCGTTAGGAAGTGGGGTGGTAGACGAAGAGTCACCGTCATTGAGATGCATAGCACCCAAGTACTGAGAAGCACTGTTGATATCCGAACCAGGTGCATTACGACGTGCAGTATTGCACTGATGTCGAGGAGTCCAAGGTGAAACACCACACTTAAAGCACGACGAGGGCTTGTTGCTGTTAGTGTTCTGAGAAGAACTAGCAGACGAAGCAGACAAAGGACCAGAAGCAGAGTTCAACGCAGCAGTAGCAGAAGAAACAACACGACAGTTCACAGTGTTGTGTGTGTTAACCTTGTGGAAAGAGCACCAAGAACCAGTACCAGATGGCTTCTTGCTTGACCCAGAAGACGAAGACGAGCCAGAACGAGAAGTACTAGTACCAGGGGAACCAGCAGCAGCAGCAGAAGAAGAAGCCCATTTGGAACGTTTAGATCCAACGTTGTCAGACAAATCTTGCTCAGCAAATCCACGCTTGCTCTTGTTCTTGGACAGTTCCTTAGAAAGATCCTTGACCAAGTTGATAATGACTTCAACATTAGTCTTGCGAGATTTTTCCAAAGTAGCCTTGGACACAGTAACCTTGTCATGAAGATTAGCTGGAAGAGCACCCAAAAACTTGTTAATCAGAACAGAGGCAGGAGGACATTGGTCAACCGCACGGCGACGCAAGTTGTTGAAACGATCGATGAAAGAATCAATCGACTCGTTTTTAGCCATCTCAATGTCGATGAGAGCGACAGCAGCAGAGGAACGATCTTCGTCGACAGTTAAACCGTAATGGTCTGTGATTGCCAACTTGAACATAACCCATGTTACCGAAGTCAAACAAGTTTCACCAAGCGAAGCTAAGTATTGTTCATACCAAGTTCGTTGGGAAGTAGAGAGGCAAGCAGGGACCAAACGCTTGAAGTTGGTGTCATAGTCGAGGTTATGTGAAAACATAACGTCCTCGAATTTTTGAAGACAGGCAGTAACATCAACAAAAATGGGAGCCTTGGAGTTAAAGCAGTGACCTTCCCATTGGAACAAGGTAAGTTGGGAGGGACAACGTTCGACTGTTTGACAGTTCGGGGACCAGAAGAGGAACCGAGAGAAGCAACCTTATCAGCATCCACGATGGTAGCCAAGAGGACACGCAAAAGATCACCTTTCACCTTACAAGCTTCGAGAAGCTTGAGTCTTTCCTCACCTTCAGGAAAGCGAAGAGCAGTAGCAGTCATCGTACCGAGTTCAGCCTTGAGAATGTTGATGCTGTTTTGAGTTGACTCAATGAATGGGTCAACAGGGGTAGCAGCAGGAGTAGAACCAAGGTTGGAAAGAGAGTCACCCATATATTCAGACATGGCAGAAGAAGCAGAGGCAGGCATAGTAACGATGAGGTAAGTTTGAATAAGTTGAATTGGTAAAAAAAAATTGATGTATCCGTAAGACAAATACAACTAAAATAATAATAATAAAGAGAGACTAGAAAGTACCAGACACTTATATGATTGTTTTTTATTTAAGATTAAAATTGGGGTCTTTATATAAGAGACATCGGTTCATGAATTCTACCGAGTATCTACTGAGTCATATACTTGATAAGATCCACAGCTGTGAATGTGCGTCTTTTTGTGTACGGAAGTGTCACGGAATTGATGTCGGATGATTCAATTCCGTTTCATTTCCGGTACGTTTCTGAAAAATCGTGAAAGTCTCGGGTGGTTCAATTCCATGACAATTCCAAGACTCGGTATTACTTAGTTTTAATTCAATTTGGGGGTGCAATGGGTTTTAATATCAACCCAAAAAAGTCGTATGTGGCTATCTTAAAACCATTCTACGCATAATGCAGTCTGCTTTTTTTTATTACTATTATTAAACCATGCATCAAAAATGGATTACACTTTAGAATTCTTATTATGCACACTTCGGCCAAACAACCGATTTCACTGCGCATAGGATATCGTAGCAACCGTTGACAGTATCTGTCCGTTATCGATAGGTTCATGCTTCCGTACCAAAACCTTGTTAAAAAAGGCGCTTTTACTAGTGCACACACCGTCAAAGAAACTTGTATGGAATTAAATGGGTTTTGGATAAAAATGTATTTTTATTTTTATTGTATATAATTATTAAGGGAAAAGGTTTTTATTTTCTGATATTGTATATTCTGTCGAATGAGTGATTGTATGTATCTCGACATTATTTAAGATTCAGTAGAGCAGCCTAGAATTCAACAAAAGACGTTAGTTATTATTGATTACAAGCTTTTTTTCTTAGTTATACAGACCCTTCCTCATGTTTAGTTACGCAAGTGTTGAAGACCAAGAAGAATTGGACATGAAAATATTCGGACCAAACGACAATTGAACAAGGAACCTTTTGAGCCACAAGATAGTTAAACAGGGAAGTATTTGAATCCAGGTAACATCGGAGTATGTAAAACCAGAAAGAATTAAAGTGGAAGCATTTATATTTGAGACCAAAGAAAACTAACGCTACCAAGAACCCAAAGAATAAAGCCACCAGATACTTGTTAATAAAGATTCATTTTGTTTTAGAAGACTAAGAAAAAGAATATAACATTAAGTATGGGTAAAAGGGATAAAATATATAGCTTACTCTTTTGAAAAGTGATGATCAAAAAGAAATATTTGCAAAGCAGCGAGTCTTTTTCGTCCTTTTTATATATTTTTTTCATCTGGGTATACATCATATTAATGCATTTATTTAAATAGTAAATCGAGACCAAGTTCTTTTTATCAAGAAGTTGTATGCATTCCAAAATACGTACATACTACCGAAAGTTGTCAAGCACCTTTCTTCTGTAAAGATCTTAAGTAACACTAAAACCAAAACATGTTGTGCATATAACAGCAGACCTTGTTTTTGTCAAGTACTTTAAATAAAACTATAGGTTGATGCAGTGACAGAAAAAAAATATGTTATACTTCAAAAAAAGCGTTACCTTTTATTCCTGCCACATTTACTCTTTTACCATGCACAAGATAATAACCCCTCTTCCTCCGGAATTAACCCAATGGTAGTTCCAAAAAACTAGAAGTGGTAGTAAAGAAAGAGAAACAAAAGGAAACGGCAGGCGAAAAGACGCCAAGGTGAAGGATAAGTATCTTTCACAAGCCCCTGATTGGGCAAAATTCCCGAATGCATGACAAATAAAAATATTAGCTTGTTAACACACGTATTTTTTTTTTGTCTTGAGGAACAATAATAATGCAGCCGTCGCGGATTCTTGGATTACTTTTGCTTTAAATGCTTTAAGCTAATGTGAACTCTGTGAACTGGTAGGATTGAATGAACCTTAACTTAAACCAGGTTTGGCTGAGATAAACCATCGTACAAAAGCGAATGCATGGGTGTGTCATTATCGCTGCTTATAATGATGTATTGAAAGAAGTTTTGGATCTCGCCGTAATAGTAAGCAGTAAATTCTAATAAATGGTTCCCTGTAAAAACCAATTGTATATACGCACCTTTCATTTAATTTGCCAAATGGCTTTTGTAATGAATATTAGATTTAAACTTTTTTGGGTACTTTTGCCTTACCATTAACGAATGTAGGAAGGAAAGGGCTAGTGGATGCAGTGGGATGGTTGAAAAAAGAATTGCTTGTAGAGGTTGTTAAATAAAATAAAGGGGTATTGTAAGATTTGGGTAGCTTAGAATGTGATGGATCGAGTACCGTTAATTTCATTTCCTCCAAATTTGTCAGCGTATTGTTTGGATGGTAAAACAGTATCTCAGATCCATTAACGACACCAACTAAACGTGTAAAGTCAAATGAGGATAAAGTATAGAAATTGATACAATCTTTTGGATTCAAAGTGGATACAATGAAGGTGTAGGACTGCTAGTATTGTGTAGAATTTCTACCTGATCTTTGAATAACACATTGTTTTTGACTAATTGTTAAATAAGTGGAGATATGTGTATGCTTTCCAAGCACAAAATTGACTGTGTATGTGGGTCATATTGAGCTGACATTAAGACTTTTGGTTAATTGCCATAAAAATCTACCATCAATCGTTTTAGAGAAAACCAGAATGTGTTTATTGAGTGAAACTAGTCCCTATGATAGCATTATTCGAAATTACTATTCACTTATAAGAGAAAAGTTTCTTTAGCACAATTTGAATTGCAGAGCAGGTTCTGCATATTGGAAAAAAACGGGCTACACAACATGCAAAAAGAACAAAAAGACTCGTAACGATGCATCAAAAATCATTTCACGACACCTTTTTCTTTTCTCGTATTTCTTTTGTACATAAACACTTTCAACATGCATATATAAACGACTCTACAAAACATCATATTATGGCGAAAAAAGACTGTATTTGTATGCACAAAGTCATTATTTATATTATCTTTACAAAACAGTTCTTGATTTTATAATCTTTCTCTATTTGCACTTTTCATGTGTTCCTATACTATGCATTGCCAAACGAGATAAACTTGTCTCAAATGACTACTAGCACCGCCAATAATTCATCAATTGCTTCTCAACAAAAAAGGAATAAAAGATGTCAGTGAAGAGAGCAAAAGTATTCTTAGCTGCTTCTATGAAAATGAAGACAGTGTATTTGAATAAATCTCTGAAGAATACTTGGGCAACTGACAGTCGGGGAGTATGGCCTGCCACCCATATTAGGTATCAGAGGCTGCTTTAATATACGCCGTTTTCACAGGACAAAAAACCTCCTTTAAGTAACAGAGGAAGCTACTAAAAAAAGATGGAGTGCCGTTCTATCAAATGTAAAAAATATAGTATCAATCAAATATTGAATGATAATTATTGATAAACTTGTTATGTGATGTGATCAGGCATACATTCAAATATATATTGATATATTTACACGTATACGATCATCTCACGTCTTTTATCCTTTATGACTAATTATAATTATTTTACTAAGCCTTATTATTATTACTATCCAGTAATAACTGTCTGATTTATACAAGGTAGAGGACTTACCATAATTAAGGATCTCATCCGAATGTAAGATTATACAATTCGGCTTCCTTTATTATATTTGGCAATTGTGACATTTGTGCGCTTATGTGAGCACAGACATTTATGTTTGATTCTCAGATATTGAAAACTATATAAACCCTTTGACATTTCATTAAATAAACAATAATTCTCTTTTTGCGACTGATTACTTTCTTGTATCTTTTGTGTTTTATTTTATTTTTGTAATCCTTACTACTACCATAGCTCGGATTCCACATTATGTTTAAATAAAAAGATTCACTCACTGCTGGATTTTTCCTGTCCGTAGCACTTTTTTAAGTGTCACATACATCTATTTTTGTGGTATCATGGTATGCAATCACATTTTTATTTACAGATTAAGCCTTTAAATTTACAAATTGCTGTATTAGTCACTTGTCCAAGCAAGATTGCCCCCAAATTTTTCTTTCCGTTAATATGATTGGCTTTTGATTCTTTCCCAGAAGTGCTTGCACGTATAAACTTTTTTTTGAAAATGACCGTTACACTTCCGAGACTCGGAATTGTCACGGAAATAAGCTTTTAACATTGTGATCGATGTCCAATTGGGAAGCATGTACTGCGGGAAAAATATAAGAATATATAATTCAGTAACAGTGCTTTGAGACAGATCAAATCAGGTTCTGTAGAGTTTACAATTTAAACAGAGAGTAGTGACAAATCGGCTAAACAGATAATTAAAGAACAGATATTAATTTTATGTCACGAAATGAGAAACATGTCAAATTGATAATGTTCGATAAGCAAACCAATGTATGATGTATGTTAGTATTGATCACAATAGCTGGTATACATCACATAGCCCGTAAGATCAGGTACGGTGATGGATTTGTTCACTTTAAGGCAGCAGAGTGGTTGGTGTTTACTGTTTGTTTGTCACCTTTGCTTCTCAAAGGCCGCTTATCAAATGCCAAGCACCAAAACTGAATGGTGTTTGTAGAGGCTTTGCAATTGCTGCATTTGACAAGTATTACTTTGACGGACGTGGAAAAGGCGCATGATTTGCTGCGTACTTTTTGCAAAGACTTTACTAGTATTTACGGAAAAAAACAACTTTACCCGAACATCCATTTTCATTTGCACATCAAGGAAGGAATTCTGGACTATGGACCATTGCCATCTCATTCGGCATTTTTTTATGAACGTTGTAACAAATGGCTTAAAAGTATGAATACCAATTCGAAAAGTTTGTCCGAAAGAACTGTAATGAACTCGTTTTTAAAGACAGTTCATTACAAGGACTTAGTTCATTCTTTTCCTTCGTTGGGTCTGGGGGCTACCTTGGATAACAGGTTGAAAAGTCTTTTTGTTGGTGTTGACATTCATGGATCACAACAATATTACATCGACAATATTTTGAAGGCGGAAATCGAAGACTCACAATCAAGCTTTGATATATTCAAGTTTATTGAATATTCAGAAAATGATGATGTCGACGATGAAGCTATTGGTTTCGAAAAGTTGCCTGTTTCGACAATCAAGTTTTTAAAATTCAACAAATCCACAACAAAAATGTCAGAAAACCACTTTGCTTTATTAATCAAATACTATCGCAGCTACTTCCAATACTTTGACCAGGCATTAATGCTTGACAATTATACATTTGGGCAACAATCCGACAAAATCATCAAATTCTATTCAATCAAATTGCTTGGAAATAAATACAACTCAAACAAAACTGCCTCATCAAGAGGAAGCTTTATACAAGCTTATTACAAAATTAACACGGATATTTCCCAAAACCAACTTCGACCAGCCCAAATCAAATCTTTTTTTCGACATGATATTCTTTTGGAAGATGTGAACAACCAACTGACCGTCTTCACATTTACTTTTGCTTTTGTACGTTTCTATAAACTGCATCCACTTGAGATTACAACTTTTAAATCGATTAATTCACAAGTGTATCAAAACACATTCGAAGATGAATCTGAATTTTGCATCTTGCCTATTTCAGCCATCCACTCACCTATTGGTATCATGCGTGAAAAACTCGAAAATACAAACATCATCATCAATATCCCAAAAAAAAATTACAGAATAAAACAAAGGTATTAAACCAATACATAGATATAAATTACAAAAGAAACAATATATTGCTAGATTTATTGATGTATCATTGCATTGTCCAGGCTGGGATACGACCCATTGTTTGATCATCAAGCTGACATGATACAATAGTAGATGAACGCTTCTTTCTCTCTCCTTGTTTTGTCAAACTTTCCTTGTGCTTCTTGTCCAACTTTTTAAGAAAGTTGTTAAGCTGTAAGTTTGAAAAAAAAAATCAGATACGTGCAATGTGGTATTTATGCATACTAACCCTTTCGCTGCGCCATGATGGTGTCAAAACAAGAATTGTTTCGTCACCATCCTCATCATCCGACATTACGGCAGTTACAAGAATCTTTTCACACTCCAATACCGTGTGTTGAGGATATTATAGATTTGTTCATACTGAACTATTGCATTTCAAACAGAAAGTAAAGTCGTAATGACATATCATGCTATTCTACATATTCCCACTTGTCATCTTCTATCTTGTTGCATACTGTGCATGTGGTGTAACCACTTGTCGAGCACGGTATATGTTAAGCCCACTCAATAGTTTTACACGTACAAGGTTATCGGTTTTTGAATAATCTTGATACAAAATCTTTCTTAATTTATTTACGCGACTGAGATTCATTTAATCCCATTTTGCATTATACGAGTACGTGATGTTATTCGTCAATATGATTGGATAATAAAACCACACCGTATAGTCTGTGGGTTGATATCACGTTTATCATTTTACATAATATTCCATTAACCGTGAGATCTGTCATCTTAAGATCCATCTCATAAATTAGTATAAATACCCCCATAGTTTTCTGTAGTAGTCTCTTATCGAATTTTTATAATAAAAAGGAGATACCTCAGTTCTAACAGTATTTTCCTGTCCCAGTTCTTTTCTATTTTTACACATCCCAAACACCGTGCTTCTGAATTCAGCAAGCAAGGCTTGCTTGTTGTTTTGAAAAGCCGCTTTTCTGTATGCAAGTTTCTGAATAGGTACAAACATTAATTATTTCATCATTACTGCTAATTGACAATGCTTAAGTTACTCTTGCTTTTCTTCCAGAAAGTCTGTTTTTTTTCAACATAGCTGTCCTTTCAGTAGGACTGAGATTTGTTTTTTTCAAATCGGCTTGTCTGTTCTCAAAGATTGAGCGAATACAAGCCATGACCACTCTCTTACCCTCGACGGAAAAATCTTGATTAGTTTCATTCAAATAATAATGGAAATGGTTGGATTCTTTGCTGTAGCTGATAATTTTATCCACTAAATTTTGATTGCCAGCAAGCAAGGGCTTTGACAAATCCCAGCTGAGGTAATCAACGGCATTGCAGCGAGAATAAGCATGTCGAAGAATCCGCTATTAGTAGAAGTTAAGTAACATAAGCAATGCATAATTATTAAAAACTCACACAAAGAAGTGTTTGATCTCCACGCTTACGACGACCAGTGGGGAAAAGGGCCCCATTTGCCGCGTCAAATCTTGCTTGGAGTATAGCTAAATCCAAATGAAGCTGTTCTACATCAGCTGCCTCCGCACTGGGATATGCTATAGTATGACGAGATCTTCGAGCAGGGTTAGGAAGAGTAGGAGCAGGAGTAGTAGTAGTAGTAGTAGTAGTAGTAGAATAAACAGTTGGAATAACGCGATTCATTTGAAAGATTGTTTGAAGGAAAGAAAGTTGGAGTAACCAAATTCAGATTATGTACCAAATTACTGTGAAACAGAGATAACAAAACTCATCTTTCTTCTGGTTTAGGAATAAGAGATCTAGTTGATTTGATCAGATTTGATAAAACAAAAAAAAAACTGTTTTCTTTGAAATCCCCTTTTTTTCCTTTAACTTTTCTCAATTTTTTTTTTCACTTTAATCCATATGGTAAGTCTATTACATCTGTTCTTGTACACTTAAACTAACAATTTGTTGTAGCTGGTCCCTTTGCTTGCCTTTTTTAAAAAGGTATAAAAAAAAAAAAGCCCAAAAATACATTTCTCGGTTACTCATTCTTTTTTTTTTTTTTTTTAGTAATCAGCCAAGATGAACTTGGAAGACTAACTTTTATTGCAAACGAGTGCCTTCTTTTGTTTTTAGGAATTCAAATAGAGGTAAGCATTTAAATAAAAGAAGTTTATTTGACATTAACCTCTCATCATTGCAAAGTAGGCAGACCCAAGATTAGGGCGTACAAAAAAATTTAGGCTGGTCAAAAATAAGGCCTACCTGATTAACAGGCTTGCTCTTCTCGTTGCTAATCTACTTATCAAGAGGTTTTTCTTATAAGGTATACACATGTATAAACGAAAGCTTAAATGTATACTAACCAACACTTTTATAGTCGGGTTTCGCGACTGGGTCGATAGAATCGACAGCACAAAGGTACTTTTTTTTTTTTGGATTATGACACTGATATTTTCTTTGATTTCTAGCTGCTGCTTTTAGTTTACATTTTTTGTCTTCCTTTCTATCCATTCTGGAGCGTCATTTTTACTGCCATTTCTGTGTTGATAATTGCGGGTATTTTCTGTTAGATTTGCGTTTTCATCATTTTTGCGTCGAAAAAAGGGTATGTGTAGTTAAAGATCTTGTATAGCGTCATAATCAATGGATCCAATCAAAACAAATTTTTTTAAATAAAACCCTTTTTTAATAACAAATAATATGACTACATTTATAAATGATTCATAATAGAAGCCCAATAGTAAAGGATCATCTATTAAATAAATACCCTTATCAAGCAACATCTAGTAAAGAAAGACCAATGGTAGATGTTACGTACAGAATATCATGGATCAAAAATCCATGAAACGGTGCATGATATTGGGCATATCATGGTAATATCATGGTACAGTAAAATTGGGTAACACATGGACATCCATGATATAACCATGAAACGAGGCGTATAATGGTATAAAATAAACCATGATACAGCCATGAAATGGGGCATATAATGGTTAAATATGATCCATGATATCACCATAATATATGGCATATCATGGAGTATGACTTACCATGATATTGGGCATATCATGGAGTATGACTTACCATGATATTGGGCATATCATGGATAATATCATGGAGATCTATGTGTGACCCAATTTTACCGTATCATGATATTACCATGATATGCCCAATATCATGTATAATATCATGGTCCAAATACGCCTATTTGGATAGAGTGTAAGTGAAACGATTTATAAAATGATAGTTCAAGGAGACTGTAAAGACTTGATATCAGATTATACAAACAGAGTGAGGGAGAGGTTAAGTGCACTAGTAAGCAATGGAAAGCTGCCAAAGAAGTTATATATATCCAATTTAATAGAATAAAAACTAAACTAAGAAAAGATTATTTTATTTACATGTCAAAGTATTTAGCTTTTATAACTGTCAGTAGAAATAATGTACAACCAAATTAATAAATCTATCGATCAATCATCAAACAAATAAATCATAAGATAAAAATACGGAAAACAATACAAGTATAAGAATAAAGTAAGGATATCAAGATCAAACGATAAAATTTAAATAATAACACCTCATAAGCTTATACAATTTCAGCACCGACTATGTACTAAAATAGCACTATACACATATAAAAATACCACCGATCCTATGGATCGAATCACATATTAAACAATCAATACACATACAAGGTATCAAATAATTATATGTTCTGAGTTAAGACATTACAACTCAGAATAAACTAGAATATTTCTAAGAAAGAATCGTCCCTTTAATAATGACAGAACAATAGAACGATTCTCGGATTAGGTAATCAAGGAAGCCAATAAGCACTTGACGCTTGATTATTGAAGAACCACCGGCTATAGGAATACACAAGCCAATGGCACCTCTAAACAACCTTCCGTGAACTTCCAATCCTAATTATATTAACCGTTTCAACCACAGCTTTAAATAACTATAAATACCCTGTCTTCTAACATGGATTAGAAAGGCATTCAGTTTTAAAACTAAAATAATAAGAATAAAACCGCACAAGCACTATTAATCTTATTATTCCTGTTTTTTTATCTTTTATTTTTCTGTGTTAAATCCTAGATTTCTCCACAGACTATAAGCAAAACCTTACTCCTATACTAGGCATAAGTTTTCTCCGCAATACTGCAAAACTTCCATTAACTCTCCTACTTTTCCTCTCAGCCAATAACAATTAACAAATCACATGATAATCACGTGTTTTAAAGACTTCAAGCGAAACACACAACAAAAATACGACCGTATCAAATACCGAGTAAGGTTGCGCGCAAAAAAAACAGCCCTTTTATAAACTTTTTTTGAAAAAGCCAAGCCACATTCCTCACAACTTTCTAATTTACCAACTTACAGCAATACAAACACTATCCTATCGAAACGCCCGCATTTTAATTAACCAAAAACCTATTTACATTCCTCCTGGAATCTTAAATTGCTTTTGGACGATCCATTCTCACCGTCAACAAACAAAAAAACAAATAAACCAAAAAAATAATTAAACCAACAATGGCACCCCCTAAACAGAACAATGGTCCTGTTATGATGCCCTCCCCCCTGCTGATCGGGTTACATTAGCAAACCTGGAAACGTACAAAACTTTGATTACGTGCTCTAAATGTATCGAAAAAGGTACAATCACCTACACTGGTAACACCACTACCAGCAACCCCCACCCCTTGTTTTCATGCACAGCATGTAAGCAACAAATCTCATTATCATCCCTTCAGCATGGGGAGCAATCCCAATTTAAGTACCTTACCCAACACCTGCAGCACCATCAACAACACTCAGTAAAAAAGCTGCTCAACCCAAAAAACGCACTCGAGTAGAAAGTGATAACACAGTGGAAATGACACGCAGTAAGTCTACACCCACTAAGAACAGCAAAAACAACAACAACAACAGCGACAACGATAATACCTCTTCTTCCATATTGGAAACCTTAAAAGTGGTAAAACAACAATTGGAAGAAATAAAGAAGGATAATGCACAGATGAAGCAACAAATCCAGTCAGCCAATGAGAGAAATGCTCAACTGGAAAAAAAAATACTATCACTTACCAAAAACGAAATGCTAAGTGATCTCCATCAACAACAACAGCAACAGCAAAACCAACAACAAAGTGATTTTAGCACCAGAATGGAAGAAGACACTGAATCATTCCCCTCTCTCCCGAACAATAATAAGGGGTCTTCTGCATCAAAATATGCACACGAATATAACCCCACCATGCAGGATAAAATTCGTAACACAAATTGTATAGAAAAAACAAAAAATAATAATAATAACATAAAAAAATTAAAAAACAATACTACTAAACCCAAAAAAAATACTAACATTGCAGGAGCTGTTAGAGCAATCACTGCCCCTAACAATGACAACCAAAGATGCACTCATGTTTATTATCCAGCAAAATCTCGCATTAGCCGTAAACACCAGCGAAATAATTTGAAAAAATTAGGTGTTATCAACGGGCGCATACTAGACATTCATTACCCATTCAGAAATGTGGTAGCATTGCTAGTTCATATGGATTATAAACAAGAATTAATGGACACCCTCCTGAAATCAAAAGTATCAAATATTGAAAAATACAATCCTACTAACCCCACAACTATCACGGATCCACAATATAACAATATTAGTGTACAAGAGAGAGCTAAACTCGCTGAAAAAAAGCATAATGAACGCATTGTCCGTGCATTGCCGTTTATTCGTGACCATATCTCTCGCTCTGTAGCAGCATTTTTTGTAAAAGAAAACTTAATAACAACAGAACAACACGAAAAATTCACCTTCGAATGGAACAAAAAATTCGAACAACAAACAAATAAACAAAAAAATAATAATAATACACCTACACCTACACCTAAAAATACCACTGCCAGCAATAAAACAGCTACTCCCTCTCGAACTGAAAAGAAAGATGAAAGTAAGCCCTGTCAACACAAATGTAGCTGCAGAATCACAACCAACAGATATGGAAGAAATATTATGAAGAGGAAACTCAACATAAGCTGCATTAACGCCAATGGTAAACTCCGCGAGGAAGCCATTGACTCCACCATATTTTATTGTAAAAATACCGACCTATTATTTATCACTGAAACATGGCTCCCACCAACTGCCTCTAATTTACCAACTGACTGGACCCAATATCACCAATATGGACATCCAGTCTCTAATTCTTACCGCCATGAAAGGGGTATATCCTTATTTATTAACCCTAATCTCAAATATGAAAAACTATATGTGGATACAACAAAATCCGAATATTATATTATCTGCACTATTGATAATTTAAAAATATACTGTCTCTACTTACCCTCCACACCCTTTAGAAAACAACTTGGCAATCCAAATTATAGAATCCATCCCTTTATCCTCAAATGTCATTATCTGTGGTGATCTCAATGCACGCATGAGTAAAGTCACTGGCGATAGTCGATGGAATGCTAGAGGAACTAAACTATGCAAAATTATACGCGAGAACGGTATAATTAACTGGAATGCTAAACTACAATACAAAAAATATACGCGAATTAATTTCCAGGTACATAACAACACAACAGAAAATAGCATTGTCGACTATTTTCTTAGCCCACACGACTTACAACAACCCACTCTAACTATTCGCGATGATCTTGCTATCCTTGGATCCGATCATAAATTGATTACCCTATCATTTATGTGGGATAATCTAATATCAGCCGAATCATAAAATAAACAACAACAAAGAAAAAGATGGAAAATCAACAGACTCATCGACCATGATGTAGCAACTGCTTATAATACCACTTTCCAAAATCAAATTCAAGAAAAAAACTTGATCAACAAATTGACAACATTGTCGTATTTGAGTACGATTCATTTAAGAATAAATAAATAAATCGTATAAATTATAAATTATAAAATAAAATATCTTTTAATGTTGAGTAATAGCATACATTCGTATACTACTACACAACTACCTCTACCACGAGTACATACTTCTATATAAAAGATGACATGATTGGCTTAACTGGATATAAGAATAAAAGTCGGATAAATAAAAATATTCAACTGAGTTCCTATGTCTCGATTGGAAAAGTAAAACCGTTTCCAATCAAATCAAGAATATAAAAAAGAGAAATCTAATAATGATAGTTCCCTCTATGGATTAGCTACCCATCGAGAGAATAGAACAGCTATCATTATCAATGGTTCATTTATTTATATATTGATACAAATTATACGACTGTAAGTGTATAATAGAAATAGTGCATGAATAAAGGGATGCCTACTTTCTGCAACCAAACATACAAATATCGATAAGATGTTCTATATTTGGGGATCATATCTTATTCATTCACAGATGGGAAAAGAACCTGTAGAATCAACAAGAGATCAAACATTACAAATATGTTCTGCCGAAGCCAATTAAACAATGAATCATGTATGTCACTTTTGACAGCTACCGTTACACATTATCTTACTGGTCCTTTCGGCACAATAAGATGTGTTCCCGATTGCTCTGAATTGGGACGACGCTAATTGAAGTCAATTCTAACGAGTAGAATTCATTTAGCAAAAGGCGGGAAACTGAGTATAGATCTATTCCAAAACCAGAAAGGTTGACTCGATAACTTCCAGGGGCAGTTGTTCAATATGAAAAGGATTGATTATTTTATAGCAGCAGAGTTCTTTAGTTTATTTTTTACCTACAATAAAAAATACACATTTATCTCATTATTTTTACCTGGTGCTATTTTATCAAATACCACAAACATACCAAACATATCTTGCAACAATCGCAGATATTTCATCAATTCTTTCAGAACATCAACAAGACAATATTGATACTATAGAATATCTCACTGAAGAATTCTATAATTCAATTTACCACTCACTTGATACTATTGTTACAGAAGCAGATTACAGGCCGAAAAACTGGAAATGGTTCTGGAATAAATGCTTACAAGGTCGAGCAAATTTCAGACAAGCCTGTTACACACGATGGCGTAAATCAATTGGTATCCAATCAGGTTTATGGTGAAGTAGGTACAAGAAAGCCGACCGAAACCTAAAGAAAGAAGTAAAGCATGCACGTACAGCAGGATATCAAAAGCTTTGTGAGAAACTTGACGATGATCCCAATGCAGCTATTCCAATCGTTAAGAGAATCATACAATCAAAAAACAAAAATACTCACAGGTACACTACTGAAGAAAGCCCCCAACATGCTGTAGACTCTATGGCTCAGTATTTAGAGGGTATCTTTGACGGCAGCAACTTACCTCAACCACAAAATAATACATTACATACTAATAATACAACTACTAATACTAATACGACAGAAAATTTTAATACCTATGACTTTCATGACTGTCCTTTCACAGAAAACCATACCTACAACGCTATTAAAAGGCTTCCTAACAAAAAGAGTCCGGGCAGCGATCATATCACATTGTTGTGATCGAGCTTATATCCTCATATAACTCTTTAATCTCAAATCCATTCAATCCTTTAATAACTTTTATAAATATTGATTTATTATCTGTTGGTTTTATTTTCATACTATTGGATGCTCGCTAGATTCGATCCTCATCATTTACGACATCGATAACCAATGGCAAATATCCCGGATAATACAATCCAATAATAATTAGTTTTGCTAGAACGTATCTTCCAGAAGATCCCTTTATTTCAAGATACCTCAATTGATTGTCATCCACATGAATATACTTGACAGGTTTCACATATCTTCGGGAGATCAATTATAGTTTAACCGTACCTGATATTTGTATATAAAGGCCAATGTCTTTTATTTAATAAAGATTTTAGTTTACTTTTTGACAGTCTGATAATCCTCTACGTTTTATTATATTGTATTTTTTAATTTTTGATATTTTATATACCTCGAATTCCACACACATCCGAAATGATCAAACCCATCATCGACTCTGCCTCAACAATCTTAAATCACCTATTTCGAATATGCTGGATTACTGGATACACACCTGCATTATGGCGTTAATCCCAGATTGTTCCCATTTATAAAGGTGCCGGTGACCAAACACAGCGTAGCAACTATAGATCCATTAGCCTGACATCAACGTTTAGAAAAGTCATGGAATATTGTATCCAAGATCATTTATATCAACAAACTAATTTTATCAGTATGCAACAAGGCGGCTTCAAACCCAAATTGTCTGCCATAGATCATGCCGTAGTACTATATGAATTGATGCATAGATTTAGGATCAATAACAACAACACATCACCAGCTGTAATTACACTTGACGTTGCTGTACTAAAATAGCACTATACACATATAAAAATACCACCGATCCCATGGATCGAATCACATATTAAACAATCAATACACATATAAGGTATCAAATAATTATATGTTCTGAGTTAAGACATTACAACTCAGAATAAACTAGAATATTTCTAAGAAAGAATCGTCCCTTTAATAATGACAGAACAATAGAACGATTCTCGGATTAGGTAATCAAGGAAGCCAATAAGCACTTGACGCTTGATTATTGAAGAACCACCGGCTATAGGAATACACAAGCCAATGGCACCTCTAAACAACCTTCCGTGAACTTCCAATCCTAATTATATTAACCGTTTCAACCACAGCTTTAAGTAACTATTGTGCTAAACCACATAATAAATTAACACAATATAATAAGAGATCTATGTTTCACGGGTAAAATCCCGGAGCATAAATCCTCTTGACAGAAATTTTTTTATTTCCAATTAATGATTCTCCGGACCAATAATCTAAAAGGATCCTCAGGGACCATCAACCTCAGCTATCTTACGATATCAATTATACGAATGAGTGGTTCTTGATATTAAATAACGATAGATCGGAACAGTTATGTATCCAAGCCACATCATCCTCCAAATGTCTATAAATACCACCTCAATCCTAGCAGTTCTATTTAATCAATCAACTTAAATTCTATTTTTGAATACAATAAAATCGCAAGACTTATAATTGTATTCTCTTTATTGTTTTATTTTTTTTACGCAAACTACCTTCTTAAAAAGCCTATTTTGCAACAACTATAAATACCCTGTCTTCTAACATAGATTAGAGAGACATTCAGTTTTAAAACTAAAATGATAAGAATAAAACCGCACAAGCACTATTAATCTTATTATTCCTGTTTTTTTATATTTTATTTTTCTGTGTTAAATCCTAGATTTCTCCACAGTTGCAAAAGCATACGACCAATGCCCACGTAATACAATTTGAAACACCATGTACAACAAAAACTGTTGTTGTGTATCAAGGTAAATGTAAAATTATAAAGACAGTTATAGAGTAGTTTGAGACTGTTTATAAGATTGTCCTTTATTATGAAATAAAAACCTCTAGTATTTATATAAAAGACTTGTCTGCTGAGTTATCATTTTGATATTATTGAAAGTTGTTCTTCGTTACCAAATATAGATACCAATATTGCTTGTTGCTTCACTAATGCACGTGTACTCAATGACTTAGTTTCCTTATACAACGGTATTCTCGTGCTAACGAAATACTAATGATATAATATCTAATAGTACTAACTATTTCTTTTTGGTATGATTACTAAATCATGAATGATGTATAGATGTTGATATGTTTCTATTGACAATAATATGAGTGTAGCCTAGCTAGATCACCACATTATCCCCACCCAGGTATTAACTAAATACCGTTCAAGTACTTTTTTTTTTTTTTTTTTTTTTTTTTTTATAAAATCAGCTTTTCCTTTTCTTAGTTGATGTATACTTATACATTGAAATAATGCTCATCATTATTTCTTAAAAGCAAACAAGCAGCACATTGTTCTTAAATAACTCAAATTTAAAATCTACTTTGCTTCTTGTTCTGAGAAACTGACCTTGTGATTCTTTTTCTTTTGGTACCTGAATTTTGTGGAGTTGCAATATTCATACTCTTCAATAATCTTTTATTGGCTTTATTGATCTCTTTGACACTTTCTGGTACTTCACCAATTCTTTGCCAGTATTCTTTAATAAACTTAGGATCTGTAAAATTATCCTCTGGCTCCCAAGAATCATAAGATTCGTCATAGTCAAACCATTTGCATCTATACATGTATTTATTATTGTCATCTTTCTTATGACCAATAATAGCTTCAACTTCAAAGAACTCATCTTTATGCTCCGATATCTTATCAGAGACTTTCTTTAGTAAAGAAGGGGGATAATTTCTTGGCTCTAGAAAACCCTTTTCATTCTTCAAGACATATGTATTAGCAGCAGTTTTTCTGACAACAGTATAAAATCCCTTGTACTTTGGGTCTAATTTATTCTGCTTTTCTGTCACTAAAATCATCACTGTAGATCCAGGCTTAAGGTCTATCATTTTGTGACTTGTATCAAAACTCTTTTTCTGCTTTTCAGTGACGTGCTTAACGTTCTCATACACTGCAGGGTAAACAATTTCAGTCATTCTTTTTATTTTCCCTTTCAAGTCTTCACGAATCTTTTCGGCAGTTGCATTGTCCTTTTCTTTACCAAAGTCAACAAAGTCATTTGGATTTCTACCAAACATTAACGAAAATGGGGTACTCTTAGTCCTAGCATTATACTTGCTATTCAAAAACAATTGAGCAGAAGGCACCTTCAGATCCCAGTCAGCAACGTTACCGACAATTTGTTTTTTAATGGTGTTCACTGCAGACTGTACAGCTCTTTCACTTGCACCATTAGCTCTAGGATGGTACTGTGAAATCAACGCGTGTTCAAAACCAACGTTTTCTTTAATGCTTGTCATCAAGCTATTCACAAACTCACGACCACAATCCGACTGAAGCTTACGCATTGGACCCCAGGTACCAATTATGTCTAACACTTGTAATGCAACAGTCGCCATGCTCTTATCAGGTATAGCACGCAGCACATAAAACTTACTTGCAATGTCAATCATTACTAACAAGTATTCATTACCCTTAGTTGACATTGTAAATGGACCAGCTAAGTCGATACCCCAACTATCCCCAGGAAGTGTGGCAGTAATAGGTCGTAAAGGATTGTAACCCTTTCTTGTGATGTTGTGACGCTGACATTGTATACACGATTGTATAAGATCATTTGCTTGACTCTTTAAGTTGGTCCAGTAAATACCTTTTCTCTTTAAGGCATGTAATATAGCTTCTATACCAAAGTGACCTTTCAAATGTTCTTCAACTAATAACTTATTCCTTTGATTCTCTGTAGGAGGAGTAAAGTATTCACCACTCAAGACATCAGGAAGAGGTTCTTTAGTGACAGCACTATTCCTCATAATGGACTTGACCTCATTATCCCCACCCAGTTCATTTAACAATGGTTCAGTCTCTTCCGACAAACGCGACAACGCATCTGGCAAGACATTCGCGACACCAGGTAAATGAACGATCTTAAAGTCATACTGTAAAATTGTGTCCATCCATGCAATCATCATCAGATTAGCGACACGTTGGGTATGCAGATACGTCAATGCCTTGTGATCCGTATACAAGGTAAAGGAGGATCCATAAATATACTTGTGAAAACGTTTGAGTGCAAATACTAACGCTAGTAATTCTCTTTTTGTAGCTGAATATTTCCTTTCACTTTTGGATAAGCTCTTAGCCACGAAAGAAATATATTTAGTCTTACCATTCCTGACTTGATACAACACTGCACCAATCCCAGTTAGAGACGCATCACAACTAATACAAAAACGAGAATTCATATCTGGATATGACAACACCAGATCACTCAAAAGTGCTTTTTTCAAGTTATTGAATGCGGTTTGATGTTTGTCAGTCCATAAATGTGTAATCGACTTCTCATTTCTTAATGAATCTAATGGCGACATAATGGATGATACATTGGGAATCAAAGTCCTAAAATAGTTGATCAAACCACAATAACTTTGGATATCTTTACCCGTTTTTGGCTGAGGAAATTCCAACACATTAACAAGCTTTCTACGGTCCATGGTAATACCTTTAGGTGAAATGTGAAAACCAAGCAAATAAATTTCTTTCTGAAAGAAATGACACTTCTTTGGATTCAACTTCAAATTGACCCTTGTTAATCTTTCTATCACTTGCTTCAAGTGTACCTTGTGTTCCTCAAATGTCTTACTTGCACAAACGATGTCATCCACAAAGAATCTTACAAAAGGTAATCCTTCCAAAGCTATACTCATAGTCCTTTGAAACTGTGAACTAACATGTTTGATACCAAACACTGTACCAATAGGCTTATACTGTACACCACGCCATGTGAAACTGAGTTTATGTGCATCCTTTGGGTTCAAACGCAAAGAGTTGAATGCAGACTTTAAGTCAAGAGTAGAATAAATATTTGCACCCTTCAAATCCTCAAACAATTCACCAATAACAGGCAGAGGCATACGATCAATTGTCTTTAAGAGAGTGTTGACTAGTCTTGGGTCATGACATACACGATAACCAGTAATCTCGCCTTTACCATTTGTCTTCTTGACTACAGTTAAAGGGGTATTCCATTCCGTATTTGCAGGAGCTCTTTCAATAATGCCGTTTTCAAGCCATTCTTTTACCTGTTCATCCACTACACCTTGCATCTTGAAAGGAATGGGATAAGGGCTTCTGAATGCTGTAGCATTTTCTGGAGTATCCAAACAAACGACACTTTCAGGTATGGTACAAAACGAACCTTTAGGAATAGCTTGATTGTTCTTAACAAACTTTTGAATATAATCCATAGCTTCCTCAAACTCTTTGGGACCAACAGCTGGATTATTTTCTTTAAGCTCATTTTCTCTTTCGATGGATTCAAGAAGATCACTCTTATTGTTAAAGCGTCGATCAGCTTCACGTCGTTCTTCACTTGAATCTTCATCATCATATGTTAAAGGTAAACCATAAATACCAATACCCAGAGAAAACATATAATCAGTACCGATACTAAAATCATACTCATTACTATTAGTCAAGTTCATGACTTCAAACTCACGTTTAATAGTCTTACTATTACAAGTTACACTGATGATACAAGTACCAATTCTCTTAATGTAAGTATTGCTATCAGCTAAGCGAATAAAATATTCATGGACATTGCTTTTGTTTACAAATTTTTTATTAACGTGTGTTACATAACTAATAGGTAAACTATTCTTCAAACAGAAATTCTTATCCACAGAACTAAAGGTGGCACCACAATCCAACAGAGAGATGGTTCTAATCGAATTATTTGCAAGAATAGGAAAGGTAATATTAGTGCTCATGTTCTTAAAATCTTTTTTAATAACCATTTCTTTATAGTTGTACTTACAATCTAAAGCCATCTGGGCCAAAGCACTAGTGTTGTCGTCTTCCGACGACGAAGAAGAGGAGGCTTCCCCACGACCAGGAAAAGTACTACCCTCACCACCAGAGGAACGAAGAGCCATTCTTGACACCTTTGCCAAAGCATGTCTTTCCCTTTCAGCACAGGAGTGACCCTTTTCCCAAGGAGACTTGCACGAGAAGCAAACATTATCCTTCAAGGCTGACTTGAAGTCCAAAGCTTTCTTATGCTTCTTGCCAGCATCACCAGAAGAAAAAGCTCTTTTCTTTCCCTTCTTACCAGAAGAAGAGGAAGAAGAAGAGGAGGCACCATTGCCAGCAGCAAATGATTTCCACTCGGAGATCGAACTGGTCTCACCAGGGTTCAACAACAACGAGGAAGAATCGACAGTGGTGGCATTCACTAACGAGATGATATCCTCAATCTTTGAAGGCATCTTCGTACCATAATTGGCAGAGAGAGGAATCATACACGCTTTACGGACTTCCGGACGTAAATTCCACCAAAAGCAAAGAACCAATTGGACACCATCTTCCAAAGTGGCTTGACGACGAAATTTCTGAAACTTCGCGCCAAAGAACGTGCTGACTCATTAGCACCTTGCTTCATTGACCAAACACGACCCATGTTCAAGAACTTTCTGAATGGTGTGTCATAATGGTCAAGCAAAGCACTTTCAGCTACTTTCCAACCCAAGGACTTTCCTTTGAGCTTGTCTTCGAACCAGGATCTTTCCTCTTTGTTCAAACACATTGGAAGCAAACGTTCCCACGAAGCATCAAGCGACAACGCATGAGCTTCGAGCACCGTGGTAAACTCTTGGCAGAAGTCGTAGACAGAGTCAAACACTTCACGATTAGCCTTCTCCTGGTGAGGATCAGACTTCAACTGCAAGAACGGAAGATTACCAGGCACCAACATACTTTTCTTGTCCGAAGGAGCAACAGCAGGAGTGTTAGACGCCTTGAGCACCTTGAGGGTCTCTTCAGCTTCCTTAAACAAGTCTTGGTCTTGTTTATACACCAAAGAAGCAGCCTTGGTAGCATCGGCAGAGGGATCAACCTTCGACAAGGTCAAGTAGTTACCAAGAGAGACGTAGTACTTGTTTTTCTTTCTGTCAAGGTCTTCCTTGGCAGATTCCAACAAAATACTAGCGGTAAGTTCCACATTGATATTAACATTAACATCAGAGTTGTTGTCACCAACAACAGAGGAACGAGAAACATCTTCATCACCAGCATTGGACATCTCGACGTCAAAATCCAAGATAGGATCAGCAATCAACAAGGGAGGGATTTGACCATTTTGAACAAGGGCTTGTTGTTCACGAGAGACAGGAGAGGCAGAAGAAGATTGTTGAGCAGACATGTTATAGGATACGAATTCAAACTAAAAAATGTTGTGTATCAAGGTAAATGTAAAATTATAAAGACAGTTATAGAGTAGTTTGAGACTGTTTATAAGATTGTCCTTTATTATGAAATAAAAACCTCTAGTATTTATATAAAAGACTTGTCTGCTGAGTTATCATTTTGATATTATTGAAAGTTGTTCTTCGTTACCAAATATAGATACCAATATTGCTTGTTGCTTCACTAATGCACGTGTACTCAATGACTTAGTTTCCTTATACAACGGTATTCTCGTGCTAACGAAATACTAATGATATAATATCTAATAGTACTAACTATTTCTTTTTGGTATGATTACTAAATCATGAATGATGTATAGATGTTGATATGTTTCTATTGACAATAATATGAGTGTAGCCTAGCTAGATCACCACAACTGTAATCATAGACTCCTGAATATATTGAAAAATTTATTTGATCAAGTCAACATACAAGTCATCAATGGAAACCACCAATCCTATAATTTTCAACCAATCACTGGAGTATCACAAGGGAGCGTTCTCAGCCCTCACCTATACTCTATGTTTATCAACTCGCTTCCTCAACAATTGAGTGAAATTCATCAATCCAATAATCTAAAAGATATCAACTGCCTTTTGTTTGCCGATGATGTTGTCCTGATATCGTCCCCAAATAAAATACAGCATCTTTTAGACCTATGTGAAGAGCATTTCCTACTGAATGGGTATCGATGGTCGCCAACAAAATGCACCGTCATATCGTCTCCAACATACTCTACAACCTTTACACTTTACAACACTAATTTACCAACCTCTCCCACAGTCAAATACTTGGGTCTTCAATTCAATTATCTTGGAATGGACACCCAAGCATTTATCAATAATCTCAAACAAAAAGTCAACAACAGCATGCATCAAATCCATCGAAATGGTGCCCGCACAAACCGCTTCTCTTTATTACTCTCAATCATTATATACAAGCAATTTATTCGACCAAAAATCGAATATGGTTTGTGTATATCGAATTTCAAAACAACTAATTTTGCAGCTCTGGAACGCCTCCAATATGATTGTCGGCGGTGTTGTATCACAGGTGTATGGAAGCTTATGAATCATAGAAACAATAGAACAATAACATTGGATCTCAGAGGATAAACTATGAGTCGTTATGAGGTGCTTATTGTTTAAGAACGAATAAGAATACACAAGATCAACAAAAGTCAGATTCAAATGGATAAAATAATAATCATGATGCCGATTGGTATCATGTTAATAGATTAGACACAGCTTCTTAAAAGTATAAATAAGACCACAATTACGTTATAATAAAAGGGTATCTTTACTTTGATTATTTTATCTGTCTTATACATATAATTGATACCACGTTATTACAGGCGGGTTTACTAATTCATCTGTCAAATCACTACGGGTGTGGTATTTGATAAAATATTACAAGGTAAAAATAATGAGATTGTGGAGAAACTAGAGGGTTTCACACTGAAAATAAAAAAGAATAAAAATAAAACAAGGGATTAAGTTAAAGGTCCTGCAAAGGGTTTATTCTTAATCAAAGTAAAATAGACTCAAGAGATATCTTGGGTTCTTCCAGGATCTCTATTTATATTAGTTAGTTGAGGAGAATTATTTGTAAAAGTAGGTCACAGAGTGATAAGGGTTTGATTGCTACATCCTTATCCACGTATGTGATAATTGATTGATCTGTGGTTATAGCCTGAGTTCACAGTCTATATATGAGGTATATTTCTGATAAGCTTGGATTTGTGTGTAACACAAATTATTATTTCTTTCATTCTTAATATGGGAGTGATTATATATAATCTGGTACTTTGTGTTCGGTTATGACTAATGGATAGAGGGATAAGGATATTTATACAGTGATGTCCTTATCTTTTATGATATTGAATTTCTTATTGGTTGTATGGTATTGATATGCAAGTTTATGTGTTTTGTATTATTGGCTGTGAGCCAATATTAATTATATTTTATATTGTTATGTGTGTATTTCACCACAGAGATAAATGTATATTTTCTATTGTAGGTAAAAAATAAACTAAAGAACTCTGCTGCTATAAAATAATCAATCCTTTTATATTGAACAACTGCCCCTGGAAGTTAGTGAGTCAACCTTTCTGGTTTTGGAATAAATCCATACTCAGTTTCCCGCCTTTTGTTAAATGAATTCTACTCGTTAGAATTGACTTCAATTAACATTGTCCTAGATCAAAGGATCCGGGAACACTTCTTATTGAGTTTTTCGGAGTAGAAAGAACCAGTAAGATAATGTGTAACGGTAGCTGTTGTCGTATTTGAGTACGATTCATTTAAGAACAAATAAATAAATCGTATAAATTATAAATTATAAAATAAAATATCTTTTAATGTTGAGTAATAGCATACATTCGTATACTACTACACAACTACCTCTACCACGAGTACATAATTCTATATAAAAGATGACATGATTGGCTTAACTGGATATAAGAATAAAAGTCGGATAAATAAAAATATTCAACTGAGTTCCTATGTCTCGATTGGAAAAGTAAAACCGTTTCCAATCAAATCAAGAATATAAAAAAGAGAAATCTAATAATGATAGTTCCCTCTATGGATTAGCTACCCATCGAGAGAATAGAACAGCTATCATTATCAATGGTTCATTTATTTATATATTGATACAAATTATACGACTGTAAGTGTATAATAGAAATAGTGCATGAATAAAGGGATGCCTACTTTCTGCAACCAAACATACAAATATCGATAAGATGTTCTATATTTGGGGATCATATCTTATTCATTCACAGATGGGAAAAGAACCTGTAGAATCAACAAGAGATCAAACATTACAAATATGTTCTGCCGAAGCCAATTAAACAATGAATCATGTATGTCACTTTTGACAGCTACCGTTACACATTATCTTACTGGTCCTTTCGGCACAATAAGATGTGTTCCCGATTGCTCTGAATTGGGACGACGCTAATTGAAGTCAATTCTAACGAGTAGAATTCATTTAGCAAAAGGCGGGAAACTGAGTATAGATCTATTCCAAAACCAGAAAGGTTGACTCGATAACTTCCAGGGGCAGTTGTTCAATATAAAAAGGATTGATTATTTTATAGCAGCAGAGTTCTTTAGTTTATTTTTTACCTACAATAAAAAATACACATTTATCTCATTATTTTTACCTGGTGCTATTTTATCAAATACCACAATTTTTTTAATGAAGAACCAAGAAACTGCTGCTACCCCCGTAAACAACGGTGCTCCCTTCGACCAAGTATCAGATCACTCTGATATGGAACTTGACCTGGATCTCGGCCCCCTCTCGGATGAAGAAGCTCAAGACTCTCCTCTGGCTCCTGGTTCTGACGCTGATATCTCTGTCAATAAGGATGATATTGGTCCCTATGGCTTTAATAGTAAATATGATGTTGGCAATGAATACAATTCGCATCAGTTAATCAGAAAGATTAACAATATTTCTATTTTAGATCAATCACCCTCTGACGAATTGGATGAGGACAAAGAGTTGATTAAACTCTATCACCAAAAAATCAAGTTGTTGCACAAAGCTCAACTAACAACCAACAACATTGAGGAAATCATCAACAATAACAAATTGATTGCTCAACTCAAAATCTCAATCAATGAATTAACGAACGAGAACAAAAAAGAAAAGGAAGTCAAACCCAACAATAAATCAAAATTCAATAACAAAAAAATTGACATTCCCCATTTCCAATTAATTGACGATCCAGCCTCCACAAAATCGGAGAACCGACCATCTTACGAAAACGCCGAAATTTTTGTCAGCACTTTCGAGATGATATTGGAAACAAACGATGTGGATGTTAACGCATCATGGAAAAAATATCTCCCCAACGCTTTTTTATTCAGTAGAAATGAGAAGCACCACCGCTGGTTTACAAACTTCATCAGTCCGATCAGTGAAACAGCACCATGGGCAGAAATCAAAGAAAAGTTGATCGACCGATTTGGCAACTCAGCCAACAGTGCCAATAATATCGAAAAATATTTGGATCTTCGACAACTCAAAAACGAAAATATCAGGGATTATATAGACAGATACCTCGAAACCTATCGCCGTCTTCCTAGCAACAAAAATCCCAGCGACTCAATCGAAGCAATGAAATTCATCAAATCTTTATTGCCTAGAGGACGTGAAGAAGTCACCAACTCGCTGAAGAAAAACAAGAAAGCAGATGCCGAATCTTATTTGCCAGCATCATTGGAACAGCTCTTCAAATATTTAGAAAAGAATATTGGAGATATCCAAGAAGCTTTATATATCTCGGTCATTGTGCCTCACAACAACAACAACAAAACCCCTTCTGTCACCAATACGACAATAACAAAAAATAGCAATGTTGAAGGTTTCGACAACAAAAGAAATTTCCAAAATTTCAGCAACAACAGCAACGCATATGATCGCAACAAAAAGTTTAAAGACAACAAGAATATGTGTAACTATTGCAACAAAGCCAGCTTCAGTTACGAACATTTGAAAACTTGCGTCTCTTACTTGACAAGCGACAAATACAAACAGTATTTGATGAAATCTGCCGATGCAAAAGAACAATCAAGAAATAAGGTACCAATTTATTATATTAACTCTATTTCTGAAAATAAAACTGACAATAAACTCAATTATAGTAATATATACAAGCTTTTAGAAGAAGATATTGAAGGAATATTCAAGTCCCTAATTGACGAGTTTAAAAATAGAATAGAAAATAGAAATTTAAAAAAATTTAACTTCAATAAAAATAAAATCAGTACATCCAATAATAATAATGTCTCTTGTTATCTAATTGAAGGATATAATGAAAAGGAAAAGGAAGATCTTTCTCCCTATTCTCCCTTTATTACAATAAATAATGAAAAATTGGTAAGCATGCTTGATACAGGTGCTACGATATCATTAATCAATAAAACTTATGACTTTGAAGATAAAAGCATATTTGAAAAGATAATCCCTGCCAATGGTAAATTATCATTCGTAAACAAAGATGCTTTTGCCTTGCGCATTGGTAAAACCGAACCTTTAGAAGTCAGTTATAAAGGAAAAGCAGTTTTCAGACACAGCTTTGAAATTGTTGAAATGCCGAATGCCAAAATCCCTATTCTTATCGGTAGAGATTTAATACCTAAACTTGGTATCTACATTGAGAACATCGCATATAACTTTGACGAACAAGAAGAGATTATATACAATGACACCGTAGATGATACTATGTATAAACCAAATGTAACAAAAGCATGCTCTGAAAATGAATATGAAATCTTTATGGAAAGGATGAAACCATATTTAGAAGCAAACAAAAATATAAATATTCACGAACTATGCCCACGTGAAGATGCGGTTGTTTATTTAAAAACACCACCTAATCAAACAGCCTTCACTAGACCATACCCTATTGCATATGCTTTATTGCCAGTAGTAAGGGAACAAATTCAAAAATGGCTAGATGACAAAACAATTGAAGCAGCAAAACCTAGCAGCTTCAACAGTCCATTGACATTAGTACCTAAGCCAAATGGCCCAGACGGAACTAAAAAATGGAGGGTTTGTTTAGATACCCGTAAAATAAATACACTTCTTGAAGATGTTTCCAACGTTAACACACCATTAATTGAAGATATCTTTTATTCTTTAAGAGAAGCAAAATTTATGTCTGTCTTTGACGTTAGTGGAGCATTCCATAGATTAAAAATTAATAAGGATGATCGTCATAAATTATCATTCACCTTTGAAAACAAAACTTATTGTTACAGAGGAGCACCTTTTGGTCTCAAAAGTTTATCTGGCATTTTCCAAAATTTAATGGAAATGATCTTTGCAGAGATGAAAGAATTCGTTTGTATTTACATCGATGATCTCGTTTGCTACTCCAATAATTTAGAATCCCATGAAAGACATTGTAAGCTTGTCATGGAAGCATTAACTAAAAACAAATTACCCATTAATCAAGAGAAAACTTATTTTGCACGAAATGCAGTATATTTACTTGGTTTCTGTATTTCCCCACAAGGAAAATCAATTGATGCTAGACGTTTAGTAAACATCGATTCATGGGAAAAACCTAAGACTGCAAAAGCAATGATGAAATTTTGCGGTTGGGTATCTTATATGCGATCCCACCTACCAAACGCAAGTGAATTGACCGCACCTTTGGACCATTTAAGGTATAGTACACAAAAAGTACTAGAATGGACACCCCAAATGCATGTACATTATCAAAGCATTATTGATATCATAAAACAAAACATTGTCTTAAGCCATCCTGATTTAAATCATGAATTTAGTTTAGCCGTAGATGCTAGTAACTATTCAGTAGGCGCTTGTCTGTTTCAAGAATATGTTGATAAAACAGGAAAAAAGACTATCAAATATATTGGTTTTGCATCTAAAGCATTAAGTCCAAGCCAACGTAGTTATAGCGTAACCAAAAAGGAATTATATGCTCTCACTACTGGATTAACCAAATTTTATAAATTCTTATATGGTTCTAAAAAATTCAAGTGTTACACTGACCATAGAAGTCTTCAATATTTATTTACGACTAAACACATGTCGATGATGATGTTAAGATATATGGAAGTTATTTTATCTTTTCCTAACATGAAGGTAATTTGGATCCCTGGTGTAGAAAACATCATGAGTGATAAACTCTCTAGATTATTCCCCACTCATGCAGATAAAATTCCATTTGAAAAAGACGAAAAACAATTATTTCCTCAAATTTTTAAAACAAACCAAAAGAATTTAAAATCGAAGTTACAACATAAAAGGAAAACTTTAACAAACAAAAAGAACAATGAATTGCATAAAGCAAATGAAAAAGAATTTATGGAAGCCAACGATATAAATGCCGAGCGCTTACCAAACTTTTCACAATATTATTGTTCCACAGATATGACCAATGATGTAAACAATCATGTGAGAATACACACTTGGTCTATAAAAACAATTCATAATGAACTTGATGACAACATGGTTGAAAACGATACCAATGATGATTTTCAAATCAACTACATCCAAAACATGGATGAATCCTTTATCATTCCTTTAGAAAAAGATAGAAAAGACATTCTCGAACGTGCCCATAGTTTTGGTCATGGCGGTGGTGAAAGTTTAGTACATCGTATTCGTAAGGATGAAGGTATGAATTGGCCTAAAATTATGCAAGATGCTCTGGAAATTGTAAAGCAATGTTCCATGTGTCAAAAATTCGCAATTGCAAAAAAGGGATATAATCCTTTAAAACCATTATATTGTTACACACCGGGATGGCACTATCAAATGGATTTGTGTGGACCATTTCCCGTAACTACATCCAATAATACATATATCTTAGTTATGCTTGATATCGCTACTAGATTTGTAATCTTACGTCCTATCCCAGACAAATCAGCCAAAACGGTTGCAAAAGAATTAATTTCAATCTTTTCATTAATCGGTTACCCTCGCATTATCAATAGTGATCGTGGCACTGAATGGAAAAATCAAATACTTGACACTTTGTGTGAAGCAATGAAAATAGATAAACGTCTATCCACAGCTTATTTTGCTTCCAGTAATGGTGGAGCTGAACGAATGGTTCAAAGTTGTAAAAAATTACTCTCGAAATTAATTCAGGGTGTATCAGAGGATGATTGGGATATTGAAGTCAACTCGGTACAACTTATGATCAACTGTAAGGTGTCTAAACGCTTAAATACTAGTCCCTTCAACCTAATGTTTGCAAGAAAAATGTCGAACGAATATCCATTATTCAACGATCCAGAAGATGGTATCGAACCCATGAGTAATGATGAATTGATCAAACGGATTGAATATATGTCCGACATTGTCTTTCCCGCTATAAAGGATCGCACTGAAATATATAACAAGATGATGAAGAATCAATTTGATAAGAAACACAAGTTGATTGACTTCCCTATCGGAAGCTTCGTTGTTGTAAAGAAAAAGGGAATCCAAAAATCACTCTCTGCAGTGTACGAAGGACCCTATGAAGTAATTCGTAAAACTCAACATGGCAACTATACTCTTCGTGATGAAATGGGTTTGGTTATGCCTCGAGATTTTACACCTTCTGAATTAAAACTAGTGTCACAAGATTCAATCGTCTCCAAAGAAGAAATCTACGAATTCGAGGCTATTGTGGATCATAAAGGTGATGCTGGTAATCGTCTCTATAAGATTCGATGGAAGAATTACTCCCCTGAACATGACAGTTGGATTCCGTTAACTAACTTTACTGATCCACAAGCTGTTGTAACATACTGGAAACGTGTTAAAGGTTCTGTACCTAAAGATGAGGAATCAATACTCCAAACAATGTTCAAATCTAAGGAATCAGATCTTCCTACCTTTGATCAAAATAAAACGGGCACACGCTTGCAACAAATTTCCTCTGCGGAAAATAAAACTACAAATATTCGAACAAATGATGTCAACCGTGTATATCACAAAACTAGCGTAAGAACAAAACCTACAGCTAATAATCCTGCACATGGCTCATTTCGTCGAAGCAATCGTCTAAACCAGAATACTTTTAGTCCTGCTACAGATCCTGTTCGTTTTAAAAAATAAATAAAGGGTGAAAATTATCCCACACAAAATTTTTTTTTTTTTTTTTTTCTTTTTGGTAAACAGAAAAAGTTGTACGTCACTATAAAAAATACGTCACAACAGCTGTTCTGATAAAATATACACCACACATATACATTATAAACAACCAAATTTCTCTCAAATACATCTACCTTATTCTCGCCACTTGAAAATTACCGAATGTTAAATTTTACAAGGAGGCTAGGGGGGGGCTATGTCGTATTTGAGTACGATTCATTTAAGAATAAATAAATAAATCGTATAAATTATAAATTATAAAATAAAATATCTTTTAATGTTGAGTAATAGCATACATTCGTATACTACTACACAACTACCTCTACCACGAGTACATACTTCTATATAAAAGATGACATGATTGGCTTAACTGGATATAAGAATAAAAGTCGGATAAATAAAAATATTCAACTGAGTTCCTATGTCTCGATTGGAAAAGTAAAACCGTTTCCAATCAAATCAAGAATATAAAAAAGAGAAATCTAATAATGATAGTTCCCTCTATGGATTAGCTACCCATCGAGAGAATAGAACAGCTATCATTATCAATGGTTCATTTATTTATATATTGATACAAATTATACGACTGTAAGTGTATAATAGAAATAGTGCATGAATAAAGGGATGCCTACTTTCTGCAACCAAACATACAAATATCGATAAGATGTTCTATATTTGGGGATCATATCTTATTCATTCACAGATGGGAAAAGAACCTGTAGAATCAACAAGAGATCAAACATTACAAATATGTTCTGCCGAAGCCAATTAAACAATGAATCATGTATGTCACTTTTGACAGCTACCGTTACACATTATCTTACTGGTCCTTTCGGCACAATAAGATGTGTTCCCGATTGCTCTGAATTGGGACGACGCTAATTGAAGTCAATTCTAACGAGTAGAATTCATTTAGCAAAAGGCGGGAAACTGAGTATAGATCTATTCCAAAACCAGAAAGGTTGACTCGATAACTTCCAGGGGCAGTTGTTCAATATAAAAAGGATTGATTATTTTATAGCAGCAGAGTTCTTTAGTTTATTTTTTACCTACAATAAAAAATACACATTTATCTCATTATTTTTACCTGGTGCTATTTTATCAAATACCACAGAAACAAAATGTATTAGGGATATTAACCTAAACTTATTCAATAATGTAGGGTGTTACTCATCTATTAAATGGAGCATTATGCAGGTTTGGCTTTCCCATGAGCAGAAACATTATGTATCGGTACATAGAGCCAGAACAGTGTTTTAAGAGTAGTAATGGGTCTGTGTTAAGCATATGTTAGAAGGGGGGGGGCTTTTAACAACATGTCTAAAAATTACACTTACGTACGGCAAACAGATTTCATAGGTCAAATAATGATTTAAAACTAATACAAAGAGAGATTAATATTATATTTTAAAATAAATGATTAACAAGTTCCACTTACTATGGGGAAAAGGCAAAGGTATTGTTAGCACCTAAAGATATATCTATTAGTTTTGTGAATTAAGAAACTGTACAAACTTACATGTGAAAAGCCAAAGAAAAGTAAAGTTATTTTAAAAACCCAAATATTTATTTGGAAAAAATGGAAACAAAAAAAAAATCGAAAGGGAAAAAAAAAAGAAAAACAAAAGAGAGTATTTATAACTTTGCTTTTTTTCGTAAACACCTTGCTGCTATGAGAAAAAAAGTTAAGAACAATCATCAACCACATCTCTAATTCCGTTACCCTTGACTTTCAGCTCTTTCGGTTTTTTTAAGGGAGGCTTTACTGAAGGCCTCGTATTTAGCGTTTAATGCTTCTACTTATTCTTCCTCCGAATTCTGGTCACCATTCTCCTCAACATCCTCTGTAACATCCTCTGATACTTCATCCACAACCTCTTTGGCAAGACTCTCCACAGACACATCGTTTTCGTTACCTTTTCCATCAACCTACATTACATATGCATGCTAAAATATACCGAAAATTTTTATTGTCGGCAAATAATAATAAGTGATTGTGCAAGATTTATCATTGTCGGTAATTGAGGGTAAGTAGTCGCGCAAGATTTATCATTGTGGGTAAATGAGGGTAAGTAGTCGCCCAATGATTACTATTCTCGGTAAGTCAGGGTAAGTAGTCGTCAATCTGTAGCTTTAATTACTATTCAATAGATGCGGAGTTCTCTTTCTCGGTAAATGGCTATTGTTGGAATAATATGCGTCACACAATCTACCCAGATTCGATAAATATTTACCTGGAGGTAAATTGTGTATAAAAATAACTTACTTATTTATTTCAAACCGTTAAATACTTACCGCCTGCCATATATTTACACAAAATTAGGTAATTACTTGCGCAGCGGTAACTATTTGCCAAGATTTATCAAATTTATGTATTTTGGGTAAGTAAATATAGCCTTAGTGAACATGAATTATGGTTAATTGGCTTCGGCAGAACATATTTGTAATGTTTGACCTCTTATTGATTCAACGGGTTCTTTTAACCCATCTGTGAATGAATAAGATATGATCCCAAATATAGAACATTTTAGCGATGTTTATGTTTGGTTGCAGAAAGTAGGCATCCATTTGATTATGCACTATTTCTATTATACACTTATCAGTCGTATAATTTGTATCAATATATAAATAAATGAACCATTGATAATTGTACTAAAATAGCACTATACACATATAAAAATACCACCGATCCTATGGATCGAATCACATATTAAACAATCAATACACATACAAGGTATCAAATAATTATATGTTCTGAGTTAAGACATTACAACTCAGAATAAACTAGAATATTTCTAAGAAAGAATCGTCCCTTTAATAATGACAGAACAATAGAACGATTCTCGGATTAGGTAATCAAGGAAGCCAATAGGCACTTGACGCTTGATTATTGAAGAACCACCGGCTATAGGAATACACAAGCCAATGGCACCTCTAAACAACCTTCCGTGAACTTCCCATCCTAATTATATTAACCGTTTCAACCACAGCTTTAAATAACTATAAATACCCTGTCTTCTAACATGGATTAGAAAGGCATTCAGTTTTAAAACTAAAATAATAAGAATAAAACCGCACAAGCACTATTAATCTTATTATTCCTGTTTTTTTATCTTTTATTTTTCTGTGTTAAATCCTAGATTTCTCCACAATAATGATAGCTGTTCTATTCTCTCGATGGGTAGCTAATCCATAGAGGGAACTATCATTATTAGATTTCTCTTTTTTTATATTCTTGATTTAATTGGAGTGGGTTTTTAGTTTTCCAATTTAGGTATAGTAACTCAGTTGTGTATTATTCTATATGCAACTTTTATCCCTATATCCATTTAAGCCAATCATGCCACCTTTTATATAGAAGTATGTACTCGAGGTAGAAGTAGTTGTGTAGTAGTATACATATGTATGCTATTACTCAACATTCAAAGATATTTTATTTTATAATTTATAATTTTATACGATTTATTTATTTATTCTTAAATGAATCGTACTCAAATACGACAGAAAGAATGATGATTGGGATCTGTATCTTAACCTTGTGCAACTTGCTATGAATATCAAATATTCGAAATTACCCAAGTCTAGACCTTACTCTATAGTATTTAACAGGCAACCAAATTGTCGTATTTGAGTACGATTCATTTAAGAATAAATAAATAAATCGTATAAAATTATAAATTATAAAAATAAAATATCTTTGAATGTTGAGTAATAGCATACATATGTATACTACTACACAACTACTTCTACCTCGAGTACATACTTCTATATAAAAGGTGGCATGATTGGCTTAAATGGATATAGGGATAAAAGTTGCATATAGAATAATACACAACTGAGTTACTATACCTAAATTGGAAAACTAAAAACCCACTCCAATTAAATCAAGAATATAAAAAAAGAGAAATCTAATAATGATAGTTCCCTCTATGGATTAGCTACCCATCGAGAGAATAGAACAGCTATCATTATCAATGGTTCATTTATTTATATATTGATACAAATTATACGACTGATAAGTGTATAATAGAAATAGTGCATAATCAAATGGATGCCTACTTTCTGCAACCAAACATAAACATCGCTAAAATGTTCTATATTTGGGATCATATCTTATTCATTCACAGATGGGTTAAAAGAACCCGTTGAATCAATAAGAGGTCAAACATTACAAATATGTTCTGCCGAAGCCAATTAACCATAATTCATGTTATGCCCCTTTTGACAGCTACCGTTACACATTATCTTACTGGTTCTTTCTACTCCGAAAAACTCAATAAGAAGTGTTCCCGGATCCTTTGATCTAGGACAATGTTAATTGAAGTCAATTCTAACGAGTAGAATTCATTTAACAAAAGGCGGGAAACTGAGTATGGATTTATTCCAAAACCAGAAAGGTTGACTCACTAACTTCCAGGGGCAGTTGTTCAATATAAAAGGATTGATTATTTTATAGCAGCAGAGTTCTTTAGTTTATTTTTTACCTACAATAAAAAATATACATTTATCTCATTATTTTTACCTTGTAATATTTTATCAAATACCACACAAATGACTTAAAAAATTATTCTAATGATGTACCTACTCTGACAATGGAATCTGCAGACACGAAAATGATAAATGACATACTTGCTTTCGCGCAAAATATCGTCATACCTCAGATCGCTGCACGCATTAAAGAAACACAAACAAATGATCATGCACGTTTTGAAAAAACACATCGAATCATCAAAGATATGTATCCTATTGGTAGTACAGTTATGATCAATAATGTACATCGTAATTCCAAGTTACAGGAACGATATGTTGGACCTTTTACAATCAAAGGCTATACCAAGAATAAATCTTATATCTTGACCGACCCTGCTGGTAATCTCTTATCACGAGATATACAGTAGCCGCTCGATTTAAGGCCGCAAAAAAAATGAGAAAATTGTGGCCTTAAATCAAATGTGCGCTGTTTTAAATAACAATCTGTTTAACAGTCACATGGATGAAAGGGCAGGCGGGAACAGTTCATTCTATTACTTCTTTTTCTTTCGATTATATATTAATACTTTAAATATTTCAAATAAATAATGGCCAACACTACCGAAAAAGATATCAGAATTCGCCTCACACTCGAACAGCAAGCGGCTATCTGTGATAAACACAATATGGACTCAAACATGAATCAAAAAGAACGGCGTTTGGGCTAAAACTAGATTTAGTCTCAGGGATGTTCTTAGTAGAAGAACTATCTCCAACATTTTACGTAGATCTGATAGTATTTACAAAGCCATGGTTGTCAATTCTGCTGATGCAAAAGGAAAAAGCGTAAAAGTGTCAAGATTCGCTAACCTGGACAATGGCATTGCTGTATTCATCAATGATAGAGTTAGAACTTTCAATTCAACGATATGTCAATTCAACGATATGTTCAACGCACGAACAATGTGCCGATCGTTGCTACACATATCGTTGACAATTCAACGATCGGTAAAAAAAAACAGTCTCAAAACAGTCTATCTGATGTGATCAGGCATACATTCAAATATATATTGATATATTTACACGTATACGATCATCTCACGTCTTTTATCCTTTATGACTAATTATATTTATTTTACTAAGCCTTATTATTATTACTATCCAGTAATAACTGTCTGATTGATACAAGGTAGAGGACTTACCATAATTAAGGATCTCATCCGAATGTAAGATTATACAATTCGGCTTCCTTTATTATATTTGGCAATTGTGACATTTGTGCGCTTATGTGAGCACAGACATTTATGTTTGATTCTCAGATATTGAAAACTATATAAACCCTTTGACATTTCATTAAATAAACAATAATTCTCTTTTTGCGACTGATTACTTTCTTGTATCTTTTGTGTTTTATTTTATTTTTGTAATCCTTACTACTACCATAGCTCGGATTCCACACTATCTCTTTTTTTTTTTTTTTTTCTCTCTTTATTCTATTACTATCTCCAAGCCCACCATAATACATGACGAAAAAAAATAACGCGGTGGATAGAACATTAGAGCTAATATGAAGTGGAACAACTAAGTTTGGACAAGTCTAGTCTGAAATCAGAAGACTTTGACCTGACTGGTACCTCAATGTTACAACTGGGAAGGGCAACACTCTTTTTAATAGGTTCATATTCTTTTATAAAACTGAAACTTATTGAACTAAAACCGCGTATGTTATTCTAGAAAAAAGGGTTATCTACGAGCAACATTATCAAGCTGAATTGTATTTGAAGAATCATGTTTGACCGTAAGCTTTTGTAAATTCAACGATGAAAGAACAAATATACCAGTGCAATCGATGTAAATAGATCGAAAACGAGTATATTGAAATCAGGTGCGAGTGTTTCTTATTGTAACTGAGAAAAAAAATAGACCAATATAATCGGTTATGTCTGTATGAAACCTGTGAAGTCTTTTAGTGGTAAGTCAAAAATTTTTTTTTTATGGTCGTGCTCTAACATTCTTAACAGCAGTACATCATTAAGCAATTCAAACATACTGATGTATACCAGCTATTGTGATCAATACTAACATACATCATACATTGGTTTGCTTATCGAACATTATCAATTTGACATGTTTCTCATTTCGTGACATAAAATTAATATCTGTTCTTTAATTATCTGTTTAGCCGATTTGTCACTACTATCTGTTTAAATTGTAAAGTCCACAGAACCTGATTTGATCTGTCTCAAAGCACTGTTACTGAATTATATATTCTTATATCTTTCCCGCAGTACATGCTTCCCAATTGGACATCGATCTTATCAAGTATATGACTCAGTAGATACTCGGTAGAATTCATGAACCGATTGTGGAGAAATCTAGGATTTAACACAGAAAAATAAAAGATAAAAAAACAGGAATAATAAGATTAATAGTGCTTGTGCGGTTTTATTCTTATTATTTTAGTTTTAAAACTGAATGCCTTTCTAATCCATGTTAGAAGACAGGGTATTTATAGTTATTTAAAGCTGTGGTTGAAACGGTTAATATAATTAGGATGGGAAGTTCACGGAAGGTTGTTTAGAGGTGCCATTGGCTTGTGTATTCCTATAGCCGGTGGTTCTTCAATAATCAAGCGTCAAGTGCCTATTGGCTTCCTTGATTACCTAATCCGAGAATCGTTCTATTGTTCTGTCATTATTAAAGGGACGATTCTTTCTTAGAAATATTCTAGTTTATTCTGAGTTGTAATGTCTTAACTCAGAACATATAATTATTTGATACCTTGTATGTGTATTGATTGTTTAATATGTGATTCGATCCATAGAATCGGTGGTATTTTTATATGTGTATAGTGCTATTTTAGTACACCGATGTCTCTTATATAAAGGCCCCAATTTTAATCTTAAATAAAAAACAATCATATAAGTGTCTGGTACTTTCTAGTCTCTCTTTATTATTATTATTTTAGTTGTATTTGTCTTACGGATACATCATTAAGGCCATTTGGCTGGGGAATTTTTTTTTTTTAAAATTCGTGGCCTTAAATCGAGAATGGCCTTAAATCAAGCGGCCTTAAATCGAGCGGCTACTGTAGCTAGTCTCAGAATAGTCATTCTACTAGATCAAATGAACAATATAATAAAGTCCAGTCAAACGTTTTATCATTTTATCCAACCTCGTCTTTTGTATTATTTAGTTTAATGCCATCATCATCATCTTTTGTTGAACCATTACTCCTAAATTTAGCAACGATAAAACAGGATGCAGAATTTCTAATGAATGCTAATCATATTTAATACTAATTACCTATATACCGCATCTTCATTAATGGTCATCCTTGTAAATTTTTGATCGATTCAGGAGCAAGCGCCAATTACATACATTCTGTCGTATTTACTCCTTATAAATCGAATATAATTACTACTTAATTTGTCACTTCAGTTATAATACATACACATTATATATTATAACTCCTACTTTAGCGAATATCATTCCTATTGTTCGACACAGTTCCAGCACGGCTCATTAACTATACCGAGATCAAACCCCATGCTCTATCCCAGTTGGTTGAGCAGCTGCCGTATCTTCTAGATTCAAATAATTCATCCAGTAATCCAATCAACGATTGCAATCATAGAATGGATAAACGATGAGTCGCTAGTAGATTCTGGATATGAATCACAGACACATATTATACAAATAATATGTCAAGTTTCATATGTAACTGATTTATGAATCTAATTCCTTCTATTCCCAGATTTCGGGAATAGTAAATTCGATCTACGCAGAAAGAATCTTTGAAGTAATAATTGAATATAAAAGGACCTCTATTTTTTATCATGACAAACTCTCCAACTTAAAATAAAGGAACAAAGAGTCTCATTTCTTACTTGTTTTTTTTATTCATATTTATTTCCCTTTTATACTACAATTATCACATATGGGAGTGATTATATGTAATCTGGTACTTTGTGTTCGGTTATGACTAATAGGTAGAGGGATAAGGATATTTATACAGTGATGTCCTTATCCTTTATGATATTGAATTTCTTATTGGTTGTATGGTATTGATATGCAAGTTTATGTGTTTTGTATTATTGGCTGTGAGCCAATATTAATTATATTTTATATTGTTATGTGTGTATTTCACCACAGATCGAATCACATATTAAACAAACAATACACATATAAGGTATCAAATAATTATATGTTCTGAGTTAAGACATTACAACTCAGAATAAACTAGAATATTTCTAAGAAAGAATCGTCCCTTTAATAATGACAGAACAATAGAACCATTCTCGGATTAGGTAATCAAGGAAGCCAATAGGCACTTGACGCTTGATTATTGAAGAACCACCGGCTATAGGAATACACAAGCCAATGGCACCTCTAAACAACCTTCCGTGAACTTCCAATCCTAATTATATTAACCGTTTCAACCACAGCTTCAAATAACTATAAATACCCTGTCTTCTAACATGGATTAGAAAGGCATTCAGTTTTAAAACTAAAATAATAAGAATAAAACCGCTCAAGCACTATTAATCTTATTATTCCTGTTTTTTTATCTTTTATTTTTCTGTGTTAAATCCTAGATTTCTCCACACTGTGTATAACTTTGAAAACCAATTGGTCAGCTCTTTGAAGACCAGTAGATCGAAGTCGGAACAGTGATTTCTGTTCATTGGAGTAGTGCTATCACATGCAGATTTCAATAGGTGAGATAAAAGACAATAATTACTCGATTTAATTGAAAGGTATTTTTTATTAATTGCGGTTGCACACGTAGGATTCAGAAGATGTAAGTCTTGACTAATCCACGTCGTGGTTCTAATGATAGTATGATTTAATTACAGTTCAAGAACATTCATCTAGTTTTTATTGAGCTGTTTATCATGCTAGATAAAACAACTTTTAAAATGAACATTATCAAGTTTTGTTTCCAAGTCGCAAAATGCCTTTAGTATCTCATCAGGACTTGAACCTTTCCAGTAACAAGGTACTTTCGTAATCCAGAGCTTCAATTTCTGGCTGACGGTGAGTTATTATGCATTACAAGAATAGTGTAACAGTAAATTTATTTATACAAGTTTAGATTCTTGATGTATGTTACCTATGCTTATGTAAGTAAGTTTACTTTTGACCGTCTTATAATAACGAGTAACAACCATTGCAAAGTAAAACTAAAGGAAAAGTAGTAGCAATTTAGAAACTAATTTTTATAAAGCTTTTTTTTTTTTCAACTTACATGAATTAATCTTAGTATAACCAAAATGGCAATGCTAACTTGACTTTCCATTTTGAATAAGCGATCATGCTCAGCCAAGGCCTCAGGATCATTTGCCGACTGATCGGGTAAACTATGGTCTGTATAAACAAACCATGCGACTCCAAACCAAATAGTTGAAAATAAACTGATAGCACAATCTAACCAGAACATCATAGTGTACCAGCGAAGAATATGAACGTTGTCCTTAAAATGTGCGTTATTAAAAAAATCGTGCAATTGATGCCATACGAGAAAAACCTTACCTTATGCAAACCATATAATCCATATGAAAATATTGCAATTGCAAATACACAGTAAAAATACACTAATGTGGCTATCTTGTCGCTAAAGTCAAATGATAAAATTCCATAGAATCCAGAAAGTTTGTTCAGCTGTTCATTTAAAAATTTTAGTTCAACATTATTGAATGATTAATGGTACTTACAATGCCAAATATTGTAATGAGAATAACACCTATTGAGAATATTGCTTTAACAATTGTTAAACCAAAGAATCTCCATTACAAACCTGTTTTGATTGGAACGATGCCACAGCAATTTCTACCTTTTGTAAATGGCATGTTTTTGTTCAAATAATAAAATGATTTGATACTATTGGATTCCGACAAAGTTTTATCACTCTCTCGGGAGCCGGGTTAATCCGTCCGGTATCTGATGTTCCACCATATGATGAACAACCATTGGATTAAAATCGACGTCAATGAGGAAAAGGTTAATACAGATAATCCGGTGACCTCGAGAGCGCTGCTACATTTTAACCGATGCACCTATAGCGTTCATGTTTAACACAGTATTACAAAGAATTCCAAGGGATGAAAGCTAGCTGCTGCGGTTATACACTATTTTGGATAATGCCGAAAACACGTAACATGAAAAAGTAGCTGTAGTATTCCTCGATATTATAACAGTTCTTAGGGTAATTGAGGTCCTCCCAGCGAACTTATAACAGATAATCACCTTTAATATTGGCAGTATCATTTTTGTCAACAAGCCCATAAAGTGTTACGTATTCTGTCGTTTGCATACAAACTACACGCGCTGTACACGGGCATACTTATAATCTTATCAACTTTTTAATTAATAAACTGACCTTCTATGTACATTTCAATACGAAAAAAATAAATTCTATCGAGGATATGTGATTTACCTCGTTCATTTTGTTTCTGTGAAATACAGGATGCGTAATATATACTTGTTTGGATACACAAAGAAAGTAAATAACGATAGAGAAATAGTCAAGAAAAATTTTAGATTACATTATCTACATCTCCATCCTATGACTGCATCTATATACTGCAGCTCCAAATTGACATATTCCCCCAACAATTGCGTAAAATGAGAAACGAAACCAAAGAAATCGGCTCAATCGTACGCTGCCACAAGCATTACTCATGCGAGTGTAAAGAGCCTCTTTTTTACAAAACTCTATGGCCTGTTTTAGTCTTGCTTTTTAGCAACAGGGCAGAAAAAAGTGCGTCTACTAAAAATCAGTACTACCAGGTTCTTATAGTTAAAAAGATCGTCTTGTAGTACAAAGGACAAACCCTTTCGAAGTTTGACGGGGTTCTAAAGAGTGCAATTATAAACATTTGGGTACGCACCAACCCAATGCTTATTAACCCTCTTTTCCTTTTTATTCATAATTTTTCTTTTATTAAAATGTCTAATATAATAACTGACTCTTTCCAGCTAATACGGCAATTGATTCCCTCGGAAGACCAATTCTTTTTAAACCAAGTAGTACTTGCGTTCAGTTGCTCATTTCTAGCCATCTATTCAATACTACTTTTAACAGACGGTTATTATTTCTTGGTATTTCTCGTTACGGGGTTTGGTCTGGGTGGGTTTTATTTCAATAATAAGGATGGTCATTTAGAAATGGAAAAGTACGAACGTCATGTCTCTGTGTCTGAAAATACCTTGGAACAAGTAAAAGAAAAAAAAATAAGACGCTATTTATGCATTATTTTTAAAAAGAAGTTTTAGTTTAGTAATAGTGAAGAACCTGAAAAGGATGTCAAGTTGTTCTATCCTCCATTAACCCAAGTTGTGAATCAGTTGTTGGACTATGTTATGAGAGACTTCGTTTTAAGTTGGTGGACTCCTTTAAATGAGCACAAGGACCCTACTTTTGAAAAATTGGCTCGGGAAAGACTCAACGTTGTCTTTTTAAACGTCCAAAAGATATTACTCAACCAAGAAAGGAATGATATTGTCATGTCTACTGTTTATGGCGTGGCAAATACTCTTATTATTCACATGGTAACAAAAAAAAAAAAAAAAAAAATTAAATTCGAATTTAAAAAAAACCCAGAGAGAATGTAGAGCCCTAGAAGACTCGGAACTGTCGATAGATCTTTACGTCAAGGAAAACCCTCAATCGCCTTTTTCTCAATTGCTTTCAAGACACGAACAACACCGTCAATTACGAGGTCTCAGCCAGACTTTCCTTAAAAGAACTTTGCCTATTCAAGATAAAGACTCCCTTTTATTAATGAGTTTACTGAAAGAATTGATCGCAAATTTTGTTTTTGGAAGTGTTCTCGATAACCTGAGTGACCCTGACTTCTTAAACCGTTGGTTCATCGACTTGCTATCCGATAAAAAGACGGCTGAAGCCATCACATCCACCATCTCCGCTGCCGTGTTAGCGGATACTGCCCTTACTGAACCCATAGCCATCGTTCCAAAGCCGACCGAGGAGGATTGTCCTGCAGTAGGTCAGGTCACTCCGCCCAACACTCCCGAACCTCAAAGATCCAACAGCCTCCATAAGTCCACCATGGTTTTCCCCAAAGGCTCTGTGCATTTCACCATCATGGATATTTCCGCACCTCAAGAAACCGACCAACCTCCCAACAAACATGAGCTCATCTACATTATTCAAATAGAAAGACCCGCCATGGAAGATCATACAGGCTCGGAAGGCGGTGGTTATGTGATTACTCGATCCTATGCTGATTTCGAGACTTTTCATACTATCATCCATGCGAGACATGTAAAAAGAGCAGCAAAACTTCAATTAAAACTGCCCCTGGATCAAACCAAATCCTGGTTAAAATCCTCATCACAACAAAAAAAGAAACTGCCATTGGACGCTTTTGGACAGGTATTGGAAAAGTATATCGATACTGTGGTGCAAGATATTGAATTAGGTACGAATACCATCATCTTGCCCTTCTTGCGAAAAGAAACGAGATCGGAAATTGGTAGTGGTGGCACCGTGATTTCGTTCAGTGAAGAGTTTAAAGAGGAGGCTAATGCAGCTTTAGCTTCTTTATCGGATACCAACCGTTCAAGATTCTTATTTTCACGTAACGGCTCAAGTAGCTTTCGCATGGATTCAGAAGAACGGTCGAGTATAGATGATAGTCGATGGTTTTCATCCAAGACAAGAACTGGTTCTGTCTCCAGCATGCATAGTAATCTCTCCAAACCCGATTCACCCATCACCGATGAAGACGAACCTCTCGTCAGTTCAACAAAACCAAACGAGCTGGATGAGGAATTTTCCGATACCACGAAACAAGATACCCCCATTGCCGTTACAAAAGCATTATCTCCTATGGATGTCGAATTATTGATTGAAACCACCTATGCACTGATTGTTGAAATATTCAATTTGACATCCACTAACAACAAGGCTTGGATGCGGCGATCGATATTAAATTTGTTGCGAGAAATCGTACGTAGAACGTATGCAGAGTTTATCTCGGAACAGTATAGCGATTTCGTAAACCAGTACATGTCACCCGATGCGATTGTTGGATTGTTGAATAAACTGGGCGAGCAGTTTTGGCCAGAAGGGAAATGGATGTTGGATGGGAAAGAAAAATCCAAGCGTACAGAAAAGGATAAAGAAGACAGCAAACAGCTCGCAAGATCCATGTTAATGACTGAAGTAATTCCGAACGCTGTGAGACAATTGATTGGAGATCAGAATTGTAATACGGCTATGGATCGTATTTGGGCTCGATGTCAAGATCCACAATTGAATAGAGTGCTTATCTTACAAGTTCTTGAACGTATTATTAAACCCATCTTGGGTTAAAAACCCCATTATTGTACATTATAAAACAAGCATACACACAAACAGTGATCCAGAAAAAGTTTATTTAATTAAGTTAAATGGTAATAGACGGTGTGTAGAAAATGAAAATATTATAAAAGCCTTTTTTTTTTCTTACCAAGTTTGAGTAATAAACAAATGATAAATTTGTGATTTATATTCAGGAATGTTCGAATCGGGTTGTGTGATGTTGGCTGTAATATTAATTTTAAAAGCATTGGTTCCTCTTGTTAAAGGCACAGTGGTCCAAGCATCTTTAGCTGTATTCAATCGAACATTGTTTTGCAGGATCGTAATACTAATTCGACCTTCTTCCTCTTTTAATTCCTTGGGAAATTCAGGTTGGATTACAAGTGTCTGCACTTTCGATGGCACCACTATGCTATGTCCCAAATATTCTCCATCAATTGACATGGTAAATTGTTCGTTGTTTAAAGCCGTGAGTTTCATTGTGTTCAAGAACGATCCTCCGTTACGGAACAGCGCATAAAATTCTTTCGATGCCTTACCCAAGGGGGATTTAGGAGATGGCACACTGGTCTCTGGAAGAGGTGATAGCGTAGCACCAGGTGTAGGTCGACCTGCAAACGAATTGATATCATATAGAGGCTGTTGCATCATTAGTTGAGGTTGTGGCATACCCATCGGTTGTTGTGCAGGTGGAGGCATTTGCTGAAGTTGTTGTTGTTGTTGTTGCTGTTGTTGCAAGAGTATTTGCTGTTGTAAAATCATTTGTTGTTGAGCTTGTTGTACTTGCTGTTGTTGTTGTTGAAGAAGGTAAGGATTAATCATTGGAATCTGACTATTTTCTGGTTCTATGCTTTGGGTTCTTGATTTATTATTTGTCAAAAATCGTTTGATTTTACGTTTGTCTTCACTTAAAGCATCGACATCAAAGGGTCGACTGGATAAGCTTAATCTAAATACAGCATCCTCTTGACTGATCGGTACACCAAGTCTTGCCAAGATCCTTTCCTTTAATCGATGTAATAGACGCATTAAAAGTTTCGCATCACGGAATATACGAGATCCAGGCTCGTTAAAATTCAATGCGTTTTCAAACACAAGTTTCATATCGTTCATCCAGCTGTGTAAATTGGGATATGCTCTAGTCTGCATCTTTTCAGCTATTTCAGATAAGGATCTAGGGTTCTTGATGGTTTTATAGTATTCTGGATATTCGGCTCTATCAGGTAAATCTTCAAATAATTCCGAGTAAAGACGACCTCTAGCAAATAGGATGTTAGTTATATTCAGTAAATAACAACAGATTAGTTTTCTTACAAGTTATCGGTATGTGTTCTTATCGCGTTAAAAAGCTCAATTTCAAAGGCGACAGGATCAAACGTAGAAATATCGATTTCTTTTGTGGGTCTCACAGCAGCAGCATCAGTCTCACTCTTTGGTGGCCTACCTCTTCTCTTTCGAATTGATTGCCCATCCAAAGGATATTGAGGTTGTGATCCGCCCAGTTGAGCAGTTTTTGTCTGTGTCTGAGGAGGAAGAGGGGGAGGGGCCATGCTCGAACTAGGTTGACGTTGTTGCTGCAATTGCTGTTGGAACAATGCTTGTTGTTGGCTTAATTGAGGAGGTTGTGGTGATAGCTTTTGTTGCTGTTGCTGCTGCTGTTGTTGTTGTTGTTGAGGCTTTTGTTGAGGCTTTTGTTGTAATTGAAGTTTAGGAATGACGGGTTTCAATAAGCCAACCCATCTCGGATCATCTTGGTTCGAGACGACATCAAATGGAACTTGACCGTGTATGTTTTTAGCCTTGGTATTGGCATGGTATTTCTGTACTAATAATCTCACGACTTTATCCTTATCCCCGAAAGCAGCCCAACCTAACGGCGTAGCTGAATACCATGTATCGTTTAACTCGACATCAGCCCCTCTCGAAATCAAAGCTTCGGCTAATTTAACATCGCCATAATACGAAGCTGCATGAAGTGGTGACCAAGTGAATGTATCACTAAACATTTCCACTGTAACCAATTCATTTGGATCCAGATTTTGATCCTCGTCTAATAATTCCATGGCTCGCTTTGTCTCCTTTTTACTAATAGCATCCATCAACTCCTTCATATTGCTCTCTATAGACGAGATTAATTTTTTGCATGATTTTCATTATTAAAAATCCTACTTTTAGGTTTGGGTTTATCTACAGCGCGAAGCTTGATTGCCTTGATTTTCGTAGTTGTGGTTGGTGAATGATTAAATGCACCTGCAGGAAGTTTCACAATTGCTTTTTCCTTGGGTTGAGTCCAAGCTTTCACAAATTTCTATAGCGCATGGTTTAGTCATGGTATGGAAGCTATGATTCCTGTGTTTTTACCTGAATTTTAACTGCATCTTCATATACTTGGGACTCTTTCATATTATACTTTTTGGCGTTAAGTACCATGAGGTCGATATCGGCCTTGAATTGTGACAAGGTTGTATATTCTCTGGCATCGATCTTTGCCTGTATGCATAAAAAATGAACACCAGGAACGCGTGGTTTTCTTAGACTTTGTTATTTACCTTCATATTTTCTAATGCGATGGGATTCTTGATGATTTGATAGTAGTCAGGATACAATTTTTTTGAAGGTAATTCCAAAAAGAGAGTGCTCAATTCATATTCATCACTACCAAAAAAAAAAAAAAAAAAAGTTACATAAAAAAAACATAGTTGTTGAAAATTGACTACTTTACTCTTCAGGGTCTTTGTAATTCAAGATATCTTGATACAATTTTTGTAGAATCGAATAGGACACGGGGTCTTCTCTAGACTCGATCATAGGTAAAGTTATCGACTATGTGAAAATAAATAAATTAAAAAAATCGATAAAAAAGGCAAGAATTTAAAAAAAAATACCTTTTCACTACTTCTTCTTCTTTGTCTTTTACGTTCTCTATAGTCTTTTTCTAACGTCGTGGTTCGCTTTGGTCTACCTTCCATCTTGGCCTTTTTTGCTTTTGCTCTTTTTCTTAGTCACAATCTTTTCTTTCTTTACAAATGAAACCTTCCCTATAAATATTGAATCGGAAGTTGTTTATCGTTTTATTGATGCTTTTTTCCCCCAATCGCTTATTTTTGTTTTCTTGACTAATACAAAGTGATTTCTTAAAAAAAAAAGATTACGATGCAGTGAAAAAAATAAAAAATATCCATAAAAATCCCCACAAGTGTAGCAAGAATTCATTACCCGTCGCGTCCTGATGACGTAGATCTCTTCGTTTACCAATTTGCGCGTTTTGAATTTTCCTCTGCACGCTTATAAATATCAATCCACGTAATGTAATTGGCCCTTCTCTTAATAAATTTGCGGCTACTCCAAATAAGCTGTTTTCTCCTTTATTCTTATTTTTTAAAAAGAAACTTTTACTATGTATTCAATCACTGGAAAAATTATGTTGGAGGATGGTTAAGGAGACGTTGTTGATGAGAATGGAAATTAGGCCATGGACTGGGAAGAAGAAGTCAATCCGCATAACACAGAAACTTTGAGTAATTTTACTCAGTATTCTGGTAGACAGCCGAAGGATCTCGATATGACAGATCCCAAACTTCTTGAACGAATTGGTCGGCTAGAGAAAACTATCAATGCTAGCGCTACACCTAAAAACAAGTATGCCGATTTTTTCGATAGTCAAAAAACATTGTTTGTGTATTACTTGCAGCTAAAGTTGCCAAGTGCTGCTACTAGAAAAACTGTGATTGATGTTCGTACTGGTCAGGATTGGGCTAAAAAAACTCAAGGGTAATCTTGAATGGGATATTTTCGAAAAACAAACCAACAGAGTACATGGGAAAAAAAAGCCAGCTTCAGGACGGACATAAGACTTATTGGATTGAGTTTTCGATGAAAACCCCCCACGCCCGAGTAGCTGATGCAGTCGAGGAAATACAGCCATTGTTACTAACCCTTCAGCCCGAGTAATCTGCCATACAATTTTTGGAGCGATTTCAGTCTGTGGAGTAGTCAATATGGAAATTCGTGTTCCTCTGACACCAAAAAGAATTAAAGTTGTGGGAGCTCAGAAAAAAAAGGTAACTGTCGTGAAAGCAAGAACACCTGGAGGAACAAACGCAGGATATTTTACCAATTTCATCAAAAAACTATGGATGAAATGGACAAGTATCCTCAGTTCAAATTACATAATTATGGATAATTTCCCTATTCACGGAAAAAAACAGTGAGCTCAACCAACTGATTGAGAGCAGAGGGTACAAATGTGTTCACCTTCCACAGTATTTCCCTGAGATTAATCCTATTGAACAATTCTGGGCAATTGTGAAAGGAAAAGTTAGACGTAGCCAGTTTGAGAATACGGAGGACCTTAAAACCAGAATTGCTGAGGCATGCGATCAAGTTCCAAAGCATTCAGTTAGAGTATTGGAAGACTGTTTGAACGAGCTTCAGTACCAAATATATCACAAATCAAGTTGGATTGATACAAACACAACAGAGTACAATGTAACTACACCTTATTATGTTTTTAATGATAACATGCTTGGTGGTTCCGTTGGAAACATGCGCAATTTGTAAAATAACTCGTTTTTTCTATCATCATCTCCTATTTTGCTCCCTTTTTCTTTACTTCTTTATTATTTATAATCGGATGTAAATAACGTGTATACATTGGTTAAAAATAATAAAAATAAATAATGTTTTCGATAATAAAGTAAAATGGCGATGAAATTATACGTTTGTTTGGGTTCTGGCTAAAACTTCAGTGAAGACAACGTTATCTGTAGTGGTTGGAAGCGGTTGGTCTTTTTGCAAAATCACTTTTAGATTAGCAGGATTAAGAACCCGAGATAAAGCAACATGAAGTTGACCGTGGGAAGAAATGGGTTTAAGAAGACATGTTGCAGCAAATGATTGTGCTTGGCCTTGTGATTTGTTTATAGTCATTCCAAAGGCAGGTTGCACTGGAAACTGGCGACGTCTAAGAGTGTAGGGTAAGTTTGCATTATCAGAAGATATTAAAATAGCTTTTGGAATGAGAGCAAAAGTGCCAGCTATATCACCAACTGCGATTTCAGCTTCAATGATGTTTCGGGTAAAGCTTCGACAAATAAGCCTTGTACCGTTACATAACCTTCCAGCGGGATTGATGTTGGGATTGATACATTGTTACCCTTTTAATGTACTATGTGTCTGTAAATATTTCAAGTCATGATGTATATTTTTGATTGTACAAAAAATACATTATACATTGATTTTAATTGAAACAATATCTGATGGTAGATGATCAACCACCCTAGGTAACTGAGATACCCAAATTGGGGGTATTAGCTTCTTTTGAGTATTTTTCGAATCCAAAATTTTTACATGTGAACTTCTAGATGTGATGGATCTCAATAAAAATTTATATAGATAATTGGTAATTGGTAATTGCACAATACGTTTCTAGCTTCCATTATTATTCGTATTTATGCTGATCTACCTGAACTGAATCATATTGAGCTTTGCCTCGAGGCGGTTTTTATTCTGCTCAATAAATACAGGGAGAACCATCCCCTGCCACACCCTCGTGGAGACTTACCTTCTCGATCCATTTGCAAATACCTCATATTAGAGTGCATCTGGACTTAAGTAGTCACTATTTTTTTTTTTTTTTTTTTTAAGCACTGGGATATTTTCAAAAGACCAAATTTCTATATTTTACATAGTCAAAAAACTTTTACTGACGAAAATATGATCTAAGTGGTAATCAAAACAATTGTCTGCTGTTTTTATTCTAAAATAATTAACAGATCCCAAATTTAAAAAATTCCATTTTAGGTGGGGAGCCTAAAATTTGTCACAATCAGCCAAAAAAAAATTATATATCCCTCTACTAGCAAATAGTATTGCATCGCTTATAAAATCGACCGAATCGGACATTTAAGTATGATGTGTTTTTGTGCTCAAATATTTAGTTGCCGCAAGCAGATACTTTTTGGCTAGGAGCAGCTTCAATGTGTTCGCTCTCATTTTTGCCTTTATTAAACTTGGTTTTAATTAGTTTTATATATTATAAATGACCCAAATAATATAGTTTGGTAAGGGCAAATAAAAAAAAAGAGCATAAGGTGTGTTAAACTCATTTTGAAAGTCTAAGAAAAAACTCTCTAGTTTTAACATATTAAAGCACAGCTCGAGACAAAATCTGCAAAGAGAAGATCTTGGAGGTGCTCGCTAGGATTTTTAAAATAGGTAGAAATTTTTTAAAATCAACATATACATTTAAAAATACAATATTTATTTATTTTCGTTAGGGCAACTAAAAAAACATGATAGAAGGTCTGTTATACTTGTTTGAGTTCCAAGTTAATTTTCTCTAGCGACAGTAAAATAAAACACAGCTGAGATAAAATCTGTTACTACAAAATTTTGGAGGTGTTCGTTAGCATTTTTAAAATAAGTAGAATATTGTTAGACTCGCTGTGCATATTTAAGACTACATTAGTAGTCTATTTTCGTCAACGCTAATAAAAAAACTTAGCAGAAGATCGGGAATACCCATTTTGATTTTCCAGACGTCTTCGACCACTAGATTTGAATCACATCGACCTTCCCCGCCTTAAAAAAAAAATCTGGCAATAAATTGTATTTCCCTTTATATTATCTGTACCATGCGGAGTTGAATGCTCAAAAATGTCACAAAAAAAATAGCGACTACTTAAGTCCAGATGCACTCTAGGTGTCTGGATCATACAAATAAAGAGTTTAATACAGCAGTAAAGGGATAAAGCCTAAACCAATAAAGCTCTCAAATAAATGAATAGAGTGCATCTGGACTTAAGTAGTCGCTATTTTTTTTGTGACATTTTTGAGCATTCAACTCCGCATGGTACAGATAATATAAAGGGAAATACAATTTATTGCCAGATTTTTTTTTTAAGGCGGGGAAGGTCGATGTGATTCAAATCTAGTGGTCGAAGACGTCTGGAAAATCAAAATGGGTATTCCCGATCTTCTGCTAAGTTTTTTTATTAGCGTTGACGAAAATAGACTACTAATGTAGTCTTAAATATGCACAGCGAGTCTAACAATATTCTACTTATTTTAAAAATGCTAACGAACACCTCCAAAATTTTGTAGTAACAGATTTTATCTCAGCTGTGTTTTATTTTACTGTCGCTAGAGAAAATTAACTTGGAACTCAAACAAGTATAACAGACCTTCTATCATGTTTTTTTAGTTGCCCTAACGAAAATAAATAAATATTGTATTTTTAAATGTATATGTTGATTTTAAAAAATTTCTACCTATTTTAAAAATCCTAGCGAGCACCTCCAAGATCTTCTCTTTGCAGATTTTGTCTCGAGCTGTGCTTTAATATGTTAAAACTAGAGAGTTTTTTCTTAGACTTTCAAAATGAGTTTAACACACCTTATGCTCTTTTTTTTTATTTGCCCTTACCAAACTATATTATTTGGGTCATTTATAATATATAAAACTAATTAAAACCAAGTTTAATAAAGGCAAAAATGAGAGCGAACACATTGAAGCTGCTCCTAGCCAAAAAGTATCTGCTTGCGGCAACTAAATATTTGAGCACAAAAACACATCATACTTAAATGTCCGATTCGGTCGATTTTATAAGCGATGCAATACTATTTGCTAGTAGAGGGATATATAATTTTTTTTTGGCTGATTGTGACAAATTTTAGGCTCCCCACCTAAAATGGAATTTTTTAAATTTGGGATCTGTTAATTATTTTAGAATAAAAACAGCAGACAATTGTTTTGATTACCACTTAGATCATATTTTCGTCAGTAAAAGTTTTTTGACTATGTAAAATATAGAAATTTGGTCTTTTGAAAATATCCCAGTGCTTAAAAAAAAAAAAAAAAAAAATAGTGACTACTTAAGTCCAGATGCACTCTAGCATAATAAAATGTCAGAAAGTATTATTATTGGAGAATTAGGGTTTGAGTTTGGGAATCACGTTCCTCGCGTCCAACGTGTTCCAGCTTCAGCATCGCTATCATGGGATGGTGATCTTTTATAAGCTATACTTTTTGTTCTCTTTGGTCGGGTCTCTTTCCTAACAGATGTAGCCTTCAACTGAGCGTTTTTTATAATATAATAGTAGAAAAAGAATTTATTGTAACAATTTATCCTCATATAAATAAATCTTGGTAGATACTTACTAATCCACCCAACAAAGGGCAAAACTATGCATTTTTATTGTTGTACACAAATGATAAATCATCTTTATGAAGCCAACACCATTAAAATTGTTAAATCAGGTGCTATTAACATTCCTGTTTTTTTTATCTTTTAAAAATCTTCTTCGAAATCAGAATCGGTGTCATCCATCAACTCTCCCAAAAGCTCGCTCCCGTCCTGACTAAACGTTCCGGCTACAGAACCCTCCCGAAGCATAATTCCAAAGAGAATTATGCAGCTGAAGGCATATCTTGAACGAGCCGGGGCCTGCGTGGCCAAGACCACCAGTTTCCATCTGCCTTCTCTTTTGAGCTGAGAGAAGGCCATAAACAGAGTGACCGTCGAGAGATGGCGGCCAAGCCCAGTTAGGCTTTTAAGCTCGACTTTCATAATTATAAAATCCTCTCCCTCCCCTTCCTCGAGCGAGGTTTCAATCACGGCGACAGCTTTCTCGACCAAGCTGCGCAATTCCGATGTGAGACAGCGCTCACCAAACTCCAGAAACCTGTTGTCGCCACGTTCAGCCAGGACACACCGGAAGATCATCATTAGGTACTTGGTCCAAGTGTCTTGAATTGACGCCAAGAGCTTTCAGGATATGCATCCGGGTGTCATTACTATCACAATGTATTCGTTAATATTAAAATAAAATACCGTCGTTTATTTGTATTGTTACCTGCTCAGATGCATAACCTGACGACGCCAGTGGTAGTCATTTCGGGTGGAATCCAGAAGGATGTCCTGGATTCTCCCAAAATATTTGACCACCCACCTGTCCAAGTTCCCATGCAAGATGTTGCCGTTGTCGTTCTTGTAATTCACCCAATGGTGAAGTTCAATCCGACGAAGAACTGTATCTTCGCCGGCGATGGTCACTACCAGACCGAGCCAATTTGACTCTTTATAGAACCGGGGAATGATCCTGGCAGCTGTCACAACATTAAACAGCTCGTTTTCGCTGTTTTTGGAGCAGTAACGTTTCATAAGAACTTCACCTTGGTCGGTGATGGTGGAAGTGACGGAAGGCCCAAGGAAAACTTTTTTCACCCCAAAGTAGAACTTTAATTTCATGTGGTTGTAGATGCTTTGGACGTGGTATCCAACAAAAGCACTATGAGGGCGATCTCGATGGGATACTTGAATATGTCTCTTCATGGTGCTTTCTTTACCACAATAATAGGCCTTGTCTTGACCGTCCAATGGGCAATAATTGCATTTGAACCCATTGGTTACTTCCAAATGGTAAATTACAGGAAGTAAGTCGCTGCCAGGAGAGAAGTAAGGACCCATATCATGGAACTTTTTGGCTCCAAGTTCCATGACTTTTCCTTCAATGTCTTTAAGGACAAGTCCTGAGTACTTCTGGTTCCGCCAGACAGCTCCCCTTTGGTGGACACGCTTAAGTGTTGGACCAAGCTGGAAGGGTCAACCCCAATACGACAGGGCAAACAGATAACAGCACCTGACATGCGATGAATGACAATACCATACTGTTGAAGGCAAAGCTCATAATCTACACATCCACAAAAAATAAAAAAGTAAGCAATAGCTTTTTTAGCGCTTCTATTATCGTAATTTTTACCATCGGACAACACAACATTCGTATCGACAGCTTCTCTGTCTTCGGCTTCGATGACTTCTTAAACTTCGCTTGGCAAATTGTTAATCCTTATGAAAACAGGCGAAGTGTTGACGCCAACGGAAACAAATCCTGGTGAGTTGCTGGGGGCGCCGACGGAAACAGGCTCCGACTTAATATAGAGACGTTTAAAGTTTTCCACTAACACTTCAAATTAGGAATCATGATCAAAATAACCACTCTCATCTTTGATTTCGTATAACTGCCAATAATACTTGAGAAGAAAACCGAAATTCAGTGCTCAAACCATCTCGCTAGCTATAATGAACATCAAATTTTTCACTAAAAGTGTTAACTGGGCGTTCTTTTGTGTACCATTTTTAGAAGATTTAATTCTGAGGCAAGTGTTTCGTTTTGCCTAAACGTCTCTATTGTAACCGTAAATAAGCATACCTTGCAATGGACATGTCAAAAATGTCTTTGATAGTTAATGGGTGTCCTCTCTATATAGCCACAGCTGCAGTAGAATGCACCGTCTGCGCTTCTTGTTACTATTACACATTTACCTAAAGAGTTGTTCTGATTTTAGTAAGCTATAAATTTATTGTTGTATCATGAACAGGTGCCTTCTTTATTTATCAGGACAAAGACGTAGTCAATTTGTACATAGGACCACCCTTTTGAAAAGAGCCATCTTAGGGACCACAAGTGTATACCTAGGGTACCCCCCCCCCGCTATCCCTATTTACACACCTGTGGTCCCTAAGAAAAAACACCTGTAGTCACTAAAGAAAACATACGGGAATTTGAATACGCCTATGGCATTTACTATAATGATAAAAAGTGAAATTGATTTATTTATTTGAAAAAAAAAAAGCAATTAATTGATTATTCCTCATCAGAAGAGGGCTGAATGGTAATCGAATCAATAGCTGAAGGGTTAAAAAAACTGTTAACTTTATGCTTTGGAAATTGACCAAAAAGGCTCCAAGTTGATCTAAAGAGAAAGGGGGTATGACTCATGTTTCTTAAATACAAATGTTGGACAGTTAGGTACATAGCTAACTTGCAAATGGCCACACTGTACAGCTAGCCAATGCATGTCTAAACAGTTTTGAAGTATCAATGGTTGTATTTTAACCTTAGTTCTTTTGGGCGTTTTAATTGGTTAGTAGGTAATAGGCTGATCCAGCAATAATTTGTAAGAAGGGTCGCTATATATGCAAATTGGGTTATAAATTGCTTTGATATAGTTTTGATCAATGGAGGAATGCAATTTCGAAAACTCAGTACGACCATTATTATCACTTGACATTATTTTTTTTCTTTCAGGTAAGACAACAGCCTCACGCGCATGTTTTTTTAGAACGCCCAGGTACTTTAACATTCTCTGTTTCTGGAAGGCGTAACATGAGCTCGTTTGCGCTAAAAGATTTAAAGTCTTTGTTGGTTAAAACTTTGTCCAAAGCGTTCATCAATCCAGCTATTTTTTGTTGTCCTTTTTGAACGACCGAAACATTTGTTCAATTTGCATAACATGTTGCATCCAAGGATCTTAAACAACATCATAATCTATAGCATCTCCATTGTCATCTCTACCAGTAGTAAGAGTTTTTTCTTTGCTTTTCGGAGCTTTCAATGGCTCGAACCACCATCTTGTTGGTATGTCATTTAATGAGATACTTTTAATTTGATGTAAGTCATGTCAACAAGGAAGATTGTAACACACTCAAGATTGGCATTTGCAAGGAGCGACGATATCTTCACTCTTTCTCAAAAGCTCATAGCTAAGAGAAATTAAAGCTTAGTGAGTGATCTTCCCAAGCAAATGCTTAATATGAGGCTCAAGAGTGACTAAGACATCTAACTTGTTCTCTATTGTTTCAGTTTCCTTATTACCCCTCTCAAAAATTTTCAAGTTGCTACAAATAGTATCGAATGATAAATCTAAGGGTTGAAGTGTAAACATTCCTCTCTTAATAATTCCATGACCACCTTCAGCCCGTTGGGTAGTAGTACAACCAAAATGTTTATACTTGTATGTAGTATGACCGACCCATCTTCCGGAACAATTCTCCCATTCATTGTTGTAGTATTTGGAAAATGCTTCTTGGACTTCGCTATAAACAAAATTGGAAGATTCTGAAAGAATTCCATATACTTTTTGTTTTAAATCTAGATAGGATTCAGAGGTGGAACAGTTCATCATATCAAAGATGTTACTTTTAAATTCTGTCAAAATTGTAGAATTGATAAATGTCTTTAAAGTAGCTTGTTTGTTCATATTTTGTATCATGTGCCAGGTGCATAAAAGCTTCTTGTTCGACGGAAATTGTTCATCAATCTGGTTCATTAAAGTAACGCATTTATTTGTGACAAAATTTGTTTCACTTGAATAATGGTGAGCTTGTTTAAGTGATTTCAAAAACCAAGAATTCATTTACTCCTTCTCGCTAGCAACCCAAGCGAAAGTGATTGGGAATATTTTCAATGTCTCTTTTCCAATGACATCGAAGGCGCAGATAAGAGGCATTGTCAACTCATTTGTGTTGTACGTGGCATCAATAAGAATAACCTCGGGAAACCTTTTTGCCCTTCCTAGGAGAGTAGAATTAGTAAAGAATAACCCATCAAGATTTTCCGAAACCGGATTGCATCTATAAGCAGTAATAAATCCATGACTTTTAATATGATGAATCAGGAGAGTTGCACCAATGTTGAAATTAATGTCGATTTTGTTCGTCATACTATATTTTAAGTTATTGATATCGTGAATTGTCAATTTGTTAAAGGTACTTCGGCGCTTAATGATTTTTGAATCAACTTTGATGGTATCTTTTCGTTAATTCCTTGTTGAAGTTTTCCTATATCATCAGAATTAAATTTTTTCTTCCAGCTCAACTCAAAAGGATATTCTCCTCATCAAGTTTGTGATTATGAAAGCGTTCACCACTTCCAACAGAAAATAAATAATGAAATCCTTTCCCTATTTTCTTTCCCAATCTAATGTAATAAGGGTAACTAAAACTGGAACTATTCTTCCAACGTTTACGATCTTCTTCTTTCAAATTACGGGTATTTTGATAACTACCTCCTCGTTTACACTTGTAATGAATAGCTGCTGGCGAAGAAGTGCAATTACCGGTTCAAATTGTTTTCGAGCGCATACTTTCGAAGAACCTCGTTCAAGGTTTCTTTCGTGGCGCTTTCAGGAATAGGTAGTAAAGATGTATGGGTTTTCAAAATATCAACACAAGTGCTCAAATCAAAAGACAAATATTTTTGAATAAAATGAAAGTGTTTTTTCTTAGGAACCACAGGTGTGTACATAGGGATAGCGGGATACCCCGATCCATGGGTACCCTAGGTACACACCTGTGGTCCCTAAGACGACTCTACTTTATAACTATCTGGTGTCATTATCTGGAAAATATTAAATTAGGAGTTAGCTGTTGTATTTACCTTCATTAAACGCATATTACTATACTAAATGACAAATGTATTAAGAATCAAATAAATGTTTATCATGCATACTTAGCTTGTGGTTTAAAAAGAAAAAACTACCTCTCGTTAATTCTTTTTGGTACTATTTTTAGATAAAATTTATAAATATGTATAATGCTGTGTGTCCCAATTGCATATTAGTGATATGTATTCTCAAGAAGTAGCAAAAGCGATCACCGTCTTTTTTATTTTAAACCAGCTATTTTGCGATGCATGTGCCAACGAAACAGTTTCTTCAAGGTTGCTATTATGGAAAGTCAATGGCCAAATCTCTTGTTAAAATGACTTTCATGCAAACAATATGCTTAGTCTAAGTGGACCTTGTTCACTATCAGCCAAGAATATAAATTATCTGATACTTGGAGTGTTGTACCTCTCGCGTGTGATGAATATAGTATAGATGCGTGGTGATATAGATAAGGAATGAAATAAACTGATAAATCATCACTGGTTTGCATTAGGGTGCGCTGTGGTGCACCAGAACATTCAAACATCTTCTGTAAATGGTAATTGCAATATCTAACAATCCTAGAAATATGCTATTTCCAAAGGATGTTTATTTAACACCATAGTATGTGCTGTATACGAACTAGGATGTTTCAACCGAACAACATCATCCAGCTGTATCGTGAGGTGCTTGTAGTGATTGAAAAAAAAAGGCATGGTAATTTCCCAGACAAATGACGTATGCTTGACTTTGAAAATTTTTTCTTATTGGAGCTATAGGTGGGCGCACCCTGTAAGAAAAGAAAGAGATTACTTTTCTTTTTCTATTTTTCATCTAAAACCAAACATCTACACAAATGAGTAACCTTGGAGCACTCGATATGGCACTTGACGATGTCATTTCTCAAAACCGTACAAGCAACAAACGTTCGTCTAATAACAACCCCTCTCGCCGCGGTAACTCTCGTGCTGGAGGTGCTGGAGGCATCAACAAGAGCCGCTCTGCTGGTGGTCGTTCTTCGGTATGTTATTAAAATTCAACTCTTTCCCTTCTCTCTTATTTCTAGCAAAAAGAACGAAACAACCAGATACTAAAGATGGCTTGCATCTCTCTTTTTTACTCCCTAAAAAAAGGGAGATGACGACTTCTTTTTGGTCTGTTGTTCTTTTTGTACACACATACACACACACACCCACGCAAAAAAAGGAAAAAGAAGACACTTGTGCGTAGACACCTTGAGAAGGAAAATCGTATGGAAAATTCGCGTCTTTTTTAGTCTTTTGTTTGCTGCTATTCCCCCCTATTATTTTTTTTTATATTTATGTTTTAAATTGATCAATATCCTAATCGTCAACCTCTCTTCGATCCTTTTTGTTGCGTCTTAAGCCATACAATGCCAGACCTGCTCGTAACAACAACACATCTAGAAGTGCCAGACCCGCGGATAACAGAAACAACGCCCGTAACAACAACAGCCTTGTTGTCGCCAACTTGCATTTCAGTGTCACTGAAAAGGATCTCTATGTAAGTGTGTACTTTGTTTGTTTTTTTCTGCTTTACTTATGCTCTCTTCGGTAGGATCTTTTCGGCCAAATCGGTCAATTAAAGAGAGCTTTCCTTCACATCGGTCCTAACGGTAAATCTGCTGGTATCGCTGATGTTGTTTTTGTCAATGGAAATGATGCCGAGAAGGCACGTAACACATACAACAATGTCGAATTAGATGGTCGTCCTATGCGTATCACCAATGCCAGCCTTGTTTCTGCCGTGGCTGCTGCTTTACCCTCAAATAGCGGAAGACGTGGAAACCTTCGTGGTGGTAATAACTCTCGTGATAACCGTGATAACCGTGATCGTCGTGACAACAACCCTCGTGCTGGTCGTAACGCTGGTGCTGGTAAGAGAGAAAGTCGTCCCAAGCCTAGTCAACAAGATCTGGATGCTGAAATGGATAGCTATATGGGTTCTGCCAACAACGAAGATATTCAAATGAACTAAAAAAAAAATAACCCCACAATTAAGATAAATAGCTCAATAGTCTCCTTTCCTTTTTTTTTTGATCATTATATAAAATAACCCACAAACACAAATCATCCCATACAGTTTTTTTAACAAGACCGTGCTCGCCTCGTGGGCTTGGGATCACCTCATGTAGCACAAACTGCGGTGTGGTATAAATAACTCATAATAAAAGATCATCACGTTCAGCTGTACTTTCTGATTCACTCTATTTTATCTGTTTGTTATTGACAGGTTAATTTTGATTTATTCATTATATGCTTGGTCCATATCAGGTCTACTTTTGGCCTTGTTTAATTTTGTTATCCCCTTTAAAATATTTCGTGCTAGCTGTTATTATACCAAACAAATGTATATTTACTGATTTCTTTCGCTTTCCCCAAACTCCTGCCCATATTGTTCATCTTGTTTTATTTACAGCTAATACGTTCTTTAATTACAAATTATTTGGACCAATACATAACCTCAAAAAAGCTCGGCCAATTTTTTTTCAGACGTAAAATGTCGTACGTAATACTTGGTCCCCACCACCTTTATTTCGTATTATTTTATTGTAATGTTTTGAAGGCTGCTTTCATTTTTGTTCAACTGAAAGCATCCAAAGGACCTCGAATCTCCCATACTCTGGTTAATGATTTTATCTAATGAACTATAGACATTCAGTGTTCATTTAAAAAGATTTGGCTTGGCCAACCCAGGATTTGATGAGGTTTATGGTATAAAAAGGGATGTTTTAATTGAAACATTAAACTCTGTTTTTTGGAATAAAAGAATCATATCAGCTTACAAAAAGCTCATACTTATGTGACTCATCGGACATGTTGTCTACAATGGATTTAGGTCTTTTGGATGACCTAAATGATGAAATTGCTACCGTGACTAATAGACAGCTTTCAATATTGATATTTGCAAAGAAAAAAAGCACTCTAAAAGTTGGAGAATCCTTCAAGCTCATGCTAGTCATCTTTTACCGCATCAGTAAGGCTGACCGCAATCAGACGCAATTGCAATTGCAAGCTCTCATTGTACCTTGTAAACCAGTTCAAGTTTGTATTAAAGTATAGTGACCCCTAATCAAACACTGCTGCTTATTACGTTCATCCAATACAACCGCAATCGTAAAGCCTCCTTCCGGATATTAAGAATCAGATACTAAGGAAAAAACAGGGGATACACACAAGGCGATACGATGGAGAACATAATAAATAATACAGAACAAGAACCCACATGAAGAGATTAAGACTGCTTCCTTATTGAAAGCTAATCTCTTTCCTTCTTAGAATAATGTCGACCTGTTTTATAAGACTTCTGAAAATTGGAGCTATGACGACGCATTAAAGGAGACGGAGCATCTCCAACCTGAAATACAGAGAGGTTACTATATATTTGCTTTTAAAAAGGACCTAGAAGCATTAATGAGCCACCAAAAGGAAGCCTTTAGAAATAAGGCTAGTAAACCATTAAGTTCAATCCTCTAATTATTTTTTGACTGATAGCTATATAAAGCTATAGGAACGTCTCTAAAGCAAAAACAATAGAGGTTGAAAAAAGTGAACAATAATGCTACCGTCCAGACGAATAACCAAACAATTTATTCTGAGCCGGTAAAGACACGTTTTTTTCATTCTCACTCTAAAATTGTTAGAGCATCCTCAATCGTTCCTTAAGTTTAGGAGTCAATTTACACGACCAATTCCAAAAAAAAGTATGTTAGACTTGGTTCATAACAAGCGATTGTTACTTACTGACTTCACATGTGATAGGTCCACATCGTTTCAAACAAAAGGAGCTGCTATCTGTTGGTGAGAAACTGTTTAGACATATGTTTCAGCAGCCTAAGTCATGCTTTTTGAAGTTTTTATAATAATTAGCTGTGTAAATCGACCGTGTATCAAGAATTCCCTTAAAAAGCTTTCTTAAAATATCTCATGGTTACCACAAATATGTTGATGGTAAAATTGTGAGTAACCATCAAGGCGGAATTCCTTCCTAAATCTGGGATATTATGTATTTAAAGGAACGATTGGGGATGCTCTTGTAGCATATTCACAGTGAAATTAACACTAGCAGCAGTAAAAACGGTAATAAAAACCCCTTCGGCTATCCTGATACCTTATATCTAATCAAACTTTCTATTTAGTTCAGAAAAAAGCAAAGAAGTCAAACGTAAAGAAGCTGAGAACAGCAAGAGCTCACTACACATGCTAAAGACAACTTTATGAATATAACAATTCCTTTGAACTTTAAAGAAATTGCGTGTTCTATTGCTGACAACAAGTTTTTAAGTGATTCCATAAACAAATATCTTTACATGGAAAATAAACACATGCATAAGCTCAATGGTGGTGCTTATCTTGAAGAGCGCATGTTCCGGTTTGGATTGACATGTAGATATGAACAGTAAGTATCGCAGCGAGAACTAAATGATACCTATGGGTCTGATATTAACTTCAATGCCTCTAGCCTATGTCACTCGTTTATGTTTGATCCTAAAGACCTCTCCTATGTCCGTAAATGCGTACTGACACCAGAACAGGTAGAGGGGGTTGTTAGAATCACTTCATTTCAGCTTCCTCAGTTAGATGATTATCTCATGAAGTTCTCACAAGTAAGGTCACATACCAACACTATGCAAAGTATGCGTTCTAAAACTCTATATTTGAGATAGGTTCGAAATGTCTATGACTTATGAAAAGCGTTACATGAAAACTCTACTTACAAAATGGATTTCAAAGATGAAAAGAACAAATTGTTCGACTGGAGGAAACTCCGGTGGAGGCTCGTAGCGATTCTGACGTGCAAATCGATCGTCAAATTTGGGTATAGGGGCGAAAGACTAATCGAACCATCTAGTACCTGGGTCCATCTATCTCTTGACCATCTCACATTGGTATACGAAAATCAAAAACTTTCATTACAAACCACTCAGAGCAGTGGTTTTAAACAAGTGCCTGGCTCCCCCTTGAGCTCCTGTTTGGAAATATCGAAGGTACTAGTAGCATTCGTGGAGAAAACTTTTGTCAGGCAAGCGCCTCCCTAAAAATCTCTCTCGTACAGTTCTTTTAACAGAAAAACTAGCAATTAAAGGGATGGGCAATCGTGTTGATCTGATTGTTAAAATTAACCGTCTTGAATATGTTTGTCAAGAAGACAAGGGCTTAGACGACAATACAAAAGTTCTAGAAGACCGTCATTTTAAAGTTGCAAAAGAGATGAAGAACATCCTTTGGTCTTTGATGGAATTCTTTGACTTTGCTCCTGCAAAAATCAAAAAGCTTGACTCGATTGGCATGACCACGATTCAATTCAAGGCCTGTTTTGACATCTATGACATGAACTTGGGTATGTTGCTACAATCACTCAGTCTAAAGAATTCATCGTCCCAAGTACTTTGACTGGTGCTTTGTTGGAAAATCTGTCAGTAGGGTTTCTTTTTACAATAACATTGTTGCTGTTAGAGTGTCGGTGCTGACTTTAAACGGCCGTGTTTGTTACACCGGCCAAGCGTCTTCATTGCATGAAAAGTAAAGACTCAGAGTAACAGCGTCAAATTCTAATTTCATCTTGCTACAAAGTTTTGATCCTGAAAGATTGTGCTTAAAAATATTCAAGACAACCGTGGTGGCAATAGAGAGACATCGGAAAAAATAAGATTTGATTGTTTGGTTCTTGCCTACATATAATGCAGCACTAGTCGTGTCACTCTTTAAAATAGGTTTCTTTGATGTGCACAGTGATTTAGGTACTACTCATTTTTGATGACGATAATAAAAAAAATGACGGATTTGATTTTCAATCTTTTTGCTAAAGCCTAATTAGGAAGTTTCATCTTTTTGATGGATTTCCAAGCTAGATTTAAAAGTCCGTAAATTCGCTGCTTCATGACTGTTGATCTTCTTCCATCTCTATATGAATTCCCATAATAAGTAATTAGGTTACAGGGTATTTATAACGATTTGCATTTTTTTTTTCAGAATAAAATATCCCTTTTTTTTTATTTTTCTTTCTATATCACATAAAAAAATGGTGAATGCCAGTGAAAATATAACAGCATGGAAGACTCGTCTTCATAACTTGACCGATTTACAAGTGCCCACCGATTACCCAAGACCTTCACCTGCTCGTACAGTGGAGGAAGTTCAAACCTTTGATCTTTCCGAAAAGACATTAATGAGTCTTGTTCAAGTATCAATGTCTGATGTTCGTCCTACACCTTTCTCGGTCATTTTGGCTGCATTCTCGGTGCTCCTTCAAAGATATACTGGTGATGAAGAGTTCGCTATCGGTACTTCTTCTCCTTCTGGCAACCCTCTTGTCTTAAGACTTAACGTGGATCCTGCTACCACCTTTGAAAACGTAATTGAAATGGTGACCAAGGTAAATACTTCTTCAAAAAAAACATCCTAGTTTTATTATAACTAACGGGCGTCACTTTTTAGGTTGAAAAAGAAGCATTGAGCCAAGAAGTTCCTTTTGAACAATTGTCGGACGCCATCTTTGAAGGAACCGATCCTGATAGTAGACGTCCTTTATGCCGTGTTCGTTTCTATAACGAAATTGACACACCCTCTGAACAACATTTAGCTAGCAACTCGGCTAGTTCTGACTTAACTGTATATATTTCATCTCCTGAATCTTCCTCATCGCTAAGAACCTCTTTCCTTCGTCCTGTCAACATCCGCGTTGTTTATAACCAAATCTTATTCTCCCCCAGACGTATCGAGTACTTGTTCTCTCAATTAGCCACCATCATTGAAACCGGCGCCAAGTCACAAGCCGTTGGACAAATCCCCTTGTCTGACTCTGGATTATCTGGATCTCCGCTCCCGGATCCAACTGCCGATTTGCATTGGTCGCAATGGAGAGGGGCTATAACTGACATTTTCTCCGCCAACGCAAAGACGCATCCTGGTCGTACTTGTATTGTAGAATCATTAGAAAACTCCACAGAGACTATCACTTACAACTATGACACCATCCATCGTGCTTCAAATACTGTCGCTCATCATTTGGTCGCTGGAGGTATTCAAAGAGAAGATGTTGTCATGATCTATGCTTATAGAGGTGTGGATCTTGTCATTGCTATCATGGGTGTTCTTAAGTCTGGTGCTACATTTAGTGTGATTGATCCTGCTTATCCTCCTGCTCGTCAAGAAATCTATCTTTCTGTTGCCAAGCCTCGTGGTTTGATTGTCTTGAAGGAAGCTGGTAAGATTGCTGACTCTGTAAGAGATTATATTAAGAGAGAGCAAGAGATTGTCTGTGAAATTCCCAATCTCAAAATTGGTAAGGATGGTATTTTATTGGGTGGAGCTATTGATGGTGTAGATGTACTTGACCATGTTCGTGACAAGGCTTCTCAAGAGACCGGCATTGTTATTGGTCCTGATAGCATTGGTACATTAAGTTTTACTAGTGGTAGTACTGGTATTCCCAAAGGTGTTCGTGGTAGACATTTCTCTTTAACCCATTTCTATCCATGGATGGCCGAAACTTTTGGTATTTCCGAAACTGACAAATTTACAATGCTTTCCGGTATTGCTCATGATCCTATTCAACGTGATATCTTTACGCCTCTTTTCTTGGGCTCTGAATTGCATATTCCTACTGCTGAAGATATCGGTATTCCTGGAAAGTTGGCTGAATGGATGAGTAAGTCCAAGGTGACTGTAACTCATTTAACTCCTGCTATGGGTCAACTTTTATCCTCTCATGCTCAAGTTGAAATTCCTTCTCTTATCAATGCCTTCTTTGTTGGTGATATCTTAACCAAGCGTGATGCCGCTCGTATTCAAAAGTTTGCTCCTAATGTTGCTGTCATCAACATGTATGGTACTACCGAAACTCAACGTTCTGTCTCTCACTTCATTGTTCCTGCTCGTTCTTCTCATCCTGCCTTCTTGTCATCTCAAAAAGAAGTGATTGCTGCTGGTAAGGGTATGGTTAATGTTCAACTTTTAGTTGTCAACCGTCATGATCGTACAAAGATGTGTGGTGTTGGTGAGATTGGTGAAATCTACGTTCGTGCACCTGGTCTTGCTGAAGGATATTTACAATTGCCAGAGGCTACGGCAGAGAAGTTTATTCCTAACTGGTTTGTTGCCTCACCTTGTGCTGATGATGGTAAGGACGAATCGTGTGTTGAAGGAGATGCTTGGAAGCAATATTATTTGGGTAAGCGTGATCGTATGTACCGCTCTGGTGATTTGGGTCGCTATCGTCCTGACGGTAATGTTGAATGTACTGGAAGAGCTGATGATCAAGTCAAGATCCGTGGTTTCCGTATCGAATTAGGTGAGATTGATACTCATTTATCTCAACATCCTTATATCCGTGAAAACGTCACTTTGGTTCGTCGTGATAAGAACGAAGAACAAACCCTTGTTGCATACTTTGTTCCTAACCAAGCTGCTGCTGAAAACGATTTTGCTAGTGCTGCTGAAGAAAACGATGATAGTCATGATGAGAATGATTTACGCTCTAGTTATCATTTCCGTAGACTGATCAAGAATATTCGTGATTACTTGAAGCAAAAGCTTCCTTCTTATGCCATCCCTGCCATCTTTGTTCCTTTGGTTCGTATGCCCCTTACTCCTAACGGTAAGGTGGATAAGAATGCTTTGCCTTTCCCTGATACCGCTCAATTCAACAAGAACGCAAACACTGCTACTACTTCTGATAATGCTCAACTTCCTAAAATGACTCAAAATGAAGCCACCATACATGCTATCTGGAAGGATCTTCTCCCTTCTTCCGATCCTGTCATTGGTTTAACCGATAACTTCTTTGATATTGGTGGACATTCTTTAATCGCTACTCGTCTTATTTTTGAGATCAGACAAAGATTCCAGGTTGAGGCTCCTCTTGGTCTTGTCTTTGCTGAACCTACCATTGCCGGCCTTGCTCGTGAAGTCGCTAAATTGCAAAATGGTGATCTTTTGCTTGAAAACAATATTGATGCCATCAAAGAGGAAAAGAAGGAGGAAGTGGATTATGCTGCCGATCTTGAGCCTCTAGCCAAGGAATTCCTTCAAACTTCTTATGGTTCTTTGGTAACTCCCTCTACGGAAGGTCGCACATTTATCTTGACTGGTGGTACTGGTTTCTTGGGTGCTTTCATTCTTGATAAGCTTTTGAGTTATGAAAATACCAAGAATGTCATCTGTATTGTTCGTGCCAAGGATACCTCCGGTGCTTTCCAACGTGTCAAGCAAGCTGCTATTGATCATTTGGTTTGGAATGAAGCTTGGGAATCTCGTATTGAAGCCATCTGTGGTGATTTGTCAAGCGATCGTCTTGGTTTGTCTGAGGCTGATTGGACTCGCTGTGCTTCTACTGCTGACTCTGTTGTGCACAATGGTGCTCTTGTCCATTGGATTTACCCTTACCATCAATTGCGTGCTCCTAACGTCGTTGGTACACTTTGGGCTATGCGTTTAGCTTCTGAGCAACAACAAAAGTCATTCCATTTTGTTTCTTCTACCTCTGTCCTCGATACTCCTGATTTCATTGAGACTGGTGCTCCGGTATCTGAAGACAATGATCTTGAGGGTGGTCGTACTGGTCTTGAAAATGGTTACGGACAAAGTAAGTGGGTTGCTGAAAAGCTCATTTTAGAAGCAAGAAAGAGAGGTATGCCTGCCACCATTGTTCGTCCTGGTTATATCTTGGGTGATTCTCGCTCCGGTGTTACCAACACGGATGATTTCATTTGGCGTTTATTGAAGGGTTGTGTTGAGCTCGGTTATATTCCTGCTATATCTAACTCTGTCAACTGTTGTTCTGTTGATTATGTTGCCTCTGTTGTCGCTGGTGCCGCTTATCACGATGTTGAGTCTACCAAGTTAGGTGTTCTTCAAGTTACTCATCCTTCTGGTTTTACCTACAATGAAATGTTTGGTTCTTTGCTTACTTATGGTTACCAAACCCAACAAACTGAATATATCGATTGGAGAAACAAGTTGATGGAATACACACTCAAGTCTCAAGACCATTCTCTTTTTCCTCTTCTTCATTTTGTTCTTGATGATTTACCAACCTCTACCAAGAGTGCTCAATTGAATGACTCCAACACTCAATCGGTATTGGCTTTAGATGGTGTCAAGCAACCTTTGATGGGCGATGATCTCCTGGGTCTTTATTTTGCTTACTTGATCAAGGTTGGTTACATGCCTACTCCTGCCCCTGGACATCGTGCTTTACCTGAATTAAAGGCTGAGGTCACCTTATTGAAGAGAAGTGGTGCTAAGCATTAAGTCTTTCATGAACTATACACACTGATTATATAACCAATAATTATATTTTCTCTTCTCCATCCCACTTTCTGTATCATAATATAATAAATAAACTCTTTACATACATAGAAACCAAATACTGTACCTGGTCATCTTGTTATAAAGTGCATACCATTGGCTTGTTTATTGTCTATCAGTTCATTTTATCCGTAATACGGTATGAAGCTAAGAACCAAATGCACTTTCACAGGCTGCACTACAATAATATCAAACAAACAATGCATGACAATACTAGTTTTTATTTCTTGCCCCAGTGTTACAAACAACAGGTTTTATGTCGATCATCTGTGAAATAGTTTACTTAGCAAGTGAATCAATGGATGGGATTGGATTCGATCGATGTCGCGAACAGCCCCGTGCCCAGCATCTCAATAAATACTTGAAGCTAGGACGCTAGGTTTCAGACATCGAAAAAACTTACGTGCATGAAGATTGTTACAAAGTCCCCCACAGTTGTTTGGGTGGGTTTTCTTTTTCCAATCGGTGTAACTCATAATGTATAAAAGAGGTTAATAGTTACAACCTTCTTTGTTCCTGGGGCTAATATTATTAGCGGGCACGTAATTGAGATAGAGAAGCAGCCGGGTAGACGGTGTAAACTGTCAAACAAAAAATAAATAATGATGGTCACAAAAACAATGCTTATTTGTTCCGGTAGTTCATAGAGGCGATTTTCCCGTTCTTAAAAAGATTTTATTCCGGACGTTGAATTGATTGATAGCAGCTGAATTTTACACACATGATTTTTATTAAGATGAAGCAAGATAATCTGGCATAATTATAGAATTCCACGGGATTTTTGTTAACCAGCTGACAGATTGTAGTTAAGCCAGTTCGCGGGAGGAACCCTTTGTTTGTTAACCTACCTCGTGGGGAAATCTCTGTTACACTGTATTGATGTCAGTGCGCTTGAGACTAGTTTTGTGTCCACAGTTCATTGTTTTACCTTTTCATCTGTCAAAAAAGTGCGTGTTTTTTGTTCTAGACTTACTAGTAAGGTTACAGTTGTTTTTTTTTTCATGCAAGTAATTTTCGAGATTTACTAATTGGTAGCTTTGAACTTTTTATTTGGGTTACAATAATGCATCCATTACGAATGATCGAGACTTTTTTTTGTTCCAATGGATTTGTTCTTGAGAATCATAATTTAGATCTCCTTTTCAAAGTCTGTGGGAACCAGGAGCTATCATGCCCCTTATTCATCAAAAGCGTGATTGATTATAGCTCGTATTTTAAGCGTGTCACCAATTAAGATCCTCATTTCAGCCGGCCTGTTATCAATGCTACGACGTTAGCGCATGTGTAGACGCATCTTGATTGGATGATAGAGGGACAACGCCCATATAAATGCAGAGACGATCACAATGTTATAGACAACGTTTCATTAGTTACAATACAAGGGTATGCAAGCTATAGTTTTACAGCAATATGCAACAGCAAACAGGGGAGTTGGTTACTGTCAAAAAAAAAAGGGATCAGGGTATTTGTTGCACTTTTGTGATACAGATTGTGATGGATAAGACAGTGCAACTGGAATAACGCGAATTAAATTCTTTCTGTGTCTCAAGTCGCCCTGGAGCTTTTTTCGCATTTAGGGTTACGATGTTTCACTCATGAAAAAAAAATAACTAAAATAGGCCGATTAAATAAATTCACTCAAATAGCCATCTTTCTCTTTTTCATTTTCTATTATTATTTTTTCACTACTTGCACTCTTAAATACTATAAATAAATGCCAAACAGAAGAAGATCAAGTGCACAAAGGGCTCCACCTAAACTATTCCGGTGCTCCGGTTACGGAAACTGTGACATGGTTTTCACTCGAAGTGAGCATTTAGCAAGACATGAACGGAAACATACAGGAGAAGTAAGTTATCTTTTTGTAAAAAAAGATTTATCAATTAGCTTACTCTTTATTTTCAGAAACCTTACAAATGTATTGTACCTAGCTGTGGTAGAATGTTTAGCAGATTTGACAACATGATGCAACATACCCAAACTCATGAAAAGAGTAAAAAGGTCGCACCAAACCCGGACGGAACTATGAACACTAGCACTTCTCTGCAAGGGTATCCATTGCGTAGGCCAAGCCTGACTCCAATCATAACCGAATCCGTAAGTCCAATTAATACTGAGCCCAACACTGGGAATGGCCAGCTAGGAAATATGTCCGACTTGATCATGGCAACAGCGTTTGTGCCTCCATTGGGACAGCCATCCATGATGAACAGTAGAACGCTACCTTTGCCCACAAGAAGAGCTTCTTTCTCGACACAGAATAGCGCACCGTATCTGCCGAGTAATTATCATTTTTCATATCCCCAGGATGTACCGCCACAGTTTAACAATACCGATGTATCAATGCAAGCACATAATATACCTCGAAACCGCTCATCATGGCCAGTTAGACGAGAAAGCTATCAATGCAATTACTATGCACCATTACAAGCTCAGCAGCAGTTCACTATTAAAGACTATTACAGTGATACTTGCCGTAGATCATCCACATCTACCAACTCTTCCGACTCTACTACGCTTATGTCACCTGCGCCATATCAATATCCACAAGAAGTAAATATCGCCAGAAGAAGAATATCAGTTGATGATCTTCGGTTACCGATAGAGCATTTGAGAAATATTCAACTTGATGAGAAAAATCATCAGAAGCATTATGATAATAACGCTGTTGATATTAGCTGTGCCGAATATGAGGCACTAGAAGGCTTTAGCAAATTCCATTCTGGACCTGTCATTGCCCGGGAAACACCGTCCCCTATTACAGGTAATACAATATTTCAGGAAAACTACAAAAATGTCTAATTTTAAAAATAAATAGAAGAGACTCCTTCTCCTATATCACGAAATGAAAGCCCCACGATTGCTGCCCAGGTTTGTGCCATGCGACAACGTGGAATGGCTATAAACGAGTCTTTCCTCAGACGCTAATTATCTAAATAACTCGCAAAAAACTTAACTTATTTTGTATTTGAAACTGTATATATGATCGAAATAAATAACAATTGACTATCTTTAATTATAAATGGTGGTTGTTATTATCGCATAGATGTTTATAAGTCATAGCATGCCAAGCTATTTGTAGTGTTGAGACAACAAACTATATATGACACTACGGCCAAACTTCTAAAAACACCCGAGATTTCTCTTTCTCGCTGTGTTTTAGAGCAGCGTTCTTCAGCACCTCCATTTCCCTAACCATGTTGAGAAAGATTCATTTCATTTCTACTCGTGACTACTAGGTTATGGCTTGACCAAGTTTTTTTTTGGATTTCCTTTTCGCTTCCTGGGGGGTTCGTTTTTTTTTTTCCTATTTATTTTGAACAAAATGGACGACACTAATGTCAAGCTTACAGTAGATCTCGGTTATAAAGTGCTTCAACTTTTCAATAAACTTTCACATCAAATTGCACTGACCATTGACATTGGACCTAACGTCATGCTTGCGATAAAATACGTTGCTGGTTCCTTGATCATTTACAAGTCTATTGACGTAAGTGTTATAGAATTTCGGGGAGCTTTAACCAAATGCATAAAACTGACGTCAATTATTTAGTCCATATCGAACTTGATAATGCACAACAAACGAGATCAAGCAAAGAAATATTAACCATCCGAAACCAACAACCCCCAGTTTTTGTTTGTCATGGAGGGGTTTTAAAAGGGAAACGAGGATCCTACTTTTTTTTTTTCTTCTTCCCTTTTTAACTTTAACTATGAATGGATTAAGATCGTTTAAAGCTTTTTATAACAGATCGTACAATAAAAGACCAATTTTAACTCTCTGTGTTGCAAATGGATTTCTCGGTGCCATCAGCGATAGTTTGGCTCAAGGAATTGCTTTATACGACAAATCTAAAAAAATCAACAATGCGATCGTGCCCGATAGTATCAAAAAACATGAAAGTATGTGGACCGTCTCATCCACTTGGGATTTCAAAAGAACACTTCGATTCGCTGCCTATAATTTTTGTGTTGCCCCCTTGGGTGGAAAATGGTACATATTTTTAGACAAATATTTCCCTATGCCTGTGGTTACAGGCGCCGTTACCAAGGCTGTTCAAAGCCAAATTACAAAGCAAGCAAACGGTATGGCTATTAAACGTATGGTGACTGATCAAGCATTGTTCGCTCCTGCAGGTTTGGTTTTGTTTTTTACAGTTATGGGTTTAGCTGAAGGTGGTAAATGGGAGAACGTCAAGGAAAAGTTCAAGGATGCTTACATGCCTGCTCTTATTGCAAATTATAAAGTATGGCCTCTTGTGCAGTTTGTGAACTTCAAGTTTATGCCACTTCAGTATAGATTACCATTTGTCAGTAGTTTGGGTATTGTGTGGAACGCGTATTTAAGTTGGTTGAATAATGCCTCCAAACAGGAAGAGGAAGTGTTAGAAATGTTGGAAAAGGAAGATACTGGATTAGAAGTTTTACAAGGTTCTTAAAACTGTCATCTTATATACCTAGTAAATGTACATAAAAAACTCCCTTTTACCGGCGTATACCGTGATATGATAGATACTCTTAATGAGGGGTATAAATTTTAAATATTTTTCGTGTAACTTTCTTTTAATGTCTTCCTTTCAGCTTTGGTCCATTGAAAACAGTTTTTTTATGCATGTATGCTAAACCCCACATACTGATTACTTTTAATCAATTTAAAAATGCAGCAATGTTTTTTCTAACGAACTCGAGCGAGTTAAGTGACTGATATATGAAGAGACTTGAAAAAACTGTCAGTGGAATATCAATTAGATTACAGTGTTTTAGTCTAAAATGAGACGATTTAAAAAAAAAATTAGACACTGCATAAAATAAATGAGATAATTACAGATTTTTTTGGAGACAAGTGAACAAAATATAAAAGACAACTGACTTTTTTTTTGTAGACACAAGCCAAAAAAAAGTAGATGGAAACACAAAGACTTACCCTGTATCGTGGATTAATGTAGCGGTAACTACAAAGGATGTGTTGGTTTTTTAGTGGGACGGCTACTACTAGGTAATGCAATCCCCTTTCTTTCGGGAGCTGTCTTCAGTCTGCAAAATCTTTCTGGTCTTTTGCCATTTTCGCGCAGCTCAAAAAGAATATGTCGGAAATTCAATGTAGCAGCCATATAACGATTCCAAAGACGATGGAAAAGAGTCTTGTCAGAGGTCATGAACTCCAAACATTTTTGGTTTTTGCACCTAAATCAAAACTATTAAACTTTTAGTTTTCTTTTTTTGATTTTCACATAAAAAAACTTTTACCTTAAAAGGCCATGACATGTAACAGTGGGATACTTTTCTCTTTGAAAAGGTCTAGGGTTCGGTACTTTTTTGAATTTTTCGAGCTCGCCGTTTTCACAGGCAGGACAAAGACTAGAAGTTTTGAACTCGTCAATTAAATACACCTGGAAGCCTTCTTTTGCTAACATTCTTCTCATTCCGATACCTTTAATGGGCTCATGGAACTTCACATTTACGGCAGACCAGTTACCAATGACTATCACAGTATCATCTCCAAACTTGGATCGAAGATTTCTGGCTAACCGTTTGTCTGATTGCTGCTGATTTATGTAACTTGATAGTTTCATTTTTCGGAACGGTAAACAGTTATTTTCCCGGTTTTCTGCAGCAGGTACATCTTCATTTGAATAATAATTTCTCAAGACCGGTGTGACCTTGGCTCTCTCCTGAAGGTATTGAACAAACTTATCTCCATTGACTGTTGAAGATTTATGATTCGACAACGACAATTCGGCAGCTATAACTTCGTCGGGCTTGAATTTCCGGGATTTAATTTCAATAGCTCTTTGGTTACTAGTGTATCTGTACGTTCTTTTATTTTCCATAGTGCTTTCCTCGTGCATGCAATAGAGGATGTCGCGACGACCAGGATCAACCAACACACACTTTCCAACACTAGACAACAGCTCTCCTTTTTCCAACTTATTAACATACTTGAATTCCTCTTCAACTTCCTTTGTTTTTCTATTAGCTCCACCACTACCACCTTTCTTTGTGTCAAGATTCTGCTTCAATATAAACACACCAACACCATCAGTAAATAGCATGCCTCTAAACCTCATTGCTTTTCTTTCACCTTGTGGCTTCATTGCTTTTTTTGTAGAATCAAGGACAGTTCCCCATACTACTTCTTTGTCCAAATGACTGATAACAGGATTCTTCAAAATTTGGGTGTTTAAAATAAGAGTATCGATTGTCATATAGGACGGTATGAATGTTCTTCTCAACGGAAAGCAGTTATAAGATTTGCCTTGAAGGATTTCACACATACTTGAAAGTTTATAATAAGCTTTTAAATGCTTCAGGGTGTTTGCTTTACAGTCATAGTAGATAGAGTCTTTGGTAAACTGATAATCTTTAGGATAAGCGCTAAAGAGGTTGCAAATCATATCGACATGGGAAGATAAAAATTCTTTTGGTAGGCCATCGATTTTCCCAGAAGAAATCATCGTTTTGATTTTACTACATTGATCAACAATAGCCTTTACTGCCTCCATCACTTCTTTTTCCGAGTTCCCTTTCTTCTTCATTTCAACTTGTGATGTCTCTATTCGTTCATTCTTCTTCAAAAGTATGTTTAAGAACATACCAGTGATTGAGTTTTTAACTGCTATGATTTTTAGAGGAGGTTCCATAAAGAAAAGGAAGAAAAAAAATTAATTGATATCATTTATTTTATTTATATCATTGTTTTATGTGATTTATTTCATTTAAATCATTGTTTTATGTGATTTCTTTTATTTATATCATTGTTTTATGTGATTTATTTTAAAAAATTGTTTTGGCTTGTGCCTATAAAAAAACACCCTTCAGTCTAACTTAATCTCCAAAACAATCTTTAATCGTCATTTATTTTTTTGCAGTGTCTAATTTTTTTTTTTAAATCGTCTCATTTTAGACTAAAACACTGTATAAATACCAACTTCTCTTGCTAGGCCTACCAGCCAAATATAGAACATGATATGCTTGCTATGACAACATATAACTCCAAAAAAACGCCACAATTCATTAAATACATTCTTCTTTCGGTAAGAAATGAGTTAGACGACCTCCAGGTAGGATTCCATCCTCTGGAATTGAGTAGTTTTGTTGTAATTGTTGATGTTGAATCAATCTAGAATGTTGTTGATGTTGAATCGGAGTTATCAATGTTGAGGGGGATTGGCTGGTTTCCAGCGTTACTGATTATTGTCTCTGGGTGGGTTGTTGGTTGGAGGAGCTAAGGAACGGTTTTGTTGTGGTAATTGTTTCGTGTTGAACCGCTTGTAATTTTTTGTTTGTACGATTCATCATAGTACCGTTCAACAAACTTGTCGTCAAACTCGTATCGTTTTTCGCTGATTGATGTAATTTCCAGGTGTTTAAGGCTGTGTGGGAGTTTAAGGGCCTTCGTGGTGATTTCCTTAGCTTCATTTTCTTGTTGTTTTGCAACACCAAATCCATAGACTGCAAGGCGACGAGATTGTTCGATGGAGTCTTCGAAAAGTGGCAAGTCTTCTTGCTGGAGTCCTCTATCCATGATGTATTTAAAGTGTTCATATAATTCTGTCGCTGCTTTCGCCTGTACTCGTGTATTTTCGGTAAGGCGTTAGATGTTGTCAACGAGCTGTGAAGTATCTACTTTTGCTTCCTTAAGCTGGTTGATGAAGTTTGGGTTAGTTGTCTCGGGAGTAACCCATTCTTTGCTGTTATATTTGTGAGTGGAACGTTTAAATTTTTGTTACGCTCGTTGTAGTTCAGCAGGGGAGTAGTCCTCAAATTCTTCACAGATTTCAACTTGAAGGTTGCTTCCTTCTTGTCGTCTATCTATTTCCTCAACTTGTGCTTCTCGAACACGTTTCGTGACCTCAGCAACCATTTGTTGGACTTGCTCCTGTGTGAAAAATTGCTCTGGTATGTTGTTGTCTGCCATATTGTAATCGGCTGATTGATCAGCCATAGTTATTCCACGATGCGCGGCTTAGAAAGATCTAAAGGGAAAGGGAAGAAAATAGTTATCATATCTGAAAATAAAGCGTGGCTCAGAGAGCTTGTACCACTTCTTCATCCTTCGCTTCGGCAACTGTTGTATTTTGATAATTATTTTTAGCCAATAAAATTCTTTTAAAAAAACCGCTGAAAATTAATTATCAAATCATCAAAACTACTGAAACCCCTATTGATTGTCTATATCTCTTAAATGATATCTGCAGGGGCCATGAGCAAACTATCAAATGCTTCAATGTTATCGGGGATGAGTTGGTCAGCTTTTATTGGCGTAAGCTCATCATAGCATAGCACATATTTTTTTAGATGACTGCTGATAGTGCATTCGGAGTGGAAGGATGATAAGAAGGTTGAACCTTCACTGCCATTATCATTCAAAAATTTAATTCCTTAAGTATTAAGAAAGACATGAGTGGATACATACGTATTTTGAGATGATTATTAAATACATTATAAAGAGCATATTAAAGCAATGCAACATATTTAATTACTAAGTGACGTGTTCGGTGTAGTAATCTGTATAAGATAACTCGAGTATAAACATTACTACATAGTAGAACTAAGCATACAGCTTATTCTACATATAAATAATATATTCATACTAGTGACACATATGTCTTAGTTTGAATCATATAGCCAATGAAAGCTTGTTGTCTAAAATATTATATAACTGAGCTCAAGATCTTATGTGTGGGATTCACTCTGCTATTTTTACTTAATAAAGAACCTAGTTGGCAGTCATTGATATACGTCTTATAAATACAAATACATATCAATACATATACTACACAAATATCTCACTAAGGTCAATTTTATTCATAGGGGGAAGTGTCTTTCTTTTCGCCAGTGACCGAATTGTGCCAGCTACCATCACTCATGTTAGCCCATCCAAACATATCTTCAGCACCCATTTTTTCTAATGGCTCTGACTCTGGATCATAGTCTCCGATAAAAAATCGTTCATGAAATAATTGACGTTTTCTATGACCAAACAACTGCAAAGGCAACACGGATGCTGATCTGGTATCTGATGGTGGGGTATAGTAGCTAAGTCTTGTGATCTTTTGGGTGTCGTAAATAGCGCTATTGAATGTGGAATTATCATTTAGAGAAACAGAATGAGCTCTTACAATTTCATCGTACAACCCGACCAATTTGATTGCTTCAGTTTGATTGCGGTTCTGTCAATAAAATAAATACGGTGTTAAAACCTATGTTTATATAAAGATATAAAATCATTTTCTTACAATGAGGTATTTGTGGTATTTGATAAAATATTACAAGGTAAAAATAATGAGATAAATGTATATTTTTTATTGTAGGTAAAAAATACACTAACGAACTCTGCTGCTATAAAATAATCAATCCTTTTATATTGAACAACTGCCCCTGGAAGTTAGTGAGTCAACCTTTCTGGTTTTGGAATAAGTCTATACTCAGTTTCCCGCCTTTTGTTAAATGAATTCTACTCGTTAGAATTGACTTCAATTAACATTGTCCTAGATCAAAGGATCCGGGAACACTTCTTATTGTGTCTTTCGGAGTAGAAAGAACCAGTAAGATAATGCGTAACGGTAGCTGTCAAAAGGGGCATAACATGAATTATGGTTAATTGGCTTCGGCAGAACATATTTGTAATGTTTGACCTCTTATTGATTCAACGAGTTCTTTTCTCCCATCTGTGAATGAATAAGATATGATCCCAAATATAGAGCATCTTATCGATGTTTGTATGTTTGGTTGCAGAAAGTAGGCATCCATTTGATTATGCACTATTTCTATTATACACTTATCAGTCGTATAATGTGTATCAATATATAAATAAATGAACCATTGATAATGATAGCTGTTCTATTCTCTCGATGGGTAGCTAATCCATAGAGGGAACTATCATTATTAGATTTCTCTTTTTTATATTCTTGATTTAATTGGAGTGGGTTTTTAGTTTTCCAATTTAAGTATAGTAACTCAGTTGTATATTATTCTATATGCAACTTTTATTCCTATATCCATTTAAGCCAATCATGCCACTTTTTATATAGAAGTATGTACTCGAGGTAGAGGTAGTTGTGTAGTAGTATACATATGTATGCTATTACTCAACATTTAAAGATATTTTATTTTATAATTTATAATTTTATACGATTTATTTATTTATTCTTAAATGAATCGTACTCAAATACGACAGTATTCAAGTCCTTCCAAAGTTTCCATAAACCCAGAGAGCTCATCCACCGTTTGAGGAAATCTAAGCTTTTTTTGAGTGATTGCAACATAAAGGCCTTCTCGGTATAAGTGTACTGACATTAAACAAGCTTCAAGGCCGGCTATTTGCAGGGTCCAACCAACAACGTTCTCCTTCATGCCTGCTTCCAAATGATGATCAACGATTTCTTTTGCTTCGCGCAGACACTTGCTTCTGTCATGTATCAGCTTATCAGCATCATTTGAATTTATTGCCACTTCACCCGCGCACAAATCAATCTCACACTTTTCATAATCCAAAAGTAATCGTATGTCAATTTTGAGTCCGCTTACTTTTTCATAGTTGGGATAAGCAGCTTGTTTCCTTTTTGAAGTGTACCAGTTTACGGTTTCGCCCTGTTTCATTCTGATGATCTTCCCAATACAAACAAGTTTCTTAATTATTGGGAACCAAATACTATACACATCTTGCTCAGATATTGATTTTTTGTTGGTTACAATGGCACTGATCAAGTGTTTTTCTTCACCCAAGATGATAAGGCTATAAAATTGTGAATAATCTAATTTATAGTCAAACATCACATCACTTACACATGTCGGAAGATCTCTAAATAATTGAAGAGTACTTCTCCGGTGGATCCAAGGGATTGTATTTTAGAGATATACTTTAGTGCAATGAAAAACCCCTTTTCAAGAGCTATGCTAGTTAGTGATTCAAAGTGAGTGACTGCCATACTAGGGATCTTGGGTGTCTCTTCAAGCTTGAATCGTCGATAAAAATAGTCATTCAAATCTTTCGATTCTTCTTTTGAGAACAAGTAGCCTTGGTGATTGTCTTCAGGATGACTTAAATCCAATATTGAGCTGAGGCCAACATCCATCACAAATTTCTCTGCAGGGGTAATTTCATGTTCAATATACTGATCGCGGAGAATAACTGCTTCATACTTGATTCTTTTGCCAATACTATCAATCTGATTATATTTGGTGAATACATAATCATCATCGTATTGGGTGGAAGCCACAGTATGTTCCGCTACTCAAGACACTTGTATCCACTGTTCATACTATTGTAACGCATACATTTGCCTTTTTGGAATACATCTTCATTCAAGAGCTGGAAAATGATCCTGGCTTTGCCCTTGAGGATTTTGCCAATGTTGACTTTTACAGAGAAGTCTTTCTATCACTTCTTCAAAGCTATAAACCAACTAGACAAACAAAGTCCACAAAGTCAGCCATCTACCGAGAACTTATCAACAAACATCGAGACTTATATTTTCAACATAGTTCATATGAGCCAATCAACTTGAAATATGCACATCAAATAGCCTCGTATGGAGTAACAAAAATAAGTACAGCGTACCTGAACGGAATCTCTTTACAATTCGGAAACAAGCTACGGGGTATATCTGTTTGATTCGGTTCTACTAGATCTTTACTGCTAGCGCTTTCTTGGCTGGAGCTTATACTTTCTAACTCCAATGATTTTAAGAGTGTCTGCTTCAAACTTTGCTGATTGGTACTCTTTTGCAGCAGCTGCTATTTTTTTTTTGTGTATTGGCACGGCTTCTAAGTGAGTATACTTTTTTGTCGGTCTCTTCATCTAAAACTTCCATTTCCTTTTCTTGTAGTTTTGCAAGATATATAGTTTCAAGATCGCTTTTGTTTTTGCTGTCAAAAAAGTAGTCTTTGCAACTTTGCTGTATTTTGATAATCCAATGTCTGTTGAAAATGATAATGCCATTCTTGTAAAAAAAGATTGTACACGTCGCGTAAATACCTCTACAGATACAGTCTTGTCAATGGTTTTTAGGGCAGCCATTACTAGTTTCAAGGGATTTGACCAGTATTTAGCCTTTAAACCACTCAGCATAAGATCGATTCTTCTTCTTTTACATTGTTCGCTAGTAATTTTAAACTCGGGATTAATTCCAATCACAATAGGTTTTTTTGTAACTTTGTATTTAGCCATAAATGAAATATAACAAAAACATGGAGAGTTTTGGGCACTTGCTTTTTCACATTTAAGCTCTGAAACACACGAGGGTATAAGTTGATGTCACGGCTTCACGACAACTCTGCGTTTTTATTTTTTTCACTTTTTTTTTGAAAATATGACAAAAAAAAAAAAGGTTACCACAAGAAAAGTATGATCAAGCTAGTGAAGTTACACTCATTAGTGGTATAATCTCTACTTTAACATAGACAAAAATAGCTTATTAGTCCCACTTTAAACAGATTTGATTCATGTATACCAGTATAGGAAGCTCTTGTAAGTCCATGTTATTATTCCTTGTCAAGGCGGAACGTATGGTTTTATGTCAGTATTGTGTTCTAAGCATTGCGCCGTCTAATGCCGCCCAATGTTATGGCATGCGTTCTCCCACCCACCCGAACCAATACGTGCTGTATTCTAAGAATACGGTAAGCATATGTAAAATCCATGCTACTATTCCTTGTCGAGGCGGAAAGTATGGCTTTGAGTGAGTATTGTGGTCTAAGCATTGTGCCGTCTTTTGCCCGTGCAATGTTATGGCTTGCGTTCTCCCACCCGACCCAATACATACAGTATTCGCACTTTAAATTCAGACAAATGAAAATTATTTTCGGACAAACTCAAAATGATTTTCAGAGTGATTAATTATTATTTCAGACAACCGTGAAAACATATTCAGACAAATGGAAAAATAAGTCAGACAAATAAAGTCTCAGAGTGTGGTATTCAACCACTGCAATCTTTTGTTGTAATAGTCTCACAAGCGGCCTTGACTCTGGGTGTTAGGGAAAGCGGATTTCTTTTGATCTTGGACCAGCACTCCTCAATTGGATTAAGAAATGATGAATAGGGCGACTTCAGCAAAGGTTTATAAACTCTACTTTCGATTGATCCTTCACCAAGCTAGGTTCGAATATCTCCAATGATAGCCAAATTATGCTTTGCCCTCGTCATGACCACTAAAAAAATGATTGAGTTTGACATGTGATGTACAGTATGATTGCATGGTTACCATTTAATTGACGCTTTTAAGCCAAGAAACCAACTGCATCATTAGATGGGCCCCAAATCAAGACTTTCATGTTATTATTTTCCACCAATTGTCTAATCACTTCAATAAGCTTATGCGTTTTTCCAGTCTATTTTTTTAAATGTTGCAGACAATAAAATTCTTTTTTCTTTTCTATTCTTAAAACTATGTGGTGACCTAGCAAGGCTATAGCCATATTAGAGCTAACAAAAGTTTATCCGTGCAGATACCATTTGTGATAAAAGCATAACACCAAATGTCATAGTAAGAACTATTAAGATATTACATCACAAGACTAATTTAGTACGTCTGAGAAATACTTCAGATTTAGTTTAAAGCAAAGAGAGTTAAGAAGACTTAACATTTATTAGAACAAGTCTAAATTAGTGGCTATGTAATAAACATATACATTTTTGGTTAATCAATGATAACTTCAAGATAGCACTAGAGATATGAACACAACAGACAGTCTTTTATATAAACACTCTTATATTTCATTTATTAATAAAGACACTTTACAAACAGTCTCAAACTACTCCTATAGTCTTTTTATAATTTTACTTTACCTCAAAACATATCAAACTACTATGAGCTTGAAATTCTTTAAAGAAAAAGAAGATGGACAAGGAGGTATTTATAATGAGGATGGAAGTGAGGCAATGGATTTTGTTGATGAGGTCGAGAGCCCCAAAAGACAGTAATGTTGACCTCACTGGAGCAATGGCAGGCACGACGATCATCAATATATGATGAATTTACTTCCAGAGATATCGGGGAAGTTGACGTAGAAATGCAAGAAAATAATGGGTCGAAAAATGGTCTCAGACAGATATGGACTACTTGAGTAATTGTATCTTTGTGGATGGTATCATCATGAAACCACCAACAGGTAGATCGACTAAAGGAAACACAGTAGTAGTTGAAACACCAACCACCAGGGCTATAACTCACACGATGTTGGGAGCAATATCTGCAATGGGCGTTGTGAATATTGAGATTCGAGTACCTGCCCCAAAGCCAAAAAAGATCAAGGTAGAACGCCTTTCTGCTGTTAACATAAACTGAGCTCATAGCAGAAACCCGCAGGGTTTTTCTACATGTAATCAATTAATCTGAAACATTTTTTTTTCGATTTTTCCACGCCATTTATCATAATTCGTCTTTGAAGTATAAAAACTGTGATAGATACTTTTTTTTCTGAAGAGTATTTTTTTTTCTTCATTATTTTATTCATTATAAACTATGAAAGGTAACATAAATGTCTAATATTTGATTGAAATGCTACCAAAAAACTGATTCTATTATAAAAAGAACCTCAAAATGATAGCTCGGACGATGACTTTCAACCACCGATTTTGGGACGGAAGAGACGAAGTATGTTACATTGCCAAGTCTTATTTTGATAGAAAACTAATGTAATATTTAATTACCCTCCATTATAGGTCGGGAAAACACCCCGAATATTGGTTCCCAAAAGAAGTTTAAAGGGAAAGGCAAGGCAACCGAACCTGAACTTGATATTTCAAGTAACGTTGGTATTCACGATTCCATGGAAAATGTTGGCAGTGACAATTTGATAGATTATAGCAGTGATAATTTTTATGAGTCCCCGCCTGCATTACATACATCAAGAAGTCGTGGTGGTTTTAGCACGCATCCGAATTCATTGTTGCCGAGTCAAGTTCTGCAGCAAGTAAGCGACGTCCTGTTGCAAGTGAGCGAAGTCCTGCTGCTAGTGATGTTACCATGAAAAAAACAACCACGCCTGAAGTACCCACAACAACATTAAAACCAAGTACCAGTGTCACCACGAAAGATCCAAAAAGAATAAGCAAGCGCGTTATTGCAGTTAAAACAACCGCGAAGAACATTTGGAAACCGTTATATTTACAGCCATTGTATGATTTGGTTAACACTACTAATTCGCTGGTTACACACACCTTTGCCTTCACAAAGTTAATCTATTTGCAAGAATTGGCAGCAAACGAAACTTTTACTTTAAGAGACTTTGTTGAAAAAGATTTTTTTGTAGAAGTCTTTTTAAGTCTCACTCTCTCAAAGGCTCGAAACACAAGATTAAAGCCTGTAACCAAAAAATATAGGCAATTGATAGCAAAGTATAAAGAGGCTTACTTTCAAGACGCTAATTATACTCCACCCAGCTTACCGAATGCTCAGCAAATAGCATTGTACGAGTGTACCAAAATACAAACGGCGTACCATAACAATATTAAAGCCCATTTTGGAAATAGACTGCGCCAATTTATCAATATTATATTACAAAAGAAGGAACAAGCAAACAATCTTCGAAAAGAAATGAAAGAAAATGGATCAGATGACAAAGCAATAAAAACAGCTATCCAAAACAAGATATACGGACCTTGTAATCAGATCAGTCGTGCCGTAGCAAAGAAAGAGATACCTGCAGTCAGTATTCTAGATGACCGTCAAGAAAAGAATTAAACAGTATTTTTTCCTGCTACCCTAGAGACTACAATTTCCAAAAGGACTCCATTTACTATGATATTGCAGCTGAACCTGAAAATCATTTTGATGCGTTTTTTAAACTTGCCAAATTAGTTGAAGCTAGGACAGGAAAACTATTTATCTGCTTCCCGTTGCGCACCTCCTTCATTCCATGCTACATGACTCTGGATGCCAAAATAATTCACTTTCATATTCTCAAGAACAAAAGTCTTCTCCAAGCAGGAAAAAAATTTGAAATTTGAGGTTCTGTCGTAAATTTTGAAAAGAAGGCGTTCAAGAATCAAGGGGTTGATAAGACTTTACGGTTCCAAGGAACTCTTGAAACAGATGGTGTCGGCGTATCAATAATTAAACAAAACACAGATACAAGTAGAAAATTCTTTGCAGCCAGCGTTAAAACAGTAGTTGATGATCAAGAACAGTATATAGAAGGGCTAAACCAAGCTGATTTAAAACGTACTGAAAACAAGTGTGTTCTGATTGACCCTGGAAGACGTGATTTATTGTATTGTATGAAAGAAACTAGTACAGTTGAAGAAAAGCAAACTTTAATTTTCACCAAAAATAATCGCTCAAAATGCTCAAGACATTTTAGATATTTACGAAATCAAAACAAACCTTTGGTGGTCCAAGAAGCCGAAACAACACTCTCCAAAACAGAATCCAAATCTTTAAATTTGACAAATTACATTCAGTACATAAAAGCCAGATCATCCGTAATGACACGTTAACTGGCTACTATGGAAACGAGACATTAAAGCCTAAAGAAATCTATTTTCCACATTCAGAGTTCTCATTCCGAGTTGATCATAAATGCAATCTGTACTATGGCAATCTGTTTATATCAAGAATTTGCGGTTTTTTCCCTCAACCTCAGAACTTTTCCAATGATAGGATTGTCAATCCTCAGTTTTATGCCGTATATTTACAAATGATGCTGTCACAAAAGCATATCTCACAAAGACTTGATGATGGTGAAAAAAGAAGAATTCTTGCGCTTGGTGTAGAGATTAATAGACGACCTAACCAAAGTGATCTTAACAGAAAAACTCTCAGTGCAGTATTAGAGAAATTACAGCTATTACCTTTTCGAAAAATGAAATTTTCTTCAAAGATGTTTCATGAACAAAATGATCAAAAATTGGTACAAAACTTAAAAAGAAAATTTGGTCCTGATGCTGTCTTAGTACTTGGAAATTGGTCAGCCCCGAACACAAAATTCCAGGAACCTACAAGGAATAAAGGGCTTATTCAAATGCTAAAAAAAAATGGGTTGGCTGTTTATCTGATTGATGAATTTAAAACTTCCTCTCGTTGTCCAGATTGTGGTGACATTTTGGAGAAATTCAAGATGATTTCTAATCCTCGTCCATTTAGAAGAAATACAATGCCAATTGTCAAATGTCATGGATTGTTAAGGTAATATAATATCAATTAATTTCGTTATTTTAATAATAACAAATTATTAGATGTCAAAATACTGCATGTGCCACTCAGGGCAGAAGAAAATTTTGGAATAGAGACCAAGCAGCTGTTCTAAACTTTAAACACATCCTATTCAATCTCAGGGAAGTAGGTGAGCGCCCTGCGCTCTTTTCTCGTAAAAACAAACAAACCCAGTAATTTTTCCGCCAAAGTTATCGCTTTGGCAATTTCATGCAGGTAAATGTCTGAACAATAATTTTCTATTCGTCCGAAAAAAAAAGCTCAATAGTCTGAACTTTATTTTTGCATCTGTCCGAAATTAATTCCAATTTGTCTGAATTCATAGTGTAAATACTGTACTACATATTTATTCTATTCCCGACTTGTCCAGATGTATTGATGGTAAAGCAAATATACTATGAAGCAAAGAAAACTTGTTCACATCCTATGTAATGATAGATAATACAAGCAACAATATTCTACTTTGAATCTTGGAATAAATTAAAAAAAGAAGAGGGGCCTGCTGCGTTTTCGACAAGATGATTATATTCCTTTTCTTTCTTACCCCAATTTCTAAATTAATAGTAAATATACTTTACCGCATTATTTAAATGTATTCACTCAATGTTATAATATGTTAGAAATGCAATATTATAAATGACGATATTAATAATTAAGTGAAAATCTACCTTCCCCCATACTCTCCTGAGCTCAACCCAATTAAAATTTTTTGGTCAATTGTTAAAAATAAGGTCAAACGAAGTTCGTTAAAAGATGCTGAAGACCAAGCTACTCGAATTGCCGAAGCTTGTAACTATGTCCCTCCAAAGCATTTGCGAGCATTTGCTCAACATTCCGTTAATTGTTTTGAGATTTGCTTACGTGATGAAGCTTTATAGCTTTACGCATTTAAAATAACAAAACGAACTTTAATGAAAAAAACCGTATATTGAAAAAAAAAATGACGCCCTTTGAGCTGTGAAAAACTGCCCTTTGGTAAAAAAAAAGCCGCCCAATGAAATCATATACGACCCTCCCTTTCATTTAAAAACTCGCCCTTTGGCGTTGGAACGACTGTATTTGGGTATTTAGACACTTGAATTGCAAATTTGGGATGATATGCCGGAAGAGGAAAAAAGTAACGTTTGGGTCTCCGTCCAATGCTGAATACTACATCCCTGGCATAAAGATGATTAAAAAAAGAAATAGACTGATGGGATTGGAAGACATAATTACAGAGAGCGGCAACAAGAAACGTAAACCATCTTACTGTGAAAAACTTTCCAACAGTCTAAATAATTGCAGTGCTGACAGCAAAGGTGCTACAAAAGAAACTGTTGTTCCGTCTAAAAAAGGCAACGAACAGTTTAAAATGATTGAGCTATCCCATAATCACCGTATAGATCTCATGAAACTTAGATTCTCCTGATTAAATACTTCGTAGTTGTGATGAAGGCTAGCACCTACAAATCCAAATGTAGCTGTTATCTGCAAATTATAGTAAACTCTTTGTTTCATTTGAGATGATACGTTACCTTTAAGGCTAAGACCATTCAGAGAGCTGTTTTGATCGTAACTATTTCCGTCGCTACTCTTGACTTGCGTGTAATCTTTTTCATCTATAAATAGGGAATTCAGCATAGATACCAAATAATTTGATCCGTTGATCTAAATGCATGGTGCCCAAGAACGGTTTCGTTTGCAACACATGTTACACGATGTATTTTGGGTGATTTGGAAATACAAATTTTTAAATTAAAAATCAAAATAAACGAACCTTATTTCTTATTAGAGGAGGTAAAAAGAATACAAAATATCTAGCAGGCACTCAATACCTTCTATTAAACTGCAAAGTTGCACAGGGTAGGTTTTCTCAATCCTGGTCCGGCCCGGTCCGGAGTATCACTTTCATTTAACGTATTAGCTGCTGGATCAACAAATGCACGTAAATCATCAAGAGGAGGTGTTTGTGAATACAAGCCTGTTTCCTTTCCCCACTTTATTATATTAAATGTCACCGAAACTCAAAATACTTCTCAGTAAGACACATCAATGTGGTATGGGATGAATAATTATTTGTAAAGATATTGCTAGAGTCTAATGACCAAATTAAAGCTCGGTTTCTCCATGTATCAACATTAGGTACATATGCATAGCTTAAAATAATCAAAGCTTGTGTACATCAAGAATATATGTGTTTACGTGTAAATTGATGACTATGTCTACGATTTTCTGTAACTTTATACATGCATGGGCACAAACAAGAAACAAAGACACTTAAAAATAAATAGAGTTTGATCGACTATGCAGCCTAAAAGTAGTACTTTTTGATCTATAAAAAGCTTACTCTTCTTATATCAGATAGATCAAATGGACAATATTTTATTAAATTGGAAAGAAAAACATGTAAATTAATATTACATATTCTTTGTAATATGTGTGGAGTGTTAGTAGCGTTTGTGCATTTTGTTTCTCTCCCCTCCCCCCTCTTCAAAAAACTCCTTTCATTATTTGATTTTTTTGTCCTCTTTTGAGTTAGAGTGATGTTACTATAACACGTTATGAATTTATATATAAGGGGAGTATAAAACCAAAAGGGATAAGCCGATGTTGCAGCCTATCAGATGAACCATGAAATATTGGTTGTGATAGCAAGACATAAAAAATATATTTCACGCTTTCTTTCTGCTGCGATAAGTATATTTGATTATCAACATGTGTAAAATTACAAAGAAAATTCTTGTCTTTAGGCAGTGCTAACTATAAAACAAGTAGAATCCCAAAGAAAGAAAGTAAAATTTATAGGGGCTTCACCTTACCCATCAATATATTCATTCTCCTTTAAGGTCATGCAAGCACTTGAAAATAGCTGAAGCTGTAAATTTAAACAATCTATAAAAGAGACCTCACCTATGTCCCTTTTCCCTCTTTTTTTTTTATTATTATTATTTCATTTATTCTTTAGGCAAAATGCGCGCATCTACCTTTATTACCATTGCTATTGCAACCTTAATGGTCAGTACTACTCAAGCGAGTGAATTCGAAAAACGCGAAAGTCCCATCTTGACCAATTCTATCGGACCATCCCCATTTTATAACAGTGGTGGTGCCGATAGTATTGCTCGTAGCCAAGCTGGAGATTTCAAGAAGTTTCTAGCCAAAAGAGATATCCAAGTCATTGGCCTCCCTGGGACTGGTACTTCTGGTGGAAAAATGGTTACAAACACGGGTTATGGTACCAGTACCGGTGGCTCATCAGGATTTTATAACAAGAGAGGAGGCGTCAAAGTTCATCCTGAGAGAAAGAGAGCTGTGTTATTGGACACATCTGGATCTGTCACTAGCGGTGGTTTTGGTAAAATGAAGATCGATACTGCAACAACTATTGTAAAGAGAGCATGTGACAAAGTTCACCCCGAACACAATAAAGCTACTGACAAACTTTTTAAAGATCATCACGAAAAAAGAGTTTTTCCTCTTCTCGGTGGCCTTCTCAATGGCAACCCTTTTTTGGATGCCCACAAGAAATTTTATAGAAAGAGATCAGGTAAAAGATCTCATCACGGACACAAAAGAAATTCGGTTGTTGCTAAGCATGCTAAGGGTAATCACTCCGGGTCTCATCATGGAAAAAGAAATGTGCCAGTTGTTGATGATCTTCTTTCTGGGGACCCTCTCAAGAAAGACGCTTCTAAAGTATTTCATGATAAAAGAGCAGGTGTTAAAGTTCATCCCTCAGTAGTGGCCATGGAGAAACGTGGTTTAGTCAAAGGTTCTGGAAACCATGCACCGTCCAATGCTCACCCTGATAGACCTGAAGATGTCAACAAAGATATCATTGTTCTTAATAACAGTGGCGATAAAATTTAGATATTGACATAATGTCTTGACTAGTAAAATAGTAACAGCAGTAATTTTAAGATAAAAAATTGAATAAAAAAGAGTTTTAAACATACATCGTTGATACATGCAAATAGATGTTTATATTTTTTTTGGTTCCAATTATATATATGCACATATATTGATATTGCATATAAATAATTATAAACCCTTCAACATTATTTATATGAGCAAAATCTTAACTTTGTTTGGAAAGGGATAATCAAAATTGATAGAAAATTTTTAAAGGGCTGATATATAATAATATATGGCTAATAAATATAAGCATAAGATGATATAAGGTCATCGAAAACAGGGCAGTTATAGCTTTTATTCTGATTAATCACATTACTACTTCGTGTTGGGTCTCTGGTGTAATTTTTAATACAAATAAACTATTTTTTGAAAAGGCATTTACTGTTTACCTGTTCAGGATTAGATTATAAATATATAAATGATGGATGTTCTAAAAAAAGAACCATGCTACCTTTTGTCAATGCACACATTTACATTTTACACCCCCTTGTAATGCTAAATATCCCGATGCAAACATATTGAATTGTTAATAATGATCGACTCTAATTACTGTTACATCCCATCTAATAATAGCTTCGCGCTGCTTCCTCAAGCTATATCCAAAGTATACTCTGTATTTTTACACCTGTTTCTTTAATTAATCAGTTGGTGTAGTATAATAAAACAAGTATAATGAACAAAAGAAACATACACGCTTGATAGTTTGAGCATCAATTCAAGTAAAGCAACTGATACCGCACCTAAATTAAAACTTCAGAAAACCTATCAAAAGTCTGGAAGCAACCATTTTTTCGGGTCCTATGATTTATTTTTGTTGATATATTAATACGTGTATGCTACAGCTTATGCAATAGTAAAATTGCTACTTTTAATCGAAAAATATTCGATTCATAGAACTGATAATGTATACGTATCATAGAGATGTTATATATTTGAAGGTCGGGCTCTATGTTAGCACAGATATCTAGATTTTATATCTTCAAGGTGGATCCAGTCAGGTTATTTTTTTTTAAAACCCATTATATCATTAAAACCTATTATAAAACCTGATTAATAATATCGATTTATGCTTCTTTCTTTACTGCAGCCATTCATAAGATGTCAAAGGGTGAAACCAATGAAGATAGCTTGCCAACTCTTGGTGAAGCAAGCTGTTTGGTTTTGGGCTTGATACCAAACCAAAAAAACAGAGGACGAGCCAAGACAGCAATTGAAGAAGCAAAAATTATTGACGTTTCTTACAAGAGATCGGGTGATCCCTTTGAACCCTTCATTGTCAGTAAAAAATTGAAAACCTTGAATCCTTTTTTATACAAGTCGTACAATGTAACACCCCCTCAATCGCCTGTTAGTAGCCTAAATGGTATGTATACCTACAATAGAAGCTGTAGTGAAATATAAATTCAACCTCACTGGACTTTATAGACGAAGAAACTATTATTCTTGCTGATGACGACTCATCAGACCATGATAGAGATCTTGTCATTAGTGAGAAAAATCGTGTACGAATTGTAAAGGAAGTTATTGCTAATAAAGGATCGCGCTATAGTTCTGAGAAGGGTCAAACTCGGAGTGCTCCAACTGAGGCCGAAGGTACGATTGACCATTCAAGAACACAGTAAATTGTAAACTGATATTATATTCATGTAGATGAAAATATTGTCAACATATCAACTCGTCAACCGCCTAAATTCCCAGCCAATAAAAAAACCGTTATGACCTTTTTAAAAAGTGTAGTCTTATTCGAAAAACCGGATTATGTTCATCAGTATACTTTTATGTGGACTACAACGGAGAACTTATTGGAGATTGTTAAATCCAGATTTTTTGCCAACTTATTGACAACTGAGCTTTTGGAAAAATGGCTGGATGATGATGGATTTCTCGGCAAAAAAGCGACCAAGTTTATGCTCGGTGAGGGACCAAAAATTGGACGCTACTTGTACATTAAAAAGCCAAAATTCAGAGGTTAGCATGGCTACTTTATATATGCTACATTTATTGAAAAATACCTACTCATAGGATTTATTGTACCGTCTAGCTGATATTCCCCTTGTTAAGGGACCTTGACTATCCTTCTAACTAATTAGTTGAAACACATACACACACACACACACACACACACACTTTGCTATTTATTGAAAAATAAAAATATTGTTTTTAGCTCTACTTTTATGTATTGTGATGTAGGAGTATTTTAAGCCTATCCTGTCTCCTGCCTCGTATGGTTCTTTATACCGGTTGGTTTTCAAAACACAAACTCCTATTAGTTCCTTGTCTTTGTTGACATTGAGATATAAAAGGCACTTAAATTATATATATTTTCCCTTTATTATTATTCTACTACAAACATAAACATAATGCACTCATCCACACTTTTCTTGGTAGCTCTTGCTAGTTTAATGGTCGGTTTCACCTCTGCAAAAAGAACCTCTGAAGTAAACGCTGTCCAAATCAACGGTATACCTGAAGTCAACAAGGCTGTATATGTCAATAAGAGAAGACATATGAGTAAAAGAAAGACCGATCCTTATGCTGGCACAGTTCAGCCTCAGGGATCCTCCGGTGGTGGTCTTACAGGTGGGCTTACAGGTGGTGATCTCACAGGTGGTCTTACTGGTGGTCTCCTCGGAGGTTTGGTCTAAGTTCAAACAAACCGTTCAATATAACATTATAATAAAGATATTTGGTCGATTGCAATATTGAAACTATATAAAAAAAAAAGAGGTTATGTGTCCATTATATGTCAAAAAGAAAGTATATAGTTGCAAATAGTATTTTTTTTTTCAATGAATACTGTAAATCTTCTTCCCAACGACTCCGAAGCATAAAGGTTTTGATTTTTAATGCAACCAATCGGGTCGCACCAGGACAATTCAGAGATTGGTATTGTTTAAGATGAAAAAAATTGACTACGTCACCCATCCATTTTCGAGACACCCTGACCATTTTATTTTCCTCGCCAATTCGATATTTTTATTCAGTCCGAATAATTTGCCCTGATAGAAACTCCTTAGGCCTTTTGTATTAAACACCCCTCAATTTCAGTAAACACAAAAACCCATCTCCCTACTCTATTCAATTTATATAATGGCTTCATCCGCACTTGGATTACGATTTGCTAAGACAGCAATGTGTAAGAAGAATTTTTTTTTCAAGCTTGGGAAGATTTAAGAGTTAATGTTTTTATTTTATTTTTTTTCATAAAAATAGTGACAGCTCCTAAACCAATGGTCGCAGCGTCATACCGCGCAATGTCAACCCAAGCAGTCAGAAACATTGATCAAATTAAAGATATCACAGTTAAGCCTAATAACAGCGCAGGTTAGATAATGACAAGCTTTGCCGAAGAATTATTTATATTCAACTCTTTATCCTTGTAGAATACGTTTTATCTACAGTTGATCGTGTTGTCAATTGGGCTCGTGAAGGTTCCATTTGGCCCATGACCTTCGGTTTGGCATGTTGTGCTGTTGTAAGTAATTTCTTTTTTTTTCTTTTTATGGAATATTTCCAATAACGTGCCATGTAGGAAATGATGCATTGTTCTGCTCCTCGTTATGATCAAGATCGTATTGGTATTGTTTTCCGTGCCTCTCCTCGTCAATCTGATGTCATGATTGTTGCTGGTACTTTAACCAACAAGATGGCACCTGCTTTAAGAAAGGTTTACGATCAGGTAAAGTTTCAGTGACAGGGAATTATGGAGACATCAATTAATTTCAATCATGTTTTAGATGCCCGAACCCCGTTGGGTCATCTCTATGGGTAGTTGTGCTAACGGTGGTGGATACTACCATTATTCTTATTCCGTTGTTCGTGGTTGTGATCGTATTGTTCCCGTTGATATTTACGTTCCTGGCTGTCCTCCTACTTCCGAAGCTTTGCTTTATGGTATTTTCCAATTGCAAAAGAAGATGAGAAGAGTAAGTTTTTCTTTGTGTAGCATTTACGTTTTCTTTTTTTTTTTTTTTTCTTCGCTAACTTTTTTTTTTTTGCTTTTTTAGACCAAGATCACACAATTATGGTATCGTAAATAGATTTTTTTTCTGTTGGATTTATCGTTTGGAAAAAAAAGAAGAAAAGGATCAAGATTTACCGTGTCTAAAAATACGTAGATTTTCATACAGAATAAACAAAAATAATATAAAAATATACATCTGCAACCTTATAAACAATTGCTGTTACACTTTCTTTGCATGTTTTGGGCTTAGTTCTAAACAGTAACGCAGATCGTGATACATGTCCATGTGTTGTACTACGACTATCCCAGACTGAATCATGAACGCTTAGGTCACCATGTATCGGCAATCGCACAGGATTGAACGACAACGGATTGTGAACACAATACAAAGAAACAAGACAAAACAAACAGCTCCTTGAATCAGAAGACCAGGTTATTTATAGAAAACATATGGCAACACTTAATGTACCCATTTGCATAAAAAGTGGCTTAATTGGCCTTTGCACAATTAGCATACAGTGTCAACTAGATCGATAGTATTTCGATCCAAGCCTTTTTGTGCTCCTCGGGGAGATCTGTCAGTTACAATAGTTTAAGCCTCACAATCAATTACATGTAGCAATTTCATGTTGATGGTATACCAGGTTTAGCAGGAGATGGAGACAATGATCTTCAGTAACGGCATCAAGTTTTTTTTGTATTAATTTACTTTAAATAGCCACAACCTTTTTAAGATTTATACTCCGTTGTTTGGATGATAAAGCTCTATGGAAACCTAGTGCCCTTTTCACCTTTTCTTCTCTTTGTTATTATTTTTTCTAGAAATGTCATCCATTGGTACAACTACAGAATTGTCAGAGCCGACCACTACCGAAAGGGAGGCTACATCTACAAGGGCTGAGACCACTGAGGAATCACGTACCACATCAAAAGAAGCAGAATCTGCTAGTAGCACTACAGCTTCAGACAGATTGACATCAGAAGACACTCCCACTACAACAAGAGAAGCTACTACTACAAGAGAAGCAACCACGACAGAAGTTGCGTCTAATACCAGAGAGGCGGAGACAACGGAAGCTGCATCCACCACTAGGGAGGTCACAACGACAGAAGCTGATTCTAGTACAACATCAGAGGCAGCTACCAGTACTAGGGGGGCAATAACAACAAAAGATGCTACTACAGCAGCCGAAGCATCTACAACAGCAAAGGCATCTACAACAGCGGAGGCTACGACTACAGCGGAGGCTACTACTACAGCGGAGGCTACGACTACAGCAAAGGCTACAATTACAGCGGAGGCATCTACAAATGCAGAGGTTACGACTACAGCAGAAGCTACGACTACAGCAGAGGCATCTACAACAGCAGAAGGATCTACGACAGCAAAAGCCACCACGACAGAAGAGGCATCGACAACAGCAGCGCCGACTACAATAGTAGCCCAATCAACCACTGCCGAAGCCACAAGTACAGCCAACACGTCAAGTGAAGAAACAGTTTCCAGTACTATCGTCACCTCGACGGCCGAGCCAACTACATCGTCATCCGAGATAGGGAGTACAACAATCAGCGACACCGCCTCAGTAATTCCGACACCCGACGTTACTTCCACCATGTCCGACGCCAGAACAACCACGGCCGAAGAAACAGCTAGTACATCGATTGCTTCCGCAACGGTTACAATTAGTAGCTCAGACGCTCCACAGACAACGACAGGAGAACAAACAACGTAAGTGTGAAGCTATTTTGATTATAAAAAAAAGGGAAGCAAATTTAGCCCCATTCTAACTATTTATATTCCTCCCTTATACTATCTCCGTTTCTATCTTTACTATTACATCTATTTATATATATTTTCCTTTTTATAATCTGGCGTGGGTATTACAGGATCCAAAAGCCAACTACAACAATAATTGCCTCTTCTTCACTTTCTTCTACTTTTGAAACAATGTCAAGTGAACAACCCGTTACTACTACTACCAGTATAACAGAAACGACAGCAGCACCAGTAAGTACAAGTTCGGACGCCCCTACCACTACTGTTGATACCACAACAGCCCCTTCCACCGAAACCCCTTCTTCTGTTGCTGTAACAACTGTAGAATCTTCTAGTGCTGTTACGACAACAGAGAGAGTTTCCTCTTCTTCTTCCTCTGTTGATGCTACCACAACAGAGACTGTTAGCCCTTCTCCCTCTGTTGATACTACCACAACAGAGACTGTTACCCCTTCTTCCACTGCTGCTGTAACAACAGCAGAAACCTCAAGTGAATCTATCATCTCATCCACTTCACAGCAGACCACTTCTGAACAAACTACAACTGCTGTTCCTGTATCATCATCTGAAACTCCTTTACCAACAACTACAACAAATGAACCGTCGGCAACAACGACCATACCAGCATCTACATCCGACCCTGTATCAACATCTGTAACTACCACACCTGAACAAACACCTGTATCTACTACACCCGCGGTAACTACCACACCCGCAGTATCGCCTACATCCGCACCGGTTACTACATCTGAACAAACGACAAGTGTATCTAGTACTACACCTGAACAAACCACACCTGCTTCTACTACAGTCAATCCTACCACAACACCTGCGCCGCCGACTACTACCGATGCTACAACTGTCCCTACTACTACTACTACTACTACTACTACTACTACGACAGCTGAGCAGCCATCAAGCACAACAACTGAACAACCTACTAGAACCACGCAAGAACAGCCGTCAAGTACAGTAAATCAACCTAACCCTCTACCTACTACACCTACATCGTCTTCAGCTAGATATCATACCACTAGTATAACTGTGTCTACAGATATCACCACTACCACAACTATTGTATCCAATGGTGCAACCATAACTGTTACCACGGTGATTCCTACTACGTATGTAGTATATATAGAAAAAAATTAAAATTATGATGAAACTAATTTTCTGTTTTGTTTATAAGGACTGTGATACCAACACTTGCATTAGACCAAAATGAAGGGAGTGGGCAACAACAAAACGGAAGCTCATCAACAGGGAGTATTGTTGGAGGCGTTGTTGGAGGAGCAGCGGGACTTGCATTGATTGTAGCGGGGCTTGTATTATTCAAAAGACGCAACAGAAAACAAACAATTACAAGAGAACAGCAACAAAGTCAAATGTACGACGATGAATTTTATGCAGATCCTTACCGACAAAATGAATGGAGTAATGGCGAATTTAATATGTCCGGTGGCGGGTTTCCTGGTACAGGAGAACAAGCACAACGAATGAATCCTCAAAATACTTCCAATAGCATAGATGAAGAAGACTTTTATAGATCCAAACAAAACCAAAGAAGATCATGGTGGTCTTCTGTTTCCACCATCTTTGGTAAACGATAGATCATGTGACTATAACCTTACTTTATGGAACACGATATTTTTTTTTCTTTTTTTGCTTTTTTCCTCTTTTTTTTTTTTTATAATTTATTTTTACCCACAGCCTTTTTAAAATACAATGACTAGTTTAATAAAGAGCGATAAACTGTACAAGTGTAAAATTTGTCTTGAAAAGGATCCTGTTGATCTACTCATTTCACCCTGCCACTGTAAAGGCTCAATGTAATACAAGAGTGTCTGCTTGTTCCCCCAAAACGATTAACACCTTTTTTTTATTTTATTAGAAAATACGTCCATCCTCATTGTATGGCAGGATGGAGAAAGGCACTGTTACAAACAGGACGAGAGAGTGACCTATATCATTGCCAATTATGTAAGCATAGACTCTGGATAAAGCAAAAGCGACTATGGGCAACACTATTAAGATATCAAAGTAAGTTGCGTGTTTCAATTCTGACTTGAAGTAATTAAATTGTTGTGCTCCCCCCCCCCTTCCCAGTTGCAAGAGTGATCGTTACAGTTTCTCTTTTGGGATTAATATTAATTCCAGCAGGTAATACAAGGAGTAAAATAGTCAATTAGGTCCATTAAACAATTATTATGTAGGAATCATCATGAAGACGTTTATTCATTTTTCAGTTCTACTCACAAATTATCCTGGTGGATTAGCACAGGCGTGGGCATCCAATTCATTAACAAGGCTGCTGTACAAAAGTAGCAAATCATCCATCATTGCATCCGTTTCATCCTCCTCCGGTCTATTACAGTCAATAACAACTAATGCCTCTAGCACGGTTTCACCACTATTAATATCATCTGAAACACCATCTGCTTCCGCGGCCACGACTTTCCGTGTACTCTATTCCCCATTTCCAGTCTGCTTTTTACCTGCCACAACGAGTAATGAATCTCATGCGCTATTCTCTAGTCAGTTACTGTATTATTTTTTGTTCCCTTTTTCAGATGATCGGCTATGGCGATTGATCTTGTGTCGCCTAGAGCATTTCCACTTGGGTTTCTTTTTACTAGGAAGCATCAATAATATATACTTTACATACAAGATACTAAACGATATGTTTAATATCGTGTTATTGGGAGACCAACAAGAGGATGATGATACCGAGGACGAGGAACAAAGACTGGATAGTATTACAAGAAGGCTATCAAAGCTGCTAAAGGGCTTCTTGTTAACCTACTGTTGTTCTCTCGTCATTTTGTTTTGGATTCATTTTAATATCTTTGCATTTCATGTTGATGCGCAATACGAATATACTTCTAAACAATTCGTTGCGGAATTACCTCTGTGGACACTGCGATGGGTTACTTTGGGTGTTGCTGTGGGAGATTTTGCTACAAGAGGCATCTATCGTTGGTTAAGTAAGATTACAAATTGCGTGGATCAAGAAGACGTACTATCCCTCCCTGAAGAATAGACATAAACACACATACATACACATATAAAATTATAAAAGTCCCTGTTGTTATTTTTGGTTTTTTTTTTAAATTTTAAAATCGAATTTTTAATATCTTTTTAAAAAAATTTAGGCGGTGGCTTCAGCAGCAACGGGAGCGGGAGCAACAGCAGCGGGTCTGAAGTCTTGAGCAGAGGGCTCAATGATGGAAGCCTCATCCTTGGGTTCAAGGATGGTGACGATATCGGGAAGAGAGAGCTTGGGACCGTTACGACCAGTAGGATCGTTGTCCAACATGATCTTGACCTTGATACCCAAAACACCTTGACGCAAGTCAACGTGACGAACGGCAGTGGTGATGTACTCACGAGCAGGGTTACCGGAGTGGATCATGAAACCGTCAGCGAACTTCATGGCCTTGGCACGAGCGGCACGGACCTTACCGGAGACAACAACTTCACAACCCTTGGCACCGGATTCCATAACGAAACGGACGACACCATAACAAGCACGACGAACAGCCAAACCGTTGAGGAGCTTGAACTTGACAGACTCACACTGGGCAATGGCACAGAGACCACGGTTTTGGACACGTTCAGCATAAAGCTCAACGGCGTTCTCGGGGAACTTGAAACGCTTTTGAACAAGAGTGGTCAATTCACGAATACGACGACCCTTCTCACCTAAAACGTTTTGGGTGTGAGTGGCACGAATGATGATTCTAAAAAGTGGAATTAATATAACGCTCTCTCTATCTCTCTCTCGTTTTGTTGCTATTTACTCGGTACGGGCAGGAGTGACACGGACCTCAACACCAGCATAACCATCTTCAGCGAGTTCACGAGTGAAAAACTCGTTCAATTCGGCGTAGAAGACACCATCGGCGACCTACAAAAATAATGTTTTAATACATTGGGGGTCCACAACAATTGCTTGAATCTGCCAGACAAAAAAAAAAACTTACGAACTAATAAAAAAAATAATCAATGTTAGTTTTCATCATCCATCCATCCTATTCATCTATCATGATCCATCAGGAATGGTCCTTTACCTTTCTCTTCTTGGAGATCTGAGCTGCAACAGCGGCCATATTGTATATCGATTAAAAAAGGAGGGAAATCTAGCTTTTGCCGTTTGCCACTTGCTTTTGCCTTTCCCCAGCTCCAAAGAAATTTTTGACCGGACTTTATTTAAGCTCCGTGTTGTGCGACAACACGCTTCAAACCCCTTAATAAAAACGTCCAGCTGGCCAAGATACGTTGAAGGCTTAAAAAATTTATAATGACTGCAGTAAACACTTTTCTGATATCATCCTTACACGTTGTATAATTGCATAGAACGTGGCTTTCAATGTATCATTGCATTGACAATGATATCTTTTTTTAATTAACCATCAAGTATATTTTTTCCAATAAATTGATCAAATAGAAACCATTCATGTTACACTTACATCCTGAACTAGGCTGTGTATAGGATTGATTATATCATTCTCTCAACTTTAATATTCTCTATGCAGCAACGAAAAGTAGCCTTCTTACGGGATTGTTTTTTTTTTTTTTTTGCAAAGCATATATTATCTTAGAAAGTGTGCCTTCTGGTGTAGAAGGGGTGCATTATAAAAGCTATCTGATAATAAGAAAAAAGACGATTTTTCGTGTATTAGCAAGAGCCATAGGTGTGTCCAATCAAAAGTGTTTAACATACCATAAGTCGAGTATTATATTGACCCAGTTAATAATCTCTACAAATATATACACCAGTACAAGAGTTCCTTCGTGGATAGGCTGTAAGTCGCAGACTTTTTTTTTGCAGTCTCAAATGAAAAGATCACATCTCCTAGGTAAAATGGAGGCTGAAGAAGTTTGACAGGTACTTTCATGGTAATTCATTTCAGTAACGCTAGATATTGTTGCAAAAGATAATCTTAATGTAAAGATAGCCCGCTAGTTGGAGAAAGATGTTGGTCAAGTTCTTCATGATCATCACAACTACAAATATATGCGGGGTATTAAAGCAGACTGGTTTTTAGTGTTTACACCAGATGTCATATCCTTTCCTAAACAACCATCCTATGATCAAACCTTTGCAAAGTATTTGGCTAGCTCACTGGCGTTTCGATGGCATCCCTTTCCTTTCTTGGAATGTTCTCATCCCGGTTGCAAAAGTATTAACCCGATTTGAATCTGAAGACAACTTGACGACATAGTCAAAGTAAAGGAAGCTTATATGAAGAGCATCAACTAGATTCATTTATTTTTTATTGGACTGATTTCTCCTGAGATACTTTGGAGTCTATGGTTTACGATATGATTTACTTGCAGAAGGGAAAGTTACCATGGCAACGTTGGAGAAGATTGTTGGAACAAAGAGAACACATCTTGTAGGCCTTGTGTTACACACTTGGTGCATGAAAGAAGGGATTATCACGAGCGATTTAGCAACAACTCAGACTCGTTCAAAATAAAAAACGAGCAAGCTCTTTTCTTTAGTTATGTATACACATCTATCCCATAAAACACTGCATGACCCAGTTTTAGCTTTTTAGATGCCCTAGTGATATCGGACCTCATGACAGGTAATTTAAGTCCCAGAAATTTTAAAAGAAGGTACTGTTTTGTTCAGATGTCAAATTAAAATTAAACAAGGACCAATACATCGACTTGATACAAAAAAGAAAAAAAAAGGACCAATACATCGTCCTGCCAACATGGTGATCTCAGCCGAAACAGTTGACAAGAGGCAAAAGACACGTTCTATCCCGGGGAGGGGGAGATTTATTTTTATCCCTAAATTTTCCCAAAAATAGACACTCAAGTAGTAAACATGATTTATTATAGGGTGGGTGAAATGTACACACGAGAGATATGAGCCCGCTCAAATATGACGAGAAAATTGCCCGAAGGTGGGGGTGGGTATTTAAGAAAGCATGCATCCATAAGATTCACGCTGACTATAAAAATGGAACGAACCAATATAGGTAAACTAGACAATAAATTAATAAAGGGTGGTTATAAACAAAAACAAAAAAAAACTTACAAAGATCCCCAAACAAACAAAAACGTGCCAAATGGCATGACTTGTCATACCTGCGGCATCGAATTTCCCAGGAAAGAATTTTTCTGGAAATCTTTTCGCGTACACTGTAACACCACAAATATACATGGCAGCGCCAATCAATGCGGGTTCCAAAAACGCCAGTGTCTCCTTGGCTCCTTTAATACTGCCCATGTGGACCAAGGGGATAATACTCGAGAATGCCATGGCTACAAAAAGACCAATACGCAACGGACGGTATCTTTTTGTATCAAAGAATCGGAAAAATGGCAAGATAACACCGATACTTCCGATCAAGCAGCTAAAAACGATGTATCTTGTGCGCGGGATAGGATCGCAATAAAATCCAAAATGATTAATTAACGAAATAGATGCGGTGATCAAAAATGTAATGCCGATATAATCCAACGTGGCCGTAAAACTCTTTACATGATGTGCCGAATGACAAATAAATGTATGGTATATCGAGGAACATAATAAACATGTCAGTGAGGCTAAACAAAACGCTGTAAACACCAACAAATCTCGATTGCTTGCTTCTGGGAATTTGCGCTACATGAACTGATTACTAACTCCGCTATTTTCTTCCTCTTTTTTTTATTTTACCTGGAAGATACTGACAGAAAGATAGGAAAAGAACAGAAAGCCAAGTAAATGACTCCATATATTCATAGTTTCGTTATGCAACTTAAACAAGGATCGTAAACAATCCTTTGTGTTACGATAAAAACGATATCCTGATAACACATATTCGTTCTCTTGTCGATCCTTGGGTAATTCTTCAATCAACAATAAACGTTTTGAGCCGAGCAGGAGGGCCTTTGCAGTATCCCAGGTCTCATGGATCTGACCATCCATATACTCCATAAACGAATAGTCTTCGTAATAGCCTGTTTCTTGCTTGATCTTTTCATTAACAGACGCAATCAGTTGTGCGGCTAAAGATCCATGGGCGGCCGAAGCAGAGTACGATCGACCTCGGCTGTAGGGTACAGTTAACGAATCCTTTGCTGAGGAAAATGAAACCACATGCGATTGTGAGTAGCGTCGCAAATGGAGGTTGCTTTCTTCCAATAAAGGCTCTTCAGCCATCTGCGGTGGTGCCATGGTTACTGAGTGAGAAAGGGAGAAAAAAAGAGAGAAAAAAAAAAGAGAAACAAAAAGGGTTTAGGTACCAATACTTTTTTTTTTTACCCCCAAACCATGGTATGATCCAACCAATCGGAAAAAGACACAGAACCAATAAGGTACTCGCTAACGAAATTGATTGTTTCTTTTTGGGCCGCTCCCTTGGTTGATATTCATTGTTCTTGACGTGAAAAAAAAAAAACCTGGTGATCAACATTCTTCTTTCTCTCTTTCCTCTACAAACAAATGACTTTGCCAGAATCCACAGCTACCATGTCTTCAGCATCAACACAAGGTGGACAAATGGATTCATCTCCGACTAGCAGGTAAGAAACCCACCAGCCTCGCCTCATTGGTTGAAAAGTCAATCTGTTTTTTTTTTTTTTTTCAACAGCGTCGTGTTAAAAATGGGTATAATTGGAGATGCGCAAATTGGCAAAACGAGCTTGATGATTAAATATGCAGAAGGAGCGTATGATACGGAATATATTCAGACACTGGGTAAACCAAACAAAAACCACCTTCAAGAAAATGGTAATGATACTAATTAATATAAACAGGAGTTAATTTTATGGAAAAGACAATTGTGATTCGACAAACAGAGATTACATTTAGTATATGGGACTTAGGGGGTAAGAAAAAGATAAAAATAAAACCAAACAAAAAAAAAAAATGAAATGCGGGTATTCATCTTTTTATGTAGGCCAAAAGGAGTTTGCTAGTATGTTGCCTTTAGTTTGTAATGATGCCGTGGCTATTTTATTCACATTTGACCTATCACGAAAAGCAACACTAAACAACTTGAAGGAATGGTATCGACAAGCAAGAGGGCTGAACATGGCAAGTGAATAACGGATGATTTTTATTTATTTAAAAAGGCTAACGATGGTTTGAGAATAGAGCGCTATTCCTTTGTTGGTTGGTACGAAATACGACGAATTTGTCCATCTAGACTATCAAGACCAAGAAGAAATTACGGTCCAGGCAAGGAAATACTCGCGAGCCATGAAGGCACCACTCGTGTTTTGTTCCACAGCAGAATCAATTAACGTGCAGAAGATTTATAAATTGGTTCTAGCCAAAGTGTTTGATTTAAGTTGCACTTTGCCTGAAATAAGCGACATTGGAGCTCCCATTCTTGAATACAATCACTGTTAAAATAAAATACATTTTATTTATAATTATTTAAAGAGACCATGAAATAGGAACTCGGCCAGCAGATAGACTAGCAATCTTCTTGAATGCTGCAGGACTCAAATCGATATCTCCCTTTGAACAGCCAGGACAGGTATCCACTATCTTGACCGTAACAGAGCCGGAGGGTCCCTTGACTGTGATGGATTTGCCGCAATAACTAGACTCCATGATGGATTCCGATAGCGCTCCCACCATTTGGCTGTCGGTGTTGGTCTGTCCACAAGAACCGAGCCCAACCGTATAGTACGTGCCTTGACCAGACTCTGAACCACGGGCAACAAGAGGTGCTGACTCTACAGCAAAGAATAAGGCAAAGACAAAAGCGAGAATAACATAGGATTGCATGATGTTAATGGTATTTGTTTGAACGACCAGCGTTTGAAGAAGAAAAGAGAAAGATGTCAAGTTTTTTTTTTTTTTTTTAGTTCCGGGCTAGTATTTATAGCTTTTCGGAAGAGAGGAGTTCCCTTGAAAAATAACCCGCGTAACATGTTTGGAGGGAGAGGATTTAATTAATTTTGTTTAAGCGAGGCCAAGAAAACACGGTCTTTTTTTGTCAAGGCTTCGTTGTCAAGGCTTCGTTGTCAAGGCTTCGTTGTCAAGGCTTCGTTGTCAAGGCTTCGTTGTCAAGGCTTCGTTGTCAAGGCTTCGTTGTCAAGGCTTCGTTGTCGAGGCTTCGTTGTCAAGGCTTCGTTGTCAAGGCTTCGTTGTCAAGGCTTCGTTGTCGAGGCTTCGTTGTCAAGGCTTCGTTGTCAAGGCTTCGTTGTCAAGGTTTCGCTGTCAAGGTTTCGCTGTCAGGGCTTCACTGGCAAGGCTTTATATCGAAGCTTTGTTAGAAAAGCATGTTTCACGTTTAAAAAAAAAAAGAATCAGTCTACTAGATTTCTTGTTGTATAGGGGGATCTGCAGTCATCTGGTTTGCCACTTCCTGTTTCATTATTGCCGCACCTGACGTTTTCCAAACCTACATGTCTTCATGATTTGTATTGGAAGCAGTTGATTGTCGTCTTTAAGAGACACATTCATCCCAGTTGGACTTGTGCTGTTCATTTAGAAAGACTATGTTTCCACAGCCTCTTGAAAAGACAAATATACTGTGTACAGCGACGGGGACAATCAGGTGATCGGTTCATAAAGACGATGCTGCAACGATCGGAGTTTGGGAGGCAGAAGAGACGTCTGGTTTGATCTGCAAAACATGTGGTAAACAGCCAATCTATTTGACAATGACAAACTTTCAGGATTGGGACGTTTTTTTTTCTTTTTTTCCATGAAAAAAAGGGCTGATTTTTTGACACATGAAATTTTACTTGGGGGTACACTCAAGCTCTTTTCACGTGTCAATATAATCACATAAAAGAGTTTTTTTTAAAAAAAAGCTTTTTTTTTTTCAGTCTTTTTATGTTTTTTTAAATGTTAATCAACAAGCATGGTAGACTTTACAAGAGAATCTTATACCGCACGACCAAACGACCGACCTCGTTCTTATGATTCGTGTACAACTGACGAAGGTTACCACACGGACGACAAACACAGCTCATTTGATGCTGAAATCCCTATTTTAAAAAGCAATCGCACCATGTATGTAACCCTGTTCTGGATACAAGGATAACAAAAAATAGACTAATTTAATTGTATGTAGCCAAATCTCTTATTCCCCGTTAACTTATACCCTCACATTTTCCATCATCTTGTTATCGATGCACACTATAATACGTCAGCCATTCCCGTGGGCACACACATTTCCTCCCATCTTTCTACTTTTTCACCTGCTATTTCACATGGCCCATGTATCAGCACATGTATTTAACTGGCTCACCGTGGAACGTCATTGTATCGTGTACGGTACATGGCTATACTGGACAGGGTGGCTTCTCGGCACCTTTTTGTTCTCGGAACGACTTGTTTCCAATATCATGGGCAACTCCAGCGTGCTTCTATTCTGGTTACTAATGCTAGAAAGAAGAAATGCCTGGGGAATCATTGTCTGGGAGTTTGTCAGCCGCTTAACCATGACGACACAACAGACAGCGACACTAAGGCTGTGGGAGTTGGGCAGCATTAAACTATTGGTGTTTCGTATCTGGTGCCTGCTGGGCACCGGTAGTTTTTGGGGTCTCTTGTATACATTACTTGCTAAACTGGATGGGTTTGCGTTTAAATACCTGTTACAGGTACACCATATCATGAAACTGTTGCTGGTCAGCACCGTGGGGGGTCTCACCATGATTGTCTTTTGGAGCTTTTGGACCTTTCAATACAAGGGCGTGCTTTGGCAAAAGGAGCTTCGACAAGGTGTGATTGTTTGGTATAGTGAAGGAATAGCTCATGCTGCTCAAATCCTGTAATTTTTTTTTTTTTGTATTTAATCAAATAAATTAAATTTCTTTTTTTTTTGTTCTTCCGCTCTTTCTTTTTCTCATTTTTTTTTTAACCATCTCGATGAGTTTCCTTAGTTTCAGGTAAAAAAAAACCCCCTTTTGGAGGCATCATGCCAAGAACATGAAAAACTTACATGCGATAGTTTGGGTGGAAAGAAGAATAAAATCTCGAAAAAAACGACGGCGAATGTGGACGATTACAAACCGTTATTCCTTTCCCATGTCACTCATATGCTTGTGAAGGGTAACTTTAGCACCATTGTCGAATTACCAAAGTATGTGGATTTGGATGAATGGCTTGCTTTCAACAGTAGGAAATAGCACACTTTTGTTCTTATTCAACCGCATTGACCTACTTTTTTTTTTTTTTTTTTTTTTTTTACATTAGCATTTGAATTCTTTAACCACATCAATATGTTTTATGGCTCTATTACGGATTTTTGTACGCCGCAGACATGTCCTTGCATGTGTGCAGGTCCAGGGTAAGATAGGTACTTGGATACACCCACAAGATCTATTTTTTTTAAAAAAAAAAAAATTACATAGAGTGGAGTACACTTGGGTAGATGCATCATCGAAAAAGATCAAACTTTCAGCACCACAGTATATCGACTATATGGCATCGAGTATACAAAACATGATGAGCGATGAAAATCTGTTTCCTACGAAACCAGGACGAGAGTTTCCGCGCGACTTTACACAACTTGTAAGTCGAATATTTGGACAATTGGTTCGATTATTTGCACATATATACCATCATCATTATGATAAAATTATTTCACTACATGAAGAACCTCACTTGAATTCATTGTTTGCTCATTTCATTTCGTTTGCTAAAGAGTTTGATCTGTTGGATAAGAAGGAAGTCTTGCATTTACAAGATTTGGTCGATGCCATGATAGAGCATGGCCTTATTTCCTAGTATGAACGTAAAAAATAAATAAAATAAACAATAAAAAAAATAATAATAAAAAAATACCTCTTCTTCTCTCCTTTTCCTTTTTTATTGTTATTTTTACTCCTTTTTAAATCCCCCCTTCTCTAATGGTTAAGCATTCCAGTCCACCAACAGAAGGAGAGATTCGATCCCAACTTGGAGATGACATGTTGAACTCTTGGACTCAAACCAAAGTCTCCCACTGGCTAGAAGAAAGAGGTTGGGGACAGTTTGTGTCTACGTTTGAAAGTATATTCGTTATGCGTTGAAAGAAAAAAAAAAGTGGTGTGTAACCCAATTTCTTTTTTTTTTAGAGCACAGAATCTGTGGTGTACGGTTTTTTCAAATCACTTTAGCCGAATTAGTAGAGTATCTACCAAGATCCGTGACAACATATTATGAAAGACGGAGACTTTTAAACGAAATAAGAGCCCTTGTACCGTTAGGAAAACCCAGATTAAACACAACCAATGTAAATTGATTACATACACATAATCAAAAATTAAACACTTTCTTTTTATTAGATTTCAATCAATACAAATTTACAGGATTATGAGGGTCAAGGAGTCGTTACTCCTTTAGATTCTTTAGCAACAAGAGATAGTGGCATGGGCTACCTTTCATCTCCTTCCTCTCCCACCTCTTCCACCAAAAACGCCTATTCTCCAAAAGCCGCTTTCAACAAAATCAAAAACTCTTTTCGTTCTTCTCCTCCCATGATCAGTCCAAGCAGAATCGATTCGCCTGCCATACCTGCAAGGATCTCTTCTACACCCGACAAAATCTCCAAATTCTGGGCTGCCTACAACTACTGGCACCCGCCTCCTCCTCCTCCACCGCCAATTAAAAAATCCCCTCATGCTCGTATCCAAATCACGCGTGATAAAGAGGTGTGGTATAGCCTAAACGTCTCGCATATCCGAGACCCTGTCGCCATCAAAGACCAGATTTTAAAGAGAATGCATTTGGATGGTGATTGTGACCAGTATTATTATTTTCATGAAAACGGTTCTGATCCAGGTATTGATTCCTCTCAAATTACCATTACAACTTGACTAATACACACCCCTTATAAAAAAAAGACTCCCCCATGGACCCACAGGACCTCATGTATTTATGCTCTATTGCAGATCACACTGCCTCTCATCGTGTACTTGTTAGACCCATTTATTCCCTCGCCACGCCTGAACTCGGTAAATCGCCTACCAGTCCATGCACTACCACATCACCTAATTTTAGACCCCTCTGTCGTAAGGCTGCTCGCAGACCGTATAAACAACAACAACAAAAGGGCATACAACTGTCCGACCCACCTCGTGAAAGACCCAGACCTCGTTCCCCTCCTTCGCCGCAAGAGGATGTAGCTCTCTGGGCTGTTGCTCCCAAACAGCCACCTCAATACCAACACACCCAACAGCTGTGGTCCGTCACTCCACCTACTCCTGTAGATACCATCGAATACTGGGGCGAACGACCTCCTGCCGAACTTGTATTCAAGCACATGGAAGACTACTTTGATAGCCAAGACCTTGATAAAGAGGTCGTCATTGAAGAGCCCAACGCCAACAATGCACCTAAACAACGTCTCATCCATACTAAATCCATCCGAATCGTGGCTCGTGAAGCCAGTCGAAAATACACATTGCAACGCAACATGGTGCGACGTAAAAGTACAAAGCTATGGGGTCAAAAAGTTGTTGAAGTGAAAGCACAAAGACCTGCTGCGAGATTACCTTCTGTAAGTGAGCATATACGACTTTCCCATGATACAAGAAATAATACCCAGGAAGTACAATGGATTCGAGGTAAATTAATCGGCAAAGGATCTTTTGGCCGTGTCTACTTGGCCTTTAATGTAGCCACGGGTGAAGTCATTGCTGTGAAACAAGTCGAGATACCAAAAACGGCGTCTGATTTACTGAACGAACATCAACATGATACTGTGAACTCCTTGTACCAAGAAATCATGATGTTACGAGATTTAGACCATGAGAATATTGTTCAGTACCTGGGGTACGGACAAGATGATGCAGAGGGCATGATTAATATCTTTTTAGAGTACGTGTCTGGTGGAAGTGTTGCAAGTCGATTGGCTTTACACGGCGCATTTGATGAGTCCTTGACAAGGTATTTTACAAGACAGATCTGCTCGGGTCTGGAATACTTGCATTCAAAACAAATACTGCATAGAGATATCAAGGCTGCAAATATTTTGGTAGAAGCGGACGGCATATGCAAGATCTCCGATTTCGGGTTGTCCAAGAAAAACGATTATGATGAAGCGTATGACCAAAACTCAAGGATGTCGTTACGTGGCTCCATTTATTGGATGGCGCCAGAGGTGGTGAAAAATGAACCTTATAGTGCTAAAGTAGATATCTGGAGCCTGGGATGTACTGTGATTGAAATGTTGACGGGGCAAAGACCTTGGTTGTCGTTGAACCAAATTGCTGCTTTATACAACGTAAGTTGACGCATCGTGTCTCTCTATTTACAACTAAATACAGATTCTTAAATAGCTTGGAAGGCTGAATACACCGACACTACCAGATAATATATCTGACTATGCTAAAGACTTTCTAGCCCAATGCTTCATCATGTAAGGGGGTAGAATCATGTTTATATATGACTTGTATACTAACGATATAGATACAGTGACCCTACAAAGAGACCCACTGCTGCAGACCTGCTACAACATCCATTTCTAAATCTAGAACAGTCCTTTAACTTTAAGGATTATATGGATAAGGGCAAAATCTAAACAAAAATACCTCCTTAATGTACCACTATTTTTTTTTTTTTTTTTTTTTTTTTTTTTTCATATTTATTTATTAGTGCCAAGTTGTTTTAATTAGACGTTGCCTCCTTTAATTTAACCATCTTTTTGTCTAAAAAAGGAAAAAGGAAAATCACGTCAGAGATCATCATAGCCGTATTACATTTTATTTACAAAAAAATAAACTAATGATTATGCTTAGTGTCTTGATACCCTGTTGACGCATCCCAATTACCCAAAGAAAAATCTTCCACTGATCCCTTTTCAGGTCGGGTCAATGTGAAGTCCTGTTCATCTTCTTTGGGTGTAGCACTTTCTTTACATTTCTCCGCATTAGCTTTTCTACTCTTGGCCAGCATTTTGGAAAAATCAGACCATGGGATGTCGACAAAGGATGTGTTTGACGGTGTTGTCGTACTAGGCTCTTCACTGATTAAGTTGGGGACAGTCTTGATATGTTGCATTAATTTATGTCCAGGGTCCATTTTTAATTAAAAGATGAAAGTGTAAAGGTTTTATTTTTAACAACTCGGCATTTATACCTTATTTTTTTTGCATGATTTGGGTATTGCGTTGGCTAGGTTTCTTGCGTTTCAGTCTAACCCCGCAAAAAAAAAGCGGCGACTGTTATTACCGCATGAAACAAATAGTAATACCGCCGATATAACGCACTGTTGTATCGGGATTCGAACTGCCCTTGGACTAAACAAATAACGATATAGGATCTTATCCCTGGGAGAACCTTTGCAACTAGAATGCTAGCACTAATGCCGTTCGAGAAATCAGACCGTTCGAGACATTAGACCGTTCGAGACATCATACCGTTCGAGACACCAGCAGACCGTTAGAGACACCAGGACCTGAAGCAAATGAACTGTAGTCAGGCAAAGTAGGTTCGAGAGGAGTGAGCAAGGCCATTAGGTTATCGGAAAGATTCATAATGACGTGTTAACCTTGTGCAGATTTTTGAATAGGTTAATATACGCTATATGGTTGACTTTCAGCAAAGTTATCTCGGTGTGAACAATGTAGAAATGTATGAACTCTTTACGATATCAATCATGATCAACTTTATAAACGGTACCCAACAAAGGGCAGCTGTTGAAAATATTACTAGTTTTCTTGTTCATGAATGTCAAAGTGAATTTGTCACGTAAATTTAGGTCCGCACAAGTGGATATGGAGTAACTACGAATGTGTTGCGTCCCCATATTTTTTCAGTTGTACGCTAAATACAGTTTTGTCCCGTGGTGTACGCAAACAAAACATAAATTGTTTTATTCAGTAGATCATACTCATCTGTTGAGCTCTAAACACTTTAAATATGCAAAACAATTTTGACTGAAAGGCCTTCAGAAAGTCACTTTATTTCGATCAATGTATGTCCTCCAAGAAACAACTGAAAAAAACATTAGTTGAATTTTCTGAGGTACGAGATCACATTATAGCAAGGTATACAAATGAAACTCAGGGGAAGAAGCAGACAATCCTGTGGGTTAACAACCTCTTTTCTAAATTTTTTGTAGAACGCATCCATTGCACGACACAATAACAATAAAGTGTGAACGAAGATTAAAAACAGTCTATAACCCAAGATAGGTAACATAGTAATAGAATGAGCTGTTGGAAGATAAATCAAGTAGGGAAATACAATAGAGCCCCGGAGACGAACAAGAGACCGTTTCACTTGATATTAAAGGCAATAGAAGAAAAGCTTGGACCACTGCCATATTTTGATCAATTACTGCAGTTTCCAATACATCAACCTCTGCTGATTTCAATAATTAGAGCAATGATACCAAAGTCGTATGCTATTGCCTATTACTTTAACTCGGTTGTGGTTTAACTAAAGTGGTTTAACAACATACTTATAGCTAGGTTTGACAAGCATTTGTGCATCGTAAAAAAAAACCCCCCCTTACACTCTTATCTATACCCCTTGTCTCAGTTTAAGATTTCTCGTCTTTAAAAAAACAATGCAAATCTGTAGAATACAACATCAGCACCAATGTCTGAGAAATAGAAAAAAATTTCAACTTGGTGAAGAAGGAATTTTTCGCTCACTATCAATCCATCCCCCCCCCCCTCCTCCACAACAATGGCGGTGATAAGATTGAATTAAAGAGGGATTATTTTTTATTCCTTAGGGGATGGACTCGATAACAATAGGGCTTCGTAATTTACTAACGCTATCATTCAATTTTGAGGGTCATGGTATTGTTTTGCAAACAGGTTTTATATTTTATTAATCAAGGAGAAGGTTAATAGTTGTGCAAGGGTTTAGCGCTTAATTGAGAAATCTGGGTAGATCTGATGCTTTCTCCGCTATCATCATCATCGTCATGCAACTTACTGTCGTGATCCAAGCCATGAATCGAAGCGAATTCAAACTTTGGATGTTTATCCCCAGGTTCTGGTGCATCAAACGTTAATTCTGCAGACATATGATCGGCTGTATGAAAGGTCTTGTTTTTCGCGTCTTTCGATTTGCCACCACGGTTCGTTGTAACCTAAAAAAAAATATTAGAAAAAAAAAAGTGCGTGTTTGTGTTTGTGTCATGGTTACCCAGTGTACAACAACGGCATTGATCTGTTCAATAAAAAGTTAGTTATAGAAACAAAAACAAATAAATATCACTTTACTGTAACATCCACGGTACACATGGTCAAACAAACCAGACCTCGTTCATGACCCTGTGTAATCACAACGACTAGTACGTTGGCAAATGAAATCAAGAGCGATACAATGGATGCAACTAGAGTTCGTCGAGCAAGTTTATATAGTCGAGATCGTTTCCAATTTGTTCGAGATGTAAGTCCCACATTCATTAATGGTGACATAAACAGCCAAGTTAAATAAAGGTTAAGAATCTGAGGGGGTTTACAAAAAAAAATGTTAATTTTTGCAAGTTTATGCTGCTTCTGTAATTCTTACAAAATCATATGCCTAAAATGACGGTAGGTGAATAAATATACATATAAAGTATTATATTTATAAAAAAAAACGTACGAGTAAAGGAACACTGGCAATTAATTGTAAACCAATGGTACATTTACCATCGGGCTCGAGATAAATGTTTCGATAGGTCAACTAATGAAATGTAAGCCATAGGGGAAATAAATGTCAATCATGTTGTATTACCATGAGTGCGAAAATGATAACATAGGGGCATAGTAAAACAAGATGGAATCTATAGATACATGTCTTGAGACGTGCAGTTTTTACAGCGGTAACAAGATGAATACGTTCAATCAGCCAAGCATATACCACAATCTTACTGCCAGCGTAAAATAAATCACAGGATAACATGCCTAGTGTGCAAGACGTCATATTATCTAATAGTAGTAATTAATACAGGTAGATATCGTAGTCAATGAAGGGCATACTATTGTTGGTGGATACAATGACGGCTGAAGTGGTTGCGAAGGACCATGAAAGGAAATAGAGCAAGATGACCATGACGCGACCATAGTTGATGGTCTTGAGTTTCTCGCCAAAGGTCTTTGATCCGATAGCTATAGCTAATACGGTGATACAGACCAAGGAGATGAATTCAGATATTATTTCAAGCGCATCAGGCCCCACCACACCAAGACCGACAAACACTGGATCTGGGTACTTGATATCCATTGTATGTATCTTGTCTAAAGAAATAAAAGAAAAAGACGACAAAAAAGGAACAAGGTTGTTTACAGAAATTTATATAAAATTAAAGTTGTCAAACTCCCTAAAAAATATTCTATCTAAACCAGTTGGTGTCCCCATACACACCTACAATTGCCCGCTAAATAGATACTCCTAAAGACAAGAAAAGAAAGGGGGTTTATTTTATTATGTTGACGAAGCAACGGGAGAAATAGAGAGACTACTTCTTTTTAGAGGCCTTTTTTTCCTGTTCTTCCATTCTTAATAAATCTTCCTCAGCTTTCTTTGCTTCCTTTAAACGTTTTTCCTGTTCCTTGGCTTCATTTTCCTTCAACTCTTTAGCCTCTCTTTCTTCCTCGTTCTTTTTACGCGTGAACTCCAATTCCAACATGGCCTTCATATCGGTTTGCATTTGCTTTTGTTTCTCATGTTCCAACATTTGTGCAGCGGTCGAAAAGATGGTTTGTCCCCAACCATCTTTAAACGTATTAGCTTCCATGGCAATCTCTTGAAGTTCGGATGTAATCTCTTGTTCAGCAGCACTGAATTCACGCCACAGGTCATCGCCTATGCTACCTGTCTTCATTAACTGTTGCAAAGCAGGCTTCTCTTGTTGTACTTGCACTAAACGACGCACTGCCTCCATGGCACGACGTAAAAGTGCGGCTCGTAAATGGTGTTCGGGAACGGCAGGCTCACAATTTAATAAAGCAATGTATTCTTCCTTTTGCACATTGATGGGGAACCAAGCTTCAAATGAGGTCATGTCTTTTTTTTAATAGAGAGAAAGTTAGTTCGGGTTGGTACCTTTTTTATAAAGGAAGAAGTGTGCATTATATATTTACTGGTGGCGCGACGGTATACATACGAAAAGGCACTCATGGCAGCAATACAGCCACCAAGATACACGGTAGGTAATAACAATGAACTCATCTAAATAGTTACGTGTGTAAAAAAAGAAAAGAGTAGGGAAAAAGAATGAATTTTTAATAAAAAAAAAATAAAGGGAGTGATGTATTCACCTTTGATTGGCTTATTTAAAAAACAAGTGACTGATGATTAATTTTTTTTTTTTACTCTCCAAGAAGCCATTCAACAATAGCTGTTTCTTCTTGTTCGTCCCACTCATCGTCTTGTAAGAACCATTCTTCGTCACCATCCACTAAACCTTGTTCTTCCTCCACCGGCACAACGGTTTGCTTTTCTTGTGGAGGGTCTGTTTGCACACCTTGATCTATGCCGATACGACGTATCACGACCGACGGCACCTTCTTGGAAGGAATGGTTGATTTTCTTTCGATAGCTGAAGGATCTTGTTGAAGGTACAAGAATCTTTCTCGACGCGGCATATGAGACACGCGCTGATGCGACACATCATCGTCCAGCGAAGATGCACGCTCAAATTTAAGCACCTTATCCAGCACAGCGTTACTATTATTATTGCTTGCATTCAGATACGGTCCTGTTGATCTTGTCTCATTTGTCTTTATTTCGCTCGTCTTTGCTTCGTCCGTCTTTATCTCACCCGTCGAAGCTTCCTTTTCTTGTACTTGTTGTAATAAGTCTTGTTGAATTTGTAATTGTTCCTTCAATTGTTGTTGACGTAACTGTCTTAACACAGATCTTCGATGTGCAGCAGGTGGAATAACATTGATTTGTTCTTCTGGCTTTAAAATATCGTCCCATTGTTTAATCGAGACACTCACTGACCCCACGTTCGACCCACGTTGGCGAATGATATCTTGATGGTATTTATCCGTGGCGTAACTTTCATGCAAGGATCGTCGACGGTTGCCTACCATCGAGGCACGTTTCGCCACCATACTGGAAGGTCTCTCAGGAGATAATGTAGCGGCCTTCTTTCGTGGCACCACCGCACCCACTTCTAAACCTGAGCTATCAAAATGCACTTGTCGATCCAATAGTACTACTGCTACAGGTTCGGCAGTGATATTCACAACATCGTCCTTGGAAGATAGGACCATGGTAGGTGTAGGATCTACCATCGTTTCTTCCTGATCGACATCGAGAGTTGGCATAGGCTCTTCTAAAGCCGAGGCCTCTTCTCTTGCTCTCCTTAAGTTTTCTCGACTCTTTTTACTACTGACACTACTACGACGGAGTACCATGCCATTGAGTGGAATGGATTTGGTGGGTTTAGGAACAGGAGGCTCAATAATGGAGAGCGTATCTGCTGCAGGAGCTGGTGTCAAAATGACGGGAGAAGGTATACTGATGACTGAGGAGATATCGGAAGACAAAGAATCACTACTGCTACGAGACGATGTTGCTGTTGTTGATGTTGATGATGTTGCTGTTTTTGATGTTGCTGTTGTTGATGCTGCTGTTGCTGCTGTTGCTATTGCTGTTGCTGTTGCTTCTGTCGCTTCTGTTGCTGCTACTGTTTCCGTTGCTGCTGCTGCTGCTTTTGTTACGGTCACCGCCGCAGGACTACTTAGTTTTTGTAAAGGAGTAGGAGGAGCTTTTTTAGGCGCCGAGTTGCTTACAGCAGGTGCTGTTGTCACGACACTGGGTGTAGCAATAGGGATCAAAGGAGCTAAAGGTGTCGGAGGAGCTTCACGAGGATTCTCAAAACGGGACTTTTCAGAGACCGAGAAACTCTTTTTGGCAAGTGGAGAAGAAGGAGAAGAGGGTTTTCCATGTGTTATTTTGGGCAATTCAATGGGATCCGTAGAGTTTTTACTCGTGGTGGTTTTTACACTGGCTGTGGTTTTTGCACTGGCTGTGGTTTTGACACTGGAAGTGGTGTTTTGACGTACGAGAGGAGAAGAGGGTCTTGAAGGTATGGCAGATAATCGTGGAGAGGAAGTGGATCTTCGTTCCCAAGTTAAAGGAGATAACTCGTCTTTTGTTTGATCCTTGATTTCAATGGACCTTAATCTGTTTGGGGTTAATGTCACTTTGACAGTTCCTCCTGACTTGATCAGGTCATCAAAATCCATACTGGGAGCATCTGGGTCATAAACTGCAGTTGCTGCAGATGGCATGGGAGAAGCACGTGGTGGTACATCACCACCGCTGAACGAATTCCTGTTGTTTTTAAACAGGTGGAAGGTGGATTTCCTGTTATTGTTCATGGTGTAATTATGACTGCTGTTGTAAGACATGGCAGATTGAGGTCGATCAGGTATGTTGCTTCTACGGTTGTCATCGAAATCAAGATCCATATCGTCAAATGTAATGTCCAAAAAGGAACCTGTTTCCTCTGTATGTGCCGTGTAACAAGAAAGATTAATTCATGCTCCGTTGTGTCACTCTAGATTAATAAACTTACGTTGATCATTATTTATATAACTCTTTCGATTGGGCGGTACACTGGGTGGCGGTAAGTATGAGTTTCGAGCCTTGTTTGTATTTAAATTATATAAACCAGCTCGTTTCTAGAAAAAGTAGGGTATTGAATATTACTTTTCTTGCTGTGCACATTTTTTTTTTTTTTTTTACCTCCATTTTGTCTCTGAGATCCATACGTTGAAAGACGTTGCCCAACTGTATATCATCAATCAAGGCTAAAAAAACCTCCTTGACACGCACATAATCCGTATCCTCATGCTCAGCTGTCATAGCTACAGCGGTCAACAAATACTCTGCAATATGTTCCATCACGGTTGTGACATAAATCGCCACAATGGGTGAGATGGCGACTTTTTCTTTGGCATCATCGATACGTTTATTTCGGATGGATTTCTGTAAATACAATTGATCGTCTTTATCTGCCAAGGTACAATACTCGAAACATTTCTCTCTTAATAAAGGTAAAGCTTCAGCTAATGGGAACTCTGTATCGTCTTCACCTAGATTTCGCATACGTTCATATAGGTCATAATCAATTGACTCTGTTTCGGTAAAGGTCTTGACCTCAAGCTCGGCTTCGACAATTGCATTTTTTCCAAGCGTGGAAGGGAGTAAACCAAACACGATGGATTTGATGTTGGATAGATCGAGGGATAAAGAACAGCTGAGTAGGAGCACGATAAATTCGTCGAGAAATTGGTTAATGGCTTGTAAGGCGTCGGTGGACACTCGAAATGGTCCAATCTCCGAGATGATGGCATTCGCTGCTCGTTGACAAATGTAGTGTTCATCTAGGAAAAAAAGTGTGTTGGTTTATGTGCTGTCAAGTTGGCTATCTCCAATATATATATCTTTTTTTTTTTTTTTTTACCAAGTGTCATTTTTTTTTTCTATGCAAGGCGGGTTTAATGTGAATATAATAAATGAGTGGCTACAATCGCCCTATAATAAAAGCTCACTGCTTAAATTGGCATGCAACAATAAAAGAAAGGGGGACAGGAAGGGGTAGTACCTTAAATTACAAAAAGTTACAAGTCTGAGCTTAAATTGTAGTTGTGACTAGTTTCTCGTGACGAGCGATTTTTTTTTTTTCTGACAGACAATAAGGAATGAAAGTTAAAACGAAAAAAAAGTTTTTTTTTTTTCCTGCCTTTTTGTTCAACCTTAATTTAATAACTATAAGCCATGGCTGCCAGCAACTTGAAAGAAGTGAGTCAAATGTTTGACACTGTCCTCATTTTGGACTTTGGATCGCAATACTCTCACTTGATTACCCGTCGTGTTCGTGAGTTTGGTGTCTACTGTGAACTTTTACCTTGTACTCAAAAGATGGCTGATCTCCATTTCAAGCCTACTGGTATCATTTTATCTGGTTCTCCTTACTCTGTCTACGATACCGATGCTCCTCGTGTTGACCCCGCTGTCTTTGACTACGGTGTCCCCATCTTGGGTATCTGTTACGGTCTTCAAGAAATGACCAACCTTATGGGTGGTAAGGTCGAGAGCTGTGAGCACCGTGAGTACGGTTATGCTATGCTCAACTTGAACAAACACCCTCAAAACCCCATGATGGACGCTCTTTTCAACTCCCTCGATGGTGAAGCCGAGGTCTGGATGTCTCACGGTGATCAAGTCACTGCTGCTGCTCCTGGTTTCGAAGTCATTGGTTATACCAAGACTGCTCCCTTCGCTGCCGTTGCTCATACCGAGAAGCCTTTCTACGGTATCCAATTCCATCCTGAAGTTACTCACACTTCTATCGGTAAGACCGTCTTGAAGAACTTTGTCATTGATATCTGTAAGTGTGATGCCTCTTGGACCATGGAATCATTCATTGACAAGGAAATTGCTCGTATTCGTGCTCTTGTCGGTCCTACCGGTCGTGTCATTGGTGCTGTCTCAGGTGGTGTTGATTCCACCGTTGCTGCTAAATTAATGCACGAAGCTATTGGAGATCGTTTCCATGGTATCCTCGTCGATAACGGTGTCATGCGTTTGAACGAATGTGCCAATGTCAAGAAGATGTTGGTTGACAAGATGGGTATTAACCTCAAGATTGCTGATGCCTCCGACTTGTTTTTGGACCGTCTTGCTGGTGTCACTGACCCCGAGAGAAAGAGAAAGATTATTGGTAACACCTTTATCGAGGTGTTTGAAGCTGAGGCTGCTATCATTGACAAGGAATGTGGTGGAGAGATTGAATACTTGTTGCAAGGTACTTTATACCCTGATGTCATTGAATCCATCTCCTTCAAGGGTCCCTCCGCTACTATCAAGACCCATCATAACGTTGGTGGTCTTTTAGCCGATATGAAGCTCAAGTTGATCGAGCCTCTTCGTGAACTCTTCAAGGATGAAGTACGTAAGTTAGGTTCTCTTTTGGGTCTTGACGATGAATTGGTTTGGCGTCATCCTTTCCCTGGACCAGGTATTGCTATCCGTGTCCTTGGTGAAGTCACCCGTGAACAAGTCCAAATTGCTCGTTTAGCTGATAACATTTACATTGAGGAAATTAAGAAGGGTGGTTACTACCGTCAAATCTCTCAAGCTTATGCTGCTTTATTGCCTATCAAGGCTGTCGGTGTTATGGGTGACAAGCGTACCTACGAACAAGTCATTGCTTTGAGAGCTGTTGAAACTACTGATTTCATGACTGCTGATGTTATGATCGGTGCTGAATGGTTCTTGACCTTGAAGCGTATTTCTTCTAGAATCATTAACGAAGTCAAGGGTGTTAACCGTGTTGTGTATGATATTAGTTCCAAGCCTCCTGCTACTATTGAATGGGAGTAAAAAAAATCACCCCTTCTTTTTGTTTAAAAATTGTATAGAAATAAATAAATAAAAAATAATAATATGTACGTGTATAGTCCCAGGATAGACCACTCTTCCAATGTCTGCGCTAGACATTATTTAATATAACTCGCACTTTTAAGAAATTACAAAAAAATCTGAATGCATATATACCGTCTTGACAGTAAAAAAAATTGAGTTTAACATCGCCAGGTCCTTTCTATATAGGTTAACATCTAAAATTTCATTTGCTCTATATTTATGGGTGACTATATCTTGTTATCTGTACCAAGAACAAAAGATGAGCATCATAATCCTCTTTCTAAAATACAAGATCCATTGATAGATCATCATTTGCTCCAAACCAGCAACGTTGTTAAAGCACTGAAATGAATTTTTATAGTTTTTAAAGTATAATCGTACTTGCCGATTTGTTTATTATTAAAAAGCAGAAATACTAGGGATTTCAAATAATAGGCTCTCCTGGAGTTACAACAATATTTGGTTGATCATTCAAGACTTTGATTGCTACTGTCAATTTATCCTCCTTGACCATAACGTAATCGGTATCATACGTACTAACGACAAATACAGGGATATTCACATCCTTGAGGGGGGACACAATTCTAGCAAGAATACCAACAAGACCGAAATCCATTTGAGCGTCTACTTGTAACATGCGCCAGCCATCTTCTGTCTTTTTGGGTGCATCAGTTAATTTAAATTCACTGGGTAAAATAATTGACAGCTCGGACTTGGTCTTGGAGATGGTATACCATGGCGAATTCAAGATTTTGGGAGAAACCTGCTGATCGCGATCATATTGATGGACTGAAAATCCTTCGGGCAAGAACTTGAGTTGAATTGTAGACATGTTTATGAAGAAAACCCAAATAAAAATAAATAAAAATTGCGCTTTAAAATGTTCCGAATTTGACGTCGTTTTACGTAAAAAGTTTAATGACACATTAAATGTTTGTATAACGTGACGCCTATTTTTACTTAGCGTTATGTGATAAAAAGGTTTTAGGTTCGAAGCATATGTCACCTTGCCTAGTGCACTGTTAGTACCCCCCCCCTTTTTTTTCAAAAGATATCTCTTGCGTAAGGGAAATAGTCATTATCGCACACTATTTTAATTCGCACCGGATTTTATGTTACTTGTACTTGCATACGCTACATTACTGCTCATAGACAACCAACCTTTGTGCTTTTTTTTTGCCGTAGCATTCCTAATATGCGGTACTCCCAAGCAGCTTTTTTTCTTTTTCTGAAAATGTGATTTCAGGTAAAGGCCGTTTTTCCTTTGTTCATTTCCTTATTCATAGGCCAGATTAGCCTATCTCGTTTCCACTACGAATTATATAATGACCAGCTTGATAGATTTATTCAAACTTCCTTCCATGCCAACAGAACCCCAGTATTGTTTGCCAAAGACAATTTGATAATTATTGGGCCAAAAGAACAGCCAATCTATCATTATTCAAGAAAGTTGTCTTGTTTGGTGTAAAATAGATTATTTTAGTTTTACATGCTATATTTGTAAATTACTGTAGATGACGAGAAAAATATCCTGTGCGTGTGTTCTTGATCGAAATGGAACTTGTGTATCTGAATTCAAAGAAAAAAAAAATCTGCTTGAGAACACCTAATACAAGTCAGCGCAAATTCAATCAGTCACTTGAATTTACACAAACAAAAAAAGTTGCTTTTACTTCTACCGTTTATCTGTTTTACTAAAAAGCTAATATAAAAAGTGTCATGTATTCATATCCGCCCGAATATTTGCTTCACCCTGTTCCTGTTTTAGCTTTATATGGTCTAACAAATGCAGATGAAACTTCCTTACTTGTCGATGTTGAACCTACAGAAACAATAAGCTCACCATCTCGAAAAGACCCAACTTCAAGATCGGGACTTGGTAATGCTTTATTAAGCGTTTTTACAAACAAGCCGGAATATACCTTGTATGAAGCAACCAGGTACATTTCTACCAGTCAATCTCCTCCTTTTAGAGTCATTACTGTTTCCAAGGTATAGAGTACAAAAACATTCTGTCTAAAAAACGCGTCTTAATATTTCTCTTTACAGGATTATGCATTACCTCAAAAAAAACAAGCAGCAGCACCTAACTTACCAGCACCCCATTCAAAACTATCACCCTTATCACCTGATTCGCCATTATACCCTGATGGTGTTATGACGCCGCTTTGGGTAAAAAAGCACCTTTACTCACCTAGTGTTGTAGTCGGTTTTTACGATTTATGGGAATGGCAGTCAGAACCTGGAAGCACGCCTCGACCTAAACGTGAAACGGGTCCTTTAGCTTCACAAGTTTTGTTTGACCCTGCCGAAAGAGAGCACGACCACAACTTATCCACCGAAATAAATGCAAGACGGTAAAACGAAACCAATATATAATTATATTTGCATGCTTACTTTTTGTATTTAGCAAATACTTTCAAGACAAAGGCATCAAATTTGCTGTAGTTATTATTCTAAAACAGAGATACACAGGTAAAAAAAAAAAAAAAAAAAAAAAAAAAAAAAAGATATCAAAAATGTGATTTTAATCCCGGGACTATCATAGATCAAGCAACCGAAGAAAGATTGTCATCTATTCGAAAGCAATGTGGGTTGGATGTCAAGAACTCGTTCTTTACAGTAGCACCCGGTTCATCCACCGAAATTCAAGATTTCGTTAATAATCTCTATCGAGCTCTGTACGAACCAGCTATCCAGTTTTACAATAATCGTTTAAAGAAGATCCGTAAAAAGAAATCAAAACTTCCATCACCATCCATGGTACCTCGAATTATGCCAGACCTTTCATCCACTGAACCTCAACCATTGTCCATCACCGGTTGGATGCTTCGATACGATCTTAAAGCGGCTTTTTTTCAAGAGGCCAAGCAAGAGATTGATGGTGCACTCAAGTAAGTTACATGGTTTTTAAGAGATTGTGTATCACTAAAGACCCCGATTTTTATTAGGTCTTATGAAACGGCATACCACATCATTTCAGATATGCTAGCACCTACATCCTCGATCACTATGAACCATGTAAGTTTACAAATACACGGAAAAAGATGGACGGAAGCTCGCGCTTTAGCAGATTGTATTAGTGTCAAAATATGCAAATTCCATCTTTACATGAACGACCCGACTGCGGCCTTGGGTCAACTCAACGGACATTTACACATGTTTCAGTCTTATTCTCCTACATGGGGTATGGGTGAGCAAACGTTTGGATATTGGGCATGGTTATCTCAGCAGTAAGTCTATTTATCTCATCTCAATCATATATTCAAGTTTATTTTTTTTAGGTACCGAGTTTTTGCAGATGTCATTGACGCAGCTATTCATGCGGGATATAAAGTCCCTGTCCCTACTGCTTATTTAACATCAGCAAGCGGCACGCCGGGAAGCCCTTTATTAGGTAACGTACCAGGTAGTATCACTAACACCAGTGGATGCAACCCAGGTGCCATCCTACAGCACCCAGGATTCTATTACCATTTAGCGGCCATGTGTTGTGCTGAGCGACGTCGTCGATTCCTTGAGCTTGAGAGATCCGATCCAGCGTCTTCTACCTCTTTCACCGCAGAGAAATCCATCGATCACTCCAGCTTAACCATCGAGCTTTTAACCAAGAGTTACGAGCAGTTTAAGCGCTACCGTAATGGGCGTATGACGCTTTATTTAGCAGCAGAAATTGCAGGCACTTATTACGAGACAGGGAAATTCGAAATGGCTATCAAGTTTTTTGAGCGTATTGGAAAGACATACCGTAAAGAGAAATGGGACATGGTATTAACCTCCATTTTGAGATGGTCGTTACGATGCGCAAAAGAATTAGGGTCTTGGGAAAGAGCTATTGAATGCTTGGTTGAACTCTTGTCGGATAATTTACCTATGGCCGAGAATAAACGCATTGATATTCAAAAGGAATTGTTTGATATTATGACCTTGCATCCCGCTGCAAATGCCGAAGATCATCCACCGCTCCTGATTCAGATGGATCAAATCAACGCGTTTGCTTCATGTCATGTTCAAATCAAGAAGCCCACGAATTTTGTTGGGGCACCTGTTGAATACCAAATCACGCTTAAAACAGATAAAACGTCTCCTCCCACAGCTTTCCGATTTAATACTGTTAAAGTCATGTTCAACGATCCTCAATACAACGTTGTCTTGAAAGATAATGGTTTGGAAACAGAGCCCAAGCACATTGAATTGATTGATTTTTCCAAGAACTTGATAAAAGTATCGGAGAAAGGTGATTATCTTGATTGGCATTCAGCGGCATCTGACCTTCGCGTATGCAAAAATCAAACCAAGATGTTTCAAGGTTCTGTTATCCCGCGTGATTGTGGTGAGCTCAAAATTATTGGCATCTCGCTCAATTTAACTACACCCCGTTGGCAAGTGGAGCTTAATTATGCGCTGGATAAAAATCAGGAAGATCAACCTGTTACACGAAGAAAATGGCTGGAAGTTTCGTCAGGTAAAGCTTCTCCATTATATTCATCTAAGCATGACTAATGACCTTTTTTTCAAAAAAAAAAAAAAAACTAAACAGGCCAGCATCCGGTATTCAAGATCATTGAAGGTCGTGGGTATCTTTCATCTGCAAAGTAAGTATACTTTGAAGTATAAAAATGCTTTAAAAACTCACCTTGTTACACAGTATTATGCAAAAGCTTCCAAGTGTAGATTTAAAATTTGATCACGCAGCGCCTGCACTTTTAGACGAACTTTTCAAGCTTGATGTAATCATAACCAGCACAGAAACAGAGCTTATTGAAGCAACCCTTTGTGCAGATATTAAAAATTCGGAAGGAGCAGGTAAGAGTCTTGTCATGTACAATACTGAATCCCGCCCCCATCTTTATCAACTTGTTTTCTGCTAGTTGTTGAAGATTATATTGCCTTTACTATGGACGATGATAACGAAGATATCGGTGCAGTCAAGGAAACAAGTGTAGGTGAGATTGAACCCGGCCAATCTGTCACCAAATCCATATATCTCCATGGTGGAAATGTAACAGGGTCAAGATTAATTAATATTACTGCAAGTATATATGCACTGTTTCCAAAAACCGCTTTTTTTAACATTGTTGCATAGGTTAAATACTCGATTGTTGGTAAAGATGCTTCTCTACCCGTCGAAAAATCAGAATCGCTTCGTATTCCTTTCATCACGCCATTTGATGCCAACTTTGAGCTATGTGCACAGAGCGAAAAACTTGAAGCTTCCATATCACCCGACTTAGAAAAATCCGAACGATGGCTTATGGTGGCAGCCATACGTTGTTTTTCAACCTGGGATTTGGATATTAAGAATGCCCAGTTGCAAACAGAAGAACTGTCTGATAATTGTACCTCATTATCCTTAATTTCCAGCATGGATGATTTTGATAACCAACGTAAGCCAATCGTGTGTAATTATTTTTAAAACAGTTTATTCATGCCCACCCCACCCCCTTTTTTTTCATATATATTGTATATAGAATGGAAGACAGGGCACGTTTATAATGCCAACTACTTGTTTAGACTGACCACAACGGATATCACAGAAGCACCATCCGCTATTCCTGCTGGTACAATTGAGATTACTTGGAAGAGGTAAATAAGGAGCTTTTTATGAGTTATTTTTTGCTGATTGTTTACATAGATCGGGGAGCCATGAAAAATACTACAAGTCAGCGATTCGTTTACCTACAATTCAATTCCAAAAGCAAGGCCTCGTAGTATTAGCAGGTACCTATCCTCATTTCTATCGACTAATTCCCTGTTATTAAAAAAAAATTAATAGAAACTCCTTCCGAGATGTACCTTGGTGAACCTTTTACACTTTCATTTACTATTTACAACCCAACGGAATATTTAGCTGAATACACGGCATCTGTAGAACTTAGTGAGGCATTTGTGTTCTCAGGCTATAAACAACTCAAGGGTCGCGTCTTGCCTCTTTCTAGAATAGCGTACCAATATACATGCTACCCTTTACTAGCTGGTAAGGTCAAGCTGCCTCGTCTTAAAGTCATGGCGTCCCAACAACAAAGCGCCGAAAGGGAGGTGCCCGTGGAGGTCGTTGGTACTGGTGTATCCATCGCTTTAGACAATGATTTACAGCCAAGGCAATCCAATATATCAGAAGCAAACTTACCCATATTGGCCTTTGTCAATGCTAAACGAAAGTTTTAACATAATAAAGAGATTAACATAGCGACATATACAACGGGTAAACCATTGTCAGTAATTAAGCGCGGGATATTTTAGATCTATTTCTTAAAAAACTCATTTGAAGCACAGATGGTATATGATGTATTTGGGTTAACATGATGGTGCTAAATCTAAAAATCCGCATCATTATCACAAAATTTTAGAAGTATAAAGCATTACTACGTATGCGACTTTTCTTAAAAGGGATGTGTTTGAAAATGAAATAGTAGCCTGAATGACAACCAATAGGTATTCTGGTGGATCTTCTGGGCTTTGATTGTTCCACACTTGGCACATCAGCCAAATTTTAAATAATGTGTTTCTTGTGTTTTTTTTTTGTTTGCTTCGATCAGTTTATTAGAAACTTTTATTAGGTCAAAATGATAATATTCTCATATACCTTTTAACTCGATAATAAATATTTTTTGATTCTGTAGAATTATAGGTTCGATATATTCAAATACATAATATAATGTTCAATATTACTTATACTTTTTTTAGTTTTTTCAAAGTACCACCAGAATGAAATTCGGAGCCGAGATTAATTCAAGAACAAAAGAGCCTTGGAAAAGTTCCTATATTCAATACGATATTCTTAAATCCAAATTGAAGCAGGATTCATGGTCTGAACAAGATAAATCAGACTTCGCGGCTCTCATCGAAGCTGAGCTAGCAAAGGTGTACAAGTTTGTTCAAATACGACTACAAGATTTGTTAACTCGCACTGATTACTGCGACTCTGTGCTCAAAGAATATAAAGACTTGCCGACTATTCAACCGAATACTTACGATTCTGTAGCTGACAGCTTGGCTGAAATTCTTATTGATGTTGACGATCTGGCCAAGTTTCATGAACTCAATTTATCCGGATTTGATAAGATTGTCAAGAAACATGATAAATGGCTTGCTGGAGGCAACCTCAAAACTCAATACTATGGCTCCATGTTAGAGACGTATCCATTAGATAAACAACGCTTTGATGTATTAATTGTTCGCATCTCAAAAATGCATGATATATGTCGTCTCTCTGGAAATGCAAGATCAACAAGTGCGTATAGTCAAGGTGGCGACCAAACTGCTTTTGAAAGAGCTACAAACAAATACTGGGTTCATCCTGATCATATCACAGAAGTAAAGGCCATGATACTTTTGCATCTTCCCGTGCACGTGTTTAACCAAAAGAAGGATTACGAATATACGGATGCCGCTGTTTCCAGTGTTTACTACGACAATGAAGATTTCGAGCTATATCAAGAAAGATTAGAACGAAGCAAAGGTGCTGAGGCAATTCGAATTCGATGGTATGGTCAAAGCAACGAGCTCAACGATGACGTTTACATTGAACGGAAAACCCATCATGCTGCTTGGTTGGATGATAAATCTGTCAAGGACCGCTTCAGATTGAAAGAAAGTCAAGTCAATGCTTTTATTGATGGTTCTTATTCAGCAGATGACTTTAAAAAAGAACTGGAGAAGAAGGGAAAAATGGATCCGATATCTATTGAAGACAAGCATTTTGTTTGCAAAGGCATTCAAGAGTCTATCAAACAAAAAGGTCTCAAACCTATGTGTCGTGTATTTTACAACCGTACCGCGTTCCAGTTTCCTGGGGATCAACGTTTAAGAATTAGTCTAGATTCCAACCTGAGCTTTATTCGTGAGGATCATTTGGATGGAACAGCAAGACGTCAACTCTCTGGTAAATTTAATTGGAGAAGACCAGATATTGGTATAGATCACCCATTTCGTAATCTGAAGGACTCAGATATCTTGCGATTTCCTTACGCCATTCTTGAGACAAAGATACAAAGTCACTTAGGTCAAACAATTCCGTTATGGCTCTCTGATTTATTGGATAGTCATCTGGTTCATGAAGTTCCTCGTTTTTCAAAATACATACATGGTGCAAGTCAGTTATTCAACAGCAAGGTATACACAAAGCCGTATTGGTTAGAAGCGCTTCAACAAGATATCAGAAAACCTTTTACTCTCAACGTGGGTCTCTCCAGATCTCAAAGTTTTAAGCCCTTGTTCAATGGACGTCATCGAAGGTCAGTTGCATATGATACAATGGATGAACCAACAAAAACAAAAGAAGATGAACCCACTAAAAGACACCAGCAATTTGATAAATTATTTTCACCTTTCCGTTCTCGTCCAAACAACAAACAAAAGTCAGATATCCCGTATTTGTCCATCAATCTATCAAATAATCCAATTCCACCCAGTAAAGATAAGAAATCAAGTGATTTGATTTCCAAATTTTGGTCCGTCAACAAGTTTTCAGATGGTGTGAAAAATACCAATTCTGATTTTTCAAGGAGAAGAAAGGGTGGATTCAAGATGGATCCTAAAGCATTTTTTGCTAATGAGCGTACCTTTATGTCTTGGTTGCAATTCTGTGCTTTACTATTGACCATTTCCTTGAATTTATTAAATTACGGTGATAGAATATCTAGACTTGTTGGAGCCTTCTTTATTTGCATATCGGCATTAATTTCATTGTAAGTAAGCCGCTTTTATAAATATGCCCATCTAATCATCATCTATTGTATAGTTATTCTTTAGCAAGATTTCAATTGAGAGCCTACCAAATGAGAACGGGCCGCTCCTTAGCAAACATGGAAGATCTTGTAGGCCCAGCTGTCTTGTGTGTGCTACTTGTTACTGCTTTAGGTGTCAACTTTTACCTCAGAGCTCCCTTGATATTTTCGACAAATGATATAACCGTAAACAACCCCACTAAATAGTATAACCATCATATTGTAAACTTATTTTGTTATTTATTTAAAATTCATTATTCAAATCATTATTATTTCCATAGAATAAAAACTCATGCTCAGAAACAATACATGTGTTTGTAAAATGACTTTTGCTTGATAAGTGATCTAGGCTAGAATAAAAAAAATTGAATGTATCACTGATAGTCCTTTTAATAATCAACTTATGATTAACGAATTTACTTCAAAAGATAATAAATGCAGTTCTACAGATATAATCTGCTTTTATGATTATAGTATAACTTTACATTTGCTTCCAAGAACTTTTTTTGTCAAATCTGCGTTGCATTTGCATAGACTTCTGAATTCTCAAAGATGAAATTTCTTCAATATTTACTTTTCAATGCTGAAAGGTATTCAAAAAAAAAAAAAAAAAAAAAAAAAAAAGTGATTATTTGGCAGTGGATAGCAGACTGTACCGTCAATTATTTCATGTAATCAGTATTTCCTGGTTAATAAACTGATCAATTAAATAAATACAATGATTAATCTACCTTCAAAGGAAAGTACTTGATTCGCGTGAGACGTATTCCTACAAGAATTATGATTGAGTCCCGCATGACTGATCGCATTAAATGTCTCCTATTTATTCCTTGCTGATGTTAATGATTATAGCATCCCCCCCCCCTTTTATACGAAAACAGCTGATCTATCATATTCTGTCGCTATATATAATATCTAATCCAAACATCTGTAGAACCCATTATCTTATCTTTGTTTTGTCTATAAATATGCTTATAAAACAATTGCTCCAAACAACCTCTCACTTTGGTAAATACCAACAATTAAAAATGGCATATGCAGGGTATACACATGCCGCATTTAGCAACCAAAGCGCAAGATGGATATCACAAAATAAGACACTCCACCAGAACATAGAAAATCAACAACACGATGAATTTGTGTTATTACATCAACAGAGTCATGCAGCTACTGATGATAATTCTTTAAACTGTTACATTTGCAAACAGTTGTTTACAACATCGATGTTTCCATTATCTGTCAGAGCGAAAAGAATGCTGAAAAATGGAGCATGTGTGTGTTTAGGGTGTAGAAGGCAACTACCTTTTTACAGTAATAAAACATGGAAATTAATGCCGTAGTTACTAGGTTTTTTGGTTCAAATATCGATAATAAAACAGTCGTATCGACAATGATAAAATTACTACTTTCATTGCCCCAAAATGGCGAGAGTCAGTATGATGATGTAATTCAGCCTGCCATCTTACAGCACTCAGATTGTTTTCAACAGTGGACCCCGAAATCTTTTCCAATTGAGAGATTTCTGCAAAGGTCAAGGGAACACATGATACAAAGGTGTGTTAGGCAAAATACAAAGTGGATGTTGAACGAAAAACATGCAAATCTTTACTGCAATTGTGAAGTACCTACGCATAATGAGCTAATGGATATCATCATAAAAGCCAACAGTAGGTGTTCCCTCAGCGGTATTTTTGGTACCTGGGGATATACAAACGGTTCCAGCTTGTTTAAGTTGACTTTTGACCATATTGAACCTATATCCAAAAACGGGACTTACAGAAAAGACAACCTACAAGCCGCACTTAATCCAATCAACCAACTGAAAGGCAATGATAGCGATTCTGAGGTAACAAGATTTTTGGCTGGCTTCAGAAACAATTATCGTTATAAATGCAACTGTTCTGGTAAAAGAGATAATATATTACATGTAAACTATGCATAGTTTAGTAAATAAAAGATAATGATAAATCTTTGGCAATAAATGTAGAACAAATCTTTATTAATAATTAAAGCTCTTGGACATTTTCCTCAGAAATGGCACTTTGAGGACCACCAGACATACGTGTCCAGACATAATCTTGAGCGATTGAAGTAACAGACATACGGATAATATCAACCATTTTATCCTCTACCCATTCATTTTCTTCATAAGGAATATCTAACCAGCTTAAAGACAAAGATTGAGAATAGGTTTTGAACTTGAGATTATGTCTGGGATCGACCATTAGAATAATAAATGAAAGTTGATGTGTTTCTATATCATCTTCGTCAATGGGTGCCATAATCATTTTCACGGGTTGGATTGCCATAAATACAGGGCAATTGATGACAGGTACGGCCCCAGATTGAGGGTTGTAAGATTCCTTCTTCTCGTCGCTATCAGGTTTAAAGTGCTGTTTGATAAGGTGATCAATGTTTGCCTTTGCAAGCTTTGTGCCATCGACCAACGAGTCGCACATATTCAAGTCACGATGAGAGGGATCTGCTGCTTTTTTACCTTCACTATCTGGATTACGAACGACGACTTGTCCTCTCTCTGTATGCTCCATGACTCGTGCGAAAGCACGGTATACCAATGCTTCCAATCCTGTATATCCGACCATATCATAAGCTAACCATACCTCCACAAGTTCATGTTCTGAAATGGGAGGTGCAACTGTTTCCAAAAAAGTTGTTGTTAAATTCTTTAATCCAGTACCTTTTTAAAAAAAAAGTGTTAATAGCATTGGTCTGAATAAATGAAAGCGACAATACCTAGTTTCTCGATGTTTTCCTTGTTCACAAGATTCTGCAAGGTTTTAACACGGCTTTCCAACAACTTAGAAGCTGAATCAGAACCAACGGAACGATTGATTTGATCAGTGGTAGTTTTTACAGCCGCACTTGCTTGACTCCAAAAACTGTTTCCCCACGACTTCCAGCCAACATCGTTATTCTCTTGCTCTTGTGGCGTCAGCGCTTCTGGTTTGTGTTCTCTGGGCTCAAAGTTTTTTGCAGATGATGTAGCCAATGTGTTTGTAGCTTGTTGAGGTGTTTTATTGGTATCTGTTTCCTTTTTATCAATGGTTTGTTCTTCAGTTGGGTAATTAGAAATTTCATCTAGGAACGACATAATATCATTAGGATCAGCAGGTCCTCCAGTACTACTCTCATCTGTTTCATGGTTCTGGGAGTCGGGTAAATTCAAAGATTCCAAAAACTCTTCAGCTTCTGAAAGGCTAGTTTTGTTTTCAGTTTTATCAGCCATTATGGTAAATGGTTATACTTGTACATGAAAATAAAAAGAATGTAATTGGATTGCTGCACCTTTAAAGTCAGCAAAAAAATACAAAACTGAGGTCTTTTTCTATACGATCAAAAGATTTTTTGACGTTTTCTTCCAATACTTCTCATGCTACAGGGTCTGTTGTAATAATCTGAACGTCAGATCCAATTATAATGCATTATATTTCTGTTGCTTGCTGGTGGCCATCTCTTGCTACACCGGTTTGTCACATATAAAGAAGGAAGTTGTACACTACATGTATGCAGTCCCATTGGATATTCTATTCAACAACAGAAAAGAAAAAGGGATACTAATAGTATAAACATTATGTATGTGATTTTCTTTAAGATTATAAATGCCTTAAAGCTAATAGTTGTAACAAAGTAAAAAGGAGATGACTGAAGTATAGTAAACTAATATGTACAACGATACATCGTTGTCTGTAATTGATCAATAATTTAACATTCACTTGTCACTTGAAATAAAGTACGGACCCGACCTAGAGGGAAACAATAAACATCTAAAGTTCAAATTTATTTATGTGGTGGCGGTTACAACACCTGGATAAAGCCTTGCTTTAGCTTGCGAGCGCGAAAACCATTTGTTATAATCCAGTTGCATTAATAATACGTCAAGTCTCCCACTCGCTTTGGTTTCAGGTTGTTGAGAAGATGCTAGAGTAAAGAACAATTCTGTAGACGCACTGAATTTCTGTGGGCAAAAGTTAGTCTTCGAAATATAAAATTATGTATGGATTTGCACCTCTTCTAAATCTTTAACATCTTGCATCCATGAGAAATCAGTAGATGATTTGGTCCATTGGGTAACAATTTCAGCTGCAGTTTTCGCCGTCGTTCTGCGTCTTTTACTTCTTCTCCATTCGCCATCCTCTGATATCCGCTCCATTAGTTCACAGAAACCTACACATATCTTTAAAATATTATGCACGGTTTCTACGCAATCTGTAGAAGTTAATAAACATCCACGCATTGTATTGTTCAGGAAACGTTCGTGGGCTTCTTGAATCTCCTCAAAATCTAATTTGGCTTTTGGTTGAAATGATCTGCGTTTTGCTGCTGTCGCTGATATTGTTTCTGAACTCGAGAGTGTAGTCGTGTCAATTAACTGCTGGTAATGAGATGCAATGATATGTGTCTAAACCAAAAAGTTAATATGAGGCAGTCATTGTCAATTATAACGTACCTGAATATGATTCCATAATGTATCAACCCAAAACAACATAAGGGATCTTAATCTCCAGACTAGCCGCTCCTGATATCCGTCATCATTATCTTCAAACCGGGTAGTATTCTTTTTATTGTTTTGATGGCGGTGGTTCGACACCGGGCTGTCTTCTGGTGTGTTGATATCTCCCGCGCGAAGAATTTTCCACAAGTTATTCAACAACATTTGGGTATTCTTTAAACTGATCAAGAACGACCACAAATTACTATAGCTCTTTAAATCAGATTCTCCCAAGAAAAGATCGATTGGCCACTCCAAATCATATGACAATACAATACGAACGTCCACAAGCAGCAGGTCGGAAAAAGGATATACATGCGCATTATCATCAACTAGTAGCAAACTAAATCTATTTAATTTATCTTCTGCATCCGTACCGATCGATGCTTTTCCCATCAAAGCATTCAATTCTTGATGTCTAAAAAGTAACTCTGTTTTACTAAGACTTCTACTTGTTGATGACAGTTTATCTTCGGCTATTGTTGCTTTGGCAGCCTTATTTCTTGAGGATGTTTTCAATAATGACCTCTTACGCCATAACGTACACTCTTCGATAAAATTAGCAGCGAAGTCACCATAGTCCAACAAGAACAAGTGTCTAAATGTATTCAGGTATCTATGCAATCCATGATCCCCTACTAATACTTGTGAGAACAGCCAATCCGCAGTTGATCGTCTCACCTCATTAACAATCCTTTTTAGTTCTTGTGGGTATCTAATCGACGACGAAGGTACATTATTTTCTGACTTATTGGAGGAATGCAATCTGATCAATAGCTGCAAGTGTTTTTTCTTCATGTCATTTGGTATTAATATCGTACCCATTTCATTTACTGTTGCGATTGCTTTCCCCACAAATAATATTGGCTCGACTACTGAACGAGGTAAATGTAAAGGGATCCTTTCGTAGCAAATAACATAGAGTCGATTCCAACCCGTCCTGACGGCTAGCGGATTGTTGTTGTTTTCGGTCGCATAGGGAATGATAAAAAATTCGTTATCGGGATCAGCCCACTGTCCATATACCATCCAAGCAGTAAGCTGTCTGTATAGCACATCGTATAGTTTTACCATCATCTTTTCTATTTCATTTCGAAACTCCAGTACACCGGTCTTGGCCTGGACCATCAGTAAATCAAAGAGTTTACAGCCATGATATTTCTCTGGTTTTTGTTGCAATATTTGAAGAAATTTCCACAAGGCCGGTAAAAGAACTTCCCAACGACTCAAACTGGCTGTTAACATGGATAAAGGATATACGTTTGAGCCCGATTCGTCCTCCTTACTCAATATGCGACTCTCCATGTCCAAAATATCTTGTTTGTATTCAAGCATCGTTGATTCAATTGATGTCACAAGAGCTTGTACATATGCACCATGGGGTTGTTCTTTATTTTTGGATCTAGACTCTTTCACGGTGGTGATGAATTGATTGATTTTAAAATACTGCCAGCCCAATCGCCCTAATCTATTTAAAGAATCGCGTTCTGTTGAGTGAAGTAAGGGAAAATTCGCAGGGATAGAAAATGTAGACGAATCTTCTGCTGAAGGAAATGGTACAAAGACATCACCCGAGTATCCCATCAGTACAAATAATAATTCGTGTAGCATGTTTTTTCAAATTGTAATAAAAGACGGGTAAAGAGAAAGTTTGATTAGGGAAGGGGTTTGAACCAAATTCTTTGTTTATTGTTTGCTGATAGGAGGGGAATGCCAAAAAGGACAGTTCCGTATTATTTTATACTACTTGTTCATGTTGATGTTGCTTGTTAACCGCTGGATTGAATATATATTATTATTTTAAACCGCTTACTGCTACACTTACGATTGCATCTGATACTGAACTAGTACATAACCTGCCACATGTAAAGCAGATATTATACTTTCTTTAAATCAGCTGTAGCTGAATGGGTGGTGATGGAAATTAAGTACTGTAAGTAAAGATCATCAGTAACTTTTCTCTTAATAATTTACTTATACTGTGAATACGGCATTAATATTGATATACACAAACTCCCACACTATGATCTCTTGGTCAATGTTTATTTCGTGGTACGCTGGCATAGTGCATCTTGTTGTTTTACTGTAGATACCACTATTATTGAGACACCATTTTATGCAAAGTATCGAGTAGCCAAACATCTACACTCGTATAGGTGTGAAGGACAACATATACATTTCATATATCTAGGGGGGTGGGAGAACTTTAAATTTGCAAAAAGCTCACAAGATGTTACATGTTATTTCTGTGGCAATGCGATCTTTTTAACCAATGGATTTGAATTCAAGCAGATAAATATCGCAAATTGACAAACACACGCAGTTGTAAAATGCAGCCCAAATAATAGGGTGTACCGCGGATCATGTTAAAACAAGACTGATTGCTCCAAAAACGATGCATAGATTATAATTAAAACAATGCAGGCAAAATGTGGTTATAATATCATCACCAGGTTCAACCACTCTCTTTTTAGTCATTCCGTAATAAAAATAACTTTCCCTCTACATTTTGTTACAAGCTAATTATTATGCCATCCTCAAAACCAGGATGCATATACAAGACCATTCCACCAAATCTGTGACGACGGAAGTCGATATTCATCACATAGTGAAACATGAGATGTTTTTTTTATAGATGCGTTCCCATCTCATGATGACAGTGTTTGTAGGTGACAGCAATATGGCGAAAGCCAAAACAATATTTGAGACCTTTAAAATGTTATTGCCTCAAGTTGGTGTACAAAGAAGGGAAAAGGGGGTACAAGAAATATGTCAAATGTGACTGTAATCAAATAGCTCGTACTTAACAAATGAGGTAATTTTGCGGCAATTTTGCTTCAATGCACGTTATCCCCCTCATTCTTTTCAGCCACTATATAAATAAGGATCTTCAAAAAAAGTTATAAAATACCCAAGCTTCTTACCCATTTTTTTCTACTTTCTTTTTTCTGTTCTTTTTTTTTTTTATTTGTCTTGATGCCGTACCAAACTGCTGCTGCGCCATCTGGAGAACCAATCAAAATGTCAATCTCCGAAAGAAGAGCTACTTACCCATTACAAGAACGAATAAAAATATATAACCCAGACACAATGGCACGAAAATTAAACCAGCTGGAAAAGCAGCCAACAAAATTGGTAGTTCACGGTGTTAACATATTAAATAAAATGAGCATTGATAGCGATACAGCCATGAGTAGAATCAAACAAAGAAGAGAAACGCATAATAGAGTCGAGAGAAGAAGGAGAGATAACTTGGTATGTATTACTCATTGTTTCCTGGCAAGTGACTGACATTAATTATCTCCTTAGAACACTTTAGTGAATGAACTTTCAGACCTAGTGCCGAGATCAAGTATAGAAAAAAGTGGAGGCGAAAAGTGCCATAGAGCCAAAGTGTTGCGTTATGCAATTGAATATATTAAGACCATACAAGGAGAAAATACTCAAATGCGAGAACAATTGGGTATAATTTCCCCTAATGTTGTAGTCGAAACAAGCAACACATCCTATTGCTCTGAATCATCATCTTCGTCGTCCGAGGATTCCGACACCCCTGCCCATTCAAAAGAACACGGTTACACCATTCTGTAAAAACAAGCATTTTTTTTTTTACACATAATAAAGATATTTTAGTGTAAAATATCATCAACATGGTTTATTGAAAAAGAATTAAGTGTTAAGTGTGTAATGTTGTATAAATAAAATGATTAGTGGTGGTGATTTGGGTATCTATATTCATATTTTTTTTTTTATTATTCTGACACGGCTTCTAAATCATGTCGCTTACAAAAGATACCACGGTTACCATCGGTGGTGAAGTATCTTTTGCCCTTCATACTTCCGTCACAGTTGCCAACTATAAAATGTAATATTAGTATTCGATCAGCATATTCGAAAATATATTCATCACCTCCGTGATCAAGTTCGACACCAATATTTTCTTCTTTATCAAAGTCTACATCGCCAATAAACCTAACATAACCAAATGTAGGCAGTGGTCTCAGCTTGAGTCGAACTCTAGATCCGACGTTGATAGGTAAACTGATAGGTTTGGTGTCCTCGTCGTCTCTATCACCGAAAAGGTGACGCCAGCTAACCCTTCTTGATTTGTTGTTATTATTATTAGGTAATGGATGTCTAAGAGCATTCGCGGTCAGACCCTCTTCTGGTAATGATCGAATAGGTCTGGCTCTTGGATATTGCAGCCTAGGATTAGTGGGAGATCTAGAACGTGGAGGTGTCACAGGTAATTCAAACTTAATTTTAGTGGGACGAGGAGCCAGCGTATTTTCTTGTGCTTTTTCTTGTGCTTGCTCCAATTGCTCTTGTTCTCTCTTTGCTTGGGCATCCATTCTTGCTTGCGTCTCCATTGACAGTAACAGCTCCAAGTTACCAGTGTCCATCATACTAAGTTGTCGTGTCAAATTGTTGTCAGGTGTATCGTAGACATTTTTCTGGTTTGGTTCGGTTTGACATTTTCCTAGCAGTGGTCTTTCTTTTAAAGGCATTTGAAGGGAATCATCATCATTGCTACTTTGTGTGCTGACCGTATCGTTATCATCGCTTATAGCTTTATCGATATGTATTGTAATCGGTTGATCTTTATGACTTTCAGTTGTCAAATTACTTTTGTTGTTGTTCGTACTGTTTTCTGTACACCTTTCTTTGTTAATTCCGAGTCTTTGCGATAATCTTTTTGCCTTTCTAAACATATATTTGTATAAATTAATTGGAGAAAGAAAGAAAAGAAAAAAAGAAGAAAAAAAAAAAGATTTTATTTGGGCTTTAATAACGTTGGTGGCTGGGTTTTTTTCCCAAAAGAATGTGAAACCCTAAAAGCGTTTTAAAAAAACTATGTGGAGTTTTAATAATCTCTTGTAGTTTCAACTCGTTACTGCGCGAATTCACCCTGGAACCAGGTAACTTCATTAAATAAAGAAACTTATAAATTGACTTGTATGGTGATATGCATACATATGCAAATAAAAGTTTGTTGAAAAGGTTAAAAATTTAATCACTTGCGGCAATATATGTACTTCAGTTTCAACCTACATTTACTTTAACCTTATTTTAACAACGTTCACGTTCAAGAAAATCCCACGTTGGTAATGGCTACTGTCACAAATGTATCTAATAAACAGTTACCGAAAGTTTACCAAGGGACATTATTCCTCTCCAAAAACAATAGAAAATTGACAGTAATTATCTTTATTTAGCCTTTTTTTCCCTTTATAGGTAAAAATATGGGAGAGTTTGCCATTGGCGTTAAGTCAGTTGAAACTTGCTTTTAGTGCACGTGTGCATTACATGCAAGACGTTTGCGCTTTCTTTATTATCGTTTTGTACGATCATTTATGATAAAATAACACTTTGGTTAGTGCTATTGTGTTTATCAAAAGTAATGGTTGGAGCTTTCGTCTCAGAAACATAATACCATAAAGAAAAAGCTCTTATCTATATTTATGAGTTCAAAAAATAGCGAGATTCGGCTCAAAGCCCTTCAACGAGCGAGGGATGATCGAAAAGTTACATTTTTATACAATAATGCAATTTGCCTTTAAACTACACTCAACCAATGAGTACTAAAAATCATCTTTGCACAAACCCATTTGCCTGTACAAACTATCAGTCGAACAAATGCGAGTACAATAATGAATTTCCGGCGTATATCTGTGATTTGTGAAAATAGCCAAGGTTACGTATGGTCATGAATTTAACTTCTTTTGTTTTAGATAACTTAACCAATGCGCTGAAGGAGCGTAGTCCAACAATATACCAATATAAAAAGGCTTGGCATTTGATCGCTTACACATAAAAACATAATATATCAGACTCCCAATATCTACCATGTTCCCAAGTAGGGACGTTATAGTGAATGATAACACGCATTAAATGTCATTGTGCATTTGGAGACGGTCCCTTTCTCGGAGGCTATTTCTTCTTGCCTCTATAGAAATGTAAGAATATGTCTGTAGTATGGTACCTTATGTACTCTAAAATGTTTTATTTGATAGTTACAGTCCAATTTTTGTCTTACATCGCAGGTAATAGAAAACTAAATATATTTCTAGTTGACGTAGAAGTTTTCTGTTGCTATTGTTATTCCATAGATATGTCCCAACTGTCTCTGTCATAACAGATCTTTAAAAGATGTCCCAGTTGTTAACATTGGAAAAGTACACGGTTTATAAATTTGTCAAGGTTGCAACAAAATGTACTAATGTCTGATTAAAGGGTATTGGCGCTTTTCGTGGAACCCGTCGGCTCTAATTTTTGGGATTGCCAGTTACCCTAACCCAAACCTTCCCTATGTACAAACCAGCAGTCCCCAAGAAAACTGTTTGCACTTTGCATGAACCTAGGCGTTTTAAAAGATCCTGAGCGTACTTTTAATAATACCGTCAGCCACAAGCAAGCAAGTTTTTTTTTTAATTCTTTCGCGAACCTTTACACAGAACCGTTAACACAATGGCTGAACTAACAATTAAAGTCGAATTCAGGTTAGTTACATAGCGTTCTTGAGTACATGTTACTGACGATCCACAGTGGAGGAATGGAACTTTTGTTCCAAAACGTCAGCAAACACACCATTAAATTTCCTGCCAAGAATGAGAAGACAGGAAACCCTTCAAACCTCCAGGATTTGATTCTTTATATTCGTGATACTATGATGACTGAAAAGAAGGACTTATTTGTTGAAAAAGATACAGTGTAAAGTACTTGTTTGATCATGCAGGGTTTGGATTACTGACAGTCTTTCATATTTTAGTCGTCCTGGTATTCTTGTCTTGATTAACAACACCGATTGGGAATTATGTGATGAATTAGAATACGAGTTGGAAGATAAAGACGAAATTGTCTTTATTTCTACTTTACATGGTGGATAAAGCTTTTAAGAAGTGCTTTGAATAAAATTATTGTGTATGCGACGCAGATTTCGATATTTATTTGCAAGCGATGGAATAAGCCGAGGCTAAATGATATCAACTAGAAAGATGTGGCAAAGAAAAGTAGGAAAAGGGGTATAGGTAACTTGATTATATATGATGAGGCTATGATTTTGGCGGCTATTTCGTTGAGAAACATTATCTAAGACAGTTATGCCTTCGTCATTTGTAGTTTAAGGATCTGGCAGGGACCCTATGATCATAACTGGGGTTACTTGTAGCCTCACCCACCTTATCTACTAAGACTCGAGACTTGATCTTCTAAACATGAACTTAAATACGGCGTGTTGCAGTGCCTAATTCATAAAGAAGAGTCTAGCTTTATAATGTTATAAATGATACGTGACCTGATCGGCTAGGAAACTTTTAAGCAATCAAGTGTTACGATGAGAGAATAAAAAAGTAACTAAATATTTCACCGCTCTTTCTTCTTATTAGAGCTAATCAAACTTTTTAAATATCAGTTACCATGCTGTAACTATCATCTCGTAACATACAGTGTTCACGGTTCTAATTTTCGCGATTTCAAATAATTTTGCGTACTTCCATTTTGACAACAAATAGTTGCTTACGTTCAACCAACCCTAAGGTCGGCCGAACGTCGTCATGCACCGTATAGTTGTAAGACGTCAACATAGTCATCTCCCTATTCTTCGTTCATATACCTCTTTTTCGGCGCTGCGAGGTAGTACTATTGTTGCCGGAATCATCGGAATTGATGAAACATTTATTATAACTGCTTTGCAATATAACTAGGCTGACGGTTTGTCTAATAATTTTAAAAACTTATTTTAGGTCCAACAAGGCGAGTTTATTTTTCTGGCATGTTGTCTTGGCGAATTATTGACTTCCACAATAGGATTACTTCTTTAGCAGGAATACTACCGATATCCCAACTTAAGTACAGCATACGAACCAAAAAATAAAAGTTATACAATCTGCTCATTAATGATCGTAATGTTCACTATGTCTAGCAGTGTTCACTTGATAGCTACTAACATCTATCAAGTTACAGATTCTAACCTTCGCTAATTCAATCAAGAGAGTCAAAAAGCAGAGCCACAAATACTATCCAACGATCGCTTTACACAGAGCTAGTTCCTGCGCCTGATAAATATGCATTGATCACATATTTTGTTTAGGAGTACTTGTGGTATGCTAAATGACAACAGCAAAGAACGTTTTTATTTTTTTGGCTCACGCACAGGTTTGGCACCCCAACGAACCTTTAAATATATAAAATGCTACTTCACTATTTTTATATTTAAAGATCCGTTGGGGTGCGTCAAGAATTGTCCTTGGCTATTTGTACAAGGCATTTGCACGGGTATCTGGGAGAGTTATTACGTAGTCAGTTATTTTTTTTTTTTTTTTGCACATGGTGCTGCATCAATTGCATCTATAATATCAGGAATTGCTAAGTTAGCTTCATATCAAATGAGCCTCATGATCATTTGATACCACATATTGCTAATATGTATCCTGTGAATAGATGATTGACAGATACACAAAGAATAACTGAATGAATATGACAGTACATTAAAGATATTGAACATTTGATTTAAACAACAGATATAGCACATTCAATTTATACAACTTTCAGTTTTGTTGGTAGAAATAAGTTGTCACATATTCAGTTTGTTGTTCAATAAAAATATTGGGACCACAGGTGTTTATTATTTTTTATCAATGTACATTGCAAGTATATAACCAGATAACAGCAAAGAATCATCAGAAGTTGACTATTATCTCCGCATAGTTAATTTAATTATGGGTCTTCAAGATAAACCTGTTAAGCCTTCTTCAAAACAGTATTTAATTTTATAACAAAGAACAAGTTGAACGCTCTTTTTTTTTTTTTTTTTTTGCTTATCATGGAACGCTAGAAACTTTTGTCAAGAATAAGACTTAATGCTATTTTATTTCGAGAGACGTATATTTGATTATGCAATTGATACAACACCCCGTGCAAAAAAAAACAATTGACTTCGTAGCAACTCTCCCAGACACCCTAAAGATTATATCATGCTATTTATGCAAAGTACATTAATCTTTCTGGTGGTGCACGGGTTACACAGTGCACGGGACCACAGGTGTGTACCTAGGGCACCCCGCTGTCCTTATGTACACACTTGTGGTCCTTAAGATAAAACACTTTTCAAATCAAAAGATAAATCTTTTTGTCTTGTTTTTATCATTCTTAAATTAAAATGAAAACTGAAGCTGATCTTTTGAAAACCCATACACCTTTACCACCTATTCCTGAAAACGCCACGAAAGAAACCTTGAACGAGGTTCTTCAAAAGTACGCGATAGAAAACAATTTTGAACTGGTAATTGCACGTTCTTCGCCAACAGTTATTCATTACAAGTGTAAACGAGGAGGAAGTTATCGAAATACCCGCAATTTGAAAGAAGAAGATCGTAAACGTTGGAAGAATAGTTCCAGATCTAGTTGCCCTTATTACATTAGATTGGGAAAGAAAAAAGGGAGAGGATTTAATTATTTACCTTCTGTTGGAAGTGATGAGCACTTTCATAATCACAAACTTGATGAGGAGAATATCTTTTTGAGTTGTTCTGGAAGAAAAAAGAAGCTTCATTCTGATGATATAGGAAAACTTCAACAAGGAATTAACGAAAAGATACCACCAAAGTTGATTCAAAAACCATTAAGCGCCTAAAGTATTTTTAACAAATTGACAATTTAATAAATATTTGAAAGTCGAAAATGGACAATCAAATACTAAAACAATTTGAAGTTAATAATGCTGATAAAGAACTGTTGGACTTGGAGCTTGCAAATCAGAGGCTCAAACGCATGCGTTCAACAGCGGCCACGAAATCTCAACTAAAAAGAAAGCGGAGAGTGACAACAGAGGACCACATCCTTATAATAGGATTGGCTGGTACTTTAGGTGAAAGAATCTTACCGGTTGGAAATGTTATAATTGACCAAGAAAAAATTCTTATCGCTTTGCCCATTGTCGAAGCTAAGTTGAGAGTTTCAAAGAATACTACCAGTGAACAAAACCAGGAAGGTATAGATCAGTATGTAAAATACCTAGTCGTAAGAAAAATGATGTTGCTTCTCCAGCAAGGTGATACATTTGTTGATGCATCAAAGCATGCTATTGCTAAGTTCAGGTTTGATGTATTCAAATTTTATCGACCTCGTGTAGCTATAAAATGGCTCAACATGGTGTTAGATACTGGGGATCTTCCTCTTCACCAACAAGGAAAACATGTGGAAAGAACGTGATCGGTGTCAAATTGGTCCAGTTAGAGAAATGTATCGTTAATATTGAAATAACAAGTAGAGACTTGAAATCGTTGGAAATTTTGTCAAAAAGGTATAAGCCAACGTGATATGGTATTATATATGTAAAAGAAAGGTGCATTTACTTTAAGAAACGTTTAGGCAAGTTGTCATACTGCTTTCAAGGCTTGCTTAAGAAAAGTGGAAGGCCATAAATATAATAATACCAATGAAAGAGCCATCAAAATGATATATATGCATATAATAGATCAAATTGTAATCAAGTCCATCTTATTCACCATCTCAACACAAAAACAATTGTCAGAGATGTCAGTCACAATCAAGTTTTGGGGTCCCATAAGTGAACAATACTTCGATCCAAACGATTACTTTGTCCAGTGGTAAGATAAAAGCTATATTTCTGTCAATAATCATTTGTATTAAGTGAGTTTTTATATGTAGGGGTGATACTAAGTCACCATATTTAACACTTTCAAACCTTAATTTCAAGTTGGACCTTAGAATTATCGTTACTGATATTAATAATAAGGAAATCGATGTCACCACAGACGAATTTGCAAGTTACTACACCACTATCCCATCCGAAATGGATAAAGACCTATTAAGATCAGTACTCGCAACTAAGGGTCATTTAAATGCAATTTTAAAAAAAAATGCCTTATATACCAGTTAATAAATCGACAAGGTTGTGATGCCCCTTATACAGATTATGGGCTTGTCTTACTTTATTTACACTATGAATATTATCGACAAAAAAATATATAAAATTCAACGAGTGGCCTCATTAAACTATCCGAGCACATTACGTGAAGTCAAGGCCGGGTCGATAGAAAAGGTTTTAGATGGATTCGCAGTGGCTGAAGTAAGCAAAATTTGTTGATTATTAAGAGAAAATTTGTTTAACTCTTTGATCCCTTTTTTTAATTGATTTTGTTAGGCGACAGTTTCAAACATCAATCAAATGATCACCGAATGCAGCAAGACACCAACTCGTATATTGTCCAACTTGAAAAATGAAAAGAAGAAGAACGCTGGTATCAAGCCTATAAAAATTGAAGTATACATCTCGAAAATCATTCCATGTAAAGGAATACAAGATAATCATAGTTCCAACGGAGAGAGTGACGATAGTGACGATAGTGACGGCAATGGCACTGGTTACGGCAATAGCACTAGTGATGAAGAATAAATACCCACTATCAAAGAACCAACATTATATATTTAATGTAAAAACGATCAAATTATTTATATGAATTAGGAATAATAAAACTTTTATTTAAAGATCATTGTCATTAAAAAGAGACTTGATTCAAGCCTGTTTCATTTGAAGAAACATAGAGGTACCCCCAAGAGGTCCAATATTCCAAGACGAAAAGTGTTGGATTCTTTTGAGGACTCCAACCGAATGGCTGAGGTGTACAGGCAAAGTCACTTGACTCGTCTTAGGGTCACAGGATGCTCTTATATTGAGAAGAAAGGGGAGGATTTTATATTTTCGCTATTATACACCTTTTCCAGAAATTATTAGTTTACTTTTCGAAAATAATTTGGCTTACAATGTAAAAAAAACTAGGCTCATAAAGCGAATAAAATTTGGCTCACGAAGTGAAAAAAAGAAATGGTTCAAAATAATAAATAAATCATTGAACTCACCACTTAAGCGTATATATGGCTGGCCTGCGACAATAAGCCTGAAGAGTTTATTGGCATCGTTGTCTGACGTTTCGTAGACTATCTTGGTCACCTTCTTAGCATCTTACTCTTTGTCTATGTTGTTTAGGAGCCCCACCACGTCGGAGCCTTGGATTGATACCATTCTGGGCACGAAGGAAACGAACAACATGGAGCATGTTCAAGCTAATAACAGGATAGTTGAGTGTTACACCTATATATGCCATATAGGGTGTGTATACAACAAAGAGAGGGGCCCTTTAAGAAGACATTATCTGATCAGCAGAATAAAAGATGGCTGTAATAAAGTCCTCTTGAGCGACTTCGAAGATAGTAGCTATCCGGTCTGAAGAAAAAAAATACAAAAAAGGGTGGACTATATTCATGTCAATTATTAATCTTTTTATGAGCCATTTATTTTACAATTTACAAGCCAATCTTAGTTTTATTTTTGTGCCTATTTTTTTTTCGCACTTCGAGGCAAACTTTATTCACTCTTTGATTTCAAATATTGCGCCAATAATTTTGGGAACAGTGTATATTATAAAGTAATTTGAATTAAAACAAAAAATATAATCGATAAATAATGTAGTGGCGAAGAGTAATTAGTGATTAACAGATACAACCAAACATAGAGAGGATGTTCTAGATATGAAGAAGCAAAACCTTGATTTTGGAAACTCATTCCAGACGCTGCTACCTCGGGTTTTGATACTTCTTGTATACACCTGGAGAATTTTATTACAAAAAAGGCTACTTATAATTATTTTCAAAGTCAAGTGTTCTAAGTAAACTTACAATAAAAATATCAATTAGTTTTTGATACTAGGACTTGATTTTTTTGTTTTGTTTTGTTGTATCATTATTCGTGACTATTTCCATGAAATATAATGCATGTTTCTTAAAACGTTTACATCTCTTTGCCATAAGGTATTACAGGATTGGTTTTAACAATGTAACACACCGAACAAAGGAACACCATCAATTTAAGCATTTCCAGTATCATTTCTGAAACAATTGGAACAAATCTATTTTTTTGTTAGTATAAAAAATATCTATTTAAATTACTATGATTGCTTTATCTTAAAGTCATAAAATCTGTAACAGAAACAGTTACTAACAGACCTTCATATTCAGCTCTTTTCAACTTGGTTAAGCGTCGTGCTAAACCGGGAATAGTTCCTTTCATACGTGTAGAGAAAACGGAATCTCTAGGTGCTACCAAAGGAATTTGGTTATCTTGTTCGAATGGCTTTAACTTTCTTTTCTACGTTTTTTCTTCTTTTTTTTTCCTTTTCCTTTTCTCTTCTCTTGGGATTCCCTCTTTTTGCGTCCCTGCCAACTTGTTTAAACTCCCGCTTCAAGTACTTCTTGCCTCCAGCAACGGATATGTTTATCATTTGAGTATCTGCACACTGTCTACCAATATAGTTGAGAAACCATAGAGAAGTAAAATAATCACCGTAGAATTTTAACAAAGCATCAATATTGTTCAACCGCGAATGACTATATAAAGCAAAAGTTTGTATATTGGCTGTCAAAGTTATTATATAATAGTTATGGATGATTGATAAATTTAGCGGCTGCTTTTATGATATCAATATTATAAACTGAAATAGAATATTCAAACTGAGGCTTCATAAAAGACAACCTCAACACTGTTCACAATCTAAACGGTTGAATAAAAGTATATTTGTGAGTAAAGCCTAAAGACGAGGCAACACCCGTCGTTAAAGCTATACTTATAGAGATTATCTTTTGTCGTTGCATATTCGCTGAGTTGTTTGATTCCTCGCTAAAGCCGATACCAGAATGGAGAAGGGTAGTTCTGAAAATTTTAAAATCAATAAATCACATCTTTCTTTAAATCTAATAAACTTATACTCCTGTAACATTTGAATTGCGAAACTAAAGCAGAAAAATCCACAAGCTAAAAGCAAACCTACTACCGAAGTAGCTAAATCCCTTAAATTTTAATTTTCAACAACCCAAGATCCAATAGTTGCCGAAGCAAAGGAGGAAGAAGTGGCTATAGGTTTTCTAGCCACGCTTTATTTTCAGTAATTATTTAATAAAAAAAAAATCCCCAATCCCTTTCCTCTCATATCTTTCTAGCTGTGTGTCTAAACAAATTTTTTTTTTTTTGATGTCTTTTTTAAGGTTGAGTATTTTTTACAAAATTTAAATTAGTTTTCTGTACCATGGGCGGGTTATCACCACTTCTTCTTCCTTCGCTTAGGCAACTATTGGATTGTTATCGCATAATAAAATAACGTGAATTGAGTTAGAATTTCGCATTGATTTTTATTTTTGCCAATTACGCAAAATTATATGAAATCAGGCAAATTGGTACAGTGAGCACTGTATTATGACTAAAAATATCGAAATGTTGAAGTGACCAAATGTTCTAAATTAGTATGCAGTTTGAGTCATAACACTTGATATTTTGTTACTCCGTTTTTTTTTCAGCGGGTATTTTTAGATTTGGTATCTTTCAAAGTAGCCAATACATTTGTTAGAAACTGAGAATATTTCGGACGTTTCACCTCAAAAATCCAGTGTGTAATCACAATGAATTATAGGAGGTGTGTCGCTGTGTTCCCCTATAATGAGTTTTTTCCTTTTCCCCCTATATCGCCGTATAATATATATATTTTACTCCCTCTTTTTCAATACTCTCCTTTTCTCTCACGCTTTTATTTTTATCACAAGAGTAAAATGTATCGTACTAACAGTGGAATGGTAGCAGAGCATCAACAGCCTAAAGCCGGTGTATTACTCGTTCGTGTGTGTGAAGCAAGAGGTATTGCTTTACCACAGGGAGCACAGGTTCCTGCGACAGCCGGTCCTCTACCTATACTTCAACGAAATAAAAGAGAGTCGTTTCATAGAAAACAAAGCTGGTGGTTGCCTTACGTCGTGTTGGAATTTGATAAAAACGAAGTGTTAATTGATGCGCTTGGTGGCGACACATCATGCCCAGTATACAATTATAGAGCTAATTTGTAAGTAGTCTATCCATCTATTTCATTGTGATACTCAATGTTATTTCTCTTAATTAGTGACGTATCGCGTAATTCCAATGTCTCTATTTCGATTTACTTGCGCCAACCACCTGAACTAAACAATAATAATGTCCTAGCAAGAGCATCTAACGACCATTTTCTTGGAAATATTAAAATACAGCCAAACTTTGCATCCAACAAATTAGAAGATCAGATATATAACATTGTTGGTGGTACAGGGGCCATGTATGTTCAATTATGCTATACGCCATCACAGGTGAGATAAATAGATAGATGAAAAAAAAAAAGGATGGTAATTGATGCATGTTTAACCCTCTTTCATCCAGCCTAGTCAACCGATCATTTCCATTGGATCTTTCGATCTTTTAAAAGTCATTGGTAAAGGGAGTTTTGGTAAGGTTTATGTGGTTAGAAAGAAGGACACGAATCGTATATATGCCATGAAAGTTTTGCGCAAGTCTCACATTATATCAAGGTCTGAAGTGACTCATACGATGGCCGAAAAAACAGTTTTGGCCAAAGTTCGAAACCCATTCATCGTTCCACTAAAATTCGCTTTTCAAAGTCCTAACAAACTTTATTTGGTATTGGCATTTATTAACGGAGGAGAATTATTTCATCATTTACAAATACAAGGCAGGTTTACCGAAGAATTATCAAAATTTTATACAGCGGAACTATTTTGTGCCTTGGAGTGTTTACATGGATTTAATGTAGTTTATCGGTAAAAAAAAAATTAGAAAAAAAAGTAAGATGATTATCTAATTTTTTTTTTTTTTTTTTTTTTTTTTTTTTTTTGCTTTTTCTTATGTCGTATAGTGATCTCAAACCGGAAAACATTTTAATTGATTATAACGGTCATATTGCATTATGTGATTTCGGGTTATGTAAATTGAATATGACAGAAACTGAAAGAACAAACACCTTTTGTGGTACACCAGAATATTTAGCGCCAGAACTACTTTTAGGAAAAGGCTATACCAAAAACGTAGACTGGTGGACATTGGGTGTATTGTTGTATGAGATGCTAACAGGTCTACCCCCATTTTATGATGAGAATACAAATGAAATGTATATTAAGATTTTGCAGCAAGAATTGAGATTTCCGGATGACATGTCAGATTCAGCCTCTAGCCTTCTGAGTGGGCTTCTGAACCGTGATCCGAACGCCCGACTTGGAAATAAAGGTACAGACGAAATAAAAAACCACGAATTTTTTAAATCAATCGATTGGAACAAGTTGATGGTAAAAGCCGTACAACCGCCCTTTAAACCTTCGGTACAGAATGTGTATGATACAACGAACTTTGATGACGAATTTACGTCGGAGCAGCCCATTGAATCTATGACTGCCGCAGAAGATTCACAAATTTCAAAGACAATGCAAGAACAGTTCAAAGGCTTTACTTATAATCCGGATGGGGTTATGACGGATAGTTATCAACAGAGCTCGACTATCTCTTCTTCTCAGCAATCGCAGCCATACTCAAGGTGGTAAAATTATAATTTCCTTGCCGAAAATAAATAAAAAATAATAAGCCTAAGCAGTCGGGATATTTATATGTTTTTTTCCTTCTGGTTTTTTTTTCTTTCTTGTCCTTCCTTCACTCGCATAATATAATCGTCAGTTATGAACGATGCAATGAATATGAGGTCACAGAGTCTCCCTTCGTTTCAGCTACTAGAGGCATCAAATAATAATGATGTACCACGCTCATGTCACACAGAATATTCAAGTGGTTGTAAAAAAAGATCCCACATATCACATTTAGGTAGACCACCGGGTAGTGGTGGTAAAAGCAATATAGGATTTCAGAAGCCAATCCAAGCAGCAACAAAGCCGGCAAGGATTGCGCCAATGAAACAAATCGAAAAGGTAAGAAAAAAAGTCTAGTGCGCTATTCCTATGATCCCTAAGTTTTTATTAGATGATCACAGATCTCAAAAAGGAAAATTTTGATTTAAAATTGCGATTATTTCATTTGCAAGATATGATGACTAAAGACGCTGAATTATATCAATTAAAACAAGAGGTAGTATGAGCGGGTTGGATGTAATTTATACTAATAGGTAAAAGTTAGAATTATAGATTACGGATGGATTTAGAATATAAGGCAACAAGACAATGCTCAATAGGAATCCAAACTACAGACACTGGGTTTGTGTCGACACCAGAGGCATTTGGGCTAACATCATCCCGAAAAACAAATGCAATAGTTGAGCAGGACATTGGCAGTATTGTTGAGGCATTACAAGATTTCAAAATTGATAGTGTGGATAACTGGCTGAATCAGAATGTAAATGATCATCAACAGGGAAATCTGCGGCACCCATTATTTTAGTATTAAAAAGATAGGAGTCTGGATGCTTATTGTTTCACCAAGTTTGGATCCCCTTTTCTTTTACTGCCCTTTTTTCATACACAAAAATATTTTTTGTGATACAGCATTTCTTTTCTCTTTCTTTCACTTTTTCGTTTTTTCTTCTTCTTTTTTCTATACACATTCTCTTTATTTATATATTCTTTCTTTTTTCTTTTCCCCCGTTTTAAATGGATCCACAAACATGTACTATTATTTTATTAAAGCAAACAAATCCATTTTATATTTCAGACAATGATGAAGACACAACTGTTGCTTTACTAAAAAGTGTATTTGGACATGGTAAAAATCTTATTGTCATTTATAATAAAACAAAGTCATTAATTTTAAGCTTTTGTTTGATTTCATTTCCCATTATTTTTACCTTTTTTTTTATTGCTTTATTTTTCCCTTGCCCTAAATAAAAAAAGTCCACAAAGAATCGAATCTCGAATCATGTCTAAACTATGTAAAATTACTACCATCATCATCAACAATGTTATTATTCGAATTAGACCAAGCAATATCAACAACTGACCAGCTCGACTTGGTCACTCAACTAGTAGATGGAATGCCCGATACAGTACCTGTCATTAGTAAGTCCCCCGCCCCTTCGATTTTTATACAAGTCTAATTTTTCTTTTTACAGTTTGTTCGTCAATGCAAGATGCCAGTTTTATGCTCGAATGTGTTCAAGCAGGAGCTGCTGATTACTTGCTGACACCACTAAGGCCAGATGTTATAAAGACTTTATTTTTGGTTTGTGTTTAAACCCTAAAGAAGTGTACCTAAAAAAAAAAAAATACTCACTAGGCTAAACATATAGGCACTTCATCGTCAACAATTAAGATTAACAGAGTCGACACTTTACCAAGATCATCTAGTTTCGTCTAGTACCATTAGTACAGTGACCTCGGTTATTTTACCAACTACGCCAACAGCTATACCGTCCCAGCCGGATAGAATAAAGGCATTACATATAAAAGATATCCATCACTTCACAAAGGCTTTATTGGACAATTGTATCCCACTGACATCAAGCACTTGTAAACAATTGACCAGGTAAAAGGAGTTTCCCTCCTATCTATTTATTATTACTAACCACATGTATATCCATAGTGAGAATAGAAAGCGGTTGGAAAAAAAGGTGTCTGTCTGGGATTTCAGCCCGTTAAGTTTATCAAATGATGATTTAATTCACTGTGCAGTCATTATCATATCCCAAGTTTTTTCGTTATCCCAAGTCACTCGATTTACTCAAGGTAAACAAAAATATCTGTGTATCAGATTGTATCTAACCTCTCTTCCGATTAGATCAATTATACAGTTTTGTAATTGATCTATCAAATATATACAATGATGAAAATCCATACCATAATTTTGCTCATGCAATCGATGTGCTTCAATGCATTTATTTTTTTCTTTGTCAAATGGGCTTATTACCCTTTGCTGATGGTTCCCCATCAATATCAAACTCAAAGTCTTATCATATATTAAGGCCAAGAGATATATTCGCGCTGTTGATTGCTGCTATAGGCCACGATATAGCACATCCAGGTGTTAACAATGCATTTCTAGTAAGTCCTATTTTTATCATTTTGTCTTTTGAAAATACTAATTAAAGTCTCAACCCCTTTGCTAGATCAATACTTCGGCTCCTCTCGCTTTATTGTATAATGATAATTCTGTTTTGGAAAGCTTTCATGCCATGACATTATTTCAATTGCTGAAAAAACATCAGTTCGACACTATATTAGCTGACGAATTTAACGGTAACTTACATAGCTAGATACACCTGAGCCTAGTTTACTTATTTTATCCTTAGAATTTCGAAAGCTGGTGATAACTACTATTTTAGCAACAGATATGGCTTTGCACAGTGACTATGTTCTCAAGATTAATGAACAAAAACTCCGTTTAGAAGAAAGTGATCCTAACGACTGGGATGCAGCCAAATGTTTAGAGGAAAGACTCTTATTCTGTAGTGGACTTATTAAATGTGCTGATATTAGCAATGTAGCAAGACCCTTTGATAGAGCATTTGAATGGGCCAAGATTTTAATTGAAGAATTCTCTTCACAGGGCGATCTGGAACGTGAATTGGGAATGAATGTATTGCCCATGAATGATCGGTCCAAGATCGTGTTAGAAGACTCTCAGATTGGGTTTATGAGATTTGTTGCACTTGGTTTATTCCAAAGCATAAGTAACTATATGCAAGGTAATTAATAACTGGATAAATGCATTTGATAATAGACCCTGACCCATGTGTACGGCACAGAATTATCTTTTCCTGTAGATCATATAAAAACAAATTTGTCTATTTGGGAGGAAAGGAAACGTGAAAAACCCTTGGTCGATATCGCCCAATCTACAACAACCACAGTTACAGACGACCATTATGGACAAGTGGATGACGAAGACTATCACTCACAAGCTGTAAGCGCGCTTGTTAAAAAGGACGACTCTAGTTTTCAACTTCCTAAAATGCCTGCTGTTGCTATGACTAGCCTGTCACAGAATACCAACAACAATATATATCCACACTCTAAAGACAGCAGTAACCAACAAGAGTATGATCATGGAGAGTGGGATCCACAAGAAAGCTCTGGTCCTGTATACTGTCAATGTACCATTCAATAACTTAAAAAAAGTGTATTATATATACACCTAACGCAAATACTTCTACACACACATCACTATCAGCCTATTATAAATAGATTATTGTATATTTAGACCCGCCCAACTTAATATGATTTTAACGTATAACCTACCTATCTATTATTTTATATAAAGAAAAACCACACACACCTGCTACTACAAAATTTAGGTTTACAAACACTCATATGCAGATGTACGGCCTTTAAGGAGAGAAATAATATAAAACCACGATTCAATATTTGCCATGTTGTTGATTAAATAGGGGAATAAAAGGGGGGCACATCATAATTAGGGGAAAACCATGTGTTTATTTTACGGGTTATAATGCACAGACTGTATTTACATGGTCACAGTTGCACTAATAACGTAACCAATAACCAATGCAGAAATTACACCAAAGACTGTACTTGATTTTGAGTTCTTTTCTACGAGAAAAGAATGGAAAAGATGATTTTTTGCTGGCAACGAGTTGTTTGTTACCAGATTTATTGGTTCTTCATCCACAGTATCATCTTGTAATAATGGATATCTGCTCTTTGTTAATTCAACATTTTGAACATTTCCAAAAAAGTCGGTTACTTTGACTTTATCTAATGGCCTGTTGAACAAATCTGATCTAATACCAGGATGAGAAGCGATTTTGACAGGGTCGTAAGTATCGAACTAATACGGGGTGGTCAGTTAGTTTTTTTTTTATACATGTAAAAGAAAAAACTATACCAATTCTTGGAGAGTCTTGTCACTCGTTTGATCCACGTTTTCAAGAAATTCTAAATTGTAATAGGTAAAACTGTCGATAACGGCAACACCGATATCATAGTCTGTGTGGTGCTATACAGATCTTTAGTCCCATGACACTCTTCTATATAAGAGAATACTTACAGAATAAGAGCTTTCGTCTAATTTACTACTGCCAGTTGCAAGAATATTGGTAGAGTTAATTTTACTGTACATTGTGTTTGCTTGACAAGTATCGATCATGAACAAGATTTCGTTGTATCTCTTTTTCTCTGACATTTGTTTAAACGAGTCAGCTAAATCATAAGCACTAATTTCTTCAGCATCTTGAAATTTCAAAAACTCGTCACCACCATGTCCTGTCATATAGACCAAAATATTTGATCTATCGTCAGACAATAATCTCTTTGAGCGTGGTGTATCTGGAGATACACGGCCTGTACGAAAGAAAAAAAAAAAAAAAGCAATCAGCACAAATCCCTCTGATCATTATTTTTGCAATACCTGTAAGCATACGAATAAAATTCTCGACCGTTACTTCATATCCTCTATAATCCACTTCAACATTATCGCCATACAAGTCCAATAACCGGTTAGCGTTATTATATACAGTTGCAGGATATTTATTTCGAGGATTACAGGAAACATCATCGGCCAACATCAAAATAATATTGGAATCGGGAATGCCCAATCGTTTAACTGTTCGATACATGGATAAGGTGTTTGCAACATGACGATAATTGAACCAAAATCGAGAAGTGCAAACCTGTAATAAAACAAAATGTTAATTATTGTTTATTTCTTTTTCGAAATGCATATATACTTGCTAGCACAGCCCAGTTATTCGTATGTCCACTTTGACTAAAAAAGCCTTCCACTTGATCTTGTTGATCACACCAAACTTCTAGAGCGAAAAGAAATAACAGAGTCAAACTCCAAATCCATCTTGCCATGGCGTATAAATGGGTATAATGGGAGTGAAGAAAAGTATATCGGGGACCTGTTTGTTTTCTTTTAAAATGTATCAGCTCCGCTGATTACTTTTTGGGCAACAATAACTCAAGAATGTTGTAGTATAATTTACCACTTTCAATTTACTGAATTGTTGAAATTTATACCAATTTTTAAAATTGAAGACGTTTTAATTGCACTAGAAAATGAAAACTTATTATTTTAAAAACAATATAATCAATTGATCAAATCAATCAGGTTGTATGCCTTGTATATGGGGTATTTTGAGACCTGACCATGTGGAATATAGTTGATGAGGAAAGAAATAAGGCATCACCTTGAATAAAATGTTGAAATGACTAGCAAGAAAGAACCAAAGTTTATTGTCTGTGATGCAGTGCCTAATGAAATTTCCACAACAAAAAAAAGGTAGATCCATGTGTCTAACTCTAGAACAATTGTATCTACAGGATCAGCATCTTGTTTCTCGTGACTGATTATATTTACCCCCAAAAAAAATAATTACTTTCGTAAGAAATCTGTTTACGATATGGAGGTGTACCATGACTACAAATGTAATAAGTTGACCCAATATCAAAATCAAAAAGATACGCTTGAGGTGCGACTCACACAACAAAACGAAGTAAAAAAATTCAATGTCATGACATGAATCATACATGTATTGAGACAGAAAAGAAGTGTAGAAGTTTATATACGAGATCACTACAATTAGCACCGTGGCCAAACTGCGCAGTGATAGAAGTGAACAGTAAAGTCAGGACTGCACGATCTTGAACCAATTCGTCTAACACAGCTGGAGCTTTTTAATAGTTTGTGCACTATTTCTAAATGAAATTAATTTTTTGTTAATGATTTTAAATTAGCGGCAGTCAAAAGTAACTATCTAATATCAGAATTAAAGTAATAAGCAAACAACACAATCCCATGGTTATATAATGTTTTGACAGGAGCTTCGGACTCTACATATATGAAGCTCATGAGTTGAGAACAGACATATTTATCAAGGCCGATCAAAAGCATAAAAATTGGTTGTACGTCCCGCGTACCAGCATTAGAAGAACAGGGGTTGAATTCTACGGGACTTAGTTTTATTGGAGTTTTGTTGCTCATATAGGAACTTGAAAGCATTCATGTATGTCATTAGCAAAAAATAGAATTTAAATTAATCAATTTTTTTTAACATCACTATTAATTATTTTTATCCAAAACTCTGCCTATAAAGAAGCCATGCTTAGCTTTAATGATGCAATGTAAAGTGACTAGGTTGTGTCACTCTGAGCCGCGTATTTTGCAAATTCATGCATGATAAAATAAAACTCAGTTGAATACCATGTTTATTACCTACCGTGGTATGAATAGTTTAAAAAGACTATTTTATGTATATCGATACATAGCTTCCTTTAAATAAAAACAGGCACACATATTAGTTAATTGTCAAAACACGATGGATTCTGATAATTATAAAATAGGCAAATTTACACTCTCATCCGTTTCTCCGCAGACAAACATTTTCATGTCTATGTGTGTGCTGACTTTTGTCACATTAAATAAAAACCACCATTCTTTATGTTTCATTTTTATAAGTTTAGATGTGATCGACCGAATCTTGGAATAAAAATATCAGGCACAGGCCCTGCTTGATTTGAGGCAATTGTCTGTTTAGACAAATCGATGGATGTAAGTTGAGAAGTGCTATAAAATAGATTAATACACATGGTCTATCTATAACTATTAATGTTTTACCGGCTTGATTTCAAAATATCTATATCAAAGCATTTTTAAAAACTCTCAGCAGCTAACATGCTGAGCAATGTTATGAGCAGTCTTTCGACTAACACTTTTTACTAACCTCGCTGATTCTAGTTTTCAAAGCTGCGGCTTCTTTAAATACACACATTTTTTTTTTTTTTTTTTTGGAATAAGATCACTTCTTACCTTCTCATAGTTGATCTTGAAAATCAAAACTACCAGTGATTTTCAGGAAGGAAAGGAGCACATTAAACCTTATCAAAATAAAGAATTAAAATTTTGAATCCGACCCTAACATACAGCCTTATCAGGACCTTCCATCCTGTTTGATATGTTGCATTTATTGTGTAGCAACCTGTTCTGAGATCGCCAAGTATGTATGTAATAACTCAATTGATATATACACTAGATATGCTCTCGATTGGTAGCTATAAGCTCGTCTCGACTCATTATAAGCTGAAATGATATATTGCATATTTAAAAAGCGATTGAGTCCAACTATCGCGTTACAAGAAATAACACTGCAATGGGTGCCTTTTTCTGTATGTATACAAGTTAGTATAGACATGGTCATTGAGCATGACGTAAGGATCAATTACGAAAATACAAGTAGAGATACTACGGTACACAGAGTCATTGGTCATAAGAGTATCATCAAGAGCGGACGTAAATTCTTAACCTGCTTTACTTCCAAAAAAAAAACGACACTTTGATAAGAGTACATTTTTTAAGAAATCCCTAAATTTATGTTAAATTGAGATGCTCAAAGTATATAAAATAGGGTCAGATATCAAAACAAAAGGTTTTTATTTAAATAAATAGAAAAGATTTTGACTTTGATGCCCCTTTTAGTTTTGAAGCTATGCCTCTAATCACAGGAATAACTAATGAGAAGGTGGAGGCAAATGTATCCCCAGATCCTAGACAAGCTTGTACGTGGCTCCTCTGACCCGGGATGCTTTCGCAACACCTATAGCCGACACCCTTTCGGTTATCGGCACCAGCTCTCGATATATCCTAAATAAGTAATATACTGTAAATTCATTCAAACATGAAAGCTTATAAATAGTCTGATTCTATCTTTCAATAAACATGATCTTGATTCTTATTAAAAGTAAGTCTGTCAATATAGTTGAGCAACACAAGTATGATCGTCTATATTTGTCTTTGGTCTTTACGTTTCGCCTATCTTCTGGCTCATATTTAACGATCGATTTGTAAGATATTATATGCGTTACATCGTCATTAAATCGTAAAATGAACATAAGGCCTTGGACTTGTGATATTTTTCTTGGACGAGAATAAAGATAATGTTTACTGAATGAATATAGTAGACTATTCATATGTGTTGATCCATAACCACAGTAGCTGCGGTCAAGCGGTGTCGTAAAGTTATGTTCCCACATTCAACTTATTCTCCTTGAGCTATTTTATTGCATTATAAACAACCCGTACAGTTATTAATTGCCGTAGCCAATGTGTATAAAAGAAATCATAATATTTCTTTCTATGGCACAAATAATAATTTTAGAAGTAAGATGAAAGATTATCAACCTTTTAGTAGGCTGTTTCTAGTTTTATATACCAGACATCTTTTATCCCTGGATGCCTCAATATCTCAAAAATTTTCACATATTTAATAGCTGTGTACACACGTAATTTATTTAAAATTAGAATTCGGAAGCACACATAGCTTCTACCTCAGCGATTTCCTTGGGAGCGGTAGTCAAGTTGAGATGACCCTCCTTGGTGATAAGAATGTTATCCTCAATACGAACACCACCCACGGGCTTGTACTTATCCAAAGCCTCCTTATTAATGAACTTTCCAGTCACAGGATCGTTCAAGACAGGGTCGATCAAGAAATCACAAAAGTAAACACCGGGTTCAACCGTAACCACGAAGCCAGCTTCGAGGTTACGACGCATACGCAAGTTACGAATACCAGGAGCATCAATACGTTCAGTACCTTCTGGGTAACCACCTTGATCATGAACGTCAAGACCCAGCATGTGTCCAACTAAGAAACAAAATTCGATGTCAGTTTTTTTTTTTTTTTTTTTTTTTTTGTCTCCGAAAAAACTTACTGCCGTGAGGGAAGAAGGCTGCGGTCACATAGTTGGCTTGGATCTCCTTTTTATCGCCCACAAGAATACCACACGCTAAAAGACCATCGGTAGCTACATCGGCAGCAATATTGTGAATGGTTTCCCAAGCAACACCCGGCTTACAAGCTTCAAGACAGGCCTATTTTTTTTTAAAAAAAAAAGGTCAATGGTTTAACCCGGGGAATTCTATGCTCCTTTTTAATTATGACTTTCCCGAGGAATAGTAGTCATATTTTTCTGAGTTTTACCTTTTGCATGTCAAGGACAATGGTGTAAATAGTACGAGCTTCGGGAGAGAACTTACCACCGACGGGGAAACATCGGGTGATGTCAGAAGCATAACAATCAACTTCACAACCAGCATCCACCAAGACCAAATCGTTGGAGTTTGTTAAAGGAGCATTGTTCTTGTTGTAATGAAGCGTAGCAGCATTCTTACCGACACCGACAATAGGGTAGTAAGCTTGTTGGAAAGCATCATGGAAAGCACATTCGTATAAGAACTTTGCAAATAATTTAGCTTCTGTGGAACCAACATGAGAAGCCACCATGAGCTGTCAAAAAATTAGTGGTATATTGGGGTAAAACTGTAAATTCGAAATATACCTTGTTATGGGCATAAGAAGAGATTCTGTTTGCTTCACGGATAATATCTACTTCCCATTGAGCCTTGATAGCACGCGATTCAGCAAAAGCGGTATGCAACGTCTTGCTTTGTTGAGGGTTACATAAGTTGGCAGCTTGAACTTTATCGGTCTTTGTGATGGGTAAAGTATAAACGATGGAAGCCGAAGCCAAGATATCGTTCAACTTGTCAGCATAGATAGCTTCATCAACATCATACTTTTGAACCAAGACTTCTAAAGTATCGGGCAAACCCATCCACATGACGTGATCAGGGACTACGTTGGGAGCAATTAACTGAATACGCTTGGAAGCGACATCGATGACCAATTGAAAATCGGGTTCAGCAACACCTATATCGCGTGTTTAATTGGAAGAGAAATTTTTTTTTTCTATATCTCTATATTTCTTACCGGTAACGTAAAAAAAGTTGGACTCTTGACGGAAAGGGAGTTCAACATCGGTATCGTCTCTTTCAAGAACAACTTGGCCGGTTAAGTAAATAACACCTTCTTTGGCTTCAAAGTTTTTCAAGACCTTTTCGACATTGCCGCGAGTAGGGAGACGGTATTGTTCAACAGACATTTTTTCTTCGTGGGAAAGAAAGAGGATTTTTTTTTTTATCTGAAGAAAGTCCAACCCATAAAAGGATTTTTTCGCTGGGCTCAAAAAGTGGGTTTTTGCACTCCGTTGGGGGGAAGCAAAAGTTCAAAATGTGTCAACGGCCAAGACGTGTTCCAGTTGAGTAGTAAGCACAACTGTATTTTAAACGATTTATTACGTGAATCAAGTAATCTGTAGTATGTGTTTGTATTTACTGCGCATAATTTTTTTAATTAAAAAAGAAGAGACTTGAAGGGGATTTGGTAAATACTGCTTACCCGCCAAAATAGTTTTTACCCACACTCCACTCCTTGGTGGAACCTCCGAGAAATGCAATTCTAAAAGCACCCGTCATCATTTTTTTTTTTTTTTTTTTATATAAATAACGGGATTGTTTCATCCCTATTCTTTTTTTTTTTTTTTTCTTTTCTAATTTATAAATAAAATAAAAATGCATTTCTCTAGTATCTTTAAACACAACAAGACGGAACATAAGGAAGGTGAGCATAAGGAAGGTGAGCATAAAGGCGAGCATGAATGCGAGCATAAGGAACACAAGAAGGATCATCATCACCATGAAAGAGACCGTGTAGGTGCCAATGTTCCCAAGGGGTTTGCTAATGATGCTATGCGATCGTCCAACAAACCTGATACTCTTTATGGTTTTGACGACCCAACGGCTAGACGTTTAGGCCCGGTTCCTAGTGAGGATCCTACCAATACCGGAGCTTAGTCATGTAATAATAATAAAAAAATGTGATTTTATATGCACAAACAAGGATATCACAGCCTCATTTTCTATTTATTGTTTAAAATATACATTCAATATCATACGGCGATTTATAATTAAAAGATGATTTCATCATGATGGATGTAACGAGGTATGGGTCTATATTGGAAGCAGGACGACGATCTTCCATATATCCTTTTCCTTCTAGTGCCACTTTTCGTGGGATCCTAATAGATGCACCTCGATTCCCAACACCGTATGAAAAGACACTAATGTGACCCGTCTCGTATTCGCCCGTTAGTCGCAAATGGTTGTCTTGGCCATAGACTTGGATATGCTCTGGATGTTTCCAACTCATATTTTCAATGGCTTGATCTATGGCTATTAAGCCTGTTTCGCTCGATCGCATTTCGTTTGTGGAGAAATCTATGGTATGAAATTAAATGTTTATCCGGGTGTTTTGTATCTGTATGCACATACTTGTGTGGCAGCCGGTGGGGTTCCAATCACCTAATATGGGTTTTGGATGTAGGGACACAATGATTCCAAAATCTTCAGCGACGCGTTCCATAATGTATCTTGCTACCCACAGTTCATCACCGACGGAAACACCGACGCATGGACCAATCTGATATTCCAGCTGTCCTGGTGTGACCTCTGCATTGGAACCACATATTGTGATGCCTGCATAGAGACATGCTCTGTAATGCGCTTCTACAATATCTCTGCCGAATATCTTACCAGCGCCTACACCACAGTAATATTTGCCCTGTAATGAATATTAAAAAAAAAAATCATGCAAAAAGCCTTTTATTTTACCTGTGATTCAGGTTCACCATGCATCGGCCAACCTAGAGGTCTATTTGTCTTTGGATCAAACAGGACATACTCTTGTTCCATGCCAAACCATGGTTCTAAATGAGCATAATGAAGCATGATATCTCTACATTCTTTACGAGTGGGTGATTCACACAGGACCAGCAAGCCACGAAGACTTGGACGAAAGGGATCATTATAAATAGCTACGGGTTGATACTGCTGTAAAGATAAATGTAAATCTTCATTTGATTTTCTCTGCTCGTCGTCAAGGAATAAGTTTAATGGAGGGATATCTTTAAGCGAGGTAGGTGTGAAGTTTAAAGTCTTTGCTTTGGACCGTAGTTGATGGTTCTTGTCAATAAAAATGTATTCGATGGGTACTTTGGTTGTGTCTTTGGTGGTGTTGTATTTGGAAACAATAGGGGTATTTGAAATAATGGCGCTACCAGGAGGGAGTTGTTGAAACATTTGATAAGAAAAAGGTAAGAGAGGAAGACCCGGAAACTGTTATTTTTCATTATATATAGCTTCCACTGTTGTAGTACAGCTATCTATATCATGATAATGGTTTTCTTATCTTTTCCCGATAAACGAAAATTTCACTTCAAGGGCGGGGGGCGGGTTTCGTCATGCTTTCTCTCTTATTAAATCTGCATGTTTGTGACCGTTTAACCATGACGAAATCAATTTTTTGAGTGTGTGTGTGTGTGTGTGTTTATTTTTTTTTTTTTTTTCTCCTCCTTCATTTTATATACCTCTTGAACAGTATGGATTACGAGGACGATGAACCCCAAGATTTCAACGAGTAATTGGAGTACACTTTAGAAAGAGAAAACTTTTTTTGCAATACTAAGTCACGTTGGTTTTTTTTTCTATAGTTATTCCGATCATTATGAGGAAGAAGAGGTAAGTAAAAGAGCGAGACACGTCCATGGTAGTTATTGATTCATATTAGGTTGAGGAACCCGTTTACGATGAACAACAAGGCGAATCAGTTGCTATTTTAGATGACGTGATGGGAGGAGGAGTGACAGTACCTACGGAAATCAGCAGTGCAGAGCGTACAGAACGTATCACGACACCTTACATGACCAAATATGAAAAAGCTAGAATTCTCGGTACAAGAGCATTACAAATTAGGTAAACCATGTATACAATGTTTCCAATAGTTGAATTCTCACGTCAAAAAAAAAAAAAAAAAAAAAAAAGTTTAAGTGCTCCTGTCATGATTGAAATTGATGGAGAAACAGATGCTCTTGCTATTGCCAACAGAGAATTAAGAGAAAAGAAAATCCCATTAATTATTCGTCGTTTTATGCCGGATGGTACTTATGAAGATTGGAAAGTGCGTGATTTGATTGTAGATTAAAAAAAAAGAAATAAAAAAAGAACATCTCCCCACGATCCTATAAGTGACGCCTCTCTCTCTTTTTCTTTTTCTTTTTTTCATTCAAGAGAGACCCTCCATGTACTAGCGAAGGGTAAATGTGATAGACTAGAGACAAACAATTTAAGAATTGCAACAGTAATGATGAAGTGTATGCAAGTGGGGGTGTGGATCATATTAGATAATCAGTTGTCACACAGCAGGAAAAAAAATATCCCCTCCATTAACTCGGGTAAAGATGACAAGTAATCTCCTTCCAGTTGCTGGTTATGCGTGTGCAAGTGCGTGTGTATACACACAGGTAAGATGCCGTGTTATTAGAGACGTGATAGAAATTCAAATAGAGATCAAGTCTTTTCTTTTTTTTTTTTTTTTTTTTTTTTTTTTTTTGAAAAAAAGCAACCCAGGGTAGTATCATAAAAAAGGAGATTACTCCCTGATTGTAAACGGGGCCAAAAATGAAATGAATAATAGGTTTTTTGCGGAGGTCCGATTTTTGAGGCACCTGCCATGTGTGTGTCTCGAATTAAGACGCCGTATAGATTTTTTTTTTTTTTTTTTTTTTTTTTCGTACATTTTGACTCAGGACCCATATTATTTTTTTTTTCTTCTTCCTTTCTTTGTTTCTTCTTTTTTTTTTTAAAAAAAAAAAAGATATTTAAATAACCCTAAAAAGAGAAACACTCATTCACTACACCATCTGCATTCTTTTTCAACTTTTTTCTCTTTTCAATTTAAACAAAAAGGTAAAAATCTCTTTTTCTTCAGTCGCGTATCGAAAAAAAAAAAAAAAAATGAATGACGTAGAAAAAAAAACCAGATGGACAATCTTTGAAAAAAAAAAAACTTTTTTTTTTCTTTTTCGTGTAAGCAGGGTCCATTAGGTGAAAACACACGTTGCCCTTTTTACTCTTTTTTTTTTTTTTTTTTTTTTTTTTTTTTTTCTATTGCCACGTTGAATACACAGACACCCCGGTTTTTTTCTAACATCGACGTTCCTTTTCTATAGACAAATGGCAGCGACTGTACCACCGCAACAAGTTACAGCAGCTCAAAAATTGGCTCAAGTCAATGAACAAACATGGTTGACTATGGGTAAAAAAAAAAACTAAGCCCTCAAACTTTAACTTCATTTAACCTTGAACATGGACAGGTAATCTTGCGGAAATGATGACGGATTATGATAAAGCCATGAGTTGTTATGAGTCTGCATTGCGACACAACCCATACTCTGTACTTGCCCTATCGCAGATCGCGTCATTATGTCGAGGCCGAGAGCAATTTGCCAGAGCTGTCGATTATTTCAAACGAATCTTGGCCATTCAAGAGAACAATGGTGAGACTTGGGCTGCTTTAGGTCATTGTTATTTAATGATGGACAACTTGCAAGAAGCTTATCAAGCCTATCAACAAGCCTTGTATCATTTATCCAACCCCAAAGACCCTAAACTTTGGTACGGTATCGGTATCCTTTACGATCGTTATGGTTCCTTGGAACATGCGGAGGAAGCCTTTTCTGCCGTTATGAAGATGGATCCTAAATTCGAAAAGGCAAACGAGATTTATTTTAGATTGGGTATCATCTATAAGCAACAACAGAAATACGAGCTTTCCCTGCAGGTAATTTCCTCATTTACAATGTGTCTTTTTGTATCCATTGACTGACTAGAATGCTTTGTAAGTGCTTCCGCTATATTTTGCATAACCCTCCAAGACCATTGACTGAATCCGATATTTGGTTCCAAACCGGGCATGTCTATGAACAACAAAAAGAGGTATAAATATTTATAAAAAAAGGGGGGGGGGGAACAGTAGAAATAGAGGCAAATGTATTGAAAACATATATCTATCACAGTACGAACTTGCTAAGGAGGCTTATGAACGTGTATTAGCCGAAAACCCTGACCACGCCAAAGTACTTCAACAACTGGGCTGGTTATACCACCAACAAAACACGTCTTTCTGCAACCAAGCACTAGCCATACAATACTTAACACGTTCATTGAAATCAGACAGTAACGATGCTCAATCATGGTACCTTTTAGGTCGTTGTTACATGGCCGAGCAAAACTACAACAAGGCCTACGAGGCCTATCAACAAGCCGTGTACCGAGATGCTCGTAACCCTACTTTTTGGTGTTCCATTGGTGTTTTATATTACCAAATCAATCAATACCGTGATGCCTTGGATGCCTATAGTCGTGCTATCCGATTAAATCCTTACATCAGTGAAGTCTGGTACGATTTAGGTACCTTGTATGAATCATGTAATAATCAGGTCCAAGATGCCTTGGACGCCTATCAAAGGGCTGCCGAATTGGACCCTTCAAACCCTCATATTAAGCAACGTCTTGAATTGTTGAGAAAATCTCAAAATGTGCAATCTTCTTCATCTCAGGTCGCAGGAAGTGCTCCCGTTCCTCAAGATGTCGTTAACCCCAGTCAGTATCAAAGCGGGAATAATAGTGGTCAGCCTTTAGGTGGTGGATCGTATAGTCAGTCAGGTCCTTCTGGTCCTCCTATAAGCATGTCTGCTTATCAAATAGGTGCTGGTAGCAGTAGTAGTAACCCTCAACGTCTCAACGAAGAAAGAGTCTCCACACCTCAATTACCTGTCAACGTAAGTGTGTGCATGCGTGTATATGTTTAAACTTTATATTCATGTTTTACTGTTATTTAGCACGGACTAAGTTCTCATGAAGGAAGTAATGGACCTGCTAGAGATCTTCCTATGCCCGGACCTCCACCTGCTGGTCAAGGTCGTCGATCTCCCGCACCTTATGCGCCCTATCCACCTCACCCAAATAACAACACATCGCGTGAAGATGTCCGTATCCCCGATATTGGAGGAGGAGGTCGTGCACCTACCCCTTCTGACAGATCACAAATGAACCCTATTCTTCATGACGAAAGACAACAGCAGCAGCATCATCAACAACAGATACAACAACAACAACAAATACAACAACAACATCATCAACAACAACAACAGCAACAGCAACAGCAACAGCAACAACAACAACAACATCATATGCCTCAAGGAGGACCTACCAATTTACCTCCCATGACAATGCGTCAACCTTATAAAGAAGAAACGCGATCTCCTAACCCAGTCAATGCCCAAGTACCCGCTTTAAGTTCGCCTCATTCTCGTCCTTCACCCCGTACTTCATCTCACCCGTTAGCACCACCTCAACAATACAACGATCATCGTTTATCACCTCGTGCAGGACATAGTGAAAGTTATCGATATGAACACCGTTCTCCTGCTCAACGACCCATGGAAATGGAATCATCACCTCGATCAAGACCAGATTATGGTCGTATGAAACATGAAGAGCCTAGTTATTCGAATTTACCTCCTCGTAATATGGAACAACAACATCGATACAAGGCACAACATGAAGAGGTGGCGGAGAAAAAAGTAACAGCGACGGTGGTGGTGGTATCAGAACAAGCAAGACAACAGCATGTAGATGAAGATTATGATGAAAGTGCAGCTGATGTGTTATTAAGTATGGGTAACCCACAGCTTGGACAGAAACGAGCATTACAACATGAGACAGAGGAGAATAAGAAGCCTCGAACTCAAGCAGAAGTGATGGAAGTAGAGCCAAAAGAGGAACCTGTAGAGGCGGTGGAAAAAAAACAAGTGGAAGAAAAGGAAGAAGGAGAAAACGATGAAGATGAGTTGATAGAAGAGGAAAATCATGAAGAGATAAAACAAGAGGAACAAGAAGAAGGTGAAGTAGATGAAAAAGAAGATGGGGAAGTGAAAGATGAAGAAGAAACAGGTGTTCCTAATGTAGCTCCAGTGGTTTTACAAAAAGAGGAAATTCAGTCTCCAGTAGATGAACCTGCAGGATCAGCATAAAAAACCATTTTGTTCTCTCTTTAAAACATGACAATCATTTTTTGTTTATATAACCTTTTTTTTTTTACACAACAACACAAATATATACTCGATTTTTTTTTTTTTTATTTCTTTTTTCTTTTATTCATACATGTAAATGTAGGTGGTATATAAAATCTATACATTTCTTTGTTGTAAACCATCTTTATGAAGATTAAGTGAGCTACCTGTAGGAGTACCTGCAACAATGCCTTGATAATCCAAACGGTAGATCTTGGGAGGGAGTCCCTTGCCGAATTTACGATTGATATGATTGGAGCATAATAAAGCAGAAAACAATACAAATAAATGAACTGGGATCATTGAAAAAGCTACAATCCATGTAATCGTCAATGCTTCCTTGGTAAATGTTTGATACTTGAATTTGCAACCAGGCAACAAAGTACGCGGGAAACACTTGTTGGATCGTTCATGGTAATCGGTGAAAGATTTGTAACCACAACAATGGAGCTAAGCCTGGTGTTAGTAAAAGGGGCTTATAAAAAAAAAAAAACTTACATTAGCTTGTATACGTGCTCGGCCATCTGAATCTAAATCATAATGCCATTGATATGATAATTTACCCTCGATGTTCCATTTGTTCTTGCGGTAGGCGGTGTAACCAATGGCAGCGATCATTCCGAAACTGGGCCACAATAATAAATTATAAAGAGATAAGATACCTCTGTTATTTAACATGATACCCGCGTAACCCACAAGTGACGTGAATAAACAAATCACGCCAGTAGCAAGAATTACTATAAATATAATAAAAACCCAGTTTTGTAAATTCTTATAGCTTGATTTGGGAGGGAGGGGGTGGGGCACTTACGATTAAGAATCATTCGTTCTCCTACTAAAATCACATCTGCACGAAGATAGACTACATTTGAGGGAAATAAATTAATATGTAGATGATTTCGTTGTTCTTCTATCTCCTTACATTTAAAAAAGGTCAAAAGAGCAAGCAGTAAAATGCCTAATCCATAACAAAAGAGCTATTCAAGAAGGTTAAATACAAAGAGCATTGAAGGCATTGCAGGTGTATTTATTACCAGAGTGTTTGATACTAATAACCACCATTTATGTTTTGTCCAACGCTGCTTCTTTTTAATGGCAGGGTCGGGTGCATAGCGTTTAACAACATGAAGGCTGGTTGTATCGACCGAATTACGAGACCCAATGGATTGACGTGATTCGGACTTCATCCAAGGCAGCACAGGTTCTGGCAATTCATCGTCTTGTTGGTGATGGATTGACTCCCAAGAATCATATTGCTGTGGTGATGCACTGTTGGATGTTCGAGCGTTGTTTTGTCGTAACTCTTGTAAAGATACACTCGAACTGGCTTCACTAGAGATACCGTAAGGTAATCCACCCGGTTTCTTATTAACCGATAAGAAATGGCTCGACATTGGAATTAAAAGAGAAAAGAAAAAGAGAGTGGACAAGAAAAAAAAAATTGCAAAAAAAAAAAAATATTATATATAAAAAAAGAATATCAAGAAGTGAAGGTTATTTTTAGCCCTTCACCGTAATAATCCAGGTACACAAAGCACAACCCTATTTATAAAGGGATGAGGAGGGGAGGGGGGGGGGTAGGTTCCATAAATACCAGTAATTTTGTCCAGCTGGTAATTTGATTGGCTCTAAATTGAGCTCCTTATACACACTCAGCATGGATGGTCAATAAAAATATCAACACTTCCTGGTCAGGGTCAAAACTTTTTAATGAACTATTTACTACAAAACATGAAGGAGGGGAATTATCTTTGATAATAATCGAAGCCAAATTCCCTTCATTTCCACCTTTTTTTTTTTTTTTTCTAAAAAAAAATAACAAACCTTATTAGGAAGATGTCAAAAAAAAATAGTCGATATATTTTGAGTCGCAGTTACATTGACAGACGTCCCTACAAGACCATTTTTTGTTGTATTCATAGACACCCAATTAGATGGGAGGAATATAAATAGCGCACCGATCTTATTACTACCACACATATAACATTCTTTACAGGAGCAGATACCCAACAAATTAGCTTTTATGAAATCATGGCCAGAATAATACACTTCTTCGTCACATGACCATCAACAAGTTTCATCTATAAATAATAAATATGAATTAGGCGTAAGTTGCTATCAAATATCTTGACGAAGATGGTCACAAAGTAATTAAATACATGTGCAAGAATTTCGATAAGAAAAAGGTTGAAGTTTACTATTGTTTGATCTGACGTTTGCGTATGTAACACAAGTTCACCGAGTTTTAATGGGTCTCTGGTATCCTTGTCAGGCGCCTGATAAATGTCAACCGAGGTCTGTGGGTCGAGCCTCGGTTCATGATCAGCATTTGTATATATCAGCAGGCGTAGACATGCAAGCTGAGAAAAAAACGTTTTTTTATAAGCTATTCAATTTACTATGTCTACTAGCATCGTAGATTAAAATTATAAATTGCGTAGCAACAAAAGTAAAATCCAAAAAAAAACGTAGCATCAGATAAAACTCAATACCAACTAGTCGCTTTAGGAATAGTCTCACACACTATCAATCCAGTTGACGTGCTAATAATTTCAATGAGCGCATGAAAAGTGGAAGTGCAAGTGAATTGATGTGGTTAATTCACATGTGTTATAATCCTTTTTCAACAGGATGGTGGCATTGAACTTTTTTTTTTTTTTTTTTTTTTTTTTTTTTTTTTTTTTTTTAAAAACAAAAAAAAAGATGAGAACCTCGTGAATATACTTTGTGCATTCCATGAAATGTTTGACTTTATAAGTATTAGATATTATATATTTGTTGAGCAAGGTTATGTGGCTATATTACTATGGGATAATGCGAGAATACACGAAATTCTTCTTGTCTAACGTGCGACTCAAAATTTATTTTTCAAGCATTTGACCGATAACTAAACAAGGGATTTTTTAAATTCATAAAAGATTTCTTCAAACTCGCAAAGATCCGTACCCATTTTTACTACTAGGCATACTAGGATATTGCACCAAGCCTTCGGTAGAATGTCGATTACGTTTTGCTATTTCGCGTTCATTCTTTTCATACTTGTCACCGACATAAAGTGCAGCTCCCACCACGTTGGTCCACATAAAGATGAGGTTGAATAACGGAATTAATTCAAGCGCCACAGCCACAACCCCAAAGTTACAATAATCAGCCTTGTGTCGCCATGCAAAACTACGCGAGTCGCTGACCGAGAAGCCTCGAAACTCCAAATCGTAATGAAGATGATGGCCCCAGCTGTATATATATAGTGTTAAATATATGTATACATACAATAGTGATACTACTTTACCATGCAATCCATCCATTGATATAACAAGCAATAAATGTTCCCACCACCGGTATTAAATGTAAAGGAGCTGTAACAATTAAAATCAAAATCTACAAGACAGTTAAATAACGACAAAGGGGGGCGAACAGCTACGACATATACTCCTTACTTGTGCCAAGATCAGTAACCAAACCAAAGCGAGACCTGATGAGATACCTCGACAACATAATCTTAGATTACCCACTTCAATACGATTAGCAAACATACGTTCAAGACCTCTCGATTTCAAGGTAGCGTCAAATAAGGCGTCTTGAAATATGGGAAGTAAGATGGCAAAGAAGATGAGGTCGAAAACAGCTGATTCCAAAAGCACGAAAATAACAGACACTGTCCATGCAAGCCAGACAGGACATTTTGCTATGATTAAGGCATGGGCTTGTAAAGGTAAAAGGTAGACAAAAGAAAGTACAAGTGAGACTATGCCAAAAATAAGTGTCAGGAGAAATGGACATATAGTCTTGACCCATAACTGTAATGATAATTGTTGTAAGTGGGTGGACTCTCAAATTGTGAAAAAAAAAAAATACCTGTGGATGAGATACAAAATAGAGTATACCAGCAACGGGATAGGTATACGGAGGAGCCATTTTTAAGGATATATAGAAGACCAAGAAGAAAAGAAAAATAATGGAGTATTAAATTGTTTTATATCAGGTTTCGTGACTTTTGTGTATCATCTTGTATTTTTTTTTCTATTCAAACAAAAACACTTTCCTTTTGTCATTTGTTTAAACCATTGCCTCATTGTACATACTGTGAACCATAAAATCATGCAATTGACTACATTTACAGTCCGAATTTTTTTTCTATAATAATATTTTATTGACTCTAGGTTTTGAAAAAAAAAAAATGTATATTATGCAGCAGCGTGATGTGTGTTAAAATGTGATCAAGTCATCTTGGCCTTCAAATCTTTATTGAATTGTTCAACTTGTGCCTCGTTTTCCGGGCTAAAGCTGATATTGGCACGTTGTTGACGAACAAAGGTGGCCTTAGCTTCAAGCTATCAATACATAAATAATCAGTTTTTTTTTTTACATTCCTTCCGCTCTTAAATACTACTACGAACCTCTTTAGCTAATTTGCTCAACTTGTCCTTTCCCTTTATACTCTTGGATTGTTTAACGAAACGCTTAATAGCAATAATATCAGCATCGACCATTTCGGGGAAAGAGATATGGTGGGAATATTCTTTATAATAACTCTTCAAAGCCTTTGCACATTGATCTAAAACTTCATCTTGATACATACGACCATGAATACTCTTTTTATGCACCTTGAGCACAAGGTCCCATTCAATAGGTAAACTACTGCTTTGTTTGGCCTTCTCCATGGCCACAGTACCTTCCAAAACTTCCAAGACGTATGTAGCGAGAGGAACAAACACGTTGGTATTATGGATAAGTGAGTTCAAAGAACGAAGGACATGGAAACGAAGAGGGTAGAATTGAGCAGTAGGGATCAATTGGATAACACCCACAGCAACTTGTGTTAAAGGATAGATTAAAGCCTTCAAAGGACTTTCAACCACATCACCATCTTCATCCACCATAGGTACTGCATAGGCGTTCAATACATCTGCCCAGAAATCGATACAATGGATATATTGCCAGTTGTAAACCATGTTGTGGTTCTTGGTGGAACGGACCTTCATGGCTTGTCTTAAATGAATGGCTAATTGACGAATATAGACAAAACCTTGTTGATAACTCAAGACAGGGTTGATACCGTAAAGTTGAACGGCTAAATTACGCATCAAATTGATGACGGGTAAAGTATGAAGGTTGGTGTTTTTACAGTTCTTGATAAAAGTCAAGTAGACGTTCTTGAGACAAAGGTCTAGGTAACCTTGTTGTTTTGTCTTGGTGTCCTTTGTAGCTGGGACAGTGGCAAGAGCTAAAGACTTGATACTTAAGAAAGCTTGCATACGTACGGTATCAACAGAACCAAGATGAGACCAAGAGTTCAAAAGTGATTTAAGGTAGTCCTTGACAAGACGATCAAAACAGACAAAGAGGCTGGTGGCTTTTTCAGCTTCACGAATGGTCATACGAAGCATATCAGCATCAGTCAAATTACTCAAGAGATGAAGCAAGTTATTGAGATAAGATTTAACATAGGATTTAAAGAAGGCCCATTTACCCGAGGTGATGGGGGAACCGTTTTCCTTCTTGGGCTTCAAATGATGAGCAAAGACAACAGGGGCAAGACGAAGTGTGGTGGTAATGACCTTGGAAAAGACGGTAGGGTCTTCAATCTTGAAAGCAAAAGTGATTTTATCATCTTCTTCAGACATTCTGGCAGCTGTTTTGAAAGCAGACAAGATTTTTTTAAAGGCCTTGAAATCGTTGTTGGCTTTGACGGCAGAGGTCCATTCGTTTAACATGGCTTTAGTCAAGACAGGAACATCATCGACAATGGTTTCCTCAGGTTCTTCCATATCACTGTATTCTTGATCGTCGTCTTCATCTGAAGCGTCGGGCATGTCGTCTTCGGATTCACCAAAGCCTAAAAGATCACCATCTTCCTTTTGTAAAAACTCGTAAAATTCAGGATCACGGCTCTTTAACTCTTCTAATTCCTTCTTGTGTTGATCGATATCTTTGTTGAGTTTATCAGGTGTTTCTTCCTCGTCTTCGTCATCGTCTTGGTCCTCAGAATCCATGGCCATTTCTCTTTCAAAGTCGGAAGGAAGTTCATCATCACTGTTATCCTCTGCATCTTCCTTATCGCTAATATCGTTTTCCGAGATATCCTCTTCAGCTTCAGAATTATCTTCGTCCATGACCTTTTGTAACTTTTTGAAAACGTCGTCTTCGTCACTTTCAGAAACATCTTCCATAGGTGAATCCTCTTCCTCGCTTCTATTACATAAAAAAAAAAAAAATTAGTCTTCTATTGTTTAACCAGCTATGCTAGTATGTCTTACAATTCTTTGACAACCTTCTTGGTGCCTAAAATCAAAAATGGTTGGTAAGTCTGTTTCTCTTATTTGCATAAACCAAGTTGTGAAATATTACCCTTCTTGTTCTTTCCAACAGCTTGTTCGACAATCTTTGCAATCTTTTTGCCTTGAGGCTTTAATGCTTGCTTCTTTGCATTTTTTGATCTCTTTTGAACTGCAGGAGCCATTTTACGCTTTTTGTTCTTTCTTTGGGATAGTTTGCAAAAAAAAAACAAGAGGGTTAAGTTTTCCACAAATGTTCAGTTTGAGAGGGAAACAAAAAAACTGTGACAACTTTATTTGTGACGTTTTTGTCGGAGGCTTGTCACCTGTCATCTTCGGTTTCCCTCCTGCTTACCTTTTAGTAAATCCGACTTGAATCCTTTCAATATTAAATAGCGTTTTTCACAAATTAAAAAAATTGAGAATAGGTTTACCTGTTTTCACAAAGAACTGATATAATTAGGACTTTTTATATATGAAAAGATCCAAAGCTCTTTTTCCTTTGACCCCCAGCCGTATTACAATGTAGCGGTAAAGGCTAAAATTCTCACTGTCCGTTATACGATGCTATTATGTTCTCCCCATTTTTGGGCCAGGATGTGCTTCCACCCTCTCGTGGTCTGACCAGTTAACCCAGCTATATTTATTAGGAACTAGGAGAAGCACTCTTTTTAAGACGCAGTTTTGTCTTTTTATAGTTTTATATGCCATAAGCCGGTCTAAGCTTTCACATCCCCCAAAAGGGGGTGTTGTAAGCATAAATTTGGTAAGATATTTATCGAAAATGATCTATTATGATTGTTGTAAAGATTATGCTATATCTCGTTTTCATAAAAAAAAACTCTTCATAGTCCCTCCTTTATTACAATTCTGCATAAAAAATAACGGTGAAACACGAGATATTAAAACGACGCTTGAGAAGTGCTTTGCGTATGTATCTACAATCAGAAACAGGTTTTATCTATGGTTAATCAGGCATAATAATAACTACTTTCTTTAACATGCAGTAAATGTACTCGCAGATTCTTTGATGGTGAAAATGCCTCGTGTAAAGAGTATCGAGTAATGATTCCAACATTGTTTAGTGTCATTGTCCTTGGGAGCTTTTTGGGGCTATCGCAAAACTAAGACCGACGAGAAACTGTTTACATATCAACAATATGAGAGAATAATACCCGTCTTCAAGTGTCCATAAAGTGTTTCTTGGTATTAACTTACATTTCTCTTCCTCTTTGGTATTACAGCGTATGACCGATACTCTCAGTGTGCTATTGCCAATGTTTGACTTCAGATTATCTATCTTTGTACCAATTCAAATAACTACCTCGTCACATACTGAAGGTTTCTTATGAGTATGAACAAAGTAAAATGACAATCCGTATACATAATTCACGGGCCAGTGAACTGCTATTTTGTTTATGTCAAGAACTAAATTCGCGTTTAAATGATTACGTAATTATCTCACAAAAAAAAAAGAGAAACGTGTCTATATGTTTGTTTGTTTTTTTAAGAAAATCAGAGCAATAAATATAAGGAGAACTGGATAAAGTCGATAAATAAGCTGCTTTGCTAGTTAGATGCGATCCCTTTTTTTATTGTCCAACTTTGAACCTCAGCATGATTTTTAAAAGCTGAAAGATAAAAAGAGAAGGTAGCAAAACAAATTTTAAAAGGTGTAAACTAATAATAATAATGGTATGTAATTGATGGTACTAATAAAGAGAGGGATATAAATAACAGAAAACACTTCCTGTCTACGATGATGAGTTCTTTCTCTTTTTAGGTAAGCTATTGTTTTCAGAAACAAAACTCGGAGGGAAGAAGTAGTCCACATTATTGAAAGGGTTCAAGTTAACAGAAAGCATTATTTTTTAGGAATTGTGCAGTATTTTTGATAACTTGAGCGCAATTGTACACTAAAGCCAAGACAGAAGGAAGGAGATATGGTACTTCACGTATGCTTTCGGGCATTTTGAGGCGGGGGGAGCTGTTCAAAAGTCCAATTGAACCGTGGTTAAAAGTCATTATCTCCACTGTGATGTACGGGCCTTCCATTAAAAAAAAGTGGCTAATTTAAATTTTTGAACAAAGTTTACTGAAGGTTATCTCACCACTTATAATAAAGACACAATTTTAACATTGTTGGCTCTAATTTTATATTGCTCTACAATTTGAGAACAGAAACTTCTCATCATTTTGGGAGTTTTTATTTCCGACTCCTGGAGTTCCTTGGTACCATTTGGGCCATGATCTACCAAACCAATTTCGATACAGCTTAGCTCGGTTGAAAGGTATTTGAAAGTGAGATCTGAATGGTCTGCAAGCACCTGACGTTCTATTCTGTCAATTGATCCAATTACCCTTCTCATATTTTTATTATAATTTGAGGCAGAGCTGCCAGAACCGCTATAAAAAAAAGTGATTTGATATAAGAAACACAAATATAGCCCCATAGCTTACCTCTCAGACGTGGTTTCACTGATATATTTTGTTGTCTTGATAAACCCATACATATCCTGCAAGAGATCTTGCTCAGTTGAAAGCTATCAGCATTGTCTTTATAAATAAACAAATTCAGATAATTTAAGACACTTTCTCGACACCAGTATTCTTCTGGTTGCTGTCGGCGGCTGCATGAAATGTCCTGAAATGCTTTATCGATCGAGTCAAAGTCATTCTAAACAAACAGTAAGATTCCAGAATATAGAGAGAGACTATTTGAGTTCACCATTCCATCTAGATTCATCAGCATAGTGGTCAGAGGTTTGGGTAAATCCTTCATTAAATCGGCCTTCCCGCTTTCTTTTTCAATTTCTTCGACTTCCTCTGGCGTAAACATGTCAGCTAACATTCTATCATTGATATACACAATATATGAATTTAAAGGACTAATACAGTGGTGAGTAAAGATATGTCTGTTACTACTTGATAAGATACTTACTGTTCAACAGAATAGTCTTTCGCTTCGTTATAAATCGCGTCCTCCACAATAACACCCCCTTTTAAAACCCATTTATCATTGATCTTGTCATATATATCTTTCATTAAAGCCTTGTCTTTCAAAGTTAAAGTTTTTTGATATTGTAGTGAGGATGTTGAATTAGTAACAGATTTACTACTAGGAGTTAATTCAGCAGCAATATTTTCAACCCAGTAATCAGCACGAGAGGTATTACGGACAACTTTGAGCCCTAATCTCTTGGAATTCTTCCTAAAAGCCTTTCTCCACGCAATTCGATATGAGTTTATTGAGCCGCCTTTGTAGTTGCTGATAATGCACTGTGGCATTATTTCCAGGAAACTGTTCCACTGAACTTGCTTTGTAGGTCCCGCCAAGTTTAATAGTTCAGACGCGATCTCTACATGTAATTAGTGTGTATCAGCAGCTGTGCATAATCTGTGTGTGTGAGTGTGTGTAAGTGTGTGTGTGAGTGTGTGTGTTTGTGTGAGTGTGTGTAAATAGTTTACCATCGTTCAGGCTTTCTAAATTCATTGTAAGTTGTTGTCCCTATTATGTTTGGGGCAATTCTTGAAACACGCTTGACGCACCCCCAACGGAGCTTAAAATGTAAAATAGCATTTTTTCTGGTGGCGTGTGAGGGGGTGCGTCAAGAATTGTCACCACGCACCACTAGAAAAAATGCGTCACTATTTTACATTTATTTCTTTCGCTCAGCAATTGCGTGAGACCTAGATGCAACGCTTTCCTTAAGGAAACTTCTCTAGCCGTAGCGCAATTGCTTCAACTGTCTGAGCCCTAGATGTATCGTATTTCCTTTACTGGGTCTTCTTTCTCTAGCCGTAGGATAGTTGATTTTTTAATCGGTAAACGCATGACTGCATTGTCTTTTCGGGGTCTTCTCTCTCTCGTACTAATTCGTTGTAACAGTAGTCGCGATTTCCCTTACTCGGTCTTCTTTCTCCTTCCGTTGGTCGTACGCTGTCGGAACACTTTTTTTCTTTATTTTATTTACCTTGTAGATAACTAACTATTTTTTGGGAGTATATATTTGTCTCTACCTTATCGTGGTTACTCCTGTCAGTAATAGCAGCATGGTTTGCTTTGAAGCCAAAAGAGACATGTATTTGATATAAATAAAATACATTTTTGTTGTATCATCAAAGTAAATTAATAAAGCACATTGCTGACCTTTCACATAAAAGGAATCTTATTCCTCTTTTTTCCTTTTTTAACTTTTTACTTTTAACGATTGAAGGGAAGCTAAAATTTACTGGCGTTATGGGGCTTGTTTTTCTTTAGTAAATGTCTCCAACAGATAGCACATCATGCTCAAGTTTCCGAACGATAGTCGGACAAACCGTATTTCGACTTTGATGGACATTCCTACTTTTACCGTTTCTCCTGTCCTTACAAAAATCTTGGGTATGTACATCTTGGCCTATATTTGATGTGAAAGGAAAGTACTCTTTGCGGGCGTACGTCAATAAAGATAACTACCCTGCTATGTCGGTGACCTGTTTGGGAATAGTCGGAATTAGAATTGTAAATCAGTTACATATGAAACTTGACATATTGTTGTTATAATATGTGCCTATTGATTCATATCCAGAACTATCTAGGGTTAGTATGTCGGTGCTGAACAGTGACATTTAGGAGCCAACCGTGTTGGAAGGAGAAGATGTATTGGAATACCGTGTCCTAACTTGTGATAAATAACTACTACGGCACAGCAAACGTGATGCGTAAGATGTCCCTGGACACAATGATGGATAGGTTGAAAATTCTACACCTTAAACTTCGTAAGTTTATTGAAAGTCTCCAGGGAAAAAAAACTCATTTTATTTAGTGCCTGGGGTCAACTTTGAGCAATTGAAATTCAAGACAAACGAAGTTAAGAAAATAGTGGAGACCGCTGAGAAGAGAAAACGTGTTGGTCTTTCCTCCTTGGAAAAAGAAATTCAAGATGAATTAGCCAAGCAATTACAAATAGAGAAGAATGATGCTGAGATAGATTCTTCTTAAGCCTACTTTTTATTATTTTGCTTATTCCATCTTGCTTGTCACAAATTATAAATATATCTCTTAAATCATTTATTGTGCATGAGTTAACACGTACAATATGAAGGTTTAGAAACCTGTCCAGAGTCTCATCTCTCTCTCCCATACATTTTAAGAGGTTTATTAATTAAATTTGTAAAGCCTGTAAGGAGGCTAGGAACCTTTGGTTTTAGAACCAAGTTTTGTAATAAACGAGTTACTTGTAACGCAAAAGCTGGACCATCGTCAAAGCAGTTATTTTTTTTTATCATATGACTGTAGAAAGCTTGTTTATGCCTTATTGTCTTTTTAATTGACCTAACTTGTGCTTTTTGGGGAGTTTTTTTTGTAGATTTATTGTATAGATTGACCGTGTATCAAGAGTTACCCTTGTTAAATGTATCGGAAATATTAATGGGATTAGGTAGCTCGTTGGAAGCATGAGCAGGAACAGGCGTAGATGCAAATGTGGATATCGTGATTGAACTATTATCATGTCCATCCTGTACCTCTCAAACTCAAGAAGATAAAACTTTTAATAAAATATAAATAAAACGCAAGCTATAATATAAGTTCCTTGGTAAACAGCCCTAAAGTCTTTTGTGTATCTACTAATACGAATAAGAGGTAAATAATTTTACAGCTCTCTTTCTAAACCGATTGGCATTCAAGAACAATCGTTGATTTTATTATTTGTGAATGATTACGCGTGTTAGCTTTCTTTTCGTGTGCCATTGATGTATTCGTTCGTACTGTGCTACAAGAATTCATTCCCCACCCCCTCCGTTTACCAAAAATAAAAAATAAAAAAAAGTGACTTAGTTACCTTTTTTTTCTTTTTCTTTGATGGACACTTCACAAATTCAAGCAACTCTCGATCCAAATACTTACCAAGAACTCGAAGCACTTCGAGGTAAATTATGGTCACTTCAAGAAACCTTTTCAACCCATTTGGCTTCTTTAACAGAACCCAGGTACCCGTTCAACTGGCCCGATCTTTTAAACAAATTCAACATGTTGACGGCAAAATTCGCGTCTTTATCTGAAGATTTCTACAGCTATACAGAGACAGGAAGTAATGCCACCTTGCCTAAATTAATGTTGCATCCCTATATACCCACCACCAAGGAAAGCGACACCAACATTCTTAGCGTTTTACTTCGTACAAAATTGATTCCCGATATCGAGAAATTAGAAGCAGATACACAAGCTACCATCTCGTTAGAATTGCTTGCAGAATCGAATCAAAACCATCTCAATAAAAACGTAGACGATGAACAGTTGATCCAAACACAACTAAAACAATGGAACCAGTTACTACAGCGTCACGATCGTTTAGCTGTCGATGCAACTCAGTTTGTAACAGAACTAGCAAGCGATCATAGACCCAACTTTATGTTGCGATACGAACACCTTGTAGATGAATCAGATGAGGATTCTGATCAGGAGGAAGAGGAAAAGGAATGGGAAAAAATGGGATTTCCTTCAGAAGACATTTGGAAGAAATGGAAGTTGGAATGTATCATGAACTTCTATAGTAGTGGCAAAATTGAAGTTGTTGGCAGTGATGTTAAGAAACTGGCTACAGCTGTAAAGAAATAAAGCCCGTTTTTTTTTCTTTCGTCGTACACTCACATTTATAATCCAATTTACAGTAGTCCAATATTAACAGTGTAAGAATAATAGACCGGTCCAATAGTTACAGTGTAAGAAAATAGACTTGTCCCAAAAAAAAAGGAGAAATCTTGATACAAGCATAAACAAGCTTTTTACAATAAACAGGTTTCATATAAATAATAAATAATAAATCAGGCATAATACACCTTTGAAAAAGTAAAAATTGGGTATTGACCTTCGTTTTATCTTCTTTTCCATCTTGAAAATCATGCCAAAAAAAAAAAGATATGTTGAGCTTGGGTTATAACGTTATATGTGATAAATCCAGGTCGTTTAAAACAAAATTGACGGTAAGAAAACTGTCTAGACATAGCTGATCTATGTTTTATCAGCCTAAGTGATGCTTTTTTTTTGGGGGGGGGTTTAAGAATTGGCCGTGTGAAGTGACCGTGTATCAAGAATACCCTTAAAACATTGAACGATGCTCAAATAGTTGATTTTTGTTATTACGTTTACCAGTCTACCGATGAATATTATGCCAGTTCTTTATACAGCTTGAAAAGAGTTTCGATGAAGGAGATATTTGGAGCTATCTGGAAATATACGAACAAATTTGATGAAAAGGCCCTACATTCTTTCACCACCTGGTGCAACAAGAAGAAGCTTGACTTTTTGTCAAAGGAGCCTGAACGTAAAATTTTGAAAGGACCGAGTCGAAAGATAAGATTTCGTCTCTTAAGCATACTAGATGAAAAGTATCATGGCATTGATAAAATGACGTGCAAGTAATAGATCTGTGCTAAAGTTCATCTTAGATAGCGTAGTAAGCAATATTTTAAAATATTTTGCCGCAACACAAAGCACAAATCAGTAGTTTAAAAGAAGATGGTCTAAGTATCGTTGGTTATTGTTGTAAGTCGGACTTGGCCAAACAAGACAATTTCATAGATTTGCTGCAGTGAATGGTTGACAACCACTACCAGCACTCTCTTGCTGATGATTTATTTGTGTCCCCATGTAGTAACGCAAGTTCTCCTTTCTCTGAAAGAGACTTGTCAGATCAGTATGAAGTGTTTAGCAACACAAATGGTAAACTAATAACAGCTATTATGTGATTTCGTCTTAAACCAACTTATTTATTTCAATAGAAATAATCAACTATGTTGCAAACAACGATAATATATGTATTGTTTCTTTGGATTTGCTGGGCTCTCAACTAATGTTACTGACTTGAAGGAGTTTGTCAGGTTACAAAAAATAAAACAAAATTTAAATAACAATGGTTACATTGTTAATATTAGACCGGTCTATTTTTTTTACACTGTAAATATTGGACAGGTTCATTTTTCTTTATGTTGGCTAATATGCCCGTACGCATCGCCCAACATAATATCACCGTGCTTATAGTGCTCACGGTACCAAAAGAATCACGCGTAAATTGAGAATGCAAATTGGCCAATTAAATTTACGTAAACTGAAATTCTTAAGTGCGCAAAAGGTTTTTAAATCGCGCCCCAAATCATTCATGCTAAAAACGAATAAATCGACTGATTTTTTTTTTTGGAGGCTTCCCACACTCTTTTTCCTTTTATCTTTTCTTAGAAACAATGCAAGCACGAAGAATATTAATAGGTTACGATCATTCAAAAGTTTCTAATGAGGCCATGGAATGGATTGTAGAAAAGCGAATCTTATATCCAGAGGATATGGTGACACTAGCCATCATTGTGAACGATGATGCTATTGCTGTGGAGGGAACTTTTGGTTTGGAATCCGCTGTAGTAGGTCCTACTGGTTGGTTAGCAGACGATTATGTAGAACGTGTCTCCAAGTTGGAAAAGGAATCTGTAGAAGCATTAAAGTCCGTGGTGAAATGGTTTGCTAATAAAGGAGTAAGCTATAGGTCTAGTTTATCACCCTTTAAAAATAACCCTTTCTTTTTTTTTTGGCGGGTAACAGATTACCGTGATCCCCAGAATACTGAGTGGTGAACCAGGCGAGACTCTTAAAGATTTCGCTCAAGCAAATAATATTGATCTGGTCATTGTTGGTAGTCGAGGTTTAGGATTCTTTAAAAGGTAAGTCGAGATCGATGGTGTAAATGGGCACTCTGCTAACAAAGTAATTGAATTGTTAGACAAATCATTGGCTCTGTGTCAGATTATCTTATTCATCATGTAAATTGTTCTGTGTTGGTTGTTAAAGATTACAGTCCAGCAGCAGATAAGAAAAGCACCGATAAATAACAAATAAAACTATAATTCATAAATAAAACATCATTTTACCAAGGCTTTCACATTTCTTTTTTTCTTTCAGAATGTTCGGATCTCATTGTCGTACAAGTCTCAAATGCGACAATACGTCATTACTGCAACCAAGACGTTCTACTACTGTCAAATTCTCCAAAGTTTTGATTGTTAATAATTCCACTACTGCCTTTATTACAAAACAAGTGTCAACACCGGGGTTCACGAAAAACATGATTGATCGCTATTATCCAAATTGAAGAAAACAAATAAAAAAAAAATTTAGATGTAATCCTTTGCATAAGCAATACCTGATGCGAGTGCATGTACTCTACTATCAATTACCAACAAATCCTTTTGAGATTGTTCCAATGCTATTATTCCCAGATGTTTGTTTTTTAGTATCGACATCCACTTACATTAGCACACAGACACATACCTAACAGATGACCCATCAGTCCTTCTAGTGGCAAACTAATGGTCTGTAAACTCCATTCATCCGGTTCTAATTCCTGTACAGGAGGTGCTGTCAATTCCCCAACATTTATCGTTACTTTTGCTACATAACAGCATGAGTTGGTAAGACCAGGTTCGTACGCAACCGGCAATTTAATCAGTCGAATATCGTCTCGCGGAACGCTGTACCCTGTTTCTTCCTTTAGCTCTCTTTGTGCCGCATTAACTGGATCATCTGCATCAATCAAGCCTATCAAATGCATGTCAGAAACAAAAGTTTTGGTATCCTCGACATTATTATTTACCCGACGGAAACTCAATACAGTAACGTTCGAGTGCAGGTCTACCACCCAGAATAAACTTTTTTAATACCAACTACTTGCTTTTCTATTTTTTTTTTCTTTACCTGTACTGAACCACAAGTAAAAGCTCAGGCTTTGGGGTCAAGAGAATAGCATGGATATCAACAGCTATAAGAAGAACCAGTTAGTAGAGATATAGGGTGATATAAGACTGCCTTTACCATCTACAGCTGAAGGCCGTGCTTTCTTTCGGATACAACGTTCCCAAGTTCTCTCAATACGTTTGCTATCCTCATAGACTAGGTGCTCAAGCTGAATCCAGTTGCCCTCTCGCATGGGGATTCCAGATGAGCTTTTCACGGGTATGAGTGCATGTTGCAATGTTTGACGCGACATTTCGTGTATAAAACAAAGAAAGAGAGTGAAGAAAATGGACTAAAAAAAAAAGAGTCATATAAACTTTAGCCGTGACATGTGTATAATTCTCATGATGTAAGGTCTTTACTAATGTCACTTATATGCATACAATATACAACAACAGCAAAAGTAAAAATAAATTGACAGAGATAAAAACGGAGGGTTTGCATTTGACATTCTTTTATAGGTGCATAATTTATATCCACTGATTTGAAAAGCGGGTTTTTTTGGAGAGTATTTTATCACAAACAAAATGCTTACAACGATTTCCGCCCCCCTTTATTTTACTCCCTTTTTATCACACAGCAGAAATCATTCTCTTTTATATATATACATTTATGCAGACGGTTGCATTTCGACGAATATGCATTATGCTCCTATTTCAATCATATACAACAGCCTTGATTAATTCTTTTTCTTTTTTTCTTTTTTTCTCTTTTCTTGGTTTTGCTTTAAAAAATGTGTAATTTTTTATAAAAAGAGAGAAAAAAACCCTTATATACAACCCCCTTCTTTTAATTAACATATATAACAATGTCTAACAATAGTAGAATAGCTCGTCCATCATCCATAACATCCATCAACCAAATCCAGCCCATGAACAACCGACAAAGAATCTCTTGTGATTACGATAAAAAGAAATCAAGTCATAAGAGACCTACATCGGGTTTATCAAAGTCACACTCAATGCATAGATTAGCATATTCAAGTGATGACGATGAAGACGATTTTCAACAGCAAATGCATTATCGAGCCTTACTAAGTAGAGCAACCACAACACCTATGCCAAGACCCTCGAGTCTCATCAAACGCTTCTCTTCTGATCATAGTGGCGTCCTCGTACCTAAATCATCCAAAACAAATTCATCCATCAAATCTGCATCCTCGACTACATCCACCACACCTGCAAAGGCCTCGGCCATGAAACGTTCTTCTTCTCTCATGAACCCCGCTGTCTACAGCAATGAGTATATGCAAGATTTCAAAATCGGCCAAAAAGTGAGTGTCCCTAGTATGGCTGTATTTGGCACAGTTCGATTTTATGGGGAAACAAGATTCACAAATGGCGGGAATTGGGTTGGAATCGAATTAGATATCAAAGGCAGTGGAAAAAATGATGGCAGTATTCAGGGGTTAGTTTCATCACCTTTTTGGTTCTCTTAAACTTTTTATTCATCTTTTTTCTTTCTTAGCGTTCGCTATTTCTCTTGTCCTACAGATTCGGGCCTCTTTATCGCTGCAAATAAAGTTGTAGCCATTGAAAAACCGAGACGAACTCAAGCCCCTGCACCCAACAAGAAGAGTATGATCATCAAACGCACCCAGCCAGCACCAAGCAAATCAGCGCGTATCCTATCCAATACCCACTATCAACCCCTGCCCACACGTAGCAGTCCATCTACCGTCATCAACAAGAAACCCACACAAAATGTACCGTCGACAAAATCCACCGCCACAGCCAAACTAAAAAAATCGTGCTCGCTTTCTACTGCAGACGGAAATCACGAGCATCAACCGATGCGATCCAGCTCCAGTTCAAAAACCACACGTACAGAAGTCGATGAATTAAAACGAGTTTCCGCCTTGTTGGAAAAATCTCGTCAAGAACAAAAGGCTCTTTCACAACAAATGGATGGAAAAGAAGCTGCATGGGAACGTCTTGTCTCTGCAAAAGAAAGTTACGCTTTACGAGTGCAAGAGAAAGAAGACGAACTCAACAGACTGAAACGAGAGTTTGAGCAGACTCGTTTAGCCAATGAACAGCTCAAAAAACTAAGCAGTGAAAAGGAAGGCGCCATCTCGCGTGCCAGCATGTCGGAAGCCATGGAACGACAACATATCAAGGTCATTCAACGCTTAGAACTGCGAGTCAAAAGCTTACAAGAAGAGAACACAAAACTTGTTTCCAATTATGAAAATACGCTGCGTAATAATGCATCTAAAATTGATCAACTCTATAAACAATTGTCAGAGCGTGATGCATCTACAGCCGCTGTTGAAAGAGAATGTGCTGACCTCAGACAACTAAACCGAGAAAACTTGCGTGCCTATGAAGCTTCCATAATCGAATTCAAACAAGAAAATCAAAAGCTGGTCTTGATCAAAGATGTTCAAATTCAAAAGTTGCAATATATGGTCAATGATTTTTCAAATTGTCTATCGATCTCTCCAATTGAAGATGACTCGAGATCAAGATTGGAGGCTCAATTGGATTTATCGACACAAGAATTAGATAGAGAAAGAGAGCTGAGAAAGTCAATGTCGATGGATATCGATCAATTAAAAGCAGAAATCAAACGTTTACATCGTGCCTCCGTCTCATCAAGCTCACAGTTCTGCTTCATTCGCGATGAACTGGAAAACGAAATCAAAGATAAAAGAAGAATTATGGAGGAAGCAAATGCGGCTCTCGAAACACAATCTCGTATCGAAGAGGAGAACGAACGTATCCGTGTCACTCATGATAAGACCCAGCGTGATTTAGCTGACCTTCTTCGGAAACTGGCCTTGATGGAAAAGCAGCAACAAAGAAAGTCCATGGGAGATGAAGAATCTTTACTGGATAGGAACCGTGAACTGGAATTAGAAAATGAACGTATCTTGGAACTTCAAAGACAGACCGAACATGAATGTATGCGACTTATGGATGAAATACTCGCGATTGAAAAAGTCAATGATGATATTCAACAGGACCAAGGAGGAGACGAACGCTTGTATAAAAAGGAAATTGAACAACTAAAGTTACAAGTCGTGCGTGAAACCAAAAAATACCAGGATTTGGAAAACAGCAAACAGGTCAAATTGGAACAGTTGAATAAAGAACTATCCGATTTAGAATCTCTAGTCGAAAATAAGGTATTTAGTGAAACTGAGCTGGAAGAAAGGTTGGAAAGTGAAAAGAGAAAAGTTAGACTGTTGGAAGCAAAGCTGAAAGAAGAGGAGGATCATAGACGAATGCTTCTTAATCCACCCATGTCACCTACTTCGCCCCAGTATCCTTCCATGTTTCAAAGAAATAAGAAAAGATCGTCTTCGGCAACTGCGAGTTCATTTACTTTAATGACAAGCAGTAGTCTAGATACCGTATCAGATCATGGTGCTTTGCTAGAAAGTGTTTACTGTGAAATCTGTGAAGATTATGGCCATGATGTGATGACTTGTAATGTCTTTATCCCAATTGATGATTATGAGCATGGTGCTCTACCTTCATCATCCGTAAGTAATTTAACTTTGTTTATGCAAAATGACAACTAATTTTTTGTTTCAAGTATTACTGTGTTAATTGCGATATATTTGGAATCCATCCCACAGATGAATGTCCAAATCAAGATGAAACTTTTTAAAAAATCATTTGTATTTGTAATCTTTGTTTATATAATTCACATACAATCGTCTTGCTTCCAACCTCTTATATTTTTTTAGTCTTTCTTTATCACATCATATATATTCTTATAATATATTTTTATTCATCATTTTCGAAATTATGCAAGTGCATATAGAGATGCATAAACAGAAAAAAAAAAAACTTGTACAAAACCAGCCAGCATGCTACTACCATTACGATTATCAAATAGCCTGTTTAGTTGCTTGCAGATCATCTACTTAATCAGCACTAATCTATCATTTTGTCATTAGTAAAAAGATATTTTTAGCCATTATAGATGAGAGGCAGATTATTCTGCAGGATGGCTAAAAGCCAATTTATCGGGTTTCCAGAATAATATTCAAAGTTATCAGACTGCATGTACACAAAGCCTTTACATGGTTTACAACATTCAAACTGCACAGATTTATATGCTTCAATAAAAAGTAGTGTCATTTATCACAACATAAAAGTCCCAGTGACAGAATTCAACATTTATTAACGAGAAACGGCTATATATTTTAAGCGCTAGTGGATGGATTTTTGAACATAACATAATCACATACTCTTTGAAATATAACAGGATCTTGTGACTAAGAATCTATCTCTCCTGATTCAACAAACTATTTTCTTTTATTTATCAAACTGTTACAAGTGGCTCTATGTTTTCCTATAGTAATCAGAGTGACAACCCTTGTCGTTGATTTAAACCCCACACTCTAACTTGGGACTTACCCAACACCTCATTTCACAAACATATACATCTTTTTCTAACATGTTTTTTGATGGGAGTTTAATTTTCTTTTAATGAGGACCGGCGTGGATGACCCAGACCTTTAACGTCTCCTGAAACCCTAATTACAGTGAGCGCTCTTTCTTTTCGTTAAAAACATATTCAAGATATGCAGCAAGGTTAAGGCCTTTTTTTGTGCACCATGCGGTATTATCCTAAAATCCCACATTGTCATTAAACAAACATTTTCCGTTCTTGAAAAAGTATTTAATTATAAAAGTGATAGTGTATGAAACAGATAAAAATGTATTTACAGTCTAAATATCAAGATATTTATGTTAATTATACTACAGCAGAGGTTTGTTGAGAATGAATGCTCATGGCTCTTTCCTTCTTCTTGCGCTGGAAGATTTTGCTAATGCCATCCCATCCGCGCAAAATTTGGTATAAAAGAATGGCAGCATAGGTAGGAAGCCCAATACCATCCAATTGGAAATTGCCCCACTTTAATGTACTTTGCATAGAAGCACCAAGGATAACTAAAATAACAGTTAGTATACACAAGATGGATTAAAAATTCACAGTTGACTTACCAGGAATACCGGCGACTAACATGTTTCTGGAATCTTTGAAGTCAACTCCATTTTCGACCCAGATTCTTGCACCAGATACAGTGATTAAACCGAAGAGAATGATGGATAAACCACCAAAAACGCCGGAGGGAATAGTATGAATAGCTATTGACGGAATATTAGTATACTAATTGTCAAATATGGACAATGTTTTCTTACCAGCACCAAACTTTTGGATGAAACCCAAGAAGATGGCAATGAAAGCAGCGATCAAAAAGATCAAAGTGGAAAAGATTTGCGTAACAGCCATGACACCAATATTCTCAGAATAGGTTGTTGTACCAGGTCCACCACCAGAGGCTGAAACAATGGTTGCAAGAGCATCACCTAAAATAGCACGAGCCAAGTACTTGTCCAGAGGTTGTGCAGCCATGGCACCAACCGCCTTAATATGACCTAAATTCTCTGCTAAAAGTACAACACAGACGGGTACAATAATACTGATAGCTTGTCCTTCAAACTTGGGCTTGACAAATTTGGGAGCAGCAAACCAAGGAGCATCATAGACTCCAGTATAATCAATAGCAGGACCATGACCAGTCCAGCCGACACCAAAGTAAATGAGGTAACCAACAACCATACCGATCAAAATTGGAACACGTTTAAGCATACCAGGAGCATACACACTGACTAAAGAGATCAACATGATTGTGGTAAAGGCCATCCAACCATCGAATGTTGTCTGTGTAGCATTTTGAAAGGCAGAAGTAGATAAATGAATACCAATGGTCATGACAACAGTGCCGGTGACGACTACACATTTGGAAATATTAGCATTCCCTTCTGTTCCGAAATGGGGGGTGCATTTTTTTAATAGCTTACCAGGAGGCATAACGACTTCAATCCAATCATGTCCAACAAAGAAGATAACTAGACCAATCGCACCATAGACTAAACCACAAACAAGAATTCCGCCGACAGCGACGTCGGTATGTTGGTTACTGGGACCACTAGGCACATAATTGAATCCAGTCGCAGATACAACGACGCCGATAAAACCAAATGAAGAACCAACGTATGATGGAACTGACAAATTAAATAATTTTTAGTATATTTTTTATAGGGTATATATTCTCTCCATTTACCTCTTCCACCAGTAACAATGTAGAAAATAATTGTTCCGACGCCAGAGAAAAACAAGGCAGCTGAGAAGAAAAAAAAAAAAAGATTTATTATGACCTGTCAAAAATCTTTCATTGCGATCAGACTTACTGTTAGTATCGAAACCCATCATAAGAGGAGCTATTTCTAGTTTTTAGTACATAGATCGTATATTACTTGTGGTGTAAATACATACCAAGTACGGTCGAACCAAACATTGCTAAAACATGTTGAACGCCCATTAACAAACACTGGGGAGCAGAGGGTCTTTCGTCAATGTAGATAACCCCTAAATATTTATTTAATATACATGTCCGATACAGATAACAATCCTGTGATTTTACCTGATCTCTTAAGTTTGTATGTGGGGAAATAATCCACTATAGTTTTCAGGGAAAAGAACTTGTGTCCGGTTGAAATTCCCTTAGTTTCATCGCTGGAACCTGCTGCACTATAGCTTTCGACCAAGTCATGGTTTGGCTTATGAGCTGAATCAAAATCTTCGGGAAACTTCTCCATAATGACCAAACTTTGTTTTATTTATTTATTAAAAAAAAAAAAAGATACTTGGGAGGAGAAAAAAAAAAAAAAAGAAAAAGAAAAAGAAGAAAAAAAAAAAGTTTTCGAAATCAAGACAACTTAAATACTTTTGTTGGGAACCAATCATATCAACAAAAATTACGAAACCACGCTATTCCATGTAACTCGGTTCTCCAAATCAACACATATGTTGGTTTCTTTTCTTTTGTACGTATGACTAGTTCATTCAGATATGCTAACATAAGATGATCGTCTCTGTTATCAAACATGAAGCACCTTGAAAAAGGAAATAAGTGTCAAAATTACTCGTCGATTTTATTGTTTTACACCCCTCACCCCTGCCAGCTCCTCGGGATATACAACATGAATATACACTGCAAATCTTTCCAAACGAACTCTGAAATTTCACTGGTTTCTTTAACGTTTATCCGTTTTCGGGTTACACACTATTTGAGTAACGTTAGACCACGTCCTAATGTATCAAGAGTATGCGACAAGTGAGATTAAATATGTTTATCAATCCTGGGTATTTTGTGATAGAGAATAATTAACACATGTACCGTACCCACAGCGCTAATCATATAGATAATAGCCTGATTTCTAAGCGTCATACAAGATAAGTGAAAAATGAATGTAGCATGAAAAGATAGAAGAACGGGTCATATGCCTTTTTCATTCTGTCGTTTTATTGATCATTGGCTGAAAACTGTTATCAATGGTATAAATTATGCCATATTGGGAAGGAAAATCAAATGGGAAAAAGTAGCGCTGATTGTACCACGTATAATTTTTATAACTCGAACACGGACGCTCTTTTAATTGCATCTAATGCCTTTTTGCTGGTGTGTGCATTTTAAAAGATACACTCTCAAATGAAGTTGCTTACTGCGCTTTGATGCTTTGATGGTTTGGTGCTTTATACATCCGTCTAGGCTTTTATTTAATCTTCATAACAGTTACGATGGTATGTATCACACTACCCACAAGCACCGGAATATATGCGGTTTAAAGTCTTTGAGGCTGTTAAATTTATGTGTATTTGTCTTCTTTAGTCTATCAAATCTCAGTACCTGGCATTTCCTCACAGAAAATGGAAGCAGTAGCTTTACAGCTGTACCATGTTACGGGGTTTTAAATATGCACCACAAAACACGTGCAGTAGATGCTCCACTCGAAAACCGATTTATTGGTTATTAGATTCACGACATAAGAAAACTGAGCAGTTGCATAGTTCAAAAAAAGGCCCTGCAATGTTATGCAAAGCAAAGAAAGTTTCTAATAGGAACTTGGAGGGCCCTTTTATTCATTAAACCAAATAAAACATACTTTTTCCGATCTAGCTGCATTTATATTTTTAAATCTGCCGTGAGTTGATACAGCAAGAGTTTTATTTGTCAGAAGCGACTATAACCTTCGGAGTTAATTAATCATGTGTGTGTATTTATATCAGCACATGGCTAAGATTTGAAAAAAGAGATTGTGGTTCTCATACTAGTTACAGGTTACTGACGCGTAGCATAACAGACTTCTATTAAAAACCTTAATTCCAAACGATCTTTTTACTGCAAGCAAAGGGTGGCTTTCAAAAGATATTTATGCTCCGCGAAAATAAAAAAGATAGATTGCCAGAAGATGGGGTCCATTGTTAAATAGTTGATGATTTCAATATACTCCGGTAATGCCATATTATGACATAAAATAAAAATAAGGGCCTTTCGCTTAGATATATTGTAGAAAAAGCACCTAAAAGAGATGACATCAAGAGCGGGCATTACCATTTAAGAAATTTTAGACTGTAAAAAAATTATATCTTTTACCCTTTTAACTTTTTTCTATTTATATTTTTTTTTTTTTTCGTTCTTCTTCTGCCTAAATATATTTGGAATGAACTCACAAGGCGAACAAGATGAGCAAAACTCTTTTCAAGCTTTGAAGAACAGGTGGGCTCAACAGGCGACCGTAAAACAGCAACAACCCCAACAAACCATTATTGTGTCACCGCCTCCTATTCCACCAAAACCGGCCTCCGTTTCATTAAACAAAGAATCAAAAGAGGAAGCAGAAAAAACGGTGTCACTTTTAATGCAGCAATTTGAAAAGCAAAAAGTCGATACAATACCGCCCGGAAATTTCTCTGCTACCTGTCTACCATTGGCAACAAATGTGATCAAAAAAGCTCCTCCTCCTCCACCACCCACATACGACGATAATGATCCATTCACTGTACCTGATTCCGAGTCGAGTGATGGAGACAGTGATATCGAAGAAGAGGACGACGATGACTACATCTGTCATGAAGAAAACGTCAAAGAAGGTGATAATAATCTGATTGAACAGGTTCAAAAAGCACATTTGCAATATACAAAATTAGAAGAATCACGTTTTATTGGAGCACCTGGTGTTCGTAGTCATGATGTCCCTTCTGCTTCAGAAAATAATGGACTCGATGCTAAGAACTTCTTTTCTCCAAAAAAACCTCCTCCTCCTCCTCCTCCTAGCAAAAAATATCATCGTTCAACTCAAAGCATACCCATGGATCATACTGAATACAACCCTCAACCTCCAACTATTGTTGATACTGTCGTTATTTCGCCTCCCATCTTACCACCTAGACCCTCAATGCCTCAATTACCGCCAAGGCCATCTCAATCAACTTTAGCTCGAGCACATACAATTGCTAGTGGAACTCTTTCAACATTATCCTCAAACTACAATAGCAGCAAGCTATCAGCAATGTCTTCACCCGCTTCCGTCTATACTGACAATAGTGACCTTGAAGATGAAGGACCAAATAGAAATACGACAATGAAACGAGCAAACACAGTTTCAGCAAAACGGGCCATGTCTAGAAGTGAATTACTAATGACAAGCTCGATTTATCCTGACTTTACTCACGCAACTAGAAACGCACCCTATGTACTTGCAGACCAACGGCCTTTTTCGACTGGTCACAAAGGGGCCGTTCATGCTTTAGCTGCAGCAAAAAATTTAGTCATCACTGGCTCGAATTTACTACGAACCTGGGATGTCTATACAGGAACTGTCATCACTACAATAATGATGGATACCAACAATGCAAACGGCAATCAAAACAACAACGAAAGTGGTAGTGGAGATAAAATAAGAGCCGTTGCTATAGCACCATCCCGTATCCCAATTGATGAAGGAAGATATGTATGGGTTGCCAGGCAAGACACCATGTTGGCCATAGTTGATATTAGAGCTGGAGGACATAAGATATTAAGCAAAAGGAACGATGTACATACTGCTACGATTTTATTTTTGCTGCGTCATGGCAACTCTGAAATATGGTCGATTGATGATAGTGGTGTGTTATATGTTTGGGATGTTTTATCGGTGGACTATCACCAACCAAACCCGTTACTAACAGCAATGCCAAGGAGGTATCATGTTACTTCCCATGCTGTAGCTGCTACTATTTATAACTCAAAACTATGGATGTCTGCCGGTCGTACTCTGGCCGCTCATGCTATACCTATCGCTGGTTCCCAAGTAGGTACCAACGACACAAAATCCCAGCCTCCTGTTAGAATTCCAAATGATATGGGTAACATTACTAAGTTAATGACAATTCCGTACCATCCTTATCGTATATTTGCTTCACATGACGATGGTAAAATTAGTATATGGGATACAAGGACAATGGAAAGAGTTCAAACGATCACTGTGTCAATGTATGGGATCTGTACTATGACTGCTGTTGGTGAATACCATGTATGGGCTGGCTATAATACTGGTATGATTTATGTTTACGATACAAGACCGGAAAAGTGGGCTGTTTTGAAAATATGGAAAGCACACACAGGTGCTGTTACTCAACTAGTTGTGGATGAATCAAGCTTATTGTTAGATGAAATTAAGGGCAGATTACAAGTCGTCAGTAGCGATTCAAATGGCTTTGTAGGCGTTTGGGATGGTTTATTAACAGAGCATTGGAAAGGTAAATACTCGTTGACATATGCTAGATATTAGATGACTAATTAAAAAGTAGAGGATCACCTGCACCAAAGAGCTAGTGAATACTGTACCTACGATGATGCTCGTGTTATGATTTGCTCCTGGAATATTGATGCCAACAAACCCGAAAGGATTCTGGGAGAAGATGACAAGGCAGTAAGAGAATGGTTAGGAACGATGGAAGATCCGGATATTATTGTAGTCGGTATTCAAGAAATTGTTGATTTGGAATCAAAAAAACAAACAGCTCGTAAGTGACACGTATATGAATATTATGATCTACGTGACTTACGTTTATCATCAGGCTCTTTATTTTCCAGGAAAAAAGCAGATCCAACCGAAACAGAAGATGTCCTTACCCACAGATACAAATTATGGCATGATTACTTGGTTCGCATAATTGGAGAGAACTACGGTCATCATAGTTATACAGTTATAAAAACGGATCAGCTTGTTGGTTTGTTCAGTTGTATATTTGTACGTACTACGGATTATGATCGAGTATTTGCTGTTGATTCAACCTCGGTTAAAACTGGACTTAAAGTAATGAACAAAAGTATTCACGGTAATAAGGGTGGTATTGCTATTCGTTTTGTTTATGATCATTCTTCTCTTTGTTTTGTCAATTGTCATTTGGCTGCTGGTCAATCGCATGTCCAGCAACGAAACGCAGATGCAGAAGGAATTCTTCAAAGTGCTAGTTTCCATGGATATGACTATGCCGATGTGTTTAGCCATGGCGGTGATGGAAGTATGATTTTGGATCACGAATTCTGTTTCCTCAGTGGCGATCTAAACTACCGTATAAAAATGAATCGAAACGAAGTGCTAAAGTTACTAGCAAGTGCAGATAAACCTGCTGCCTGGGAACAATTACGAACTCAAGACCAACTTTTACGTCAAAATTACAACAATCCTTTATTCAAGTTATTGCACTTTGATGAGGCTATTATTAATTTCGATCCCACTTACAAATACGATCCAGGAACTGATTTCTATGACCGTTCAGAAAAGAAGCGTGTTCCGGCTTGGTGTGACCGTGTCCTGTACAAAGGCAATAATATCAATAATATCTACTATCGTCGTTATGAGGCGCGTTGCTCTGATCATAGGCCTATTGGTGCTGGGTTCAGTTTTAAGACAAAGATTACAAACCAGAAGAAACGTGAGCAACTCATGGTGAAGGTTGAAGAAGAGTGGCGCGATCATATCGATCGTTTTACCAAAGACAAAAAGGCTAGATATGTGGCGGACTATGAAAGATGCTCTCTGAACGAGGCCTTTACATTGCTAGAAAAGTCTGACTGGGATGTAAACGATACTGTAATTAAATTACTTGGCAATATATAATTAAAATGCCATTATACACTTGTTAAGTGCTACTAATACTAATAATGTAATACATATTCAAATGATAAATAAAAAAAATTGTTGTTTATTAGATAGGTAATAAGTTGTAGTGTGTGTGTGTGGAATTAGTAGTACATAGATTAGGAAAAGTGAATAGTAAATAATGTAGAAGAGATTGAAAGATCAATTAAATAAGCATACCGGCAATGGAGGCAGAGATCCATGTACTGAGAGCACCACAAATACAAGCGGAAATAGCTAAACTTGAAATTTCACCACTTCTCTTGGGAGCAAGGGAGCTCAATACACCAACTTGGATACCGATAGAAGAAAGATTGGCGAAACCACAAATGGCATAAACAGAGACTAATTCGGATCTAGCAGAAAGGACACCCTTGTATGTAGTGGTTAATTCTTCATAGGCAACGAACTCGTTAGCCCAGATCTTAATAGCCAATAATCTTCCAACATCAACAAGATCTTTATCATCAGCACCAATCAACCAAGCAATCTATAACAGATAAAAACAATAAGATTATCGGCACAATAACAAGGTAGTATATATCGACACTTACGGGTACAAAGATATAACCAGTTATTAATTGGAGAGTCAATTCATTGATGTTAAGGAAGTTACCCAACCAAGTCAAGAAAGAGTTGGCAGCGTACAACATAGCCAAAAGGGAGACCAAATTGGCCATGATAAGGAAGACAATGTTAATACCAACGGAAGCACCCTTACCAGCAGCATGCAAAATGTTAGCGGTATCACTATGACCTTGATCCAAAACGTCAGTTCCTTTCTTGGTCATTGATTCCTCGGTTTCAGGGTAACGAAGCTTGGATACAGCAATGGAACATGGAATAGACATAATACAAGAAGTCAAAAGAGCTTGACCAGAAATACCCATGGCAATATAACCGTATAAAACGGAACCGGAAATAGTAGCAAAACCACAAGTCAAAATTTGATGGAATTCAGACTTGGTCAAATCCTTAATCAAAGGCTCAATCAACAATGCGTTTTCACTTTGACCGAGGAAAGGCTATCAAGATGTACATGTTAATGATTTTTCACAAAAAATGCTAACGGTAAAAAAAAAGGTTACTTACAGAGGCAATAGCAACAATAGATTCGGCACCAGTAATATCCAAGATAGTGATGAATACAATGGACATTTTCTTTAAAAGCCATTGAATAGAACCAAGATAGTACAAAACTTGGACAGTGGAAGCAAAGAAAATAATGGCAGGGAAAACGTTAAGGGCAAAAGTACCAGCGTTTGCAGCGGTATCACCGAAAACAAATTGAGCACCATAGAAAGAGTTTTGAAGATAACCTTCAGCAAATTCAGCAACCCAATTAAAGATATCATGACCAGCAGTAGATCTGAAGACGAACAAGGCCAATAAAAACTGGATGAGAATAGAAGATGAAATAGTGTTCCATTGGACGTGCTTGCGATGCTACAAACAACATAAGTAACTGCAACTTTACATACTCTCATGGGGGTTTATACTTACAACGGACGAGGCCCAAGTGCCGAAAAGGAATACAAACAAACCAAAGAGAGAAATCAAACGTCTGATTCTAGGGGACTCCTCCTTTTCGGGGAACGAGAAAATAGTAGCAGCAATGATGATAACGACAATGATAGCATAGCCGATTGTTCTGATCTTTGCTGGAATTCGGCTACAAACAAAATCAGAAACGTTGTTGACAATGTAGTTCCAAGGCTTAATAACAATAGTGGTAGGAACATAACAGAAAAACAAGTAAAGGGTAAAGTAAGCATAACAAAGACCAATAATTAATTGATCTTGGGTATATCCCTTCTTGACTTGTAAGGCATAGGCAGCAGCAATGAAACCTGTGAAGATGAGCCACATACCAGCGCTATGCAATGGAAAAGTTAGATTATTTTATCTTGTCAAAAAACTTTTATTGCACTACTTACTGGAAGAATTTTTGGTATCTCATGTAGAATGATTGCTTTTTAGAAGCGGTGCTGTTGGTGTCATTTTGGGCGTCCTCTGGTTTGAAATCAGATTCCTCGACGTTATTCATTTTATCAAACATATAGGCTTGCTCGCTTGAAGAACTATCTGTCCTTTTGACATCGTAAGGCTCTGTTGGTGCCGTCACAGGAAGTGTATGTTCTTGACTCATTGCTTATAACAAATGAAATTTAAATCAAGGAAATAAAATCAAGGATAAATTAGTAGTAGTAAAAAAAAAAAAAGGTTTAAATGTACGATCTTTTATATTCAATTTTTATGAATTAATTCGGGGTAGTAATCTAATAAACCTTTTTACCAAATCTGTCGATAAACGATAAGACACTTGATATCAAGTGATAGAGAAAACCGAAACCAATACCTGGAGAGAAGAATTTTTCTTCCCCGCCCCGTTACACTTGTACGCACTTGTCGACTTATTGACAAGAGTACACAATTAGGAAATCCTGATCAAAACAAGAAATTATAACCTAAACCTGATCTGGTCTCTCCCTTTACTATGCTTAACTGACTACCACTCGATATTTTTCTTCTCACGGCCCTATCTGTTCCGCACTTGAAGCAGCATATTCAACCGTATTTTGTACCATTCAAATCAGTGAAAATTCTTCTCATTTATGATATCAGGCTTGGGCATGCGCCATTATCTTCCTCGGCTCTATGAATCAGCTAAAGTGCCAGTTGCACCACTTTCACAATCAACTTTAGGTCACCTGTAAAAACAGTATATTGGAAATAGCTAATCGCCTATTGCTTTAAATGGATTGTGTTTGCTGTATATTTGAACGTTATCAGAAGATAAGGTATATAAAAGCACACATGATGTTATATCCTCTACATAGCTGCTTGCATTGGGTATCCCGCCAAAAGGATTTTCGGATACGTGACCTTTAATTGGCAGCAATTTCTCCGACAGACAGAAGGAGCTCCCTATTCAAGAATATACACACGCATATTTTATTACTACTATTTGTTTATGTTACTGTAAGAAGCCAGCAAAAAAAAAAAAGTTGATGATGTATTCTGACGTGATATTTGTTACATGCCGATTTACGATGTTGGAAGTCGACTTAAATTAATACAGCGCTTTTGTATTATTCTGGTATTATATGCAATCAAGTAAAAAACTAAGAGCATGACACAAAATAGTTACCGTTTTGTTATCGTACAACTTAAAAACCTTATCAATATAAGATTTGTACAACAGGGCCCTGGAACAATGATCAATTTATTCAAGAGGGAACATAGTGTTGCTAGCATTAAACATTTAAGATGAATATGCACTGTTAAATAAGCGGTGTATCTACGCCATTACAAGTAAATAAAAAAATTCTTTTTGATCCGATCAAAGTTTCTTTTTCTTCTGAAAAAAAAACCTTAATAGGTATAACACAAGAAGCACTCTAATCTTACGCTTCAGCAAATCGGGATACTTGAGAATATTATTTATAAACTCAAAATAAAGGTGTTACACCTACAAACTACTCATTGGAAAACTTATGAAAAGAAGCTTAAAGAGTGAACATATTTGATGCATTATAGGTGTCAACTTTGAAAAAAATTTTAATGGTTGTCGGCTAGCATATACGGAGCTTTAACAATTTTTACATTAAAAATTGTCAAATGAAACTTTATCGTCGCACCAGAGACTGGGCAAAACCAGTTAAGACACATGTTGTTTCTGGGAGCACTACCGCAAGACGAAAACACTCAAGGGAAAGCTCCACCCTTTCTTTTTAGCATACTTATGGGGTGCCAAATGTAAAACAGTTTCAGATCAATTATACCACACATGTCGGCACATCATGCGATTTTTGCTTAAACCTACCATCATTTCCGATCAGTGCGTTTGTACTCAAACACTTTTTTTCTCACAATAGTGCATGGTAATAAGAAAGGAAACCTCGAATTAATAACAGTTATTAGCATTTGATCGGTCATTGTATACACATAGTTCAAACATTCCTACTACTACAGTTGGTATCAAGAGTACATATTAACAGAAAAACCGGGGTCTTGTAAGATTTATGTTGATAACACCTTAATGCGGTGATACTATGTGGAACCCTTCTTATATTCTTGAACTGTGCCCTATCTTTTGAATTTTTTCTTTATAATTTTTTTCCTACTTTATATCTCTTATCTAATTTTTATGCTTCTCGTTCATACCAATCTTGAAATATAGTGCATATATACGTGTACACAATGGGACTTATTATGTTATCTATCTCATTAATACATTTCAACTTTTTCTAAACAATATATACGGTGAAATGGTCGGGTTTAAAGTAGTTTATAAAAAATTTGGTCATCGCTTACTAGTACGTGGTACAAGAGAAGCATACTAATTGCACCAAAAATAGAACACAATAACAGGACACTTTAAGTTGATCTGAAGTTGATGTAGAGAGTAAAAAAAAATACTATTTTTACGGTTAAAGATTATCTTGTGGGTATTGTTGTAGATATCCATTTCTTTAAGTTGCTTACTACGAGGTTTACAATGAACTCTAAGCATACCGGGAAAGACCGTCAAAAATTTATTACCCGGTGAGCTTACCTTCAAGTAAGCCCATTATAATAAATTGCTAGATCTGATTATCTGACTTTAATACGGGGTAAAGAAGATTATTATGCAAAGAAAGAAAAAGGAGAAAAAAGAGCCGAGAAAACTGTCGAAGAGTCAACGGATGTTGATAAAGCGATCGCTGTGGGAATGGCAAAATTATAAGAGACGCCGATGCTTTTACCAAAAAAAAAGCATAATATCACGAAGCCAAAAGAAATGGAATAAATTGTGATTTATATCATTTGTTTTTTTATAGCAGCGGAATGGCTCAAAGGAAGACAAAGGTTTTAAAGTATATTTCCTTTTCTGTATGTTAGATACGGGAGAAGTGAACGGTGAAACTTTTTTCTATCTACAGCATGAATACTATTTTATATACCAAAATCATTGAATTGCAAATCTCAGTATGTGAATACAGAAGACAATAAACCGAGAAAACTTTAATACTTTATATACGTTGGGTTTGATAATTGAACATTAAGAAAGCTCGAATTTTTTTTTGTGAAGCAGTTTATTATGGATTTTATCCAGTTCTGCGGGTAAATGGTTTGACAGTTTTTTTCTTACTGCTCATGTTTATTGCTCTGATATTTTAAAGATCTCTATTAAAACTATTTTATTATTTTCCAAAAGATATAGGCAAGAGTCAGCATGCAAGAACTTCAAGTTATTTCTATAATTGCAAAAAAGTTTGAAAGAAGACACTGGCGCCCAAACGAGCAAGACCATCCGTCTTACATAATCATCGGGAACTCTTAAGATCGCCAAGACAAATGAGATAAGCCATAGGCCAAGAGATGGACTTTTTTTTTTGATAAAGCAAACCTAAGACATTACTTATCTACACAGCTGTTAGCATGGAGAAAGATCCGCTATGTGTTATAAAAATATCCGTTTTTTTTGTAAGATACTGCTTTTTAAAAAACGACTGATTTATTGATAAGCAACCTGCCAAAACTGATTGCAAGTATTCTACTTAAATGAATGTTTTAGCAGCGTTCAAATAAGGTGTTTCAATAGTTTCTACAAGAATTTAATCTACAAAAATTTAAACAAATGCAAGTCAAAAGGCATTTGTTTAAATAGTAAATTGAGAACACGTTCTTTAAATCAAGTAATAGATATGCGTTCTCAAATACATGCATGTTGCCGAAACTTGTAAAAATCTTAAATGTCACCAAAACCAAAACAAGTAGGGCATGTAACACTAAACTTTGTTTGTGCTAAATACAAAGAAAACATGAATATACGTAAAAAAAACAGCTCGCACTTTTATTTACCACATGTACTCTCTTACCATGCCCAAAATTAATAACGCTTCTTCTTCCGGAATTAACCCAATGACAGTTTAAAAAACAAGAAGTCCATAGCAAAGAACAGAAGCAAAGGGAAGCGACAGACGGAAAGATGTCAAGATGAAGGATAAGTATCTTGCGTAAACAAATAAAAAGATTAGCGGAACATTGCAACCATCGTGAATTCTTGAATTACTTCTGCTTTAATGCTGCAAGCTAATGTACCACATTGCGAACTCTGTGAACTGGGAGGATTAAATGAACTTTAATATCTTCATAGCCTCGGCATATTTCCATCGTTTCATTTCCTAAATTAACTCTACTAGGTTTGGTCGATATAAACCACAGTACAAAAGCAAATGTAAGGGGTGTGTCATTACTTCTTATTGTGATGATGTGTTTAAAGAAGTACTGGATCTCGCCGTAATAGCAAGCAGTAGATTCCTATAAATGGTTCCCTTTAAAAAAAGGTCGTCGTTTGTAACGAATATTGAAACTTTTTGGATACTTTTCCTTACCATAAACAATTATAGAAAGATAAGTGCTAGTTAATACAGCGGCATGGTTGAATAAAGAACTGCGTGAAGAAGTTGTTAAATAAAGAAAGGGGTTAATGTAAAATTAGGGTTGCCTTAGGTGTGATAGATCGAGTTCCGTTGGTTTCATTGCATCCAAATCTGTCAGCATATTGTTGGGATGGTGATACAGTTTCTCAGATCCACTAAAAACACCGTCTAAATGAGTAAAGTCATATGAGGATAAAATATAAAAATCGATGCGATCTTTGTTTTGAAAAGTGGTTATAATAAAGGTTTGAGACTGCTAGTACTGTAGAGAATTTTTATTTGATCTTTTGATAACGTATTGTTTTTGACTAATTGTTTAATGAGTGAAGACATGTGTCTACTTTCCAAAAAAAAAAAATTGGCTACGTGTGTAGATTGTATTAAGCTGACGTTACGACCTTTGGTTGACTGCTACATATAAAAATCTATCATCATTCGTTTTAGAAAAAACTAGAATGTGTTTATTGAGTGAAATTAATCCCTATGTCATAGCAATGTCCGTAATCATCATGTATTTCATATACAGGTACATTTTTCAAAAAAGCTGTTGTGAAAATAACACTAGCAGAAATCAAGCTGTGTCAGCTAGATGTAACCCTTCAACCCCGACACATTGTAGTGTCAGCACTAGGTAGTCCAGCTACAACTCCTGGTGAAATTATATTCTAAAAAAACAATAAAAATGATCAAAGTAAAGATGCCCTGTTATTACGATATTATATTAAAAGTTTAGACACAGCTTTGCAAAAAGGTATAACTAAGACCACATTCGATGTCAATTGATATCCAGATTATTATTTACTACGTTTATCTCGAATATGTTTATCTCGAATATGTTTATCTCGAATATGTTTATCTCGTGTCTGTTTATCTCATATATTATAACAAATTTACTCAACAATGAATAATGTATGAAGTTGATAAGGGTATTATACAGTGATGTTCTTATCCTTTATGATATTAAATTTCTTATAGGTTGTGTTATATTGATACGCAAGTTTATGTTTTTATTATTGGCTGTGAGCTAATATTATATATGTTTTATAATGTTATGCGTGTATTTTACCACAAGCTGCTTTATTGGTGCTTTGAGCAAATCAATTATGCCTGATGGTTTTTGGAAAAAGAAAGTGCACTGATCAAACGTAGCAATCTAAATTTTGCATAGATAATTATTACATTCCTCATGATATCAAAACAAAATGGTCATTAAAACAAAAACAAAAACAAAAGACAAAAGACAAAAGACAAAAAAATGGTTATTAAAAAAGGAGAAGGACCTTATTTAGTTATTAAAATTAAAAGAAATACATTAGCCATTCTATTAAGATTTTTTTCAGGATCGGCTTGTATTTGTGCGCTTCTCTTGTCAGTTCTGTAAGTTAGACGAGAGTATTAAACGCAAACCCTGGAAACTAACGCAGAGTTCTAGAGGCCATCATTTGCAGGCTATAGCAAATACCACCGCAGGTGCTGCAAAATAGGCTTTAAAAATAAAATAGTTTGCGTAAAAAAAAATAAAACAATAGAGAGAATGCAATTATAAGTCCTGCGGTTTTATTGTGAACAATCGTATACTCTTCCTGTGTCATTTTTACAACAATGTAATTACGTGATCCAAATTCTTACTACTTAGTTCTAATATCCCCCTTTATTTTATTATTCCCTTCCTTTTCTAATAGTGTCTTCTTTTTTTTAGTAGCATGTGAGACGCAATAAGATAAGTTTAATGATTATAATTAGGTATCGATAGTATCAAATATCAAATACATCACACTTCTAGGCATCAGTTTTATAAAATATATTACATTATATGACAAAGCAACTCATAATAAAATGGTTATTTAAACTTTAAGTTGCATGTTTCTTAATCTCCTGGGTGGAATAGCCTAATTCGACATTTGAATGGATTTTACTTGAGCTTCGTTTGGCGTTCTTGCATGAATTTGTACACTCAAAACAGAACTATCCTGTTTGAAGATAACATCCCGATGTTGTAAACGACCTACATCTGATCTAGGACGACACATGGTTGTAATAATAAAGACTTGATCCGTATTTATATTTTGGCCCAACTAATTTTTTTTTCTAAAATGGGATGAGGGTCAAAAAATCGACTAATTTTTTTTTTTCACATGGTGAAGTCGATCAATAATAACATTTTTCTGAGAAGATGGGTAATAAAATTTTATTTTGCATCTTTTGATATTATTTTTGGGTCCTGTTCATATGATAAATATACTTGCTCTCAGAGCGACGGATTCTTAGTTTTTAAACCAGGTGTCATATAATCTCATAATCAACCACCTATTAAACTTATACCATTTGATGATGTTGAAAACTATGCTCATCTAATGTGAAAGAAGCCCACTGTCACTTAGTTTATAGACGATCGAATTTTACTAAGAGAATAATTTTCGTTGAATTTGATGATCTGAAATCCGATTACCTTGTTCAACTACAAGTTCAAGACTTCTACTTCTACTAGCATCAGGGGTATGCAATCAGCAATTTCGCATCTCTTTAAATGTAGTGCAAATTAGGAGGCGTTGCCCTTGCGTTGTATGGGCTCTATTATTCAATGACCTTATTGACAAAATCTTATGCTTCATTTTAATCTCATCAGATTTGTTTACGCCAAAATTATTGGATCATACTGATACCATTTTCCATAAAATCATTTTAACTGAAAGCTCTTTTTAATATAATAATATATTACTGCCATGCATACATTGGAGTATATTTATGACGCCTTTGGTATTATAGGTGTGCTTATAATAAGAGTTGAATATATTTTAATTTTATTTACTCATTCAAAACGCACATGCTAATTAAATATTTGTTTGAGCCAAATGATTACATCATACTGATACTATCTTTGATTTAAATTTATAAAATCCTTTTCAAAACAAAACTCTCCTTTTATTAACATGTTACTGTCATATGAATAATATATCTGATGGTTTTGGTATAATGGTTATAATTATAAGAACGAAGTCAGTATATCTCAATTTGCCTAAGAAAGTTATATCAATGAAAAATAAACAAGGCATGGGAACTCTCATGCATCTATTTCAAAGAAAAATAAACAAAGCATGGGAACTCTCATGCATCTATTTCAAAGAAAAATAAACAAAGCATGGGAACTCTCATGCATCTATTTCCTTTTTTTAAATGCGATTGCTAAAAAAATTTTATACCGCTGATGATGCGGCTTTTGTTTATTATCATGATAAATTCCAGTATATATAGCAGGGAAAAAACGTACATTTTCCTTCCAATCCTACTTCACAATATCTTCTCTTCAATAACACTACTCTGTCTAAACCTCAAAATTCTGTGGTCTGTATCAATCGACAAAACTACTCTATCATGGTCCTCTTAAAATGGTTTCACGCTATGGTATCAAGACATCTCTTCTAAATCTCCACTATGCTTGATCTCGCGACAATCCTATGATACTACCACATTTGTTTTCATGGCCTCTTTATAACTCTACTGCACTTGTTTTCGTGGCTTCTCTATGACCCTATTACAACACTTGGGACTCATAGCTTCTCGATCTCTCTAATAGCTGGTGTATGGTAAACTATAACAACTGTTGCAACAATATATTGTGCTGCAGCACATTTTCTATGATATGTTCCAGTTTTTGGAGGCGACAACCGTCGACCAGGCAAAGATCCTTAAGTGGTAGTCTGTGCATATTCAATACGATGTATATGTTCCACTAGTGGGAGTTACGGCTCTGCTAGATGGAGGCTAACGAGTCTGTAGTTATGCATATAGTACGATTCCTGCGAATGGGAAATAACCCTGCGAATGGGGTACTTTTTTTTTGAGAATCAACAGCTGTTATAGTATTAATTACTGTCTAATAGATCAATCTTATCTGCCCGTCTCTGGCTCATCTGTTATCGCTGGCTCTTCTTTTTGATCTACTTATCTGTTTACAAATAAAATATTTACTCATCCAATAAAATCTTTTGTTTTCATCTAAAAAAAAATAATCTCATGCTTACTTGACATAATAATGTTTCGACTTATACAATCTCATTCCTCCACGCTGGAATTTAAATAGGGCAACTAGGCAGTGACGGGTATGCCATGTGATAGTAATGAGGTTAACCATTTAATATAAACAAAGAAAAAAAATCTATTGGCGTTTCCCTTCTTCTTCAATCAGAAGGTAAAGTATTACGATGATAATTTTAAAGTAAAAGTTAACCAGATACTAACTACAAAAACACTGTATATTAAAACCCCATATAATAGTTGAACGTGTAAGCTCTTGCTTACGCGTTTGCATCTCTGGACAAAATATAGCGTAAGTAAAAATTTTCAATTGTGTGGAAGGGTCGGCCTAGGCCAACCCTTTCATTATTTAAATTAATGAAAACAAAACAAAAAAACTACTGCCATAGACGCTGCTGCCTATAATGGTAAGCCTTATATCAATAGACATATCTTAGTCACACCTAACCTTTAAATTTCAATAATAGATGTGTATGCCGACGAGTATGCTTTTCAAGTTCTTTCAAAAAATGAAAAAGAAAACGTGTCGTTTTTTACATTACTCCTTTTAACAATAATTATATTGCGCACCATCAGCGTTTTGGGTCGTTATTCATTAGAAATTTATATAATTATTCATTACAACTTTATATACAGTCTGGCTTACATGGCACTCACAAAACTCTTAATTTCAGTCACACCATAATATAAATCCAAGATTATTTACTCGTCGTAATTAATTCGCACTGTATAATTCTTTGAACAAGAATAATAAAAAAGCCCTTGGCACTATACTAAGCAATAAACTCGAGGACAAGCATATTCCTTAACTGTGTAAAAGTGCATGTACTGGCCCGTTGTGACTTATTTTTACAATTCTCTTTATAATGTGAAATCTATGATGATGGATTAGAAGTTTCTGCACTTCATAACATGATAAACCATCGTATCTTTTTTAAAGGCTGTTTCTTTTGCTTTGAATACTCTTGTTCTAGATTTTGGGCATCCGCTCTCGTTAAAGGGTCAGCTTTTAAAGAATTGAACATTCCAAAATATGCTATACATCCAACAATATTAATATCAGCACCTCCTTGTTTGTGAACAATGCCATTCGCTGGTTCTCCTAATTAAGAGCTCGACCTCTTACCATGTGGATATTAAAGCCATCTTCATCTACAAATACGCAATTCTTTTGAAAGTCAATGCCTGTTTCTTTCCATTTACTTGCTACCTCATGACGAAGACGAATTGTTCTCTCAGCATAACTTTCTTCGTTACATAACGACGCTCTTCACAGGGATAGAAATATCATTCAAGTCTGGAATTTTTTGACCGGCGCTTCTTTGGTTAATCCAAGTGTTAAAGACCGGTTGCTGTCAAGGTACTGGATTAAAAAAGAGTATACTAAGGGAAAAGCTTCTGCTGCTAGTGTTGAACTCCTTGAGCAGCGTGTAAGCAATTTGTCTCGGAATATTGCAACGTACTGCCGCTTTAGGTATTTTAGTACCTTTGTTTTGCATTATCTGTATAACTGACAGACTTACTCAGAGGTGTACTTCTTGTACTTTTTCTTGTCGTCATCAATTGATACAGCTTTTAAATTGTCCGTATTGGTGCCAATTTCCATGCTTTTGTCCACTTAAGGGATTTCATTAACTGAATCGAAGTCAATTATCTTTTCCATGTCGCCATATCGATAAGCTGCATCGTCCATTTGTTCTTCGGACTCATCGTCAATAATGAAGCAATGTAATCCCTTGTTGATTTCGAAAAGATTTAGTGTCTAAAGATATATAATCGATAATCAAATATGCAGTTAAGGAATATGCTAGTCTTTGAGTTTATTGATTTAGTATAATGCCGAGGGCTTTTTTTATTATTGTTTAGTGAGTTATACAGTGCGAATTACGATGAGTAAATAATCTTTAGCTATGGTTTGGATTTATGTTATGGTGCGACTTAAAATGGGAGTTTGTGAGTACAATGTAAGCCAGATTGTATGAAGTTCTGATAAATAATGGCCCAAAAAGTTGATGGTGCGCAATATACTTACTGTTAAAAGGAGTAATGTAAAAAACCACACGTTTTCTTTTTATTCTTTGAAAGAACTTGAAAAGCATACTCGTCGGCATACAAATTTATTATTGAAAGCTAAAGGTGTGACTAAGATATGTTTATTGATATCAGGCTTACCTATAATAGCATATTAAGCATTATAAGGTACTATTATGGAATCTGTTGGAAATAGGACACTAGTTGTTATTATTTTTCTCCCTAAAATAAGCCTCTCTCTTTGTAACTACTATATATAACACCTCTTTACATCTACTTAAATCTCAATCAACTTCAAAAATACAAATAAATCTGCTAATAATTTTAATTGTATATTTATCTGTTTCTTATCTTTTTTTTTTTTACAAAACTATACCTCTATAAGTCTACTTTAAATACAAACCGCAGAAACAAAAAGACTTTAGAATCGCGATCAAGCAGTTGTATTAAATTTTCTCAAGATCTAAAATAGTTTGAGAAAAACCAAAAAACGCCTAGAAAAAGCACAAAAAAAAATTGTCCATCAGAGTTATCGCTTTGGCCATTTAACACAGGTGTAGCATAAAATAAGTACATAGAAAGCGACAACAATAAATGTACTAAACGAAATTTTCATTTAGCTTAGTGACATTTATTTTTATGGAAACGACATCAGTTTTGCGAAACGAGGTTTATTTTTTCAAACTGACAAAACTTACCATCCTCACTACATTATTTCCAAAAATTATTAGTTTACTTTTCGAGATGGTTCAAAATAAAAAATAGACAAACATTTGGACTTACCACTTAAGCGTATCTATGGTTGATCTGAGATAACAAGCCTGAAGAGTTTAATGGCGTCGTTTTTGACGTTTCGTGCATTATCTTGGTCATCTTGGGATCTTGCTCTTGGTATACGTTGTTGAGGAACACTGTCACGTTGAAACCTTGGAGAGATACCATTCTCGGCGAACAATATGAAGCATGTTTAAGCTTACAACTAGAGAGTTGCGTGTTAAAACTTATATATGCTATATAGGCTGTGTATACAACAAAGAGAGGGACCCTTTAAAATGAGATGATTTGATCTGCTGAATAAAAAATGGCTGTAACAAAGTCCTCTCGAGTGACTTAAGAAGATGTTAGCTATCCGGTCTAAAGAAACAAATTAAAAAAAGAGTGGAATGATTTCATGCCAATTATTAATGGTTTTATGAGCCATTAATTTTGGAAATAGTGTATATCAAGTTTGTCGAAATAGAATCTAAACATTGAATTGTTTGTATTAATAATGTTTGTAAGCTGAATTGGTCATTGGGCTTTAAAAACGTCATTTTCAAACATGTTGCATCAGCGACGCAGGTTACAGTGTAACGTTACCTGCTTTTTAATTGTCAAATAGACTTAAAGTGCAATTGCAGTCTATTTCTTTATTATACCTGGGCCCTTTGTTTTGCATCGATATTTCTACAAGATGGGATCTTTTTTACCAAGGAAAATATAACGCATTAAATAGAGTTTTTTAATTTATGAATTGATGCCACCCGCAACATGAAAAAGCAACGCAAAAATAAACCCACGTTAAACACGATTGATGGGTGCGGGTATTTAAATAGGTAATTTGGGTGAAAACATATCTTTTACTTTCTTTTATCTCTTCCTTTTTTTTTTTTTTCCTTTGTCAAATCATGGGCCCATATCGTTTTGATCAGTTAGATCCTGAGCTTCAGGCTATAGCTGTTGATGATTTTACATTTCAAAATTGGGCTAAAACATTTAAATGTAAACCTGAGCTATTATTTACACCTACAAACGAAACTCAAGTTCAAAAAGTAAAAATTTAACTTTAGTAATTTTTTTTTTTTTGACATGTTTTTTTTAGGTTATCTTGTTAGCCAAAAGTTTAAATAAACCTTTAAAAGCTTTCGGTAGTGGTCATTCACCTTCTGACTTGGCATGTTCTCCAGGCTTCATGATTAACATTGACAAGATGGACAGACTTTTGAAAGTCGATGTCAAAAAATGTACTGCCACTGTAGAGGCAGGTATGTCACTTCATAAACTGCATAAGGTCTTGAGAGAAAATGGTCTTGCTCTTAGCAATTTAGGTTCCATTTCGGATCAATCCATTGGCGGCGTCATGGCAACTGCTACTCATGGTACTGGCGCTCATTTCGGCTGTCTTCCTACCAGAGTAAGACAAAAAGTCTCCAATTGAACTACATGCACTTAATTTTTTTTCCCTGTATCGCTCGATTTATTAGATTCTTGATTTGACTTTAATTTCTGCAGACGGAAGCATACTTCACTGTTCTCCCTCAGAAAATACAGAAGTATTCGAAGCTGCACGTTGCAGTTTAGGTGCTTTAGGTATCATTACGCGTATGACATTACAAGCAGAACCCGATTTCAAATTGGAAGCAATTCAAAAGCCATACAAATTCTCAGATGTTTTAAATGATTGGGATGCCGTAATTCATTCAGCTGAACATGCTCGTGTCTGGTGGTACCCTCATACCGATGATTGTGTTGTCTGGAGAGCAAATCGTACCACCAAGGAAATTTTGCGAGAAGGTCCTAGTTTCTTCATGGAAAATTGGTATGGCTTCCATGCTTATCAAGCCATGTTAAATATCACACGATACAGCACTTATTTAATTCCTTACTTGACCAAAATGATGTTTAAAACTTTACACTCTTCGCCTGTGCATGTTGTGGATGAATCTAACAAGGTATTTAACTTCGATTGTCTTTTCCCTCAGTATGTAAATGAATGGGCTGTCGATTGGAACGAAGCTCCTGCTGTGCTTCGTAAACTGGATAAATTTATCAACGAAAATGATTTAAAGGTTCATTTCCCCGTCGAGATTCGGTTTGTAGATCAAGATGATGTCTGGTTAAGCCCCGCTTACGGTCGCAAGACATGTTATATCGGTGTCATCATGTACAGACCTTATGGTAAACCAGTTCCTTATAAAAAGTATTGGAAGGCATACGAAGACATCATGCGTGAACATAATGGTCGTCCTCATTGGGCTAAAGCACATGGACAAACTAGAAAGGATTTAGAGGCTTCTTATGAGAAGTTTGCTGATTATTTAAGAGTGCGTCAACAATTAGACCCTGACGGCATCTTCTTAAACGACTACTTGAAGCGCCACGTTGTTGGTACCGAACACGTCGCTAAACTTTAACGTCTTTTAAATAAAATCTCGTTGTATTATCATCATTTAAGACAAGAAAATAGCACAGTCCATTTATTGGCCCAATGATCATAGGTGTAGTTACTTCTGGTGAATTCGATTTAATCATAGACTTGTACCGTTTCCATAACAATAGAATCCCAAATAGCAATGCATAAAAGAATAAGGAAATTGATGTTATGAATTTAAAAAAAAATGTGAATGGAGTTGCCTGTTTGCACGAAGTAATTATATGATTAAAACTTCCTATATATGCAGATCCCAAGCTGAACCATATATTGGATTTTTAAATCGCTAGTACCACATAGCAAAATGACATTTCCCAGCCTTTTTACACGTCAAAAAAATGCTTGAAATCATCTAATTAACTATGTACAATCTTTAAGCTGTCAATTGTCGAAATTTAAAAATAAAGGTGTCAAAATGGGCCGCCAAAATGGTTCCTCCGCTAAACTAAAGGCGACGATCTTATTGGTCTAAGTACCAATGATTTTCAACACAACCCAAACAATCAAATGTTTACATTTAAGACATACGCACAGTCTGTCAAGTCACAACAGCTAAATACATTCACCATGGAAACTGAACCCACTAAATTGACAGCTAGAGGTTGAAATTTTCTGGAAGTGATGGACAAAATCTTGAATACTATTCTTAGAGAACAATTCCCTAAAGGTATCATATTGTTGCGGGGAAATAAAGTAGGATTCAATTGAATATATGAATTGACAAAGACTTGATACTTGAATGGAGATAGCAATAATTTAAACTTGAAGTGGAGCAATAGCAGAATTGAATTGGTTTGAAATGTTTAATTATATAACAAGCACTGTAAGAATTAATTGCACTTGTAAGGAAACAGATAAAGAATCCATAATGCATCCAACTACTACAGTATTTATAACAAAATAAAAAAAAGTCACTGAGACATAGAAACAAAAATATTAAAAAATTACATTCCTAATTTTATATCCCATGACATTATACAATAGATCCTGTGGATCATAGAAAGAATCAGGAGAGTCTATTAGTTCCTTTTGGCTCAGAAAAATAATCAACATAATCAATGGGTTCCTTTGGCTCAGAGAAAGAACCGAGAATTTTTAAATAGTTGAACGGGTCCTTTTGGCCAAATAAGAAGAATCTATGGGTCATTGGTATAAGTCCATTTGGCTCGAGATCTTTTTGGCTCAGAAAAAGAATCGAGAATATATGAGCCGGTGTAAACCATGTATATTAGCCTTTAAGGTAGTTTGTAATACTCGTACTACATCTCTAGTACACATTCACCTTTTTACAACTAAATATTTCTTTTTTATAACAATGTTATCGCTCGCCACTTTCTTCAATCGTCTTTTCAGAGGCGAGCTCGTCTGAGAATATGCAATCCTAAAACTCAAGCTAAAAAAACCCGAACTCTACATTTTGACAGGGATTTGACACTCGTTGTAAACAAAACCCATGCCTCCAATAAACAAGAGAGCTTTATACAAACACATACTAATTTTGTTTTCAAAACCTTTTTTTTTTATTAAAATATTTTTTTGATTTATATACACGTTGAGAACAATCAAGAACCTGTAAACAAAATTAAAATATTAGTAAACTTGTATAAACAAAAGTTTAACAGGATACGATAGAATAGATAAAAATATGTCGTGAATTATCAGTAACAAGTGTTCACATCAATTTTCAGGCAATGTAGATAAGATTTTGTAAAATCATCATTTTCAATCGACATATTTTTATACATATAATATCGAAGATCCATTTAATAATAATACTTACATTTATGACCAATTGCTCCCATCATCCATCCATCATCGCATCATCGCATACAGATTACATACAGATTACATAACGATCCGCAGTCTATGCCGCAAAACCGGTATTGCAACCTACGGACAGTAATAAATAGAAGAAGGGGATGTAGAAACCTGTCAGAATAAAACAATTGCAACACATCTTTATATACCCGTGCCGGGGAGGACTCGGGAAAAAGCGTGAGTTTAAAATAAACCAAATAATTTTTTTTTGGGCCCGGACTTTTTTCTGGCAGCGCTTCACGGGAATAATGATAATAATTCCTCAGTGGTAAAGCTAGTTCCTCCTTTCTCATCGTCTTTTTGTACTTGGTGTATTAAACATGGTAGGTTACTACTTCACATATCCATCCAGTAACAGTAATACTAATCCATCCATTTCTATAGTCTCACAGGTTCGTTTTTTTATTGCAATTCCCCTCAGTTTCAACACGATGTCAAACCAGCACATTCGATCATTGAACCAATCTCAATCGGCAACAGCCACAATTAACAATTTCCTCATTTTTTTAACATTATAGAAAATTCGAGGCTCCCCGTCATGGTCATTTGGGTTTCGGCCCCCGTAAGAGAACTAGATCTCACCGCGGTCGCGTTAAGGCTTATCCTAAGGATGATGCCAAGAAGCCTGTCCACATGACTGCCTTCATGGGTTACAAGGCCGGTATGACCCATATCGTCCGTGATCTCGAGCGTCCTGGATCCAGTAAGTTTAAATTGAATGAAAAATAATTGAATGCTGTGAACTGACGAAAAAAAAAAATTTTTTTTTTAAAATAGAGATGCACAAGAAGGAAATCGTCGAAGCCGTCACTGTTATCGAAGCTCCCGCTATGGTTGTTATCGGTGTTGTCGGTTACGTTGAAACCCCTCGTGGTCTCCGTTCTTTGACTACCGTCTGGGCCGAGCATCTTTCCGAAGAAGCCAAGCGTAGATTCTACAAGAACTGGTACCGTTCCAAGAAGAAGGCCTTCACCAAGTATGCTGCCAAGTACGCTCAAGGTGCCAAGGATGTCACTCGTGAACTCGAACGTATCAAGAAGTACTGTTCCGTTGTCCGTGTCATTGCTCACACTCAAATTGCCAAGGCCAAGCTCCACCAACGTAAGGCTCACCTTATGGAAGTTCAATTGAACGGTGGTTCCATCGAAGCCAAGGTTGAATGGGCTCGTGAACATTTCGAGAAGGAAGTCACTGTCGGTTCCATCTTCGAACAAGATGAGATGATTGATATCATTGCCACTACCAAGGGTCATGGTTTCGAAGGTGTCACTGCTCGTTGGGGTACCAAGAAGCTTCCCCGTAAGACCCATCGTGGTCTCCGTAAGGTTGCCTGTATTGGTGCCTGGCATCCTTCCAGAGTCATGTACTCTGTCGCTCGTGCTGGTCAACGTGGTTACCATCGTCGTACCGAAATCAACAAGAAGGTTTACCGTATCGCTTCTGGTGCTGATGCTAAGTCTGGTACCACTGAGTATGATTTAACCGAGAAGCCTATTACCCCCATGGGTGGTTTCCCTCACTATGGTGTTGTCAATGACGATTTCGTTATGATCAAGGGTTGTTGTGCCGGTTCCAAGAAGAGAGTCATCACTCTTCGTAAGTCTTTGACTGTCCACACCAAGCGTTCCGCTCTTGAGAAGGTCCAAGTCAAGTTCATCGATACTTCTTCCAAGTTCGGTCATGGTCGTTTCCAAACCCCCGCCGAGAAGCATCAATTCATGGGTACCCTCAAGAAGGATCTTTAAATTGTTTAACTCTCTCTCTGTCCAAAATAATTTTTTGTTTAAAATAAAGTAAAAAAATTCCAAGATATTAAAATAGAAGTAGTTTTTATTGTTTATACAAATGTTGCATCGGGTTTATTAAACTTCACAATGCCTGCATTGAGATTTTCTCCGCCATATTGTTCCAATGCTTGTAATTCGCGTCTAATATATTGTACAACGAGTGCTAAATCAGTTGCATTGTTGGATGAGATGGCGAATAAATTTCTACGGTTGAAAAAAAGAATTAAGTACACACACGTCAAGTCTCTTGTCTATATTTACCTCCATAAAGCAGCTGCTAAAACAGGGTCGTCCTTACACATACCCTCATCATATGCAACCACTCCACCGTGGAATTGTGCCAATAAATCCTTGACATAACTGTTGATAACTCTTTGTTGTGTAATCTAATTTTAAACCCTTCTTAGCTTATTTGGAATTTCCCTTTACTAAGGCAACTTACGCCGTGGTCTCTAATTCTAGCTTCGGCGTCTTCAAAGAAACGGTTGACGACTTCTTGAATATAAAGTTTTCCTTGGCCTTCAGCACGAAGATGAACCATCAACATCCACACGTGTAATTGAGTCACTGCGAACCATGATTGAAAGTTATCAGGAAGATTACATTCTATTCATAAAGAAAAATAGTCATGTCGTCAGTATTTGTAGCCCCTGTCAAAATAGCCTTTGTTAATACCTTTAACATAGAAATCCTTGTTTAATTCCATTTGTTCTGCACACACGTTGTAAAGGCTATGACTAGCTTTAATAGCAGTTGATCCAGTTGAATAATAACCCATCAGTCTTGCTAACCCATACACGACCTTTTTGGTGGCTGTTGAATATTTTTCTTCGGTTGGTGCTGGTGGAGTGGTGCTGTTCCAACGTGTACTCATAAACCCTGCTGCCTTCTATAAATCCTTGTCAATACTTCTATACACAAGAGTTTTTCACAAAGAAAAATACTTACAATGACATTTAATTGTGCGGGGGTCTTACATTGCATCAAGGTTTGAGAGGACCAAGTCTATATTAATTTTAAAATTGTTCAGTGACGTAGTTCTGCTGTTGAAATATATACCCAAGTACCTTCTTAGCTGTAACATTGAGAGCTCTTTTAGCAATCAAGGACATTTTTTTTATCTAGAATAACAAAAATGAAGCAAACAAAGGACTGGCTTGAGCGAAAACTTTTTTTTTACCATTTGCTGCGTTTGAATTCAAAGGGTGCCACCAAGGCATTACTGATATGTTTACAACAAAGCTTCCCTCATTTGATGGGCGACTGTGTACCGTAAAGAACTAGAAGGAGATAGACCAAAGAGATAGTTTTCTAGACTATAGATAAGATGCATTGAAAGGTACATTATTGATTGCATGAATTGCGAATAGTGTTGTCTACTAGAAAGTAGTATAGAATCTGGCATTTATAATATTGGTGGAATTGAGCAGCAAAAAGTTTGTTCAGTCGCAGCAGTGAAAGCATCAAGCAAGAACAAATGGAGTCTTCATTCGTTTGACTCTTTTCACAGCACAGTGATGTGTGTGTGTGTTACACAGACAACAGAATCAGTTTCATGCAAAAGAGGTTGGGTCTATGTCAACACGTTGCTTCAGCAAGTGGGGGAAGATCACGTCATGGGGTTGAACAATCATAGTGGGTTTTTGACGCTCAGTTTAAAACTAACAGGCGATTTTCCCGCCCATTGACATTTGGGGGATTTATCAAGCCTGGCTATTCTAAAATATTAAGGGCACGTCTTTAAAGGTTTATAAAAAAAGCTGATTAAAAAGGGAGGAGATGATAGAAGGGATTACTTTAATTTATGTTGCAACCGTAATATGCTTCTGACATCGGCAGCGAATCTTAGGGCGTCTAAAAAGGGTAGGAGATCTAATAGAGACTCATCATTGGGGTTTGATATCCAGGTTGGTAATGCAATTCCATTCTCTGAGAAAAAAAAAAAAAAAAATCAGTTTTTTTTTTTACCCCATTCAAAAAAAGGACTCTCAATTTTTGGGTAATACCTTTGTACAAATCAAATGCTATAGGACTATTATCGACAAGGCATACTTTGCAAAGGTCTTCTTCAGCCAAGGTAAGATCCTTCAAGTAGTTACCATTTTTCATCACACATGACTATGAAACAATAAACATAAACAAAAGTTTTAAAATTAAAATATCTCTCGTTTACCTGTCTAAAGAATCTCCGTGAAATCACATTGTCTTGGTCAATCCAGTCAATCACGGGGTCAGCATATTCTGCCATAGAAGCAGTATAGATTACAACTTTATACCATTGACTGATCTAAGGGGGTTATCCATGGAGTGAATATACTAGTTGACTAATAGGATGCGTGTTGTATGTTGCCCTTACCGTTTTTAAAAAGAAATCAACATGAGGCCTTTTATATACCTCATACAAGACATTTTGTTTCTCACAGTGAACCTCGATATTCTTTCTTACAATCGAAGGGCTCACGGTTTTAGACGAGTCTTCCGACCCGAGACGGACTGAATGAACCAGTGTTTCATCAAGGTCCAAGATGAGTGTCTTTCCTTTATAATATTGCAAGTCGTTATTCTTGGGTATATTCTTGGTTGCAGTAACTAGTAGCTTTGTTCTTGGTAATATCAATAAGGAATACAAAAAGTTGTAGGTCATGGAGAGGTAGTGGTACAGTTGACTAAAGAACAGCTTGGTCCGTTTCTTGCGTATGCTGTTATTTGTTGTCAAGCCGGGTGTAGATAGAGCGGTTGTAAATGTAGCTGACATGGTTGTATACAGATAAAAAGAAAAAAGAAAAGAGAAAACAAGCCCAAAATAATAAAAGAAAAGTGTGACAAACTTACCAGTCAGTTGATGGGTTAAATATGAGAAAAAAATGTCTAATCAACCCGCGCTTTATTTTATGCCTTTCTCTCGTCTATTTATATCCAAAAGTCGTAAAATAGACTTTGAGTTGACAATACTCATTCAAGACCTTACCAATGTACCTTTAGTCAGTGGTTTATATTATGTCAAGTGGAAGTTAAAAAACGCTACTCACACAACTGGTTCAACTGTTCGGTGGGTCATTCACGCTGGACTAAACTTGTGAATCTTTTATTAACCCATCATCCCTTCTTTCAACAGAGCTCCCATTAGAGATCATTGTATATTCTGGGGCCATCCCATTAGTACCATGGCACAGTTAGTTGTTTCCAAGCAACATGTATTGGGTCCTTGTGAATTTAGACTCGAGGTGTATCAAGAGCTTGGCGGTAAAGATACTATCCCAATAGGTAGTCTAACCATCAATCTATCCGAATACGCTAGCTCGGGACTGACAACAAGGCGATACTTATTGGACGAATGTAAATTCAATTCCACCATCAAGTTATCAATAAGAGTGGACCAAAAATCGGATGCTTTGACCCAGTTTGAAATGTAAGGATTGTTGAGCACAGTAAAAGAATAACAATTAATGCCTTCTTCGTAGTCCTCCGCTAAAGAAACAGCAAATATTTACAGATATACCTTCCATGATTACAGAAAGACAAGAAAGATCGCAATTGTTTGATGAACGTTCCTTGCGTACGTTCTTTATTTTTTTATAATCGATAGAGTCCTAATAACACAATCCTTTAGATTCTGCTTCTAATAATCACAACTCGAGTAATAACATTCATAATAATGAGACAGGGTTTCGACCTCAAACACCTGTCCTGAAAAAATCACAATCAGCCATTTCTCTCGTAAGTTTCGTTCATGGTTGTTTGTTTATAAACTAACACACCCGTTAAGCCTCATTATTGTCGACAGGTGACTCCTTTTAACGATAGTGACGATCCTTCCCCCGTTGACCTTGTCGAGCTGTTATTTAAACCAAAACCAACTACAGTACAGTCATCATTATTGCCACCGTCACATTGAATAAATTACACATATTATCATTGGTAATTACCAATTGGCCCGTTTGCTCCTTCCTTCGTAAAGGGTGATCACCTCCGTGTCACATTAGCTTGTTTAGTTACACGTTTCCTGGAAAAAGAGGGTTCAGCTTTAAAAAATTTGGTACCCAATGCGTGGTCACACAAAGAAAGAACAGATACATGTGTGTCTCCATTGTTAAAAAAAGATGAAGTATGGACAGAGTTTGTTATTTCTGTCACGCTCGATTAAAGTTGTGATTGTTCTTGTGTGAACAACGACCCGTTAGTCAAGCGTGTTTTTGGTGCACGTAAAAAGAATATCATCCTGAATTAGATCCAAACTGCACTGATATCACTTTCTGCATTTATTTCATGTTGCAAGTTTTATTATTGGTTAAACATCAAGACAAGTGTTAACGAAAAATACTTCAAGACTAGAGATTTGTAAAAAATCAATAGTGGTGGTTATTATACCTTCTAATAAAAATCGATCCATGATTGTTTTGTTCTCTATTGATAATTTACAGCGATCAGAAACAAACTTTGCATCACAATAGAAACATTTTCAATGTTATGACGTTGCTTAATTTTATTGTTAACCATCCTTATATCAACCTTGAATCTTGCGTCAGAAATAGTGACCTTAAGTGTCAAATGGGTATCGCCCCTAAAAGAAAGATGTGTTTTAAAGAAAAGTTTAAATAAGGTCTTACCATTCAAGACGTAAACTAGAATTATAAAATAATTGTTTGGTTACCACATCCCAGAACTTGACAATATAGTCTCATTCGAAACAATCGATTTCTTCTTTAAACAACCCAAGAACGTGGGTTGTATATTACAACTGAGATATCCATCAAGTGACATTAGAAAAAAAAGTTTCAAAAAGATACATTTCCTTGAATCAGCGTCGTATTTACCTTGACTTTTGTGTTAAATAAACATATTTTTTTTTTTTTTTTTCCTCATCAAAAAATGAATAAATCTGCATTTGCGACAAGAGTCAAACGATTACAAGATCATTTGTCCTCACAGTATGTCGATTTTGATCGAGACATTACAACTGATCGTTTACACTCCTTATATTCCGATTTTTATAAATTAAAAGTGCTTAATCCATATGGCTACAATGCTAATGTGAATTATTGGCGCGCAGTTATATTAGACTGCAACCTTCAGGGCTATCTGACTTCAAGAGAGTATCGCTGTTTTATTAATAAAGATGAAATCACGGATTTATTCTATAGGCTGAACAAAGGCAAACCACTTGGTTTGGATCATGTTATTGTAAGAAGAAACAGGGCGCAAAATGGGGGAATAGAAAGCTCATCCTTTATCCTCTTTCTCTAGTATGATATGGTTCATATTACAAACGATTTATTGACGCAAAAAGAGTACGAAGAACGGTATCCTATCGCTGTCCACGCAACATCACTTAAATGGCTTCGTTGGATCTATCACAAACCTATACAATGGCTTATACCTGAGACACCATCTCACCTTTACATTGTACTACCAACCATTCAAGAATATTGTAAAATCATTGTACAAAGACATTATTCAAAACCACTGAGTAGCTCATTGGATAACTTGTTTGACTTTCACGAATTTAAAGAACAGTATGGCACCATTTCTTGTTATCAAGAAACCATTGTCCAGCTAAGCGATGTAGATATTTGGATGATCCTGAGGTATCTGAATCATTGTTACGGTGTTGTTTTGGAAACAGTGAAAATGTTTGGCGCTAGTTCGACCGTAAATAGTTAAAAAAACACGTAGACATGATGATGCATGGCGCTAATATTATTTGCCGGGTAGGTCATAAAATTCCCCAATCGAAATGAATCAGCGCTGGTAGCAGCAAAGATAACAGAGAATGACAAAGCGGTTATAAATCTAAAAAGTGCATGTTCAAGATTTCATCGTCAGGTGGATGAATTACAAATCAAATCAGAGGAGTAAAATTAAAATTTGCGACTTGTAGCATAAATACTTACATATTTGCTTAAAGGTTCGTTGATTCATCGAAAGAACATTATAAAAATGGACGTAAATCGCAAGCACTTTATATGTTGAAGAAGAAGAATGAAGTACAGAGGATCATTGACCGACGACTCAAGACTTTAGAGTCATTAGAAACGATACTATTGAAAATTGAAGCCTCACAAAATGATTTGCAGGTAATGAATTTCAATGATTGTATCCCAGAAAAGTCTTTTTAAAATTCAACGCAGGTTGTGCAAGCATTTAATTTGGGCGCAGACGCATTAAGAAGAATACTGAACGATAAAGATTTAAATGCAGAATCGATTGAAAAGACTATGGAAAAGGTGCATGATACATTAGAGGATCAAAAGGATGTTGAAGGTGCTATTGGAGCCGTTCATGATCAAGTAGCAAAAACATATTTACCAGATGTAAATGATGAAGAGTTAGAAAAGGAGTTAGATTCCCTTGTTCAAACTCGTCGTGTCAATCTAACTCAGCCAATTGATACTGAATCTGAATTATTACGGTTGCAAAACGTTCTACAGTGCTCACAGTACCAATTTGCGTGATGTTAAATATTTTTACGCTATAAAAGATTTTTAATTCACGGCAAAAGAAAAATCAATTTGCAACATTCATTACCGTTCCTTTGGCTGTATTTAATATCAACCAAACTTCCACCAATACTACAGGTACAGTCTCTTTTATAGACGCCCTAAATCTTTAAAACGAAACTATGTGTCCGCGGATAAGATCTACCGATGAACTTTATCAAAGAAACGCTTCTTTCAATGAAAAAAAGCTTCACTGAAGACGAACGAGATGGACGGAACCTTCGCCCTCGTTCATCTATTCCAAGTTTGACTTTCTTTTTTGCTCAACAGTAGCAGTCAGCAATCATAATCCTACGTGTGTAAATTTAAGTTTTTTATTAACTTTTGGTCGCACATCGTGGAGAGGTCTGACTTGAGTATCTAAAAGAGAGAAAAGATGAGCTGTTGTGGGTGAGGCTTAATATAAAACATAAGAAAAAGCGGAAATTTATTTGTTATTGGTTCATAACCAGAGTATCAGTTGATTTCTTAAACTTCACATTGTATGATAGCAACTGTCTAGGCGCTGGACATAATACTTGTCAACAGTACGATGAAAAATAATCAAGCAAAACCAAATGATACAACTTATGGAACTTGAAGTCGAGAGCAAATTATAGACACTTGTCACCTATCGTAAACCGAATGTATATTATTTAATAGCTGCCTTAAAGATGTTGCTATTTGAGGTAAGTAGAATGATATAATCGAGGTTACACACGTACTACGATAAGAAATAATCTACTTTTAAAATCAGGCCTTGTTGAAAGATTTGATAGACAAGTTTAACGTGTTTTTTTATGATTCCGATTCCTGTCCATCGTCTCCCGTTCCAGGGAGAGTGATTGAAGAGCTTTGTTTTTCCCCATAGGGCGTAAAGATTCTTCATTTTTTTTGGATTGAAAATCTTTCGTGTCGTATTCTTTGAAACTGAAAAGTTATAATATGAGTAGGATCTCTATATAGGATAGCATACGATTCATAGAAGAATCGTGTATAGCATATTAATAAAACTATTAACCGGATTATAACTCAATTTTATCTGCCAATCATTGTAGTTTTACTTTAATTGCTTTGACTCCCTAGTTATTTAATTGCTTCAACTTCCCAGTTCTTTAATTGCTATGTTTCAGTGATGAACATATAAGCCACTGTTTATATAAGCTCTTACCTATACTATTAAGAAATCTATCCGCGGACACACCGTTTCGTTTTAAAGATTATAGGGTGCCTATAAAATATCAATATATGCCAATTACACAAGAACAATGAAGAGAGACTGTACCTGTGGTATTGCTAAAATTCTGATTGATACATTCAAAGGACCGGTAATGAACGGCCTATATCAGATTTTGTACTGCAATGAAATCACGCGAATGAAGCTACGAATAATGCAAATTGATCTTTTGCCGTGAATTGAAAACCTTTATAGCGTAATTTAGTTTTTTGACCCAACGCAAATTGTCCAATCAACCTTACGCAAAAATATTTAACATCACGCACAGTAAAAACGGGGCAAGGCAATTATAACGGAACCTCGGAGTTTAACGTTAAAAAAAGAGAAGACACTGCATTTTAATTATTTTTGGCGAATGACACACACACGCCCACAACACACACACACGCACACACAACACATTTCCTTTTTTTAAAAAAAAATCCCTTTCTTTCCTATCTAAATTTATTTCCTTTATCACATACTAAAAATACTTTATAATATCTTGGTGTATTCTTGCACTGTAGAGTTCAAAACAAACAAATAATGGCTTCGTCAGATAACCAACAACAGCAACAACAACAACAGCAGCAGCAGGATGTTCATGTTACTTTCGGTGCAGAAAAAGCAACAAACTATGATGAACAACCCTCTGAGTTAAACTATACAAATTATTATGCGCCACTTTCTCAATCTTATAATAGCAATGAAACCAGCATCAGCAATATACCCTCGACCTCTGAAGACTCGAGTATTCACTATACAAATTACCCAACACGCACCTCTTTCCAACATCGCAGTACTCTGGACAACGCTTACGGCATTCCTACTCCCAATGAAATCAATGATGAATCAGTTTCTCATGATTCGGAAAAGGTTGTGGAAGTTTCACCTAATGAACGCTATGTAAAGTTAAATACATTGCTAGGTAAAGGAGCTTATAAAGTGGTATATAAAGCTATTGATCGTGAAGAGGGGTATGAAGTGGCATGGAACACAATGCAAGCAATGCAATCACCCAACAATAAGGATTTAGAACATGAGATCCAGATTTTGAAATCAGTTCGCCATCCCAATATTATTGCCTTTCATGATGCTTGGTACGGCGAAAACGAGTTTGTGTTTATAACAGAGTTGATGACTTCTGGTACCTTGCGTGAATACATTCGAAAACTAGCACCTTTACCTAATCTCAAGATTATCAAACGTTGGTCTCGTCAAATTTTGAAAGGTCTTGCTTATCTACATGGACACAATCCGCCGATTATTCATCGTGACATTAAATGTGATAATATATTTATTAACGGTGCACATGGTGAAGTCAAGATCGGTGATATGGGTACAGCTGAGATGAAGTTAGGTAAGAAGTACACTGTCATTGGTACTCCCGAATTCATGGCTCCAGAAATGTACGAGGAACAAGGCTACAATGAGAAGGTTGATATTTATGCTTTTGGCATGTGTCTTTTGGAAATGGCTACCGGTGAATATCCTTATGGGGAATGTAAAAATGCTGCTCAAATCTATAAAAAAGTATCCGCTGTAAGTATACAACTCATATCATAATATTTCTTTATTTTATCTTTTTGTAACTCTTGTTGATAGGGTATCAAACCAGCCTGTCTCTTAAAGGTTCAAAATCCCGAAGTTTTAGGCGTGATTGAAAACTGTTTGAGTAACGAGGATGAAAGAATGTCAGCCCAAGAAATTTTAGAACATTCGTTTTTAGCGGTCGAACCTGATGTAGTTTTATTAGCTGCTGATCCGGATAATGTGCATTTAACGCTTCAGGTCGTTTTCAAAGGCATGGATAAACTTTCAGTGAAGTTTGATTTCAATGTAGAGACAGATACAGCCGAGGAAGTGGTGAGAGAAATGATTGAAGAGCAAGTATTGCCTGAGAGGTACCAACATCATATCACAAAAGAGATCAATCGCATTTTACGTGATATTGATAAGCCGACTGAATCGGAACAAGCTGAGCAAGTACGTAGATCGGTTTGGAGACGAGAAAGCGACATTAGAAATGAACTGGATCGCACTCGCGATGAATTAAATCAGGCTACAGAACGTGTAATAGATATCGAACAGAAGTGTGAATCATTTGAAAGTAGAGCCCGTGCAGCTGAAACTAGATATAGAGATGCTGTTAGAAACCTGAGAGAATTGGAAGAGATGAAATCTTCTTTGGTTGAAGAAGAGTCGATAAAGAAGCCGTCATTAAATGAAGCTCTAGCTTCCATGGCAATCGGAAATACGGGCAGTACTAGCACAAATGGACTTAATACGCCAGAGGAACGAGAAAAGCTGGTCTCTCATATCTTGGATGGTAGGTGTTTATAAATGTATAACACATCTAATCAAACTAATATGTATACAAACAAATAGAATATTCAGATGATACAGATATTGGTGTATTTGTTACAGATTGTGCTCTAGCATCGCATCGTGGCTCAGACAAAGCCCATGAATGGGCTAGAAAATTACAAAATCAAGATATCATGACTGTAGGTGATTTAAGAGATTTACACGACGAGGATTGGGCTGGTATTGGTTTGACTGTATTTGCATTAAGAGCCTTAAAAAACATGCTTAAAGGAAAGAAATTAGCCGCTGTTCAGTTACAACAACAACAAGCCAATTCTATATCTCCGCCTACACAGTCTCCTCCACCTTCATCATCCTTAGCTTAATATCCCAAACCCTTTTTATATTCGTTTTTAATTAAACATAATAACAACAAAGCGAAAAAAAAAAAAAAAGATGTTTCTGTGTGCAAAATTAATATATATAATAAAAAAAAAAAATACGATTTACAAGTTTTCTAATCCATCATCATGATATCATCATCTCTTTCGATGACCATTTCATCTCTTGCTTCAGCATGAACAATTTCACGACGAACTTCAGGAGTAATACCAGGATGGAACTTCTTCTTCATGACTTCCAATAATATATCTTTTTGTTCAGCAATCAAATCTTGTTTATAACGTTGAACAAAGACCAGCATAGATTGGTGCCAGAGAACAGGCATTTCACGAGGATCATTCATAAAGCGAGCGAAATGCATGACGAGAGAATCAACAACCTTGAAAGGCAAAGCGTATTTTTTGTCGAGCAAGATACGGATGAAGAGAGAGTTGGGACCAGTATATTCCATTTCGGACAAACGTAAAATAGCAGCGGAAGAATGAAGGACGGGGATAGATACCTTTGTGAGCACACTACCGAGAATAGCAGCCTCTTTCAATGTACAAGAGCCTGATTCACATAATGGGAAAAGGATACCCTTGAAGAAAGCGGCCGGCTTATAAAGTGCCTTTTTTAATGCAAGATAGAGATGGTAACTTAACTTCTTGGTCTCGGCAATATCATCACGAACACGATCCAAAAGGACAAGAGAGAAGAATCTTTGAACTTGTCTTGCTTTCAAGTTGGAAACAAACATACGGGTAGCTTCATAAGTAGCATGAGGTGTCCAACTCTCAGGTCCTGTAAGGTATAAGATTTCTTCCCAGTTGCTCAAGGAAGGAATGATCTTGAAAGCCTTGGGTAATTTACCAGACTTATAACGACTTAACAATTGTCCAACCCTATAATACATGTTAGCACCCTCTTTCATGCTTTCCTAGTCCAGAATCTTACTTTGAGTATACTTCGACTACCTTGGGGTTCATGGAAGGTGATAATTCATCCTCTTGTTCTATTTAAAGAGTTAATAATCCTATTTTCGACAGATACAAGTTTGTATTTACCAATTGCATCACGTCCCTCAGCAGCGTTCTTTTCATTAATCTTTTCCATAATCAAATCGGCTAAAGTCTTCTTCTCTCTAGGTGCGCTTGGCAAAAACTTATCTAAAATATCTGCATCGGCAGCATCAATCTCAAGTTCCTCATAATCTGCATCTTGATCAGCTCCGTCGATTTCCTCTTCATCAATGTCAAAACCTAAAGGAAATCTCTTCTTTGGAATATCTCTATGATAAAATAGTCAAAACCTGTTTTTTTTTCTTGTTCAACTACTTGTATACACTCATTGCTTACCTTTCTTCTTCGTCTTCGTCAGCTTTGTCAATTTGCTCTTGTTGTTCTCTTGCAATTTTTAAAATTTTCTTTGACAACTTGGCATCCAAATATTCCTACAGCTTGATATTAGTTGTTTGCTCAATGACAGCCCAACGGTCAATATACCTCTCCAGTTTCTTCGGCTCTGTTATTACGATCGATAAATTTTTGACGGGGAGCCTTCTTCACAGTGGTGGATTCAGGCATCTCAGCTAATTGCATGTGCAAAGGATCGTGACGTTGAGGACGACCTCCTTTTGACTTTGTAGCGTCTTTACCCATGTTAGAAAAAATTTGAAGTAAAAAAAAAAGGTACTCGTTTTGAAAACGTCAAATAAAAAAACTTCAATCAAAGGAAGAAAAAAAAAAAAGAGGCTTGTGACTGTCCAAGTCACTTCAAGCTTTTCTTTTTTTCGAAATTGATCACTTACACTCAGTCTTTAATTCTGCGTGAGGGATGATCACTTATCATCAAAGTTTACGTTAAGTCATTAACGGACTTTAATCGGCCCAGAGATTTTGCTGTAAATTCGTTTTGGAGCATATTCGTTTATGCAATGAGCATGAATGCTGCATAATGATAGCATCAACCACCTTAGCATACAGTGATAGTTTATCAGTCATAAATGTATATACGCTATGAGAATATAAACCTTCTGGTCGCATCCTGCTTAAAATACTAAACCTATTTTTTTTTTCAACGGATATGACAATGTCAGTATCATCCACACAAACACAAAAAAAAAGTATCCTGTTTTACACTGAGTAAAGTTTTATTGAACGCGATCGATTGTTGAATAAATATGAAAAAGTAGTATGTGAATATGGAAGATTTTTAAACGAGAATCATTATGATTTAAGCAGGGACTCTAGGCCAGCGACAGATATTATTGATACAACGATATCCTGGCTCGCAATCAAACACAGCATTAAGACATCCTTGACCTTCGACATTTTTGGCAAAAGCATCAACAAAGACAGTTACAGTCAAAAATAAAACGGCGAGAGTCAATATAGTATATTTCTGGAAGAAGTTGGCCATTTTGATTTAAAAGTATATGATGATAATGACAAAAAAAAAAGAACAAGGCAATTCGTGCCCTATTTATATAAATTATATATGGCTGTATATTTGGCATTGACGAGAGCAATGTTCAATTTGATTATCTAAAAAAATAGTATTTTGCAATGGAGTATAAAGAAATACTCATTGCATTGATAATTTTGTGTACCGAGGACTGCATTACTTACCGGAAACACAGTACGTTTCTTGCTTTTATTTTTTTTACTTTTGTAAGGACTAATGATGGTCCACCATTCTTCATTTTCAGCAATTAATGTCGTATAGACAACTGTATCGAGAGTGTAGGAGAGAATAAAAAACAAATAGACAATGAATTTAAAGTACGTAAACAACACTCAGAATGTAGTTTTTCATATTCGTTGTTATTGATCCGCCGACAACAAAATGAACTTCAGACTAGACGATAACAATTTAACACGACTCTTGATGAATTTTCAGCTCTCACATACCCCTTGTAACTATTGCTCTTTGGTTGTTAAGATTCAGCGACTAGGGTATTTATAAAAAACCATCAACAGTTTGATTTCATTCTGCCAGATCTTTGTGTAATTTTTGAAAAATAAGGCTTGATGTGTATCCATCACGTGCATCAGAAGTAAGAATTTAGCACAAACGATTGTTCCGGTATCCTGTTATATAGTCTGCGATAATACATGGTCTTTCGCCTTCTTCATCGTTTTCATTACCTTAAACCCCGTCTATTCCAGCTGCAGGATGAGTGACCAATGGCATGTCTGAAAATAAATATGGTGAGGATAGCTATAGTTTTTTGCGGCACGTTCCTTTTTTTTTTTTTTTTTTTGATGTGCGCTTCCCCTGAATTTGGATTCAGTAACTGGTGAACGGAATTCTCGAGGTAAAGTATTATGAATAAACTCAGTATAGTACTCGGGCCTGATACTTTACAAAACAAGCTTTGAACTGAACTAATATTTCACCACAAAAATTGTTTTGTCGTTACATCAATCGCTTGCAATAGTTTACTTAGAAGACACATAAAGAATTTAGCAGTGGATGGATTGCTAACATTTTTAATAAACTGTTATGATAATGAGTATGAGTACAGTGAGGATAAGGTATATAAGGCCACATCATTAGACTTCAGTTAGTTCATGTATGTTAACCACATGCCTTACAGGTGAATTACAATTTAAACGAATACTGTTAAAGTTATTGTGTCCACGCTCTTTATTTCGACGATTATCAATGAGTCTTGTGGCAAGCCATCGACACTTTAGCACTTCGAAATCACTCTTTTTTTTTTTGTATAATCGTCTCTAGAAAGAAATTAAAGGAAGAAAATATACCTCCTCCAGTTAGTCGAGATAGAAGATTACATCCTGAAGGCTGAAGAGCACACTGATAGTGATACTACCATCGTATGACTGAGTATACAGTTCTAATAGTGATTAATTGAGATGTTGTATAAAAAAGAGGAGGCTAGTTAGTACTCCGTAGTTATAGAGATTTTGTCGCGACTTGAACGTAGGAGCATATCATATATTCTCTCTGGGGTGTACATATAGTTATCCCCTATATCCAGTTGATTAGGACTATAGATCCAGAAATGATATTTATATTAACTGCCAATCGCAAAGACTTTGAAATCAGTATAGCTGATGGTAAGCGTCCACTTCAATGACAGAATAAAAATGAGCAACAGTAGAACATGTTACAAACAAAGTGTATCACCGACCTTCTAGTGATCTCACAACCACGCATTCGCTTCGATCAATTCTATATATCGATGCAGTCCTTTATTTTGGTTAATATTTCCATCAAGTCAGGTCTGTGGATGGCAGCCTTTAAGCGAGTTGACGGATTCACTGAGCGATCGGATTTTCGTTCTCTTATATGGTCATTTTTTATAGCTTGAGAAACTTTTGTACTCCTAGGTTCGAACAGTTTATGGCTTTCCTTGTAATATTTGGTAAACCTCAAGTCACTAAGAAACAAACTAGTAATGATATCGAAAGATATCATTGTGAAGGTGTATTCGGTCTTTTTGCAGGATTCCAACAAGGTTTCCCATCGTTTCTAAACATTTAGTGACTTTGACTGAAGATTCATGAAGGTCTTTCTTTCTTTGACTTTGTTTGACATTACATTCACAGAACTATATCGTTGATTTTAATGATTTGGCTGACGGCTGTTTCATTGTCTAATGATACCTCAGTATCTTTGTTCATGACCATTTTAGTAAATTTCAAGACTACTGATCTCCATCAATTAATTTTGTATACATATTTATTACGATATAAATTAAACGTAATGCCATTTTTTCAATGCTAGAGCATCAATCAAGTGATTAAGTTTACTTTCTTAAAACAGTTTTGCGAATACCACCATATCTTTTATTTGGTTGAGTGTATGCATTAAATAAGTATATATTTGTAGAACTCAGGAACAGGCATGAGATCTTGTACAACGTTATTCAAGAATGGGTACCTAAACTGAGCTATCAAAGGGGCACGCCCGTTGATTCGAAATTTTTCTAAAATGGACATTGATTTTTTTTCAACTTCCCGGTAAACTTGATAGATGTGAAACTTTATGCTCATGTGACAGTTACAAACGTAAACAGGTTTCTTTTAACGCGTTGAACATTCCAGTAGTTGTTTGTTTTTGTTTAAATGCTGTGGATAATGAGCTTTGCTTTTTGCTAACTTTAGTTATCAGGACTGTCATCTAACTCTATATTTTTTATTCTTTCAACAATTTGAAACATTTTATCAGAAAACCTATAGTCGCAATATAGTCTCAGTCTGGCTTTGAGTAAATCAAAATAATTCTTAGGTGTAAAATATGACTAACAACACTATCGCTCACTTCGCGCGTGCGGAGCATCATTGACTTCTGAGCTGAAAAAAAAAACGGACACCTATGCGTATTTTATCATTTATCATTTATCATTAACAAATAAAACCTACCTTTGCATAAAAGTTACACATTATTGATGGTTAATGTATGAGAATATAGGAAGAGAAGTATGTTTAGACATTGCCCCTTTATAATGCCCTTCAGATCCAACGCTGAGTTTATATGTACAGATACAAAATCCGATAGGATTGACAGTATCGAATAAAAGTGATCGAGGACAGTCTGAGATCATATCCTTAAAATGACATGCACGATAATCCAAATAAAAAGAAGAAACGCAATGAACGTTTCAAACGATTGAGAAATATTATTCCAACACATGAGTTAACAATCTGGTTTCATATGATGTAATTTATAACTATCCAAGCTTAAAATGTTTATTTAAATAATTTTTAAAATGCAATTTCTAGAGAACTACCACATGTCGCACTTTTTGGCTGGATTCATCGGACTTCCGATAGGACATTTGAAAGTCTCTGCAAAGAAGTTACTGTTTTGAACAACACCATTGACACGAGCACTAGAAGGTGAATGCTCGTCGGTATAAATCTAGAGAAAATGTATTTAAAAATCGAGCCAATTTATGATTGAAAGAAATTACCAGTTGCAATGAAATTTTTTCTCTTTGCTTTCTACACCATACACGTCCAAAATTGATAAAGAATAAGGCCTCAGGAGACAACTGCTCTAGGCCCTGCAATAAGGGATCCTTTTTTGAAGCTTGAAGTTTTTGATAGGCCAAGAAAGCCGCAGATAACCCGCCATTGTCAGCGAGATTTTCTCCCAAAGTGAGCTGATTTTACACATTTAGTAACTGATATGCAATATTTAATTCATTTTTACCTTTCCATTGACATTGATAGCTTTGTAATCAGGGCCTGTTACATTGAACTTAGAATATTGGTCGATGAAGCACTTTGTCTTTTCTTCAAACTGAGCAGAGGTAGCATTTGTCCACCAGTCAAGTAAATTACCGTGGCCGTCATATTTTCTACCTGAGCTATCAAACGCATGCTAATGAAACAAAAGGCGTGAGAAAAAGCGCTAAATAAAGCTCGTGTAACATACGGTTAGCTCATGGCCAATGACCATACCAATACCACCGTAATTCAAGTATTCAGGATAAGCAATGTTATAAAATGGTGATTGTAAAATACCGGCGGGGATGACAATCTAAAAGGGGAATTAAACATTATGATTACAAAGAGCTTTTAACAAGGATATTATACCTCATTTGTGTTTGGCGTGTAATAAGCATTCACAGTTTGAGGAGACATTAACCATTCATCCTTGTCAATCTCTTGACCTACTTTTTTCCACATTTTGTTTGAGTACCAATAAGAGCTAATATCTTCAGTATCGTAAAAACTTGTCTTGTTTACATAGAGGCCGTCATTGTAAATTTTAATAGAGGAAGGGTTTCTCAAATCAGGTGAAATAATGCTGTATCCAACCTTGTGATTGATTAGATTAACCTAGATATATATCTTTTAGTACCAATTGCAGAGTGAAAATAAACCAACCTTTTCAACAGCCTTTGCTCTTGTTTGCTCGTCAAGCCAGTCAATATGTGGAATACGATCCAACCAAGCGTCATGAATGGTCTTGAGGAACAATTCAGCTTTTTTTCTTTCAGCTTCACAGCCGAATTTCTTCAAAGTATAATAGCGACCCAAAGAATTTGCAAATGTGTTACTTGTGTAACCAACACAAATGCGCCAGCGAGGTTGTTCAACTGATGTACCACTAGAAATGTCACCACTCATTTTTCGATTGGCAGCACGAGATGCATCATCTAAAGAATAAACCTTCGCAACAATAAATTGAATAATTAAATATTCTTGCAATGTTAGGAGGGTGGTCTCATTTGATAATAAATCGTTTAGCTTTTGATAATATTCAGGAGTTCTGACAATAATTGTATCTGGAGAACGAATTCCACCGTTAGGAATGAGTGATTCCAAAATACCTGTCCAATCGATCAATGGATTCTGGATTTGAAAATCCGAAAGTTTAGTAGGATTATACAATTTCACGGGGTCTTGCATATCTTCACTATAATAAAGATGTAAGCATTTACGCTTTTTGGAAAAAAATATACTTGCTTTTTAAGGGAAATATTAGCAATTTTGGTCTCGAAGGCAATATATCTATTTACTGCTGATTCCACTTTGGCTGTATCCCAAAGAACGAGGCCAGCTTTTTTACTTTCAGAAGCCCGAATCTCAGTATCATTTGCAGTTGAGTATTGGCCAATGACTTTGGAGACTATATCATTCAAACCAAGACGGTATTTTTCCAACACAGTAGCATCCTGGTAATATTCTTTTGAGGGCAAGCCAAGCGAGGCTTGGTCAAACAAAATAGCGTTCATATCCGGGTTTTTGTCATCTGCATCAACAAACAATGTGGCTAGAGTAGATACTCCTTGATGTTCAAGCTTTGTAAGTGTTTGACTTAACAATGTTTTAGCTCTCAACGAAAACAAGGTGGTATTGTCACTAACAGGAAACAAAACATTCTCGATTTGTGCGATATCCGAATAAATAGGAGAGGGGCCTAATGAATCAATGAATTCTTCATTTAAGCAAACATTATAATAATCTTGCATGGCCTGAAAATTTTCTTTATCTGTTATTTCAAGGTCTACAGTATGAAACCCTCCATCAGTCGTTAATAAATTTTTATAAGCGTCTTCGTAGGTGCCTTCTAAAATTGCGCGCATAGCATCGGTGTTCACGTCATTTGCTGTTTCCAGTGTACCAGAGGCTATTTACGTGCAGTCTTAATATATACCCACTTACACTCGTGTATACTTACAAGTTCTATCCTCTTCAATGACAGCATTCTTTATCCAGCCACCGCCTAACAAAGAATCAGTATAAGGTAAAGTCAGACTGTAGGCACTTACAAGTATATTGGTAAAAGTCGGAACAAGGGTCAACATTGAGATCAATGTCAGCTAAAATTGACTTCGCAGTGGTAATACATTCAGGCGTAGCACAAGTGACATTTTCTATTGCTCTTGACAACAATGCATTTGCTACCATTTTTGTAGAAAATATATTGGAGAGAGAAAGAAGCGAAATAAAGAAAAGGAGAAAAAAACAATCTCATTATCCCTTATTGCTTCGCTCCGTCTCTATATGCACACTCCTTGAATATGATGAATGCAAGATATTTATGAAAAAGCAAGCCTTTGAGGGCAGACTATAAAAAAGGAGATCTTGGTGATGTAGTACAAGAACATTCATTTTTTTTACATAGTGTCTCAGTAAATTATGACGAAGATCATAACCTTATTCTAAGAATAAAATATCATTTTATTAAAAAGAAAGTGTGGGCTTACAGATATTTGTAGCCATTTTCCAATTTTTAATTATTGTTTTTCTTGTGTAGCGGCGGAGAATCCAAAGAAGAAATCAGGCCCTCAATCAAACATTAGAGAAACGTTTAACCGAATTTATTCCTCTTTTCCTCTCTCTTTTTTTTTTTTTTTTTTTTTTTTTTTTGAGAAAACTTCATCTCGACAATCAAAACGAGAAAAAAATAAACTGAATCTCACCATTGCATGTTAATAAACTTTACTTTTTAATTTAATAATTCATAAATGAGCCCAGACACCAAGCTTATCGCGAGCTTAGTGAACCGCATACTTGTCAGGGTAACAAAAAAAAATTACAAAATTGTGTGCAGTAACAATTTCTAAATTCGTTTTTAATAGTTACCAAGCAACAGTGGAAAAAAATTGGAAGTTTTAGAAAATGATCCACTAATAAATCAAACGTAAGTTTTTCCTTGTCCTATTCGATAATTAAATATTAAAACTCTTTTTTTTTTTTTCAATAGAGGTACAAGAATAAAAAGTTCAGAGGCCGGGAAGAGTATGCGGGGTTTAACTTTTTTTTCTTTACCTTAGTTGCTGCTTTGATTGAGTTATCAAAGTTTAGATTACCAACAATTACTTCAACTTTACTTGGTTTACTAGACAGCATTAAAGTATGTATAGATGTTTATTAGATCGGCCAGAAATACTGACACATAATAGATGCCATCAAATGAAGAGAACTTCCCTTATGAAAATTTACAATCACAATTATTTGTTTTACGTATGCTGTCTGCTTGTATGCAACATCATTGGCAATACGTTCGAGATCTCAAATCAGAGAATGCATCAATGAGAGCTCCCTCAACCTCAAATGGGTACGAAGGATCAGTCCACAGTTTTGATAGTTCAACTCATTACAGCAGTAGGTGGTCAACTGCAGAAGGCCCTTTGCCGACCGAGATGGATGATCCACCTCCCTTTGAAGATGTCATTGCCAAGAATATAATCAATGTTATGTCTCGTATAATGCATCAAACAACAATTATGGAAGAAAGAGAATACGGCCAGACAACAAACCATGTTACTCAAATTAGTAGAACAGAATATTACACTGCAAGCAACATATCAAGAACTTCAGCTGATATTGTTTTGGATATTTATAAAGCCTGTAGTAGAGTCATTGCTTATTTAAGTGCAAGTAATTGGAATGTCGTGTTCTCAAAGATCAAAATGCGTATTCTCTACTTATCAACAACAACAGACGAGAATCCTGAGACATCAGATATGAGACTATTAGAATGCTGCTCATTAAACTCAAAAAGACTGAGTGTCGTACTTTCAGGTGAGATCAGAAAATTCATACATATTCCCACATTTGCTAAATACATATTTAGAGTTTTGCTCGAGTTTCTCTAGTTTAAAAAAGGCCACTCAATTGATTGTTGCAGCGATATTGAGAAGAGCCATTTGGGGATGGATTGAAACGTATCCAGCAGAATTTATGCACCTATGTCAAAATCAAAAGCGATTAGAAGGTGGACCTGATGTTTTGTTTGAAATTTGCTTATCGTTGGCTGACACCACCAGAAAGAAGGCAATACTTTGGCCTTTGCAAACAATGCTTTTGATCCTATGCCCTGATATTTTATATTCAATTTCAACACCAGAAGGCTCTTCAAGAAATGTCAATACAAAAAAGACCATGTTTTTAGCAACCCTCAAGAATTCGTTAAGGCCAGGTAGAATGGCAGAATTGGCAGCGATTTGTTATGTGGATATTTGTAAAGCAGCCACGTATGTCTCTAAAAACGATTCCTCTGCACTTCGACATATTGTTCCTGATGTAGAAAATGAACTGCGAGGACAACTGTTCGATTCCGAAAAACCTTTAATCGCAGACAGTTTAATGAGTGGTTTAGGCATCATCATCGATCACCGATCCTTGTTAGCCGATTGCCTTGTCGCCATGTTTCGTCTGAATCCTCGTCATGCCATGCGACATCTTTTCCCGTCTTGTCTCGATCACCGAGCCCCAACCTTATTCAAGATTAGTCTAGTCAAGGCTTGTTTAGCCATTGCGTCTGAAGAAAATAGACTTCCCTGGAACCCTTCTGTTACTACATTGTACGATTCTTTATCAGGTCCACTCCGAAAATTGTTTATTGAATTTTCAAGCAAAGACTATTTAAAATCAGACATTGTCAACGTTCCAAATCTTCGTAAGCCGACCTTGAATACTGCTGGCGAAAAAAAATCAAAAAAGGATATAGCTCGTGTGGATCAAAGCAGTGAACGACTGGAATTAATACTGGATATGTTGCGATTGTACCAAACAGATCCCAAATTAGCCGTTCGCGTAAGTCCACCATCACATGTATAGTTGTAACTTTATTAAAAAAAATTTATGTAGGGAGAGAATGATGATCGATTCGAAAAGAACGCTGTTGCAATGGTAGCTATCACAAACTGTCTGCGAGAACAAAATCAATATGTCAGAGATGCTGCAGCCACGTGTCTTTTTAAGCTCCATTCGCCTACTTATATTCTGGAGTGGAGTCCTGCACCTCATTTTATGGAATCTTTTTGGAAAATCTCATCTCAAGTTGTATTCACACTCGCCAAGCAGCTACTAGATAACAGAGAAAGAGACGATGGATTAAAACGCTTATTAGAGTTATTAAAGAGACTTTTCGAATCTAGAAATGAATTTTTGCGGATTCATCAGGTATAGTCCACAACAGACTTGTAGTATCATTGCTAATACAACACAATAGGACATAGCAATGCAAGGATCCGATGCCAGAGAAAGATTACAGGCTTCCATTGGTTTAGAAGTTGCTTTACTTGTCTTACTTTGTTCATCTGATATCGAGATTTGTTCATCTTCAATTACATGTTTCGGTCATATTTGTACGGAGACTCAATTAACAGACAGCATCGAAGATCCACATCAAGCCATCTTAATGGTAGTCGAGAACTTACCCATCTATCAAGAATTATCTTCCAATAACGGTATCGTAACTGGCCGAAAATCACAACAAAAACAGATCCGTCGTTTATTACGCATGATGACGCATTATGCTCCTGGTAATTTGGCAGCCTGGGAAGAAGTGTACAAACGATGGAAATATATGACACCTGCCATGATGAAACCCCATGATGAATCCAAAGAAGATATACAAGAAAGTTTGAATGCAGCAAAACGAGGTGGACAAGCATGGCATGATAAATTAAGAAACAACACAACAAATAGACAGACTCATACATTTAATCGAGCCGATAGCAGTAATTTTGATGATGATAAATCCTCAGAATGGCAAAATTATGCAGGTTTTTTGGCCGCTCTTGGTGGAATTTGTTTGATGGCCGATACTGTACCTACAACACCCACATCACCGGCTATGCCTCGCGGAGGATATAATATAGATAACTCTACGTTTAGACGTATTTCTGCGCCTTCAGAATCGTCAGCAATGGTGAACAAGTTTGTCGTCGATATGGTTGATTTGTTACTTTGTGACAATATCATTGTTCGTGAATGGGTCAAGGAGATCCTCGGAACGGATTTGTCACCTGCTCTTTACCCTATGCTCTTTCGATATATGGAAACTGTCTTAGCGAAATACTTTGGTCCTGATGGTGACCCAATTTGCAGTGGACGCAACACATTATTTGTGGAACAAGCCATCAGTGTTCTGAAACTCGTTCTAGACCGCATGGAAGGATCACCTGAGAACCTTTTGACGGTAGATTTCAGTAGCTTGATCAACCAGTATGCAAAATATCTAAACAGACTTGGAAGTGGACAATCTGCTTTAAAAATTAAAATCAAGTTTTGTCAATTAACAGAAGTCTTGATGATTAAAAAAGATAAAGTCACCCTTCGACAAGAATTTAGATTGAGAAACAAGTTATTAGAAATTATTGTTGAATGGACAAGTGATTTCTCTCTGGTAAAGTATTCGATTGCCCTTTTTTTTCTGACAATTTTACTCACGCTTTTGTTTAGAAACCTGATACACCCACACAATATTCAACATTTGAAACAACACAGAGCGAGAAATTACATCGGGAGCTAGATTTATCTTGTTTAAATACAATTGTAGGTTTGCTTCATCAGTTGCCGCTGCAGTCCTCTGATCCTGTTCATGAAGTTGATTCTACGCCAATCAAAAGTCGAATTTTCTTTAAATACTTTACCTTCTTTTTGAAATTACTTAATCGATGCAGAGATTCCGAGGTAAAAAAATAAATAGTAAAACATGTTCAACATATTAACTTAACCCATTTTTGTAGAACGAAACTGACAATTCAGGCCATCGCTTACGTCAATATACTGATTCCAACGGTTACACGAATGGAAAGGTAGTAAAGATGGTGCTACAAAAAATTATGTACTAAATATTGAATAATGTAGAATAAGGAAAACATGTCTACTTACTTGGCCCCTTTGAAAGAGAGCACGATTCTAGCCATGTCCAATCTATTGAGTGCGAATGTCGACGCTGGTTTAAAATATTCTCTTTCGATGGGTTATCATGATGATACACAAATGAGAACAGCGTTCATGAAAGTCTTGACAAACATTTTGAATCAAGGAACAGAGTTTGAAACTTTGGCAGAAACAGTTATGACAGATCGTTATGAAAAAATTGTCGATGTAAGTAAAACGATATTATAAAAATGCTCAATTTTATTGACCCTATATAGATGCTGGTTGGCGTGGATTTGCATATTGCATTATCTCTTTGTGAAGTATGTCCTGCATCAGATATTGAAGATGCCGCAAATGCATTATTAGCATGTTTCTCAGCTAGAGGTAAAGCGTTAGTACTGATCAAGGCTGTGATCCAAAAAGAAGTTCAAAACACTGATAGCGAAACTGAATTGTTAAGAAGAACCAGTATTGCCACCCGACTCTTATCAGTATTTGCTAAACAGAATGGTGCAGATTACGTTCGGTCTGTTCTTCAGCCTGTTTTTATTAAATTAGCTGAAAAGCCACCAGAGGAAAGAACCTTTGAATTGGATTCTTCTAAAGTGGGTAGCGGCGAAGATGTCTCAATCAATAAGCAGAACGTGGTCAGTGCTACAGAGTTGTTCCTGAACGCCATTTGTGCTTCTGCCAATGAAGCACCAAGGGCTTTCCGTGAAGTATGTCACTGTATTCTTACGTCAGTTCGTGAACGTTATCCAGAAGCAAAGTACACAGCTGTTGGTGCTTTTATCTTTTTACGTTTCTTTTGTCCAGCCATCGTCTCTCCAGAAGCCGAAGGTTTAATCAAGACAAATGTCGTCGTTTCTCGTGATATGAAGCGTGGCCATCTCATCGCTACTAAGGTCATCCAAAATCTTGCTAATAATGTTCTGTTTGGTGCAAAAGAAACGTACATGATTGTGTTGAACGACTTTTTGACAAGCAATATCTATAAGGTCACTAGCTTTTTGAGAGAAATCTCAAACGTACCCAGCTTACCTGCATCTATTGAAAATATCCCTGGTACTCGCAGTAGCAGTCTTGGTATCAGTACAACCACAGTGGATGACCCCAACGCAGTCGAAATTCGAATCATGGATGAAAAAGACTACAGCTGTTTACATCGAGTTTTGTTTGATAACATGGAACGTATCTCTCGTGAGCTTGCTACAAGAAGAATGCGGCAGTATGGAGATCAAGAATCTGCCCAAATCGGAAAGCGTCAATTCGACCGATTCTGTAATTTGCTTGCTCAATTGGGTAGACCCCCCGAGATCTCAAAGCAAGAGTTTAGTGGATTAAGAAGTTACACATTTGCTGCGGCTAATCAGTTATATGCTGAATTTATGCGCCGTAATAGCCACCGTAGTGTTGACGCTATTGTCTCGAAAAACATCTTTTATGAAGGTGGTGTCTCTAAAGCAAATAGACCTGTGTTTTATTTCATTGCTCGAAATATCATTGCAGATAGTATTGATTTTGAACTTTTGGTATACCACGTGTTACAGGTAAGAGCCCTTAAAGAACAAAAAAGAGATTATAAATTAAGATGTTGTATTAGATTATGGAACGTGCAGGCAATAAAAGTTTAGAATTGGTGTTAGATATGACGCTGTTTTGTTCTGCAAATGAAATTCCTACACAATACATCAGCCAAATTTTACAACTGTTACCGTTTGATGCAACGGACAATATCGCAAGCATTTTAGTGTATAACCCTAATTCGCATTTACGAAAATATGTCAAGAAGTTATCGAAACCTGTATCTCATAAAATGACTAAACGTACATTCTTTGCTGTTACTCTTGCAGAATTATACGAGTATATCAATCCTAGTGAGGTCCGATTACCTAAATCAACATGTAAGTTACACACATATATGTGCTCTACAATATTGACTTCATTTTCTTTTAGCTTCTCTGGATACAGAGCAATGCCATGTTTTCCATCCCGTTAATAGGCTGTCCCAATATAAATTGAACATTCCTATCACTATCAAGGTGAGCTCTGAGTATGTACAAATCATGACTGTACGAAAGCAAGAGTTTATTTATGGTGTGACGACCGTTATCAATGATGTTTACTTGGTTACTGAAATTGAAGACATTACTGTTGTTTCAAACCCACGTAGTCAAGAAATCGTTAACGAGTTTCATTTCAAGTATAACAAGGGAAAGACACATCATGTGTTTACCTCTTTAAAACGAGAAGCCATTGTCAATGTAAGTCAACGTCTTCGACCCACATGGACGGCATATTAAATTTATTATTAGACTATTAAACACAACAAAAGAAGATTGGAAATGGCTAAACCAAACAGCATGTCAGAGCGAACCATCCGTCCAAATGATGTACCAGGTAGACTTCTCAACATGGCTTTGCTTAATATTGGCAGTGATGATCCTAGCTTGAGACTTGCTGCGTATAATTTATTATATGCTCTCAGTATTACTTTCCAATTCGATGTGGGTAATCAATTACTGGACGCAAGAGATCTCTGTTTACCTGCAAACAGTACAGCATTCATTGTTAATATCAGTGGAAAGATTGCTCAAAATCAGCAGAGTTTAACGTTAGAGTTCCTTAGTGAATGCTTCATTGGGTTTCAAAAATCCAGCGAGCCTTTGCGCTACTTATGTTTGGATTATATGATGCCCTGGTTGCCCAATCTATCACGATTCTGTCAAAATTCAAGTATCGAAAATGACAAGGATACAATCAAGACCAAAGAAGTGATTCGTAATCTGATTGATTTGACTGTTGCTCGCACAGACGTAAGGCAAAGTATAAGTAGACATATAATCCGATAATCTGACTTTTTCTTTTAGATGTATAAGCTTGTACAAGCAAAGATTTGGAAAACCATTGGACAAATTGATGATATACTGAACGTTGTTTTAGATTCATTTATCCAGTTTTCTATTGAACATGGAGTAGGTTCACCTCAAGCAGAAGCGATGGCCGACACCTTTGTTACGCTCTCGAATATTGCTGTTCGTGGTAAAGTCGTATCTCGATTAAGAAAGGTGTTACAAAAAACCTCTTTTAAACCCACCCGATCATTGACGGATCATTGGACATGGAATGAGATTGCAATTTTAATTCGCTTTGTATTGATGCTTTCGTTTAATAATCGTGGTCCCGTCAAAAGTTATGTACCTGAAATATTCCATATTGTTTCCTTGGTCATGGGTGTTGGTCCTACCATAATACGAGCTTCTGTCCACGGTCTTGTAGTCAACATAATCCAATCCTTATGTACAACAATGCCTTTACAAGAAGCCAATGTCAAGAAACTTCAACTTATCTTGAGTGAAATTTCAGACACAAAGTACAGACTTTTGTTTGGTTTATTCAAACCTCACGCAAATGCATTTACTATCACACCAGAAACTTTGTCAGATGTTTCTGAGCCTATTCCACTTCATGCGCTTGAGACAATCGTAAACAATTTATTAGAGGCATTAATTTATAGTGCCCCGTCTGCAGGTAAATATAATTTAATTTCATCCTGCTTTTCAGTTTACTAAAACCATTTTCTTAGATATGGCTAATGCATGGAGAGCTAGATGGATGAGCTTAGTGGCCAGTACAGCCTTCCAATTTAATCCAGCTATCCAACCCCAAGCGTTTGTTGTATTAGGCTGTCTCGGTAGGGAAGAAGTCGATGATGACCTTCTGTATCAAATTCTGGTCGCTTTAAGGGGTGCTTTAGCCATCTTTAACGAAAACGATCCCAATTTAGTTCTCAGTATCATGATGTGTCTCAAAAATATTGTCCAAAGTTTACCGTCAGACTCACGATATCTCTTGCCTCTTTTCTGGATTGCTGTTGCTCTTGTTGAAATCAACAATGGGCCTACCTTCCCCATGGCAATTGAATTATTGCTTGCTATTTTGAGAGCACTGGATGCCGATGAATATTTTGCTGGTGATAGTGTTGTTGATGTTTTGCTAGCTGCTCGTGAACCTATGGCTGATGTTGCGCGTAAACTGGATCGATTATGTGGTGTCAATTTTGACTCTCATTTTTCGTTTGCAATTGCTAGTATTTTCTTGAAGGGTGTAAGATACAATAGTGCCAAAGATTCTATTTTTCAGGGTTTGACAACGTTTTTGGATATCGAATGTAAACATGTTGATAATATCAGAACGGTGGATCCACAAAACCTAGGTTATCTTGCTGGTCTTTTGCCTATTGCAGTTAAAAATGAATCCCTCAAAGAAATATTAAGACTAGCGGGTCTTTCTGAACCCGACTTTGATTTTATTGATGATGATGCTGATGACAGCACCGGGAATTTCAAATCAAATTATGATGGTCTTTTCGATCGTTTAGATGTTACGGATGAAACAACCGCTCTATTGCTCATATCCATGTTGGCCACACAGTTACAAATGGTGGATAGTAATAGTGAAAAAATGCTCTTGTATGGATTACTCGCTGAAGCTGCAATCTCAATGCCCGAAGTGTTTTCCGTTGTGTAAGTGCTTGCCATTTCAATGAAGAAAATGCAGATGAATTAACCTATTGAATAGATATGAAACTCTTCTCCCAAAGATGAACCAAATTGTTCTTAGCAGTACTAGTCAACCTATTATTGAATCAGTCAAGTCGATTTTATTGACTGCATGTTCAGATGCTGCTTTTAGTGATGCATCAAGAAAATCATATCCTAATCAAAAAGTATTATTAGAACGAGTTGGATTTTCCGCCCTGGGTGATCCTACTTTTGGAGCGACTTCAATCAATGTTTTACAGAATGCAAAACTTGCAAGTGAAATCATCGAACTTATAATTGCATAATGCCCAATATATCAAGAAAAGAAACCTTTTGCTTTTTAGTTCTTTTTTACATTAATTTATCTACCTTTTTATTTAACTTATATATTCTAGCTCAAAAAGAAAAAAGTTGTAATTTTACCTACCATAATATTTTAATGACATTTTGAATATTTAATATATATTGAAAATAGCACTCCTTTTAAACATAAAAAAAAAAAATCTATAATGAACAAACTATTTATGTTATAGTCATCAAACAAGTCGAGCACCTTAATTAAGAAGAAAAAGTGGCAGAGTCCTCATCAAGACATGTTAAAAACCATTGTTTTAGAGAACCTATTCTTGCTGAAACTGTGGATGGCTATTACCTGCGCTAATCTCTTGAAAGAAAATCATCTATAAAGAGTATATTAATAACTAGGCATAGATTTCTTTTAAAGTCCAAAGACCCCTCCTTTAAGATTGGTTTATACACGAAGAGTTGAGGCTGAATTTGGCTTTATAGTAAAGTATTTGATGACCACTATTACAAAATTTACTGATCATGCATATCGATAAATACATTGATTTTTACAGCAAAGAAAGGCTCTTTTTTGATGCTGATGTTACGCATACTACTTGAAGTAAGTTATCTGATTAAGAAGGAATGTTGTAAATTTTAATGCTATTTAACATTTTTATTAGTAGTATCGACTACGATTATACCGATAGTGATGCCATGTTCAGCAATGGGGAATTCAGACTCTCTTTCTTCAACTACAAGTTCTTAGTCATTACATTATTTATCGTGTGTGACCTAGACCACTAGGTGAAATACGAAAAATTAGACACTGATCAGAGTCATAAGTTGTAAAAGAGTTGTACAGAACACATATTTTCTGCTTGGAGAACACCAAATTTATTTTGATTTTGTGGAACACAAATCTACTAAGAGTGAGAAACCCTCTTGTTGTGCTTGTTGTTGTGCCTGTATAAAGGATGTTCAAATGATTAAGTCCGTTTGTATGGGAAAAAGTTATCGCCATTATAACCACAACTCATGCATATGAAACAAAGTAATAGAGTCAACCCAATCGATATGACAGAAGAAACTACTTTGCAAGAGTTAATTAACATGCCTCACATACATTAAAAACTACTAATCTAATCGTCCTATCTTTTGAAGGCGATAACTTTAAAAGCGCTTCTTTGCGCAAGATTTACGTGTTACATAAAAAAACCCTGGCCTACATTGAATCAGGCAAGCGAGAACCAATAGAATAATGACACTATTGCGTCTTTCGATATTTTTTCTTTATTTAGAGAATTTAAACAGAATCGATGCAGGTGATAGTTGATATAAATATAACGAGTTGAACTCCTCCTCACTAATATATTACTTTGAGCATGTGCGCAAAGCCGTTTACATGTTCTTGAAATATTGAGAGAATAATCAAAAGACACTTTCTAAGTAGCTTTACAAGCCTTACTTTAGCCATCTATGAAAGAAGCGTGCAAAGAAAAGAATGGTTTTGCTTATGGCACGTTGTTCTACTCAGCTCTGACTACAGAAAACATGTGCAAGCTGCTAAAATAGCGACCGGATAATTAATGATACTTCAGACACAAAAATGCTATGGTATGTCAACTATTCCCTTCATCGTCCTGTTTGTCGTTTCAGAATCCTCTGCCGCAACGTTATTACTTCACTAAAGAGGAACGAAATATTAAAACTGTTTCATTTGCATGCATATGACGTTTTCGGATACCAGGCTTTAAAAGTGCGAATACTTTAATTGGATATTTTCAAAAAAAAAATGGATCGACAGGTGCCTTTGTACGTAGCATCACAACGGAGCCATAGATGCGTGGGTCTGACCTTATAAAACAAAAAAATCATGGATTGCACAGCAGACTACTTGTTACATGGTGTACAAATATAGACAAGACATAATTAAAAATAAGCATTTTATTTTCTGTAATAGTGGACATGGAACAGAAAAATAGGCGAGACAGAGATTATTACTGCTTATGATTTCCTAACTAGAATTAAATATGCCTATTCAGTTAAAAAGGGAGAGATGCAGTGTAAATTATGCTTTTTTGAAACGTGTGTACCACATTGACTTTTGGAGCACGATGGCATTTGATTGCCCAGCTATTTTTTTTTTTATTGGCCTCTGAAAGAGAGATATAGTTTAGCGCGATGCCATTGGAAGAAAAGTAATATGTATGCGATCGACCAGTGGCTTAATTATTTAGAACAAAAAAACCCCCAGATTGGCAATACCCGTAAGAGTGAAGTGGTACAAACGGTGCAATTTATAAATACTTTTCCACTTTTTAAAAAGTAGAGCCCCCCGAGAACTCAAGTTACACATAACACCGAAATCCCATTACCAAAGAGGAGATGAGTGAACGTTCTAGCCCTCACTACTAGAAATAAATAAATCCTTTTTTTTCTCAGCCTTTAATTTCCCTTTTCAACTTTTTGTCAATTGTTTGAGAAAAAAAAAAATGGCCCCTCTAGGCTTAAGCATAAATTCGTCTACCGCCATCATCGATATATGCTTCTCAAACGACTGTATAAAGACTGCATCTAGTATACTTCAGTCTATTGACATGAACATCGATCCATGCTCTGACTTTTACCAATACACTTGTAAATACTACGCAAGTTAAATGAAACATTGGCTGAACCTTTAATTTTCTCTCTCTTTCCATCTTAGGCGGTAATTGGATTAAAGAAGCGGTGATACCCGAAGAATTGGCAGGTAGTACAGTACAGAAATTGCAATTGTCGATACTTATACTTTGAATAGGCTTTGGAATATTGGAAGTAGAATCGAAAAGACTCAAGGATAAATTACGAATGATTCTGGATGGCACATATACCGATTTGTTAAGCAACACAATATCACGACAAAGTTTTCAAGTCGATAATCCAGATGGTATCAAGATAGACAAAAAAAACTTTCGTATTGTTCAAGATTATTATACCTCGTGCATAGATATTGAGATAAACAGCGACAATGTTTTATTCAATTTCTTTCAAGATATCAGTCAATTAAAGTTGGAACAAGCACTATTAGAGCGACGTAATCTTACTTTCCACATAACTCCAAATGCAATGAGCATGTTAAGTTACCCAAAATCATCTGATAGCATTGTTATTGAAGTGGGTGGATTATTTTCCATGGAAATTTCTCCAGACGCTTTTGATAAAAAAATTATGTCCGTCACTTTATACCCTCCAAGTGAATTTAATGACTTGCAAGTCGCACCGTTAAAAGATGAAGGCTCGTCAAAGCTATTTGAGCTGGTTTCCTCTGTATTTGGCACGAAGAATTCGACGGAAAGAGATAGAAACAGACTCATTTACTTGACTGATTCAGATTTAGAGGCTTTATCAGATGATAAATTATATACCTTAGTGGATGATGCCATTGCTGTTCAAGAGCGACTGTTTGAATTAGCCAATGCAGGGTAAACATAATCAAACAAATTCACCTAACAAGTTTCCTCATTCTTTATTTTTTTTTTTTTTTTTTTTCACAGAGAAGATTTGATATATACCTTTACACTCGACGATATGGACGTAGTGTTCCCATTTGTTGCTTGGAATGATGTTTTCCGAGATAATATACCCGAAGGTCGAGACATGTCCAACCTCACAATTCAAATCAACAATATTGACTATTTTGAAGAACTTAATTTCTTTTCCAATGTCAATGATCCAACACGAACATTGAACAAAGATGCCATTCAAAACTATCTCCTTGTCCATAAAATACACCACGAAGCATCTAATTTAGACCCAGAGTTGCGCATATTGATGCCTGATTCACCTTTTCAAACAAGATCAAGTTTATGTATTGACATGTTACACGATAATTTAGGACTCTTGACCGGCAGATTCTATTCGATGATTGCATCGCACGGCGAGTCAGATCGTTTTAGGTTAGAGTCAATTGCCAACAATATAAAGGATTCGCTTGGTAACAGAATAAGGCACGCCGATTGGTTAGATGAGCCGACTAGACAATCAGCCATTAACAAGGTAATAGAAACATGTTATTTTTAATGCGCATTCATATGAACTAATTTTTCATTAGTTAAATAAGATGACTCAGTCAATCTCTTATAGCGTCAATTCGCCAGATGAACGCTCTCCCGAAGATATACATGCGTACATGCGAGGCCTAAGTCAAGACGGCGAAAGCTTTTATGAAAACGAAAAGGCCGTGAATATATGGACTTTACAGACATACTGGGACACTTTATGTAGAGAGATGAATCCTAATGAATGGATCGGTATTTCTACACCTCAAGTTGTGAACGCCTTTAACTTGTTATCCAAAAATAACGTAAAAAAAATAACAAACAATATGAAAATATATTTCTAATATCTTGGCGTTTTTTTAATAGATTGTTGTCAGTGTAGCTTTTGCCCAGAAACCTAATTATGATCAAAGTTACCCAGACTATCTCAATTACGGTGGGATTGGACAAACGCTTGCTCACGAGTACTCGGTAAAACCATAAAAACCAGATTTGTTTATTGTTTTGTTATTGACAAATGATTCTATAAAATAGCACGCTTTTGATGATTTTGGATCTCAATATGATGAAATAGGAGCCGAGCGAAACTGGTGGTCCCAATCCACGAAAACAAAATATGCTGAGAAGACGCAATGTTTTGTTGACCAATACTCCAAAGCAACTGTCATTGATGAAAATGGAAAAAAATATTCGGTGGATGGATCTGTACGTTCTTTTCTTTACATGTTTTATAACAAACAACCCACTCAAATTTCACTTTCTTAGTTGACTTTAGGAGAAAATATTGCTGATAATGAAGGCTTATCTGCAACTTACGATGCTTATTTAAAATCGAAATCAAGTGGAGAAGGCTATAACCCTATCCTTCCCGGTCTACAACAGTTCTCATCAGAGGCTCTATTTTTTATTAATGCAGGTCGCTCATTTTGTTCAAAGCCCTTGAGAGGCACTATTAAAGATTCGGTACGTAAAAAAAGGGGATACTTTAGCATTAAACTGACTCTTTCATTTAGCTTACGGATGAACATGCTCCTGACTCCATTCGAGCAAACAAGGCGTTTCAAAACAATAAGGATTTTGCCAGAATATTCAACTGTCCCATTGGAAGCAAAATGAATCCCATCACCACAAAGTGTAAGATCTGGTAGCTTATGTAGAATATTAATTGTAAATATAAAATAAACAAAACATTGCATATTTCATCGGACATTTATGCAGCAAAAGAGAGATGAATGGTTGCATACCATTTTGATGTAGCTACATTATTTTGTCGAGTTCGTTATCGCCACTTGCATTACTGGAGGTAAGTCAAGTTTGATGCTATAACTGAAAGGTCTTCAGACCCACAAGCTTTTTCATGGCTGCATTCTTGATCTAATCCAAAACAGTGAACATATAATCGACCCGACCATTAACTTGAGGAGTATCACAGAAAGCGACTATGGCTACTAAATCTGACTACCTTTTCTTAAGCGTTTGTTCTTGATCAACCAAGATAGTTGGAGAGCTTGTGCTTAACAACTCAGCAATATCGCTGGGTTCAGAATTTATGCATGGCTTGAAAATCGAAGTCAGTTTGGCATCTGTTCCAAAAAAGTTTGTTTACCGCATTTTCATGAAAAAAGAAAAGATACTTTGTGATCTATCTAAACTTCTCAGAGAAGTCCGTATGGACACGAATAGTTTGCTAAGTTTTTTTTTTTTCATCCCAGAACAAAATAAAGTCAACAATCATACGTGGATTTGTTCGTACCTAAACTAGTGCTAGTGATACGGACTAAATTTACCAGCCGCACTATGTGAATTTATTAGAGAAAATGAAAAACCCGACCCTTTTAACATTAAATAGTGCAACATTTTCTAGCTATAATTAGCGATTTTGAAGTTGATCTGGCTGTCAGCGAGTCAATTTTCAAGACAGTTTATTCTTTAGAGCCGTTAAAATGTGTTTACGGTAATATACACAAGAGAGTAAAATCATCTCTGTGCGTATAAAGCCACACACATTTATGTTTTGTATCAATGAGTTTTTGAACTGCATGTCTCACTCTACTCAGGGTATCTCTTTGACTAATGCCAGTAAACTCTAATAGTTTCTTGTATCCATCGTCTTGCCAAAAGTTGAACTCTACCATTTTTTTGACAATCTCTTTGGGCAAATCAAACGCAATCACTTGAATATCTTTTTTCAATCCTTCCATAATCGGCGACAGTCGGTTGATGGCTTTATCAATAAGGACGGTTTTATGCTTGTGCTTCATCTTTGTACGCTCTTTACCGCGTCCTTCTGTAAATACTATATTGACATCGTAATTTGCCTTTTGTTCCATGCCTTCACCTTTGGACAATTCGTGAGAGAAGGGGTCATTTCGCACTACGGATATTCAGTAAAGGAATAACATGATATAAAGTGATGAAAAAAAAATTACCTGAATCTGATGTATCCTTTGATTTTAAATCATGTTTACTCTTTACTCTTGCCACAGAATCGACTCTCATCTGTTCACTAATCTCGTTGGATAACCAAATACTAAGATCCGATTTACTCACTTCTGTTTCCGTTCGACGCAAGATATCCTTAACTTTGACAGCGGTAGAAGAATCTTTACTGTCCGAACTTTTGTGTTTAACAATGACAATCCAATTAATACTTGCTTTTTTACATAATGAGACTAGATCTTCTGGTGTTAAATAATCGCCATCATTGTACTGAAACTCTGCACGAATACCATGATTCCAAAGCTCTTTTACAATTTCAAGGCGTTCCTGAATCAATACTTTTCCAAAGCTAGCAACATAGACATCGGATCGCTTTGGAGCCCAAAGGCCAAAACTACGCATTTTTTCGTTCTTGGCCTTCATGAGATATTTCACTTGCTCCGATTGATACATATCCAAATGTCGAATGAGCTTTTGCACAGCAATATTGACACCAACTGCTCGTAATTTACGATTTGCTGTAGCGTTGGGATGAGCAAAGTGTTGCACGAGCCAGTCGTATCTTCCACCTACTGCAAGTACATCTTTACGTTTCGAGTCAATTGTATCTGCTACTGTTTCAAAAACCATGCCGTTTTTATAAAAGTGGTTGTTGTATCTATCCAACAGAAGAATGTTAGAAATTGCGTTTTGGATAGTATATATAAGAATAATTTACACTAATAATGGATGAAAGACAATTTTGTGATGTATACCGATATGCTTACTCACAGAAATCAGCGTACGTAAATCATTGACATGGTCTCTAAATTTCGTTTTATGAGACGGTGGCAATAAACCTTCGATCTTTTTGGCGATATATTCCAGCTCCCCATGAACGTTAAACATGGACAATTCATCCAACACACTTCTTTGTAGATTATACTTCAACTTTAGAACATTCCGTACTGCTGCAAACGATGGTGCACGACCCAGACTTGAAAGCGCTACAAGTACTCCTTTTCGAATATCAGGTGGGACACGACAGCTATCAAGAATAATGTCTGTGATTCCTGTATGGTTAATCATAAAATAGAAACCTCCATTTTTATAAGGTGGTAATTCTTCTAGTACTTCTTCCACAACTTTTAATACTTCGGCATCGGGGACCATAGGAGCAGTTTCCTTGTGAACAATATCAAAATCGGCTTCCAGAACAGCCTCAGGTTGACCTCCACTTTGGTTTTCACGATAGACCTTATCAAACGTAAATCGTTTTAGTTCGGGGAAGCCATTTTGACGAGCAATGTATCTGGCAAAGGGCACAGTCTGGTCATAAGGCAGTTGGTTTAATGCACCTTGAGAGTCCATGAGATAGACAGGGTTCTTCCAGTTCCATTCATATAGATCGTTTTTGGGAATTAAGAGTGGAGCTGATACATCAATGGCACCATGACGACGAAAGACTTTTGTCATTTGGTCTCTGATATGATCAAAAAAAACATGACTGAAAGGATCAAACGTTGTTTCAGCATTGGTTTGATAATCATAGGTGAAATCCTTGTGTCGATCTGCCGATTGAGAGAACATGGCAGTCATAAGTTTATCGTAATAAGGTGTATTAGGATTAGCAATGGTACGAACACATTCCTTGATATATTCATCTTCTAATTTAGGTGGTAAAAGGTCACTACGTAATAACTCGAAGCTGTTGGGCCGATCCTTAGGTTGAGGTGATAAGAGAATAGCGATGATCTTTTTCTGGTTGACATAGTGTGCAGGGAAGTCATCAGGGAATTTACCATTACGGAGCTCGTTCAAGACAATGACACGCTGCATACCAGTGGATAGATCATAACACATTTCGAAAAAGATGATACCAAGCGAGTACATGTCTACTTTTTGGTTGTATCGCATTCCCGATGTAGTACCTGTGGTGGGATCTACCATCACTTCAGGAGACACATAGAATGTTGTTCCAACGCCTGTTGTCATACTTTCGTCGACACCCATATGTGCACTGGATACAGAGTAACTAGCATAGCTAGCAGAAAGACTATCTGCTGCGGAAGAAGACGGGTTTGCACTGAAGCGATCATTTACACGATGTTGACTTGTCAACTTGGAGAAAGCTGCACTATCCACCAAGGTTTGATTGGTTGTAGCAAGACCGAAATCACCAATTTTAACATCATTGTTTGAATCCAAGAAAATATTCGGAGGCTTCAAATCACGATGGATCATGCCTTGTGAATGGATATGTACTAAACCTTCTAGGATCTGACGGAATAGACGCCATGCTTCTTGTTCATCAATACCTTCATCAATCACATCTCGCAAAGTCTTTTTCTCGCAATATTCCATTTGAATATATAAAACTCGCGTACGACATTGATATCGTCTTTGACTCTCGGAACTCTTCTCATCTGTCTTCTTCTTTTTCAGATTATTTAATGCTGTTCGAACTAGTCTTTGTTTCTTGGTTAAGACAGTGTCTGTTGTACCATCACTCTCTGTCGTTTCGGCTGCAAAAGAAATAAAATCACTATCGTCATCATCTACTCCCTCATAAGATGTTGAATCTCCATCGTCGTCTTCGTCTTCACTGGAACTTTCATCGTCATCATCATCAAACTGGATGGCAGAATAACTTTTACTCTTACTTTTAGGCTGTTGATCTACAGAAAGAAAGTCATGCTGCTGTTGTTTATATGCACTGACGTCTCCATCCTCTTCTTCATCCTCATAATCTGACTCGGATTCGGAAAAGCTCTCATCATCACTGTCTTTAAATCCAGACCCATCCTCGTCTTCGAACCATGTAGCAAAATAACGAACAACGTATTGATGATGTAAGCTAGATAGTGAGTGTACTTCTCTCAAAATCTTTCTTAAATCTTCACTGTCTTTTGGATCTAAACGAATTTTTTTGATGGCATAAAGACGACCATCTAATCTGTTTCGGGCTTTAATGACTTCGCCAAAGCCTCCTTTACCTAAAAACTCGATTTCTTCGAAATCCGCCTTGTAACGCGAAGTACTGATATTGGTTGTAGCAGATGTATCGGATATAGGTTGAATATTGTTGTTGGCTTGTGTTTGATTATTGGGTGAATACATGGATTTGTTGAAATCGTGATTTACAGCCATTGAAGGCTCAAAGAGCTGAGGTGTGGATGGTTTAATAATATTGTTCGAGTTAATGTGAGGCGCAATACTGGAGGAAAATACGGGTGGAGCTGCTTGTTCAGCAATCATGGATTCATTATCACCTGCAAAAAAGGGATCGTTCATGAGGTCAATAGCGGTTGGTCTCTTTTTTGGGTCTGGCTCTAGTATACGCCTAGCAAATTCGTTTGCGACAGGAGGTAGTTCCGAAGCAGCAGTACGCATAAATGCTTCAAAGTCGCCAAATTCCTTTGTAACATCTACACCCCAAAGCATTTCGATAAACACTACACCGAGACACCATATATCGTTCTTGCGACCATAGACACCAGGTCGCTCACGTAATTCGGGTGATGGCCACGTGTATTCCGACAATTTATTCTCCCTGTCCTCTAATTCCACCAAGAAATTTGATTTATTTAAATCTACAAAGGAAATGTTATTATTTCACCTATGCATAGTGACATAAAGCATACCATGTAATCGTTTGTTATAACTAATATCGGCCAGCTTTACGGATTGATTATTACAGCAGAAAATACTATTTGACCGAATGTCTTTTTTTTTTTTTTTTTTTTTTTTTTTTTTTTAGAAAATTCATGCAATAACGCGAAAAAAAAAAAACGCGAAAAAAATTTACCTTTACACACAAAACCATTTAAATGGATATGATTCAAAGCCCATAATAATTGCTTGATATATTTTCGAATGATGGCTAATCGTAAACCACCTCCACACTTTTTCAACAGGTCGTATAGACTCCCACCTTGTTCGTATTCCATCAAGATATGTAAGCTCCATGAGTTTCGATCCATCCTTGAACGATCTAATCTGGCGTCATATATACTGACAATGTGAGGGTGCTGAATTGATCTTAAACGGTCGAGCTCTCGTTCAATATCTTGTAGTTTGCGCTTGCCTGCCTGTGTTGTATAATAAGAGCCTGTAACATCGATTCTTTTCACGGCCAATAAACATGGTAAACTTTCGATATCTTCTGTACCACCATCTGTCAACTGGTAATTAACAGGTTGTGCTGAAAATGTTTCTCCGACAATGCCTTTTCCAATGCAAGGTCCTACTGCCACTGTGTGAAAGCTAATTGTCTAAGATGGATGTGAATACTAGTTGTATAGATCATTGAATTTTCGTATTTACCTTGGATAATAGACCAGATTCTTCTTTGGCAATAGGTAAAGTGATTTGATTTTCGAAATGAATCAATTTAATATCAGTCGTATCCATAAAAGAGGAAGGGCCCTCATTTAAATGAGCATGATAATCATCATCCACAATATCTTCACCGCCATCTGTAAAACCCAGCTCTTGGCGTTGTTGTCTTGCAGCTCTTGCATGCTCCCTTTTCCTTTCCAAATCCTGTTGGATCTTTTCATTCATCATGTCGGATTGTACTCGTAGTTCTGCTTCATGCTCTTTACGCTTCCTATCACGTTCTTCCAATTCTCGCTCGCGTTCGACCTTCATGTCTTGCTCGTTGCGAATAACCATTTGTTCATGGAGCGTGAGTTTGGATACGGCAGAAGGAGCGGCATTGTGGTTGGCCAAGAATGCACGAACGTGATCACTCAAGTCATACATCATTTCTTGACCTTGTAATTGCTTTGCAGTTTGTTGTAATGAAGTGGATAATTGACGTAAAACAACAGGTGAGAGACCACGAGGATTAATAAGATGAAGTTCGGGTGGTTTCATGGGGTATGACTTTGGAAATCTGACCTTCAGATCAACTGTGGCATGTGCTTCGTTTTCTTCTACGCCTAATGGACACAAGTGAAGAATGAATTCGGGATCTGGCTGAGAAACCTAATTGGACAAAATGTTTATCTTTTTTTTTTTTCATGTTCAAAATCGGTATGCTGTTATTACCTTCCAGGCTGTTTCATTGACAACTTCGTGATAATCTTCCATGAATATTGCCTGTAAGGCTTCAATTTCATTTTCTTGGATCTCTTTTAGTTCCTTGAGATCCATTGTTGAGTGTTTAATGGGGATTGGTTTGTTTTAGTATCGTTCTGTAATTTATGGTTCAAATAGTATGGATATTTTCTTTAGATTGTAAAAAAAAAAAAAAGAGAAAGAAAAAAAAAGGTTGTTTTCCTTTATTTCATTGCAACTATTTTGTTCTGTGTAAATGGTTTAAAAAAGTTGAGATGGAAAAAAAAACAAACAGTTCGGACCCTTTTATATTACAGATTAGCCCCGTAATATCATTGGACATGTCCTTTTTAAGCAACATAAACATATGTGTCTCTTTCTTGTCTTGCGATAAACTGTTTCTCCAATAACTGTTCGATACATTTCTTGATCATGATCACACTAGGAGAAAATCGGGAATTGGCTTGGTCAAAGATTTCTTGGATCAATTGGACATGAGGTAACACTTGGCGGGACTTCATAATACGCACAATAGCCGCTTGCAGATACATACGTCTATCCTCATCAACAGATTTACGAGCGGATTGGCTTTCTTGTTGACTATCACCTTGTGCTGCTGCAGTTACTTTAATCTTTGTACGTTTACTATGTATTTAAAATTTGAGTATTGATACAAGAAGATACAATCTTTTTTCTAGGGTTTTTTTTTTTTTTACCTGGTAAATGACGTATTGACCTTTATCTCACTTGCCTGTGATAAGGCTTCACCGTCCACGGTTTCCAATACATGCATATCAATCAAAGGCTTTAAACTGCGGGTAGTATCTGCTTCTGTCAATCCAGACTGAAGAATAATGTCATTGACAGCCAAAGAAGTACCTCCATTAAACAAGATCAATATGAGCATTTGGTACAGACTCACTTGAAGTTCATAATTCCTATCAAGATGGTTCATGCGAATTTCTCCTCGTGTCAAGTTCCATTGCCATAATAATCTCCTTCCGTTATATTGATTTCCATAAAAAGTTTCAAAGGATGAAATATTATTTTCAAGCTATAGATTATTGTTTTAGTAGAGAGACAACAAAAAAAAAAAAAAAAGGTGGGCATATAAGACTTACTACGGTGGGTATCTGTATTTTGTTGGTATCGGGTCCTACATCTTCTTTTTGGTTTAACGGCCATGCACCAGCTGTCAAAACCAGTATATCCATATTTACTATAGTTTTGTTTATCAGTATTCGTAAAGGGGTGGGATGCGTTATGCGGAAAAAATTACCATGACCAATCAAGTTTTTTTCCTTGACATAGTTTTTAAACTTTATGTTTAAATCACTACTGAGCGACATGTCTGTGAACATCTTGTTTAATTTACTTGTATATTCTACACCACAGATTTCCTTGAGACGATTAATCATATTGATTTCTAACTCTTCTGAAGAAGACGCGCCATAGATGAGACGTTTAGCCAACATTCTGGAATAAAACTTTTGGAATACGTCTTTGTCCTCCACATATTTGAACAAGGTTACCATCTTCATCAATCTTTCCTCTTGATCCCCTTCATCCATGTCTACTGGCTTCTTTACCTTTCTTTTTGCGGTAGCAAGCTCTTTTTTGCCTGCATTTTTCTTCATCATCATATCACAATAACGAGCCAGTGTTTCTGGTCCGTTAGCTGGTAAGTTTGTGCCTGCGGTATCATTGACGATGGTTCTAAACGCTTTATCGACCGCAGCTGTAAACAAAGGATCGGAAGAAAAAACTTGATGATTGACTTGGTAATACTTTTGATGCAATGCTAATAACTGATCCACATAGGATTTTGGGTTCTTTGTCACGCTAGATCCTAATTGTGCTACGATTTCTTTGCCTAACTTTGCAACGTAGTTTTGATAAATGTCCAAAATCGGCTTCAATCCATCTGGAATACGGCTCAGTAAGCTATAGGCCAATGTGCAGTCTAAATACAGGAAAAGGGAGGGTTTAGAAATGGAACATGTATATGTCTTGACCTTGCTGGTTTCTTTTTTTTTTTTTTACCTTGAAATCGCTCATCTTTTAGCATGATTTCAAAATCGTCAATGATACGATCCTGATAGGCTGTAATGTACTGAGCCTCAAATTCTTTGACGATACGTCCGTGCGAAGTGGAGTGGCAGTATTGGTTGTTACGCATAATTTCCTGTTGCAGTCTATCAGAAGCTCTTTGCATGAACCCACTAATGCTACCTACTGCAATCTCCCTCGCTGCTTCTGCTTCGTAGTATCTCTTTGTATGTACTAAATAAGGTCTTTCGAATTCTTCGATATATAATTGAAGTGGTTGTTCGGTGAACGAGTTCACTTGAACTAAAGAAGTAACCACAGATTTAATGGTGCTGTGAGGTGCATCATCACCATCTCTGTCTTGGCGAATCAACTCAAAGACTTGGTAAAAAAGTTTGTTTTGATGTTTGTCGCGGATGGTGAAGAGAACATTATTCTTCCACAATAATAAGGCTAATGCTTCCACGTTTTGTTTGCGGTATTTTCCAGAGTTTGCGTTAGTTGTACGATTGCTGCCTGAATAATTTGATGTGTTGATACGGTCTAGGTAACAGCAACCACGAGACATATATTCAGCTGCTAGAGCAAACCTTTCAAAAGCACGAGCATAAGACGTGACAATGTCATCATTGGTCAGCATCATCTTTTTAAAAAAGGTGTTATGTATTTCCTGCAAAAAATGAAAATATTCGTACTATTCATTTACCTTACATTCATTTGTGGTATGACCATCAATATATTCTGCAATCCCCGTAAATAATCTATCTGTAAAAGGTCTTGGAATTGCAATACACATGTCGTATACAACTCTGTGTTCAAAGTTAACGGAAATTTAAACCATTTTGATTTAAGAAAAAAAAGAAAAAGAAACGTACTGGTACATGGTCATTCCTTTAATCTGTTGTTGTTTCGACGAAAACGAATAAATGCCATTGAGCATATCAATCAATTGTGAGAAGTGTTGATCAAAATCGATAGCTTTTCTTCGTAGAGTCATTATTAAAAGCTATTGATAAAGGGAAAAGGGGGAAAAATGATGTATACTTAATGGGCGGTTATGTTTTAAGGACATTTTAACCAATCATGACGCTGAATAGGTTGCTCACAAGACATATTGGAATCCAACAAAAAGCACTTATTTGTCAGTTATAAGAGATGTTTTTCAATTGATTTAGTCGTATCGGCAAATCCAAAAAAATACATTCTCATCATATGATGAAGATTTCAGTTTACGCATAGTCTTTGATACATCTAATATAAAAATTATTATCCCGTGCCACATATCAATCAATATTTAAGAATGCCAACAACATGAAGAATTAGATTTTCAAGATAAAACACCTTTAGTAGCCGTTTATATGCAAGTGGCAATCTGTCGAACAGCTATTTATTTCTTTTTGCTCAAGAGAACATCATATGTTGCTATAGTAGTAGCGCTTTATCTAAGCCGGATTTACGACTTTGTTTGCCATTTTGATATAAGCCGTAGGCATTTGTTTCGAAGAGACGATCAGTTTAGCACCACCAAAATTTTAATAGTATCGCCTTCCCTAAACAACTCTTTTGTGGATTTAACTTACTTTTAATGTTTTTCAGTATGAGTCGAATACTGATTCATGTTGCTCGATTTAATTAAAAATTTGCTAAAATGTAACTTACTAGTCTATTGGTTTTTTCAAATGATGACAGAGTGAGGGCCTTCGAATAGGATTGATGACTTTTGCCAGGTGCAAAAAAAAAAAAAAAATGGTCGGAAGTTACATTCACAAAAAAGTGCCGTTTATTAGATAAGATGCAATTTGCCTAAAAGCTTTTCAACGGGAGCATTAGCCTTTTTTAAAGCCTGTGCAAAATCCCACTTGATATCATCAATATGCCTATGTTTTTTTTTACGTTCAATTAACACAACTTTGACAAACATTTCTTTTCACTTACTCAATACCGACAGAAACGCGAATCATATCCTTTGTGATACCATTTTCCTCTTGTAGTTCTTCACTCATTTGACGATGCGTTGTTAAAGCAGGTGCAATAACAAGTGTTTTTGCATCGCCAACGTTGGCTAAATGGGATGCCAATTTGACAGACTCGATAAAGACTTTAAGGGACCCCTTTATTCCAAATGTCAAGACACCTCCAAACCCATGCAAGTATTTCTTTGCGAGCTCATGTGAAGGGTGGTTTTTAAGACCTGGATAAGAAACCCAGGTGACATGTTCTTTAGACACAAGCCATAATGCTAGTTCAAAAGCATTATCGAGATGACGTTGAACCCGAAGAGATAAAGTTTCCAAACCTACATGAAGAAATTTAACATTTGAAATTCTAGCATAGATATCTTGACATACCTTGAAGCAGTAAGAAGGATCCAAAGGGGTTATGACAAGCACCAACATCACGCAGCGACTCGGATCTAAACCTATACGTGAAGGAGAGTTTTCCAAATGTATCCCAAAATCGCAAACCATGATAACTGGGAGAGGGCTCAGTGAAATCAGAAAATTTTCCATTGCTCCAGTCAAAATTACCCGCATCAATAACTATTTTTGATATTTTCAGTAAAACACTTTCTCCCCCATATAATTTGACTTACCAACACCGCCAATGGTGGTACCATGACTAAAGGAAATGATTAAATTCCGTACTTTTCATTTATGTTAAGTCTACTTTACCCTCCTATCCACTTTGTGGCAGAATGAACAACAATATCAGCACCATGCTTAATAGGATTCACAATATAGCCACCAGCACCAAATGTACTTTTTTTTTATAAAAAAAATGGGTTAATTTGTGTACGATATCCGTTAAAAAAAACACTTACTTGTCAACAACAAGAGGAATACCATTTTCATGAGCTACGTCAGCTAATGCCCTAAAATCAGGAATATGAAATTGGGGGTTACCGATACTCTCAACATAGATTAATTTGGTGTTCTCATCAATCGCCTTGCGATAGTCTTCTGGATCATTGCTTTGAATAAACTTTGTCTTGATGCCCAACCTTGGGAATAGAACATTGAGCTGATTATAGGTACCACCGTAAATGCTAGAGCTAGAAACAAGGTTATCACCCGTTTTACAAAGCGTAGCTATTGTCATGAATTGAGCAGCTTGACCTAACCACATTGTTAATACACTGCTTTTGTTCTGGTATAGAAGATAGTACCGGAAGATGTTGCAGTGGCAAGCACGCCTCCTTCAAGTGCAGCCATACGTTGCTCAAAGACATCTGTAGTAGGATTTGAAAGTCTATTCTGTGTTAGTCCTGCAGTAGTTTCTTTTTTTTTTTTTTTTTTTTTTTTTTGGTCGTGTGTACCTGGAATAAACAAATCCTTTTTTACGGAATTCCATTAGATCAGCTGCGTGTTTAAAATCATCAAAAACAAAAGAAGTGGAGGCGACAATCGGGACAGCACGCGCTCTTGATGTTGCGTCAGGAGTTTGTCCAGCATGTAATTGTAGCGTATCAAAATGAAACTTGTGCTCTTCTTTTTCAGTCATTTTTTTTTTTTTTTTTTTGTCAAAAGAAGAAAAGAGAAACAGACACTTTTTCAACACGCTTTATGCAAATATTTGTGTCTTCCCACGGTAAACAGATATATATAAAAGAGGGACCTTGATTATTAAAAAGCCAGTACAAGACGGACAATTTTGGACATTACGCCGAGAAAATGTGTATGGATGCGTCTTCCTGTTGGGCAACAACAAATAAGTTTTAGCGCTGCGCTTCAAATAGACTTTTGTGTTCTGTTATGTGCTGATGTAAAATCATGCATCTTGGAACAGGTGCATCTTCATCATAAATTATTTACGCTCAGCAGTCCATCTACACATGTAGGGATAAACATTTTGCGTCACCGGTATGTTTTGGCTGTGGTGTAATAAAATTAAATACTTTAATTATCAGTGCGTGGGATATAGGTTCATGAATATTGAGAGTTTCTACACTGGTTAAGCTTCGTGTTCAACTCCTCTATAGGCTCGCACCATATGGCACCGATCCCTTCACCACAAAATTCCCGGTCCTTTGTCGATTCGCCCTTACCCTAGCTGTACTATTTACTCTGCATAGGCCATTGAATTTGCTCAACACCTCAGAACTCTTGATGTGAAAAAAATATAAAAACAAGTTGAAGTCCTTTTGATAGGGTGAACTGATGACACCGAGAATGTACCCCCCCCAACACACGTTTTGTTAAAGCCTTTCTTATCAACATTTGTAGATAGGTTACGTTTCAAGGTACATAGCAACAGAAATAGTTGAAAGGAAGAAATTCCCTTGGCATCAGTACCTTGAGTAGCACAGGCGCTGAAAAAGTAAAGAACACACCAAACCATTTTTATATCACCCCTTTGGTCAAGTCAGTGCCAACTTCCGATGTTTTTGCGCCTGTTATTGAGATAAACAAAGGTTCTATCTAACTGCTTAGCTCTTATCGAGCAGGGAATAGTTTGATACTCTCATCGTTTTGATGAGAAAGCTTATACGAGCCATATGAGTTATTTGATCGATTTGTATCAAACCATTTTGACTTGTTTGGGCCTGATTGGGCTGAAGGCGAAAAATGAAATGAGCCTCAGCCAACTCAAATTCTAATTTCGTACTTTCCTCTCTGTTATATTCATTGACTTCTTTTTCAACCAGCAACATTCGACCAAGAAAATAGTCTTACTTTAAGCAACCATCTCGACATTATCCCAACAACATTATTAATAAACAGTAGCTTCCATGTCGTTCCTAGCATCTTTTTTTGACTTGTTTCTAGGATGTTGTATATCCAGCTCTAATCTCAGCATTAATGGAAGAGCATATCGTATTGTAAAACTATTAGGAGAAGGGTAAATCTCGGTACACTCCTACATATACCTTGTTTGCTAACACATTTATTCAGAGGATTTTCGTTTGTTTATTTGGCCCAAGACGGGTCTGGTAATTTATACGCCTTGAAGAAAATTCGATGTACATTAGGTACGGAAGAGGCAGATTTAGCACAAAGAGAAGTAGATATCTATCAATTATTCTCACATAAAAACATCATCAAGTTGTTGGTACGTTTTGCTTCCCATCGATCGGAACTCTTGTTTTTAACCGTTTTTATGTGTATAGGATTCCAGTACAATTACCGAACCGGATGGTAGTAAGACGATTTATATATTTTTACCTTATTACAAGGTAAAGCAGTAATTCAATGTATAGAGGACGTAAGCTAAACTAATATATAGAGGGGTAATTTACAAGATGCTATCAACAAGCATAATTTGAACAAGACCCATTTCCCTGAATCTGATATGATTCGCATGTTTAGAGAAATGTGTGTGGCTGTGGAAGCGTTACATACATACAAAGCACAAGGTGGCGCTCGTGTCATGTATGAACCCAGTCAGGTTATCTCTACTGAAGATGAGAGCCGACAAGATGAAGCATTGTTAAGTCGCAACCCACAGGATGAGTCTGCTGGCGGTGAACAAGTCGCTGTTGGAAAGAGGGGAGAAATGGTTCCTTGGGCACATCGAGATATTAAACCTGGGTAAATATACATGCTGATCAAAAATAAAGGGATATGGATACTTATCGATATGACAGAAACGTATTGATTGCTGATGATGGAGAGACGCCTATATTGATGGATTTTGGGTCTGCATGTCCTGCGAGAGTTCATATTGAAAATAGACAACAAGCACTGTCACAACAAGACCTTGCAGCTGAACAAAGCACAATGCCCTATAGAGCGCCTGAATTATTTGATGTGAAGACTGGTACGACATTAAACGAAAAGGTGGATATCTGGTCATTGGGTTGTACACTCTATGCCATGGCGTATGGGCAATCTCCTTTTGAGGTCAATATGGACCAAGGTGGATCTGTTGCGTTAGCCGTGCTTAATAACCAGTACAAATTCCCCACCAAAGAAGATCATTATTCGCAAGATGTCAAGGATGCTATTAAATGGATGTTGACAGCTAACCCCGAAGATCGACCTAATATTCAACAGGTAAAAGTTTCAAAAAAAGTTGATTTTTTATTTTTATTCACCATTTTAAACAGGTATTGCAAAGAATGGATGACATATCTAAAGAGACTAGCTCAAACGAATAATCATGAGAAAATTCGCAAATTTGTATTTTATAATAAGATAAGACGTGATGGTATAAAAAAAAAAGGGAGGGAGTGTATTTGTTTATTATTTGTGTTATGTCTCAAATCGTGTAATTTGATAAGAATCTTAGTCTTAAAAAAAAGATAGTCTTATCTTTTCAACCCTAATTAGGTTGATGACGATGAGGGTGGAGCTAACTGGTACCTTGATAAAAATGAAGAGGATGGCGGTGGAGAGGATGATGTTTGTTTTTCTGATTCTTTAGAATAAAGAGAGGGTATAGCTTCAAATAAAGATGGGATACTTTTTTTAAAGGCGGAAGGTGACGTTGGCTTATTAGTATCCACATTGGCTGCCATGCCGAGCATCATCAAGGAAGTTAGCAAGGTTTTTTCTTGGCTGGTGCTTTCTGTGGCGGAGGAAGATTGACGTTGAAGGTTCATGATAGTCATTACGGATTCTACAGTCTTTAAGATTTCACTTGTCTGGGATAGTAGGTTTGTTACATGTTCAAGTTCTTTTTCAAGTTGATCTCTACGCGCTTCTAAATTCTTTTGGAAATGTGATGGTTCAAGTATCATATTTGATAGTATTGATGTTATTGATGATGTATTATTTGGTGCATCAGTATTTGTTGTTATACTTATTAATGATCTTAATGTGGATAGTAAGATGTTTTCATTATTGGCGCTGACGTTTTCTTGCTGTCTTAGTAAATCATTTGCCATCACAAGTGATGTTGGTGGTGATGGTGGAGGTATTGAACTTGAGTAAGGGTGAGAATAACGCTTTCTTTTGGAGCCAGGCTCGCTTGTAGTATCGACCACTATATCTGATGGGGCTGGAGAAATCATTGGTAAACTATCCATACCGAGTTGCTGTGGTAAACTGTTGAATCGCTTACGTCTTTTGATGACATTTCTTTTCATTGTGATGGGTCTTTGAACGTTGTGAAGTTTAAAGTATAATCCACATGCATTACAGATAGTATTTCCAGTTTCATCTCTTCTCCACAGTGGAGTTGTATTTGTTTCACAGTTAAAGCACTGGATAACAGGTGGAGTCCACCTTATACTACTGCGTTGCCAGCAATGGCGACAACCTTGACAGTTTTCTCTGGAATGTTGTTCTGAGCTTGATTGGTCTGGAGGTGACAACATTTTTTTTTTTTTTTTTTTGTAAAAATGTGAAGGGAAAGAAAAGAAAAGGAAGCGAGGCTTGAAGGTCTTTTTTAAATGAATAAACTGATAACAAGTGTTATGGGTTTGATTGGTCTGTGATAAAGTCAGCAATCCTTACATTTTTATACTTGACAAACGATAAGATACAAGCATTTATTACAATAAGGGTCAAAAAGGGCGTTATCGTTTTTTAATTATATCACTTCCCTATCCGGTACCCCACATACTAATTGACTGATAAAGGATAAAGACTGTGATACAACAAATAAACTTGTGACTTGATTCAGTATACCTTATCTCTGGCTACCTCACTTGTTATTGTTTTCCTCCCCCTTTTTTTTTTTCTCACAAGTAAAGAAAACAGCCCTTCAGAACAATAACAAAAACAAAGTTTTCTTATACACTCTAATTATGATCATTGCTGTATTATTTATACTTTTGTTTCAATGTGTGTATAATGATGATCACCGCCAGTTAGCTTTTAATACTACAGCCACGGCGTCGTTTAAAAAGTATCATATTCGAGTGAAACAACCGGTATCGTGCGAAAAAAGTATTCAAGTAAGACCAAAAAAAGTTTTTCTCTGATTTCCTATTCAAGCTTTATGATAGTATTCTGGTTATATTGACAATCTCGTTACCAATGAACATGTCTTTTTTATCTTTTCCGAATCGCGTTTCGCACCAAAAACAGACCCTGTTATTCTCTCTCTTAACGGTCAACTGGGATGTTCCTCCATAACAAACGTATGGTTTGAAACGGGGTAAGTCTTGATTTTCTCTTTTTATGCATAAATTTCTAAAAAAGGCGATTCCTGTTTGTTTTAGTCTTTGCTTGGTCAAAAAAGCTGGCATTGAAACCAACCCATTTAGCTTCAATAATATCGCGAGTATCCTTTATATAGACCAGGTAAGGGAAGACTAGACAAACAATAGATAAGATATATTCATCACATGGTGCAGCCAACCGATGTAGGTTATAGTTATTCGTTGGGGAAAAAACCTTCTACGTGTGCTCAAGTGACAGAAAGTATTTACTGGTTTTTGCAATACTTTTTTACAGAGTTCAAACAATATGCTCAAAACGATTTTCACATTGCTGGAACTTCTTATGGTAACACCATGACACCTAACTTTTACTGGCATTAACATGCTTTTTCTTTTTCAGCCAGTCATTTTGTTCCTGCTTTGGCAACTCGTATCATTCGTGAAAACAGATACGCTTCTTCCACAAATAAAATCCCTATCCAATTGACCTCCATTGTCATTGGCAACGGCTATATTAATCCTCGTGCACACAAACTATCATATGCGGATTATTCCTGTGATAACAACAAATGTACATTTGATACACTTTTCTTTTTCCATAAGCATTAATCGGTATCTTTTTTTTTTTTTGTTAGACAAACCTATCTTTGATAAACTGACTTGTCAAAAAATGAAGACGAATCGTAGACAATGCAACCATTTACTAAACCAATGTGATTCTTGTACTCCATCTATTCTCTATTGCAAAAGAACCCTGGTGGATCCATTTTATTCAAAAACCCATCTTAATCCTTATGATATACGAAAAACCTGTCTTTCTAACCATCATGTTGACTCTTGTTATCCTGAAATACAAGATGTTGTGAACTATGCCAATACGCAACAAGTTAGAACTGAATATGGTGTAGATTCAGAAGCGGGTGAATTTAAGAATTGTAACAGCCATGTGAAAACCCGTTTTGATATGACCAAGGATAGGTAAGAAAATCGCTATCAAGATTACGCACTAATCTAATAATACACTTACAATTTCTAGTCTAGTAAACACCATGGATCAGATTGAAAAGGTATTAGCTACAAACATACGTGTGCTAGTTTATGCAGGTGATATGAATTGGTATAACAACTGGTACGGACAAACAGATTGGCTTTCCAAACTCGATTGGATTGGTCAGGTGGGCTTCAATGACGCAAAAGATAAAGACTGGTACAGTTATGTTTCTGGTCAGAAGGCCGGCACTGTGAAAACCTTTTTAAATCTTTCCTTTGTCAAGGTGTATAATGCTGGGTATTATGTAAGTTCTAATCTTTGTGTCTTTTGAAATAACTTACTAAGCGCTATGCCCCAGTCTATTTATGATCAACCGGCTAATATGATTGATTTGTACTCAAGGTGGGTTATGAATGTATCTCTTGGCTATTAATATAATCTATTTTGTGTACCATCATATCAACTGGGCTTTTCTTGTACGTGTGTAGTAGTGATTTATTAAGTAATTATTAAAGAATGTATGATTGATATTATTTACGCGAGCATGAACACTAAACTTGAAAGAATAGTAACCAAAATGGTAGCTCTCAAAATTGCCAGTGAATAAGCATTACTAGCACTTTTAGGGAATCTACCAGAAGATATTTGATTATCGAGACCACCTGGTGTCTTTGACTCTGGCATGACTATTAAAAAGAGGTTTAGTTCATGGAGGTCTCTCTCTCAAAAAAAAAACATACTCGCGTTAGCACCAACAATGCGTAAATTTCCAGAATTGCAATGATAAGGAGCTGCACCAAGCGTCATGAAATCTAATTGCGAAAAATAAATAAATATGATAAACAAAAAGGAATACATACATGCGTTAGAAGGAACAAGGTTTCTAGGCAGTTCAACAATCATTTTTCCCGGTTCGGTCACTACATCTGAAGCAAGGATGATTGGCTTTTGATTTACACCGTCTGATTGAACTAAATATACACTGGGAAATGTTCCTACATGTGAATTTGACCTGGGAAGATAGCACGACAATTGGATGAGAAAATTCGCTGTTTTATCTAATCAATTATTTTACCACATTATTTTCATTTTTTCTCCGGCTGTAACGATAGTGTTACCGATAGGATTTGTAACTAGATAACACGTTATTACACAATGTTTATCAATTATAGACAAAATTACCAATGCAGTCCTCTTGAATATCATTGATAAGCGCATGAGCCACAGTCGCTATAACAAGTAATAAAAAAGCCTTCATCCAAAATAATTATAAAAAGGCCTAAAGTGTTTGTCGTCAATTTCAGATCATTTATAATCGCTGAATAAATATGAGACATCAGGAATAAATATGGAATAAACACTCGGAATCAATAGCTTGTCAATGTCCTTATTTTGACGTTACATTTTGTCGGATACCGATAAAATCTGGAGGAATCGATCCTTCCTTGTTAGTAGAACTTCTCGTCGGTTGTTGAAATTGATTTGTCATGTACTAAAAGATATGGTCTTTCTGCAGATTTCAAAGCTTCTTTTGTAAGCAAGTAGTGTTAAGAGATAAATGCTCTTTCGTAGCGTGGGAAAAAAATCCCAGAAACTTTTTAAACCATAAACAAGCTCTTGGTGTGTAGCACCAGCAGTCTATTTTCCCTCTTTATTATGGAGATTACATATCTATCTTTCATTGATAAGGCGGAGTATGTCTTTATGCGGAAATACCAAAAGAGAGCTCAAGAAATCTTTAGGGTATTTAACGCAACAGTATCTGAGGTTTTTTACTTCCCTTTTGAAAGACGCGAGCAGCTTTTGCCAATGTACGTAAATAAGTGTGAATATACACTTAGATGTTGACACATATAAGCATATTTACCATGTTCGTCTTGATACAGTAGTTTATGACCCAAGGCATAGGAAAAGGTCGATGGTCTTTATATTCGCAAAAAGGCCAACAAGACCCTCATCGGTGATTGTCATGGCCGTTTTTTTCAATGAGATAAGAGCTGCCGATATTTTTGTATTCCCAAAACAGCTTAGTATCAGAGTTAGAATGACCCAGTGCAGCTGACAGGTTTTTATATGAGCAGGAGTATTGTAAATTACTGGGTTACAATTGCATAAACCAAGAAGGGTAACATCAACAAAGTGGTCTTGCACAACATGTCTGCAAGGCAAATGGTAATTTCTACGTCTTTTGACGTGATCATAAAAATCAGATTTGAAGACTAGTTAAAACAACCCGCTATCGTCAACGCTGTAGATTGATAGGTGTTTGCTGTAAAAAAGTAATTGTTATTTCTACATGATATTTATCCGGGATACAAGACATCTCGACCAAGTTAAAAAAGTGTCTGTCAGATAAAAAAAAAAAAAAAAAAAAACTCAGTTTTACAAGGTAATGAAGGTAGGGTTAAAGTTTATACAAATATATTAAAAAAAAAAGAGAGAAGAGGGGGATCCGTAATATTATTTAGCTAAAGTTTTTCATCATTTCCATCATTTTGCTCATATCAGGCATACCTCCACCACCGGCGCCTGGAGCACCACCACCACGACCAAACATACCACCCATTTGTCTAGCCATCTTTTGGATACCTTCCATGCCACCCATTTGCTGTAACATTTGAGGGGGCACGAGATTTGCCATACTTTGTTGCATTTTACCGATTTGAGCCATTTGGTTAGGGTTCATCTTTCTGGGATCTGTGGGCATGTTCTGCATAAGACCATTCTTTCCACCCATTGTCTTCACCATCTCTGCAAATCGTGTGTATTGCGTTAAAATTTCCTGCACTTCATGCAAAGTGGTACCCGAACCTCGAGCAACACGAATCACTCTGTTGATATCATCAAAGGGTTTATTATCGCCATCAAGCTCTAAATTGAGGTATTAATAATCTATGCACACTGCATAAACTACGATATACTTTACCTGTATCTGTCATACTATCCATAATACACATCATACGCTTGATACGTTTGGTACCCTCTTGTTCAGTACCGGCCATCATCTCTGCAGGCATACCAGGTATATTTCCCATCAACTTTGAAAGAGGACCCATTTTTGAAACTTGTTGAAATTGTTCATACATGTCGCGGAGAGAATATTGGCCCTTTTCAATATTCTTCATTAATTTCTTATTATCTCCCAATTGCATTGTATCTTGCACTTGTTCAATCATATCGCGCATATCATGCATACCAAGCACTTTACGGATAAATGATCTAGGTTCAAAACGTTCCATATCCTGAAGATGTTCACCGGTACCGATGAAAATGATAGGACTGTGAGTTGCTGCAACACTAGTAAAAGAAGTAAGTCAAAGCATCCCCCTAAGCCCTATTTGAATACTTACGCGGAAATAGCTCCACCACCCTTAGCATGACCATCCATTTTGGTCATGATGATTGAACCGAAATCAGCGGCTTCCTTGAAAGCCTTTGCTTGAGATTCAGCAGCTTGACCAATTGTACCATCCATAACAAAGATAGTCGTATCTGGTTTCTAATGAAACTGAATTAAAAAAAAAAAAAAAAAAAAAAGTCATCACTGTCAAAAGTGGTCTAATGAACTTACAACAGCAGCGGAAATTTGCTTCATTTCCTCAAACAACTCGACTTCTTGCTTATGACGACCAGAAGTATCGACAATGATGATTTCAAACTTATCAGCCTTAAATTTCTCTACACCCTCTAAAGCAATGGCGACAGGATCCGATTCTGTATAACTACCATAGTAAGGGATTTTAGCTTTGGTGGCATTCTGCTTTAATTGATCAAAGGCACCAGCACGAAAAGTATCTGCACAGACAAGAGCGACTTTCCAACCTTTACGTTGATAGAAAGAAGCGATCTTTGTACAGGTGGTTGTTTTACCAGCACCTTGAAGACCAACCATCATGAAAATATTGGCACGACGCTTTACTGGTTTATAAGGTTCAACTTGAGGATCTACCAAGTTATATAATTCATCCATAACAGCCTATTCTTTTCCTTTGTTAGTGTGCATACTTCTCGTGTTTGATATCCGTTTACCTTTTCAATCATTCTCTTCTTGTTGGCACCGTTAGCTAATTCATCTAAATTGACATTCTTCTTGATGTTAGCACGTAACTTTTGAACAAGCATGACATTAACATCAGAAGCAAGTAAAGCACCACAGATTTCTCTGACTAAGAAATCGAGAACCTAGATGAAGAGAAGGAGGGGGGGGGGGCGAAAGAATGAGCGTCATCATCTATTGAAAACAAAACAGGTATTCTTACTTTCTCATCAATAACTGGAGCCTTTGTTAATTCGGTAAAGGCCGAATTAATTTTACGTCCTAAATCAGCTAAAACCATGGTTTTATAATTCTTTTGTAGAAAGAGAAAGAACAAACAACCATAGGAAAAAAATATATTTAAAAAAGCGATAAAATGTGACGTTAAAATTTGATTCACTTTCACGTTTGCGAGAAGCCTTAACATCAAACACGTAATCATTAAATAGGATATCGAGCTATGCAATGATAAAGTCTTCGTCATCTCTTAGCCTTCCGTCAGTATTTACAAATAAAAAAAAATTAGCTTTGTTTCTACAATGTTCGTTTGGTGGATCAATAACATCGATATCCATAAGCGTGAGTATCGATACACACAAAACTTAATGTCGACTTTTATTATAGACCCAGACTGGAATTACATACCTTCACTGATATTGTTATCAAGTAAAAACCCAGTAGTAACTACTTTAGGGATAGATGTCAATCCAAACAATACTTGATCACTGATATAGAGCTCGTAGAACCAAACTGCTTGTATGCTATTGAAAAAATGTACATGTGTATAGTAGAAAAAAAAACAAGCGATGAAGACATAAACTTTTTTTTTTTTTTTTTTTTTGGATAATATGAAAAAGAAGGGCGAAGAAAAGAGGACACAGGCTTTTCTAATTGATTTATTAAACAGATAATTACAACTGAACCAAGAGTTTACCTTTGGTCTTACCATTGAAAATAGCATCCACAGCTTCACCAAGATGATCAAAAGAATAAGTCTCAGACACAGTAACCTTCAACTTGTCTTGATGGATTAATTGGAAGAGACGACTCCACCACTTGTCGGCTTCCTCCTTAGTAGTCAAGTAGTTCCAGATACTAGTTCCTTGTACCTTATTGTTTCTGAGAAAGAGTTGAGCCAGATCAAACTAATAAATAATGTCAATAATCAATCGGGTTATACTATATCTGTTACTTACAGGTGGTATAGGTCCTGCAGCAAAGCCAAAGAAGATAGCGGTACCTTTCAATCTCAGTGTTTTGATGGAAGATTCTTCAAATCCAGCACCGCCTACTCCGTCAAAAGAGACATGTACTCCCTCACCATTCGTAATCTCCTTTACACGCTCAAGAATGCTTTCTCATTTGTAGTTGATGAAATGATCTGCACCTAGTGTCTTTACAAAATCTGCCTTTTCATCCGTACTAGTAATTCCGATCACAATAGCACGAGAAAACCACCTACGACAAAATGAATTTTATTCTCCATATGTTGACTAAAGCTCCTAAAAAAATTACACCTGTAGCCAGAAAGTATAACATCAGCAAATGCACTGGTCAGTGTTGGTGAAATCAATACAAGAATCACCTAAATACATTTTCTTGCCAAAGCTAGACGCAATCGTAAGAAGCTTTACGAAACACACCAAGCTTTTCTAATTGACTTTTTAGACGAGAATCCTTCGTACAATACTGAACAAATCCTGGAGCAGCTAACTACTAAGTTTGATGACTTGCAGGTTGGGAAATCAGCAATTCATGAGTTTATTAGAGATGATATGGAACTCACCTTGAAAGGAGCTGTTTTTCTTAGCCCCAAAAAAAATGACGATGGTGCTATCGAAGCACGATATGAATGGGCCAAGAAAATCATGGAATCAGACATAAATTTTCTTAAAAACTGTGTATTTATTGATTAGTTTGGCTTCTATATAAATATGAATCGTAGTGGTACGTGAGCACGAAAAGGGGCAAACTTCAGTTTTAAAAATATTAGGGCTGTATCCCATACTATCTTTGGTGCAATTTCAGCCTATGCAGTTGTGAACATCAGCATTCGAACACCCAGTGCACCAACCACTCAACTTGTTCTATTAACAGTTGGAAAAGCTTGGCAACGGAAAAACCCAAAAGCCAAAATTAATAGGAACTACTACAGACCATTACTTGCGCTTCTTAAGCGATACTCTTTATATTTTGGATGAATATATGCAGAGATCGTATACCATTATGGATAACGCCCTTACACACAAGCGAGCTAATATTTAAGAAATAATTGCAAATCGAGGAGGAAACTGTGCAAGACCGTATTACTGAAACGTGTAGCCAGGTTTCTCAGATTCATTTTTATGGTTTTGTTAAGCATTCCCATTCCCGCTTAGCTGATTTGATGTATATTAAACAAAAGTGTGAATGCTTAAGTTAGGAATCTTTACGGCTAACAATAATGGGCACAGTAAGATCACTATTAAAATGACAAGACAAGTAAATCTTAAAATGTGACATGTTGATACGGAAAGACTATAATGACAGAACAATAGAATGATTCTCGGGGTAGGTTAATCAAGGAAAGCCAACAAGCACTTGACGTTTAATTATTGAAGAACCATCGGCTATATGAATACATAAGCCAATGGCAGTTTTAATCTTGTTATCCCAGTTTTTTTTTTAGATATGTTTTATTTATTCGCGTTAAATCACACAGTAACGATTAAGTTTTATCGTGCCACCTGAACAGATAACCAAATAAATGTAGACGCTTTAGTATCTCTAAATGATATTCACTACAAACTCTATTGAAATGGCAAAGTCAAACTCATACAAATATACTAATATATTTCGTTTGCGTTATAAAAGCCGTTTTTTTTTTTCGAATTTTAAAAATGCTATGGGAGCACAAGCGTAGTAAAACAACACTTTTGTGTCTAGGCCTTATTAGGGCGAGAAGGATGAATAATAGAAATATTTACAGTGAGCTTACAAATAGAATCATCTCGAATGATATAACTTCAGGAAAAATTCTATCCGAAAGACAATCATATATAACCCCATAACCATACTATTCAAATTTTTTTTTAATCTCAAAACAAACAGAAAAATGTTAGCTGCTACAAGTACAGAAAATAAAGTAGACATTAAACAGGTCGACCGCCCTACTGCTACCAAAAACTCAATTGTTATCAAGAACTCAATTGTTGGTGTCAATGATATTGACGCTCTTCATGCTCGTGGTATTGTTCCTATGCATTCAAGCAAAGTTCTTGGTACAGAGGGGTAAGCCAACACATGTAATATATTTAGCGAGTTTTCTCATTGGTTTTTTTTCTAGAGTTGGTGTAGTTGTCGAAGTAGGTGAAGGTATTACTGACTACAAAGTAGGCGACCGTGTCATTTCTATTGAAGGAGGGTCTCATGCTGAATACTCAGTTGCAGACTCAACAGTCTTCAAAACCTATAAAATCCCTGATAACGTATCTTTTGAAACAGGTGCTGCCTTAGGTGCACAAGGTCTTACTGCTATTACCTTGGTTGAAGGTGCTGCTGTTATACAAAAGGGTGACTTTGTATTGGTACATGCAGCTGCTGGTGGTGTAGGTGGTTTTCTCGTGCAATTACTTCATGAAAAGGGTGCTATTGTGATCGGAATTACTAGTACGGATGAAAAGGCAGATTTTGTAAAGACACTAGGTGCAGATCATTTCATCAACTACAAATGAGAAAGCATTCTTGAGCGTGTAAAGGAGATTACGAATGGTGAGGGAGTACATGTCTCTTTTGACGGAGTAGGCGGTGCTGGATTTGAAGAATCTTCCATCAAAACACTGAGATTGAAAGGTACCGCTATCTTCTTTGGCTTTGCTGCAGGACCTATACCACCTGTAAGTAACAGATATAGTATAACTCGATTGATTATTGACATTATTTATTAGTTTGATCTGGCTCAACTCTTTCTCAGAAACAATAAGGTACAAGGAACTAGTATCTGGAACTACTTGACTACTAAGGAGGAAGCCGACAAGTGGTGGAGTCGTCTCTTCCAATTAATCCATCAAGACAAGTTGAAGGTTACTGTGTCTGAGACTTATTCTTTTGATCATCTTGGTGAAGCTGTGGATGCTATTTTCAATGGTAAGACCAAAGGTAAACTCTTGGTTCAGTTGTAATTATCTGTTAAATAAATCAATTAGAAAAGCCTGTGTCCTCTTTTCTTCGCCCTTCTTTTTCATATTATCCAGAAAATAAAAGTTTATGTCCTTTTGCTATACACATGTATTTTTTTTCTCAACGGGCATAAAAGCAGTTTGTCTCTACGAGCTCTATATCACTCGATCAAGATTGTTTAGATTGATATCTATCCTTGAAGTAGTTACTACTGGGTTTCCACCTGATGACACTGTCAGTGAAGGTATGTAATTCCAGTCTGGGTCTGTAATTGAGGTCGATATAAAGTTTTGTATGTATCTGAAAAGGATCTACACCTGGCGGAAATGAAGAAATACCGACCAATATCACTAGCTAATAACTATAAGATTTTCGTTCGGTTCTCAACAACGAATCATGCCAGTGTCTGATTTTCTTGTGATCAACAACTCGGTTTCATACCTGGTAGATATATTGCCAAAGAGAGCCAAATATAACAATTCGCAGATCTTGGGTTCGTTCAAATCGGCGTTCCCTCTACCTGCACAATATCATTCTTGTCGTATATGGCTTTGATGGTAACTATAATTTTTACAAGCGCTAATCCTACGACTATTAAACTTGCAAGGTAATATGCTAGAAAGTGGTTGTCATTTATCTCTATATCACCCGGTTTAGGGGCTTCGGTGTATATATTAGCAGGTGCGTGATCAGAGAAAGACTTGATTTTAACATTGTAGGGCTGATATTTTTTATGTCGACTGTATTTAGGTGCATGTATACATTTAATAGTTTACATTCAATATATGAGGTGTCAAATGCATTGTTATATGTAATAAACTTCAATGCTTGGTCCTATTTAGTAATGATAAATTTATAAAATTTTGCCATCGGAAGAACTATTTTGCATTTGTCCCTTTTAACTCAAATACGCACTGGCATAAGTACAGTATGTACCACTGTACTGCTTGTAGGTATGCCTCTATTGCAGCTGGCGGTTTTTTTATTTAAAAATATTGCACAAGTATCCGTGGGCTCTTAACCGTAAAGCATTTGATCAAGGTTTTTTTCTTGGCTGGATATCACCAATCACGGCATCTTCAATCACATGGTTTTTATTGAGCTGAATTAACAAATTTTGCTGTTTTTGGATGCCCCTGTGAAGCTGCGAGTAATACTTTTTCTTCTGGTAAACATGTGCTAAGCGTAAATTTTTATCAGGAAACAAAAAAACGGATGTGGTTTTTTTTTTAACTGGTTTTATAGATGTCTTGATAATCTAGGAACCCACTGTGATTTTGTGATAGAGCTAAAAGCTTATATCAACTGAATCCTATAGCTTCTTTAGCAGTCAATCAGCTCAGATTGTAATATAGTAATTTCTTGCAGGAGATATTAAACCATAAAGACTTACTTCGTGTTTCCTGAAAAGAGTGCTGCTTGTGATTTCTGGAAGATATGTGCTCCGGTTTTGATGCTTTGTGCAACATGTTTTTAATAAAGTTCTTCCATACCCTAGACGTCACCAACTTTTTTACAGTAACATGATACAACCACATGGAGAGTATGGGAGTGTAAAATAAGCAACACAAATAACGTGGTTTATTTGTTTTTTGGGGGATAGGGTTTTACCATCTTTCATTACACAATTATCTGATCTCACGCAGTAAGGTCTGTGTAACGGGTCGATGATTTCCTGAAGATAGGACATCGTTATTGAGACATGCATGATTGGCTGGATTCTAGGACCAGCCAAGGGTTTGTTTTTGAGATGAGATTACATCAGCTAATTCACTACGTCACGCGTGACTATTTTCATGATCGGGATAATCTCTGGCTCATCACCCCAATGATGGAAAGGCCATCAAATTAAATTAAAAAGCCCCTGCAAAAATAACCGAATTTTCTTTTTCTTTTTTCCCTTTATTCCAAAACAAAAAAAAATCTAGTATGGCCGAAAAGCATTCAGCAGTTCTTGAGGAAATCAAAAAGAACATTCAATCCCTTCACGAGAAGTTTGACGCTCTTGAGAAGAAGGTTCAAGGCGGTGTTCCTAAGCAACAGTTGCGTATGGTGATTATGGGTCCTCCTGGTGCTGGTAAGGGAACTCAAGCTCCTGCCATCAAGGACAAGTTCTGTGCTTGTCACTTGGCTACTGGAGATATGCTCAGAGCCGCTGTTGCATCCAAGTCTCCTCTCGGTGTTGCTGCCAAGAAGATCATGGATGATGGTGGACTTGTTTCTGACGATATTGTTGTTGGTATGATCCAAGAGAACTTGGACACCAACCCCGAGTGTAAAAATGGGTAAAGTATATATCTTTTTTTTATTATTATCAAGTGTCATTATGTATATTTATACATAATACATGTGGGGAAAGAGAGTGGATTAGGTCACACGAATATAGGGCTTTATCTAATAATTTCCATGTGATTATATTAGTTTCATCTTGGATGGTTTCCCTCGTACCGTTGGTCAAGCTGAGAAGTTAGATGAGATGCTTGAATCCAGACAAAAGCCTTTGAACTCTGTTATTGAGTTGGTGATTGATGACAACCTCCTTGTCTCTCGTATCACTGGTCGTTTGGTCCACCCTGCCTCTGGTAGAAGTTATCACAAGGAATTCAAGTAAGTCTCATTCATCATTAGTTAGCTAAATGGTTTGTCCTAATCAACGTTTTTTTTAAGCCCTCCTAAGGCTTCTATGAAGGATGATGTTACTGGTGAACCTCTTATCCAACGTTCCGACGATAACGCCGAAGCTTTGAAGAAGCGTTTAGATGCTTTCCACAAGCAAACCGTCCCTGTTGTTGAGTATTATAAGAAGAAGAACATCTGGTATGGTGTTGATGCTGCTCAATCTCCTAAGGCTGTCTGGGCTTCTCTCTCTGCTATCTTTGATAAGACCCTTTAGATTAATTGTATTTAGTTTTCTCTCTTTTTTTTTCCCCCTTTCGTTCTATATAAAAATCCCACGCGCACACACAGAAAAAAATATCTATGCAACGTAGGAGATTCCCTTTGCGGTTGTTACCCACCTTGCATTAGATGATTTTTGTACAAATAAACCTTCTTTTTTAAATCAAACCGTCACAAAAAAAATATATCACATTTTTTCTTTCTTTTTCACTTTATTACTGCGGTTTCTCTCTTATAAATTGTTTCATATGAGCGACACTTCTTCCCAACAGCACACCTTTCCTGAATATGATATAGACGATGGTGTGGAGATTTCTACCGAGTTGGAGCAACTTGGTGTTGATCTTGTAGACCAAAACGATTTAGAAAAGTCACTTATGGCCAAGGTAAAATTATAACCTACTTTTTTTTTCGTGTTTTTTTTGCTCATTACTATAAGGCCGATCAAGCCATAACAGAACGAGATAATGAGTTGGACTCTAAAAGACTAGAAAAAGCCAGGAAAGAAATCGAGTAAGGCAAAAAAATAAAGAACAATCCTGCCGCCTATCTTATTTGACCCTACGTTTTAGAATTGCGCAAAAGCAGCTTGACAGTTTAAAATTAAAATTAAAAGAATCTTTAGACAAGGAGAAACTTCTTCCAAAAATCACTCAACAAGCGAAAAGATTACGGCTTGCCACTCAGGATGAACAGGATATTTTAAACAGGATGAACGATCGAGAACATGAACGTTTGAAATCAATTACGCCCGTCGATCGAAATCTAAGACAGGACAATGAGACTCAGCGAGATTATTTGGTTCGAACTGGTAAAATCACTCCGTTTATGCCTGATCAAAATGTAATTAAACGTTATGATACGGAGGCAACTGCAAATACAGTGCTTCCTGGTTCCATGTCTCATATGAACTTACACGCTCCAATTCATACCGCCACTAAACGAAAAAGAGTGATAAGTGATGATGAGGATTCATGGCATGGGGACGATGATAACGATGATGAATTTGCTCTTGACGATACTACATTGGATTCAGGAGATGAGGATGTCTTGGCTCAGAAAAAGAAACACTCCGTGAAAAAACTGGATGAGATTTATGATGATGATGGATCTGAGAAGAATTACAAAAAGAGACTGAATGATTGGATCCTCAACAGAAAAATTATGCGATATCAAGCGACCCATGTAAAAAATACACGTACATTTAAAAAAAAAGGCCATACCAGGGCTAAACATGTTTTTATTTTATTAGTCTGACAGCAGCCATCTGTCTGTAGATGAAATTGAAGAGAGTCTACCTGATGATATAGATGATGGTGTAGACGAGCCCTTCACAGCACATCCAAATTTTGCAGATATCGAATTTGATGATGGTATGCGGGCACCTGGAGAACTCTGGGATTGTTTATTTGATTACCAAAAGACGTGTGTACAGTGGCTGTGGGAATTACATCGTCAACATGTAGGTGGGGTTCTAGGTGATGAAATGGGTCTAGGAAAAACCATCCAGGTCATTGCATTTTTAGCAAGTCTATACTACTCCAAGATCTTGGGCCCAGGTCAACCGTCCATCATTGTATGTCCAGCCACTGTGATGAAGCAATGGGTACAAGAGTTTCACAAATGGTGGCCTCCATTACCTGTCGCTATTTTGCATGCCAGTGGTGCCGGTGTAAAGACATCTATCACAAACCCCAAAGAGGTTATTGTCCTGGACAGCGATGAAGAATACGTACCGTCTAACAATGATGATTATGAACCTGACCGTAGAGGGAAAAGTGCAAAAAAAGCGAAAGGAAAATCATCCACAAAAAGTATTTTGACTACTAAAGCAGGTAGAAATGCAGAAGCTTTAGTCGAGGAGTATGTGAAGAAAGGAGGTATCTTGATCACTACGTACAGTGGAGTACAAAACTATCGAGAAATCTTGTTAAAGCATCGATGGGGTTATGTGGTTTTGGATGAAGGACATAAAATAAGAAATCCGGATTCAGGCACGACATTGGCCATTAAGCAGTTCAAGGTGATTTTCCTGGTTTTTGCATTAAAAAATTATGCAAAAAAACTAACAAGTTTTTTTAGACGCCGCATCGAATTATCTTGTCCGGTACACCTATACAAAACAACTTGAAGGAGTTATGGTCCTTATTTGATTTTATATTTCCTGGTCGATTAGGTGTAAGCATGCAACATATCAAGAGGTTAAATTTTATTAAATAATATCCATGTTCCCTGCTCTATAGACATTACCTGTATTCCAGACCCAGTTCTCTGTTCCTATCGGGATCGGAGGCTATGCCAACGCAACCAACGTGCAAGTCCAAACAGCCTACAAATGTGCATGTATGTTACGAGATTTAATCAACCCATATTTACTCCGCCGCATGAAAATCGATGTCGCCTCCGACCTACCTAAAAAAAACGAGCAAGTCTTGTTCTGTAAGCTGACTGCTCATCAGCGTCAAGCGTACCTAAGTTTCATCCATTCCAAAGACATGGACTCCATTCTGGAGCATCGTCGTCATGCACTTTATGGTATTGATATTGTCCGAAAAATATGTAACCATCCCGATATCATCAACTTGACTTTACCTCGTACCGATCCTGATTATGGCAACCCAGAACGAAGTGGTAAGATGGTAGTTGTAAGAGCCTTGTTGAAAATGTGGAAACAGCAGCACCATCGTGTCTTGTTGTTTTGTCAAACGCGACAAATGCTGGATATTTTAGAAATCTTGATGAAACGTGCACCGTATCGTTACTTGAGAATGGATGGAACCACACCTGTGAGTCAAAGAATGGCGCTGGTCAATGAGTTTAACACATCGTCTGATATCTTTGTTTTTCTATTGACCACTAAAGTTGGTGGACTTGGTCTGAATTTAACAGGTGCAGATCGCGTGATCTTGTATGATCCGGATTGGGTAAACAAAAATTTATCTCGCTATGCATATGTTGGTACCCTGTGTATTTACCTTTTTCTTAGAACCCTTCTACAGATATGCAGGCAAGAGAAAGAGCTTGGCGTTTAGGACAGAAAAAGGAAGTTACCGTTTACCGTCTAATGACAAGTGGAACCATTGAAGAAAAAATCTATCATCGTCAGATCTATAAACAGTTCTTGACCAACAAAATATTGAAGGATCCTAAACAACGAAGGTTTTTTGATGCTAGTAACTTACAGTCTCTGTTCACCTTGGCTTCAGAGGACGCGGTTGGCACGGAAACGGGTGAGCTGTTCAAGGGCACAGAGATCAATTATAGTAAAGATAAAAATAAGAGAAAGAAAAAGTCAAGGAGTGGAGACGATGTCACACAGTTAACATCCATTGAAGGCGTTAATTGCTTGGAGCAATAGTAAGTTTGAAATGTGTGCTTTTACAAATACGGTTGGCTGATACTGTTATTTAGCGCGGGCGAGCGGTTAGAAGAAGAAGAGAGGAGAAAGGAAAGAGAACAAAAAGCGAATCCAGATAATGAGGATCATGTATTAAAAAGTCTGTTTGAAATGACAGGCATTCAAAGTGCTCTGCAACATGATCAAATTATGGACTCTGCCTCTCACGATGCTGTATTTGTTGAACGCGAAGGTAAAGAAAAAAAGGGGGGGGCAGCGCATACACGAAAAAAGTATATTAATCGTTTCAAGTATAGCTACGATCATTGCAGAAAGAGCGGCAGCTGCATTGAAAGAATCTAGACGACAAAGAAGGCAGCAGGATATTGGCGTGCCTACCTGGACAGGACGGTCTGGAGCAGCAGGAGCTCCAAGAATTATAAAGAAAATTAATGCATTCTCTTCCAATCAAGATAAGTTTGGGTCTGGAAATGTATCGGGCTTCAAAAGTACTGGTGCCACGAAACCGTCGTCTAGCAGCTTACTGGCAAAAATGAGAGCACGCAGAGCCATGTTAGAAGGTGATAATGCAATAACAGAAGGTAAATAAACTCCATTGATGTAAATGGTAAGTATAGTAAAAAAAAAAAATTTTTTTTTGTATATACAAGCAGATCCACCATCTGTGACAGTGCTAGACAATACGTCTCAAGAAGGTATGATTGTGAAGATCAGAGACATTCTGTCTTTACATAACGGACGAGGCACTTCACAAGAAATCATGAATGGTCTACAGCTCAACATTAACCAGGAACAAGTGGTGGTATTCCGGAAAATGTTGCAAGCCATAGCCAAATTTGAAAAAGATCAGACCGGTAAAGGAGTTTGGATTCTTAAAGAAGACTTCTTTTAAATGTGGTATGATGCGCCTTTGAGAAAAAAAAACTTCCGAATAATACGCTTTTTTTTGGACAGGAAGGTAGTAGTGTATAGAATAAATCATATTTTTTTTTTTTCGTGACTTGTCTCATGGATAACGCCCTATTTGATTTGGCAGAGTTTTATTTGGTTTTCCCTTCTCTTTTCCCATCAAAAAAAAATATACCTGTTTTATCGCGTAGTATTTATCTTTTTTTTTTTTTTTTTTTTTTTTGAAAGAAATAGAAATCTGTCTTTCTTTTTTTAAAAAAATTGACTATTTGCTTCCACTTGATACAAACCGTTAGATTAATACTACCGCAAAACAAAAAGCATATAAAAAGAGTGAGTCAATTAGGACCTAAAAATAAGGGAGAAAACATAGAACTCACCCTTTTTATTAATAATAAAAGCCTTCGGCATTATGACTATCGATACTTTTGATCCTGAAGACGCCTTGTTAGATATTAGTCGTAAACTATCCAACGTTAGCATTCATAAGCTACCTACCAGTGGCAGTGTTGAAAAAGAAGCGGTAAGTTTTTGAACAATGACGGAGTTTTGGTAATGTTCAAGAACCGACTGCTTGAATAATGTCTTCTTTTTCCCAATAGTTGCCTACTGTCAAGTATTTATTATATTCTTCTGACAGGGATCAAATCAAACAAAGTATTCGTTTGTTGCGTAGGTACTTGACACAAGGTAAAAAAAATTGAATTTGCTACTCAACATAAACTAATCCCCTCCCCCCCCCCCAATAATAGGCCATAGTGATGAAAACAGCGTCAGTGATTTATTGGAATTGGATATTTTACCTCGTATAAAGGAATTGATGGAATCTGATTTCGGCAACGTGATAAAGGTTCTGTCCCCTTGATTAAATAACTCTCCTTTTAATCTAACCTTTTCGTATAGTTTGAATCTGCCTGGATTGTCACCAATGTGGCTGTAAGTAAACATGCTTAGCCTCTACCCTCCAAAATGTAAATCATTAAATATATATATATATATATTGGGAATTATAGGCTGGCACTACCGGACAAACAAATGCTATTATTAAGGAAGGCTTTGTTGACATCTTACTTCAGTGCATGACTGACAATAAGTCAAAACTGGATTTAAAGGCACAGGCTGCTTGGGCACTTGGAAACATTGCAGGGGAATCCGCCCTTTACCGTGAAGAACTCATGTCAAAAGGTTTTACTGTCTCTATTGTCAATGTTCTTAACTCAATTTATGATGAGATCTATGACGAGGCGGTTGAAACTCAACGATGTGATGGCAAGATGGTCTTCTCCGGTGAAGAGTTATACTCAAATATCGAAGCCTTGTTATGGGCATTGTCAAATATGTGCCGTGGTGGCTTCCGTGTAGCTGAGTACTACCCCAGTGTAGGTAGTCTCTGTTGAATATCGAATCTGTACTCACATGCCATCTTTTTAGTACATACCCATGTTTGATGTCTTCTCCAAGTACATTGTCTTCAACTTCCCAAAACTAGAAATCGAAGTATGGTAAAGTGACATCTTGCTTTCAGTTATTGCTCACATAGACTAACACTCATTTAGCTGGGGATTGTCTCGTATCCTTTACAATATGCACGATGTTTTAGTCTTCCACAACAATATAGTTTTTTCTGACGATTTATACGAACGATTAACAGAACTTTTACGTGTCGGTTCACCCAAAGTGGTTGTTCCTGCTATTCGGGCCATTGTGAACATCACATCAGGACCCAACAGCAGTGTTGCCGGTTTATTACGCACCCAATTGTTAGAAAGCATCACTCGTCTCTTAGACCCTAACGCACCAAATGAAATCCGTAAAGATGCATACCTTGTTGTGTCAAATTTAGCAGCTGGTAATGACGAAATGATCAAGTATGTAGTCGAACACAAGGTGGTGATGGAAAACGTTGTTGCTCATATCACTGTACCTGGTCATACCTATAACGCGGATCTTCGAGAATGGACTCCCAACTTATGCAATGCCTATTATTACAAAGAGGATGAATGGAAGGTTACAAAGGAAGCTTTATGGATTATTTGTAACATTATCTCTCTTGGCAATGATGCATCTGTCTGGTACACATATATTTAACATATGATAAGATAAAATATTCATCTTTTTTTTTTTCTTAGGGATCTGATTAACGAACACCCTATTTTACCACGCACACTATCAGTTATATTAATGAATCAGCAAGAATTACCACTGGAGATTTGCGAAAAGACCGTCGAAGCCCTCATCAGTTTAATCCAAAGATCAAATAAATGGATCGATGTACGATTTTCTAATGGAAAGAACCCATTTGTCCGAGTAATTATTGATCAAGGCGTACCCGATTCACTTCCACAAATCAAGCAAATGCATCGTAACCCAAATTTAGATGACTTGTGTTTAAAGCTGGATAAATTATTACTTGCCTCTGAAGAGGACGTGATCAAAACCGCAAGTATATCTGATGTTGCTGGTATGGCAAGTGCCTTTGGTTTACCCACCATTGTTGAAATTAAGTCCAAGAGTAACAAAAGAAGAGTCATTCGAGGCCGAGAAGACGGTGATATTAGACTTATTGAAAATGCAGTCGGTAATTTGTGTATTTGAATAAACTTTTTAAGCCACTTTTCATAACAAAAAGAAGCATTAATTTCCCGGCTCCTCTTTTTTTAACCCCTCTTACATTTCATAACCACATGTCAAAACCTGCTGCTTCTTTATTGCAACGTTTGTCTTCAACCTATAAAACAAAACGCTTTCCTTGGAAAAAACATGCCCTGATTGGTCATGACTTGAACGGCAACGAATATTGGGATTGTCCTAACCCTCTAGGTAAACATTTCACCCTAGTTGACCCCCTTTCCCCCCTCCCCCTCCGCAAAACCCTGACTCTATATAATAGGTGGAAGAATGAAACGTTGGGTTCAAATGCGTGATAAAGCAGATAACGATGATTTGACCTTGTTTTCTCAAGATTCAGTACCAGGTAAATAAAAAAAAAACAGGTTCGTTTGTGTACTTGCTTGTCTGACAGGCTGTTACAGTTCAATGGCAGGCTTGGTTAAGACATAACAGAAACGTAGCACCTACCATTCAGGACCTTTTAAAAGACGAACAAAGAATTGCTATTGTTCAAGGTAGAGCAAAGATATTAGAAGAGGACTGGGCAAAGGTAAGGTTGGAGTAAACGTAAAGACTATATGATATTGATGCTTGGGGGTGTTTTTTTTTGTTAGCGCAAGTTGGAATTGCAAAAGGCGCAAGAGGATGAACAAATGGAAGTCAATCGACTGGCTTCGATAGAGAATGGTAAAAACTATCATGTATATAGGGAGAGGGACATTCACTGATTTATATTCATGTTAGCTGAGGAACAAAAGGTTCGATCCACACAACCTACGGGTCATGGAGAAACATTTACGCCAGGCGAATGGAATCCCAGTAGAACAAAGAGATGATTGATGTGTGTGTATAATAATAAAAAAACTACGAATGCATAATTTATTAATTGCAGCTGCATGAAAAAAAAAACTGCCTTCAACAGATATAACTTCTTTTATAAAAAGCTCAATCGAATTATATTTTCTTTTCTTTCTCTCTTTTCAGACCTATGCAGGGTCCTACATAACACTATAGTTTTGATAGGGCATTCTTTAGGGCAGGTAAGATATTCTTGACCCTAGTTGTATAGTTAAATAACCACTGCTCTACTAGTATACCTATATACTGCAATCAGCAAATTTCTGGTAAAAGGCTGCAGTATTTTGTGAGGCAAGTTCGGATACAACATATATATAGTATTCGTGTAGTTAAGTACCTTTTTTTTCTAGCTTTAATGACCTCCTACAGCAGTAGTGGGTTACGTACAGAAGTACGTTTTAGTCTGCAATAACAAATCAAGTGTTATCGCTCAATAAACTGAAATAGTTTGTACCAATATATCTGCCTGTTAGATTATTATGAGTTTTACGAGTTATATATCAAGCTTAACCATGAAATAATTTATGTGGTGTGATTTAGTGTGTTGGCTTTTAAGATTTGAATGAATGGCTAGTGCTAGGTTTATAAAGAACAGTAACTGACTGTATATATCATTATAAAAGCCACAGGTCAGAGGAGATTACAGCCAGTGTACTGACTGGTAATAATAGGATGCCCTTTCCAACAACACCTTGAGAAAAATCAACCGGAATAAAAGCGTACCCTCGCCATTAACAAATTTGTTTGATGGAGCAGATCTCGAGATTATTTGATTGTGCCTGGTCGAGAAAAAATACACAGGAAAAGAAAACTCATCCAGACCGTTATAAAATCTACGGGTAGCAACATCGTATAAGCTTTGGTTTTCTAGGCGAGTGCTCTTTTCATGCAGCATCGTGGATATGAATCCCTATGTTTGAAAAGTAAGTGTTTTAGTCGCTGTTTCCGGGTGCATTCTTTCTTACTGATTACTTTATTCTTTAGAGGCTGTCTTGCTCATAAGTCTACAAAGAGATATCCGTGTAAAATTGTAAGGAGCCGGGAGTTTTTTTGGCGATTGGTAACATGCTATCAAAAATCGTATGTAGCAATCCCATGATGACAAAGACAGCATCCTCTCAGACAGTATCTTTCAAGTTTTTCAGTTATTGCTGCTTCCCGCTAGATAAAAGCATTTTTGGAATTATGCATTGTTGTTTCGGTTGGTATAGCTTATTTATTGTTATCAAACCGCGAGATAAAGAAACGACAAAACAGAGGCATGTAGCTATTGTAATATGCTCTTATATCAAGTTTCTCCATACAAAAACCAAAGCTATATCCTTAGCTAATCTCACCGACTAATTTCTGAATTAAATACAGTCCCTAAAATAGTTTGATTTTTGTATTTTAATGAATTAGGACAAGAGTAATATAACTCAAAAGTATACCCCGTACTCCTTCTTTTAACAAAGCTACAAAAAAAAATTTAAAGAGGGAAGTTGAAATGTTTGCAGTGAGTGGTGTATACGCCTAGCAAAGCAGTACAACTTTCTAAAAGAATCTTTCCAGAGAAACTTCATTCAATTGATGAGGTTCAACCTCGTAAAGATGCATTGCCCCTATCTTTATCAATCGACTAATAGATTGTCATAGATCACAATTTTTTATTGTCTATCTTTTAATCTACACTTAAATTCTTTGTCTATATAAAGGTTCTAAATATCTCAATGTCATATTGGTTTTGCAAAAGGAAACTCGGCTTATTTTAAACCGTCTTACACTATGATATTTGCTCGCATTTAGAAGTACTTTTTATCTCAAAAGCAATTGACCAAGATATCATATTTCTTGAGTACTTTAGTTTTAATAGTGTACATATACCGACTGACCATGCCAAAGTAGAGACACTGATGTAATCAGTGTATACATAAGATGGAAGACATTGTTTTTTATTAACCATAGTATTAAACTGTATTTTTCTACTAGTGTGTGTTTTAACTACGTTAACAGGTACATATTTGTCCTAGAAGAAAACATCTAAATGTAAATACAATGCTTTACATAAAGAGACTAACTTTTTAACATAATCAATTTATTGTATAATACCTGATAGACCCAATTTCTTCTGACTTACCGTTTCCGCTTTTTGAGCATAAGCAAGTCTAAAAATATAATTATGTGCATCTTTTATTATTACAATGTTATCATTTCTATGCGTGTGTATATGATGTAAAAACGATGGGGGGGTTTTTTTGTAATCTGAACGGTGACTAAGATTACAATGATAATAACAGAGAGAATATCCTTAAGCAGAATGATAAATCACCTCTAAATAGATACCGACAGGAAAATTAACTCTAAAAAGTCTTGCTAGCTGACCAACCTTATCTTAAACATCAATCACCTTTATCCAAATCAAGGGTATCGTTACCGATTCCTTACAATTAGAAAGACTATAAACATTCAAAGAAAAACATATCTGAAAGAAACATTGTATCATCTACATATGATTGGCCTTATCACTATTTCTGTCTCCTTTGAAAAATCGCAGCTTTTATTATTACTTCTCACCTTATATGTTAAATCGAAATGGTGCTCACTTTAGAACTGAATTGTCAAGCCCTTTTATAATTCCTTTTTGCCTTGTTACTCTCTATTTCAACTACTAAGATCGTATCAATAGGTTTTATCTAATCACTTATTTCCAATAATCGTCGTTGTTAACTGATCGCATCTAGAAGCACCACATAACATGATTTGAAAAAAATCAAAAAATATGAGGAGTAAGAGAGTCGAACTCCTGACCTCTGGATTTGGAATCCAACGCGCTGCCAATTGCGCCAACCCCCCATTAGATGATATGTCAAGACTGTAAATGCTCATGGTTCTGATGTCTCCAAGAATCACGTGACTAGCCCGGACAGTCCGGTACTCGACCCGGACTATGACATGGACATGCCGGTAGAGATTGAACTCAGGCTTAAGAAGACCTCAAACCAGAAAAGACGTTTCGTACCACTCAAAAATAATCACCTGAATCGGAAAAAGTCTAAACCGAATAACACCACTTTAATATAAACATAACACCACTTTGGATGTCACCTCTTTCGACAACCTGTGTATATTACTCACTATTATTATATTTATCACACCACCTATACCTTACAATTAGTATATATATCCCTTAAGTTTTATATCAATAAACATTATCTTCTATTTTATATATTTAAGTAATTACTTACTTGTTACTGATTAACCACTGAGAGTTGAATCCTATAATCTATTACAAGACTGATATTTGGTAGCACCAGAGTCCTAAATGACTAACAATTTTGATAACAAGAATGACTATAACGCTGATATGGCCGAACTGATTAAAAAGTTTACTACTGCTATGACTGATAGCAAGCAAACAAGAATTAAAGAACCTGAGGTGTACGATGGTACTCGTGACGCCCTTTTGATTGATGGCTGGGTTAGATCCATTGAGAGATTTACTACTTTTAACTCCTGGACTCCTGAACGTAGTTGTTTATATGCTACTACTTTACTGCGTGATCGTGCTGATGCTTGGTTCCGAACTATTGAATTAACTGATGAAGCTCCTACTACTTGGCTCGAATTGAAACGATTGATTATTGAATTTTTCAGACCTGACAACTCGACAAGAATTGCGCGTGACAAACTTGCTCTGTTGAAACAAACAGGTGATTTGGTTACCTACATTAACCAATTTATGGATATCAAATTAGCTATTCCGGGTATGACTGATGAAGAAGGATGCGATAAGTTCATCCGAGGACTGACAAGTAAAATGATGAGATCTCATATCCGTCAATATGATGCCGAAACTTTGAAACAAGCAATTCAAGCTGCTCTTGCTTATGACAGTGCCCAACAAGAAGACAACTACCCGTATCCCGCTCGATCAACCCATATCAAGATGAGAACCGATGATCCTATGGACTTGGATGTTGCTGAAGAAATCAACTATGTTCGAAATGACAGTTATAGACGCAACAATAACAATAATTACCCTCGCAACAATAATGGTAATAATTACTCTCGTAATTATGGCAACAGTTATGGTCGTAATAATGGAAATCACTATCCTCGAAATGGCAACAACAATTCTGATAATAACACTTTATGTTATTATTGTCACAAGTCTGGTCACATCAAGAGAAATTGTCGTACTCGTTTATCTGATATCAAGAAGTTGGATGATCAACACTGATGTATACCAGCTATTGTGATCAATACTAACATACATCATACATTGGTTTGCTTATCGAACATTATCAATTTGACATGTTTCTCATTTCGTGACATAAAATTAATATCTGTTCTTTAATTATCTGTTTAGCCGATTTGTCACTACTCTCTGTTTAAATTGTAAACTCTACAGAACCTGATTTGATCTGTCTCAAAGCACTGTTACTGAATTATATATTCTTATATCTTTCCCGCAGTACATGCTTCCCAATTGGACATCGATCTTATCAAGTATATGACTCAGTAGATACTCGGTAGAATTCATGAACCGATGTCTCTTATATAAAGGCCCCAATTTTAATCTTAAATAAAAAACAATGATATAAGTGTCTGGTACTTTCTAGTCTCTCTTTATTATTATTATTTTAGTTGTATTTGTCTTACGGATACATCAAACACTCCAAACGGGATTTTCAGTCAATGTAGTTGAAGAACAGGAAGTTCACCTACTTGACACAGATAACTATAACAATTTTCCTGAAAATAAAAACTTGATTGATTTTGACCTTTACTCCTCTGATTCTACACTAGATAGCACATTCTATCCTACACTCAATCCATCAAAATACAACAATAATACAAGCAATCCTTCCCATGTGGTGATTGAAACTCTGCCTATTATGTACCCGAAATCTTTTATTAATGATTTGCAACATATTGAAGAACTAAATGCAATGGCTACTACTCTACCGCTCTATCCTGTCTGTGGAGAAATCTAGGATTTAACACAGAAAAATAAAAGATAAAAAAACAGGAATAATAAGATTAATAGTGCTTGTGCGGTTTTATTCTTATTATTTTAGTTTTAAAACTGAATGCCTTTCTAATCCATGTTAGAAGACAGGGTATTTATAGTTATTTAAAGCTGTGGTTGAAACGGTTAATATAATTAGGATGGGAAGTTCACGGAAGGTTGTTTAGAGGTGCCATTGGCTTGTGTATTCCTATAGCCGGTGGTTCTTCAATAATCAAGCGTCTGTCGTATTTACTCCTTATAAATCGAATATAATTACTACTTAATTTGTCACTTCAGTTATAATACATACACATTATATATTATAACTCCTACTTTAGCGAATATCATTCCTATTGTTCGACACAGTTCCAGCACGGCTCATTAACTATACCGAGATCAAACCCTATGCTCTATTCCGGTTGGTTGAGCAGCTGCCGTATCTTCTAGATCCAAATAATTCATCCAGTAATCCAATCAACGATTGCAATCATAGAATGGATAAACGATGAGTCGCTAGTAGATTCTGGATATGAATCACAGACACATATTATACAAACAATATGTCAAGTTTCATATGTAACTGATTTATGAATCTAATTCCTTCTATTCCCAGATTTCGGGAATAGTAAATTCGATCTACGCAGAAAGAATCTTTGAAGTAATAATTGAATATAAAAGGACCTCTATTTTTATCATGACAAACTCTCCAACTTAAAATAAAGGAACAAAGAGTCTCATTTCTTACTTGTTTTTTTATTCATATTTATTTCCCTTTTATACTACAATTATCACATTTTTTTAAATGAATTCTCCCAATCCTTCCAAGCCCACTGGTAACTCTGGTGCCACCTCCCCTGTTGCTTCTCCTGGCGCTACTGCTTCTTTTGGTGCTTCTGGTTCTGCTGGTACGGCTGATAATGCGAATACTGATGCTCCTCGTGTTGTTGGTCCAACCCAACACTTTCCTATCAATGATCCCATGATCGTTGACAACCCTGAAGTAGAGCTTCATAGTTCTTCTTTACGTCCATCCAATTCGATTCCAGTCGATACTCATGTGTCTTCTGGTACCTCTTCCACTTCCGCTGTTAATACATTTGATGAAAATGCTGAGCAGGTGTTGTTGAGAATTCGAAACCTTCAAGAGCAACTCCGTCTACTTACTGAGAAGGAAAAAATTGTTATGGGTACTCCTACCACAACAGTTGCTGACTTCCAACTCCGTGAGTACCAGACCCGTTCTCTCGAGCACGATTTTGCCTATTACAGAAATCAACTGCTCGCTGATAACAAGTTGTACTCGTCCTTTAAGGATACCTCGGTTAGTCTCCTTTCCAACCAAACTCAAGTTTTAAGCTTGAATGACGCCGGTTCTTCTACTTTTACCAGGGAGAAGGATCATTCCGACATCCCTGCCAAGGACATTCCTGTTTTTAACGTCAAGTACTCCGAGTGTACTACCAATCCCGACTCCAGTTCCTCGGACGACCTTTCTCTTAATTCTTTTATCCGAAAGTTCGAGCGTGCTTACAAGAACCATGGTGTTAACGTGGAACTTCACTGGCTATTTCATTTGGAGGCAAGTTTCGAAAACAATGACAATTACAGCTCTTGGTTTCTTCAAAACTTCAAGCTTGGCGCTAAAAACAAAAAGAAGACATGGTCTGAAGCAAAGAAGACTTTGGAACATCGATTTGATCCCTTTGCCCGTCTTGGTCTCATCAAGGTCAATTTCATGCTTCATAGTATGAGACAGTATTCACACGAGCCTCTCGCTGAGTATACTGATCGTTTCGGTTCTTATCTTCGTGCTGCTAAAGTTCAAACTCATGACAACTTTTTCTTCACCGTTGGCTTTCTCTCGTCTCTCCACACCAAGGAATTTCAAGACAAGGTTCAAGAACGAATGGTTGAATATATGAAAGAACAAATTCATGGTCCTGACTCTTCTGTCGTATTTGAGTACGATTCATTTAAGAGTAAATAAATAAATCGTATAAAGTTATAATTTATAAAATAAAATGTCTTTGAATGTTGAGTAATAGCATACATATGTATACTACTACACAACTACCTCTACCTCGAGTACATACTTCTATATAAAAGGTGGCATGATTGGCTTAAATGGATATAGGGATAAAAGTTGCATATAGAATAATACACAACTGAGTTACTATACCTAAATTGGAAAACTAAAAACCCACTCCAATTAAATCAAGAATATAAAAAAGAGAAATCTAATAATGATAGTTCCCTCAATGGATTAGCTACCCATCGAGAGAATAGAACAGCTATCATTATCAATGGTTCATTTATTTATATATTGATACAAATTATACGACTGATAAGTGTATAATAGAAATAGTGCATAATCAAATGGATGCCTACTTTCTGCAACCAAACATACAAACATCGATAAGATGTTCTATATTTGGGATCATATCTTATTCATTCACAGATGGGTTAAAAGAACCCGTTGAATTAATAAGAGGTCAAACATTACAAATATGTTCTGCCGAAGCCAATTAACCATAATTCATGTTATGCCCCTTTTGACAGCTACCGTTACACATTATCTTACTGGTTCTTTCTACTCCGAAAAACACAATAAGAAGTGTTCCCGGATCCTTTGATCTAGGACAATGTTAATTGAAGTCAATTCTAACGAGTAGAATTCATTTAACAAAAGGCGGGAAACTGAGTATAGATTTATTCCAAAACCAGAAAGGTTGACTCACTAACTTCCAGGGGCAGTTGTTCAATATAAAAGGATTGATTATTTTATAGCAGCAGAGTTCTTTAGTTTATTTTTTACCTACAATAAAAAATACACATTTATCTCATTATTTTTACCTGGTGCTATTTTATCAAATACCACATCTTCAATGGTAAGCAAGTATGCTACCCACAGCGAATCTCAGTTCCTTGAGTTCTACAGCAACTTCAGTCGTGTTTCTGATGCATTGAATTATCACCTTGGTAATCTTGAAAACTCATTACAAGAAATACAAGCCAGGAACAATGGTAGTTCCAAAGTATCTTCTTCGTCCTCTTCCTCCTCTTCTTCTTCTTTGCCTTCTTCTTCGGGCTCTAGTTCTTCCAAGGATGCTTCCAAGAAACAAAAGCTAGATGAGAAATCCACTATCAAGTCCAACTTCAACAAGTCCAACATTAACTATGAAAAGGTTTTTGATCCCACATACAAGTTGAATGATGATGAGCGCGTTTACATCCGTAAACAACAAAAGTGCTTATCCTGCAGGGTAGTTAAGTTTTCCCCAGAACACTTATCCGAATGCCCCGAAAGAAAGAAGTACTTTGCCAGTAAGGTAAGCAATCCTAGCAATAACCAAGTTGCTGTCTTATCTACTACTCTCGATGAAACTGTCTCTAACACACCTTCTAATTCTAGAATCTCTAATGAACAAGAAGAAAGCCTAAACGACGAGTCTTTTATCTTTGACAATGATAATGAGTTCCTCGCTGCGTTTAATGATTTAGACAACTTCATCATGCATGATAATGATGAAATAGAATTAGATTCTAAAAATAACTTTTTTAATAAAAACATATTCTCCATCTCCATTAATTCTACTTCACCTAACTGTCTTAATAGTTTCTCCTTAAAGAGTAATACCGTCGGCGATATAGATAACCCATTTGAAACAGACAATGTGGCCTATTCTCCGGTTTCTCCAATTATTATTAACTCAGTGAAAACTTACTGCACTATTGATACAGGTGCACAAGTTTCTATCATGAACAAGCAATTTGCCGTTGAACACAACATCGAATTCGAACAAATTGAAGGAGCACTCCTATTTGTAGATGGTACCCAAATTCAACGACAACGCACTACACAACCTTTATCAATCGACTATGATGGTGTTGAAAAGACAGTGTCTCATAAATTTGATATTGTTGATAATAAGTATATGACATCTTCCAACCAGATACTAGCTGGTGCTGATTTAATGCTTAAACTTAACATGAGACTTATTAATGTCGCACACAAATATAAAGATACCTCCAAATCAGTTGATGACTCTATTGATGATCAAGCTTATGTACCTAACGTAACTCCATTTGGAACAGAAAAAGAACAAATTGCGTTTAATCTAGCACTTAAGCCATACATCGAGGCTAATAAGGCGCTTGATAAAAATTCCTTCTGTAACATCCCAGAAAGTGTTCTTCATCTTCCTACTCCTCCTGATTATCATGTCCATGTTCGTCAGTATCCAATTGCTTATAAATTACAACCTAAAGTAATGGAAGTAATTAACGATTGGGTAGATAGTGGTATTATTACTAGAGCCCCTGCTTCTGCATGGAATCTTCCTATTACAGTAACTCTAAAGAAAAATCATGAATCTGGTGTAACTTCCTCTAAGGATAGCATAACCAAGGATGATATTAGAGTCGTTTTAGATACGAGATTATTAAACAAAGCTCTTCCCACTGTCAACGAAACACAACCATTGATTAATGACATTTTCTTTACTTCAATGGAAGGTTGCTTCGTCTTCTCTACTATTGATCTCAAGTCCGCATTTTCTCAATTCTTGGTTAATCCAGATGATCAAATCAAGACCAGCTTCACTGGCCCAGACAATTTGAAATACATGCATGTAGGATCACCTTTCGGTGTATCAACCATTAGTCAATTGTTTAGTAGAGTAGTACTATCTTTGTTTAAAGACCTTTCATACGTCCGTACATTTATCGACGATATTTGTATTATGTCACGATCTCTGGATGCTCACTTCCAACATGTAAAACATGTTGTGTCCATATTGACACAAGCAAATTTACGTATCAACTTTAAGAAATCTCACTTTGCCAAATCAGAAGTATATCTTTTAGGATTCTCTATCTCTGCGAGAGGCAGAAGAATTGATACTCGTAAATTATCTAATTTAGAATCATTACCACGTCCTGTTACATCAAAACAGTGTCAATCCTTTTTGGGTTTTGTAAACTACTTTAGACAACACATCCCCAACGCAGCTATGCTAATGGCACCAATCGACTTCCTCCGCTCACACGATGAAAAGAATAAAGGAAAAAGATTTGAGTGGTCCTCCACTCACGATATGCACTTTAACCACCTTAAACAAATTTTGGTATCCGATGTTGTCCTCAGCCATCCCAATTTCTCCCTTCCGTTTTGTATTGCTACTGACGCCTCCGATTTTGCTATTGGTTGTTCCCTATTCCAAGAGGAAGAAGTTAAAACAGCAAATGGCGATACCAAGAAATTGATTAAGCATATTGGGTTCTTCTCACGAAAGTTATCTTCTAGTGAGGTTAGATATAGTTGTACAATGAGAGAAATGCTTGCTTGTGTATTCGCCCTAAAGCAATTTCATAAGTTCATCTGGGGTACTCACTTTACGTTGTATAGTGACCACAAAGCACTTTCTTACCTTCATACACAAAAACATTCCAATTCTATGATGATCAAGTGGTTAGACACAATATTAGATTATGACTTTAAAGTCGTCTATATTAAAGGCATTGACAATATTTTACCTGATGCTCTGTCCCGCTTGTACCCTCCTGTAGACCCAATCACAGATCATAGTAAACCTCTACGCGTTACCTCCCCTGGTAACATTCGTGCAATCTCTGAAAGCATTAACCTTAAGAAAAAAGAATTAAGTGTTAGGTCAGTCCAAATTCATGAATCGTTCAACCAGAATTCTCACATGCACCTGCCGTCATTCCGACAGAATGAACTTTACAAACGCGATCTCCAAGATTCAAACGTAAGCGCAAACAATGCACTCAAAAACGCTATTCCATTATGCGACAATAAGACCAACGACTCGTCTCGTAAATTATTTTATATTCAGAGTGGGCAAAGCATACATGCTGATTATTTGGTAGCACCCGAATCTGAAAGAAGTCACCTTCTCGAGGATGCTCATAATAAAATCGGTCATTACGGTGCCGAACAAATGGTTAAACGACTTCATCAAGAAGGAATCCATTGGCCCAAACTGATTAATGATTGTATTGAGTACATCCGGAAATGCACTGAATGTCAAAAGCATAACATCCAGAAAAAGGGATACCACCCTTATCGTCCCATCTATAGTTACCTGCCTGGTGATCATTACGCAATTGATCTAGGCGGACCTATAAATACCACATCTGTGCGCGGTAACAATTATTTTCTTGTAATCGTTTGTGTAGCCACAAGATTCTGTGTTTTACGCCCTCTTCAAGACAAACGTAGTGATACTGTCATTACAGCTCTTGTCGAGGTGTTTTCCATCCTTGGATTCCCTTGTGGTGGCGTGCTCCAGAGCGACAACGGAGGTGATTTCAAACACCGACTCGCTGCTGACCTCGCGAAAGCCATGGGATTCGACCATAGGTTCATTACACCTATGCATGCCAGCGCCAACGGTATTAGCGAAAGATTCGTACAGTCTGTAAAACGGTTACTTGCCAAAGCCACTCAAGGTGTTGGTAATGACTGGGACTTACATCTTAATGCTGTCCAATTAGCTCTTAACAATCGTATTTCTAAGAAGTTAAATTCAACTCCTTTTTCATTGATGTTTGCCCGTAAAATGGCAGAGCCTTTCGGATTCCGAAATATCAATAGCTCCGTACCACCTGAGCAACGTAAGCCAATTTCTCACGAAGAATTGATGAAACGCATTGATTATATGGCGGACATTGTTTTCCCCGCAATTCATGCAAAAACAATGGCTCAACTCGATCTTGAAAAAGCCAAGTTTGATAACAAACACCTTCTTGTCGATTATCCTGCCGGTAGTCATGTCATGGTTCGTTTACAAACCAAAGCAGGCCAATTAGCTCCGTCGTATGTAGGTCCATATTCTGTCGTAAGAAAGAATCGTGGTAACTCTTATATCTTAAGAGATCATACGGGTGCCCTTATGCCTCGCAATTATACTTCAGTTGAACTTAAACTTATCTCTCAAGATGAGGTCATTGAACTTGATGATGAAGGAAATGAAATGAAAAGTTACGAAGTTGAAGCTATTATTAACCATCGGGGTACTCCCACCAAAAGAGAATATCTCGTTCGATGGAAAAATTATAGTAGTGACTGGGACGAGTGGATTGATCAAAGCCAATTCAATGCTACCGATACTTTACGTGATTATTGGAAAAAACTGGGTGTTCCGTATAAACCAAAAAAATCCAATGTTGTTACCAACTCTCCTACTTCTATCTCTGTTCTGAAAAAGAACCCTCCAGGTTCAGTTTCTACATTGATTAACTCGCTTACGGATGACACTTCTTCAGATGATACTACTGTTATTCATACCACGGTTCCTGCTAAAACCGCTGCTCCAACTCGTACATCGCTTCGTCATCAAGCAAACACTTTAGTCACGCCAGTTAATCCTGCTACTATGGTACCACATTCTAACAAACGTAAGAATTTAAAACCTACAAAATCCCAACGTTGTTCTAAACGTCGTTCGGTAACCAACAAATCTAAATCGGATTGATTATAATTCCTTTTGACAATTGGTTTCCACTTTTTTTTATATACATCTTCTTCCTTCCATGCGAAACGATTGTGTAATTTTTTTTTCTGCTATATTGAGCAATCATCTCTTCGATCGATACTGCAAAATGGTTAAGAGAGTAATTTTATTCTGGTAGGGGGCAATGTCGTATTTACTCCTTATAAATCGAATATAATTACTACTTAATTTGTCACTTCAGTTATAATACATACACATTATATATTATAACTCCTACTTTAGCGAATATCATTCCTATTGTTCGACACAGTTCCAGCACGGCTCATTAACTATACCGAGATCAAACCCTATGCTCTATTCCGGTTGGTTGAGCAGCTGCCGTATCTTCTAGATCCAAATAATTCATCCAGTAATCCAATCAACGATTGCAATCATAGAATGGATAAACGATGAGTCGCTAGTAGATTCTGGATATGAATCACAGACACATATTATACAAACAATATGTCAAGTTTCATATGTAACTGATTTATGAATCTAATTCCTTCTATTCCCAGATTTCGGGAATAGTAAATTCGATCTACGCAGAAAGAATCTTTGAAGTAATAATTGAATATAAAAGGACCTCTATTTTTATCATGACAAACTCTCCAACTTAAAATAAAGGAACAAAGAGTCTCATTTCTTACTTGTTTTTTTATTCATATTTATTTCCCTTTTATACTACAATTATCACAGCGTCAAGTGCTTATTGGCTTCCTTGATTACCTAATCCGAGAATCGTTCTATTGTTCTGTCATTATTAAAGGGACGATTCTTTCTTAGAAATATTCTAGTTTATTCTGAGTTGTAATGTCTTAACTCAGAACATATAATTATTTGATACCTTGTATGTGTATTGATTGTTTAATATGTGATTCGATCCATAGGATCGGTGGTATTTTTATATGTGTATAGTGCTATTTTAGTACACTGTCAAGTATAATGGTCAAATCATACAAGTCCTAATTGATTCCGGCGCTAGTGAAAACTATGTCTCTCCCCGTGTTATCCAATCCGTCGATAGTCGTTCTCTCATTCCAGTCGAAGATCGTCATGTTGAAACTGCTGGTGGTCTGGTATCCCAAATCAAGCACAAGGTGGAAATGATTCTCAATATTAATGGTGTTCAAAACAAGATCACAGCCTTTGTATTCACTACTAAATTTGATTTGATCCTTGGTCGTTCTTGGTTAAAACAGACGAATCCTTTGCCTGATTGGAACAATGATACCTGGTATTTAAATAACGGACGTGTCAAAATAACACCGTGTACAAATGTAAAACTTCACTCACCTACTTCTACTCCTAATTTAAATTACCTCATTACGCACAAGCAAGCAGATCGTATCATTAAAAAAGGCGGTGAAAGTTTCCTTTTTGTCATCAAATCCGTGCATCCAGAAAATGCATTCTCACTCGACGTAGCCACCTATTGGAAGGACTTAGTTCAAGAATTTACCGATGTGTTCAAAGATAGCTTACCTGGTCTTTCACCTGATCGTAGTATTCATCATTTAATTGATACTGGTGACGCTCAACCTGTTTCTCGCCCTCCTTACAAAATGAGTCCGCTCGAACTCGAAGAATTGCAGAAACAATTAACTGAACTTCTGAAATTAGGATTGATCAAACCTAGTTCTTCTCCATGGGGCGCTGGTGTATTGTTTGTTAGAAAGAAGCCCGATCCTGGATCCAACAAACCTGGTTCACTACGAATGTGTGTTGATTATAGATCGGTGAACAAATACACGGTGCGTAATAGTTCAAGTTTACCCCGTATTGACGAATGCTTAGACAAGTTGAGTGGCGCGCGTTATTTTACAAGTTTAGATCTGCGTAGTGGTTATCACCAAATTCGTATTGCTCCCGAAGATGTTCCTAAAACTGCTTTTAACACTCGCTATGGACAATTCTCATGGCTTGTTTTACCTTTTGGTTTGTGTAATGCTCCCCCGGTTTTTCAAACACTGATGAACAAAATACTTGGTGATTATATTGACAAGACTACGATTGTTTATCTCGATGACATTCTGATTTATAGCAAGACATTAGAAGAACACAAGATTCACGTTCGTCAGATTCTGGATGTATTAAGAAAAGAGAAGCTGATTGCCAACTTGAAAAAATGTGAATTTGGAAAAAAGGAATTGAACTTCGTCGGTTTTAGAATCACTGAGACTGGTATATCTCCAAGCCCAGAAAAAGTACAGGTGGTACAACAATGGCCAAGAATGAAAAATGTACAGGAGGTACGTCAATTTATTGGATTTGCTCAATTCTACAAACGGTTCATCAAGAACTTCGCCTCTATTGCTGCTCCTTTGACAGACCTCACCCGAGGTACAGGTATAAAAACACGTCCGATAGTGTGGAATAACGATTGTCAAATCAGTTTTGATAGGTTAAAGAAATTATTATCTTCCAGTCCTGTGTTACAAGTTGTACGCATGGATAAACCTTTCCGTATAGAAGTTGATGCCTCTGACCGTGGTTGTGGCGCTACCCTACTTCAACCTGATGATGATCCCAACATGCCCTGGCATCCACTTTGTTTTGAATCGAAGAAATTTGCTGATTCCGAATCCAAGCTTCCTGCTCAAGAAAAAGAATTATTAGGCATCTTACATGCGTTGCGTACCTGGCGTTGTTATGTTGAAGGCTGTCCAAAAGGTTACACTGTTTACTCTGATCATCTTCCCTTACAATATTTTCGTTCAAAAGAAAACCCACCGAATCGACTAGTAAGATGGATCAATGAATTAGAATTGTACTCCCCTGAAATCTTGTATAAACCGGGTAAAGAAAACACCGTCCCTGATATTTTGTCACGCATGAATTTCGAATCTAATGGTCAAACCACTGATGATGTCAAACCAATGGAGCCTGATTATTTGTATGTCACTTGGACCCAACTGCCTGCCAAACTGCGAAGTGATTGGCCTATGTTACTCATCCCCGAAACCCGTGAAAAGGTAAAATCCGCTGAAGTTAAAGCCATACTGGATAAAGAAGAAAAGTATTTTCATGTTACTGCTAATCAAGTATATCGAAAGGTCGCTGTAGACGCAAAAACTGGTATAAAACTTGTTCCTTTCTTACCTTTTGCTCAACGTGCTGATACTGTCGCTCGGTATCATGATTCTTTTGGTCATGCTGGTTACAAAACATTGTTAAAAATGTTAATTCCTCGTTTTTGGTGGCCATCTATGCGTTTAGATATTCAACAATGGATCAGTATATGTCCCTCGTGTCAAGTTAATAGTCGCAAAGGTCTTGCTCATCATGATGAAATGCATCCACTCAAGGTTCCTACTGCTTTCGATCGTTGGCATTTGGATTTTTTGGATTTACCTACAACTTTGAAAGGTAATCGCTGGCTTCTAGTTGGTGTAGATTACGCCACTAATTGGTGTGTGGCTCGTGCGGTCCCTGTAGCTTCCAAAGAAGTTGTTGCAGACTTTATCTATGAAGAGATCGTCATGAATTTTGGTACAATGTCTGAAATATGTGTGGTATTTGATAAAATAGCACCAGGTAAAAATAATGAGATAAATGTGTATTTTTTATTGTAGGTAAAAAATAAACTAAAGAACTCTGCTGCTATAAAATAATCAATCCTTTTTATATTGAACAACTGCCCCTGGAAGTTATCGAGTCAACCTTTCTGGTTTTGGAATAGATCTATACTCAGTTTCCCGCCTTTTGCTAAATGAATTCTACTCGTTAGAATTGACTTCAATTAGCGTCGTCCCAATTCAGAGCAATCGGGAACACATCTTATTGTGCCGAAAGGACCAGTAAGATAATGTGTAACGGTAGCTGTCAAAAGTGACATACATGATTCATTGTTTAATTGGCTTCGGCAGAACATATTTGTAATGTTTGATCTCTTGTTGATTCTACAGGTTCTTTTCCCATCTGTGAATGAATAAGATATGATCCCCAAATATAGAACATCTTATCGATATTTGTATGTTTGGTTGCAGAAAGTAGGCATCCCTTTATTCATGCACTATTTCTATTATACACTTACAGTCGTATAATTTGTATCAATATATAAATAAATGAACCATTGATAATGATAGCTGTTCTATTCTCTCGATGGGTAGCTAATCCATAGAGGGAACTATCATTATTAGATTTCTCTTTTTTATATTCTTGATTTGATTGGAAACGGTTTTACTTTTCCAATCGAGACATAGGAACTCAGTTGAATATTTTTATTTATCCGACTTTTATTCTTATTGTTGTGTATCAAGGTAAATGTAAAATTATAAAGACAGTTATAGAGTAGTTTGAGACTGTTTATAAGATTGTCCTTTATTATGAAATAAAAACCTCTAGTATTTATATAAAAGACTTGTCTGCTGAGTTATCACTTTGATATTATTGAAAGTTGTTCTTCGTTACCAAATATAGATACCAATATTGCTTGTTGCTTCACTAATGCACGTGTACTCAATGACTTAGTTTCCTTATACAACGGTATTCTCGTGCTAACGAAATACTAATGATATAATATCTAATAGTACTAACTATTTCTTTTTGGTATGATTACTAAATCATGAATGATGTATAGATGTTGATATGTTTCTATTGACAATAATATGAGTGTAGCCTAGCTAGATCACCACATTATCCCCACCCAGGTATTAACTAAATACCGTTCAAGTACTTTTTTTTTTTTTTTTTTTTTTTTATAAAATCAGCTTTTCCTTTTCTTAGTTGATGTATACTTATACATTGAAATAATGCTCATCATTATTTCTTAAAAGCAACAAGCAGCACATTGTTCTTAAATAACTCAAATTTAAAATCTACTTTGCTTCTTGTTCTGAGAAACTGACCTTGTGATTCTTTTTCTTTTGGTACCTGAATTTTGTGGAGTTGCAATATTCATACTCTTCAATAATCTTTTATTGGCTTTATTGATCTCTTTGACACTTTCTGGTACTTCACCAATTCTTTGCCAGTATTCTTTAATAAACTTAGGATCTGTAAAATTATCCTCTGGCTCCCAAGAATCATAAGATTCATCATAGTCAAACCATTTGCATCTATACATGTATTTATTATTGTCATCTTTCTTATGACCAATAATAGCTTCAACTTCAAAGAACTCATCTTTATGCTCTGATATCTTATCAGAGACTTTCTTTAGTAAAGAAGGGGATAATTTCTTGGCTCTAGAAAACCCTTTTCATTCTTCAAGACATATGTATTAGCAGCAGTTTTTCTGACAACAGTATAAAATCCCTTGTACTTTGGGTCTAATTTATTCTGCTTTTCTGTCACTAAAATCATCACTGTAGATCCAGGCTTAAGGTCTATCATTTTGTGACTTGTATCAAAACTCTTTTTCTGCTTTTCAGTGACGTGCTTAACGTTCTCATACACTGCAGGGTAAACAATTTCAGTCATTCTTTTTATTTTCCCTTTCAAGTCTTCACGAATCTTTTCGGCAGTTGCATTGTCCTTTTCTTTACCAAAGTCAACAAAGTCATTTGGATTCCTACCAAACATTAACGAAAATGGGGTACTCTTAGTCCTAGCATTATACTTGCTATTCAAAAACAATTGAGCAGAAGGCACCTTCAGATCCCAGTCAGCAACGTTACCGACAATTTGTTTTTTAATGGTGTTCACTGCAGACTGTACAGCTCTTTCACTTGCACCATTAGCTCTAGGATGGTACTGTGAAATCAACGCGTGTTCAAAACCAACGTTTTCTTTAATGCTTGTCATCAAGCTATTCACAAACTCACGACCACAATCCGACTGAAGCTTACGCATTGGACCCCAGGTACCAATTATGTCTAACACTTGTAATGCAACAGTCGCCATGCTCTTATCAGGTATAGCACGCAGCACATAAAACTTACTTGCAATGTCAATCATTACTAACAAGTATTCATTACCCTTAGTTGACATTGTAAATGGACCAGCTAAGTCGATACCCCAACTATCCCCAGGAAGTGTGGCAGTAATAGGTCGTAAAGGATTGTAACCCTTTCTTGTGATGTTGTGACGCTGACATTGTATACACGATTGTATAAGATCATTTGCTTGACTCTTTAAGTTGGTCCAGTAAATACCTTTTCTCTTTAAGGCATGTAATATAGCTTCTATACCAAAGTGACCTTTCAAATGTTCTTCAACTAATAACTTATTCCTTTGATTCTCTGTAGGAGGAGTAAAGTATTCACCACTCAAGACATCAGGAAGAGGTTCTTTAGTGACAGCACTATTCCTCATAATGGACTTGACCTCATTATCCCCACCCAGTTCATTTAACAATGGTTCAGTCTCTTCCGACAAACGCGACAACGCATCTGGCAAGACATTCGCGACACCAGGTAAATGAACGATCTTAAAGTCATACTGTAAAATTGTGTCCATCCATGCAATCATCATCAGATTAGCGACACGTTGGGTATGCAGATACGTCAATGCCTTGTGATCCGTATACAAGGTAAAGGAGGATCCATAAATATACTTGTGAAAACGTTTGAGTGCAAATACTAACGCTAGTAATTCTCTTTTTGTAGCTGAATATTTCCTTTCACTTTTGGATAAGCTCTTAGCCACGAAAGAAATATATTTAGTCTTACCATCCCTGACTTGATACAACACTGCACCAATCCCAGTTAGAGACGCATCACAACTAATACAAAAACGAGAATTCATATCTGGATATGACAACACCAGATCACTCAAAAGTGCTTTTTTCAAGTTATTGAATGCGGTTTGATGTTTGTCAGTCCATAAATGTGTAATCGACTTCTCATTTCTTAATGAATCTAATGGCGACATAATGGATGATACATTGGGAATCAAAGTCCTAAAATAGTTGATCAAACCACAATAACTTTGGATATCTTTACCCGTTTTTGGCTGAGGAAATTCCAACACATTAACAAGCTTTCTACGGTCCATGGTAATACCTTTAGGTGAAATGTGAAAACCAAGCAAATAAATTTCTTTCTGAAAGAAATGACACTTCTTTGGATTCAACTTCAAATTGACCCTTGTTAATCTTTCTATCACTTGCTTCAAGTGTACCTTGTGTTCCTCAAATGTCTTACTTGCACAAACGATGTCATCCACAAAGAATCTTACAAAAGGTAATCCTTCCAAAGCTATACTCATAGTCCTTTGAAACTGTGAACTAACATGTTTGATACCAAACACTGTACCAATAGGCTTATACTGTACACCACGCCATGTGAAACTGAGTTTATGTGCATCCTTTGGGTTCAAACGCAAAGAGTTGAATGCAGACTTTAAGTCAAGAGTAGAATAAATATTTGCACCCTTCAAATCCTCAAACAATTCACCAATAACAGGCAGAGGCATACGATCAATTGTCTTCAAGAGAGTGTTGACTAGTCTTGGGTCATGACATACACGATAACCAGTAATCTCGCCTTTACCATTTGTCTTCTTGACTACAGTTAAAGGGGTATTCCATTCCGTATTTGCAGGAGCTCTTTCAATAATGCCGTTTTCAAGCCATTCTTTTACCTGTTCATCCACTACACCTTGCATCTTGAAAGGAATGGGATAAGGGCTTCTGAATGCTGTAGCATTTTCTGGAGTATCCAAACAAACGACACTTTCAGGTATGGTACAAAACGAACCTTTAGGAATAGCTTGATTGTTCTTAACAAACTTTTGAATATAATCCATAGCTTCCTCAAACTCTTTGGGACCAACAGCTGGATTATTTTCTTTAAGCTCATTTTCTCTTTCGATGGATTCAAGAAGATCACTCTTATTGTTAAAGCGTCGATCAGCTTCACGTCGTTCTTCACTTGAATCTTCATCATCATATGTTAAAGGTAAACCATAAATACCAATACCCAGAGAAAACATATAATCAGTACCGATACTAAAATCATACTCATTACTATTAGTCAAGTTCATGACTTCAAACTCACGTTTAATAGTCTTACTATTACAAGTTACACTGATGATACAAGTACCAATTCTCTTAATGTAAGTATTGCTATCAGCTAAGCGAATAAAATATTCATGGACATTGCTTTTGTTTACAAATTTTTTATTAACGTGTGTTACATAACTAATAGGTAAACTATTCTTCAAACAGAAATTCTTATCCACAGAACTAAAGGTGGCACCACAATCCAACAGAGAGATGGTTCTAATCGAATTATTTGCAAGAATAGGAAAGGTAATATTAGTGCTCATGTTCTTAAAATCTTTTTTAATAACCATTTCTTTATAGTTGTACTTACAATCTAAAGCCATCTGGGCCAAAGCACTAGTGTTGTCGTCTTCCGACGACGAAGAAGAGGAGGCTTCCCCACGACCAGGAAAAGTACTACCCTCACCACCAGAGGAACGAAGAGCCATTCTTGACACCTTTGCCAAAGCATGTCTTTCCCTTTCAGCACAGGAGTGACCCTTTTCCCAAGGAGACTTGCACGAGAAGCAAACATTATCCTTCAAGGCTGACTTGAAGTCCCAAGCTTTCTTATGCTTCTTGCCAGCATCACCAGAAGAAAAAGCTCTTTTCTTTCCCTTGTTACCAGAAGAAGAGGAGGCACCATTGCCAGCAGCAAATGATTTCCACTCGGAGATCGAACTGGTCTCACCAGGGTTCAACAACAACGAGGAAGAATCGACAGTGGTGGCATTCACTAACGAGATGATATCCTCAATCTTTGAAGGCATCTTCGTACCATAATTGGCAGAGAGAGGAATCATACACGCTTTACGGACTTCCGGACGTAAATTCCACCAAAAGCAAAGAACCAATTGGACACCATCTTCCAAAGTGGCTTGACGACGAAATTTCTGAAACTTCGCGCCAAAAGAACGTGCTGACTCATTAGCACCTTGCTTCATTGACCAAACACGACCCATGTTCAAGAACTTTCTGAATGGTGTGTCATAATGGTCAAGCAAAGCACTTTCAGCTACTTTCCAACCCAAGGACTTTCCTTTGAGCTTGTCTTCGAACCAGGATCTTTCCTCTTTGTTCAAACACATTGGAAGCAAACGTTCCCACGAAGCATCAAGCGACAACGCATGAGCTTCGAGCACCGTGGTAAACTCTTGGCAGAAGTCGTAGACAGAGTCAAACACTTCACGATTAGCCTTCTCCTGGTGAGGATCAGACTTCAACTGCAAGAACGGAAGATTACCAGGCACCAACATACTTTTCTTGTCCGAAGGAGCAACAGCAGGAGTGTTAGACGCCTTGAGCACCTTGAGGGTCTCTTCAGCTTCCTTAAACAAGTCTTGGTCTTGTTTATACACCAAAGAAGCAGCCTTGGTAGCATCGGCAGAGGGATCAACCTTCGACAAGGTCAAGTAGTTACCAAGAGAGACGTAGTACTTGTTTTTCTTTCTGTCAAGGTCTTCCTTGGCAGATTCCAACAAAATACTAGCGGTAAGTTCCACATTGATATTAACATTAACATCAGAGTTGTTGTCACCAACAACAGAGGAACGAGAAACATCTTCATCACCAGCATTGGACATCTCGACGTCAAAATCCAAGATAGGATCACCAATCAACAAGGGAGGGATTTGACCATTTTGAACAAGGGCTTGTTGTTCACGAGAGACAGGAGAGGCAGAAGAAGATTGTTGAGCAGACATGTTATAGGATACGAATTCAAACTAAAAAATGTTGTGTATCAAGGTAAATGTAAAATTATAAAGACAGTTATAGAGTAGTTTGAGACTGTTTATAAGATTGTCCTTTATTATGAAATAAAAACCTCTAGTATTTATATAAAAGACTTGTCTGCTGAGTTATCACTTTGATATTATTGAAAGTTGTTCTTCGTTACCAAATATAGATACCAATATTGCTTGTTGCTTCACTAATGCACGTGTACTCAATGACTTAGTTTCCTTATACAACGGTATTCTCGTGCTAACGAAATACTAATGATATAATATCTAATAGTACTAACTATTTCTTTTTGGTATGATTACTAAATCATGAATGATGTATAGATGTTGATATGTTTCTATTGACAATAATATGAGTGTAGCCTAGCTAGATCACCACACTTATATCCAGTTAAGCCAATCATGTCATCTTTTATATAGAAGTATGTACTCGTGGTAGAGGTAGTTGTGTAGTAGTATACGAATGTATGCTATTACTCAACATTAAAAGATATTTTATTTTATAATTTATAATTTATACGATTTATTTATTTGTTCTTAAATGAATCGTACTCAAATACGACAAAAAGTCTAAACCGAATAACACCACTTTAATATAAACATAACACCACTTTGGATGTCACCTCTTTCGACAACCTGTTTATATTACTCACTATTATTATATTTATCACACCACCTATACCTTACAATTAGTATATATATCCCTTAAGTTTTATATCAATAAACATTATCTTCTATTTTATATATTTAAGTAATTACTTACTTGTTACTGATTAACCACTGAGAGTTGAATCCTATAACCTATTACAAGACTGATAGATATGACATATGCTGTGAGGTTTTTAACGTCGATGATCAAGGAAAGCTTCTAGAACATCTGTAAAAGGAAATATAGAAGTTTGTTTATTCCAAATGGAGTTTATACTTTTTGTATCAAGAAACCATCTTCATTATCACCTACTCATAACGCGACATCACCACCCATATTATTACAACTCTCTCAGACAAGAAGATTATATTTTTTACAGCTTTTACATCTTTTAATTCATCAAACAGTATTTATTATAAGATTACAACATCTTTTTCTCAACATTTATTTTACATTTTCAGTTTATTTATTTCAGTACCAAGCGTATCATCAATTTTATTAGTTTATTAATTAACAACAAGTACATATCCAACAAGAAAATATGTAAACAACTTTACTTCGTTTACAGTTCCAAGTCATAATATCTCTGGTCGTTTCTACAATTATTTGAATCTATGTTCAATTACATTATTACATTTCAGACAAAATTGGAATTTAAATTACTAAATTCACATTTTCAAGCACTCACCCTAATTTGGAAGAAAATGAAGTTGGATGATTTTAGAATCTTTATTTCTGCTTCGGTCAAAATCACAAGAATTACCATATCTCGAAATTTACCTTAATTCAATAATTAGTATATATACTCATATCTTTTTCATACTTTAATAAAAGATTAACCTTTTCTTACGATAAAAACTTGTTTATCTTAATTATTACCTGTGTGGTTTCTTTCTGATTGATCGTCTTTACTTAATAAGTACCGACAATCTTAACGTAGGTTCCTATTATTGTAAAATGTGTCGATTATTAGAGGTTATTAACATGGCAGTATATTCGTTTATTATTCTAGTCTGCACAATCTCTTTGATTTATACATTTTTGTCAATTACTATCACACCAAATCACTTCACAGAGATTTACTACTTCGTGTACAAATACACTATTTCAGATATGTTATTTATTTGTTAATATATTCAAATAATGTATACAATTTTAGTTTATCACGTGATAAACACGTGGATAGATTTTTATTGGCTTGTTATCGGTTTGTTCCTGAGTTTATTGCCAATGTCATTCAATTAATTCTATTTGTGTGCAAATCCCTGACAGCTATAAAAAGCTTAAAAATTTATAATAATAAACGATATATTGCCTCCAGTTACAATTTTATATTCTACTTTTTAAGACGCAATTGTTCTGGCAGATTTCTTTAGCTTACTAGTGGATCTCTCTATTTCCTTTTGTCTGTGGTCTTATTAAATTGGGTCTTTACAATCTCTTTCCATATTGTGATATGACGAGATTGATACAAAATAAAAACAGGTATAAGTAATTTGAGACTGGTTATAGATGTTTATTAAGAGTTGAAAGTTAACTCAAACATTATTTTTATGTCGCTCCATATTACATATATGCTCGGGGGTTATTCGGATACGACATTTATTTTGACCGTAGAAATCTAAATTTACACTAACATACTGTTATAAAGCTGTAGTTTTATTTGTACAGAAAATTGATATGTAATACGTTTGAGCCGTGAGGATGTTTATATAATATTGAACTTGCATATTGAATATGGTGGTAGCACTCGAATACACATTAAAATTGTATCCAAGATCTCGAAGGTTAATTAGAGTCAAGCTTTAAACACAATAGAAAGTATTGTGATGTTAGATTATTAGATAATATGAAACGTTAAGTATATTCAAATGAAGAACGGAATTAGCATAGCAAATGGACTGCTGGTAAGTCTTCTTACACGCCTTGTTAATATGAAAATTATACTGTGAAGTAAATAAAATGTGTGGAGAAATCTAGGATTTAACACAGAAAAATAAAAGATAAAAAAACAGGAATAATAAGATTAATAGTGCTTGTGCGGTTTTATTCTTATTATTTTAGTTTTAAAACTGAATGCCTTTCTAATCCATGTTAGAAGACAGGGTATTTATAGTTATTTAAAGCTGTGGTTGAAACGGTTAATATAATTAGGATGGGAAGTTCACGGAAGGTTGTTTAGAGGTGCCATTGGCTTGTGTATTCCTATAGCCGGTGGTTCTTCAATAATCAAGCGTCAAGTGCTTATTGGCTTCCTTGATTACCTAATCCGAGAATCGTTCTATTGTTCTGTCAATATTAAAGGGACGATTCTTTCTTAGAAATATTCTAGTTTATTCTGAGTTGTAATGTCTTAACTCAGAACATATAATTATTTGATACCTTGTATGTGTATTGATTGTTTAATATGTGATTCGATCCATAGGATCGGTGGTATTTTTATATGTGTATAGTGCTATTTTAGTACAAAATAAACCCTTAGCTATTGATAGGTCCAATTCAATTTCAATCCCTTTTTTTTTTCACTAAAGGTAAAACAGACACATCTTTTTCTGCAACTTTTGACACTCATTTAATGCTTATTAAAATGAAGGAAAATAAATATCCTGGGATCAAATTCATTCTAATGAGTAGCCTATAAGCATGGATCATGTGCTAAACCACATAATAAATTAACACAATATAATAAGAGGTCTATGTTTCACGGGTAAAATCCCGGAGCATAAATCCTCTTGACAGAAATTTCTTTATTTCCAATTAATGATTCTCCGGACCAATAATCTAAAAGGATCCTCAGGGACCATCAACCTCAGCTATCTTACGATATCAATTATAAGAATGAGTGGTTCTTGATATTAAACAACGATAGATCGGAACAGTTATGTATCCAAGCCACATCATCCTCCAAATGTCTATAAATACCACCTCAATCCTAGCAGTTCTATTTAATCAATCAACTTTAATTCTATTTTTGAATACAATAAAATCGCAAGACTTATAATTGTATTCTCTCTATTGTTTTATTTTTTTTACGCAAACTACCTTCTTAAAAAAGCCTATTTTGCAACAGATCAAATAGAGCAAGATCATACAATTCCACATATCTATGGTTGTAGTTCTAAATCTTCTATCGGAGCACAATACACATAGCTAACGCCAAATTTTAATGGTTATTATTTGTTACTGTATGGATACCGTTTTTATACATATTATTTTAATGATAGTCACTGCTCTCTTAATTTTGGCATGTTGGCGTTAGCAATAGTCTTCAAATACAGACCATCATTTTGGTGATAGGTTTACCAGAAAATTATCAATCATATATATCTTGAATAAATCAGTTTAGTTTCTGCAAAGTGAACATGTTCTGGGTATTGTTATTTTGTTTGAATTTAAAAAAGGAGGGGAGATTTTTAACCATTGGTTGTATTGCATGACTTGTGGAAAGCACGTTCGCACTAAAGGAATTTAATTTCATCAACAGATAAGTCTCATTATTTACTATATTATATTTGATAGATTTAATTGAAAGAAGATGAAGTAAAACAGCAAAGCCCTCATTAACTAAGCTTGTTAAGTATCATGTAGTTTCACTCGTAAAAGCCTCAAGCAGCTTTTAGGTCTCTATTTATGCTAACTACATAAGAATAAAGCACGGATATAACTTATTGTCAAGACAGTATGTTTCAATTCAAAATATCGAGTGACTTTATTCTCAAAAGGATGTTTTTAATGAATCAATCAAACATGAAGGAGAAGAAATCCATTTTTCTTTTGATTTCATAAGTATCTTGTAAAACCAGTACCGTAGTTAAATCAGAGTTGCTACAGGTAATATCTTTAATATCGTTTTGAATTTCGTGAATATCATAATTGTGGTGATCTAACTAGGCTACACTCATATTATTGTCAATAGAAACATATCAACATCTATACATCATTCATGATTTAGTAATCATACCAAAAAGAAATAGTTAGTACTATTAGATATTATATCATTAGTATTTCGTTAGCACGAGAATACCGTTTTATAAGGAAACTAAGTCATTGAGTACACGTGCATTAGTGAAGCAACAAGCAATATTGGTATCTATATTTGGTAACGAAGAACAACTTTCAATAATATCAAAGTGATAACTCAGCAGACAAGTCTTTTATATAAATACTAGAGGTTTTTATTTCATAATAAAGGACAATCTTATAAACAGTCTCAAACTACTCTATAACTGTCTTTATAATTTTACATTTACCTTGATACACAACAATAATAATCAACCGCAATTTTTCGAATGACAATATCCAACTCTCTAAATAATCATGACATAAGTTGAGTAAACAGTTTTTATATTATCCAGTGTATTTACCTCTCAAGCTTCTCAGTCTCACTCTCCTGTTCTTTCAACTTATTTTGGCACTCACTTAATTTGCTGTAATAAATGTTTAGTGAACTTTGTCGTATTTGAGTACGATTCATTTAAGAATAAATAAATAAATCGTATAAATTATAAATTATAAAATAAAATATCTTTTAATGTTGAGTAATAGCATACATTCGTATACTACTACACAACTACCTCTACCACGAGTACATACTTCTATATAAAAGATGACATGATTGGCTTAACTGGATATAAGAATAAAAGTCGGATAAATAAAAATATTCAACTGAGTTCCTATGTCTCGATTGGAAAAGTAAAACCGTTTCCAATCAAATCAAGAATATAAAAAAGAGAAATCTAATAATGATAGTTCCCTCTATGGATTAGCTACCCATCGAGAGAATAGAACAGCTATCATTATCAATGGTTCATTTATTTATATATTGATACAAATTATACGACTGTAAGTGTATAATAGAAATAGTGCATGAATAAAGGGATGCCTACTTTCTGCAACCAAACATACAAATATCGATAAGATGTTCTATATTTGGGGATCATATCTTATTCATTCACAGATGGGAAAAGAACCTGTAGAATCAACAAGAGATCAAACATTACAAATATGTTCTGCCGAAGCCAATTAAACAATGAATCATGTATGTCACTTTTTGACAGCTACCGTTACACATTATCTTACTGGTCCTTTCGGCACAATAAGATGTGTTCCCGATTGCTCTGAATTGGGACGACGCTAATTGAAGTCAATTCTAACGAGTAGAATTCATTTAGCAAAAGGCGGGAAACTGAGTATAGATCTATTCCAAAACCAGAAAGGTTGACTCGATAACTTCCAGGGGCAGTTGTTCAATATAAAAAGGATTGATTATTTTATAGCAGCAGAGTTCTTTAGTTTATTTTTTACCTACAATAAAAAATACACATTTATCTCATTATTTTTACCTGGTGCTATTTTATCAAATACCACAATTTTTTTAATGAAGAACCAAGAAACTGCTGCTACCCCCGTAAACAACGGTGCTCCCTTCGACCAAGTATCAGATCACTCTGATATGGAACTTGACCTGGATCTCGGCCCCCTCTCGGATGAAGAAGCTCAAGACTCTCCTCTGGCTCCTGGTTCTGACGCTGATATCTCTGTCAATAAGGATGATATTGGTCCCTATGGCTTTAATAGTAAATATGATGTTGGCAATGAATACAATTCGCATCAGTTAATCAGAAAGATTAACAATATTTCTATTTTAGATCAATCACCCTCTGACGAATTGGATGAGGACAAAGAGTTGATTAAACTCTATCACCAAAAAATCAAGTTGTTGCACAAAGCTCAACTAACAACCAACAACATTGAGGAAATCATCAACAATAACAAATTGATTGCTCAACTCAAAATCTCAATCAATGAATTAACGAACGAGAACAAAAAAGAAAAGGAAGTCAAACCCAACAATAAATCAAAATTCAATAACAAAAAAATTGACATTCCCCATTTCCAATTAATTGACGATCCAGCCTCCACAAAATCGGAGAACCGACCATCTTACGAAAACGCCGAAATTTTTGTCAGCACTTTCGAGATGATATTGGAAACAAACGATGTGGATGTTAACGCATCATGGAAAAAATATCTCCCCAACGCTTTTTTATTCAGTAGAAATGAGAAGCACCACCGCTGGTTTACAAACTTCATCAGTCCGATCAGTGAAACAGCACCATGGGCAGAAATCAAAGAAAAGTTGATCGACCGATTTGGCAACTCAGCCAACAGTGCCAATAATATCGAAAAATATTTGGATCTTCGACAACTCAAAAACGAAAATATCAGGGATTATATAGACAGATACCTCGAAACCTATCGCCGTCTTCCTAGCAACAAAAATCCCAGCGACTCAATCGAAGCAATGAAATTCATCAAATCTTTATTGCCTAGAGGACGTGAAGAAGTCACCAACTCGCTGAAGAAAAACAAGAAAGCAGATGCCGAATCTTATTTGCCAGCATCATTGGAACAGCTCTTCAAATATTTAGAAAAGAATATTGGAGATATCCAAGAAGCTTTATATATCTCGGTCATTGTGCCTCACAACAACAACAACAAAACCCCTTCTGTCACCAATACGACAATAACAAAAAATAGCAATGTTGAAGGTTTCGACAACAAAAGAAATTTCCAAAATTTCAGCAACAACAGCAACGCATATGATCGCAACAAAAAGTTTAAAGACAACAAGAATATGTGTAACTATTGCAACAAAGCCAGCTTCAGTTACGAACATTTGAAAACTTGCGTCTCTTACTTGACAAGCGACAAATACAAACAGTATTTGATGAAATCTGCCGATGCAAAAGAACAATCAAGAAATAAGGTACCAATTTATTATATTAACTCTATTTCTGAAAATAAAACTGACAATAAACTCAATTATAGTAATATATACAAGCTTTTAGAAGAAGATATTGAAGGAATATTCAAGTCCCTAATTGACGAGTTTAAAAATAGAATAGAAAATAGAAATTTAAAAAAATTTAACTTCAATAAAAATAAAATCAGTACATCCAATAATAATAATGTCTCTTGTTATCTAATTGAAGGATATAATGAAAAGGAAAAGGAAGATCTTTCTCCCTATTCTCCCTTTATTACAATAAATAATGAAAAATTGGTAAGCATGCTTGATACAGGTGCTACGATATCATTAATCAATAAAACTTATGACTTTGAAGATAAAAGCATATTTGAAAAGATAATCCCTGCCAATGGTAAATTATCATTCGTAAACAAAGATGCTTTTGCCTTGCGCATTGGTAAAACCGAACCTTTAGAAGTCAGTTATAAAGGAAAAGCAGTTTTCAGACACAGCTTTGAAATTGTTGAAATGCCGAATGCCAAAATCCCTATTCTTATCGGTAGAGATTTAATACCTAAACTTGGTATCTACATTGAGAACATCGCATATAACTTTGACGAACAAGAAGAGATTATATACAATGACACCGTAGATGATACTATGTATAAACCAAATGTAACAAAAGCATGCTCTGAAAATGAATATGAAATCTTTATGGAAAGGATGAAACCATATTTAGAAGCAAACAAAAATATAAATATTCACGAACTATGCCCACGTGAAGATGCGGTTGTTTATTTAAAAACACCACCTAATCAAACAGCCTTCACTAGACCATACCCTATTGCATATGCTTTATTGCCAGTAGTAAGGGAACAAATTCAAAAATGGCTAGATGACAAAACAATTGAAGCAGCAAAACCTAGCAGCTTCAACAGTCCATTGACATTAGTACCTAAGCCAAATGGCCCAGACGGAACTAAAAAATGGAGGGTTTGTTTAGATACCCGTAAAATAAATACACTTCTTGAAGATGTTTCCAACGTTAACACACCATTAATTGAAGATATCTTTTATTCTTTAAGAGAAGCAAAATTTATGTCTGTCTTTGACGTTAGTGGAGCATTCCATAGATTAAAAATTAATAAGGATGATCGTCATAAATTATCATTCACCTTTGAAAACAAAACTTATTGTTACAGAGGAGCACCTTTTGGTCTCAAAAGTTTATCTGGCATTTTCCAAAATTTAATGGAAATGATCTTTGCAGAGATGAAAGAATTCGTTTGTATTTACATCGATGATCTCGTTTGCTACTCCAATAATTTAGAATCCCATGAAAGACATTGTAAGCTTGTCATGGAAGCATTAACTAAAAACAAATTACCCATTAATCAAGAGAAAACTTATTTTGCACGAAATGCAGTATATTTACTTGGTTTCTGTATTTCCCCACAAGGAAAATCAATTGATGCTAGACGTTTAGTAAACATCGATTCATGGGAAAAACCTAAGACTGCAAAAGCAATGATGAAATTTTGCGGTTGGGTATCTTATATGCGATCCCACCTACCAAACGCAAGTGAATTGACCGCACCTTTGGACCATTTAAGGTATAGTACACAAAAAGTACTAGAATGGACACCCCAAATGCATGTACATTATCAAAGCATTATTGATATCATAAAACAAAACATTGTCTTAAGCCATCCTGATTTAAATCATGAATTTAGTTTAGCCGTAGATGCTAGTAACTATTCAGTAGGCGCTTGTCTGTTTCAAGAATATGTTGATAAAACAGGAAAAAAGACTATCAAATATATTGGTTTTGCATCTAAAGCATTAAGTCCAAGCCAACGTAGTTATAGCGTAACCAAAAAGGAATTATATGCTCTCACTACTGGATTAACCAAATTTTATAAATTCTTATATGGTTCTAAAAAATTCAAGTGTTACACTGACCATAGAAGTCTTCAATATTTATTTACGACTAAACACATGTCGATGATGATGTTAAGATATATGGAAGTTATTTTATCTTTTCCTAACATGAAGGTAATTTGGATCCCTGGTGTAGAAAACATCATGAGTGATAAACTCTCTAGATTATTCCCCACTCATGCAGATAAAATTCCATTTGAAAAAGACGAAAAACAATTATTTCCTCAAATTTTTAAAACAAACCAAAAGAATTTAAAATCGAAGTTACAACATAAAAGGAAAACTTTAACAAACAAAAAGAACAATGAATTGCATAAAGCAAATGAAAAAGAATTTATGGAAGCCAACGATATAAATGCCGAGCGCTTACCAAACTTTTCACAATATTATTGTTCCACAGATATGACCAATGATGTAAACAATCATGTGAGAATACACACTTGGTCTATAAAAACAATTCATAATGAACTTGATGACAACATGGTTGAAAACGATACCAATGATGATTTTCAAATCAACTACATCCAAAACATGGATGAATCCTTTATCATTCCTTTAGAAAAAGATAGAAAAGACATTCTCGAACGTGCCCATAGTTTTGGTCATGGCGGTGGTGAAAGTTTAGTACATCGTATTCGTAAGGATGAAGGTATGAATTGGCCTAAAATTATGCAAGATGCTCTGGAAATTGTAAAGCAATGTTCCATGTGTCAAAAATTCGCAATTGCAAAAAAGGGATATAATCCTTTAAAACCATTATATTGTTACACACCGGGATGGCACTATCAAATGTGTGGTATTTGATAAAATAGCACCAGGTAAAAATAATGAGATAAATGTGTATTTTTTATTGTAGGTAAAAAATAAACTAAAGAACTCTGCTGCTATAAAATAATCAATCCTTTTTATATTGAACAACTGCCCCTGGAAGTTATCGAGTCAACCTTTCTGGTTTTGGAATAGATCTATACTCAGTTTCCCGCCTTTTGCTAAATGAATTCTACTCGTTAGAATTGACTTCAATTAGCGTCGTCCCAATTCAGAGCAATCGGGAACACATCTTATTGTGCCGAAAGGACCAGTAAGATAATGTGTAACGGTAGCTGTCAAAAGTGACATACATGATTCATTGTTTAATTGGCTTCGGCAGAACATATTTGTAATGTTTGATCTCTTGTTGATTCTACAGGTTCTTTTCCCATCTGTGAATGAATAAGATATGATCCCCAAATATAGAACATCTTATCGATATTTGTATGTTTGGTTGCAGAAAGTAGGCATCCCTTTATTCATGCACTATTTCTATTATACACTTACAGTCGTATAATTTGTATCAATATATAAATAAATGAACCATTGATAATGATAGCTGTTCTATTCTCTCGATGGGTAGCTAATCCATAGAGGGAACTATCATTATTAGATTTCTCTTTTTTATATTCTTGATTTGATTGGAAACGGTTTTACTTTTCCAATCGAGACATAGGAACTCAGTTGAATATTTTTATTTATCCGACTTTTATTCTTATATCCAGTTAAGCCAATCATGTCATCTTTTATATAGAAGTATGTACTCGTGGTAGAGGTAGTTGTGTAGTAGTATACGAATGTATGCTATTACTCAACATTAAAAGATATTTTATTTTATAATTTATAATTTATACGATTTATTTATTTATTCTTAAATGAATCGTACTCAAATACGACATAGCCCCCCCCTAGCCTCCTTGTAAAATTTAACATTCGGTAATTTTCAAGTGGCGAGAATAAGGTAGATGTATTTGAGAGAAATTTGGTTGTTTATAATGTATATGTGTGGTGTATATTTTATCAGAACAGCTGTTGTGACGTATTTTTTATAGTGACGTACAACTTTTTCTGTTTACCAAAAAGAAAAAAAAAAAAAAAAATTTTGTGTGGGATAATTTTCACCCTTTATTTATTTTTTAAAACGAACAGGATCTGTAGCAGGACTAAAAGTATTCTGGTTTAGACGATTGCTTCGACGAAATGAGCCATGTGCAGGATTATTAGCTGTAGGTTTTGTTCTTACGCTAGTTTTGTGATATACACGGTTGACATCATTTGTTCGAATATTTGTAGTTTTATTTTCCGCAGAGGAAATTTGTTGCAAGCGTGTGCCCGTTTTATTTTGATCAAAGGTAGGAAGATCTGATTCCTTAGATTTGAACATTGTTTGGAGTATTGATTCCTCATCTTTAGGTACAGAACCTTTAACACGTTTCCAGTATGTTACAACAGCTTGTGGATCAGTAAAGTTAGTTAACGGAATCCAACTGTCATGTTCAGGGGAGTAATTCTTCCATCGAATCTTATAGAGACGATTACCAGCATCACCTTTATGATCCACAATAGCCTCGAATTCGTAGATTTCTTCTTTGGAGACGATTGAATCTTGTGACACTAGTTTTAATTCAGAAGGTGTAAAATCTCGAGGCATAACCAAACCCATTTCATCACGAAGAGTATAGTTGCCATGTTGAGTTTTACGAATTACTTCATAGGGTCCTTCGTACACTGCAGAGAGTGATTTTTGGATTCCCTTTTTCTTTACAACAACGAAGCTTCCGATAGGGAAGTCAATCAACTTGTGTTTCTTATCAAATTGATTCTTCATCATCTTGTTATATATTTCAGTGCGATCCTTTATAGCGGGAAAGACAATGTCGGACATATATTCAATCCGTTTGATCAATTCATCATTACTCATGGGTTCGATACCATCTTCTGGATCGTTGAATAATGGATATTCGTTCGACATTTTTCTTGCAAACATTAGGTTGAAGGGACTAGTATTTAAGCGTTTAGACACCTTACAGTTGATCATAAGTTGTACCGAGTTGACTTCAATATCCCAATCATCCTCTGATACACCCTGAATTAATTTCGAGAGTAATTTTTTACAACTTTGAACCATTCGTTCAGCTCCACCATTACTGGAAGCAAAATAAGCTGTGGATAGACGTTTATCTATTTTCATTGCTTCACACAAAGTGTCAAGTATTTGATTTTTCCATTCAGTGCCACGATCACTATTGATAATGCGAGGGTAACCGATTAATGAAAAGATTGAAATTAATTCTTTTGCAACCGTTTTGGCTGATTTGTCTGGGATAGGACGTAAGATTACAAATCTAGTAGCGATATCAAGCATAACTAAGATATATGTATTATTGGATGTAGTTACGGGAAATGGTCCACACAAATCCATTTGATAGTGCCATCCCGGTGTGTAACAATATAATGGTTTTAAAGGATTATATCCCTTTTTTGCAATTGCGAATTTTTGACACATGGAACATTGCTTTACAATTTCCAGAGCATCTTGCATAATTTTAGGCCAATTCATACCTTCATCCTTACGAATACGATGTACTAAACTTTCACCACCGCCATGACCAAAACTATGGGCACGTTCGAGAATGTCTTTTCTATCTTTTTCTAAAGGAATGATAAAGGATTCATCCATGTTTTGGATGTAGTTGATTTGAAAATCATCATTGGTATCGTTTTCAACCATGTTGTCATCAAGTTCATTATGAATTGTTTTTATAGACCAAGTGTGTATTCTCACATGATTGTTTACATCATTGGTCATATCTGTGGAACAATAATATTGTGAAAAGTTTGGTAAGCGCTCGGCATTTATATCGTTGGCTTCCATAAATTCTTTTTCATTTGCTTTATGCAATTCATTGTTCTTTTTGTTTGTTAAAGTTTTCCTTTTATGTTGTAACTTCGATTTTAAATTCTTTTGGTTTGTTTTAAAAATTTGAGGAAATAATTGTTTTTCGTCTTTTTCAAATGGAATTTTATCTGCATGAGTGGGGAATAATCTAGAGAGTTTATCACTCATGATGTTTTCTACACCAGGGATCCAAATTACCTTCATGTTAGGAAAAGATAAAATAACTTCCATATATCTTAACATCATCATCGACATGTGTTTAGTCGTAAATAAATATTGAAGACTTCTATGGTCAGTGTAACACTTGAATTTTTTAGAACCATATAAGAATTTATAAAATTTGGTTAATCCAGTAGTGAGAGCATATAATTCCTTTTTGGTTACGCTATAACTACGTTGGCTTGGACTTAATGCTTTAGATGCAAAACCAATATATTTGATAGTCTTTTTTCCTGTTTTATCAACATATTCTTGAAACAGACAAGCGCCTACTGAATAGTTACTAGCATCTACGGCTAAACTAAATTCATGATTTAAATCAGGATGGCTTAAGACAATGTTTTGTTTTATGATATCAATAATGCTTTGATAATGTACATGCATTTGGGGTGTCCATTCTAGTACTTTTTGTGTACTATACCTTAAATGGTCCAAAGGTGCGGTCAATTCACTTGCGTTTGGTAGGTGGGATCGCATATAAGATACCCAACCGCAAAATTTCATCATTGCTTTTGCAGTCTTAGGTTTTTCCCATGAATCGATGTTTACTAAACGTCTAGCATCAATTGATTTTCCTTGTGGGGAAATACAGAAACCAAGTAAATATACTGCATTTCGTGCAAAATAAGTTTTCTCTTGATTAATGGGTAATTTGTTTTTAGTTAATGCTTCCATGACAAGCTTACAATGTCTTTCATGGGATTCTAAATTATTGGAGTAGCAAACGAGATCATCGATGTAAATACAAACGAATTCTTTCATCTCTGCAAAGATCATTTCCATTAAATTTTGGAAAATGCCAGATAAACTTTTGAGACCAAAAGGTGCTCCTCTGTAACAATAAGTTTTGTTTTCAAAGGTGAATGATAATTTATGACGATCATCCTTATTAATTTTTAATCTATGGAATGCTCCACTAACGTCAAAGACAGACATAAATTTTGCTTCTCTTAAAGAATAAAAGATATCTTCAATTAATGGTGTGTTAACGTTGGAAACATCTTCAAGAAGTGTATTTATTTTACGGGTATCTAAACAAACCCTCCATTTTTTAGTTCCGTCTGGGCCATTTGGCTTAGGTACTAATGTCAATGGACTGTTGAAGCTGCTAGGTTTTGCTGCTTCAATTGTTTTGTCATCTAGCCATTTTTGAATTTGTTCCCTTACTACTGGCAATAAAGCATATGCAATAGGGTATGGTCTAGTGAAGGCTGTTTGATTAGGTGGTGTTTTTAAATAAACAACCGCATCTTCACGTGGGCATAGTTCGTGAATATTTATATTTTTGTTTGCTTCTAAATATGGTTTCATCCTTTCCATAAAGATTTCATATTCATTTTCAGAGCATGCTTTTGTTACATTTGGTTTATACATAGTATCATCTACGGTGTCATTGTATATAATCTCTTCTTGTTCGTCAAAGTTATATGCGATGTTCTCAATGTAGATACCAAGTTTAGGTATTAAATCTCTACCGATAAGAATAGGGATTTTGGCATTCGGCATTTCAACAATTTCAAAGCTGTGTCTGAAAACTGCTTTTCCTTTATAACTGACTTCTAAAGGTTCGGTTTTACCAATGCGCAAGGCAAAAGCATCTTTGTTTACGAATGATAATTTACCATTGGCAGGGATTATCTTTTCAAATATGCTTTTATCTTCAAAGTCATAAGTTTTATTGATTAATGATATCGTAGCACCTGTATCAAGCATGCTTACCAATTTTTCATTATTTATTGTAATAAAGGGAGAATAGGGAGAAAGATCTTCCTTTTCCTTTTCATTATATCCTTCAATTAGATAACAAGAGACATTATTATTATTGGATGTACTGATTTTATTTTTATTGAAGTTAAATTTTTTTAAATTTCTATTTTCTATTCTATTTTTAAACTCGTCAATTAGGGACTTGAATATTCCTTCAATATCTTCTTCTAAAAGCTTGTATATATTACTATAATTGAGTTTATTGTCAGTTTTATTTTCAGAAATAGAGTTAATATAATAAATTGGTACCTTATTTCTTGATTGTTCTTTTGCATCGGCAGATTTCATCAAATACTGTTTGTATTTGTCGCTTGTCAAGTAAGAGACGCAAGTTTTCAAATGTTCGTAACTGAAGCTGGCTTTGTTGCAATAGTTACACATATTCTTGTTGTCTTTAAACTTTTTGTTGCGATCATATGCGTTGCTGTTGTTGCTGAAATTTTGGAAATTTCTTTTGTTGTCGAAACCTTCAACATTGCTATTTTTTGTTATTGTCGTATTGGTGACAGAAGGGGTTTTGTTGTTGTTGTTGTGAGGCACAATGACCGAGATATATAAAGCTTCTTGGATATCTCCAATATTCTTTTCTAAATATTTGAAGAGCTGTTCCAATGATGCTGGCAAATAAGATTCGGCATCTGCTTTCTTGTTTTTCTTCAGCGAGTTGGTGACTTCTTCACGTCCTCTAGGCAATAAAGATTTGATGAATTTCATTGCTTCGATTGAGTCGCTGGGATTTTTGTTGCTAGGAAGACGGCGATAGGTTTCGAGGTATCTGTCTATATAATCCCTGATATTTTCGTTTTTGAGTTGTCGAAGATCCAAATATTTTTCGATATTATTGGCACTGTTGGCTGAGTTGCCAAATCGGTCGATCAACTTTTCTTTGATTTCTGCCCATGGTGCTGTTTCACTGATCGGACTGATGAAGTTTGTAAACCAGCGGTGGTGCTTCTCATTTCTACTGAATAAAAAAGCGTTGGGGAGATATTTTTTCCATGATGCGTTAACATCCACATCGTTTGTTTCCAATATCATCTCGAAAGTGCTGACAAAAATTTCGGCGTTTTCGTAAGATGGTCGGTTCTCCGATTTTGTGGAGGCTGGATCGTCAATTAATTGGAAATGGGGAATGTCAATTTTTTTGTTATTGAATTTTGATTTATTGTTGGGTTTGACTTCCTTTTCTTTTTTGTTCTCGTTCGTTAATTCATTGATTGAGATTTTGAGTTGAGCAATCAATTTGTTATTGTTGATGATTTCCTCAATGTTGTTGGTTGTTAGTTGAGCTTTGTGCAACAACTTGATTTTTTGGTGATAGAGTTTAATCAACTCTTTGTCCTCATCCAATTCGTCAGAGGGTGATTGATCTAAAATAGAAATATTGTTAATCTTTCTGATTAACTGATGCGAATTGTATTCATTGCCAACATCATATTTACTATTAAAGCCATAGGGACCAATATCATCCTTATTGACAGAGATATCAGCGTCAGAACCAGGAGCCAGAGGAGAGTCTTGAGCTTCTTCATCCGAGAGGGGGCCGAGATCCAGGTCAAGTTCCATATCAGAGTGATCTGATACTTGGTCGAAGGGAGCACCGTTGTTTACGGGGGTAGCAGCAGTTTCTTGGTTCTTCATTAAAAAAATTGTGGTATTTGATAAAATAGCACCAGGTAAAAATAATGAGATAAATGTGTATTTTTTATTGTAGGTAAAAAATAAACTAAAGAACTCTGCTGCTATAAAATAATCAATCCTTTTTATATTGAACAACTGCCCCTGGAAGTTATCGAGTCAACCTTTCTGGTTTTGGAATAGATCTATACTCAGTTTCCCGCCTTTTGCTAAATGAATTCTACTCGTTAGAATTGACTTCAATTAGCGTCGTCCCAATTCAGAGCAATCGGGAACACATCTTATTGTGCCGAAAGGACCAGTAAGATAATGTGTAACGGTAGCTGTCAAAAGTGACATACATGATTCATTGTTTAATTGGCTTCGGCAGAACATATTTGTAATGTTTGATCTCTTGTTGATTCTACAGGTTCTTTTCCCATCTGTGAATGAATAAGATATGATCCCCAAATATAGAACATCTTATCGATATTTGTATGTTTGGTTGCAGAAAGTAGGCATCCCTTTATTCATGCACTATTTCTATTATACACTTACAGTCGTATAATTTGTATCAATATATAAATAAATGAACCATTGATAATGATAGCTGTTCTATTCTCTCGATGGGTAGCTAATCCATAGAGGGAACTATCATTATTAGATTTCTCTTTTTTATATTCTTGATTTGATTGGAAACGGTTTTACTTTTCCAATCGAGACATAGGAACTCAGTTGAATATTTTTATTTATCCGACTTTTATTCTTATATCCAGTTAAGCCAATCATGTCATCTTTTATATAGAAGTATGTACTCGTGGTAGAGGTAGTTGTGTAGTAGTATACGAATGTATGCTATTACTCAACATTAAAAGATATTTTATTTTATAATTTATAATTTATACGATTTATTTATTTATTCTTAAATGAATCGTACTCAAATACGACAAAATGGATTTGTGTGGACCATTTCCCGTAACTACATCCAATAATACATATATCTTAGTTATGCTTGATATCGCTACTAGATTTGTAATCTTACGTCCTATCCCAGACAAATCAGCCAAAACGGTTGCAAAAGAATTAATTTCAATCTTTTCATTAATCGGTTACCCTCGCATTATCAATAGTGATCGTGGCACTGAATGGAAAAATCAAATACTTGACACTTTGTGTGAAGCAATGAAAATAGATAAACGTCTATCCACAGCTTATTTTGCTTCCAGTAATGGTGGAGCTGAACGAATGGTTCAAAGTTGTAAAAAATTACTCTCGAAATTAATTCAGGGTGTATCAGAGGATGATTGGGATATTGAAGTCAACTCGGTACAACTTATGATCAACTGTAAGGTGTCTAAACGCTTAAATACTAGTCCCTTCAACCTAATGTTTGCAAGAAAAATGTCGAACGAATATCCATTATTCAACGATCCAGAAGATGGTATCGAACCCATGAGTAATGATGAATTGATCAAACGGATTGAATATATGTCCGACATTGTCTTTCCCGCTATAAAGGATCGCACTGAAATATATAACAAGATGATGAAGAATCAATTTGATAAGAAACACAAGTTGATTGACTTCCCTATCGGAAGCTTCGTTGTTGTAAAGAAAAAGGGAATCCAAAAATCACTCTCTGCAGTGTACGAAGGACCCTATGAAGTAATTCGTAAAACTCAACATGGCAACTATACTCTTCGTGATGAAATGGGTTTGGTTATGCCTCGAGATTTTACACCTTCTGAATTAAAACTAGTGTCACAAGATTCAATCGTCTCCAAAGAAGAAATCTACGAATTCGAGGCTATTGTGGATCATAAAGGTGATGCTGGTAATCGTCTCTATAAGATTCGATGGAAGAATTACTCCCCTGAACATGACAGTTGGATTCCGTTAACTAACTTTACTGATCCACAAGCTGTTGTAACATACTGGAAACGTGTTAAAGGTTCTGTACCTAAAGATGAGGAATCAATACTCCAAACAATGTTCAAATCTAAGGAATCAGATCTTCCTACCTTTGATCAAAATAAAACGGGCACACGCTTGCAACAAATTTCCTCTGCGGAAAATAAAACTACAAATATTCGAACAAATGATGTCAACCGTGTATATCACAAAACTAGCGTAAGAACAAAACCTACAGCTAATAATCCTGCACATGGCTCATTTCGTCGAAGCAATCGTCTAAACCAGAATACTTTTAGTCCTGCTACAGATCCTGTTCGTTTTAAAAAATAAATAAAGGGTGAAAATTATCCCACACAAAATTTTTTTTTTTTTTTTTTTCTTTTTGGTAAACAGAAAAAGTTGTACGTCACTATAAAAAATACGTCACAACAGCTGTTCTGATAAAATATACACCACACATATACATTATAAACAACCAAATTTCTCTCAAATACATCTACCTTATTCTCGCCACTTGAAAATTACCGAATGTTAAATTTTACAAGGAGGCTAGGGGGGGGCTATGTCGTATTTGAGTACGATTCATTTAAGAATAAATAAATAAATCGTATAAATTATAAATTATAAAATAAAATATCTTTTAATGTTGAGTAATAGCATACATTCGTATACTACTACACAACTACCTCTACCACGAGTACATACTTCTATATAAAAGATGACATGATTGGCTTAACTGGATATAAGAATAAAAGTCGGATAAATAAAAATATTCAACTGAGTTCCTATGTCTCGATTGGAAAAGTAAAACCGTTTCCAATCAAATCAAGAATATAAAAAAGAGAAATCTAATAATGATAGTTCCCTCTATGGATTAGCTACCCATCGAGAGAATAGAACAGCTATCATTATCAATGGTTCATTTATTTATATATTGATACAAATTATACGACTGTAAGTGTATAATAGAAATAGTGCATGAATAAAGGGATGCCTACTTTCTGCAACCAAACATACAAATATCGATAAGATGTTCTATATTTGGGGATCATATCTTATTCATTCACAGATGGGAAAAGAACCTGTAGAATCAACAAGAGATCAAACATTACAAATATGTTCTGCCGAAGCCAATTAAACAATGAATCATGTATGTCACTTTTTGACAGCTACCGTTACACATTATCTTACTGGTCCTTTCGGCACAATAAGATGTGTTCCCGATTGCTCTGAATTGGGACGACGCTAATTGAAGTCAATTCTAACGAGTAGAATTCATTTAGCAAAAGGCGGGAAACTGAGTATAGATCTATTCCAAAACCAGAAAGGTTGACTCGATAACTTCCAGGGGCAGTTGTTCAATATAAAAAGGATTGATTATTTTATAGCAGCAGAGTTCTTTAGTTTATTTTTTACCTACAATAAAAAATACACATTTATCTCATTATTTTTACCTGGTGCTATTTTATCAAATACCACAAACTTGCAAATTGCTGCTAGTTGTTGTGATCGAGCTTATATCCTCATATAACTCTTTAATCTCAATCCATTCAATCCTTTAATAACTTTTATAAATATTGATTTATTATCTGTTGGTTTTATTTTCATACTATCGGATGCTCGCTAGATTCGATCCTCATCATTTACGACATCGATAACCAATGGCAAATATCCCGGATAATACAATCCAATAATAATTAGTTTTGCTAGAACGTATCTTTGATGTATCCGTAAGACAAATACAACTAAAATAATAATAATAAAGAGAGACTAGAAAGTACCAGACACTTATATGATTGTTTTTTATTTAAGATTAAAATTGGGGCCTTTATATAAGAGACATCGGTTCATGAATTCTACCGAGTATCTACTGAGTCATATACTTGATAAGATCGATGTCCAATTGGGAAGCATGTACTGCGGGAAAGATATAAGAATATATAATTCAGTAACAGTGCTTTGAGACAGATCAAATCAGGTTCTGTAGAGTTTACAATTTAAACAGAGAGTAGTGACAAATCGGCTAAACAGATAATTAAAGAACAGATATTAATTTTATGTCACGAAATGAGAAACATGTCAAATTGATAATGTTCGATAAGCAAACCAATGTATGATGTATGTTAGTATTGATCACAATAGCTGGTGTGGTATTTGATAAAATAGCACCAGGTAAAAATAATGAGATAAATGTGTATTTTTTATTGTAGGTAAAAAAATAAACTAAAGAACTCTGCTGCTATAAAATAATCAATCCTTTTTATATTGAACAACTGCCCCTGGAAGTTATCGAGTCAACCTTTCTGGTTTTGGAATAGATCTATACTCAGTTTCCCGCCTTTTGCTAAATGAATTCTACTCGTTAGAATTGACTTCAATTAGCGTCGTCCCAATTCAGAGCAATCGGGAACACATCTTATTGTGCCGAAAGGACCAGTAAGATAATGTGTAACGGTAGCTGTCAAAAGTGACATACATGATTCATTGTTTAATTGGCTTCGGCAGAACATATTTGTAATGTTTGATCTCTTGTTGATTCTACAGGTTCTTTTCCCATCTGTGAATGAATAAGATATGATCCCCAAATATAGAACATCTTATCAATATTTGTATGTTTGGTTGCAGAAAGTAGGCATCCCTTTATTCATGCACTATTTCTATTATACACTTACAGTCGTATAATTTGTATCAATATATAAATAAATGAACCATTGATAATGATAGCTGTTCTATTCTCTCGATGGGTAGCTAATCCATAGAGGGAACTATCATTATTAGATTTCTCTTTTTTATATTCTTGATTTGATTGGAAACGGTTTTACTTTTCCAATCGAGACATAGGAACTCAGTTGAATATTTTTATTTATCCGACTTTTATTCTTATATCCAGTTAAGCCAATCATGTCATCTTTTATATAGAAGTATGTACTCGTGGTAGAGGTAGTTGTGTAGTAGTATACGAATGTATGCTATTACTCAACATTAAAAGATATTTTATTTTATAATTTATAATTTATACGATTTATTTATTTATTCTTAAATGAATCGTACTCAAATACGACAGCTGGTATACATCATTGCCCTCCTCCAGATGAGGAACTACTTTCTTGAATGCCGTGATGACAAACGAATTAGAACGTGTATATCTTTTCAGTGTTATAATGGAAGATCGTAGTAATTGAAGTATGTCGATAAAAACCTTTAAAAACCTTTTAGGAAAAACAAATAAGGAAAAGACCTTTTTAATTACTGATGTAAAGCTAAGAGTGTTTAACTTTGGATCTTGTGGATGGAACAGAACGTTGAGCCTTTGATCTGCTGTAGTATTTAGCAGTCGGTATTTTACGTGGCCTTTTAAACTGTGATGACAGATTGTGTTCCGAAGTTCCTGAGGTGGCTTTATTATAACGTGACCAATACTCTTAAATAGGTTTCATGGAATCAAACGTATTTGTAGATTGCCAAGTGTTGTCCTTTTCTTGATCGTCATAACCGACCCAATGAACATAGTATTCATAGTTACCGGGTGTACCTCGATGATTAACAATAGCTTGAACTTCATAATGTTCATTTTTAAAGTCACCAGGATTGCGCTTATTTCCGGATTGTATTAATCGGATCTGTTGAGTAGGCAAGTGACGTGGTAATGGAGTTCCTGTTAAGTCGTTTAAAATGTAGCTACCGTGTGCTGTGTACCCTGTAATAATATAAGGACCGAGCCAACGTTCTGTCATTTTAGAAGTGCGGTTTACATTTGTGATCATGACTCTAGAATTGATAGGATACTTCTCATTTACAATTTTATGCGTATTGATAAATCTTTCATGGTCATTGGATTGCGTTTCATTAATCCGTTTAGCGAGAGCCGGAATAACCGTTTCTTTGACAAACTTTAATTTATCATCGATTGCTCTGGAATCCGAATGTTCTAAACTTAGTGATGGTCTTAAGTTTGTATAATCTTGGAATCCGTTAGGCTGTCTATTGTACATAACTGAAAAAGGACGTGACTTATGCAAACGTGCGTACTGTGCATTGATTGCGTATTGGCATGGATCTAAATATAAATCCCAATCAGTAGGCGCAGCACCATTAGCAGTTAAAGTCTTGATAATAGTACGTTTCGTTGTACCAACAAACTTCTCAGCAACAGGGTTGGAAGTAGGGGTGTAAGGAAGCGAAAGACGTCTATCAATGCCACTCATTTCAATTAAGTTGGTTACTATCTCGTTTACAAATTCGCTGCCTTGATCGCTGTTAATGATTTTTGGGAATCCAAAAAGACAAAAGATGCTTAATAGCTCTTTAGCAATAGTATGGCTGTGTTTGTCAGGTAATGCACGTAAGATTGTAAATCGAGAGAAGTAGTCTACGACGACAAGGATAAAGTTGTTTCCGGAAGATGAGGTTGTGTTAAAATCCCCAAGATCCATACAGATGTGGTCAAACACGCCATCAGGAAGTACACTACGAGGAGGGTGGTAACCGACCTTATAAATTCCATGAGCTTGACATGCAACACAATCGTTTATAACTTTTTGGATATCTTGTCTCATATTTGTCCAATGAAAATTGTAATCATTATGAATAGTCTTTTCTATAGCGTTGATACCAAAATGACCTAAAAGATGTGCTTTCATGATAATGGGAACACGTTCTTTATTGGGAGGTGTCATGTACTCAGCTAATTGTAATGCACGATTAACAAGTGGAGCGTTTGGTGTACTATGTGGTGGACGTACGTAAGCATTGTTATTATAATACTCGTTGGTAGTGACAGATTGCTTTTTAAGAGCAACAGGAAAAGAAGAGAAAGATAAATGATTAAAAGAGTCAACAGTGTGAATGTTTTTCTTTTGAAATCTATTGGGCGTAACGCGAGGTGTGACCGCTTTAGAGACATTATCAACTTTCTTTTGTTTACAATATTTTTTCGTTTTGTATTTATTCGCGATGTTATTACATTTATCCCCCTCCAGACTGGACTCATCATCATCAGAGAACAGTCGGCTTAGAGCATCAGGAATAACATTGAGACATCCAGGAATATGAACGACGTCAAAGGAATAAGAGAAGATAACTTCATACCAGTTCAGCATTAGCATATTTGGAATAGACTGATGATTCAAAAAAATAAGACTTTTATGATCAGTGTGCAGAGTAAACTGAATCACAAACAACCATTTGTGAAACTTGTTAAAGATGAACACCACTGCAAGTAGTTCGCGTTTAGTAGTACTATAATTCTGTTCAGAAGAAGACAACTTGCGACTAGCCATAGCAACATAATGTACGGTATCATTCTTTATGTAATAAATGATTCCACCGATTCCAGTAAGACTTGCATCAGTAGCGACGTGAAGACGACAACTAAAGTCTGGAGGCGAAATGACAGGAGCAGACGCAAGAGCAAGTTTTAAATTATTAAATGCCTCAGTGTGCTGTGGAGTCCATACTTTGTCAAGCGACTTGTAATTACGAATACTATCAAGAGGAGCAGAAAGCATGGCGTATAAAGGAATGCTGTTGCGAAAGTAATTCATAAAGCCGAGGTAACTCATTAGCTGTTTACCAGTAGAAGGAACAGGCCAAGTATGTACATTCGACACTTTTGTGGTGATCTAGCTAGGCTACACTCATATTATTGTCAATAGAAACATATCAACATCTATACATCATTCATGATTTAGTAATCATACCAAAAAGAAATAGTTAGTACTATTAGATATTATATCATTAGTATTTCGTTAGCACGAGAATACCGTTGTATAAGGAAACTAAGTCATTGAGTACACGTGCATTAGTGAAGCAACAAGCAATATTGGTATCTATATTTGGTAACGAAGAACAACTGTCAATAATATCAAAGTGATAACTCAGCAGACAAGTCTTTTATATAAATACTAGAGGTTTTTATTTCATAATAAAGGACAATCTTATAAACAGTCTCAAACTACTCTATTACTGTCTTTATAATTTTTACATTACCTTGATACACAACAACTTTACGAGGATCCGGAATTAATTTACCATTAACAATAGACCATCCTAAAATGTGTATGCTATTTTGAGCAAGAACCAATTTTTCAGGTGAAATTTGGAGATTGGCTTTGGTTAGACGTCGAAGGACTTCTGCGACACACTCTGTATGATAAGAAAGAGGTGGACGGGTTGCAATCTGAATATCATCGACGTATACTGAAACATAAGGAAGATCACGAAACAAATTTGAAAGCACACGTTGGGTGAAATTACCCATGAAGGAAATGCCAAAACAAACTTTGCGAAACATCCATTGAGAACCAGTATAGGGACAAGTAAAAGCAAGCTTATGACGATGTTCAGGAAGAACAAGGAAGCTAGTGAAGCACGAATGGATATCAATTGAGGAAATGATGGGAGACGGGCCAATCTTTTGATGAATGTCCGAAATCATTGGAAATTGAAATTTATCAGTACTGAGAAGAATTGAATTAAGGAGTCGGACATCAGCTACAACTCTTGGCTTTTTGAAAGTATAAACACCATGTTCATCTTTCTTACTAACACAGAGGAGAGGAGAATTAAAACCTGTATGACATTCGGCGAGTTCAATGACTCCTTCCTTTTGCCACGTATCAATTTGTGCAAGAACGGCGGTACGATATGCTTCCGGTTGAGGATACTGCTTACGATATGCTTCTTTACCAGGAATAGTGTCTAAACGAACTATTGAATCGGGCAAATTACAGTAAGTGTTTTTCAAGTCAATTTGAGCATTACAGATTAATAATGGCTTTAACTTGGATAGCATCATCTGACGTTCAGAATGGGAACCAAAAGGGCTCTCATTAGGTTTAATTTCTTCAGGATTAATAGGAGAAGGTAAAGCAGGTCCTGTATAATCAAACCAAGAAGAAACTAATCCAGTTATACCAATGTTTAATTTAGGCAAAATATCAAGTCCAAATAAAAGAGGCACGTTTTTAACATCTGAAAAGAAGTCGAAGATTTCAAATTTGAATTTAAATTTGATTTTATTATAAAAAATATCTAAAAAACAGTGACCAGTGCGTTGTTGATGAGATTGTTTATGGCCAAGCTGAATACTTCCAGAAGAAGGAAAGACAACAACAGAAGAACCAAGGGATTTAACAAAATCGGGAGAGACGATCGAGAATGATGCGCCTGTATCGACAACAGCAAATGTTTTAGTGTTTTCTAAAATTACCGGAATAAGAATGGAGTTAGACTTATGAGAAGGCAATTGTGAATATTGATTATACGTACAAAGTTGAGATTGCTGGGCGACCATGGCTTGGACACTCGAATCAACGTCTTCCATTGTGATATCATCGGCTGATGATTGTGTGGAATTGTTAACTTCGTTAGGAAGTGGGGTGGTAGACGAAGAGTCACCGTCATTGAGATGCATAGCACCCAAGTACTGAGAAGCACTGTTGATATCCGAACCAGGTGCATTACGACGTGCAGTATTGCACTGATGTCGAGGAGTCCAAGGTGAAACACCACACTTAAAGCACGACGAGGGCTTGTTGCTGTTAGTGTTCTGAGAAGAACTAGCAGACGAAGCAGACGAAGGACCAGAAGCAGAGTTCAACGCAGCAGTAGCAGAAGAAACAACACGACAGTTCACAGTGTTGTGTGTGTTAACCTTGTGGAAAGAGCACCAAGAACCAGTACCAGATGGCTTCTTGCTTGACCCAGAAGACGAAGACGAGCCAGAACGAGAAGTACTAGTACCAGGGGAACCAGCAGCAGCAGCAGAAGAAGAAGCCCATTTGGAACGTTTAGATCCAACGTTGTCAGACAAATCTTGCTCAGCAAATCCACGCTTGCTCTTGTTCTTGGACAGTTCCTTAGAAAGATCCTTGACCAAGTTGATAATGACTTCAACATTAGTCTTGCGAGATTTTTCCAAAGTAGCCTTGGACACAGTAACCTTGTCATGAAGATTAGCTGGAAGAGCACCCAAAAACTTGTTAATCAGAACAGAGGCAGGAGGACATTGGTCAACCGCACGGCGACGCAAGTTGTTGAAACGATCGATGAAAGAATCAATCAACTCGTTTTTAGCCATCTCAATGTCGATGAGAGCGACAGCAGCAGAGGAACGATCTTCGTCGACAGTTAAACCGTAATGGTCTGTGATTGCCAACTTGAACATAACCCATGTTACCGAAGTCAAACAAGTTTCACCAAGCGAAGCTAAGTATTGTTCATACCAAGTTCGTTGGGAAGTAGAGAGGCAAGCAGGGACCAAACGCTTGAAGTTGGTGTCATAGTCGAGGTTATGTGAAAACATAACGTCCTCGAATTTTTGAAGACAGGCAGTAACATCAACAAAAATGGGAGCCTTGGAGTTAAAGCAGTGACCTTCCAATTGGAACAAGGGTAAGTTGGGAGGGACAACGTTCGACTGTTTGACAGTTCGGGGACCAGAAGAGGAACCGAGAGAAGCAACCTTATCAGCATCCACGATGGTAGCCAAGAGGACACGCAAAAGATCACCTTTCACCTTACAAGCTTCGAGAAGCTTGAGTCTTTCCTCACCTTCAGGAAAGCGAAGAGCAGTAGCAGTCATCGTACCGAGTTCAGCCTTGAGAATGTTGATGCTGTTTTGAGTTGACTCAATGAATGGGTCAACAGGGGTAGCAGCAGGAGTAGAACCAAGGTTGGAAAGAGAGTCACCCATATATTCAGACATGGCAGAAGAAGCAGAGGCAGGCATAGTAACGATGAGGTAAGTTTGAATAAGTTGAATTGGTAAAAAAAAAATTGATGTATCCGTAAGACAAATACAACTAAAATAATAATAATAAAGAGAGACTAGAAAGTACCAGACACTTATATGATTGTTTTTTATTTAAGATTAAAATTGGGGCCTTATATAAGAGACATCGGTTCATGAATTCTACCGAGTATCTACTGAGTCATATACTTGATAAGATCGATGTCCAATTGGGAAGCATGTACTGCGGGAAAGATATAAGAATATATAATTCAGTAACAGTGCTTTGAGACAGATCAAATCAGGTTCTGTAGAGTTTACAATTTAAACAGAGAGTAGTGACAAATCGGCTAAACAGATAATTAAAGAACAGATATTAATTTTATGTCACGAAATGAGAAACATGTCAAATTGATAATGTTCGATAAGCAAACCAATGTATGATGTATATTAGTATTGATCACAATAGCTGGTATACATCAATCACATCACACAGGATGTTTATTATTATTCCTTTTATTTGTTCATCGTCAACTAAACACAGCCTCGCTTGTTTCATGGACAAGCTCCTCTGTTTTATGAATGAATTGCTAAGCCGTCGTCAAATAATAAATTGACGATAGTAAACATTAGATATCAAGTATATAAGAAACCCTCATTTTTATGTTTGAATAAAGTCAGTGTGGTGATCCACATACTATCTTTATAATAACACCTCATAATTAGCATAATTATCACGGTAACACAATAACCCATATTTGATATTTGTTATTGTTATTGTTATCAACTCTCTCCAAAATAATATATCAAAGCAAGCCCCTTAATTTGACATTCGAATATAAATACCCCTCTAAAAACATCTTTTAAAAGGATAACTTTTTAACTCTTAATAAACATTTATAAGCAGTCTCAAAGTACTTATACTTGTTTTTATTTCTATTTTTTATTCAATCCTAAAACACCACAGTCAGTTAGTTTTTGCAGTCTGGTTATTTTTATTTCTTTTTTATAACCTCTGGATTTCTCAGTATAGATTTATTCCAAAACCAGAAAGGTTGACTTACTAACTTCCAGGGGCAGTTGTTCAATATAAAAGGATTGATTATTTTATAGCAGCAGAGTTCTTTAGTTTATTTTTTACCTACAATAAAAAATACACATTTATCTCATTATTTTTACTTGGTGCTATTTTATCAAATACCACACGATTTATAAGCAGTAAATACAATACAGAATGAACAATTCTCTAATATATTCATCAATCACTCCTATTCTGCTGTCAACAAGCAGTTTGTAAACCTTGTCTCGTTATTCCGCCTGCCAGAAGTATATGTTACAATGATTATTTAAAAATTAAACTTAAATACAGTATTTAAAATAAATAAAATGTCGACTGCCGGATCTGAACCCGCGGCCTCTAAAAATAAGCTCAATCCCAACCTAACTCGTTGACCACTAGCCTATCCCACGTTGAAAACCACCAAAAAATATCAATTAACATGATAAACTCGCTGGGGCAAATTTTTGGCACTGCAGATAAAGCTACTTTTAGCCCGTTTACCGATACGGTAAACGAACGGTAAACGACGCGTTTACCGATGTCTTTTTTTAAAATCGTTAAAATTTGTAAAAATTGATTTTTTTTTATTTTTGCTGATAGTGCCAACTTTGTGGAGTATGACATTATTAACAGTGTGTTTATATCTGTAAAACTCATTGAGCTATTTACGTTCAAAGTTTTTTCAAATTTCAGCGTCTGGAAGTATCTAACAAAGCGGTGTTTTATTTACAGCTGAAAATTTTCTTAGTGTGTACAGTTTGTGTACAGTTTGTGTACCGAATACCATTTTTTTTTTACAAAAAATGGTTAAAAAAGTGAAGTACACTATAGTAGCCAATTGTGACAAATAAATTTACTCTATAATACCCCGAAGAGGATGAAGAGTTTTCGACAGTGAATAACTACTTATTATTAGCAGTATTTGAGATCAGGCCCTGAGTTCCAAATAATGCACTTGAGAGATTTTTTATTTTATTTGGTTTCTTTGCCTTTTTCAACCGAGTTATTTTTTACCAATGACGAAAATCACAAAAGTACCTTGCTTTTATAAAAGTTATTGTGCTGGTGGACTTCCTGCTGAATACAGCTTTGTCACCTTGAAGACTCGTAAGAGACATGAAGCAATTGACCCTGAAGCAATTGTCCTCAGAAAAAAGCACACTTTGATTCAAGGTCTGCCATGTCAAGGTATGCTTGAAAAATAGCACAACGTTACTTTATTGTTAAAACTCACTCTACCTTTTTTTTTTTACTTATTTGAATTCAAAAGAAATTCCACTTTACAACAACATTGCGGAATCGACGACATGGACCCAAAGTCTAGTAAATGAACCTGATTTGGAAACTTACGAAGGTAAACAGAACCTCCAAATTATTTTTGTATTTTTGTTTAGTTTTAGCGTTGACTAATTTAAAACCTTTTTTCACGACTAGACGATTTCTACACTGAGTACCAAACTCAAGTAGAGTCTGAATCTTCGAATGTCAATTGTGAGGAAGAGGTCAATGTCGAAGAGGACGAAGAGGAAACCCCTGAGGAGCAAGGTACTACCGTTATTTTTTGTATACAACAGCACCTGTGTGCTAATGATATTTTTTTATAGCTTCCAATGACCCGTCGTTGTTTCCCTCTGAGCCCGTAGCTTATATTTTTGTTTTGTTACTCATGACTTTGTATGGCAAGTATATCACCACGCAAGGTGCCGAGGTAGTCATGTTGTACTTGAACATTGTTTTGGAATTTTTGGACTTGAAGTTTCGTTTTCCTAAGCAAATGAAGACGTTCACTTCCAGAATGAAGTACCAAGACAAATTCTATCAAGGAATAAAGGAATATCTCAGCTGTAGCAGCTGCCATGCTATTTACAATATGCCATTGACACAACAAGAACGACAAAGACACCAACGCTGCAATTTTGTAACTAAATTTTCAAGTACCACAAAACGCCCATTAGATCGATGTGGAAACGAATTGTATGACAAAAGTAAAACGGGAAAACTAAATCCAAAGCGTACATACGTTTACAATTCTTTTATCACTACGTTGAAGCAATTTTTTTGTCGCGAAGGGTTTGTTGAAAAGCTCACTTCTTGGAAAACCCGAAAATTACAAAAAGTTGGGTTTATGTTTGATGTGACGGACGGTGATGTATGGAAGTCATTTAGATTAGACCCTGCTGCTCAAAAGCCTTTTGTTGAAGAATCGGATACCAATCTCGTTTTTTCTTTAAATGCAGACTGGTACCAACCTTATGCTAATAGTGTATTCTCGGTAGGTGCTGTCTATTTGACTATCTTGAACCTTGACAGAAGAATTAGAAACAAAAAATGCCATACGATTTTTGTTGCTGCTATGCCTGGACCTGGAGAAGCACACCTGCAGCAAATTAATAACTACATGCGACCTTTAATTGAAGAACTGAAGATATTGATGGCTGAAGGTGTCGCTATGATGACTACTGCCGGTGAAGTAATTGTTCGTGGTGCGTTGATTCTTGGTACGTTGGATCTGCCTGCAGCAGCAAAGACTTTTGGGTTTAGCGCTCATAATTCTTTGTTTGCTTGCCGAAAATGTGATCATTTGTTTCCTTCTCTTGAAGAAGATCCAATGAGACGTGATTTTTCTGGTGGATGGGATGGCAATTTGAAAAAACGAACAATGGCATCAAATTTGGCGTATGCCAATCAATGGAAATTGGCTTGTAACGAAAGTCAACGCCAAGAACTGGTGAGACAAAATGGTACGAGATGGAGCGTCTGTTTGGGATGTGTAAAAATAGAAAAGAACTGGGACAGGAAAATACTGTTAGAACTGAGGTATCTCCTTTTTATTATAAAAATTCGATCAGAGACTACTACAGAAAACTATGGGGGTATTTATACTAATTTATGAGATGGATCTTAAGATGACAGATCTCACGGTTAATGGAATATTATGTAAAATGATAAACGTGATATCAACCCACAGACTATACGGTGTGGTTTTATTATCCAATCATATTGACGAATAACATCACGTACTCGTATAATGCAAAATGGGATTAAATGAATCTCAGTCGTGTAATTAAATTAAGAAAGATTTTGTATCAAGATTATTCAATAACCGATAACCTTGTACGTGTAAAACTATTGAGTGGGCTTAACATATACCGTGCTCGACAAGTGGTTACACCACATGCACAGAATGCAACAAGATAGAAGATGACAAGTGGGAATATGTAGAATAGCATGATATGTCATTACGACTTTACTTTCTGTTTGAAATGCAATAGTTCAGTATGTGTACTAAAATAGCACTATACACATATAAAAATACCACCGATCCTATGGATCGAATCACATATTAAACAATCAATACACATACAAGGTATCAAATAATTATATGTTCTGAGTTAAGACATTACAACTCAGAATAAACTAGAATATTTCTAAGAAAGAATCGTCCCTTTAATAATGACAGAACAATAGAACGATTCTCGGATTAGGTAATCAAGGAAGCCAATAAGCACTTGACGCTTGATTATTGAAGAACCACCGGCTATAGGAATACACAAGCCAATGGCACCTCTAAACAACCTTCCGTGAACTTCCCATCCTAATTATATTAACCGTTTCAACCACAGCTTTAAATAACTATAAATACCCTGTCTTCTAACATGGATTAGAAAGGCATTCAGTTTTAAAACTAAAATAATAAGAATAAAACCGCACAAGCACTATTAATGTTATTATTCCTCTTTTATTTTTCTGTGTTAAATCCTAGATTTCTCCACATTTTTTAAGATTATCCATCCCTTGTAAATTCTTACTCTACTCTACTCTACTCTACCTACTACAACTCCTATGTCTACTTCTGGTTCTGGTTCTCCTCTCAACGGTCAAAACGTTGCTGTTCCCCTCTCTGGCTCACCGGGTTTTATCGGTCCTCTCGACGAACGTGCATCTGCTGTATGGATGGCCAATGAAGAAGCCCTATGCCAACAAGAGGTTGAAGAAGAACTTATGGCTGGTAATGCTACGCAAGACAGTAGTTATAAGGTCAGTAACGTAACTCAGGAAGTCCATGAAGACACTGAGATGCCCTTGGCAGCTCCTCTTGCAGCTCTTACCCTACAGAGTCCCTTGGAGATTATGAACAACCTTGTCGCTGAGCGTGAAGCTATTAAGATGGCGATGCTCCAGATTCTTTCTAGAGGAAATCTCTCCACCGAGGAGCAGAACCTCTGCTATGAAAAATCCGTTGAGATTGAGAAAAAGACTTCGATCATCCAATCTCTCGCAACCACTTTGACGTCACCTCCATCTCTTTTGAGAAAAGGAACTGATGCTTCCAAGTATGCACCCAACTCGGCCGAAAATGAAGGCTTGTCATTGAATAGAGAAGATTTACCCAGTCTCCAAATTGTTGGAAAGACCTATCCTCAATTCAAGGAGAAAAGAATCTTCAAGAGCATTGATGATTTCATTAAGACGTTCGAAGAAGTAATCATCTCTGCTAATCATAAGGTGAAGAATGTATGGAAGAAATATATTCCCATTTCGCTTGCCGATGATCTGAAAGCCTGGATGAGAAAAGAACTCTTAGTCTGCGAATCTTGGGATGCCGCTAAGAAAGTTTTGGAAAAGAAATTTGGAAACCGCCAAATGCGGGTCCTTGCCACTAAGGAACTAATCTCAATGAATATGCGCACGGACGAAAACATCTCTGATTTCGAAAATCGATTCACACGCACCGTGGAAGAATCCGAATATGAAATTAGTGATCGTATCATGGCCGATCTGTACTTCCTTGCTTTGCCTGCTTCCTGGCAACCTAATGTTATGACCGTAGTCAATGCCCGTCAAAAGGAAAATGTCACGTGGACAGCCGATGACATTTACAGGGCTACCCTCAATGTTTTTGGTGACAAGACTCCTGGTCATGATAATATCAACAAGCGTAAGTCCAATGACACGCATGACTCTCTCCGTTCACCCAAGAAACGAACCAACTCGGATGCCAAGTTCTATTGTAAGTATCATGGGGATAACAATTCTCATGATGAATCCACTTGCAAGTTCTCCAGCAAGTCCTCTCACTCCGGTTCGTCTAGAACTTTCGATGGTCCTCCTCATCAACGTAATTTCCTTGGAAGTCATAATAGACCCAAGCCCGCTACTACTTCTGTGCCCTGCTCCCATTGTGGAAAGAAATGGTCACATGGTCACCGCTGTCAAGAATACCTTGATAAATTTGGTGATAAAAAGGTCTTATCTGTAAACCGTGATCGCAAAGGAAAGAAGCCCGACCGTGGAAACTTCGACAACTTTGAAAGCGAAAGTTATGAATGTAAGCAAACAAAAAGTAATGCAATTACTCCATACAATTCACTAATCACTCCTATCATCCTTAATAATAGAAAATTGAAAAGCAAAGTTGACCCTGGCAGTGAAATTACATGCATAAATAAATATATAGTAGATAATCTTTTTCCTAATATCAAAATAAATAAATCAAATGGCAATTTAATTTTCCTCCAAAAATCCTCTAAAAGACGTGGCGAAACGGAACCAATGAGAGTAAGATATCTTAATGACATAAGTTTTGATTTCTGCTTTGAAGTAATCGAATTCAATGATGCTCTTGATTCAGAATTTGACTTATTGTTAGGACAAGATATCCTCGTTAAATTAAATATTGGTTTAACTAACATTGCACATAAATATCCTGATGACGAAGAAGAATCTGAAGATATGCAATTTGAAAACGCTAATCATGATCCTTCGGATAAATACGATCCTGAAAATGCTGATTATGGCAGTCTAAAAGAAAGAGAAGATTTCATGAATTTTATTCAATCTGCTTTAAATAAAAATGCTGCTATTAAACCTGGACAATTCTGCAATATTCCTGAAAGCATAGTAAAAATACCTATCAAAAAGGATGCAACAAATTGTTACATACGTCAGTATCCGTTACCTTATCATGCTCGACCCGAGATTAAAAAACAATTAGCCGAATGGTTAAACTCAGGTGTCGTAGTAGAAAGCAAACCAAGTAACAAATATAATTCCCCATTATTAGCAATTGGAAAAAAGGATGAAAATAATAATCTCACTAATACTAGAATCTGTCTTGATTTAAGAAGACAAAATATGAACATTGATGATTCATTAGTAGAAGATTTTGCCGTCCCTAATATCCAAGATATTTTTGACAAGGTATCTACTGGAGTTGTATTCAGTAGGTTGGATCTCAAGTCTGCCTACAACAGCTTTAAAGTGGATGAGTCTAGTCAAGAAGTACTCTCTTTTATGTTCGATGATAAGACATATAAGTGGGTAGGGACTTGCTTCGGTCTCAAATTTGTAACTAGTCAATTTTGCCGAGTCATGAATATCATTTTTAATGGTGAAGCTCAAATAGCCACTTATGTTGATGATTGCTGTATATTCTCTGATGTAAAAAGCCATGCTAGCATTGTAAAGAGAGCAATTGATAAATTGACAGCAGCTAATTTAAAAATAAACTACGCTAAATGTACATTCTTTAAAACAAGTATCTACATGTTAGGATTTGTTATTGGTCCTGGCATCACAAAAATTGATCAGCGAAGACTTTCTAATATAAATGAATGGCCTATTCCTAAATCAGCTGAACAAGTCAGAAAAATCATGGGTGTCGTCTCATATCTGAGAAATTACGTACCAAAGATATCTGATATAGCTGCTCCCTTGGATGCTTTACGAAATGATAAAGATGTGGAAAATAAATGGACACAACTCCATACCGACCGTCTTAATAGCATAAAACAAATCCTTATGTCCAAGGCAATTTTACATACACCTCGCATGGAAGATAAAATGTATTTGGAAACAGATGCTTCACAATATGCTGCATCTGCCATATTGACACAACGTGATGATAAAGGTAGAACCATCATCATTGCTATGGCAAGTACATCTTTACCTACGTCTGCTCAAAATTGGTCAGTTAATCGTCGTGAACTATTTGCCATCTATTATGGATTCCAAAGATTCCGGTCATTATTGCTGGGTCATCCAAAGATAGAAGTCTGGACGGATCATAAAGCTATCACATTTTATTATACCACTCATGTACCAAATAGAACAATTCAATCCTACATGGATGTTTTGAATCAATTTTCATTCACAGTAACCTATATCAAAGGAATCGATAACATCCTACCTGATTTGCTCAGTAGATTGTATCCACCTTTAGATAATGAGAAAGAACTGGAAGAAGAAGATAAAAAGATCAAACAATTGAATCGTATTATATTAGAAAGACGAAAACGAAACCCTGTTGAAAGTTTTAAATCTACCGATAAAATATCATCGACAGATAAGTTTATTTACAAACGAAACATTAAAAGCACAGATAAAAATCTTAATGTATTAGCCGTAAAAATAGACTCACCTAAGTACAAAGATAATCTTACCGACTACATCGCACCACCGATTGAAAAAAGACATAAACTATTACGTGATGCACATAATCTTGGACATTTCGGCACAGAAAGTGTTGTTCAAAGACTTCACGAAGATGGGTTACACTGGACTGGAATATTTACCGAAGCTAAACAAATTGTTAGTGGTTGCGTAGACTGCGCTCGACACAATATAGCAAGAAGAGGTTACCATCCATTAAAGTCAATTGTCGCAGCTGAGCCGTTTGCCCATATCGCTTCCGATATGGCTGGTCCCTTCAGCGTGACGGCCAATCAAAATGTTTACATATTAATCGTCGTCGATATCTGTACTCGCTATATAATAGCAAGGGCTCTCCCGAACAAACAAAGTGATACTGTTGCAAACGTACTATGCCAAATCTTTGGCGACTATGGATTAGCTAGCCAATTGATTGTCACAGACAATGGCCGAGAATACAAGAACTCTTTGATGGCATCCATTACAAAAACACTTGGTATACCCCATCGCTTCTCCACTCCTTACTATCCTCAGTCTAATGGCTGTGCAGAAAATGCTGTAAAAATCATAGTGAATACAGTTAGGAAAATGTGTGGAAATGACACAAGCAAATGGGATACCATCTTACCTGCAGCTCAACTATGCTGTAACCTGAAAATACGCAACAGGACAGGCAGTAGTCCTTTTTCACTTATGTACGCTCGACAGTTTCTTCAAACACAGGATAACATCAATCCTTCAAAACAATCTACTCTTCCAAAAAAAGTGTCTACAGTGGATGACTTGATAAAAAAGGCTGAATATATGGCTGATATCGTCTTTCCCGCTATACATAACAGAACAAAAGAATTAATGGAATTACAGAGAAAAAGATTTGATGATAAACACTACCTCATCGATATTATTGTGGGAACAACCGTCATGGTAAGATTGCCAAACCGAGCAACCAAGCTTTCACCGTTATATGAAGGTCCATTTACCGTCGTCACTAAAACCAAAGCTGGTACTTACGTGTTAAAAGATGAAATGAATGAAATCCTCCATAGAGACTACGTACCATCTGAGCTGAAAGTAGTTACCATTGACGAAAGTGCCATCGAAGACAAACTGTATGAAGTGAAAGAAATACGCATGCATCGTGGCCCCGCTTCTGATCGACAATATCTCGTGAATTGGGTAGGCTACGGCGAACGAGAAAACTCATGGCTTACTGCAGCTGCATTCTCGGATCCCGAAACTATTAGAAAATACTGGCTGAAAGTAAACGAACAAAAACAACTAGAACAAGAAAGAAAAACGAAATTGGTCAACGATTCTAAAAAAAGAGAAAGGACAAAGGTTAGCAATGCATTGCTGAATGACAATGAAGTTGTAAACATACCATCTAGTAAAAAAAGTAAGCAAAATAGAAAGCATAGTTCCAGTCAACTGCGTGAACGTGTCTTAAGAAGTAAAACAAAAAAGAACTGATAAGAGGAAACCCCTTGTATAAAAAAAAAAAAAAGGCGTACAAAAAAAAAAAAAAATATATAGTTGTACAGCAAGCCTCAAATTTTCTTTTATATCTCAGTCGCTTTTTGAATTTGGCAATTATGCATGATTGTGTACGTCTGCTGTACAGAGTAAAAAAAAAAATTACTTGATAAATAGCAGGAATAAACCTTCAAGTATACATTAATATATTCTTATTTCGCGAGCTACGCTAACGCTGGTGGGGGAGCATGTACTAAAATAGCACTATACACATATAAAAATACCACCGATCCTATGGATCGAATCACATATTAAACAATCAATACACATACAAGGTATCAAATAATTATATGTTCTGAGTTAAGACATTACAACTCAGAATAAACTAGAATATTTCTAAGAAAGAATCGTCCCTTTAATAATGACAGAACAATAGAACGATTCTCGGATTAGGTAATCAAGGAAGCCAATAAGCACTTGACGCTTGATTATTGAAGAACCACCGGCTATAGGAATACACAAGCCAATGGCACCTCTAAACAACCTTCCGTGAACTTCCCATCCTAATTATATTAACCGTTTCAACCACAGCTTTAAATAACTATAAATACCCTGTCTTCTAACATGGATTAGAAAGGATTCAGTTTTAAAACTAAAATAATAAGAATAAAACCGCACAAGCACTATTAATCTTATTATTCCTGTTTTTTTATCTTTTATTTTTCTGTGTTAAATCCTAGATTTCTCCACAGACTACGCAAGAATAGCTGCACCAATTCTTGATACCAATTATTTTCTTCACCACGACTTGAAATCTAGACACTTGCTTCACCATGGCTGAACACTAATTATTTGTGCTTACCATTACTTGAGACCTGGACACATGCTTCATCATGGTTTAACACCATTTTCTCTTCGTGGTCATTACTTGGATTGAAAACACTTGCCACATCATTGCTTGCCACCATCCATGTTTTGGCTCCTTGATTTTGGACTAGACAACTTGCTTTATCATTCCTTGACACCGGTTAGCTGGCTGTCTCACGATGTGACACCTTGAGTTATAATGCCCACTTTAAGCCAGTAAACGTTGGGTTTCTATTGTGTACAAAAAGACAAGTCAGTATGTTGCCATTTACACATCATCCAACTTTATATACATACCATTACATAACTTTGAGTTACAAAATACAGTCATCTATCCGCCACCAATATGTTTTGGCAAGGTCTCGACCAAAAGAAACATGGACAAACCATATAAGCTTGTTTTCCGATAATAATAAGCTAACAACCGCATGTCACATAACCCGTGTCAATTGATATGTTCAAAGCAGTTATAGTCAGATTATTTACAGGAGGTACCAAAGCAATAATAATAAACTTACTGGGTATCTCTTCCCCGTAAGACAAACCATCATGCATACCAGCGTCATAATCTGCTTTCAAACCTCTTCCGATCCCCCGTCACAATATAGAATGCATCGAGACTGGGTTACTACCTTAATAATAGATAAACTGTGCGCGGAATATAAATAAACCCGTACCGTCTAAACAAAAAAAATCAATTTAGTGACATTTCTTTCCCTATTCAATCTCTCTGTTTTTTTTCACCTTCGTTAAATGTAGACTACGGTACAATTGTCACTCCCATAAACCTTGTGCGACAAACTCACAGTTGCATGTTGGACCCTCATTTGTCTGATCCGCTCGATTCATCTTGTCATTTCACGCGCCATTGCGAGACTATAATTCTGCCGGGTGTGTTTGATGTTCCTTAATGCCCAACGGCAGTATGGTGGAACTTGCAAAGGGTGCGTGGAGACATTGTATCAAACCTTGGATTGAACACAGTGAATACTGGACAAAAAACCACGAACTTTGTTGTGTAACCTTATATGTTGCCATTACTTCTTGAATTAAGCACGCTTGCCACATTATTGCTTGACACCATTTATGTTTCGGCTCCTTGACTATGGAAAAGACAACTTCCTTTATCATTCAGTGACATCTGTTGGCTGGCTGCATCCTGATGTGACACCTTGATTTTTAATGCCCACTTCAAGCCAGTGAATGTTGTTCTATTGTGCACAAAAGTACAAGTCAGTATATTGCCATTTACACATCATCTAACTTTTCATACATACCATTACATTGCTTTGAGTCAAAAAAAGTTAAGCAAGCAAAATACCATCATATATCCGCTACCAACATTTTTTGACAAGGTCACGACCAAAAGAAACATGAACACATATACGCTCTTTTCCTGATAATAACAAGCTAACAACCGCATGTCACATAACCCGTGTCAATTGATATGTTCAAAGCAGTTATAGTCAGATTATTTACAGGAGGTACTGTTGTATACGCGCCTACATAACATTTATGAGGTGTAACACAAAATGTCTTGTTGTAGATTAAAGTTTATATTTCTTAGCTTGCAACAACAATGAACTGTATTTTCTATAAATCATTAGTGTAACATGATATCATAATACAACACAGGATGTTTATTATTATTCCTTTTATTTGTTCATCGTCAAACACAGCCTCGCCTGTTTCATAGACAAGCTCCTCTGTTTCATGAATGAATTGCTAAGCCGTCGTCAAATAATAAATTGACGATAGTAAACATTAGATATCAAGTATATAAGAAACCCTCATTTTTATGTTTGAATAAAGTCAGTTAGTTTTTGCAGTCTGGTTATTTTTATTTCTTTTTTTATAACCTCTGGATTTCTCAGGTGTTGTGTATCAAGGTAAATGTAAAATTATAAAGACAGTTATAGAGTAGTTTGAGACTGTTTATAAGATTGTCCTTTATTATGAAATAAAAACCTCTAGTATTTATATAAAAGACTTGTCTGCTGAGTTATCACTTTGATATTATTGAAAGTTGTTCTTCGTTACCAAATATAGATACCAATATTGCTTGTTGCTTCACTAATGCACGTGTACTCAATGACTTAGTTTCCTTATACAACGGTATTCTCGTGCTAACGAAATACTAATGATATAATATCTAATAGTACTAACTATTTCTTTTTGGTATGATTACTAAATCATGAATGATGTATAGATGTTGATATGTTTCTATTGACAATAATATGAGTGTAGCCTAGCTAGATCACCACATTATCCCCACCCAGGTATTAACTAAATACCGTTCAAGTACTTTTTTTTTTTTTTTTTTTTTTTTTTTTTTTTTATAAAATCAGCTTTTCCTTTTCTTAGTTGATGTATACTTATACATTGAAATAATGCTCATCATTATTTCTTAAAAGCAACAAGCAGCACATTGTTCTTAAATAACTCAAATTTAAAATCTACTTTGCTTCTTGTTCTGAGAAACTGACCTTGTGATTCTTTTTCTTTTGGTACCTGAATTTTGTGGAGTTGCAATATTCATACTCTTCAATAATCTTTTATTGGCTTTATTGATCTCTTTGACACTTTCTGGTACTTCACCAATTCTTTGCCAGTATTCTTTAATAAACTTAGGATCTGTAAAATTATCCTCTGGCTCCCAAGAATCATAAGATTCATCATAGTCAAACCATTTGCATCTATACATGTATTTATTATTGTCATCTTTCTTATGACCAATAATAGCTTCAACTTCAAAGAACTCATCTTTATGCTCTGATATCTTATCAGAGACTTTCTTTAGTAAAGAAGGGGGATAATTTCTTGGCTCTAGAAAACCCTTTTCATTCTTCAAGACATATGTATTAGCAGCAGTTTTTCTGACAACAGTATAAAATCCCTTGTACTTTGGGTCTAATTTATTCTGCTTTTCTGTCACTAAAATCATCACTGTAGATCCAGGCTTAAGGTCTATCATTTTGTGACTTGTATCAAAACTCTTTTTCTGCTTTTCAGTGACGTGCTTAACGTTCTCATACACTGCAGGGTAAACAATTTCAGTCATTCTTTTTATTTTCCCTTTCAAGTCTTCACGAATCTTTTCGGCAGTTGCATTGTCCTTTTCTTTACCAAAGTCAACAAAGTCATTTGGATTCCTACCAAACATTAACGAAAATGGGGTACTCTTAGTCCTAGCATTATACTTGCTATTCAAAAACAATTGAGCAGAAGGCACCTTCAGATCCCAGTCAGCAACGTTACCGACAATTTGTTTTTTAATGGTGTTCACTGCAGACTGTACAGCTCTTTCACTTGCACCATTAGCTCTAGGATGGTACTGTGAAATCAACGCGTGTTCAAAACCAACGTTTTCTTTAATGCTTGTCATCAAGCTATTCACAAACTCACAACCACAATCCGACTGAAGCTTACGCATTGGACCCCAGGTACCAATTATGTCTAACACTTGTAATGCAACAGTCGCCATGCTCTTATCAGGTATAGCACGCAGCACATAAAACTTACTTGCAATGTCAATCATTACTAACAAGTATTCATTACCCTTAGTTGACATTGTAAATGGACCACTAAGTCGATACCCCAACTATCCCCAGGAAGTGTGGCAGTAATAGGTCGTAAAGGATTGTAACCCTTTCTTGTGATGTTGTGACGCTGACATTGTATACACGATTGTATAAGATCATTTGCTTGACTCTTTAAGTTGGTCCAGTAAATACCTTTTCTCTTTAAGGCATGTAATATAGCTTCTATACCAAAGTGACCTTTCAAATGTTCTTCAACTAATAACTTATTCCTCTGATTCTCTGTAGGAGGAGTAAAGTATTCACCACTCAAGACATCAGGAAGAGGTTCTTTAGTGACAGCACTATTCCTCATAATGGACTTGACCTCATTATCCCCACCCAGTTCATTTAACAATGGTTCAGTCTCTTCCGACAAACGCGACAACGCATCTGGCAAGACATTCGCGACACCAGGTAAATGAACGATCTTAAAGTCATACTGTAAAATTGTGTCCATCCATGCAATCATCATCAGATTAGCGACACGTTGGGTATGCAGATACGTCAATGCCTTGTGATCCGTATACAAGGTAAAGGAGGATCCATAAATATACTTGTGAAAGCGTTTGAGTGCAAATACTAACGCTAGTAATTCTCTTTTTGTAGCTGAATATTTCCTTTCACTTTTGGATAAGCTCTTAGCCACGAAAGAAATATATTTAGTCTTACCATTCCTGACTTGATACAACACTGCACCAATCCCAGTTAGAGACGCATCACAACTAATACAAAAACGAGAATTCATATCTGGATATGACAACACCAGATCACTCAAAAGTGCTTTTTTCAAGTTATTGAATGCGGTTTGATGTTTGTCAGTCCATAAATGTGTAATCGACTTCTCATTTCTTAATGAATCTAATGGCGACATAATGGATGATACATTGGGAATCAAAGTCCTAAAATAGTTGATCAAACCACAATAACTTTGGATATCTTTACCCGTTTTTGGCTGAGGAAATTCCAACACATTAACAAGCTTTCTACGGTCCATGGTAATACCTTTAGGTGAAATGTGAAAACCAAGCAAATAAATTTCTTTCTGAAAGAAATGACACTTCTTTGGATTCAACTTCAAATTGACCCTTGTTAATCTTTCTATCACTTGCTTCAAGTGTACCTTGTGTTCCTCAAATGTCTTACTTGCACAAACGATGTCATCCACAAAGAATCTTACAAAAGGTAATCCTTCCAAAGCTATACTCATAGTCCTTTGAAACTGTGAACTAACATGTTTGATACCAAACACTGTACCAATAGGCTTATACTGTACACCACGCCATGTGAAACTGAGTTTATGTGCATCCTTTGGGTTCAAACGCAAAGAGTTGAATGCAGACTTTAAGTCAAGAGTAGAATAAATATTTGCACCCTTCAAATCCTCAAACAATTCACCAATAACAGGCAGAGGCATACGATCAATTGTCTTCAAGAGAGTGTTGACTAGTCTTGGGTCATGACATACACGATAACCAGTAATCTCGCCTTTACCATTTGTCTTCTTGACTACAGTTAAAGGGGTATTCCATTCCGTATTTGCAGGAGCTCTTTCAATAATGCCGTTTTCAAGCCATTCTTTTACCTGTTCATCCACTACACCTTGCATCTTGAAAGGAATGGGATAAGGGCTTCTGAATGCTGTAGCATTTTCTGGAGTATCCAAACAAACGACACTTTCAGGTATGGTACAAAACGAACCTTTAGGAATAGCTTGATTGTTCTTAACAAACTTTTGAATATAATCCATAGCTTCCTCAAACTCTTTGGGACCAACAGCTGGATTATTTTCTTTAAGCTCATTTTCTCTTTCGATGGATTCAAGAAGATCACTCTTATTGTTAAAGCGTCGATCAGCTTCACGTCGTTCTTCACTTGAATCTTCATCATCATATGTTAAAGGTAAACCATAAATACCAATACCCAGAGAAAACATATAATCAGTACCGATACTAAAATCATACTCATTACTATTAGTCAAGTTTATGACTTCAAACTCACGTTTAATAGTCTTACTATTACAAGTTACACTGATGATACAAGTACCAATTCTCTTAATGTAAGTATTGCTATCAGCTAAGCGAATAAAATATTCATGGACATTGCTTTTGTTTACAAATTTTTTATTAACGTGTGTTACATAACTAATAGGTAAACTATTCTTCAAACAGAAATTCTTATCCACAGAACTAAAGGTGGCACCACAATCCAACAGAGAGATGGTTCTAATCGAATTATTTGCAAGAATAGGAAAGGTAATATTAGTGCTCATGTTCTTAAAATCTTTTTTAATAACCATTTCTTTATAGTTGTACTTACAATCTAAAGCCATCTGGGCCAAAGCACTAGTGTTGTCGTCTTCCGACGACGAAGAAGAGGAGGCTTCCCCACGACCAGGAAAAGTACTACCCTCACCACCAGAGGAACAAAGAGCCATTCTTGACACCTTTGCCAAAGCATGTCTTTCCCTTTCAGCACAGGAGTGACCCTTTTCCCAAGGAGACTTGCACGAGAAGCAAACATTATCCTTCAAGGCTGACTTGAAGTCCCAAGCTTTCTTATGCTTCTTGCCAGCATCACCAGAAGAAAAAGCTCTTTTCTTTCCCTTGTTACCAGAAGAAGAGGAAGAAGACGAGGAGGCACCATTGCCAGCAGCAAATGATTTCCACTCGGAGATCGAACTGGTCTCACCAGGGTTCAACAACAACGAGGAAGAATCGACAGTGGTGGCATTCACTAACGAGATGATATCCTCAATCTTTGAAGGCATCTTCGTACCATAATTGGCAGAGAGAGGAATCATACACGCTTTACGGACTTCCGGACGTAAATTCCACCAAAAGCAAAGAACCAATTGGACACCATCTTCCAAAGTGGCTTGACGACGAAATTTCTGAAACTTCGCGCCAAAAGAACGTGCTGACTCATTAGCACCTTGCTTCATTGACCAAACACGACCCATGTTCAAGAACTTTCTGAATGGTGTGTCATAATGGTCAAGCAAAGCACTTTCAGCTACTTTCCAACCCAAGGACTTTCCTTTGAGCTTGTCTTCGAACCAGGATCTTTCCTCTTTGTTCAAACACATTGGAAGCAAACGTTCCCACGAAGCATCAAGCGACAACGCATGAGCTTCGAGCACCGTGGTAAACTCTTGGCAGAAGTCGTAGACAGAGTCAAACACTTCACGATTAGCCTTCTCCTGGTGAGGATCAGACTTCAACTGCAAGAACGGAAGATTACCAGGCACCAACATACTTTTCTTGTCCGAAGGAGCAACAGCAGGAGTGTTAGACGCCTTGAGCACCTTGAGGGTCTCTTCAGCTTCCTTAAACAAGTCTTGGTCTTGTTTATACACCAAAGAAGCAGCCTTGGTAGCATCGGCAGAGGGATCAACCTTCGACAAGGTCAAGTAGTTACCAAGAGAGACGTAGTACTTGTTTTTCTTTCTGTCAAGGTCTTCCTTGGCAGATTCCAACAAAATACTAGCGGTAAGTTCCACATTGATATTAACATTAACATCAGAGTTGTTGTCACCAACAACAGAGGAACGAGAAACATCTTCATCACCAGCATTGGACATCTCGACGTCAAAATCCAAGATAGGATCACCAATCAACAAGGGAGGGATTTGACCATTTTGAACAAGGGCTTGTTGTTCACGAGAGACAGGAGAGGCAGAAGAAGATTGTTGAGCAGACATGTTATAGGATACGAATTCAAACTAAAAAATGTTGTGTATCAAGGTAAATGTAAAATTATAAAGACAGTTATAGAGTAGTTTGAGACTGTTTATAAGATTGTCCTTTATTATGAAATAAAAACCTCTAGTATTTATATAAAAGACTTGTCTGCTGAGTTATCACTTTGATATTATTGAAAGTTGTTCTTCGTTACCAAATATAGATACCAATATTGCTTGTTGCTTCACTAATGCACGTGTACTCAATGACTTAGTTTCCTTATACAACGGTATTCTCGTGCTAACGAAATACTAATGATATAATATCTAATAGTACTAACTATTTCTTTTTGGTATGATTACTAAATCATGAATGATGTATAGATGTTGATATGTTTCTATTGACAATAATATGAGTGTAGCCTAGCTAGATCACCACATCAGGTACCAAAGCAATAATAATGAACTTACTGGGTATCTCTTCCCCGTAAGACAAACCATCATGCATACCAGCGTCATAATTTGCTTGCAATTTCTTGAGACCACCCATAGCAAAACTAAATGAATCGAATTGGCTTTGCAAAGTTGGCATTGGATAAATAGCGGGCGGATTATAAATAAAACCCATATAACCTTATCAATCAAAAAAAAATTCAATTTAGCAACATTTTCTTCCTCAATCTGTTTGTTTTTTACCTTTGTTATACATGGTTATAGGTTTGAAATGTTAATGACTTGCTGGTAATGCCGTAAGTATTGAATATATCCATGCAGGCATGGTATAAAACCTTCGCTGTTATCGGATATCTGTTGCAAAACAAAATTTGTCACATTATTGTTATTTGTACCACAACCGTGCAGACATACGCACTCATCCATCCATCTAAAGCTGTTTTGTTCTCAAATAAACTTGTTGCTGAATCAAAAAGAGACAAGGCCATTTTACCATGACGGTAAAGATATGCTTACATCAACGGAACTTACATTTCTATTCGGATAAAAAAAACAGGTCAGTCAAGTTTTATTTTAGGCCACCTGTTCAAGTATACGCACCCATCTACCCATGTAAGGTTTTTTCGATTATATATAAAGTTATTGCTGGATCACCAAGAGACAAAGCATTGCCTCCAGGAGTGTAAAGTGATGCTGATACCACGGAAAGTTATATTTCTATCTGAATAAAAGAAAAGAGGTTCGTTTAATGTTATTTCGAGACCACTTGTTGAAGTATACGCACCCATCCATTCATGTAAAGCTGTGACTATATCGCCTAACATAGTTGCTAAATTATCAGTAGTAAATGCATCAGCACTGGGAGCATAAGAGTTGTTTGTACCATTTGATGTTGAGTTTCTACTGTAATTGGATGATGTAGGTTGAATTAGTGTTTTACTTCCACCAGTTTTTTCCCCGTACACACCTATAGTATATATCCATCTCCGCAGTAGCTAAATTACCAAGAGTATTGCATCTTGGCCCAGGACCTGCCGCATAATCACCTTTGCACTTGAAGTGATGTTTGTAGCATGAAAAGTTAAATTACTGTTGGAATAAAATAGGGCATGTCAGTTGAGTGTTTTCAATACAATAAGCTCGTTTTTATACGAACGTTTGCATCCTTGCAAAGCTATAACTGCATTACCTGAGGCTATAGTTGGATCATTAGGTGTTAATGCCCTTTCATGTTGTGCTTGAGGGAGTTCTTGTAACCAGGGAAATTATCATTTCTATATTAACCAAAAAGTACAAGTAAAGTGTCATTTATACCGGAAAATTTTATGCGTACCTCTGCACCCATTTAGAACAGTAGCAAAATAACTTGCACAGTTTTATATCGATCTTGAGTTTGAAGTGATTCCTGGACATGTTTGCTTGATACTGGCTCAGTTGAATTACGTTCTCCTGGCTTAATGATATTCTTTTGTATAAATGATTAGTAAATGTGAATTTGTTTTGTTTATGTTACCAAGGCAAGCGGCTCCAGATATTATATTTGTGTTGAATAATATATTTTTTGCTAGATGTCTCGTGTTAAGTGTACTAATTTAGTTCTCTTTTGCAAAAGAACTGTTCCCCTAGTCCGAATTCATTGTGTTTGCTGACTACAGGACTTTCCCAAGGTCACTGTAATTGTGTTTGCTGCGTACAGGACTTTCCCAAGGTCACTGTAATTGTGTTTTCTGAGTACATGAGTTTCCGAAGGCCACTGTAATTGTTTGGATTGAGCTTGGTCTTGATACTTATCATTTCATATCAAGTATCATTTTGGTAGTGGTCGTTACACGGATGACTTCCTCAGATCACCGTGCCCTTTGGATCAAGTTTGGTCATGATACAGACGACGTGAACAGGATCGCTGATCATAGTTTCAAATTCCCAAACCTAACCCACAGACCTATCCACAGACTAATCTCACAACACAACGATTCGTTGTTCTTTTCTAATTCCAAGCTCAATCCACTTACTGACGCACCAATGTGGCTGTTCATTGGTTTTAACTTGCAAACACAATTCCGCTTCTTAGTGATACACGTGTTACTGCACCAAGGTCATCGTGCATTTCGCTCTAATACTTGAGCAAGGTTAATAAATCCTTTTTCATGACCAGATGAAAACAGATGACTACACCAAGGTCACTGCTTCATAGCTCTATGACTTGAACAAGGCCGCTGATCACGTTCTATAACAGTAGTTATACTATGCTGATTTTTTAGTCAATTCATTTGAATTAACCGCGGTTAATTATTCAAAGGTACTGTAAAAAAAATCCCCATCATTAACTTGATCAAGTTCAATTAGGCAGATTAAACTTTCTCAACATAGTTTCAATGACTTAGGCAAGGTCAATGACGCTACTTATTTTGTACCAACGACTTACGTCATTGTTCCAACTGAGTTGTACAAAATATGCCACACAAATAACCTTGGTCATGGCTAATTAGTATAATTGACTTGATTAAGGTCTATTAAAGTAATTAACGGGCTCAAGGTAGTTCCAATGGCTTGATGAAGACACATGGCACTATGGTTTTACGGACAAGAATAGCAACACATTCCCACAACACCCGAAGGTGATGCGTTGTATCCTTGTGTTTGTGTGTGTTAATGATGAGTTGCACAGAACAGTTCAAGCGCGGCAACAAAAAAAATTCCTATTATGCTGCGCAAAATTGAGTTTGTTGGGACGGTATGAACACGTCACGAAAAAAATTGGCTGCAGAAAAAAAGTACCTGCGTCTAAGGGCGTGTAATTTTTTTTTTTTTTTTTTTTTTTTTTTTGCTGGTCCTGTCTTATATTTACTATCCACATAAGTACTACCATTTTAAAAAGAATCCCCTTGGATCAACTTTGTCTCAAATGAGGCTTCCCATTTAATTTACACGATGTGAAAGGGAAGAAAATTAATAGGAAGAGGTACACTCGTGATCAGGCATAGAAAGTCAAAGCAACCTTGAGGTACAAAGTTTTAAACATGTAGACAAAAAAAAATTAGGCGTTCCGAGGAATGCAACGATCAGAGTACTATGCATGGTTTATCATTTAGTTTTGCTGGATTTGGCATTAAGGGAGTTGCTCAAACAGAAGCGAAAAAAAACAAGTATTTTAGCAGGAAGTAAATAGCTCATTTTTTTATTTTATTTTTTGTATGAAGGATTCTGTTTCGTAGGTCACAATTGCTAAACATGATCCTGCTTTTTCAAGTTGTTGTTGGTTTAGCTCTTGATGCATGGTTTGTAATATGACCTCCGTTTTTAAACGCACACCTGTTGTATTCAATACAACGCAATATATGTCCATGCCATTGATTATATGTAAAAAAAAAATAGATGGGACATTAAAAGGATATTATTTCTTAACAGCGTTTTGATCAATAAGTTATTATACCCTCTTTCATTAACAAATTAGGCCGCCATGAAGGCTCCCCGTTCCCCCTTTAATAGAAGTATATTTCGAAACATTACTCAATCCTTTTCATGTTTAGTAACTTGATACTATACTGGTCTTGTTGATAGATGTCTCTTACAGTTGTTGCTTAACTAGAAACCAAGCTCCTCAATATTCAACTTGCACTTTATCAATCAACAATTCCAACACTATATAACCAAAACAATGAACTTGGCACAAGCAATTACTGTCTGATGCAAAACAAAATTCCATCCTCATCAACCTAAGCTTCAACGCATGCTGTGAAAAAGTTCTCTTTTACACCCTGTTTAAATCGCGTGCCCTGATGTTTCAACTTCTCTGCAAATCGAGTATAAAAAAAAACGTGTTTGCAAAAGCTCCTGTCGTATTTGAGTACGATTCATTTAAGAATAAATAAATAAATCGTATAAAGTTATAATTTATAAAATAAAATATCTTTGAATGTTGAGTAATAGCATACATATGTATACTACTACACAACTACCTCTACCTCGAGTGCATACTTCTATATAAAAGGTGGCATGATTGGCTTAAATGGATATAGGGATAAAAGTTGCATATAGAATAATACACAACTGAGTTACTATACCTAAATTGGAAAACTAAAAACCCACTCCAATTAAATCAAGAATATAAAAAAGAGAAATCTAATAATGATAGTTCCCTCAATGGATTAGCTACCCATCGAGAGAATAGAACAGCTATCATTATCAATGGTTCATTTATTTATATATTGATACAAATTATACGACTTATAAGTGTATAATAGAAATAGTGCATAATCAAATGGATGCCTACTTTCTGCAACCAAACATACAAACATCGATAAGATGTTCTATATTTGGGATCATATCTTATTCATTCACAGATGGGTTAAAAGAACCCGTTGAATCAATAAGAGGTCAAACATTACAAATATGTTCTGCCGAAGCCAATTAACCATAATTCATGTTATGCCCCTTTTGACAGCTACCGTTACACATTATCTTACTGGTTCTTTCTACTCCGAAAAACACAATAAGAAGTGTTCCCGGATCCTTTGATCTAGGACAATGTTAATTGAAGTCAATTCTAACGAGTAGAATTCATTTAACAAAAGGCGGGAAACTGAGTATAGATTTATTCCAAAACCAGAAAGGTTGACTCGATGTTGTATACACGCCTACATAACATTTATGAGGTGTAACACAAAATGTCTTGTTGTAGATTAAAGTTTATATTTTCTTAGCTTGCAACAACAATGAACTGTATTTTCTATAAATCATTAGTGTAACATGATATCATAACACAACACAGGATGTTTATTATTATTCCTTTTATTTGTTCATCATCAACTAAAAACAGCCTCGCCTGTTTCATGAACAATCTCCTCTGTTTCATGGAAAAGCTCCTCTGTTTCATGAATGAATTGCTAAGCCGTCGTCAAATAATAAATTGACGATAGTAAACATTAAATATCAAGTATATAAGAAACCCTCATTTTTATGTTTGAATAAAGTCAGTTAGTTTTTGCAGTCTAGTTATTTTTATTTCTTTTTTTATAACCTCTGGATTTCTCACTCGATAACTTCCAGGGGCAGTTGTTCAATATAAAAGGATTGATTATTTTGTAGCAGCAGAGTTCTTTAGTCTATTTTTTACCTACAATAAAAAATACACATTTATCTCATTATTTTTACCTTGTAATATTTTATCAAATACCACAACTCCTCTGTAATATTCCAGAAAGTTTTCTTCATCTTCCTACTCCTCCTGATTATCATGTTCATTGTGGTGTTTTAGGATTGAAAATAAAAAATATAATGAAAACAAATGTAAGTACTTTGAGACTGCTTATAAATGTTTACCAAGACTTAAAAAGTTCTTCTTTTAAACGATGTTTTTAGAGGGGTATTTTTGATAAAATGGCAAATCAAGGGGCTTGTCTTGATATATCATTTTATTAGAGAGAGTTAAGAACAATAACAATATCAAATATCAAATTTCAAATACGAATATTTATGTTACATTGATTAAGAGATATGTAATTATGCTTTTTATGAGGTGTCTTTATAAAGATAGTATGTGGATCACCACAAATTGTACTTAAATACGAAAGAAGTGATAAGAAGAATTCTCTGTATCAAGATTGACAAATTTCTCAAGCGACAACAAGCCAGGATAATTTTCCAAGTCTTGAATGAAGATGTACTTCAAAAAGGTAAATGTATGCGTGACAATAGTATCGACAGTGGCTGCAAGTATCCTGTTTAGCGGAACATACTGTGGCTTCCACCCGTTACCAGTGATTGAGCTTTTAACTGCTACGATTTTTAGAGGCGGTTTCCATAAAGAAAAGGAAAAAAAATGGATTAACATCATTTCTTTCATTTATATCATTGTTTAATGTGATTTATTTTATTTATATCATTGTTTTATGTGATTTCTTTTTATTTAATCATTGCTTTTTTTATGAAAAGTTATTTTGGCATCCTACAAAAAATAATTCCTTCAGTCTAATTTATTCTAATCGCTTGTCTCCAAAACAATCTGCGATCGTCTCATTTTAAACTAAAACACTATATAAATGAAACAGTTAAAAGATCAAATGTACAAGATGTGTAAAAGATAAAAGAAATTAATGCAATGAGGTAATTCGACAGGCTCAAACTTGTTTTAAATCTGTCGTACGATATGTTTCCCCAGCATAAAAAAAAAAGTTTAAAATCATCTAACAAACTATGCAGAATCATTATTAAACTGTCATTTTTTCGAAACGGCAAAACAAAGGTCAGATTTTCCAAACGGTTAGGTAGTACCCCTTTGCGTTTTCACAAAAATCTGAAATCTGAAAAAATTGCTTAATTAAACGTGGGCAATTGTTAAAGCAAGTATATGTTTTACATACTGTTACGCGCTAGATTGAGTGTATATCCCCCCTTTTTTTGAACCACCTTTCTATTTGCATAAAGCCTAATTGGGCTTGCACCGCTATAAAATATGGAGTGTTTATTTATCTAAACCACAACGAATTAGTAAGGGTCATTTTTATCTTTTACTGCTATAAATCCAATAATTATAAAAACGAAAAGGTTATAATTGGTTCCAGATTGACTGAAAGCAACTACACCTACGGCCAAGGTGCCACTTATTCACGCACCATATCATCATGCTCCTCTCTATGATTTAAATACTGCTGTGCAATAGAACCTACTGATGGACCATCCAATTTATGCATGAGTAAATATACAGCAATGCCTTTAAGCTTTTTATTAAAAAGAAAGAGCTCCGTTGATTAGCATCATTAATAAAACTTAAATCGACAATAACACAAGTCAGACATTCGAGAAGAGATTCGGTCTGCATGAGCGGTGAGTCACTTAGTACTGCTATCGTCCGCTGGTTTGGCTATTTTTTAGAATATTTTGCTTACGTGCAATTAGAGGAGGATTCTTTGTAAATTTCAATGGAAGGAAACTATAGAAAGAAATTCTCTTTATTGTTATATTCCAACTATGCATGCATGCTATTTAATGGACTTATTTTTATTTTAGCGTACAGGTTTACCATGTTTGGTAGAAGGGGTGACAATGTGTTGAGACTATCATTATGGTTTTAGAAACCAGAATACTATCAACAGCTAATTTTTGTTTTAATTTTTACGAACGACACTCTCTTTGTTAAACACAAGGATGTAGAAACGGCAAGAATAATCATATCTCTATAATAAACTCTGTTATTGGATAAAAACACAATATGTTTTTTAAAACCACAAATGTTATAATTTATTTTCTGAGAATTGATCTATATCATTTACATTAACGAATACACGATAATTTAATGAATGAGGCGACACCATGATTTTGAATTACTCCAATAATATCGCTGAATAGGTACATCGTGATAAATCGTGCAAATGGTATTGTTATTCATGATAATCACGATTAATATATAAAAAAACTCGCATTTATTTTTATTTTTTATACTCGTTAAAATTACAGGACAAAGTCATCGGAATCTTCAATCTTGGCCTTTGGTTTAGAAACTCTCTTTCTCTTTTTGACATTAGCTGAGGCCAAAGGTCGAGCTTGCTGGTTAAGGATCTCATCTTCTTTTAAAAGTGCATCCCATTGTTCCAACATAGCGTCTAAATCCCGACGCCAGAATGTCTTGGGTGGTGTACCTTGAATATCTTGTAATTCTTCAAACTTCTTCTCCTTCCTGTTGATCAAATCCTTCACCTTTTGCTCTGTAAATTGACGTACATTAAGGGTGAAAAGGTATTCGTAACCAGTTCCTTCTGCTTCCTCTTCTTCTTCATCTTCGACGATCAATGCACTCTTCTTCTTGCGAGGATAGATTTGCTTCAATCCATTTTTCTTCATGTCAGCAATCACAAGCTCTTCTTTACGGTTGATATAAACTAATTTCTTGGTGATGACTAAATCAATAAACTTGGCCATATTTTCAAGACGCGTGTATTCATCTTGTAAGACAGATATCAAGTGCTCTTTACGCTTGACGTAGTATTCCAAACGAATTACATAAAACTCCTTCAAGATTTCTTCGGGAGACTCGTACTTTTTAATCTTGCCGTCCTTATCGAAACACACGATGTTGGTTGTATTAATGTTTGACGTCATCTTAAGTGCCTTGAGTATACCGATACTTTCTGCCTTGGCTAAATTGTTTTCATCTACTTCGACAGTGAACTCTACAGCCATATCAGTCGAGTTATTGGTAAAGTCCTATACATGTCATAATTAGCACATTTGTTTCTTTTATCTTCTTCAACCAATATTTACGTACAAGGACATTGATTTCTGGTTTTTTGTCTTTAGGTTCACGCATGTTCTCCAAATTTTCCTTGAAGGTATCAGTCCAAAGACGGACAGGCAACTCAGTAATTTTGATGTGACCATCACCATTGACATCAGCAACACCACTTGAGATGAATTTACCTGTTTCTCCTGTAGAAGTGATCTCACCCTTAAAGCCACGGAACCAAGGAACCATTTTAACAACCTCTTCATCATTCATTAAACGCTTCAAGTTCTCGGCAAGTACCCTAGGACTGTAATTGGGGATGGTAGTACTCCAACCGGTTCCGATACCATCAGCACCGTTCACAAGGACCATGGGGATAATAGGGATAAACCAAGCAGGTTCGATAGGCTTGTTTTCTTCAATCAAGGGATCCAAGATATCATCATCATCAGGATGATAAATGGTACGAGCGATTTTAGCTAACTTGGTAAACAAGTAACGAGGACTAGCAGCAGATTTACCACCATCATGACGAGTACCGAACTGACCACAGGGAACTAAAAGATTGATATTGTTACTACCGACATAATCTTGAGCCATATTAATGACGATGGCAGCGATACTGGCTTCACCGTGATGGTATTGAGTTAAACCGGCAACGTAATTGGCTAATTGAGCAACCTTTACTTCTGTATTTTTTCCACGCTTGTAAGCACCAAAAAAGACTTTACGTTGACCTGGTTTAAAACCATCAACGACACAAGGAATGGATCGAATGTTATCAGCCATACTGAAAAGCATCAATTCTCTGTTAACGAAATCACTAATCTTAATTTTCTCGACATTATGATCGATAAAGATTCCTGGTTCATAGGTTGCTAACCATTCTTTACGATCAGCAGCTCTCTTTTTGTTGAAGGCCATATCTACCAACTGACGTTCTTCAGGGGAAGCGATTTCGAATTCCTTTTTATGAGTAGCCAAATCACTAAAGTACTTTCGAGCATCTGCTTTATCAGAAGTACCCAAACCCTTAAAATACTTGGGTTCCCACTCACTGTTCTTGTTATTGATCTCAGCCCATGTCTCGTACTCGGGGATGGTGAAAAAGGTGACCTCCTTCTTGGATCGCTTGTGACGACATCTGATAATAGGAGTAATAAACTCCAACAAGAAACCAGGGATATCCAACAAGGATGGGAACATACTGTCGATGAAGTTAATCAAAAGACCCTTGATATGGGAACCATCATGATCTTGATCGGTCATTAACATCAACTTGCCGTAACGAAGCTCGTCGGAACTAGTGTATGTTTTACCATGCTTTAATCCAAGAATGGCCTTGATGTTGGTGATTTCGGCATTGTTCATAATTTGTGTATTGGTAGCGTCACGTACGTTAAGAACCTTACCACGGAGAGGGAATACACCGAAATGATCTCGACCTACGACTGAGAGACCACTGAGGACAAGGGCTTTAGCGGAATCACCTTCGGTTAAGATTAAAGTACAGTTCTTGTTATGGGGCTTAATACCAGCTTTGTTTGCATCTTCAAGCTTAGGGATTTTAAGACGACGAGCCATTTTACCTGTATCAGCCTTGGACATTTGTTCGTCTTCTTTGAACTTGACCCATCGGACAATGTTATCGATGATACCTGATTTAGCGATGAGACCCAAGAATTTTTCGCTAACTTTGTAAGTAGAGCCGAAACTGCTTGCACGCAGCGTCATGTTTTCCTTGGTTTGTGAATCAAAGGCAGGGTTTTCGATCAAACAATTAACAAAGATCGTCATATGATTCTTAATTTGGAAAGGCTTGACAGTCTTGTTGTTTGTCTTTTTTTGAACCTCAGGCAAAAGAGCTTTGACAATTTGATCGGCAATGTAATTGACATGAGTACCACCCTTGGCAGTACAAATACTGTTGACGAAACTGACTTGGTTGAATTGACCATCACTTACAGCGAAGTTCACATCCCAACGAGGGTTACTCTCAGGATCATTAATGATGGGTTTCTTGCCTTCAGCGTTACGAATTTCCATAGTCTTTGTGTATAACTCACAATACTTGTTAAAACCCTTGACGGGTACTTTGACGCCGTTCAAGAAGACACTCACACCGTCTACCACACCAGCCATATCATACACACGCTTCTTGATTAAGGCTTCAAAATCCGCATCCATTTCAGTCATACCGAACTTTGCAAGATCAGGTTTAAAAGAGATACGAGTGAATTGGGTTCCAGCAGCATTGGAGGTGATTTTAGGTTTGCCGATAACGCTCATGTTGTTTTTAAAAACCTGCTTATACTTAAGTTGACGTTCCTTGTCACCTGTTTCCACAGTGAATTCGGTACTAAAGATGTTACAGAGCTTGGCACCATAACCGTTACGACCACCAGTCACCTTCTTTTCATTATCATCGTAGTTGGAGGAAGTTAAAAGATGACCAAAGATCAATTCAGGAACATAACATTTTTCCTCTTTATGTTCGGTAATGGGGATACCAAGACCATTGTTTTGAATAGAAATAAAATTTTCTGTGCGATCAATAACAACTTTAATAGAATCCATTTTAGGATCACGAATCTATGTGTGGATGATCGAAAACAGTTAGGTACAGTAGCTGAATTCCGGGGATGTACTTTATCAGTTACCTTGTTGTCAGCAGCATTCACCAAAATTTCATCAACGATTTTGTATAATCCAGGTACGTATTTGATCTTCTTCTTCTTGATGGTCTCATCCTCAGAGTCAAAGATCCACATCTCTTGTTCCTCGGCTTCAATCGAACCAATGTAAGTATCGGGACGAAGCAAGATATGTTCAAGTTGAGTCTTCTTTTGATAGATTTCTTCCACAGTCTTATCTCCAGCAGCTGAAGCCTTGGTAGGAGGTTCTTCCATGACAACATCTGTATCTTTGGTCTTTTTGGCTGCCTTGGGTTTAGGGGTGGAAGATGAAGCAGTGGTCTTTTTGAGGATTGCCTTGGGCTTGGGTGAGGTAGGTGAAGCTACAGCATCGCTGGAAGAAGGTTCTGACGTGTCGATGGATGTATTTTTGTTCTGGAAAAAAGACGTGATGCTACCAGCTTTGGCAGTAGTTTTTTTAGGAGCAGGAGTCTTTTTTGCAGCAGGCGCTTTCTTTGCAGGTGTCTTTGTGGTAGATGACGTGGCATCGGGTTCAGCAGTAGCGTCAGCAGCAACTTTTTTAGTGGCCTTCTTTGCAGTTGCTTTCTTTGTTGTTTTAGCAGTTGTAGCAGAGGTTTTGCGTTTCTAAAAAGTAAAAGGTTACAATTACCGCGCTTCAAAAGATGTTTTTTATTCTACCTTAACACTAGGATCATAATCAAAGGTGAATTCGTCAGATTCATCACCGGAATTACCGTCTTCGCTACTGGAGAGGATAAAAGCGTCTTCTGTATCACTCATTTTGTAGGGTTTGAAGAGAAGAAAAAAAGATAATCGCGTCCTGAAAACGCACACACGGTAAAACGCGACAGTCACGGTTTTTTTAATTATTACAAAATAAGTTAAGACACAGCAGTGACAATTAGGTAATTCACCCTGAATTCTTTGTCACCCAACCTGTTTTGAAAATTAAAATTTGACAGATATTTGTCACGCTTGCCTTGGATCTGACAAATTGCATGAAAATAAAATGAAATTAAAAATAGTTTTTTTTAATACGGCGATATTCAACGAAACATGGCGATTCTTTCCGATTTTACTAATGAAGGATTACCACTAAAAAGCCATTGATGATAACATTTGGTTTGTCTTGCTTCAGGGTACAAAAAAAAAAAAAAAAAAAAAAAGACGTGTAACAATTATATGAATGAAATGGCATGAAAAAAAGTTTATTTTTGCAAAAATAATTCATAATTTGATCATAAAAAATAAAGGAATGTGTGGGGGAAGTGACATATGTGAATTATAAGTGTGTGTTAAATGAATGATTCTATAAGTATCAATTCAAGATGATACAAGCATAATAGACTTAAAATAGAATTCTTCTTGCAATGGTGTAAGAGTAAGATTCATACATAATGATCATCTCAGAGGTGTCGACGAAGACAGGTCCAGGGAACGACGGCGAATTTATCCAAGTAGCTTGATCATTAGCCCACAAAGTTTCAATAACTCTCTGTGTTTCGGCGTCAAATGCGATCCAGGCAGATCCAGACGCATACACCCATTCTGCTGCCATTTATATTAAATGTGTTACTGTGGTAGATTCGATTGACTATTATTACTTTTTTTTTTGTTGTTATATAAAAATTTATTATATAAAAGGAAGAAGGTAGTGTGGAAATTGAATAATTTGACCCTTAAATAAATAAAAAAAAAAAAAAACTGATCTGTGTTTCGGGATTGTGTCATGAGAATTGCGTAGCAGTCAAAAAAAATTGTAAAATGATCAAGGCCTTGAAATCCACCATGCACATAATTAAACATACGCTTTACGTGATACATACTATACGTTTTTGGTACAGGGACATTTTGTGGAAAAAAAAAACATGTATCACAAATTGCTTTTCTTAAAAAAACCTTTTTTGTACCTGAAAATTGTACTCCCATTCATGTAGACCTGTAGTTTATGTTGACTGTATCAGGAAAGGCAACTAAAGAAAGTGTGTACTACCTGCACGCTTGCTTACAAAAAAACGTGTCACATTAATCAGTGAATGCTTAAATATTAATTCCCCTCTTTGTTTACATTTGTCCCGGCAAAACCCATTGGCGACGCAGATCATTTGGCTCTTTCCATGTCATAATTGTTCTAAACAAGTTTCAATTGGTAAACTTTCCGACATTTCTATTGTTATCTTTTATGCTTACAAAGGCTGCGCGTTGGCTATCTATATCCCTTTAGTCAGACCATTACTATAGATAATTCACGTTTTGATTGATTTTCTCCATATTATACACAAATATACAATGTTTTTTGTTGTTTCAACTTACTTTGCAATGACCAAGAATTCAAAAGACCTCAAACACTGAGTTATGTAGAGCTAGTTGTCAGAATTAATTCTGAACATTATATTGTATTGACATTAACTAGTATAAACTCGTAAAGAAAATACACGTGGAAGTAACTAATTAGGACGGGCCATGTAAAATTCTGCTTTTTGAACGCCAAGAATATCCAGAACATTCCGTGAACTTCAAGGAACAAAATATAGGCTATTTCAATGTGGGGTTTTTTTATACGTCATTGTGAGTACACAGGGACAACTTTGAGCCTGACGATAACGAGAACGAAAAAACTATAGCCGATTCTGAATACATCGTCTTTTGATAGACTTTTCATGTACAGTTTTCTAACATTTAACCGAAAATATACAGAAGATAGAGTATTAAGACGTATATGGCAGCTTAACAAATAAATAAAAGAAAAAAAAAAGGTGTACGTATATCATTTTGGAATGACAGATGATGAAACCCGAGTGATTAAACAACTCTCTGTCGTCTATTTGATCAACTACCGAAAAAACATTATTAGGATGAGTCATTCGTATAAATAAAGAACGGGGATATGTAAAAAAAAAGGAGTAAAAGAAGCATTTGGACTTTATGTAACTAAAAAAGAGGAGTTGAATATATTTGGTAAAAAACAGTCAGATGTGTAATATTGTCTTTAACAAGGGGATATCACAATGCATATTCACAGATATAAAGTCTGTATTCGTCATTTTTTTTTTTTTTTTTTTTTCTTTCTCTTTTGCTTTCTCGTTCTCTTTCTCTCTATTTTCTTCTAGCAAACAAAATGTCTCCTACCATCATGATCTGCCCAGCCACTTGCGAATTATGCGGACAATGGATGCCTGTGCACAGTGTAGGTTTTTATTCTTTTTGTCAGTACACAATGTTTCTCATCATCATTTTAGGAAGACTGTCCTCGAAGTGGAGTGCATCCATCACAGTGGTCTTTTGACCCTAATTCAGTCATCTTGCGGGAAAATAACGACACTATTGACATTGAATCAATCCATCATTATTGGCCAACTATTGTCTTGACCTTTCAGCACGAGTAAAAACATCCCTATTTTTTTCAATCCATTTTCGCATTTCCCCCATTGTAACTTCATATACCACTTTATTAATAAACATATCCCCCCATCCCTTTGTTTTACACGTATTTGACAGATTGTTGATTTTTAAAGATTTCTCCACGCATTATTTCATCCAAATCACTAAGTGCCACTCTGGCTTGGTATCGAGTCAACTCATCAGGATCTGTTTCTTCAATGTATCGTAAAGTTCGATAAGTTCTTCTAAGGCTTTCGGTTGGGTATTCGTATAATGTTTGTGCTGCTAAACCTCTAAAAAGCGATAAAATCAACACGGTGGCAGCTGAGATATAAGATGTATGAATATTTCTTCTATATTAAAACACTTGTCTTTTTACCTCTTCGAATTTCAGCAGCCTTTTCGATTTCTAGAATGTTCAGCACCCAATCTATCAACTCTCCCATCTGAGAGGAAAGCGCAACAGGACATGTTTGACAAGCCATACTGAGTAATGATAATGCCGATACACGAAGATTGGTGTCTTCCTGGCGTCTAGCTAAAACTGCCTCTAGCGGCTTTACAAGTGTGTTTACTATACATGTACTATTAAAAAACGAGTATGAACCATGCATCTATAGTTTTTTTTATACCGTAATTTCCTAGAGCAGTACCACATCGTTGGATGGTTTGCAATAAGGCTTCACCAATCCTTAATCGATTATCCAGTTTCTGATTACTGTCACTATAAATATCGCCCAATTTCTTGATGATTTGATTTCCATATGCATCTGTCATGGCAGACAACCCCTTGACCGCGTTTAAATAAATATAACTGTCTTCGTCTTGAACCAACCTTACAAATATATCGAGGACTTGATTTAGCCCTTCACCGGACGAAACCAATGGATCTTTAGCCAAAACCATTTCTTTCAACATACCCATACCATGTGCACGGATTGGTAATAGATCATCTTGTAACGATTTCATGGCATCACGGTATTTCTCTTTGGATGCCTCAATGGATGCTGATGGCTTGTGTTTCATGTTGGACATCTTTTGTGCCGACAAGTATGAAGTGATGGCTAATAAGACTTCGTTTACAGACTCGCTGACGAGTTCAAATGGGTGTTTCTCGAGTTTCTTGAGAGGTTCGATGGAAGCCTCCAGTAGTTTAACTGCCTGATGGTTCAATTCATCATTTTCTAACGAAAAAATTAAGGTTAGATTTCATGCAAAAATTAGAAGAACGCTAATATAAATACCATGCATGACAGCACGAAGCAAATTAATTGCTAAAATCAACGATTCAAAGTCATCCTCAAGAGAAAACTGTTCATCATGCGTCTCCTCTAATTCATCTCTGTCTACAATATTTGCAATATCTGGAAACCCATTTGACTGTTGTTTCTCGGCCTTTTTTTTAGGTGTTAATAATCGGTCGACATGATCGTTTACAATATTGGAGGCGAATGAGATGATTTGGGTGGGCTTACCAAGAATGGTAGGACCCAGCGTGTCTAGCATGCCCATAATTAAATGCAAAGTCAACAAAATACTATTCTAAAAATGGTAAGCATAAGCATACATTTGGTGGGTATTTCTATTTACACTTTTGGATCCGAGCGCCCTGTTTGTAACGATGAGTATTCGTTTAATAAAAACACAAAAAAGTCACCACATAAATCTGCATTATCCATCATTTGAAGAAACGCAACAAGAATCCCAGCATGGATCGGTAACTCGTTGCCTGCTAAAACCTTGGGTTCTCTATTTATTTTTTTAAAAAAAATAGTTAAAAAACAAATCGATGTCTTGTCTTATGAGTACTTACTTTCTGGCCCGTAATAAAACACCACCTGTAGGCCCAGGAGCAAAATATGCAACACGGGCACCTGCTAAATCCACTCTATCCAACAAGATGCGCTTTAATTCACGGATAGCATCCGAAGTAGTAGTGATCCGAAAATAAGTCGAAAGCAGGTCCAATACTGTTTCCCTTAATCCGGATTTGGAATGAACCGTGAATTCATACAGATGATACAAACAAGGGATCGAAGAAGCCAAAAAGGTTTGAATGACCACAGGCGAAGGTTCACCGCCAATCATCACACGATGCAAAGTGTGTAATAAGCTGGCAAGTTCCTCTTCTGTTAAACAAATACGTTCCTCATATTCCTCTTGGTGCCATGCTGATAATAAAGGTCCTACAATTTTATCGACAATGTAGGTCTTGGCAAGACTAGCATGTTTACCAATGATACGGCCAATGATAAATGTGACCGCTTGGCTGGTAGGAGATTGATCAGGCTCTCTTTTCAGTAATTCGAGTAATTGAGGTGTGATCATGGAATAGTAACTTTCGATAGATGTCATTTGTTGTGGAACCGATAAAATAAGTTTGGAGATGCTTTCTAATTGGGCCAATTGCACTACAAAACCGTTTTTTTTCTTAGTTCTGGCCATGAATTTACACTTTTTTTTTCCTCCTTACATTGATCTACATGGCCAATGGTAAATTCCAGTACAATTGATACTCCATTAGGTTTCAACAAGATACGAGACAAGAATCGACCACAGATAGTACGTAACCAGTTTGGGATTGGATGTAGAGGAGAAGAGGCCCCCAAGAGAGACATTAAAGACTCCATGGCTCTAGATAGATCTGAGCGATCAAAAAGCCACATAAACATGCGTGCACATTTATCTCTATCCTCTCTAGACAAACCCACTTTTGTAGTGGTAGTACGGGCAAACATGTTGCCTGGTGTCAGAGGCATTTGTTTGATACCATCTGTGATAGAATCTACAGTATCTTCTTGTTGAAAGGCAGAAGTGGGTGCATAGGCTAGTTCTAAGAGAGCCGCATAAAGGTCTGGCAAATGACGAGTCGTGAGAATCGAGGCTACGGTGGTATAGCCTCTACTTGCAGGAACTTTTTCGCTTTGGGAAATCATGTCGACGAGGGATGTGGTGAGTTTTAAGAGAGATAAAAGATGTAATGTAGTAACTTTGTGTTGCTTGTCATTTTCGTCTTTCGATAATAATTCTTGTTTGAAAAACTATTAGTGTTTTGATTGAGAGTTATGATTTTTTTTTTTTTTTTTTTTTTTTTTACCGTGGTTAGTATAGCCTGACTTGACTCTTTTGGATAAAGGTACGCCTACGCCTGGTAAAAAGCAGGGATAGAAACCCCAAGAAATGATGACTTGAAGTAAAGTATGGATCAGTCTAAAATCACGTACGCCTAAATAATCTTTATCCGTTGCGTCGACTTGATTGAAAAAATGTTAAAAAATTATGCAAAAAGAGGTGTCAAAAAGTTTACCTCCTGAAGCGCAAACTTGTAATAAAGCGTCTTGAATGTTTACCAAGACACTTAAACACTCATTAACAAAAGCTTTTCGAGGATCTTTTTCATTGAATTCTATACCGAGAGAAACAAGTCGTAATACAAGTGTCTCTTCAATCGATCCTTTTTTTTTTTTTTAATATATATAAAAGTAATGAGTCTCTTTCTCTTTCTCTTTCTCTATTTTTTTTTTTTTTTCAAGGTGACAACCTTCTTCTTTAATCTCGACTTTCTCGCCGACTAATTGTTGGGCTCGAGTCAAATATTCTCTCAATCGTGTCTTTTCGGCTTCATGTGTCGACATTTTTTTGTTTACAAAGAAAAACTACGAAACATTTTTTCATGATTGTATTAATAATAATGCGAACAGTCACTTTTTATTTATGAATAACATTTCTAATGTAAGGTTTTATACAATTTAAGTGAAGAGGGAGAGGGGTGGGTGAGGAAGAGGGGGGGGGGGGGTAATATACAGTGGGAGGGGTTTCTAGGTTTTACAAGTCTATACTTGAATAGTAACAGAAGCGGCTTTTCTTAATCGATTCATCACGGCCATACCTTCTCTATCTTCGGATATGCCTTCGACAAAGATCAAATCTACGTTACGTTCATCTAAATCACGCAATCCTTTAAACATGCCTCGAGCCACCTCTTCAGGGTGACGGAATCTACCCATCTGAAGTGACACGCACTCAATATTGTTAGATAATGTCGAATGTGTTTCCCAAATAGCGGTTTCTCCATCATGCGTGGTACGTAAAATACCAATCTTGGATACAACCACACCGGTATTTTGAACAGACTCTACTTGTTCTCTCAGTGCTCTATTGAATTTATCGTCGTATTTGCTATCCATGTCGTCTTGTCGATCAATCAAGATGACTTTGGCTTCGGGCGAGTAATGACGGTACTTCATACCGGGTGTGGTAGGTGCTTCTTCTAACTGGGTATCGACAAAATGTTTCTTATAAACTTGCAATTTCTCCATACCAGGTACATGTTGCAAGGATTCGTAAGTTAATCCACCGGGTCGCAAAATAGCAGGAGGGTTACGTAAGCCGTCCAATACTGTGCTTTCCACACCTACGTTACATGCTCCACCGTCCAAGATCAAAGGGATACGGCCTTGAAGATCGTGGTATACATGGCTTGCCAAAGTAGGAGAAGGTTTACCAGAAGAGTTTGCAGAGGGAGCAGCTAAAGGAAAACCACAGGCTTCAATTAAACTACGTGCCACAGGATGAGCAGGAAATCGAACGGCGACAGTAGGGTGACCACAAGTGACAGAAGTAGGGATAAGCAAAGAAGTAGGTAAAATGATCGTCAGTGGACCGGGCCAGTGATTACGAATAACAGGTAAATATACCTCGGGCACGATATTGTCGGGCAAGATAGTTTTCAACATATCAATGGATGATACGTGGACAATCAAGGGGTTGTCTTGAGGTCGGTTCTTGGCTCCAAAGATCTTGGAGACGGCGTTTGCATCCAGGGCGTTGGCAGCAAGGCCGTATACGGTCTCGGTAGGGATACCAATCGCTTCTCCCTGTCGTAAAAACTCCACTGCTTTATCGACCGCAGCTTGGTCATCTGCGTTACTGATTACACTCGTAGCGTTTAGCTCTGGAAATTCGCCTTTGCTCTTTACAAAACTAAAATTGTCCGCATTGACTTTATACACTTGAGTCGAAAACATGTTGGAATTAAATAAACGTCGGAAAAGTGGTTTGACTGATAAATACATAAGAAAAAAAAAAAAAGATTACAAAAAAAGAGAGACTAAATGAGGTTACACCGAGGATCTAAGCCACTTACAGTAGACAATGTCTGTGTTTTGCTTTTTGCATGATAAACGATAAGAATACAAATGATTTAAAGCTGTGTACGGATACAGTTGAATGAAATACTGAGAGGAAAAAAACTATACATTCTGAACAGTGTTTGTATGTGTCGGCTATTCATTTGAATATGAGTATGCGTCCCTGATCTCCTATGCTTTAGGATTACTGCTGTCAGTCAGTATTTGAATCAAAACCATAGTGTGTACATATATTCGATAATCCTTCTTTCCAACAATTAGAATAAAGGTTTCTACAGTATTGCTTAATTACTGACCGTATATGTGATATGTACCCCTTCTTTTGTTTCATACAAGAATGTGCTCAGTAACCTGTTATAGTGTTCATTTATGCTTTGACCATTGTTTTTTTACAGCAAAGATGCGAATATCTAAAACTAGTTTTCATAATGAAAGCAGCTACAATAGGATCAAGCTCAAATCACTTGTAAGAATGATGAATGCTTTTGAGTGTTTGTCCTGACTGCCTAGTCCAAGACGCTGCAAGACCAACAAGGGTAGTGTCGACTTTAACTTGAACGACAAATCATTGTGAGGAGATCAGAGTATGTATCAACGACTTTCTGATTCTTTTCTATTAGTCAGACATCTCTTTTACCGAGCTTTTAAAAAAAGGTGAAGGACATTCAAGTTCATTTCGTTAATAGACACGCTTAAATGGGGGTGTTATTTTTTATAAAGATGAAGGGGTTTTTATTTAGATTTTTTTTTATATAGAGATTTCAGTTTAGATTTTAGTTTAGAGTGAAAGGCTTGTATTCGAGAGAGAGGTTTCTACATAAGCAAACAGACCCAACACAATACCAGGGGAGCTTTGAACTCTGGGCACAAAAGAGGTCATCGCGGGGGGTATCGTTACAGATCTGCTTTCAAAAATGTTTGGTAGCGCGATAACATACTAGACAATGAGAAACAAATTGTAAAAGGGAAATAGGATGAAGGGAATCCCCATGAACGAAGTAATGCGCCTTCGGCATACTCCTGAGAACCACCGTGATAAAAGTTAGTGTAGGACTTCAAGAAGATAATTGCTCATCTCCATCAACAAAATAATTAGGCCCATCCTATCTATACCAGTATCACGAGAAGAAAATGAAGGTTTTCATTTTTTTGGGTAGCCACGTAGACATTTATAGGCTACACTTGATTCACCGGTCACTGAACCAGCAGGGGCCTTCGTAAACAAACATACAAACAAAAGTATGTCATGCTTGGTTACGACTACTCTTCTGCAAATAGTCCAATAAGAAAAAAAAAAAAAAAAAAAAAAAAAACGCATAAAAGTAACGGGAAAACAGTTGTTACGATAGCAATGAAATTTAAGCTGAACAAGTAGTAAAAACATCAATGCCTTTATGGCTAGAAACCTCTGACAAAAACAAGCACATTTTAAAAATGTTAAAGACAGCCCAACATCTATAATTCACGGAGTATTTTTTTGACGTGTAACCTTTAAATAATCGAAATCTTGCCAAAAGTACCTTGAATGTACATAAATTGGCGCTTTGTAGTAGATGCATATTTCAAACAATCGATGTTTAAAGTCATTTTGTCATAACTTGAGCCTTATACTATGTTATACATCAACCTGAGGGTGTGGTGCTTTATAGAGAGACAATAGTGTTATGATCCCAGTTTGTGGCAAAATAACTTTCTTTTAAAATATGCAATTCACATTCTAATAACTAACAATAATAAAGTCTCCTCCTTTGACGATGGTGATCAAAAAACAAAAAGGAGACTTTTTATCCTGACTTTTGAATTGCACAAAGACCATAACAAATATGATTGGTTGATGTGACTTACAAATGATGATGAGCCCTCACTGCAAAGCAAGTTTAAAACACGTTGCGGCAGAAACTTTTTTTTTTTTTTTTTTTTTTTTTTTTTATTTTTGTTTTTCCTCCAAAAAGAAACTTACATTACTACTAAAAACCGAAAAGGATAAAAAAAAAAGCTACTCCGAAATGCTTTCTACACTCAAGGATGGAGTCTTTTACCCTTTCCCACCGTTTTACTCAAGTGGTGTATTTACCTTTTCAACGCCTTTGTTTTTCACGCCCACCATTCTGCTTGGGTTTGTAGTCGCTGTTGGGTTTTTCCGTTATTTACATACAAAAAATACAGCCTGGCAAGATATTTCCCGTCCAGTGACCAGCCCTGATAAAAAACTGTCACCTCTTTCAAGACTAATCATTGCTTTATCATGTTTTGTTACCGTCACTTACTTGGTGGATACGTTAGTAATCGTTACAAGAGTGTTGGCAGACGAAGGAATTATGCCCGCGACCTTTATTTATTATGTCGTCTCTTCTTGGTTTGCTTGGGTTATTTCGATAGTTTGTTTAGTCGACGAAACTCACAAATTCTCTGCATGGCATTGGCTTCAGTACACCTTTTTCGCTATGGCAGCCGCGGGTGAGACACTAGTAGGTTGGCTTTGGATAGTCAGTGTCTATAAACCAAGACCGGGTAAGCTTTTTATACTTTTTAAAATTACATTGCATATGCTCATAATATTTAAAAATAGGTTCCGTTTTCACCGTCTATGATAATGTCTTGTTAGGCGTTTTTATCACTCGTTATATACTGGAATTGAGTGCGTTTGCACTCTCCGTTGTTCACATGGTTTCAGAAAAGCGACCCAACCATCAATTTAACATTGAAACCGAACCTTTATTAAACTCGACCTCTAACTACGGAGCTACAACAACAGATGATGTGATTAATACCAGCAAAGATGAAAATAGAAGTGGTTTTTATGACTTTTGGAACAAGTTGGGCAAGTTGATGCCTTACATCTGGCCTAAGCATGACTTGTATTTACAGTCATTAGTACTTGCTTGCTTCTTATTAATGTGTCTTGGATTGGCGATTAATGTATTCACGCCGCTCCAGATTGGTAGAGTAGTGGATAAATTCAACCAAGAACCCGAGACATTTGCCTGGGCAGCTGTTTTAGCCTATGTCGGATTCAAGTTTTTACAAGGAGGATCTGGACTGATTCAGGCTATGCAAAACTGGCTCTGGATCCCCATCGGACAATTTACAACACGAGAAGTTTCTGTAAAGTTATTTGCTCATTTACATAGCTTGTCACTTCATTATCATATTAATAGAAAGACGGGCGAAGTATTACGCACTGTGGATCGTGGTACAAGCAGTATTGTTCAACTCTTATCACAAATTGTGTTTCAAATCTTCCCTGCTTTGGCTAATATTTTGATTGCCGTTGTTGTGTTCTCTGTCCGATTCTCACTTCCTTTTGGTATGATTGTGTTCTTCACCATGGCATTATATCTCTATGTAACCGTCACACTTACCGAATGGCGAACCTCTTTCCGTCGCAAGATGAATGAACTGGATAACTATGCGCGTACTAAAGCTGTAGATTCTTTATTGAATTTTGAAACCGTCAAATATTATAACGCCGAAAGCTTCGAAGTCAACCGTTACGATAACGCCATTGTAGAATATCAAAAAGCCGATTATATCAGTTCTATCTCTCTCAACGTGCTTAATTTGGCTCAGAATGCAGTGATTACGGGTGGTCTCATGGGTGGATCCTTATTATTTGCCTATGAAGTTTCTAGAGGAAACTTAACTGCTGGTGACTTTGTCTCTTTTAATGTCTACATGATGCAATTGTATACTCCTCTTCATTTCTTTGGTACTTATTACCGTATGATCCAGCAAAACTTTATTGACATGGAAAAGATGCTTGATTTGTTTGAAGTGGAAGAAAGTGTTAAAGATGTACCGGGAGCTAGTGATTTATTCGTCTCCGATGGTGATGTCAAGTTTGATAATGTCTCATTTTCTTATGATAACCGCCAAACCGCTTTAAACGGTATCTCGTTTACTATTCCTAAGGGTACTTCTGTAGCTCTTGTCGGTCCCTCAGGTGGTGGAAAGTCCACTATTTTACGTCTTCTTTTCAGATTCTATGATCCAGATTCTGGACAAATTTATATTGATGGACAAGATATCTCACAAGTTAAGCAATCTTCGTTACGTAAGAATATCGGCGTTGTTCCTCAAGACACCGTATTGTTCAACGACACAATTCTTTACAATATTCGATATGGTGATATTAATGCTTCTGATGAAGATGTCTACGAAGCTGCCAAGGCTGCACAAATCCACGACAAGATTCTCAGTTTCCCTGACGGCTATGAAACCAAAGTAGGAGAACGTGGACTTCGTTTGAGTGGAGGTGAAAAACAACGTGTTGCCATCGCCAGAACCATTCTTAAGAGCCCTCCCATCATCTTACTTGATGAAGCTACAAGTGCTCTTGATACCACAACAGAACGACATATTCAAAAAGCCCTTGGTGATATGACTAAGGGTCGTACTACACTTGCTATTGCTCATCGTCTCTCTACCATTGTTAACTCTGATTTGATTCTTGTCATCAAGGACGGAAAGGTGGTTGAATCAGGTAGCCATGAACAATTAATCCAAAATGCTTTATCGAACCAAAATGAAGGAATCTATTATGATATGTGGCATAAACAGCTTGATGATCATCTTGATTCTAGTCAAACGGTTAGTGGTGCTGTGACTCCTTTGCCAGTAAATGATATCATTAGTGTACAAGAATCTGCTGCTGCTGCTGCGTTAGATGCGGACCCTGTCAAACCAGAAGAAACAAAGAGCCAACAAATTAAGGATCTTGAAATTTCAATCCCATCTAAGGATTTGGCGACGGCTGCTAGTAGTGATACGGATGACAGTAAGGTTTTAGAGGATAAAGATATTGTGATGACACCCGTTGATGCTTCACCAACAAACACACCTTCTCAGTCGAGTAATAAGCCCAATCGTAATCGTAGTAGAAAGAAGAAGAAGAGTTCCAGAAAGTAAACACTTCACATATTACCCCCTCACATATTACACTGAAATTAAAGTGTTAAGCAGTTTGCCAAAAAAATAAAAAATAAATTTGCTTATACAAAATAACTAGGGTCATTGAGCGTTTTTATTTTGCTAGTTTACGAGAGAAAAAAAAGAATAGCATGAACATTAATACTGCAACTACTTGATTTCGTTCGCTTATCACTTGATGCTAACGTATTGTTAGAACTGTTAACCAGAGTTGTTCGCTGCCGTTATTTTTAAAATGGATGCGAGGACTAAGCTCACACGCAGAGATAAAATATATGACAATAATATGTAGGGATTGATAAAAATGGTATAACTATATACGAGCATCTCTCCCGATGGTATTTATTGTTCTATTGATAGATCGGATCTCTTTCAGTTCAGCTTTGGTAAAGAAATCTTTTTAAAACTTGTTACTTGGATCCATAATTAAAGAGTAAAATGAATGTTCATAGCATGACTTTTTTTTTCAACAACATCATTGACGAATCTTCCACTTTCAAGCTTCCATTTGTCCTCTTCTTCAATGCTTTCTATAAGCTTAATAATGTAGTTTTTCTCAACAGACGATAGCGTATAGTTTGATTTACTGCCAGTCAAGGAACTCGTTAGTTTTTGGGTAGAGGGTGATGGAACGCTTTCTTTTTTCTTTACTACGTTTATTTTCGCCTGTAAGTGACTAATCAAAGTTTCCCAGTGATCATAAGCACCATTAATTATTTGGATCTTTCAGTCCCGAATAGAGAATTAAAAACACTTTTAAACATTACTAAACTCGTTATTTTTTTCTTTACAACTCTATGGTGAATTAAGTAAAACGGAAATAACAGACACTTTTATTTTTCATTTTCATTATTTTTAAAAAAAAGAAAAGGGCCGACACGTAGGCCGACCCTAAAAATGTAGTCTCACCCACCAGCAGACTTGTTAGATCGTAATGGGGGCTCGTCAGGGAATTGTCCAACACAAATTAATAGTTATGCAGAGCCATCTCCAAGACGCAAGACATTTGTTCTGAAACAACCATGCAGAAACACCAAGTTATTCATCTTGTGTCAATTCTGTTTTCGCAGGAATGTATCATTCTCCACTACACCACCTCCAGCAGAGTTCATCAAATCAAGTAACACACCAATAAGAGTAACACCGTGATGGACTCAAATTCTTCGCTTATATGTCAACGGAAGACACCTAGGCCTCCACCCAAGACCCTTAGACCTCGGACTTTGACCAGCAGAGCCTAAACTCTATATATTGTAAGCCTGCTCCGATCAAATGGAGAGAACCCCTCTTAATGGAGGAACTCCCATGCACCGGTAGGAAAGTTTTGTCGCTATGGTTAAGATTCAGGTCTGGTTTTAGGGCAATAACCATCAATTTAAACCGGGAAACCATAGATAACCATGAAAAATGTTCGTTCAAGTCAACCGATCAAGCCAGTCACACAAGCCAGCCTTTCTGATCAACCATCCTGAATACCTCATTAGGAATTTTTATGGACAGAAATTCAAGGGCAGCACCAACCGAAAACTGCATGCATCTCTTGCTCTTGCTCCCTCCGACTTCAATGCTCCTTGGCTGTTGCTGCGGAAATCTACCAACCCCTTAAATCAGTAGATATGGTACCCTAGGAGTATCACTCACTCGTATCAGGCTCCACAGATGAACCAACGCACGATCAGAAACAAGGACATGATCAAGAAACCTACGGATCTGAAAAGTGAGTGGGTTCCAACACATCAAGACGACAACAGAACATTGCATGACATTCGGATCCCCAGGGATTCAGACATCCTATGTCCTAGAGATACAAACGCGTAAGCAAGAGCTTACACGCCCAACCATGGTTAGATGGCGCCCATTTTTGGTGGTATTTTTTTTTGTAGTTAGTATCTGATTGATTCATAGTTTTTTTTTGATAGTTATAGTTTACCTTTGGGGTTCTTTTTTTTTTTAAAAAAAAAAAAAAGAGAAACGCCTTTAGAAATTTTTTTTTTTTTTTTTTATATAAACAATAAAAGCCACATTGAAAACCTGTCACGACGTAGTCATGTTGTTTGGTTTGAAACGACTAGAATCAATTCCCCCTTTAATGCTTCACAAGCGAAAGAGAGAAAAAAAAAAAAAAAAAAGGCATATGCATGTTCCTGACATAATTGCTCTTTTTGATGAAGCGTCGTTTTAATATCTCATGTTTCACTGTTATTTTTAATGCAGAAATGCAAGAACTGATAATACATGAAAAGCATAGTATTACTGAGCCATATTAAATTTTATGTAAAATAATAGATAATATTTACAATGATTATAAGCAATCTTTATTACTGAATACAATGAACCATGCTTTTGCAAACGCGATTTTTTTTTTTGGGTTTGAAAACTATGACCGGTCTTTAAATTTGTAGCACCGATATAAATCAAGTGTACTTTTGTCATTTATGGTTGTGTCAAGGGATCAATCAAGGTGAAAGTAATTAGGCCAATTGATATTATAAAACATTCTTTCCTCCTTTTTTTTATTAACCCTGTGTGTAATTGTAGTAACAGATTGTGTCCTGGGTAGAAGAAAATAGGTAGTTTCCTTACAATTGCCATATGAGTATTATTTTGTCTACATGACTAATATGCTCTAATTGATGTCGTCTACTAGAAATGCGACATCTTATCTTTCAGGATTTGAAAATCCCATGTATGAGTTTGCGTAAATCTGTGTGTATGGGGGGGATTACACAGATCTTCTTTATTTAGTAATTACAATGATTCTTTACAAGAGATATGTCGCCATAAGCACATTATCATGGTTCAATAATATCTTTTCTTTTAAAAACTAGTCAATTCTTCATCATTATTACGCCATATGAGGACGATTTTTGGGGGTGGCACATGGTATTTTCTACACCTTGCGCAATTGAATGCTCAAAGGCGCAATAAAATGTTACACCAATATTTTTAAGATTCAGTTCCATCAAAGAATGCAATTATAAAACAAGGCTTATCTTTTTTTTTTTCAATATCCCCTCCCCCCTCCCCCTTTTTCTCTTCTCTCTTTAAACTATGACGAATCGTGAAAGCGATCCACTTTTAAAAGACGTAGGAGGAAAGTCGTATCATGTCAATGCGGTGGATGAAGAATATACTGTCAGTAGTGATAGTAGTGCCACGACCATTGATGAGCATGATGCTGAATATATTGTCAAGAATCGATTAGGCGAGGTTTCTTTGTTTACAGTGACATTATGGTAAGATGGACAAAGTGCATGATGGAAAAGTATTAACAAAGATTGTAGTCTTTGTATGAGTAGTTTTTTGGCTGCTCTAGATACTTCGATTGTAACCACCATTTTCAATGAAATTGGTACAGAGTTCAAAAGGTAATCATCACAAGGAGAAGAAAATTGTTTTTTTTTGGTATGCTCACATTTTTTTGTAGTTCTAATCTTTCTGTATGGATCATGACATCGTACATGTTGAGTACTTCAGCACTCCAACCCTTATGTAAAGTCCTCCCTTTTTGTATTTCTGTTTAAAAATGCTAACCAAACCCTTGATAGATGGTAAACTTTCAGATATTTTCGGTCGTAAATCTACACTTGTTTCCATTCTTTGCTTCTTTCTTGTTGGCTCATGGTTATGTGGGTTGGCTAGATCGATGGTTCAATTGAGTATCGCACGTGCTATCGCTGGTTTAGGAGGAGGAGGTTTAATGACCATGGCCTCTGTTGTTATTCATGATTTGATTCCTATGCGAAGCCGAGGAAAATATCAGTCCTATGTCAACATGGCGCAAACAGTAAGTGGGGAATGAGTCACACGATGTTACTTTGATTAATATTTTTTGTCAAGGTTGGTACGACACTTGGAGCCCCTTTAGGTGGAATTATCAATGACTACATTGGATGGCGTTATTGTTTCTATATCAATATTCCATTTTGTATCTTTATCCTTTACATCTATATCAACAAGCTGGAAGATTACAATCTGGTGAAAGGAAGCAAGCCAACAGATAACTTGAATGAGAAACTTGAACGAGTTGACTTTATTGGCGCAGGGTTTTTGTTAACTGCCAATGTTTCGTTTGTGACAGGAGTTTCATTAGGTGGTAATACGCATGCTTGGAACGACCCACTTATCATCACACTTTTATCAATCGCTGTTTCGTTCTTTGTCTTTTTCGGTGTATTTGAGTTTAATTGGGCTAAACATCCTTTGGTCTCTCGTTCGTTGATCAAGAACCGTAATGTTGTAGCTGTATGCTTGTGTAATTTCTTCTTGTGTTCTTCGACCATGACTTTTACTTACTTGATCCCACAATACTTTATGGTAAAAGCTAAAAAAAATCTTTTTGTTTGCGCACAAAAAAAAATATTCATTCTTTATTTTAAAATAGGGTGTTTTAGGATACAATGCTTCATCCGCTGGTATGTGGGTTTTGCCTCGTACTGCTATGGTTGCGCTTGGTTGCTGGCTCGCAGGTCGATACTTGGGTGCTACTGGACGGTACAAGAACTTCCTTGTCTGTATTATTGCGTTACAAGTGGTTGCAGCATTTGGTACGTATACCTGGGTGATTGAGACCTCGGTTGCTTTTCGACTTCTCTGTATGGTTGCAGAAGGGTTCTGTTTCGGAGTAGTTTTAGTAGCTACCATGGTTGCACTTGTAGCAGATATTTCTCATACAGAAATGGCATCTGCAACCTCGATGATTTTCTTGTGTCGCTCTACAGGCTGGTTATCCGGTAGTACCATTACAGCCGCCATCTTGCAATCTAAATTCAAGACGAATTTGACACAAACGATTACAGGACCTGAAGCAGCGGACATTATTGAATTTGTACGTACTTCGATCACAAAGATCCGTACTCTTACACCTGAGATTCAATTAGTGATTATTTCTTCGCTTGCACATGCTATGCATTCTGCATTTGCGTACGGTGTGGCATGCTCTATTTTGTGCTTTGTGACAGCGCTGTTTATGCGAAACTGCCAATTAGGTGCACATCCACCCACAAGAAAGTAACACTTTTTATACCTTATATAGACCGCCCTTCATACATTTCATTAAAAAAAAAAGATATTACATACATCGACTCTCCCTTTGTGACGTAACGTTCAGCCTAATTTTGCATGTGAATATTTTATAACATTATTTTTGTTTTAACTATTCTCTACTATTTTCTCCCCTTCCTTTACATACATGGTGAAATCTGTTGAACATTCAAGTAATATAGCTGCTGGCAACAAGCAAGAGAAAGAAACACTTAGTTTTTCTTCTCCCCATTCGGTGCAGACGTTTGACCAAATACCTATTCCTTTATTAAAGCTCATGGTAATACTGGGACCTACACTACAATGCTTGGCACAGGTTATTGACATTGTCATGTGGCGAACACCTCAACCTCGACAATCTGTGTTGATGGTACTTTTATGGGTATTGAGTTGTCTATGGACGTGGCAACTACTTGCGTTTGGACTTCCTATGCTTCTTTTATACAAACTAGGTAAGGACTGGCTCTCCGTCAAGACGAGCCAATCACGCCGAGAAGCGATCAAGAAAGCGCGAACAGAGCAACGACAACGACGAGAAGAAAGGTTGAAACGGGACCGATACCATGATGAAGAGGATGATGAAGTAAGCCGATTACAACAACAAAAGGAAGAAGAGAGTGAATTAATTTCGAGAAAGATCCAACCTGAAGGACACGTATCGCTGGACGATACATTACAGGATTTGGCTATTGTTAATGGATTTATTGATCATGTCGTATTGAACGTAAACAAGGTCTGGGTTCATTTGGATGGATCCAAAAGTGATAGGGTGGTTTCGGTCTTGAGTATCTTGTTATATGCTTGGCCGGTGTGGATTGTCTTGAATTGGATGCTGGGTGCGCATGTTATTTTGGCGGTGGTAGGTGCGGGATTCTTAGTAAGCCCTGCACCTTGGTTTAATGCGATTGTGTTGGCTATCCGTAGAAACATTATTTTAAAACATGTCTTGGCTGCTACGTGGGCATACGGTGTGGCCTTTATCACCATCACATTCAGTTATTTATCCTGGCCTCAAGAACAGCTGGCTTCAGTGAAAAAAACAACCATGGTTAAAAACTGGCTCTTTTCCATCTTTTCAAAAGCAAAGTCAGAGAAAGCAAGAGCATTGGATCTGATTCAGACAACTAGTGAGGATGTAAATACTCCAAAAGACGGTGAACAAAGTGAAATGGTTTTTCAATTTGAAGTATTTGAGAATCAAAGATGGTGGTTAGGCGTGAACTGGACTACCAATATGATGCCAAGTGAAAGAAGTGCTTGGACAGATAATCAATTGAAAGCGATACCAGCGAAAGAGAAGTTTCAATTACCTGAGGCTACGACCAAGACGGGTACACATACGGTGAATGGCGAGCTTGTGAAGCGTACGACGCACAAGGTATGGAGTTGGGTTGATGCAGATTGGTGGGTTGATATGACGGGAGAATTGGCTGGCAAGATTGATCATAATGGTTGGGAGTATGGTAATAATGCATGGAAGCAAATGAATGGATTGCCGGGTATTCAGACATTTACCAGAAGAAGAAGATGGTGTCGCCGTGGTCGATTAGTTGGACGTGAAATTAATCAAGTTGAAAGCAAGAAAGATGCGTGAAACCCAAACCCCTCTCCTAAAATGTAATAAAAGAGGTTTTTTTTTTTTTTTTTTTTTTTTTTTTTCTTTTATTTTTAATATGAACTACGTCAAGGAAAAGATCGGTAAAGGGTTGTATGTGCCACAAATGGCGGAAAAGGCAAGACAAATAGGCGTGCAACAAGTCGAGCAAGCGGAAAAGCAATTTCCTTACTTGGACCGTCATTTACCGTCGCATGAAATGTCCACGGACGAAAAAGAAAAGCGTTTAAAGAAGATCGAGGATATTTCCAACGGTCTTGACAACATCTTTCCTTGGAGTCCAATTCCTATTGGTATAGGCTCTGTACTGGTAAATATATTGTTTCTCAGTAAAAAAAAAAGAAAAAAAGATTAATAAATGCAATAGGGATTCATTCCATTTATTGGTGGTACAATGGGCTCCATTTTATCAGTCTATCAGAGTGAGTTTCTTTCTATTTTTAATTCAGTTATGTGTAACGTTGTTATTAAAACGCAAAAAATATAGTTTATTTATCTACGACGTTGGGTATTCCTATCTGGTTATTAATGCGCATGGTATTAAATATCGTGATTGCTTTTCTTTTAAGCCTCGTGCCATTATTGGGTGGGTTTCTCCACATGTTTTACAAGTCCAATTCATACAATTTTCAAGAAGTTAACAATTGGATGAAGGGTCAGTGTAGATCAAGCTCAGCTGGAAACTCGGAAGGGAAGATACGGAGAAAGACGAAATAAATTTTTATTAAAGAATAAAAAAGGGGTGTGTGTGCGGGGGGATATATGTGTGTGTGTGTGTCGTATAACTAGCTAGATTCTCAAAAGATCTTCCAATTCGTCTTCATCAGAAACCAATTCAACCAGTGTGTTCATGAGTATAGAAAAGTCCCCAGCAGAACGTAACCAGACGAGGTTTCTGACTCGTTCTAGACGTAGCTGGGCCGACTTTTCAGTGAAATTTATGTTATTTGACAAAAGGATTTCCTCTCTTGCTTCACTTATCAGACGCTGTAAATGGATCGGTAAAGCATATATATCATCGTTAAAACTGACTACTGATAAATAAGCATTCATATCAGGCGCTGTCATTAAATTTAATAAATAATTGTAACGGAACGGTTCTTGTTCAAGACGAAGAGAGCAACTTTCAAAAACGGGTGAACAACTAATTGAATCCTCTCCAAATATATACGATTCTTCATGGTCATGGCAATAGCCACACGATGAGTTATAAGGGTGGCTTTTAGTTTGATATTCCATCATTCTTTTATTATTTGGGTTATGTACAAGAGAAAGAAGAAACACAACAACAAATGAAAATTTTTCTCGTTTATATAGTTATTTTGAGTACAACCCCGCATTCTCCCCCCTTTTTTTTTCACTCTAGTCCCAGTATACTAAATAAAGCTCTAAACCCGGTGTCTCCCTTCCTCCAGTACAGCTATAAAAAAAATATTTTCAAGCGGTGCTTTATTCTGTCGGCTGATTGTTAAACAGAGCATCGGAAAGCAATCTGTAGTTCATTATCACTCATAAACACACCCTATATTGTTGATAGTATTGGGGGGGGGGAGAAACTGCATTTTCCGGTGATTTAATGTAAAAAGGAAACTCCATCCGCCTTATAACGCATCTGCGTGTGTGAAAAGAGTAAACAAACAAGTCATGCCCTTCATTTCATGCAAAAGCCAATATATACAAAAGCGTGGTAAAGTCATGCAGCTTCTTTTGAATTTCTGTGTAATACTCAGATGACGTCTCTGCTTTAAATGATCGTCGCAAATATACACAACAAAGCATAGCCAATAGTGTGTGTGATTGAAATAAACATACCATAATATTCAAATCGTATGATATAGCCCTTTTTTTTTTTTTTTAGACTAGTCAAGTTCTGGGTCACTAGAAACGTTCCATGTCGTTTAATTACACACAGGTACATTTTTTAACATTTGCTCGACATTGGATGTGATCCATGTTTCGACCAAGAATGATACGTTTTTGGGCAAGTATTTAAAACATATAGTTAACTTGTAGATTGATCTTGTAGGTGTACGACAAAAAGGTGCTTATCATCTGGTAACAATGTTTCATATAATGCAATATACATTCTCATCACGAGTTTCAAGCCCAACAGATTTTTTTTTTAAAAGCTCTACATACAAAGTTCCGCTGTAGCAGTAAGGATTGTCTAGTGTAGCAAGCATGAAAGCTCAAAATTGACATGTGACAGATCGAAAGCAAGATGATTCTGTATATTTTTAAGGATCGCAGGTAATGGATGGTGGCAAAGCTCATGATCTGTGTAAAGGTGAACAAGCCTTGCTTTCACTAGGTGGGAAATAAGCTACACTCAATTAAAAAATCAAGAGACGTCATCAAGCTCAGCCTGGCAGTGAAAATCCGGGGACGGAATTTTTTTTTGTTAGATAGAGGCCTAAATTCTTCTTTTTGTTAATTTATACCAACTCCCCACTCTACTACTCCAATGGCTTCACGATTAATTAGTGCTTCTCTTGCACGTCTCCCACGTCAAGTTTCAGCAGGTATAAAAAAAAAAAAAAAAAAGTTAAAAGGAAAAAAGAGACCATGTTGTTTAATAGAGTACCTTGAATAGTCCGTGCTATTCGTACAACACCTGTTCGTGCCTTTACTTCCAGTGTAAAATGTCAAGGTAACATAAGCATTTGAAACCATAGGAGACATGCGAGGAATATTAAAACTAGGGCCTTTTATTTCTCAATTACAGAAAAGGATTTAAACCAAGTTTCAGCCGATCCCAACTTCAAGTCAGGCAATGATCATCTCCATGAGTATGGACAATATCTCATGTCAGTGATGCCCAAGTTTGTTCAACAATTCAGTGTTTATAAGGATGAATTAACCATTTATGCTGCACCTTCAGCTGTGTACCAAGTGATGCACTTTTTGCGTGACCATACCAACACTCAATTCAAGTCTGTCTTGGACATTACAGCCATTGATTTCCCAACTCGTGATAACCGATTTGAAGTTGTTTACAACATGTTGAGTATGAAGTATAATGGACGTATCCGTGTAAAGACCTATGCTAGTGAAACTTCTCCTGTTCCATCTGTTGTACCCCTTTTCAACGCTGCTAACTGGCAGGAACGTGAAACCTATGATATGTTTGGTGTCTTCTTCACAGGTCATCCTGATCTCCGTCGTATCTTGACCGACTATGGTTTCGAAGGTCATCCTTTAAGAAAGGATTTCCCTCTTACAGGTTATGTCGAGGTCCGTTACGATGAAGAAAAGAAGCGTGTTGTTTCTGAACCCGTTGAATTGGCTCAAGCCTTTAGAAACTTTGAAGGTGCTCTTTCACCTTGGGAGCAGAACGGTCTTGGACGTGATGATACACCCAAGAAGATTGAAAAGAATTAAGAGTTTTTTAAAATAATAAATGCTGGAACAAAAAAAAAAAAAATTATAAAAATGGGGTCTTCTTTCTTTTTTTAGCTTTTCCCTATTTTTCTCTTTTTTCAACATGTTTGCCATGGTGAATGCAGGTAGGAAAAAGAAAGGGACTTTTATTTAAACAAGTTAACAAACAAGCATAGGCCTTGCACTGTTGGGTGTGATGGTAGTGACTTGTATCATCCTGAACAAGAAATATAGAGATTATGGAGAGATCCTTGACGAAGAAGACGGATCGAACAGTTTAAGGAAAACCACCACCTATTACCAATGGAACCGAACGCCACCTTCTTGTCAGAAACCCGAAAAGGAATCATGGGAGCAAAGAAGAAGTGTGTTACTCAAGAAATATTCGGCAATCACCACTTAGTACAACAATAGATAAATTTTTTTTTATTTTTTTATTATTATTTTTCATGGTGCACTAATGGCATTATCCTCTAATTCTTTCAAGAGTGAAGATTGATCATACTGTCCTAAAATGGGTGGTAGCTTATTATTATTGTTCTTTTCTTTTAATTCTTGCTGTTGAGCAATCAGCCTTTGATGCATCTGTAATTGTTCTTGTAATAAGAGCAGTTGCTTTTGCTGTGTCTTGTGTGCTAATAAAGCGTTTCTAGCATTCACTGGTAAGCCCTGTAAATGGCTAGGGTTATTCATAAACGGCTTCTTTCTCACTACAGTGGTAACGGGTGGTAATAATTTCTTGGGCTCTTGTTGAACCGTCATCTGCTGTTGTTGTTGTTGTTGTTGTTGCTGAGGTTTGTTCGTCATGCGACTTTCTACTTGCACACGTAATTGGAGTGACCCCACCTTTTCATTCAAGCCCTTATTTCGTTTTTCTAAATACCGAATGAAATCAACTGCCTTGAACAGAACTGTACTCTTTGAATTATTAATGTTTTTAAGTGTAGGCACCAGATCTGTTAGATCTTTAAACCCGTTTCGAATCGTACTTCTTCTTTTTTGCTCGGATGCAATATGATTGGCCCGTTTTTCTTCTTCAGTTAATAATTCCTTATTAGTTCTTGCCTTTTTCTCTACTTTGCTTGGACTGTATAATTGACTGGTGCTGCATCGTTTCTTATTCACATAGGGAGAAGAAAGGGTGTCGCTTTGTCGAAGGTATATGGATTGCGGTATAGTGTTGTCTTCTTCTGATGTCACGCTTTGTAAAGATGATGATTCATTTCTGCACCCATCAGCTGTTGCATCTGGTTCTGCTGGCGGCGGTAATGATGCAATCATATTTAAGCGTTGACGTAACAACTTTTGCTCATCAAGAGACTGTAAAATTGAACTTCTTCTATACTCTTCATCTTTGCTTTGGGTGGAATCGAATTCATAAAAGGTATCTTGTGTCTGCATATCTGGGTCCATAAAGAAGGTATCGAGGAAACTGGAAAACGTTTTTTGATCATTTTCATCTAATACAGTGTTGGCTGCTGGCATGAAATTAAAGGGCTCTTGTAGAAATGGATCCATCATGGGTATGTCCGGATTCATACCGAAGCTAAACTTAAAATCTATAAACAGTGTGTGAATTACAAGCCCTTTTTTTTATAAAAAAAAAAGTATTAAAGGGTGAATACCTTCAAAAGGACCAGGTTCTTGCAACGTCTCGTTGTTGTAACTGGACTTTAATTCAGACAAGTTGTTATACAGCCAAGACTCATCATTGAAACTACTTGACATTTCAAAGAAATAATGAAAAAAACAAAAAAAAAACAAAAAAAAAAAAGGATAATGGAAAGAAGGGAAAGAATTATACGCGCTCGCGTGTGAGTGTGTGTAAATCCTAAAAAAAAATCACAGGCTTTCTCCACCTTTTCAAAATGGTGTAACATCAAAACTAGTTATTATCACATGTTTGTGTACAGGGAAAACCTACCTCCCCTTAAAAAGGACTCATTCAATTTTTGCGACCGGAACATGAAAATTGCCGTTATTTTCAATTGGACGGTCCCCAACATATCCATGATCGAAAAAAGTGTTTAAAGGTATACCGGTGCAACACCTTTATCACAGCGCATATCATTTAATAAGCTGTTCGTGTAATTCTTTAATTTAGACTATTTATACCTGATCAAATGATACAAGCACAAAAAACCATGACGACGACAATAAACATTTTGTTTTAGCATAGTTGCACAACTATATTAACCCCCACCATTTAATTGTGTGTATCTTATAATTTAATAAAGATATAAATCGCAACTATTTTAAGTTTTTTTCTTTCTCCTTTAAAGTCTGGACCTAGGATTCAAGCTATGAATTACGTTACGTGCTACATGCAACGCAACTGCCTCGATGGTAACCATAGGATTAACTCCCACAGCAGTAGGAAATACAGATCCATCAGCAACGTGCAGGTTTTTGACTTCCCACGTTTCACCACTGGCTTGCACTGCTGAGCTTTGAGCCGTGACACCCATACGACTAGATATTAAATTGTTTAAGTAACATACTTCTTATCAATTATGTATATCATGTGGACTTTACCATGATCCTAACTGGTGTGCAGATAAAAGGGGTGTATTAGATGTCCCGGCCGTATGAACTGTTTTAAGCCACTCCATAAACCTGCCATTATCTACGCGAGACTCTTCATCCTCTCTAAACTTGAAAGGCTCCAATTTATATTGATTTGTATATACTTCTCGAGCTCCAGAAGTCACCATTATCTTTAAACTCTTTTCCATACATTCAGTTAAAGACCTAGTATCATGTTTCGATATCTTGAAAGAGTACAGAGCGTTTGGGCTTGAAGGATCATGATCAACCATACCAACAGAATCTTTATCTCGTCCTACGTTGACCATAGTCATCATATTCTTGTGTCTCATCATCAAATCCTTATGTGAAGCAGCTCCTAACCAAGGAACATTAGCCGCCGTACCACCAGGAAGAAACCAAACATCCTCAATTTTGGCACCATAATTATCTCCATGCCAATTATCCGAGGCGTTACATACGCTGGTAATCAAAGGACCTTCATTCTGACGGATCAATTCATCAAAGAAACCAAACGACAAAGACAAGGGTTGAAATGCTAAATGCTTTCCGATATGAACATTTGTTAATCCACTATTTTTAAGTAAAGTAGGTGTATATAATGCACCACAGGAAACAACCACCCGTTCGGCCATAATCCTAGTTACTTCACTTGAATTATGCACGTAACATTCAACACCGATGGCTTTACCCTCGGAAGTAATGACACGTTTGACAGTGGTTTGATCAAGAAACTTTGCATCGTGATTTAAAGCATCTACAAGCCATGTATTGGCAGTGCCGTTTTTTACACCGGTTTTACAACCTAGCATACATGTGTTACAGTGATGAGCTCGACCGCTTGAATTGAGTGGTACACTTTCAAAATCATAACCCAGTTTTCTAAGGAACACGGTAAATAAGTTTCAAAACGGAGAGTCTGTTTTTTTTTGGACATATGACTTACTTGCAACCGTTAGCAAAGAGTTCAGCTGCTTTGGTCTTCATGACATTGTCTTTGGTTGCACCAATTCTATCACATACGCGGTCAAGATCTTGTTGAAACTACCCAATCGAAAGAAAGGTCAATAGGTTTATAATCTAGATTTGTGTAATATGCATTTAAACAGTATACCTGGGGAGAGATAAAGTGTGGGAGACCAAGTTTAGCCCATTCTTCACGTACAAAGTGTTGTGGCTAAACACATGTTAGTAATTATGCATATATTTCATTTATGTACGTATCTTGTTACCATCAATGAAACTGAATAATTCAAGGCTGTGCCACCTCCAAAAGTAGAAGCCGTAAGACATTGCATGTTACCATCTGTAGATGTAGTTGTAGTACCACCATCATACATGTTTTTGAACCCTTGATTTTCTTCCTGTACCATTTCACTTGGATGATAATACTTTCCTCTTTCAATCACCAGTACAGAATACCCAGCAGAAGCCAATTCACTCGCTACCACACCACCACCCGCACCACTTCCTACCACAATCACGTTAAACGCCATACCTGTGATTTCTTCTTTGGTCATCATTGGGATACGATCATGTTGTACAGTTTCATACTCGGGATGATTTTCAAAAGATTTATCTTCTTTAAACCCAATAGATTTTAACAAAGGAGAATATGTTCGGTTATAAGCGTGAGATAAACAAAGCCCTGAAAGTGTAGAGAAAAGTTGACTAAATGACCTTATAGAAGAATGTTTCCAGCTCAATAAAACTTGTTCACGGTTTTGTTGGTCTAATTGATGGAAAGAGTCCAAATAACCTGTCATGAACAAGGATCCGGGTCGAGTTGTCATGATGTCTAGAACACGTAAGAGATCACCCCGTTTACTTGGCTCGACAGCGTCTTGAAAGTAGTCTAGAACCCTGGCATGTATGTCGATAGAGGATGCAGATATATTTGCAAGCGATCTGACTTGAGATTGAGTAATGTCATAAAGATGCTCTTTTCCTTGGATACGAGTGACAAGTGCTTGCTCTTGAGAAGGGTTTAGTTTTGCTAAAAATGTATCAAAGATGGCACACAGAATTTCCGATTGACTTGGTGTCAATTCTAAAGGTGGATACCTTTTTTTCATCATGATGAGAAATGCTAAGGGAAGATGGAGATAAAGTTAAGTTCTTGATCTAGAAAGAAATAATATTTATTTGTTTGCGGGTGGGGTTAATGTAGATGCCTGTAAATTATAGTTTTGTATCCGCGTAACGTTGATCTATGATAGGCCTAGAAATATGCAATGCAATAGCTTGTATGATCACCATTGGGTTTATACCTAAAGCGGTAGTAAACAACACCTGAACCATTAAAGAAATGCAAGCTTAAAAACCTTTGTACTACTGGTAAAGATCTCCGTATGCTTTTGACTTCCATGACGGTAGGTATCTATGACAATATCTTCAACCCATAGCAAGACTGGTTATTAACCACGGTATCTAACCAATTTGATGATGGTTTAACATTTGGGTTTAAAATCGAGTGTTTTTCAAACGGTGTAGCCATACCCTGGTATGATTCCATGGCATGGTACAACGGCGCATAAACAACACATGTTACGACATTGTAACGCAATCGCTTTATTTACCATGACTCGTGATACGGACTCAACATAAAATAGGTACTGGTTTTACCATATCAAAGCATGACGGAGATATGTTGATAGAAGGTATCGTGCAAGGGAAATTCATGTTACGCAGTCTAATCTGGATTTTTTTTTCAGAAAAAAAGGAGGAAGAGTTCCGTGTTGGATAATCCCAGGTTTTTAAAATGAATTTAAAGTATTTATTAACATCATTTGCCTACAGTATTCACACTTTAAATTCAGACAAATGAGAATTATTTTCGAACAAACACAAAAAGATGTTCAGAAAGTTAAAAAAAAAGTTCAGACTTGTGAGTTTTTTTTTTCAGACGAATCAAAATTAATTTTAGATGTTTAGCTTACCTTTTTTGGATGAAGCAAAAAATAAAATTAGGACCGAAAAGAATTAGTTTGAGACGAATGAGAAGAGGTTACCAGACTTTTTTTTTTACCTGTAATAATCTAAATCCGTATTAGGGAAACCATGTTCGATATGGCGATTTTGTTTGGTTTAACCTCTTTTGAAAGGAGGTGGGCGCCCTTCACCTCTCCAGGTCGACTGGGCAATCTTCATCATGTTTAACGAGGCATTCACATCCCTCTGCCAAAGTGTTCGACATGTCTTGCAAACAAGAACACTGCAGCCACGAATGCTACTTAATACATCCAGAGTCCTGGTCATACATTTACAACAAATTTGTGAAGTGAGATGTTCATCAATGGTAACAACTACCAAATCACCATTCCTTTCTCTCCTCTTCAAAGCTTTGTAAAAGATTCCGGTGACTCCACATTTCAATCCCTTCAAGCGGACCAAATCTTTACCGAACATACCGGCTCCAAATACGACTCCTTGGTGGTGCATCGTCGAACATCACGGTCTAAATCAGCAACTGCACAAAAAACGGTTTTTCTTCCTGGGTCAATTGCTATTGGGAGATATGACTCTTCGACTTCTCGACTATCAAAATCATCAAGCTTGAGATCACTTTGGTTAATCTTGGTAGCCATATCTTTTTTATCGCTTTGTCTTTTGTAAAACAAAAAATCGACACTGAAGCCGTCCGATCTAACCAAGTTTCCAAACAATTGCTTATTTTCTCCATTCGGCATTATACTTTCAATTCTGGAAGTATGTTTGCTTTAATTATTATGATATCGCGTTTTTTTTTTCACTGACGTTTTAATTCTCAATGCCTGGAACTTTAATATCTTAAAAAAGAGCAAAAGTTGACCGTTATAGCCTCTTGGTAACTTTTCACCAGGAAGAAATGCGGACAATGCGTTTACTGACAAAGTTATAGAACGCCAGTGTAATGAAGGAGTTGGGAACACACTAAATCGCCGTGGAAGAGGCAGTCTCCTCACATCGTATTCACAGTGACTATTATGTTCAGATTCAAAGGCAGAGAGCAAGTGTGTCAACAGAGGAGTAAATCTACCAGGGGCTTCTGACAGAGTCTTCAATGTTACTCTGGTATTTAGAATGTCCCTCAGAGGCTGACAAAGTTGAACAACTCTTTGTCTGATTATATCGTCATTTATAGCATTATTTGCTGGCCACACCGGATCCCCTTGGCAGATAAATTGATAGCAATATTTTACAGCAATATCATGAACGTCTTTTGGGTTCATGCTCTATAAGTTTTTTTTCATAGCAAATACATAGTAGTTATTTAGTTCTTCATTACTCTTTAAATACATATACTGTTTTTCTTACCACAAACATAGTTTGAATCTGGTACCGAAGATGGTATGTCAATCTCTTCTCAAATGTCTCGACAATCGCATTCTGATATGAAGTGGCTATCTCTGTACATGCCTCAGCGAGACATTGACTTGCTCCACTGGTTAAAGCTACGTCATAACATGCCTTGGGGTTTTCTCTTTTGAAGTCATTCCATTGTTGTAAAAGGCTTGGAGGTACTAGAGTACTGCTTGTAGGCCTTCTATTGTTTACCAATTGACAGATAGTGTACCAAAATTGTTGCTTAAAGATAAAAGCTGGCGCAGGTTCGTTGGAATTTTGTAAAAGATAATAATTTACAAACAGCTTTGCCTTGTAGACTAAGTGTCTCATAGAGTTGCAGCAAGCGGTAATTTTCTCTTTTAGGATGCCTTTGTATTCTTCCTTGATGCAAGTATTAAAAGGGAGCTTTCGCGTGTACGCAGTATAATTATATCCAAGGTTCAGAGCCAAGGTTTTCGCTTTTGATAGAATATAAAAAGAGCATTCAGGTGAGCGTGCAGAACTATGACCTGGTAGCTTACATCTTGAGCAAACAACTTCGGTGCTGATTTGTGTCTTCTGTCTTTTAGCGTCCTTTTTAGCACTTTTAACGATTTCTGACTGTTTTCGTTTTTTATTAGTACTAGTGCCAACTATTATTCAACATATTAGTAGATGTTTAATACTTTATACTACATACGAATAACTATACCTTCGTCGCCAGTCTCGGGTGAATATAAGGAGCATTCTTTATAGTGTTTTGTGAAGTGTCCCTTCTGGCCACAATCAAAGCATGTGGCATCTACGATATTATTGTTAATTTTGATCAGATAAGTGTGTTAATAAGATTACTTGCCTGCAAACTCATCCTTTTCTAGACGGCTTTCATAAATTGCTTTTTTCTTGTTGAAAATAAATGATCGATGCATGTTTTTTATAAAACAAGCAAAAGACTGGTAAAGAAGGTAAAGGTGTGATATATCTACCACTGTTATCAAATATATATATTAAATATGACTGTCAAATCTTAACGACTAGGATAATCTATGATATATTTCTACTGCTTTCATATAACCACACATGCATAGTCTCCCAAGTGTGTATACGCACCCTAAAACCATCAGTGTGCTGACCTAATTCAAGACATAACTGACAATATAGAGCTTATTGGTCCCTCAAAGCAAAACCTTTTAAAAGAAACTCAAAAATAATAATAACAGTCTTTAGGGAAGTAACCATTTACAGTTCACAAGAATAATTTATGATAGTTGATGAAATAGTAATGAAGGAACCTTATTTTGAAGGGATTAACAATGATAGGGACCCTGTCACAACTTTTGGTAAACTTGTTTTATTAGCAGATGACCAAACCGTATCTCAGGAAAAAATTGGATAATATATCTAAGAAATCTCCTGCTAATATTAATGCCACTAGTAGCGTACAAGGCTTATGGATCTGGTAACATATAAAAACGTTCCTTGAACTTATGCAGGAAGAAGATGCCAGAGATGCAAAACAGGTAAAAAAAAAAAGTCACGAATGCGTACCATATTGTAGCCTTCGTTTAAAACGTAATGGATGTTTTGGATAGGCACAATAAGCATCACTTTTACATTATTATGAACAACTGTAGGGTTCACCGTTCTCTTTTTGTCGTAGAAGCAATCGAAAGTCGAGGATACAAGCCATTGCTCTCAATCCAATCGAGGAGTGCTGGTCTTTCTACATTGGATACTTTAACGCCCAGAATCAAAACCGCTTGTGAGACTATCACCACAGAAGATTGTCTTGGTTGGATAAGAGCATCTCCAACGGTCCTTTTTCCTCTGGCCTTTTTGCCAACGACCTTTTTCGCAAAAAGATTACATTTTTTTTTATTTTTATTTTTAGCCAACGACTTTTTTCGTAAATAGGCCCACTTTTTTCTTTTAATCTTGCTGGCAGTTTTTGGCGGTGTTAGGTGAATTTGCATCGGACATGTTAATTTTTTTTTAAATTGAGGAAAGAGGGAGGAAAAAGGCCCCACCCAAATTTCTGTGGGCCCTTTTTCCCAAGCAAAAAGGCCAGAGGAAAAAGGACCGTTGGAGATGCTCTAAGACACTCTGGATTAGTTTAGCATGTTAACAATGCTTTTTTTTTTGTTTGAATACTCTTTTTTATTGGTCTGAATACTTTTTTTCACTTGTCTGAACTTTTTTTTGCATTTGTCTGAAATAAATTTTAATCTGTCTGAAAACCATTTTGCATTTGTTTGAAAATGATTTTCATTTGTCTGAATTCAAAGCGCGAATACTGTATTAAACCAACTAGTGAAATGTGGAAAGTTTCTAACCAGTACGTTTCTCATGCTTCTGTGGTAGTGCTGTTTTTGATTCCAAAGGAACATCTAGTGTAACATTTGCAACGGGATCGATTTTACTATTTGTAAAGTAATAGAGTAGGTTTAAATAGAATATTACTTTACTGGTAATCTTGTATTAGTTTTAGGTTGGGTCCATTATGAACAATGTTCTCAGTACTCGCCTCAATGTGATAAAACACATTTTCAATGTATTTCTCGAAATATATAGAAAAACTATGAATCATGGTTTAAAATAATTGTATGTCGTGCCTAACACAATCCTTGCTGCCTTCGCTTCGGACTCCGAAGTGGTACAAGCTCTCCAAGCCTAGAATGGTATACGTGATAACGTATTGCCCTTAATAGAAAAATATACCAGTACTAATTAAATACGAATATGTAATGCGATATCGAAAAATAAGATGATAAAAAATGATCCATCTAAAGATAATTTGTATACAGCAATATAAATATTATTTAAAGTGCGATGTCTTTGCAAATAAAAAGTATATGTTTATACTAGTCTTTCAGATCAATTTTACAAATTTTTTAATAGTTATTTGTGTTCCGAATGTAGTTTCTTTTATGTAATTAGAAGGGAGAAAAACCAATTAGTAAAGAAAACCTGATTTATAATTTTGCCTCTTTATGAAAACCTTTATTTACAAGATTTTTTAATTTAGTACCTTTCTATTTCCTAAAGTCTATGCTTCAGTTAGGTTTGCTCGTTGCTTCTTGAATTTGAGCGACGTAGTTATAAGATATAATACAATTTTTACTTTGGGTAGACTCCTCATCTTTTCAAGTTTTCATAATAAGCTAGATTGTCTTTTCAGCGATGTTCTCAACGAGATGTTTTAAAAGGATAAGTTTACATTGAGCTTTTTATTGTTTTTAATGTTATCATGTGCAGCAATCCAATTGACATAAGTTTTTTTTGATACAGTTAATTGAATTTAGGTGTATCTTTCAATTAAAATATGTATAATAGCTTGCTTAGCTTCAATTATGAACGTTCCTTTGAATAGTGTTGTTTGGATGGCAAGTAATCTTGAGGCCAAACTATACATGTTACAAGATTTTATGCCTGTACTGGCTTGAAGCAGCCCATAGATTTTCATAAGTTTACCTTCAATTAAAGTAAAATTTATCCCGATTTTCAAACTTGTGACAGCAGGCGTTTTATAGCCTTAAGATGCACCGAGGGCAGAGGAAAAGGTCGACATGATATTACCCAAATGCGACATTTTAGAAAAAGACCCGCCCTTTCGCGGTTGAGGTGGGCTGATTTGTTGTTTTTGAAGGCTATATCGCTGAAACAATATTATCCTGCCTGCTACCCAAGATGGCGCTTCATTTTTCCTTTTAAAATACACACTGCGTACAATCTTGCTGCTCGTTAGGATGAACCAAATCAAGATTGGTCCCCCTATATTCAGCTGGTCAACTGCTCCAAGATTTGTTACTGAACGTACAGTATTTCTTGCTTAGAATCTTTATTCTCACTTTTTTTCTTTCTAACTGATAAGCTTGTATGTGGTTGGCCTCAGTCTACACATAATTGACTTCATCTTGTATCTTTCTTGTTTGCTGAGCAATCTTCTGATAGTCTTCAAATTAACCTTGCATTTCAACATGCGCATGTAGCTGCTACTGCAAGACGTTTTCGAATTCATCAAATAGCTTAGGCTGATAGGCACTCTCTTGTTTGGCATTATCTAGGGTAGTGCATATATTTCTATTAACTTTTTGAGTGATTTATTAAGGGCAGCCTCTGTTCATGTCTTGACAGAGAAGGTACTCATATTATCACTGAATATATATACGCCAAAGTTTTCTTTGCTGTGTTCTTGCAGCATTTATTTTATTCATCTGAGTGAGAAGTACTCATATTCAAACTACTTAGGGAATTTGCTAATTCAAAGAAAATGAATCTCTTGTTTTATGTTTTTCTATCATATCAAGAAAGTCCTTTATCCAAGTCTTGGCTGTTGTTAGATCGATAAGACTACCACTTTTTTTCCGGCAATACAGAGAGCAAATATTATTCAAAAAATAGACAGTTTGAACACCTCCTATAATTAGAAGGTGTCAGATTTCAAGAAGAGGTGGTATTCAAACTGTTCAGTGATATAAAGCTCTTAACTTTTTTAATAAAAAATGAAGTTTTTTATTCAAATGGCTGGCACCACTAATTGTTTTTTTTTGTCTTTGTGGGGGTCAAGTAAACATTGGGAGAACCTACTTTGTTATTCTCATCGTCTGTATTATTAGCGTTGATGTCAGAAAAAAGTTCATTTGCCTCTTTGGTGATTGTGGCTGGAAGAACTATCTCTTCGAGCTGTGTTTGGTGGTTGCTCCAGGAATACAAGGCGTCAAGTGTTTCTAAAAAATCGGGCAGCTGAAACAAATACTCTGGCATTAAAAGGGGCTTCAAATGAACTGCAACATAGATACCAGCAATCTTTTTAACGGCGAAGGAGTATCCTTTGGGACCTATATGTGACATGTATTTGTTTGCTGCATAATTAAATAATTTACAATAGGCTACTTACCAACCCAATCCATGCTCATTGTGTACACATCTTTTGCATCTCTTTCTAACAAAGGTAATTCATGGAGCTTGCTTAAAATTGCCTTATTCATTCTTATATTTTTAGTCTGCTGAGTGATCAACAGCTCAAGGGTGGTTTTCTGCGTTTCCATTCATTTGTGGACAGCTCAATATTCTTGGATGATAACAAAAGATCAATGCGGCGCCCAAAACCGCGGTTGAGTGGGATGGTATCTCCATAGATATTTTCATGATTCTTTGCTAATATTTTACTTGCTTTGCAAGTTGTTTCACCGCTATGTTTGGTTCATCAAAGAGTGATCAATCATAACTATATTGTTTTGTTACTTACTCGATCAAATCAATACTTGAGTTGTTGAACATCAAGTCCAGTATCATGGCAACTTTGCGATAAGAAGTGATCTCTGACTCATTGCTCTTTGCTGCTGTCCTGGCATCAACAATCACGTTTCTAGTCACTGTCTCTAGTATATCGAGTAGGACAATTTTTTGTTCATCTTCTTCGTTTATTGCCTTTAGCTTCTCGGTTGTTATGTTGATTCTGAGTTGCTTTAGTACTAATTGGCCGTTTTCGTTTCGGCTGTTCTAAAAACAACAAATCAGTAAAAATATCGATAGCAAAACTATTGCAGCTCACATTCATGATTCTCTCAAGTAATGTTCTTGATTCGACTGACAGTCCGGGAGGCTGATCAGTGCTACAGTTATTAACCTCCACCCAAAAAGATTCATTTACGATATATTTTTTGAAGATTCTCGAAATACTGGTATTGACAAGATTTACTGTTCTTGATAGAGATAGTCTAAAAAAAACAATTCAGTAAAATCAAATGTAATAGCAGCAGCGCCTCTTAAACTCCCTTTTGTATTTTACTTTAGAGCATTAACTTCAGCACTGTTTTCAAGATTCATATCATTTATTAATCTTGCTGAAAACATATCTAGTTCTTCAGCTAGATTATTTGGCTGAAAGACACTAATCATGTAAGCCAAAGCTTCCTTGTCGGAATCCGTTAGAGAGTTGTTGAGCTGAAATAAAAAGGAAATATTCATCAGTTGCATAGCTAAATGGCTTTTTTTTATAAGAAAATTTACCTTTTGACTCCAATTGCATATATTTTGTGGCGAAAACTCCAAGCAGGCATGGCGAGGCGATTTTCAAATCGGTTATGGTCAGAGCCTATTTGTTATGAAAAAAAAAACAATATACAAAACTTTGTCAGCAAAAAAAGCACCATCTCTGTTCAAAGCTAGAAAATTGCACGTACTCTTATTTGAGAAGGTTGATGTGGGTGCTGGGTCCTATGTTAAACAGAAAAAAAGTCATTTAATGAGCGCCGTTTTAGTTGTTCTGTCTCGCATATTTACAAAGAAATCGTCAATCTCATCTCTATTATAACAACACTTGTTAGCTGCTTTTTGTTTATTGTTACCGCTAAAGTATTAAGTACCTGTTCGCCTTTTCAATCTGAACAGAAGTAGTAGGAGTAGCAGGAGTAGCAGGAGTAGCAGGAGTAGCAGGAGTAGCAGGAGTAGCAGGAGTAGCAGGAGTAGCAGGAGTAGCAGGAGTAGCAGGAGTAGCGGGAGTAGTAGGAGTAGCAGGAATAGTAGAAGCGGCAGAAGTGTTGGCAGAGGCAGAGAGGTCAGATAAGGTGGTAGAAAGAGCACGAGCAGATACAAAACTATTGTCTCATGAGTGTTGAGGAAGTTGATTAGATATTTACCTTTAAACTTACGTTTTTTGTCGCTTGGCTTCTCTGGCTCCATCAAAAAAATCGCTAGTCATATTATGTTCTTGATTGATAGTTATGCTTTGATTTTTGATATTCGAGTGCAAGTTGACGACTGAATCAGTGTATGTGGTGGAGGAGCTTGCTTGTGTACTTAAGTTACAAGTCCTGTCAGTGGGCGCTTTGCGCAGTTGCTGTGGGTATACTCTTACCTCTGTGTCCTGTCGGTGGGCTTAATAGCGTATGGATCTTTCTAAAATGTACAAAAATGATCTTAAGTGTCGCGCCAGTAGGACGATAAAGATATATGCTTACCTTCAGCTTGGCCAGCAAGTCTTCGGCTTTCTCCTTTGCTCTTTTAGATGTGTTGGGCAATTGTATGTATTCAAGTATATCGTCTACCATGCGTCTTTTAGCCGTAGCAAACTCATTTTGCGCAAGGTAAGTTACAAAGGCCTTCTTTAAGTCCCATTCGTTAAAGTTTGTCTCCATAAAATACTTCATTAGGTTTCTTGTTGGTTTAAAAAGGTGTGAGAGTGTAGAAATTGCAAAGCAGGAAAAATAGTGAGTGAGTTGCGATTTACTTATTTCACCACAGAATAAGCTGAGTTATAAAGAAAAAAAATAACGAGTTTCGTTATGTTTTGAATGTTTTCTAAAGATTGTATTTCTGAACCTGTCAATAGACTAGGGTTTTGCAAGTATGCAGTGATAGTGTTCTGAAAATTAATAAGAATATTGTACCATTAGTATTAGTAGTGGTATTGTTTGAAAAATCTTTTAAAGTCATTTTTTTCGAAATGATTTTTTTTTTTTTTTTCCAAGTGTTTTTCTTTTTTTGTAAAATCCTATTTTATTATTAGATTTTTATGAAAGTCACACGTCCGAAGAGCGGTGTGCAGTGGTAAAGAGAGGGGTATGAATTATCTATAGTTTGGAGGAGGGAAGTTTATCTTGATACACAGAGTGATTATTGAGATGTTAAAGGGTCGTCCTGGGATGACTCATTAACCGGTAAAAGTAAAGAAAAAGGTGTGTTGAGGTCAGATTGGTCTACATAGGTCTTAAAAATTCTGATAACGGTGCAAACCACATTGTCGGGTACAAAAGGGACGTCGTCAAAAATTAGTTTCCAGTAGTGAAGCCAGATACTTTCTAAGACGGACCCAAATAAAAATGCAGCAGATATTCTAAATTGGAAGGTGCTTGGAAATTGATACGAGTACAGAGATGATAAAACTTGTCTCGTCGTGAGGGTATGCAATTCTGGTTGTCTTGGGAATAAATAAGAGAACGACTTATTCCAGATAGGCCAAACATTTTGACATTCTACGAACATATGTTCTGGGTAGTGCAGGATATTGGCCGGGCAGAGGGGACAAGTGTTTTTCTTAAAACGTATATTCCACTGAATATATCTTAAACTCAGCTTATTCTGTCGACGTCATCTTACGCGACGTTATCTTTTATTTATTTTTTTATGATTTTTTTGTGTTGGAGTAAAATGTACAGTGCTGCTTAGTACTGATGTTTGGTTACTCTTACAAATTCATCTCTTTGCGATCACGGTTGTTCATTCATCTTTCTAAAGATAGTTTTTCTACACGGGAAAAAAAGAAAGTGCTTTTGGGTCTCGTCCGGTTCGAGTGTTGCTTACATTTGACTACTGATGGTTGAATAGTATACGTCCTCTATCGTAGAAGACAAAGTATATCCTAATCAGTATATGGATCAACCTGAATTAAGTAGGGAGGGATCATCCACTAGAGAACACTTGATTGGTATGCAATCAATGCTTTTCTACACGGGAAAAAAAAGAAAGTGCTTTTGGGTCTCGTCCGGTTCGAATGTTGCTTACATTTGACTACTGATGGTTGAATATATACGTCCTCTATTATAGAAGACAAAGTTTATCCCAATCAGTATATGGATCAACCTGAATTAAGTAGGGAGGGATCATCCAATAGAGAACTCTTTATTGGAGGTAAAAGGCTTCTTGATTACAATCATGACATAGGTACGTATACACTGATAGGTAGTATGCAAAGGTCCGCTATTTGATATCCCTTTTCGTTTCAATCAATGCTTTCCTACACGGGACAAAAGAAAGCGCTTTTGGGTCTCGTCCGGTTCGAGTGTTGCTTACATTTGACTACTGATGGTTGAATAATATACGTCCTCTATTTAGAAGACAAAGTATATCCTAATCAGTATATGGATCAACCTGAATTAAGTAGGGAGGGATCATCCACTAGAGAACACTTGATTGGTATGCAATCAATGCTTTTCTACACGGGAAAAAAAGAAAGTGCTATTGGGTCTCGTCCGGTTCGAATGTTGCTTACATTTGACTACTGATGGTTGAATAATATACATCCTTTATTGTATAAGACAAAGTATATCCCAAGCAGTATATGGATCAACCTGAATTAAGTAGGGAGGGATCACCCACTAGATCAATGCTTTTCTACACGGGAAAAAAAAGAAAGTGCTTTTGGGTCTCGTCCGGCTCGAGTGTTGCTTACATTTAGCTATTGATGGTTGAATAGTATACGTCCTCTATTTAGAAGACAAAGTATATCCTAATCAGTATATGGATCAACCTGAATTAAGTAGGGAGGGATCATCCACTAGAGAACACTTGATTGGTATGCAATCAATGCTTTTCTACACGGGAAAAAAAAGAAAGTGCTTTTGGGTCTCGTCCGGTTCGAATGTTGCTTACATTTGACTACTGATGGTTGAATAATATACATCCTTTATTGTATAAGACAAAGTATATCCCAATCAGTATATGGATCAACCTGAATTAAGTAAGGAGGGATCATCCAGTAGGACAAGTATTATTTTAATGGATAAAGAGATCAACCGGTGCACCTTTGTTTGCTACTTTATTCAGTGCTAAATTGACTATGTTGCTAGTTGATGCCCGCATTAATTTTTAGTTTTTCTTGATAGAATTATCGACTATATTTGCAGTTCAGCGTCATTTACTCGAATCATCGATATGTGGATAAAAAGACGACTTCATTACGTCTCCCTCCGACTTGACATGTTTGGCTACTTTTGCAAAAGATCCGATTGACGAAAACAAGTTGAGCGTATCTTTATCATTCCAAATACATGGTAAGCAAAGGAAAGTAGAAGAAAGAATAAACATATAAAGACCCCCTTTATTTTCTTGTAATAGGCTTTAGTGCTACATTTTTCATTACCCGTTTACAACACTATGGCATCTATATCATGCAAGAAGTAGCCCATATGATGTTTTCTTGATGGATAGAAGAATTAGCCATTTTCATCAGCATGAAAAATTTGAAGATGCTGCTCAAAGCCACTGATGTATTTTTACGATAATGTATAAGATCAGAAACTGGAGTCGTTAGAATAAGATCAGCATACGCAACATGGAGGAGATAAAGCAAGATGTGAAAAATGGGATTAGACGAATGAAAAATGTACATCAAAAGAAAACAACAATAAAAAAGAGTCAAGTAAAGTGATAAGCTTAAACCTTGCAAAAAAAAATTAATCTTTTTTTAAAACCCTTCGAATAAAATGTTAATTAGACCTCGTTGACCAATTTGTTTAGACAAAACTTGGCTTTACATCCACTTTATTTTCCCTTTTTCTTTTATGAACACAGTCTACTTTTCCTCCTCATCAGATATATTATCATATCATCTTCTCTTTTCCCTTCTTACACAATAAATAACCTAAACCTTGAAGCAAGTATTCATTCTGCTCTCTCCTCCTGTCTTGTTCTATTCTGTCTAGCATCCTGTCAATTAGCTACTAGACGGGTTTTTACACCAACAGATAACAGTTGATCTTGTTCGAAACAACATGGATCTATCACATGTAGAGTCAGTAAGTAGCAATCGCACATTATACTTTTTGTTTTTAGCGTTAATTTTAAGATGGAAAAGAAAAAGAAGGACAATTTCTAATTTTCGCTTTTTTAAACTATTATTTATAGATGAAACCCATTTATGTATCATATGATTGCATGTGTATGCCTTATTTGCGCTGCCTATTTTATCAGCTATGTCATGTTTTTTTTTGGGATCTGTGTATCAAGATTTACTTAAATGATTGTTTTAAAGAACTGCAGTTTATTATCCTAAGTGATCCATGTTATATCTAGTTAAACTCAAAATCATAACAATCAATTTCCATATGTATTTAACTAGATAAGCGCCAAAATAATACATTGCACCATTTTGAATACAAATATCTGCAATGGATTGAGGTTCTCCATAAATAGGGACATTGAACGACTCCACTTCTTTGTTCAATCGATAGCCAGAGTGTGTAGCGTTGTTAATGTCTGCAATCCAAAGATTAAAAAAATCCCAAGCCCCTCCAATCAAGCTTGGTAATTTAGTAACATGTGCTACAGTAATGATATCTTTATAGTCTGTTTTTATTTTGTGTGAGTAGAAGATAAGTTACATTGGTTTTATTTTCATTATCACCTTTCTTATAACCATCTGGTATACGATCTCGAGCTAAACCGGCCAATAGGCTTGTAGTTTGGGAAACCGGGGAATCGTCATTCCAAACAATAGAAGGAAGAAACTTGGTTAAGTTATATATAAAAGGGTTGGATGTGTCTTTTGCCCCAACTAGACTACAGAAAATAAAGCTTAAAAAGAGCGTAAACGTAAATGATCTAGTAAACAACATGGTGAAAAAGAGAAACTATAATCTTTTTTTTTTATATAAGGGCCACATATTTTATTGTTTTTAAAAATTAAGGGTCATATTATATTTAGATTCATTGTGTTAATAAAGTAATAGTCTTCTCATAAAGTACATCTGGATTTGAATAGTCACTATTCTTTTTGTCTATTATTGGCTAATTATTTGGCCCTGAAACTTTTGGTAACTGAGACGTAGACTTTCCTGGCGATATATAGAGACAAGGAAAAAGAGAACCAAATAGACGTTGATCGAGCTTCCTACACTGATTCTTATGGTGCCTCTCGCCATTTTGTTAACTCAAACGAACAATTTGAGTATGTCATGTTTCAAGAGAGGCTATTGATACGTACGGCAATCTTTTGCCTGATGAGAAACAATTTATAACTAACAGTAAAGATAAAGAAATACAAATACTTTAGATATTCTAGAATCGAGTTCTCTTGTTGCAGTGAAGTTACCGACATAACGTCAAGTTACAACTAATATAGTAGATATATTGTGATTATGCATGATGCACAAGGGGCTGCTGTCTATTTGATGTTCCGCCTACACTTCTGTGTTTTTTTATACTTCTTTATCCAACTTGTCAGTTTCGCCATTCTTCATTCTAACTTGAGAAAAAAATGGATTCCAGTTACAGGATAAGATACTCAGCTTTAGAAGACGACCGACTAAAGGTACTGCAGGATATTAAACGCGACGTTAACGCCACCAATGGCGGTCGTTTCTCTCATGTTTTACACCAAAGAAACAACCAGTTCTATTCACGGTGTAAAACACCTGGTTGCACGTTTGCTCTAAATTATAATTACCGAATGAAGGATGCAGCTTGGGTGTTAATTTCGGTGTCGGATGAACACCAACATTTTAATCACTACGAAATTAAACAGGTTGAAGTCAAGCCCGTTAAAATTAAAGAAGAGTCTCCAGACTTGGATGTCAAAGGAGAAAGGTTTTGATGATCCCCCGAGCTATCTGCAAATTAGTGATGAAGAACGAAAAAACCGATACACCGTGAAATAAAAAAAAATGATGGGTACATCATAGAGTGTATAGGGTTATTGCATGTCATATGATGTCAAACGTGTGTGTGAGTGATTAAGGTTTATGACATCAAAAAGCGTACATAGAATGGGAGAGGTCATATTGTCTACATTCAGATTTTTTGCGGATACATTTCCGTCAGATTCAAACGGACGAATTTAGACATTTTGAAGATGCAGAATGTATTTTCCCGAGTAAAATGTGTGTATTTCCGTACTTGTAAGGGATTACAAAAAACCTGGGAATGAGGATGAGAACTGTAAGAAGATTTGAAATCAATAAATTTGAATCAAAGTGCTCACACTGATCTATATTCGGAAGCAGTAACATTTTCTTCATTGAGTCAAAAGCAAAATATGATAATCACTGTGATCCTCTATTTTAACAATATGATCCACATGTATACAATAAACAGGCAAGCAGGTGGTTATAATTTATTGTCCATCAATAGACATTTTTCTTTTGGTAGACTAGGTTTTAAACAAATACTGCATTAAAAAGAAAGAGTTATTGATCTTTGTATTAGAACAAAGTGTATATGTTCTTTATAATTTGAAGCGTTGCCTTGCAATTTATCGGTGCTCCTGGTGTTCGTAGTGGTCGGCTTATACTCCCCTACTCGACCAGTTCTGCTAATATTGCGCCTTTCTCCCCTAAGCTAAGGATACTGTGGTCAGACTTTTGGGATCTCCCATTGACCCATTCGTCCCGCAATATTTGGTATCGGTATCTACACAAGAAATCTTACACAGGTTCTTGTTGCATCTATCCATACCTGATCATTTTCCATCAGCCGCTTGCCTTATTTGCTTCCATCCTCTACAGAGTGTATTGGCCACTTCCTTTTTACGTGCCCCGTCAAATATGCGATCTGGTAAACCGTTTGAAAGCTCGACAAGAAGGGTTTCTCATCTCTGGTATTTCTCATGCCCCACTCCCTTTCTTTTCCATTGATTAGACTAGTACTTTATTTCTAGGACATTGTACATAGCATAAAAATACACGTACCACGACTTTAACATTTCACCTTTAAACCAGAGACTCGGCCTCCATACATGTAAAAAAATATAATTAAAACGCGAAAGGAAATAATTAAAACAAGAAGAGAGTCTCATGTTCTGGGGGGAGTGGTTTTTTTAGTGCTTCCAAGTAACCTCCAAAGGTAGGTTTAAACAACACCGCAGGTTGGTAGGGCTGTTGATATTGTTGGAAAGGAGGTAAACCATCTATTGCAGCTGATGATGGGGTATCCAGTGAGTTTTCAGCTTTATATTGTGTTTTTCGTCTTTCAGTATATTCTAGTCTTTGCTTCTCTCGCTCCTGTTCATACTGCTTTGTTTCAATACGGGCTTGTTCTTGCACAATACGTAATAAATCGGCTTGTTCTTGCACAATACGTAATAAATCGGCTTGTTCTTGCTTTCGTATCTTTTTATTAAATTCAGGATTTTCCAAGTTAACTTCATCGGCCTTTCTCTTCTTTGCTTTTATATTTTTAACAGGCTTCACCACGGCAGCCTTACCCTTTGCTTTCACTTTTCGTGTTTCTGGCTTTTTAGCAACAGTGGCAGCAGTAGCAACGACAGGTATCGGTTTCGTGTCTTGAATAATAGGACCGCCTTTAAGAGCTGTACCTTGAATTCTATTTTTGTTTTCAATTGCCTCGCCAGCCTCGTCCACTGGGTCAACTAGCACTTTATTAGGTTCAGCATGCTTATCTGTAAGTTTGCATCCACCATATTTACGAGCACTGTCAATTGTAATACCGAGAACAAGATCAACCGATTCACAAGGTTGATTATTATCAGCGGGACAGACAGCCTGTTCAACAGAAGGTACATCACCACTGGCTTGGATAAGCACATTCGGTTCATCAGGCTTATTACCATGGATGACGGGTAGCCCTTGTAAAGAAGTATCCAGTAAAACATTATCACAAGGCATATCCAATTGATCCGGTGTAAGGGATTGAGGGAGCTTATTACCAAGATTAATCAGGATACCATCAATGGTACAACCTAGTACAAGATGTGTGCTGGAGAAGGGGCGATCGATAACAGCAGCATATTGGGTGGTCTTGGGTTTCTTTGCGGGTGGGTATAGAGGAGGAAGTAAGGATGGGAAATTGGCATCCAACATGTTTTGAAAAATAATGAAGCGGCGTTGTTCTAGAGGTAAATAAGGGGAGAAGAACAAGTCGTCCTTGGAGGGAGCCATAAAAAGTCTCCTGCGCTTGACTATCTTTTGTTGCTGAGCGTTGGCTTTTTGTCTTTTGATTTCTTCTCCCAAGCGTCTCTTTTTATTGAGTGTATTTCGTTTAAGGATAAAAGCTGGGTCGGTTGGTTTCTATTTGGAAAAAAATAAAAATAAGGATGAGTATATACACATGATATGGTTTATATGCAGGAAAAAAAAATTACTGTCCACTGGTAAATGTTATCATACTCGTATTTTTTTCTTTTCATTACGGCATCAAACAGTCCTCTGATATACAGATAATTGGGTCTTTCAGAAAAAGTCAGGTTTCTGGCGTACCGCAAGAGTTCAGCAAATTCGGGCTCCAAGCCTTGACATAAGGCTTGCATGGAGATGCGTTTCTTTTCTTTAAGAACCTTATTGTACTTTGATTTTTTTTCGTCTGATACTAAACCTTGCCATGGTAATTTGCCCTTTTGCAAGTAGATTAATACATACGCAATCGACTCCAAATCATCTCTTCGTGACAATTCTAAGAAAGAAGTTTTATTTTCTCTTTTCTAAATAAACTGATTGAGGAGGACTTTACCCAATCCTAAATGGCTGTTGATACTAGCATAACGTGCAGTACCGCGAAGTGATTTTCCAGAATCATCGTGGATGTGATAGTTGTTGTACTTGAAACGTTTACTGAGGCCTAAATCGAAAATATACAATAGTTGCTTTTCATTTGGCTCTAAACCCATAGCCATATTATCCGGTTTGATATCTCTATGCAAAATACCTATTCTATTGTTTAGTTCATGTTTTCTTGTATTATCTTGATTTATGCTTTACCATTTCGATGTAGGCATTCAATACGTTCTATCTAAAGAAAGACTATGAGTAAATAAAGAAGAGAGAGTTGTGTGTTATTGACCCATACGAGCTGTTTTGCGATTAAAAGTGTGGACTTCAAATTCATTTTCCTGCCAAGTTTATTCAACAAGCTCTCTAGACTTTGATCTACCAAAGTAAACGACAAATATCGAAGGTCACCTTCCCGAAAATACTCAATCGTTTGCAGGAAGCCAATTTGTTTTCCTAAATGTTTGTAGATATTCACTTCAGACTCGAGTTGATCATAATCTTTGTAGAAATGCTCTTCTTTGATCGCAACATCTTTTTTTGTTACGGTGTCGTGTGCTGCCGAAAAAAAATATGTACGCAATTAGCTGTCGCAGTAAAAGAAACAAAGAATAAGGGGTGGGGAAAAGTCATGTCTTACCTTTATAAATGGCACCAAAACTACCTGAACCTAATAATTGTTGCTTTTTATAGCGTCCGTGAAGTAATGCTTCTTCAACCATGACAGTAAGTTTAAATGAATTTTGGATAGCATAATATCCTTTTTTTTTAACCTAAATTGCAAGGAATAGCGCGCAGCTACGCACACGGGTATGACGAAATCGCCTTTCAATTCCAGACGCGTAGTAGAAGAGTTCCAGAGTTTCACGAACTATTGTGTTTATTTTTCTATATGCTTATGCAGTACTCGCATAACAGGTGTTGATCTCTTCTGTGTCCAGTAAACCATACGCTTGTATCCACAGCATAAAGTATCTATCAGATCGAGATGATATCCCATCAGAAGCTTTTTTTTATAATGCCATGACAAAAGAGTATTTACTGGTAAAATCCAATTAAGCTTACTACAGGATTAGTTATAAAATTGGGACAGACTATTGGTAGATTCGCAAATACTTTTAGGAGAGGAGCTACTAAAGAAGATGTAGCTGTTGCAGATTTCTTTTGAAATACACCATATTAATACTAACAATGTTCCGATAGGTCTCTTATGTACTTGATCCTACTAGACGAGATCTTCCAAAAATTGTACATTACCTAATCGAAACCTTAATAAAGAGGTTGCTTCGTTCATTAAATTAAGTCAGTGTCCCACTTTTATTTAGACTATTTACATTCATGCACAAAGTTTTCTTTTACGAATCTAGCGGAGTTGATAGGAGACGAATGTGACGTGTCAAGTCTGGGGAAAAGGGCATTTTTCTGCTATTGCTTTTTAACCCTTCCAGATGCCTAACATTACACTTGAATTTCGCCATCTAGTCGAGTCCAAAGCGCTCACAACACCATGCAAAAGCAACACCAAACGTCGAGAGAAACATACAGATGAGTCATACGATCTTTTTACCAAGGAAGCGTATCGTATATACCAACATATCGATAGTCTCAAGCGTTTCCTTTTAACTATCCGGCCTGCCTACCTCAGTACGAACAACCGGTCATCTCGAGCCCAAGTACGTGCAACAGAAGTTACAGCGGATGCTAGTAACGGCGATTCCTTGTTTGCTTTATTTTCAGGCAATATACATAACTTGACGGATCGTGAACGCGACGAAATTGATTTCCAAGCCAAGTTAATTATCCGCCGTTGTATTGACCGAATCAAAGAATTAGAGACGTCCGAAAAATTAAGGCAGGAACAAGAGGCAGCGAAACCAACGCATCGATTAGCACAGTTTCTTAGTGCGGTGTTGTTACCACCGAGTACGGAGGATGTGTTGTTTGTGCATCGTAGTAGTATTACATGGTTATTAAACCAACAATTGATGAAAGTATCACAAATTCAAAAGGATCAACAGGAGATAAGGTTGATGCGAGAGATTGAAAAGAGTGAAAATCAACTTTCGAAATCCATGTTGAATAGTAGTAAATCGAGTGTTGCACCGCCTGTTGTAACGTATGAGGCACAGGTCATAGAGGAAAATCCTTTTGAACAACAATTGTCGCAGGAACAAGTTCAGATGTTGGAAAAGGAGAATTCAATCATGTTGGAGGATTTGAATAATACGCTAAATCAAGTGAAGAGTGCGGAGAAAGCATTATTGGAGATCTCTACATTACAAACCCAGTTAACAAATCATTTGGCAGTTCAGACGGTACAGACAGATAAACTGTATGCGGATGCTATTGCTACAACGGATAAAGTGGGACAAGGCAACATGCAACTCATGACAGCAAGAGAAAGAAATAGAAGCAGTCGAAAGTTCATGTTGATATTCTTAATCGGTGCCAGTTTTGTACTCTTGTTTCTGGATTGGTATTCATAAATAAAAATGTGTCCTATTGTAGCACAAAAAAACTGTTGTTACTGTGTCAGACGATGTCTACGACGGATGACTTTTAGGTTCATGTTTTTTTTTATATTTTTATTTATTTAGTTGTACATCGATACATTCTTTGTTAGTATCCCGTTTTGAAAAAGAAGACCAAGACGACTGTAGCTAAAATATGTAGGGCGCCTACGTAAATGGGGGGGGGGGGTCAAAAGATCTGGGACGACCCCATGGTTGACCAATGGCGCGACTACTAAGGAAACCCCGACACAGTTCTTTTTGATTGTTCATATCGCTCTTGAATTTATTTTTCTTCTTTGACCTTCAATTGCTTGATTTAACCTACTTCTAAAAAGATTGACAAAGAAATAAAGCGAATGTCGACGAACCCTTCGAGCCGAACACGTGCTGTGTACGGTACTTCTTTAACCGATACCTTGGATACCTCTAAAACTAAACGCATACCTTCAAGAAGAGATTCGACTGCGCCTCTTGTTCATACACCACCGATCCCGTTAGGGCTAGGAGAAGATCCACTTGATGCTGGCAATAATCGACATCGCCACGCCGCAGTTGGCGTATCGGGTTCCTATGCACGTCATCACGGAGGTCCTTTACGTACAGCTTTACGACGTAGAAGAAATAGTGAAAGTTCCTCCTCCAACGACGAATCAGAAGTGGAAGAGGAAGAGGAAGTAAACCACGTAGAACTGAATACAAGTGATGAAGAACAGAGTGATTTTGATTCTGAAGAAGAAAGTGAAGATAGTGATTCACAAAGTAGTGATAACGATGAAAATACCGTGCATTTAACTAGTACGAGTGAAGATATTCGAATTAGTGGATTGAATGAAGTTCCTACAGATACAAAGGACCAACAGATATTATTACTGGAAGAAGAGGATGCTCAAATACATATACAAGGCTACAAGTATATTAGAATGAATTTGCTCTTGTATAGATTATGTTCAGTTGTATCGTTTGGTTTGGTGTGGTTGATATGTAGATGGGTACCTCGTTGGTATATATCTTGGGTAGGAGCCAAAGTGCCATTAAAAGATGCGGAATGGCTTGTATTTACGGTATGTTTGCTTATCTTTCTTTTTTTCTTGGTTACTCATCTGACTTGTATAAATTCAGAGTCCATACAATGAAATTGAATTGATCCGACCTTTTCGTGAATTATATGGAGGGACACTGGGTAGTATCTTTTCGTACGATCAGATCAAGCAAGAGATTCTTCAGTATAGCATGAGTAATGTAGAAGAAGCGCGGAGCATACTCAACATGGAGCAAAAAGTAGATCAATTGATATTGGTAGAATATCGTTACATTCGTTTAGCATTTTATCCTTTATTACACAAATTTCTCATTGTCGGGTAAAGTAAAAAAAAAACCTCCGTACGACATGGACTAAAAAAGATATTTTTTTTACATTTATAGGTTTTGGAAGGATCAAACATGGAATAGTTCAAAAAACTTCAAGTTGGGATTATCTTCAGAAAAATATCACTCTCGATTATCTGTATTTGGTCCAAATGTGATCAATATTCGTGAAAAACCTACTTCCAAGTTACTCACAGATGAAGTGTTGAATCCGTTTTATGTATTTCAGATTGGTAGTATCTTGCTTTGGTGTATGGACGATTATTATTATTATGCGTTCTGTATCTTTATTATTAGTGCTTTTAGTATCATTTCAACTTTAATCGAGACAAAAGAGGTAAAGAAAGAAATAGCGAGGAGGGGGAATGTTGACTGATTCTTGATTATGTAATAGACAATGAAAAGAATGAAGGATATGTCATTTTTTGAATGTTCAGTGAGAGTATTCCGTAATGGATCATGTAAGGACAGTGTGTGCGGTCCTAACTAAAAAAGCTAAAAACAAAATTTAGGGCGAAATGTAAGTTCAGTTGAGTTGGTGCCTGGTGACCTGATTGATATTGCCAACGTGCACACCGTTCCATGTGATGCTATGCTTGTATCAGGAGATTGCATATTGAATGAATCCATGCTGACAGGAGAGTCAGTTCCTGTATCCAAGGTACCTATTAATGATATAACGCTTCGCAAAATGAATTTATCCGCATCAGGCATACCAGCAGAGATAGCAAAACACTTTTTATTCATGGGCACCAAGATGGTTCGAGTGAGAGGAGGAGATAATGTGTCAGCAGCTACCGCAATTGTTGTTCGAACAGGCTTTAGTTCTGCTAAGGGAGCTCTTGTGAGAAGCATGTTGTTTCCCAAACCAAACAATTTTAAATTCTATAGAGACTCGTTCAGGTTCATTGGTGTATTGTCCGTCATTGGTAAAAGAAATAAGAAAAGAAAAACATGAATCGAATGCTTTTTAGCTAATTTGTCTACATATTACATTCACAAGCATTCGTTGGTTTCTTAATTTCGTCAGTCAATTTTATCCGGCTTGGTATTGATACCACAACCATGATACTTCGTGCCCTTGATTTGATTACAATCGTTGTACCACCTGCATTACCAGCAACCCTGTCAATTGGCACAAGTTTTGCAATCAGCCGATTAAAGAAGTTGGGCATATTTTGTATCTCACCACCACGAGTCAATATTGGAGGTAAAGTCGATTGCATGTGCTTTGACAAAACAGGTACCTTAACAGAAGATGGTTTGGATATCCACGGTATCCGTGCAGTGATGACGACAGAGGACGGGAGGATATTATTCGATCACGAATCTAAGACAGTTGCCAATGTCAATCCATACAATGATGACATCCAAAACACACAAGCTCGGATTTTACGCACCATGACTACTTGTCATTCGTTGAAAATCGTAAGCGGCGAATTATTAGGTGATCCGTTGGACCTGAAAATGTTCGAGTTTACTCGGTGGGAATTGGAGGAGAGTGGAGGAGCGTCCTCCCATGGTTTAAAGCCAAGAAGTGAGTTGGCTGCATTACAAGCAAAGAAGAGTGCCAAGGTGGGTATTATGCCTACTGTGGTAAGACCACCTGGGGTTCGACAGGACATCAATCTGCAAGAACAGCACCAGATGGTAAAAAAAAAAAAAAAAAAAAAAAAAAAACCGCTATAATGCATGATATATTTCCGCTCACACATGTCGTAGAAAACTGGAACGCCACCTATCGAATTTGGAATTATTCACACATTTGAATTTGTATCATCCCTGAGAAGGATGAGCGTGATTGTTAGGAAATTGGCTAGTCCTACTATGGAAGTGTTTGTTAAAGGCGCGCCAGAAGTGATGAAAGATATATGTACGCCTGAATCAAGTAAGATTGACCCCTTCCATTTATATTAAATAGATTAGTCATTAATGTGCATTAATCGCTAGTGCCCGAGGATTATCAGGAAAGACTCTACAAGTATACACATCGGGGATATCGTGTTATTGCATGTGCTTCTAGACAACTTGCAGGAATCAAGTGGCATAAACTTCACAAGTTGAAGAGGTAGAGTCTATAGTGGGATTTTTATTTTCAAAACCATTGCTAAATCTGTGCGTCTGTATTGTAGAAATGAAGTCGAGACAGGTTTAACATTTTTAGGCTTTATTGTTTTTGAAAACAAGTTAAAGCCTCGAACCGTCAATGCAATCACTACATTACGTAATGCAAACATTAGACAAATCATGTGTACAGGTAAATATAAGATTTTGATTTATTTATGTTTTTATTTTATTTTTTAGCTAACGTTACAATAACTACCTTTTCTTGTTACAAATAGGTGATAATGTGCTTACCGCAGTTAGCGTGGCTAGAGAATGTGGGTTGATCGATCCATCGGCTGAAATTTATATACCACGATTTCTGAAAGGGTCCTCTACAGATCCTGATTCGGAATTATGTTGGGAAAGCGTTATGCAGGAAGGCGATGAATTATCTACTGATACGTTACAGGTAAGAATGAAAAAGCTTGTTTATAAAGATGCGTTTTAACTCCCCCCCCCCTTTATAATTTTACACCTTGATAGCCCCGTAGAGCAATAAATCACCATGGTAGTTATGCACCTTATGGTCTTCAAGAATATCATCTTGCTATTACAGGGGAAGCATTCCGCTGGATGGTAGATCATGCGGCCATCGAATCATTTCGTCGTATGCTTGTCAAGGGAGCCATTTACGCGAGAATGTCGCCTGATGAAAAACAAGAACTTGTGGTGGAACTCCAAGGTATTGGATACTGTGTTGGATTCTGTGGTGACGGAGCCAATGATTGTGGTGCATTGAAAGCAGGAGACATCGGTATTTCGCTTTCTGAAGCAGAGGCATCTGTGGCTGCCCCATTTACAAGTAATACAATGGATATAGAATGTGTGATTGATGTGATAAAGTAAGTATATGAGGGAAGCGCAGTTTAGATTTTTGTAAAACAAACAAACAATTTTTTTTTTTTTCAGGGAGGGTAGAGCTGCGTTAGTGACAAGTTTTAGTTGCTTTAAATACATGGCACTTTATAGTCTAATCCAATTTACATCAGTCACGCTATTATATGCATTTGGTAGTAATTTGGGGGATTTCCAGTTTTTGTATATTGATTTATTTCTGATTTTGCCTATTGCCGTTTACAGTGAGTTGATGTTGAAATTGGATATTATGCATGAAATGCATTGATTGAATTTTTTTTATTAATTTAGTGGGACATACTGAGGCATGGCCGCAATTGTATCGAAAGAGACCGACAGCAAGTTTGGTATCGAAAAAGGTATTAACATCTTTAATTGGACAAATTATAATCAATTCAAGCTTTCAATTAATTTCTTATTGGGCTGTACATCAACAATCATGGTAAGCAAACTTTTTTATTTCTCACGCATTTTTTTTGCAGATCCTTAATTTTTTTTAAAAAAAAGGTACAAAGCACCTACTTTTGATCCAGATGGAGAAAACATCATGTGCCTTGAAAATACCGTACTTTTCCTCATCTCCAGTTATCAGTACATGCTTATCGCTGTGGTGTTCAGTGTAGGGCCTCCTTATCGTAAGCCATTATGGACAAACGGGCGACTCGTTTTGACACTTTGTGTTTTGATTGGACTTACGACATGGTGTGTTTTAGCGCCGCCTGAATTTGTTACAGATCTTCTGGAATTGGAGAGTTTGCCAATGAGCTTTAAAATGTTGATACTGTTGTTGGCGACGCTGAATTTGGTGATTAGTTTACTATGTGAAAAGTATGTGTTTAATCATGTCTCTGATATGCTTTCTGTCATCTTGAACAAGTACCGGTCTAGAAAAGGCAATTACAATTTGGTCAACGATTCAAGCAAAGTACAAGGAAAAACATATAGACGAGTGATGGACGAAATGGGTATTTCATAAACAAAAAAAAATTATACACATTCATGTACAAAGGGGTTAAAAAATGATGACGCAAATGAGGAGTAGAAAAAAAAATACATAACGCGAAATAAAAAGAAAAAAAAAGCTTAAATAGAGAACAAAACTTTGAAAACGCTAAATTTTATTCCAAAAGCTATCTTTCTTTTTTTTTTTTTTATTTTTTTTTTTATTTTCATTTTTTTTTTCTGTAATGGATTACCATTATAATAATGATAGCAGTACAACGGTAGATACTTCACTATTGCCCTTTCATCATCACCAGCAACAACAGCAACATTCGTTCAGTTATAATCAATTCCATAGACCGGACACACTTCAATTATTAACGTCGCCCACGGATGATCTATTCAACAGACCACAATGGAGTACGCATAGCAACATTTTATTGCCCTCAGACATTATGGATTGCGGCAATAATAATAACGAAGAATTGAATCAACCAGAACGTGGAATTGCTGGCTTTGTGTCCAAACTCTATCAGTAAGTTCCATTTTTTGGCTTTTCCCTCCTCTTTTTATTATAACTCCTACTTTTTATATCTAATCCCCTTAACACAACACCTCCTACCACTACTGCTACTATACATATCTCGAATAACACACATACACATATTAACTCCTTCAATATAGATGCTTACAAGCACCTGATGATGGACAGAAATACGCACGTTGGTGTAGACACAATGGAATAGACATGTTTATTATAGATTGTATACCAAGTTAGTAACTCTACATATCATCGTACATAGAAATCTAAAAAAACTAAACTATAAATGACATGAAAATAGAATTTACAGAAATTGTTTTGCCTAGATTATTCAAGCATTGTAAATTTGCATCTTTTGTTAGGCAGTTAAATGTAAACACTTTTAAAGAAACAAAAAAAAAAAAAAAGATGCTTACTACTTTTATAGATTTACGGTTTCCAAAGAGACACGGATGCACGCAAATCAAAAGATAGCAAAGACAAAGAAACCTGTCGTTGGCACCATACGCACTTCCGGCCAGGGAGACGTGATCTATTTCATTTGATACGTCGAAAGACACCACGTTATTCACGTCGAAAGCGACCCAAGACAGAAGAAGAAGATCCAGAAACGATCCTCACTATCGGGTCAGGAGATGAATCAGAAAATAATAATATAGAAAATGAAGATACACATAGTAGCAGTCTGGATGAAAGACGTAGGTCTGCCTCCTCTGCCTCCTCTTCCATCACCCTGCATCAACATCATAACAACAACAATGTCATGACGGAGTATAAGCCCCGACAGTTGCATATGATTTTTGAAAGTCCCCAAGAGATGGACCTTAATCATCATTCTCCAGATCCGTATTTGCAAGTAGCGCAACAGCCATCGTCTTCATCGTCGACTTCTTCGCCCCAGTATTGTCATTTCTCTACTCATAATGATCCGCATGATTTGTTTTTGATGCAGCAAACAATGACGCAGGACGAAGAGCAACTCCGATCTCACATTGTGCAACTACGAAGAGGCTATTTGCGAATGTACAAAGTGTTGACTGGGGAAGTCAATAAAGCGTTTAGTTTAATAGATGTGCAGAAATCCAGGATAGAGTTTCTTGAGAACACGCTTCGAAACAGTCATCATCAGCAGATGCGAATGCGACAGTCGACACCGTTTATTGATACCAGCAATGCAAATAATTATTTCCCTAGTACGTCTGCATCAGATTATAATAACAGTTTATTGCAACACCATTCCACTGCGCCTACAACGCCAATATACCCGCATCCTCAACACCATGGCGATAATTTTGTTCAAGCATCGTCTGGACCTAGTAGGGTAATGCAAAATAACAATGGATTTGAATTCTTGTTCAATCCTAATAGTAACAATGAGGATGATTTAAAATTATCCTCTCCATGTTCATCTGTTGTACCTGAAAAATGGATTTCGACACCACCTACTTTTCAACATCATACCCAACTATCTGGATTATCATCAGGCATAATTACAACTTCAGATTCTTAAAAAAAATCGACAAGTAACTATGTTTACTTTGGTCTATGGTGACAAAAAAAAAAAAAAAAAAAAAAAAAAAAAAAAAAAAAAAACCAAGAAAAAAAAAAAAAAAAAAAAAATTTGTCAATGATAGTCCTTTTTTTTTTTATAATTACATATATGCTATATTTATTTTTTTTCTTTATGCCTTTTTCAGTTATACCAAATACACACATTTTTTTCATTTTTTTTTTTCATGTACAACCCCCCAATTAGACGATAATTTCTCTTTCAACCGCATTATTAAACAACATGCAATTTTTTTATACGATTATTTTTGTTCACGAATTAAAACTATTTTTGTCTTAAGAACGGTTGTTTGTCATAAAAAAAACCGCGACCCTTTCCCTTTTTGTATCACTGTGAAAATCAGGGTGATTGCAATTTATGCTCAACCTGTCAGCATGGATTTATGTTTGTATATAAAACACTATGTTTCCGACAAAAGGGGGGAGATCGGTTTTTTCCGATTTTTTAAATTGTGGAGATTTTCTGCATTGGGGGGTCGGGGGTGAATAAAAAAGCATACAACCACTCCCCCCCCCGTGTCGTTGTAAATAAAATAAGGTTGCAAACAAAAGAAAAAAAAAAGCTTTTTTTGTTTGCTCGTAGAATAATGTTTACCTTTATGTTTAATCCGCCAGTCTAATTATATTTTCTTGTTTCTCTTTCTCTTTTTATTGCAGTACCAATGATGAAAAATACTAGGCCTTCTCATGACACTTCAACCACGCAAGGTAAAATAATTAGATTTGAAAGAAAAGTTTATATATCAACCAACTTAAATCAAAATAAGCTTTTTTTTTTAATTTTTTTTTCTTTTACATATGTAGGATATTTGAAATCAGCTAATAAATACTTGTCATCCACACCAGGTGGTGGTAATAACGCTACTGCAACCTCTAGACCTAGGGTGATTCAATGGGACCCTCATATGGGTACAGACCAATCCACGCTTTCCGTTGTCTTGGAGCAAGCTATCTCCGATCCAAATGAAACCATCCCACCCATGAAACTTGTTTTTGGTCAGTTAGTGGTCGAGACCAACCAACAACAACAAAGAGCTCCCACCGCATCTCCTATCAGTAGCCAACCGAATCTGATCTGGATCACCCTTGTAGCTCATGTACCCAGATTCTCGGATACCTTGGTGCAAACTAATAATAGCATCCATCAACAAGTCCCGCTTTCTATCTGTGTGTATGACTCTACCAATATGGATACTGCAACTGATCATTGGAACTTTGGTGTCTTTACATATAAAAAAGGTGCAGCAGAAGGTTAGTGATGATTATGCACATCTTGGTAGTTCAACTTGGTTTTTAACTTTTCCCCCCTTGTTAGTCAAGCAAGAAAATAGCAGTAACAAAAGAAGTGCTTCGGATGCATTAAATGATTACCCAACGAATAAACGCATCAATACAAGTACTTCTTCATTGGACGATGATCAATTATTTAACCAACTGTTAGCCCCTTTTGATGAATCACCAGAAAAAAGCAGTACAACACATGGAGTGGAAAGCCGACCCCAGACCCTGTTAGCCCCTCAACCATCTAATCCGATATCCATATTAAGTCAAATTACTTCAAACCAACCACAATATCAACCAGCACCTACAGAAGGAGGCTACTATGGGTTTAATGACTACCAACAGACAACAGCCGCACCACCAGCACCACCTATGCTTGTCAATATTCAACCCAATCCAACAACTGGTCAAGTGAGTTATGCATCTTACAACGGAACGATGCCGTATGGAGGAGGATATAACGGGAATTATAATTTAAATGCTGGTCCGTCCATGTATCCAGGGTATCAAACAATGCAAGGGATGATGGGTTCACAAATGCAACAAAGTATGATGAGTACAAAAAATAACGGGCATCCATTTGCAGGTGTGTTAAGTAAAGCGAACCTAAATATTACGGGAGATTTAATGGAAATGACGTATACATGGACGCAAGATGAATGGACAAATGGACGAAGACTGGTTGAATTTTGGCGAAGACAAGGAGGAGAGGACATGAAGTGTAGTAGTGATGATGAAACAATTAGTGAAGTAGAATGTGGGTTTAAACCCATTGAGCAAGAAATCTATCAACAACAACGTATTCGAGAAAACCTAGCAGCGCAAAAGGATGTGACAATGACAGCTAAAAAAAGAGCAAACCCGTTGGTGGTATCATGTATCTATTGGCAAGAACGGAACGATTATTTTATTACCTCGGTGGATTGTATTTATTTGTTGGAAGGATTAATTGGAGTCCAATTCACAGTGGAAGAAAAGAACCGAATTCGACGTAATTTAGAAGGATTTCGACCTCTGACGGTGAGTAAATGTAAGCCAGAGTGTGCGGATTTTTTTAAATTGATCATGAGTTTTCCACACCCGAAGCCTCGTAATATTGAAAAGGATGTGAAAGTCTTTTCTTGGAAAACGTTGCCCAATGCATTAAGGAAAATCATTCGAAAATATACGCCAAGTTATAGTAGTACAGCTGTAGTCAATTTAAATAATTAATTTTTAATAAATTTTTTTTTTTTTTTTTTTTTTTTTTATAATCCTCGTTTATATTGACGAAGCCAGAAATTCATGACGTTGTCTGCTTCAGGAATTGAATCTGCATGAGGTTGGCTATCAAAGGAAACAACTGATTCAATTTGCCAGTCTACAATACCATCATGTATTTCCTTGTTCTCGTACTTTGCAAACATGTCGTTATGGTCTTTATAAAACATGAGAAGTGAATCGTCTTCTGAAAACTCGCTTGATTGTTTTCTTTCAAGATAGTAGTAGGAATCTTTAGATTCATGACTTTCAATGAGAATCGATCTTTGTGAATCACTGACAGGAGTCTTAACACGAGCATAAGTGGGTAGTTGCTGCTGTGGTGCATGATGACTGTTAAATGATGGTTGATCATATTTATGGTAAGAGATTACTTGGGGAGCCTCTTTACATTCTTTCAAGACACGTTCAATGGTTTCATTTGAATGTGAGGAAGATATTTCAATAAGGGATCTTTTTGTAAACGGATCGGGAGCCATTGCTCCTGGGTTGATTAAGTGGCGGTGAGAAACTTGTGCGGAGGGGTTCTTTGGCGGTACCACTGCTGACTTCTTTTGTTGCTGATGTGTGCTAGATGGAGATGGTGGTGATTTTTTTTGCTTTCGAAAGAATCTAGAGATTGAAAGTTGTGCTTTAGAAGAATTGGTACGACTTATTTGATCATTGTTGTCACTATCTGGTTTTAAGAATTTTGCTTCTGAAAAGACCAAATCTGGAACTATTATAATGAAATAAGTCCGTGCGTTTTTTTTTTAATCTGTGATAGAAGTTACGTGGCTTTGTTGCTTTTGCGGATGATTTTCCTTTATTGAACAAACCTAACTTTGGTCGACCTTTTGGGCGAAGCTAGTTTTGATCAAGAGAGGTCAAAACTACACGCCATGACATTAGAAATACATGACTTACTGTGATTCGGTTTATTTCCAGGTTTGGAGATACGAATTTCTGAATAAAGAAATGTAGTGGGTATCTATCATTTTATTAGAAAGTCAGAAACTATACCTGTAATAAATGAAAACCATGAGCATTGTTCTGAGGAAGTAGTGTTGGGTTCTCTTTTTGCGGAGGGGATTGGGATGGTAGTTGAGCTTGCTTCTTTCGAGGTCTTTTAGGACGAGGATGATGTATCTGGCTCACGGAAGCCGAGAATAAACTATCAGAAGCCTCTTCCTGCAAAGGAAGAACAACTTCGCTATGATTAGAATGATGGTTAGGCGATTTATAACCGGATTGATGTGTTCTTTGATCATCAATAAACAACGAGATTCTTTCTAGTTTGGATGTTTCTATATTATCAGGATGAAGTCTCTTTGACAAGACATTTAAATTTGCTTGTGATAACAACATTGTGGAAAAGAAGAAAAGAGATTTTTTATTATTATGCACCGTATTTTGGTACAAAACCTAATTTATGACCTATTTCTGCTAAAAAATGCCAAGCAAGAATTTTATTGTTTCCTCCATTGAGCTGGATGTCTTTCACAGTGTATTCTGTAGCGGTATCGATTCGTGCAGAACCTGAATGAAAGTAAGAGTACATCAATGCTGTATGTTCATTGACTGGTACGGGAGACCCGTTCTTCATTTGATAGCTTTGTCGTGGAAAGATTGGGTTTGGTTTTTCAGTTGACAAGGTACAAGGGGAAATGATGCATTGAATCAGGTCATTGTTGTCTTTCATAGTAGCTAGTAATTCATTGATGAGGTGCCATGGGTTTTCGATATGTGAAAAGTCGACAAACAAGACATCAATTTCTGTGGATGATAACAAGTGTGTGATTTGTTGAGTGCCATTGAAAGGTTGATGACAATCCAGTTGTTGAGCTAAAAGAGTTGTATCCTGATCATTTGAAAGGATAGCCAATGACAGATCATGAAATCTAGTGTAAAGTAGCGCGGGCTTAAAGTTAAAGAGAGTAGGCAATTTAATTCGTATTACCTCTGTTGAAAGACGGATTTGATTTGATGGGTACCTGAACCTAATAGCTGTGCAACGATTGTATCATCTAGACACAAGAAGTAATTAGCAGATATGAAAGCTTATTTCACGTCATACACACATACCTGTGACTTCCGACATGATTTGACCAGAACAGCCTTTGGTCGTAAGTAGGTGAACGTTGGGAATGGAGTCAGTGGTTTGACATGGGCAATAAAGCACTAATGCTTTCTTTGGCATGTTCATTTTCTTTTTGTAGAAGAAAATTGATAAAGAAGGAAAAAGAGCAGGGTAAGTGTTTCGGAACCTTAAATCATGATTTATTATAAGAAAAGAAAAAAAAAAACTTCTTGTATTCCCTTTCTTTCTCAATCCCTTGGTCTTACAATAACAATGGCACCCGATTTAAAAGAATATGATGAAGAGCAAGTTCGTCTCATGGAGGAAATGTGTATTGTTGTAGATGAGAATGACAAACGTATTGGAGCTGATACCAAAAAGGCTTGTAAGTTGTGCCTGTTTGACTCTTAGTTGTTCGTTTTTTCTCATTGTGTATGTTACATGTATACTAGGTCATCTTATGAGCAACATTGAAGCTACTAACTTGTTGCATCGTGCGTTCAGTGTCTTTTTGTTCGATGACCAGAACAGACTTTTACTTCAACAGCGTGCTTCCGAGAAGATCACTTTTCCCGATATGTGGACCAACACCTGTTGTTCTCATCCTTTGAATATGGCTTCTGAAATTATTGAAGAAGATCAGCTTGGTAAGGACAGTGCAAAGTTTGGAAAAAAGCTTAAATTTTTTTAATTTTTTTGTGTGTGTGTGCTGTGTAGGTGTCCGTAACGCAGCCCAGCGTAAGTTGGATCATGAACTTGGTATCAAGGCCGACCAAGTGCCTCTTGACAAGTTCAAATATTTAACCCGAATTCATTATTTGGCTCCTAGTGATGGACAATGGGGAGAGCATGAAGGTAAGAATAGAGATCGATCCCACTGAGCAAGTTAATAGAAGCTAAACTATTAAAAGTCGATTACATCCTTTTCATCAAGGCCAATGTCACTTTAGACGTCAGTCCTAATGAGATTCGTGATATCAAGTATGTTACACCTGAAGAGCTCAAGGCAATGTTTGCCGATCCTAGTAAGTCTATACTTTACATTGCATGACACATAACAAGTAATACTTTTCTTTACTAGATATTCCAATGACACCTTGGTTCAAGCTTATTTGTAACTCGTTCTTATTCAAGTGGTGGGCACAACTTGACACTATTGAGAGCGTCCCAGCAGATAACACACTCCATCGTTTAGGCTTTTAATTTATATATCTATACATTATTTTAATAAAAAAAAAATGGCTTTTTTTTTCATTTCATATACACAATCTGTTCCCCTCCCACGTGCAAGCACGACTAAAACGAGATTGAGTTTTTTGCACCCCTTTTATTGTTTAAACTTGTTTGTTTCCTTTTCTTTTTTTTATCCTTTTATCTTTTTTTCTTCATCTAATTTTCACTTTATGGGTTCAACTACCACGCCGTTTGAGTGGTTACCGATGCCTAGCGGCATATCATTGACAGGACATTCATTTACAACCGATTTATTAAAGCAATTCGATAAGCAAAGGTCGGTACTAGACGGCGATGATGAGGATGCTCTTTCTATAGCCCAGGTACCACACAATGTCTAAAAATATCCTCTTTTAGCAGTACATTAAGAATTGTTCTATATAAATAGTCGAGCCATAGTCATATCATTGTCGCGTCATCTACAGCATCTCGGTCCATGATTCAAGAAAGTGATACGGAAAGCAGATCATCAGCAGACGTAATACATGGAAAATCATCTGTATATTTAAGGAATAAAATTAATGATGATGGGTTTCACAACACACCACAAACAGTGGTGCAACAAATAGAGCAACCTCGTGCATCAACGATATTTAATTCATGGACCCTTAAACGAAAGAAGAAATTCCATTTACCTGCCCAAGATATATTTGATCCCAATAACGAAACACCACCATTATCCAAGATAGCCATCAATACCACCATTAATATAAATCATACAAACACTACTGCGGATCAGAATATCATTCAGCCACCCGTCATCACCCAGTATCCACCCAAACCCTTAAAGTACTCACCTGTAGAACCCCTACCCTCTTATGCAAGCACTCCTGGCACAGAAAGTAGTAGACGAAAGACACTTCAACGATTCTCCCTTCCTTTATTAAAGCTCACTACCGCTGCTGCTGCCACCACTAGTACTCCACGTTCCATTCAACGAAGGAGATCAGATTCTGATCTATTAAATCAACAGCAGCCTCAAACCACAAATACCTTATTTCGATCTATCAGTAAGCGATGGAATAAATTACTATGTACATGTAAAAAAAGAGGTGTCAGGAAAAAGAAATAGACTTGTATGATATATGCCCCCCACCCCTATGACCATCTCTTTTGTACGGTTTTTTATTTATCCTAATTTTTTTAATAAAAGACCCCCCCCAAAGTTATAAGCTTTATTTCTAATCAATCATGCTCAGAGAGAACACGTGTGGTGCATGTAAGCAGATAATAAAAAGCGCCTCCCCGGAGTAAATCATGTGCGGCCCGGATAGTGTTACAGATTTGGGGGGAAGTGTGTCCAAACCCAATGGATGGGAAATGGGAGGCAAAAAGGAAAGGACAGGTGCGGTAGAGTATCAAACCCTCCCTTTTCATATAGATTGTAGACATGGTAAGCCATGAAAAAGCAGAAACCCACGAAAAAAAAAAAAATGTAGATACATATCAGAAATTGCATAGAAAGAGAAACATGGATGGGAAACCGATGCAGAGATAGGACGATATGGATGGATGATAGATTGTCTACATTTTTTTTTTTTATGAAATGGGGATTATGCGTCCAATGTAGAAAATGGAATAAAAGAGATTAATGGTGTCCATGTGTAGGATTCTTCTTCTTCAAAGACCCCCGTCAAGCTCGCTAGAGTTACAAAGGTTCTCGGCCGTACCGGTTCTCGTGGTGGTGTCACTCAAGTCCGTGTTGAATTCATGGACGATACTAACCGTTCCATTATCCGTAACGTCAAGGGTCCCGTTCGTGAGAACGATATCCTCTGTCTCTTGGAATCCGAACGTGAAGCTCGTCGTCTCCGTTAAAGACTCGAATTAGATCAACTAGAGAAATCAGCAATCGGAACCATTTTTATGTTGTTTAAAACGCAATGCATCAAACTCTTCTTCTGCCCCTCTTGTTCATCCGATTTATAACTCTCTTTTGAAAATAAAAAAAAACAACTGCTTTTTTTTTTGTTTCCTAATTAAACTTGTTTTATTTTTATTATTGTTAATTGTTGGAAGGAGCTGCACCCAACCACCCAGATTTTCTTTTGCGTGGTCTTTCAGAAGGTTCAAAGGTAAATGTAGGTTGTTGAGATAAAGGAGGAGGAGGTGGGCCAGCAGGACTAGAATGATAAGAGTGTCAAGAAGTATGTCTATATAAAAATAATATGAAACAAACCTGTCTTGTAAAATATCTTTTAACTGAAGTTCTCGCTTCATTTCTTCAAAAGCCCAGCGTTGTGCTTGTAACTGAGCTCTTTGATTACCCAACTCTATTGCCGATTCTGTCACTTTCTTTTGTTCTCGCATGGCCTTTTTCTTTAATAACTCGTACTTGCTATCATCCTCTGAACTATACACACACATGTTATTTTCTACAATATAGGATTAAAAGGGAGGCGGTTTCCTTACTCTGAAATATAGGCGTCTTTTGGTGTGGGATATAAGGTATCAAAGAAGCCACCTTGTTCAAACCTTTTATACATTTGGATCTCCTTATCATGCAGTTCTTTTGCATGCAGGAAATTTTCTGTTAATTCAGTCAGATCGCTTTCTAAAGCGTGGATAATTTCATTTTTTTCTGCTAGTTCCATATCTGATGTCAGTTGAGATTTTTGGTCCATTTGCTTATCATAGATTTCTTTTATTCTGGCCAGCAGATCGTGTGTCATGTTAAAGGCTTCTTTACCACCATGATCCAAGGGTAAATGAAACCGAGCAGTTTCATTGTACGTCGTATCGTGCAGTTCTACTGTGTCTTTATCGGAGCGACGGATCAGAGTCTCCAAAAATCTACGTACGTCTGTGTATAAGCGGGCTAAACCTGTTTTTAAATTCTCTACTTCTGATTTCAAATTTGTTTCTCGTTCATTTGCCTGTGATGCTACTTGAATATATTTTTTGTGTACCTGAAAAAAAAACATCGAGTTAATAAAAACAAGGACGGGGTGAATTAAAGTCCAAAATTACTTGTGCAATCTCGTCTGTTTCTATAAGATTAGTGGTAGTGGCCAAATGAGAGGTGATCTCTGTAGACGCTTGCTTGATTTTGTAGTGATGGTTCATGCATTTTACAATTCTATCTTGAGTTTTAGCTAATTCTTGTTCGTGTCTACTTGTTTCTTTCTGTACACAAGATTTAGAGAAGGTATAAAAGAAATAAAAATGAGATCAATTGAATTTACCGCGTATTGCGTCTTCATGTATTGCATATTATTCTTGACTTTGGATATCTCTTCTTTTAACCGAGTGTTTTGTATCGAAACTTTTTCCATGGAAACTCTCATTGCTCTAATAAGATCGTTTTTTTTTTGGGTTTTAGTTTGTGTATGTGTTGAGACAACAAGTACAATGAGGTTTTCTTTACTCTAATTTAGCACCTTGTTCCTTGATGGATTGTTCCTTGACATGAAGATCACGCTGTAAATTAATGTGGGTTGTTTCTAATTCTAATTGTTGTTTCTTTTGTTCGTTTATTTCGTAAATCAGTTCCTGTCGTTCAGCCGCATCGTTCTGAGGAAGAAAGAGAAGTTAGAAGTGTTTGAAAAATCAATTCAGCCAGTGCTCATACCTTCCGATCTTGTAGTAATGCATACAGACAGTTTACGATTTTGCAGTGATCTTGTGCTTGATTAGAATTAAATATAAGGGGTACAGGATATCCGTAGGATGTTAATAGAATATTAATGTAGTTGGAGGATGCAACAAGTGAATCGGGAGTGCAGAATCTAAAACCCATTAATCAGGTGGTCACGTCTATTTTTTTTTTTCTTGTCCATTGAACTCACTGTTCTGTATCGCTATAGTCCGTAGGTGACAAGGGATCCTCAAAGGATCTGATAAAATGAAAAACCCTATGAGTCTTTTCCTTTCTTTCTTCGAGGCAATGTTTAGTCTATTTACCTGTAATTAAAGGTCGGTGAACTCTCTCTTGGATTCATGTATATAAATTAGTTCAAAAAAGGGTAACAAGAAAACATACTCACCCGGGCACGCGCGTGTATGATTTAAAAGGGGTATATGAACGTCACACATTTTTAATCAAAGAAAAAACTTTTTTTTATCTCTCTTTTGCTCTCCTACTATTCATTACAATGATTGCAGGCTTGAATAGAAAACGAAAGAATGCTGGTAATTGGGACTTTCTTGCTCCCCAAAAAACTACAAACATTGACTTTTTTTTTTGATTAGCCACAGGAGAAGATTTGTCCGACCTGCCAAGACCTGAAGGCAAAGTAGGCCGCCCTTCCAAGGGTGGAGATCTTATGCGGTCCAAACGATATTACTTTAAAAACCATTTAAAGATCCTTCAAAAGAGAAAATTAAAGCGTTATGTTACTACCGTCCACAAAATTATCAACAAGTACCAGTATGACTCTGACAAAATCAAGAAGGAACTCGAGACTATTTGTACAATTTATAAATATAGAGATAACAAGAACATCGACTAGTAAGTTTTCTTGGGGTAAATAATCTTAAGCAAATAAATTGACTTATTCTGTTTTTTAAACTTTAGTAACACTATTTTACATGCCATTGATTTGGGAAGAGAAGATCGTTATTTGAGTTTTCTTGAAGAGGAATCGGACTTAATCTTGGCCGCTTTACCTAAAAAAGCAGAACAATCCGAAGTGGAAGAGGTCTTGGCTGATTTAGCAAGTAAACACGCTACACGATTATTTCAAATTTCCACTTTATGGTCGGCTTATTTGCTGTCTCGATTTTTGAATAAGCAATGCGCAGATATGAAAGATGAAGAAAAGACGGAACGTCTTCTGTTTTTAGCCAATGATCGTTATACCGTGGATTACGCTCATCTGACTGGCCAGGAATTACCAAGTGGATTCATCAAGGCAGATAGATTTAATGATATTGATCCAAACGAGGAATATATGAAGAAACAGCATATATCTGCTTGCGATTTAAACATCACATCAACATGATAAATTAAAAATGTGAATTTGATTTCTACCTTTTGTCTGATTGCCTTATCAAGAGGACTTTTATTGATAAAACTAAGTGAGTAAGAATAAAAAAAAAAGTAAGATAAGCAGAAGGGGGAAAGCGAGGTCTCCCACGTCCACAATCACCGAGTTATGTTTACCATTGTTGTGAACAGAAATCAATGAATTTGCAACATATTCAGATATGCTGCTAAAGCATTGAGGCGGCAAATTCTCGGCTGATGTGAGCCGCATAAAACGTATTTAAGGAACTCTACAGCGTTTATAGGTGAAATATGACATTTTTAAAGTTCATGATTGAAAAAGAATTTTCAAACTGCTTATAAGAGAAGTTCTAAAGGCGCAACTTTGGTTCACCTTGCAGTATGGACGTAGATCTATTCTCTCTTTTGATCTTCTCGCCAACCACAAAGGAATATTATACGGATCAGTTTTATAATTTCTTCACTGAGTACGAGCAGTACTCTCACCAAGTCGCAATATTTACAATGTGTAGTGTTGTTACGGCGAATAGCATAATGGCTTATCGTTATACAATATAGGATAATTCCTATGAATTCTTCTATAAATATATAATGTTTCAACTTGAAAATTAGATACTGACCTTCTTTTTATCCTCTTTTCCATCTTGAAAGTTACACCAAAAAAAAAAGTATGCTACTTATTGATGCTACATGTGATAGATCCACGTCGTTTCAAACAAAAGTAACTGTTATCTGTTGGTGTGAAAACCCATCTAGTAGCTAACTGTCAGGATGCTAGATAGAACAGGACAAGAAAGGAGGAGAGAACAAAATGAATACTTGCTTCAAGGTTTAGTTATTTATTGTGTAAGAAGAAGGGAAAAGAGAGGATGATATGATGATATATCTAGAGAGGTTGTATATATGTAAACACGCATAACCTCATTTTTTTGTGACAAAAATAAGCCAATCAATTGTTGTAAACGCGAATTCCCTGTGCTGTTTAGTTCATATCATTCTGTCGCAAAAAAAAAAATTAAAGTGTCGCACAATTAAGAAAAATTGTGTCGCATCTAAAGAAAAAATAGTGTCGTGCTTTTTAAAAAAAAAAAGATGTCGCATATGTAACTATTTATTAGATAGGACAGCCTGCAAGACAGCCATCGAAACGTTTAATAGAATAGCGTGCAAATCCTTTAAAAAATGACTGAGCAACTTGATTGCTAGCATCTGCAATTATTTGTGGAGCATCTTTTTTTGGTTATATAAATTCTCTTTTTACACTACTCTTAACAACAGACCAAAACTGTTATATTGGGTTGAGTTCTGGGGAGTAAGATGACAAGTAAATACACTTGTACAGAAACGTTTATCAATTTATCTTATTACGATATGGAAAGAACAAGTACTGATACATTCTATTTATCAGCTTTGTGCATTAAAATATCCTTCTCAAGTTGTTTCTAATATACAGCACACATAAATGAGCGCGTTTTAATCCCTATTTTTCTTCTATTCATAGCTATTGTTTTGAAAGTAGTATCCCTTTTAATAAAGAGCAATAGAAAAATTTACTATCAAGTCGTTCATCTTTGTGAATATCTTGTCAAAGATTTATATGAACAGATTAAACGATATTGGTCGATAGATCAGTGTTTTTATTTTACTGAGATAATTTATAAAAAGCGTCCTGAACATACAGAGTTGGGAAAAGTATCACAACTGTTCCTTTAATACTTTAATTTTTTTTAATAGCGTGAGTTTCCCGTTCCTTTTGTTTTGAATCTACTTCCATGTATTCAATTGTTCATTTCAGAGATGCTCGCCACGTAGCTTCTGGTTTATCTTCAACAAGTACCAATTCAGTGGTTGTAGGCTCAGCAGGTCACAGCTCAGTGGGTGTGGGTGTGGATGAAGATGTGGATGTGGATATAGTTGTTGTCGTATTTGAGTACGATTCATTTAAGAATAAATGAATAAATCGTATAAAATTATAAATTATAAAATAAAATATCTTTGAATGTTGAGTAATAGCATACATATGTATAATACTACATAACTACCTCTACTCGAGTACATATTTCTATATAAAAGGTGGCATATAGAATAATACACAACTGAGTTACTATACCTAAATTGGAAAACTAAAACACACTCCAATTAAATCAAGAATATCAAAAAAGAGAAATTTAATAATGATAGTTCCCTTTATAAATTAGCCACTCATCGAGAGAATAGAACAGCTACTATTATCAATGGTTCATTTATTTGTATATTGATACAAATTAAACGACTGATAAGTGTATAATAGAAATAGTGCATAAATAAATACCTACAATAAAAAATACACATTTATCTCATTATTTTTACCTTGTAATATTTATCAAATGCCACAGTTGTGGCTGTAGGCTCAGCATGTGTCTGCTGACTAACGGAGGCCAAATTCAGTGTATCGTCTTGTGCAGTCAAGGGTTGACATTTGCGTAAAACTTTTTTGCGTGGAACATCCTCACCAGAAATGATTGTCGCGATTGTATTCTAAATAGCGTTTATTAGCACAGTGTATTACATTTTTTCAAGTGTCTAAGTAGCATAACTTACATATAAAACAGCTTCCCCTTAGGTTAAAGCTGGCTTCACTCGAATTGGTAACAATGGGCAAAAAATATTCATATTCACAGCGTAAGTATTAAAAAAATAATTTGACTCAGCAATCGTTCCAAAGTGTAAATGGGCATATCTGTAATTAAGTTGAAAAGTTAATTCTAAGTTTTTACGCAGCTTTTTTGCTTTTTTCCACGTACCCTTTTTGAATTTCTTTATAGACGTGAATCACCTTAACGATTGAGCAATTGTTTATTCTTCTTTCAAGTTCTGGACCATTTAAGTTTACTAAACATTCCCCTTGAACATACACATGGCATTTGCGTTTCCATCAACTGTTAAATTTGTGATGAACACATATAGATTCATGATATAGATACTCAGTTCGTCACTCAGCATCATTGATAATAGCATATGAAGCATTATCAAGTACTGTGGAATCTGTTAGAAGGAGGACACTCATTATAGGCCCGACAAGCGGTAACACCAATATCAGAACTAAAGATATGTTATTAACTAAAGATATGATATTGTTATTGTTATTATTTCTCTTTCATCAAGTCTCACCACTCCGCGATGTGTGACTTGAAATTTTTGTATTAAATCATACCCTTTGTGAAGCCTAAAGAAAAAAACGGGTACAAACTTTTGAAAAAGTGGCTGCATATGAAGTTGCTTGTTATTTGAAATCTGAAAAGGCTGTGTGACCCTTTAAGAAGAGATTATTTGACCTGCAGAATAAAAAATGGCTGTAATAAAGTCCTTTTGAGTGACTTACAGGATAGTAACAATCTGGTCAAAAGAAAAAGGCAGTGGGCTATTTTTTTATTCCACGATTTACAAGCCAATCTTGGTTTTATTATAGCATATTTCTAACATCAGTTCTTCTCAGAGGAACATGTACACTTGCTACCTCAATAAAAAAGTCAATGCCAAATTATTCTTTCATCGTAAAGAAGCGCATTTTATCTTCTAAAAGAGAAATCAGCTACTGTGTACCTCTTTTTATATTAAAGTTTTCTTACTCTTTGTTTGAGAGCCTAAAGACAATTTTAGACCATTTCGTGCATTGTCTTCTGACAGAAATAAGCAATACGGTAAAGGTCTAGTTGATCATAATTGCTTAATTGTGTTAGCTCTCCAAACACTGACGTAAAATTAAACTCTCGGCTATAATGGCAATCAGAAACATAGTCTGGCCTTCTACTTGGATCAGACTCTTTTTGATTCGAGATTAATTTATTCAAGCTATCCAAAAATAAATGTCAAAACTTATAAGCTAGAGCATGTGGATAAAAAAGCGTTAACATACCTGTGGTATTTAATAAAATATTACAATGAATTCTACTCGTTAGAATTGACTTCAATTAACGTCGTCCAAGATCAAAGGATCCGGGAACACTTCTTATTGTGTCTTTCAGAGTAGAAAGAACCAGTCAGATAATGTGTAATGGTAGCTGTCAAAAGAGGCATACACGATTTATGGTTAATTGGCTTCGGCAGAACATATTTGTAATATTTGACCTCTTTCATAAATGTGCGCTTTTTTTCGCAAGTTGTAGTAAATCTATCTTGCAATCCAGATCAACTTTTTCCCACTCGGCATCGCTCACTTCAAACTCTTCTGGCAGGTATTTCTGAAAATAGATTTTATAAATAAATTATACATGTAAGCTTGAGATGTGTACATCCTACTTACGTCAATGATGGCTTTCAGGGCTATGTAGGTATCATAATTAAACTTAATGGCTGATAAGTTTTCCACAAAAAAATCCTGCCTGACTTTATTTGCTTCATTGATGAGGTGTCTTGTTATTGAGCTGGGCTGTTCTCCCATTCTTGTTACAACAACAATGTTTGATAAGGACCTATAGAGATATATAAAGAGCACACTTTGACGAGATTTTTTTTTAAAAAAAAAAAAAAAAAAAAATGAGTTTACATCAGTGAAGAAACGTCTAGCTCGATGTTAACAAAGTGTCCCTTTCTACACTTGTCCAACGTCTCTTTCTTCAACCCCAGGAATTCCTTCATATTCAGTTTTTCTTCTGTAACTGAAATTGTCGGCTGCTTCTCGTACTCAACTATCTCATCTTCCAACTCGTCTAACATGTCGTTTATACTTATCAGCTTTCTGATGAAAAAAAAAAAAGAATAAAAAAAAGGCTTTTAAATGGAGGTGAATTCCGCTTGATATACATTAAGCAAACCTTTTACCCTGCTTCTTTGTTTCTGAATGAACATTTGCTGCATTTCCTTGAGTTGTCTGGTTTTCTTCATGCTCAACAACAGCCTCTTGATCCTCTTGATCCTCTTGATCCTCTTGATCCTCTTGATCCTCTTGATCAACAACAGTCTCTTTTTGAACATTGCTGTTTTCCTCCTCATTACTGTTAAAAACTTCACTGCATTATTGACAACCATATTCAGCATCCCAGAATTTGTAACGTGCCACCAACTTTAGACCTGATAAATTTCAATTTTTTTTTTTCGCAATTGCGATAATCGTCATGCACTTTTTTTTTTTGGGAAAGCCGCACCCCCCCCCACACACACACACACACACACACATACACATACACATTTGACATTGGACATGACCTTCGTGTGGAATTAAAAAAATGGTGTTGCATTTGCATGTTAAGATCTTTTTGCAAAATAAAGAAGTCTACATTTTTTTATTATTGGTGGTCTAAATCTGACTTTTCTATGAGAAAGATACTTTTTCTCAACAAATTTTTTCACAGTCAGTACAACTTCACGACCATCACTACAGTTGCTGTATGCCTCAATGTACTCAGTTGCATGTCTAAATTATCTTCGTATACAGGAGATATTTCCCGCTTTGTCTAAAAAGTCATCAATGTTTTTTTCCAAAGAGTTTAAAGTATAATCGCATCTAAGGCGAGCCTCCCGCTTTGCTCCCCCAGTTTAAAGTAATAAGTGAAAAGACGTTCTTGACGCGCATTAGTCACATCTAGATACACTGTGTGTTCTATTGGCCAACATTAATTTTGATAGCGGAAATCTACATGCTCAATTTGACCTTCCCTAGGCATTTGTGTTTAATATAACACCATATCCCAAAAAGTTCCGCATAAAAATCTATTTTGTTGATCGAGTACAAATTCAAACCTCCGGCATTGTTGAAAGTGGTATGCATTATTATATTCTGTCGTAATATTTAAAAGAAAAGTAAAATTGAGCCTACACATAGCGTTAAAAAAATCCATCCATACTTGACCAAATTCGATTAGTTAACAGAGGTCACTCCCCAGTACCAATATTCGAAAAACGCACTGACATATTATGTTGTCCAAAATGATTAATTTATAGATAAATGTAAAATCCAAACCTATAACTACACGTCTAAAGCTATAATTAAACACCGTATGTAATTAGATTTTTGATAAATGCTGAATTCAGGATTTCCATAGAGATCATAAATTTCCAAGTCCAACTTCTTTGCAGGGTGACGCCTTTAGTCCCCCCACAACATAATGAAAATCCAAACCTGAGGAAGTGTTCTTTGATGTTTACTTAAATGCATGCATGTATTCAATTGCAAAACAATGTAAAACTGAGTGAGCCGATAGCTATCAAAAGTTACAACATTGTCGTTTTAACGTCTTTTCATTGGCTGATTTTATGCGCGGAGGTTTAAAAAGATTACCTCATATTTAATGGTTGTTTCAAATCTGAGGTTCCCCTTAGGCTCCCCCCGCTTAAATACTTTTTCACCGACAATTTTTAATGACTATCAACATTTTTTTTAATATGTAAAGTACAAATATTTTTTTTGATTATTATTGATAAACGCTTAAAGAATAGTTCTTCAGATTTTTTTTTACGAAAAAAATATGTTTTGGTTGAGAAAAATTGGCTTAAAAAATGGCAAAAATTTATCAGGTCTAAAGTTGGTGGCACGTTAGTCATCACTGGGCAAAGTGAAATACTTTATTTGTTGCATTTGTGTTATTATTCCCACACAAAGTGGTATTTTCATAAACAAGCGAACGGAAAGTTCATATCTGATGAATATGTTGGAACTACGAATTGTAAAATCGAATATCGCTTTGAAACTCATTGGGATACCGTAACAAGAACGTCCATGCTCAAAGCAGACATGGTGTCGGAGGTATCTGGTTTTTATTAGCCGGTGCCCATCATCTGCTTGGATAAATATTTAGCTTTAATGTTAAATATCACGTATCTTGCCACTTCCTGCAGACTGGGACAAATAATAATGATAGCCAATCATTTCTGTGGCAGGATTAAAATGACAGGTTAGTTCTATGCTGTACTGTTTGAATAAGTTATAGTTATTGAAGTGATGTATTTATGAGCTTTAAGGATTGAGGGCCATCAGAACTAGACTTATCTCTCAAGGCTGTTGAGGGGTTGAACAGAGCAAGGTAGCATGTTAAAAACGCCTTCAAATACACCATACTATTTTCTTAGCTAAATGAAAAATTGGAAACTTTCAAATACTGTGATCCTTTCAATACATTATGTTTAAACGTTAACAGCTTCTCAAAACTAATTTTATTATTCAAGATGACCTATCTTAAGGATTCAGTAGAGCAGTCTAAAATTTAACAAAAGACGTTAGTTAATACTGATTACAATTTTTTTTTCTTGGCTATATTTATGAACTGGTATGTTCATAGTAACATGGTAACCAATCATATTACACTATTCCACAAACTGATGACGTCTCATTTGGAAGCCCGAGCAAAATAAAAGAAACAGGGAACCCCACTGTTTTTTATTGAGCTCTTTCTCTGCACTAATTTTGCCCTGTAGATGAGCTACAAGTACCGCTGCATTTGGACAGTAATCTGTATGTGCTTGTATTTCTCAAGGTACAAGGGAGTCGATTCGACGCCAGTGAAATACCTTGACTTGGGATTAGGGCACACTATACCTAAGTTCTGGCTAGTGTGTGTTGTCTACAGGAATAAATGTTCATTCAACCGGTCCATACCACCTGGGTTAAGCTGGTCATGCCTCGAGGACGCGTTCAAGTCAAATTTTACCTCACTGATACTGGGATTGTTCCTCTTTATCAGGGTGTTACGTGTAGAGGAGACCTTCATGCACTACGCACAACAATACCCGTGTGTTCCGTGGGGATCGAATCTGTAGACTATCTTTCTGGCAGTTTTGCAGGCGATAATCGTGGTTCACTAAACAGCGCGCAGCTGGGGAAATCCGTGTAGTTGTACGGCGATGATTTGTCGTCCAGGTTGTCTGTGCATTTATCTAACAGTGTGGTTACGTTATTCTTACACCTGCTATGTGGTTTAGCTTCTGTGGAAGGGCCCAGTCTATTAATAGACCGGTAACCCTCCTTAATCATGCCTAGTGGAAAGGTGTGTGTTTCCCCCCCCCCTTTTTTTCTTCTCAGGTTTAGTTTCGGCTTTTCCTACGTCTTTGATTTTTTTTTTTTAAAGAGGGGAGTCGATCGTGGCAAAATTGGTCGGCTTTCGTCGTTTGCAAACCAAGTCTTGAACAAGTCTTGAACAAGTTAACTACAAAATATGTCTCAATATAATTGCAAGGTACGTATTAAGAAACAAAAGTAGTTTTATGTGGCTAACTTGTATAAGCTTTCATATGACACATGGTATCCGAAGAAATAATGGTGTATACAGAATAAGGAATTTGTATAAGCTTTCAAACGACACTAGAAAACACATGGTATCCAAGGAAAAATGGTGTATACAGAATAAGGAATTTGTATAAGCTTTCAAACGACACTAGAAAACACATGGTATCCGAAGAAAAATGGTGTATACAGAATAAGGAATTTGTATAAGCTTTCAAACGACACTAGAAAACACATGGTATCCAAAGAAATAATGGTGTATACAGAATAAGGAATAAAAAGAATTGTTTTTTCTTCTTCTTTGTAATTCTTAAATTTACCACATATGTAATGTTTTAAAACAGTTATCTTTTTATAAAAACTAATTCTGTTCAATACCAATGTAAGAAAAAAAAACACTTGTTTCTTTTTCCAAACAAACATGACCTAGTGTTATAGCCTATACCATTAATTTAAGGATCAGGCAATGTTGTTCGATCTTAAAGATGGGGTATTCTTAAACTATTTTTCTGAAACGTTTGTCTTGGGTGCCACAGGTGCGTACCTTCGGTAAATCAGTCAGTCTAGACTTCAGCTTTTATTCTTTTCCCCATCTTACTGGGGATATGTTTATTTTGAAATGCTTGGTTTTTTGCGGCATTTAACAGTTTATTTCGCTCTTCTAAAAAAATTGTAACGTAATACGCGCACAATATAAAATTTAAAACATCACTTACACTGAAAACTCGTTGATAGCCATCTTTGAGATGATTTGCGAGTAGTTGTTAAAGTTTTCCTGAACATAAATTTAGCATCAGCAAGATTCAATTGCGTTTTTGTAATAACTATTTACGAAAATCCTTCTTCTGCTCGATGGCTCAGGACCTGCTTTATCCACTTTTAGATACTCCTGTTAACCGATTTTACTTAAGTTAGATTGATCGAGGATCTTTTGCTTCTTTTGACCCTATACTCACTTTGAGTGTTATTATATACGATTTTAGATTTCTTGGGAATCTCTTGCAAAGATAACCAAGTTAAATCGTTCTTGAACCACATCACTAATGTTTCTGGTTTATGGGATCTGTTTCTTGGTTGTAGCGACAATATTTGTCAAAACTCCAATCTCCGACGCGATTCTCAGAAAAGAATAGAGGTAATTCTGAGCTCAGGGCGAACTGGGCTTTTTAAACTTTTGTGGACAAGACCATCCAAATTAAAAACATTTCTAGCTGTTTTGTCGATAGTATCATTCAATCTTTCCTATTACGCAGGAAGCATTAAATAAACGTTTTCCTTTCATTCATTGCACTTTGTTACTTGCCTTAATTTCTATTCTCTTCATACGTTCATCCCATTATTTCACAGCAGTTATTTTCCAGAGATTTATATTAACTCTTTCCATTGAAATGCCCTGATATACATGAGAAAATAATTTAGGCGTGTTTTACGTAGTAGTCAAACGAAAAGCAACTTACTGAAAGCTTTGTCAGTTGTATTTAAGGATTTTACCATATCTTTATTATCTGGAAACTGTTTTTCAAGGTTTATATATGTTTTAAGAGTGCTCTATGTGCACATTGTTTTGTTATAGGTGTGCTTTGACACAACTTCAAATCATAGAATGTAAAATCAATTGATTGTGATTGGTATTCCAGTAATCTACAAAAAAATAATTAGTTAGTGGCATTAAACTCTTGATTTAGTCTTTACCGAAGTTAAATAACTTGTCTTTTAAACGCTCCATTATCTTTTGGTATTTTTCCTTCCATGAAAAAAAAGAAATTCTTGATATACAGTCGATTTACACAGCCAATTCTTAAAAAAAACCCCCAAAAGCATGACATAAGCTTATAAAACATAGGTCGACTATATCTAGACGGGTTTTCTCACCAACAGATAACCTTTCACTTTTGCTTGAAACAACGTAGATCTATCACCTGTAAAGTCAGTAAGCTACTATAGCTCGTTATAAACCAAGCTTAACATACCTTTTTTGATAGAATTTTTAAGATGGAAAAGAAGGTCAATATCCAAATTTTACTTTTTCAAGGTGTATCATGCCTGATTTATCATTCATTATTTATAGATGAAACCTGTTTGTGATCATATGATTGTAGAAAGCTTGTTAATGCCTTGTTTGCGCTACCTATTTTATCAGCCTACGTCATGATTTTTGGAATCTGTGTGTCAAAAAATTGCTAGTAACAACATTTTCATTCAAATGTTAAACCATAAGCACTTGTGCTGCAGCAACAATTCCCAATGTCTATCAATATATGTGAATATGCTGCTTTCATAGGAGTAGAAGTGAACAGAGCACACGTTTTTAGTATTGAAATATGTGTTACTCACGCTACTATACTTTTTCAGAGAAACCTATAGCCTTGGTGGTGATGAACCATAAAACCTTCGCTGCGGCGAGAAATTCCCAATATCTACCAGTATATGAAATATACTGCTTTTATAGTAGTATACATGTTACTCATGTTATTATACATCATCATAAGAAGTTTATCAATTTTACGATTATTTCATTTAAAGTAATTTGAGATATTAACTCATTTAAACTTTTATTACAAAGGGTCTACCTTAGAGTACATAGCTGAGGGTTTATATAAGTAGTTAGGGATTTCCGATTTACTTTGGTTATCATACAGTATTAAAAGGTATTAAACCGTAGTTCAATAGTTGTCAAAGATGAGCTGAAGAATTAATGAAGATGGAAGGATAAGCCTCCCTCTAACGGATTCCAATTTTTAAATGCAAAGCACTATATCAGAATGGAGAAGTTCTAAGGGAAATATGCCACTGGGACTACATTGTCAAGAAGCTCCGAAAAATCGACTATTTCAGGGATAGTGTAGGCCAGTCATTTATATGCAAGAGCATTATAAATCAATTACCGAGATGTGCAGTTCCTTTAATTATGGGATGAATCAGTGCTGCCCTAGAATTAAACGACGAATTTGACTCACAAGGTTATGTTCTTAATTATCTTTCAAGAGGAAGGTATTAAAACCGACACCATAGAAATATTGATTGTGTACTTTGTTATTGGATTGTCAGCCCAACCATTGTAGATACCCTTTGGGACATAACCGATAGAAGCATATAGCGCCTAATAAAGCGCGTGCTCGAGACATGGGGATGCTTTAAGTGATATCGACAGTACAGAAACATCTTTAGTGAAAGCTCTTACTTGCTCCATTACAAATCTATCTAAAAGGTAAGTAACAACCATATCTTATTTCTGTGTTTCCAAATTGTTTTTAGGCGCTGCTACTACCATTACATACAAAATTTTTATGTCCGTTGATTAAATAAGCAGTTTTATTAAAAACCAGTAATGATGCCATTACTTGTTGAAGAGTTGTGTGAAAGAAGGAGGAGGAGGGGTTTTAACTCTTGTTTAAAACCCAGTATAAATAGTAATTCACCACTTTGTTGTCCTTCTTTCCCCTCTTCATCTCTATAACTTTTTTATAAAATGACTTTCTTTGATACTCTCTCTCGCTCTTATGTTGACGTTGACCTTACCAAAGGTATCGACACCGAACAATTCTTAGAGGCCACTGAAGGTCTTGTCAAACTTTTCGGTAAGTAGCAGTAAAGAAAACGGGGTTCATCTCAGTAATCCTAATTTCGCCACCATTAGACTTGCTTGGTTCCAAAGCCTTTGCTGTTGTCCAAAACGATATGACTGGCAACATTAAGGTAAATAGCTTTTAGTGAGTTAAAAAGAGGTTGTTATATTAACCGCCCTCTTGGTCAATTAGAAAATCAGAGAACGTTACTTGTCTAACCCTACTGCTAATAACACACTTCAAGAGTTATGTTTGACTGAATCACCCGAAAAGAAGAGAGTTGCTACCGAAGGTCTTCTTTGGTTATCAAGGTAAAATAGGGAGGTGTGTGCGCGTATAATTAATTTTATTTAACCCCGTGTTTTTTTTTCTTTAAAAAAAAGAGGTCTTGACTTTACTGCTCAAGCTTTGCGTCGTAGTCTAGATGATGGTAGTGAAGAATTAAATGTTTCATTTACCAAGGCCTATGAACAAACCTTAAGAAAGCATCACAACATGCTTGTCCGTCCTGTATTTGGTGTAAGAAACAAATAATATACTCAATTTATATTTGAATTAACGCGGGTTTTTCTAATTATAGCTTGCTATGAAAGCATGTCCTTACCGCAAGGACTTTTATGAAAAGATCGGTGTTGTCACTGATGAAGCTACCAACCAAATGAAGTTATGGCTTGAAGCACTTGAAAACATTATTCGCATCATCCAAGCACTTTTCGTTGCCAATCCTGCTTATATCAAGGGCATGTAAATAAAGCTTTTTTTTATTATTTCCATTTAGTAATCATCGTCTTCGTCGTCATTTAAAAATTCATCATCGTCGTCGTCTTCCGAAAAAACTTCTTGTCTGACCTTTTTCACGACTTCTTCTTCGGATTCATAGCCTTGTGCATTATCATAGTCATCATCCGATGATTCTACAACTGCCCTTTTTCGTAACCCAACTCCTCCGCCTCCTCTTGACCAAGCAAGTGGCATAGATGGTTCTATGTATAAAAAATTAGTTATAAATATAAGGGAAGGCTAAAAATAGAAAAAAGAAACTTACTCAAAAGACGTGTCTTGAAGAAGTTAGCTAAACGAATTGCATTTTTATGAGCTGCAGATGTATCTGCATTATACTTCATTGCATTCTTTTTGACTAATTCAACATCATCAATTAAACCCTAAACACAAGTAATAAAATCAGTTAAAAAAAACCCCTACTTGTTCTCTTTCAACATCATCCTTACATCCACTGAACGGTAAAAATCATTATCCAATCTCTCCTGGATCATATCAAGGCAGATGGGGTAGGCAATCAACGACAAATAAGGCGGGTAATCATAATAATTCACTTGATGCACATACAAGTAGAACTCGTCCGAACCTGAAAGCCAAGTCAAGATATCTTTTGCTCGTTTGACCTGTCCCTGGGTTAAGCTAGGTTCCACATCATATCTCTCTCTAAAATCTTCTCCTGTAGGTACAAGCTCCCAAGGGCATAAATCTTCCGGTGTAGAACTAGCATCATCCCAGATTACATGATAAAACGCCCATGGGCTTGGTAAATTCGCTCCCTTCCAATACATCCCGTTAAAATTACAGCTCGAGATCGTACCCGTGTACTGTCCCTCATCGTAAATCGCATCCACTTTCTGTCCCACCTGTAGTGTTTTAAATACGTTCATCGAAGCCAAGAACCGTTGCCACAATACAATGAATTCAGGTCGACCATCTTCATCACTGTATTCGATGATTTGGCTTTGTTTCAGATTGGTCCAGATAGCGGGAGCACCATGAAAGATCACGTCCGAGACATTGGCAAGCGCCATCATGGCGAGTTTTAATTTGCAGTAGGCTGGGGGTCCTACTAGCCAAGTAATCCCTACAACCTTTCCAAATACCACAGGTTCATGCTTGTCCAAGATACCGTATTTATCGTCAAAGTAAGCCTTCATATCCGATGATTTCAAATACTGTTTATGACCCTCTGTTAATACCGCAACATAGTCTCCCATTTGTGGAAGGTATTTCGTTAACGATTTTTCCGTAGTAGTGATCCAAGGGATGGGTTCATGTTGCTTGATTTCATCTTCAGAGAGTTCACGAGGCCCATCACGATGTTTCATTGGTTTCTTGATATGTACAACAGGCGTCGGTGGAGGAGGTAACGGCTCATGGTGTTGATGGCTTGCTCGACTTCGTGTGGCTCTTCCGCTACTTGAAGAAGAAGCTACCGGAGGTACGTAAGCGGGTTCTGGAGGCACGATGAAATCATCGTCACTACTATGGGCAGCAGCCGAACGTAACTTTCTCTTGCCTTTACGGTCTTCTGGTACAGTTTCGGTGGATGTGATATTATTATTAGTGTAAGTGTTATTATTATGAGTTTCTATGTAAGGTGCGCTACGAGAAGGACCTGCTTCTGAGTTATCGCTGTGTGCATCATCGTCGTCTGCTTCGTTATCAATATCGACCTCTTCTTCATCGCTTTCAAGATCGCTTTCCATATACGAAGGAATTTCTGCTACTCTTCGACGAGCACGAGCACGTACAGGTTCTTCTTCATCGTCATCGGATCTGTCTCTATTGCGTTTACGTGTGGAGCGTGAAGAAGTCACGGCAGGACGTCCTCGAGTATTACCACGGGAGTTTCTGCCTCCTCCACGGCCACCACGTCGACGAGTCGAACTGGTGCCACGACGAACGTGAGTGGATGGACGTGATGGTCTTGCTGATGGTATATGTCCTAATTGGCCTGCTCTACTTCTTGTCACAGGACCTTCCTCGTCCACTTCATCCTCGCTACGTAGATGTTCGTTATCATCTCGAGTTACAAAATCATCCGATCCACCTTCGTCACTACTTGCACTTGATGCATATGCGGCGTTTCCAGGCTCATCATCATCGTCATCGTGATAATCCTCGTCGGCTGAATCGTCTGGTAATAAAACAGGCAATACAGGTGGAGGGAATTGAAGTTGTGTTGCCGCTGCAGCGATTTCTGCATCATCGTCATCTTCGAACCTAACAAACTCTCTTCTTCTTTTGGCAATGCTTGCACGATCAACAGCAGGAAGTATGATTAGTTTTGTGGTTCTGATTTCCTCTTCTTCAAGATCGTAGCATGCTGAGCGTTTCATGTCTTCGATTTCAAATGTTTCGGACGTGGTGGGAATGGTACGACCGTAGCCGAATTTCTTTTGGTTTGGGTAGGCTACGCCTTGCAAATCAATGATGGGGGAAGGAGATAAAGCATAAGGAGGTTGTTGTGTGGGTTCGTCTAAAAATGATCCATCTGCAAAATGCCGTAACGCTTGATAATCCGATATGAAGTACTGACCACGCTCCCAACTTCGTACTTGTTCATAGTCTTTATCTAAACCACCAATACCAAATAAGGTACAGTGGCCTTCTTCATCGGTAATGGCATATTTCATAGCATCTTTGGAAAACTTACAGTCGGTAAAGGTTCGCCCGATATGGCTTTGACATGTAATCACTTTTTGCTTTTCAACGTCCCATAGAATCACTTTACCGTCATAACCTGCTGAAAGTATCGTGCTGGGGTCTAGTGGGTGGTTATCCAAGGCATATATTTCGCCCTCGTGTCCCTTTAATATACAGGCCATGTCGCCATTGTAGGCGTAGTACACTCGAATCTCGCCATGGTTGGAAGCGACAAAACACCATCGGTCATCTGAGCTCCATGCTATCATGGACACTTTGGCGGGGTCGGTGGTGGTAAAAGTGGTAGGTGTATCTATGTTTATAAGTGTAGGTTCGGGTATTTCGTCGTCCATAAAGGGCATAAGAGACCCAATCTCGTCTGAATCGTCTGTTAACGTTGTAGGCTTTTTTTCTGTTGGTTTTGTGGGTGTTGTGGGTGTTGTGTGAGGTGTGACAATCGTACCTGTTGAAGGCTTCTTCACATCCACTATATAAATAAGGAGGGTTAGTCTTCCCTGTATACATATAGATATACATATAAATAAACATACAGATGATGGAGCTCCATGCCTTTGTTTCCTTGTTAAATTTCCAAATTCTGGCCGTTCCATCTTGACATCCACTTAAAATGCGTTGACCATCATGGCTATAAGCTAAATCTGTCACACTACCCATATGTCCTTCCAAGGTACCGATAGGCACTACAGGTTGAGCTAATACCTGACCACTTTTATCGGGGAACAAGGCGCTTGCGACTCTTTTTCGACTTTTGCCTGATGCTGAGGGTCTTATGTCTTCCGCTGAAGCAGTAATCACACCTTCGTGAGCAGTTTGTACCTGAATAGTTGAAAACACATAGACGAAACCATCATCACCCGCGACAGTGAATTTTGTACCCGTGTAATTAAACGAAGAACATCGAAGACGATCCTTTGCTCTGAATTTACAACTAAATGTGATGGGAGAATCAATGTCGAAGAACTGTAAAGTATCTCTATCCCATTTCCACAGTCTGACAATACCATCTTCGTTAGTGGCCATTAAATATCGTGTTTCGGGTCGAGGCGAAGGGGAGAATTTGACGGTGGTAAAAGGTTTGATGGTGGATGCGTTTGGACGGAGCGACATGATGGGTTTGTATTCATCCATAGTCCAGACACGTACGTAGCCGTCGGAGGAGGCGGTGGCGATCAAGGTGTTTTCTTGGTTGATGGTGATGTCTGTAATGATGTTTTGGTGACCGCGAATGGTGTGAATTAGATAGCCTGTACGTACACACCATACTTTTACCAGGAAATCGTCACTGCCTGTAAATAAACGTCTGTTTGTTTTGTCAAATGCGACACAGTACACGGGATTACGATGACCTGATATAGTGACACGCTATAAAACATGCATTTGAATTTAAAAATTTGAAAATGCAAAAAAAAAAAAAAAAATGGCCGTACTTCTCGATAAAATGTGGATAATGCAGTTGGCATTTCATTCTTTTTAAAGACTTTGGCACCCATTTCTCTTGCGATCAGCATACGATCTTAGGAGGGAGAATAATACGTTAGATAAAAACGCGTCCGATTTTGTGATTAAATGGGACCAGCCACACTTACGAAGCGATAACTTTTCCAGCTGATTTTTTGTCAATGTCAAGTAGTTGCATCGTTCAACTTGTTCGTTATGAACAAAGGCAGAGAGCATGGTCAAGAGAGATTTATCACCATGTCTTAATGCGCTTACTCGAAGTATTTTGGGATCGCCTGTTTCTTTAAAATGACTTAAGAATCTTCCAATAAGATCCAATAGATACGTGTTTGTGATATTTGGATATTCTCTAGACTACATGTAAGTTATTAGTATATAGTTTGTGTGTGTCAAAAATGTGAGAGTGTTTTTTTACAAGTCGATCCAAGGTCATGGGGACCTTTTTGCCCTCATAAGTGATGGTGTGTGGTAGAAGTTCACGATGTTGTCTTAATTCATTCTCAAGTACACGACCGGCCTCCTTACAAGGACCGGCTGCAAGAAACTTGGCAATCAAGTAATACAGCTGTGAAGACAAAGTGTTAGATTAGTGGTTGGAGGACATGAGTTTTTCTCTTTTTACCTCTAGTAAAAAAAAATAAGGTACATGGGCGACATGTGTTTGTTAGTGTGTGTCAATGGTGCTGAAAAATTTGTGTGCGTGTGTTTATTTTTGTCCCTTATTTTTACCTTGCTCCATCAAGTGTATTTTGTGTGTAAGAAATGAAAAAAAAAATAATTAAAAATAAAAAAACACATAAACAAAAACCCTAAACGCACCCCGATCAAAGGGGGACCAGTTGATTTAACGAAAATAAACTGTCAGATAGAACAAAGAAAATATGTAATGCCCAAATAAAGAGCGAGAAGTATTGAACAGAACCTTTATTTGGGTTAAAGACAGCACATTTAAAGGGCGAAATTTAAGAACTTGGGAAACACAAGAGTGCACAAGAAACCTTGCGATTTTTAAAAGTAGAATTTTTTATTATTCCCTCTTCTTTCTCTCTCTCTTTTCTTATGGTTCGAACAACAGGGTTTTTTAAAGGCGTGAAATCCTTCTTGACTAATAAAAGTAGCACTGTTACTACTTCTGAACAGAAGAGCGTGTATACCCGAGAAGGTGTCGCTGTAACCTTCACCACAGAGTTCAGCAGTAGTGAGAACAAAGTGGATATAACCCTTTTTAGTTTAGAATCAGGCTTTTTACCATGCCAGCTCTCAACCTCATCTTGTTTCGAAAATAAGGCGTATGTTCATTATGAGCCCAAAAAGGCTCAAGTTACGCTAGGCACCAACCCCGATGCAAAGCGTCTTAAAACTTCCATCAAATTATCCATCGAGCAATATGCTTGGATGATCCGACAATTACAGGAAGAATTATCCCTTGGCGATTTATACAAATCTTCGCTCATGCTGGGTCTCACTACAATGCAACAGCAAGAGAGTAAATCCATTAGCAAAAGATTCATACGTTTTGTTCAACAAAAAAGGAAACCCTTTGTACAACAGCAATGTATTTTCATGTTACCAAAGGCACTTTTATTACAAGCCGCTGCCTATATCCCAATGACAAAACCACTGCCTCCTCCCATCACCAGTGTCCAACTGCATTTGCTCTCTCACCCTCCCTATCGTATTGTCTCCGATGCCTACACATCGCAGCTCAAAAGATACGCTCATCTTGTCCAGTTATGTGAACATGAACTATTACTCGACATGGTACAGTCAGAACCCACCCCACCTTCTTCATTCAACGATGATTCGGTCGAAGCAACAAGATGTCACATTCAATGCGCTGACTGTCTAATAAACACTTGTGATATATCGACTATACAACAATCAATCAAGGACCCATCTGTTATGTTCCCCGTATCCTATGTACAGCAATACATTTTGAGTGTTGCACCCAAAGATAACATCCGTACGTCTTCTGCTATTCAACCACAACGAAGAGCCACTGCTTTTGATTCTGTAGTGCGCCGACAGAAACCTCACGCCGTTTCTGCTTTTCAATATATACCGCCTGATCGATCAAGTAGCACTAGCAGCGTAAGTAGCATAAGTCAATATTCGAATATACCAGAAGAAGAGGAAGAAGAGGAAGGAGAAGATCTAAATGTGTTTCCTCAAAAGTATGGCTATGTAGCAGTAGATGATAAACATGAAGAGATTCTGGTAGTGTTTCCTGGGATGGCAACCTCATCGACCCATGTGCTTGAAAATGCCTCGTTTGTGCCTGTACCGTGGCATGAAATCAACAATGTTGAAAAAAAGACACAAGATAGTACAGCAGAGCCTTGGGTTCTAGATTGTGCACTGACGGCTTGGCACCGGTGTGAAATGAGAGTGGTTACCTTACTGATGCGGCTCTGCGGTACTATGCCTTCTCATTACAAGGTTGTGATCATGGGCTATTCTTTGGGAGGAGGTAAACAACATAAGGGTCTACCATATAAAATAGAAAAAACTAAAATATTGCTCTTTATATGTATAGCGGTTGCAGCGCTTTGTGCTTCTTCATTAAGGTCTACTCAGCTGCTGGTAGATAGGGAAATGACGGTGTGTGCTGTGCATTCACCGCGGGTGGGAAACAGGGTGTTCTTAGCCTCTCTATCCGACCAGGGAGTCAAGACGATTCGTATCACCCATTGTCAAGATTTAATGGCTCACTTACCGCCTAGAACCACGGGGTTATTGCATGTAGGCGAGTCATCTACCGTAATATTGACAGAGAAAGATATAGGGCATGTGATCGATGATATGACATCCAATGAGATTGAAGATACGCTTAGTAAAACCTTCTCCTTTGAAGAGTATAGTTTTATTACCAAGGTGTGGGATTTAGATATGAAGGACAGTTGTTGCAAATAAAATTATGTATGTAAAAATAAAAATAAAAAGTTTAATATGTGTAGGGGGAAGGGGGGGGGTTCTGCCTTTTAGTCAGCTCTGTAAGGTGGAGGTTCATCACTGCGAGCATTCAATTGATAGTACTGGTCATTTTCCTCCGCACCTCGTTTTAAGCGACTATAAACCCAGTTCACACCGGGGACTTGTTTCCACCATGTGGGCTGAGGAGGGTGATGTTGGTTCCAAACCTGCTCATTTTCGATAAATGTAGCTGATGTTGTGTCTGGATTTTGCCACTTGTCCATCATGACTTTAAATCGATTAAACAATTTTTTGACTTGCACTCGACCAATAATGAGACACATGGCAATACTTCCCGTAATCACTACACCCAATACAGCCGATTGCCATTGATCTCCCATGGTCCATCGAGGCGTATTATAATAATATTGGGGGATATCTTCTCGGATGCCACAAGTTCCGTTTGTACAATGTCCAGGTATACCATCAATACCGAAATAACATTGCATATTATATTGACAACTTGATCCTAAAGGTAATTTGGGTTGACATGTCCTTGAATGTTTGTCGCAAAATGACATCCGACTGCAATTACCAAGTAGGTCTAAATCATCTACATTGATTACTTGTGGGCCTCGAAAATCCACGTAGTTTATAAGTTCATCAGTAATGGGTATCGTACTACATGGTAATCCCGTATCATTCTTTATGCTGTACGGTGTGTAAGTAAACGTATATAATGGGTCGATACTCATTTCAAACCCTCCCTTATCTAAAAAGAGAAATAATATCCATTGTCTTAACACAAGGAGAAAAAAATATTTGAGGTTGTTGTTGCCTTACTTCGACTTTTGCATATAAGCCCTTCTTCTGTAGCATAACAGCTATGAACAGGGTAGAATTGACAATTGGCAGGATCGATACAGCGTTGCTCATAGGCAACTGTTACAGAAACGAGTATTGCCAGCACCCAAACGAGGTACATTATGGTAAATAGGAAGAAAAGCTAAAAAAAGGGAAAAAGACATACAAAGTCTGGTATTTTTTAATCTTATTTAGACTCCGGATCGCCCCCCATAGAATGCTTGGATGAGACTATTCAAGTGGCGATACAAGAGAGATCGCAAGAGAATATACGCTTGGTGATTAGTGCGCAAGAGGATCACGACATAGATTATTGAATGAGATTATAATATTCCCTTGTGTCACCTTGTGTCCCTCCACACAAATATACAACTTTACTCAGGCTATATGTTATCTGCAGGCGCATTATGAACAGAAAACATCTATTGTTTATACAACAACTATGGTGGGCATGTTGGTCACACACCAGCAGCAGTTCCATAAATTTAATTGTTACTCAATACATAGCTATATGCAGATCTTTTTAATTTATATATGCACTCTGTTTGCCATCAGAAATCTAAACAAAAATGATATACTACATGCATAAGATATAAATCAAATCAATGTTGATATGAAGGACAGCCCCCATTAAATCAGCATCTTAGTGAATCCAGCGTATAGGCTTCTCCGCCTTCCTTGCATGATATATTTATTCTGATGTACCACAAAAAATATTTACACTCCAGTGTCGAACAAAGTGTTACGGTTGCACGGGAAGATATGTATCTTCACAAATTTGCGCTGTACAACAAAAATTGACCTTATTCTTTATCTGTAGTGGAAGACGCTTACTCTCTACTTTAAACAATACCTCTCGCCATTACTGCCAAAATTGCTACTTTTTTCTAATGTTTATGGTACTATTTATGGAGGCTTGTATATACTGTTGCTTAAAGTAAATGTTTACCTTTATCAGTGTGAAGTGAGCGACATCAAAAGGGGGGCAATGTCAGGAAACGAAGGATAGGATTAATTAGTTCTAATATTTTTTTCAAGAAGCAGTGAAGTGTAGTTTCATGCGTTTTATTAGGATACTTATTTTTCGGTTGTTGTTGGATAAGAGTATCTCCCATGAACCATTGGTATATTCATATTCAAGTTTATCCTCTACTACATTGTAGCTGCATGCCGTGAGAGGTAATAGAAAGAGATAGACAATAAACTGAGTGTTATTTAATATGTGATCCTCTATGATATACACTATTTCCCGCAATTATTTGGGCATTGCTTGAAAAAAAACTGGATCAAAAAGTGAAAACTAAGATTGGCTTGTGAATCGTGCTCATAAAAAAATTAATAGTTAATTGGCATGAAAATAGTCCACTCTTTTTTTTCTAAGTCACTAAAGAATATACAGATTAGATAGTAACTTTTATTTTCAATACCTTCAGTAGAATATTCGTCTGTTTCCAAATCCCATAAGCAATTTGTGAAACCTCCAGATTCTCCTTTGATACTCTCATGCAGCCTCGCAAGTTAGGCGGCTTGGAACTCTTAGAACTATCTCAATTCATTCCTTAACATACAACCTTGCTTTGACTCTTATGCCAATGACAACTATGCCCTCTGTAATGTGGATGCTATTACATGTTTGTCTTTACCTATTTATAAAATTCTACTATAATCCTTTCCTACTAATTTTACTATTCCTTCTGACTTTAGACCTCAAGATCAACTGCTAATCAACCAGACTGTGATTAAGAAACTTTTCGTACGCAATGTATTTCTCTTTGATGTCGAGTCTCAGGCTCTCCGTCTTCTTCAATCCTCTACTCAATTTGTCCGTCATCATATTGTTTCTAAATTTATAGCATCTTTGAGCTCTACCCATTAATTGCTTCTTAAACCTTACTTCCGCAATTGCTGTGATACCAGCTCTCGTTCTCCGTTGGATCTCATTTTTCCTCAAACCTTACAATATTTTTGCTCCAGCCTTCTTTTCCCTCGAGTAGATCCTTCTACTACCACTTCGACATCTCCTTTACCGATACGTCGTCGACCACGCATCCGCTACTACAAGTCATTTTTTACATCTACCCTCTCCCTCTTCGTTGCAGTCCATAGGCATGCAGTGGTCGCGTTTTTGGTCGCTCTCTATTCCTCTCTCTGCTCTTACCGTAAGGTATAGGGCTTTGCGTCATAAAATACCCTCTAAATTCATCCTCGACCTTCGTATCCCTCAACAACATCCTACTCCAACCTGTAGTATATGCTCTGGTTCGGCTGTGGGAGACTTCAATCACTTTCTTTTCACTTGCTCGCCAAAATTTCAGGTTTGGAGGTCTATCTTTCAAACATACCTATCTCCTCTTCTTTTGACTGATCTCAATCTTTTGGATCATCTATCACACCTCTTGGTATGCACGACCACTCCGTTCACTCGAGATGGTTCACTACCTTGTTCCCTTTCCTCTTCGCTTCTAAGTTATTGACAATTTGGCAGACACATTGGCGCACGGTTTTCAACGGCACTCCGTTTCTTGCTCACTCAGTTATACATTGTACTACTCGTTCCTTTTCCCGTTTGGAAAATGAAATGCGGTCAGATCTGTAGGTCTCAAACGTTTTATTTTCTTTCTTTCTTTATATCATCTCTATCTCTTACTTCAAACTTTATATTTCATATCATACCCTGATAGTCCTCTTCTTCCCTCATAGCGACATTTAAAGGACTTTTAATAAAGGAGTCAAAATCCTTTATAAAAAAAATAAAATAATAATAATAACAACGTACCTTTTTGAATTCTTTTACATGATTCACTTCATGACAAATACTGAGCATCTAATTGGAGTCATAAAGTGAGTAAAAAGCCGACCTTTCATGTATGAGCCAGAGAAAAGGAATCAGGAAATATGTATTAAGCCCGTTTTTTTAACAGTTGATATAAAAAAAGAGAATTTTAATGTTTATATATATCTGTCTTCACATAACTAAATCATACAAAGTGATGGACACCATTTTTTAATACTAATAAAAAAAAAAATTTAACATAAAACAAGCTAAGGATCATATATAAAATAACTCGATGGTTATTCTTCATCTTTAAATGGATCCTTCCAAATTACTTGGTTTAAAAGCTTGGCAGTGTCAGGGTGCTTATTGTAGATTTTTCTCATGCTTGTCCTTCTTTTTTTATTTCCACAAGATACTTCAGCCACAGCTATGCAATTCCCCTATTTAACGTAACAATTAGTACAAAATCTAATTTTTTTGAAATTTGATTACAAACCTTAAAATCGCTTAAAGCCTCCATGAAATCACGTATTTCACCATTTTTAACTCCAGAGATCGACGAAGGAATGTCTATATCCTTCACCTTCTCAACGACGGTCCAGGTATCATCTAACAGCCTTATTTTGTAAACATCTGCTTCAAGGCCCTCACATAATACAAAAGGGATGAATACACGTTTGGCGTCTTGCAAATTTAGTTGGCTACTCTTGATGTGATGCTTCAAGTGCAACCAACTAGACATCACGGCTCTTTTTTTGTCTGTATAATATTTCCAAGGTTGTGGCTTCTTTGCAAATTCAACAACGGAGTAATCTTCATCTTTTTTAAAACCTTGGGAAATAACTCGTAAATCCAATCTTGACGGATAGCCAGCCTCTGTGCAAACACTACTTTTTGTCTCACCCCTATTAATGCAAGCAATTAACTTGCTCGTCATAGGTCACTTACTATTTAAATAAAGCACTTACCATAAAAGACGACAGCCACTTCCCCTGAACACATTTTCTAATATCGGGCCAAACAACTTGATAATATAATCAGCCTCTGTATGTCGATCAGCGTCATGGTAGAGATATTCATCAAAGAGCATTGTCTCCAATCTAACATAGGCATGTAAGTAATCAGTAAATTCTACAACAGAAAAAAAAATACTTACATCTGTAAATAGGTTCTTTTGACAACTTTGTCCACAAGTCTTTCGTTTTCAATCTCTTCAATTACATTCTTTAAAAAACTATCTTTGACGTTATCTCTTTCAAACTATCAAAATATATTAAAATAAACATCGCTGTCAATAAAATAGATTCCGCTTACCTTCTTAATTATTGTTTCAATAGCATCACAATCATATTCAGGTTGTCTTGCCTCACAAAATGCTTCTGTCAATTTTGCTTTTATTTCATTTTGGTCTTCCATACAAAATAATGACATGTGCGATTCTTCTGAAGTGTCAGATATGTCTATTATACAATTCATACCCAATCTAAAAGTGAATTTAAATATGATATCAAATAACTTGTGAAGCATATCGCTTACGTGCGAAAGTATGACGACTTGTTGCCCGATGAAATGAAACTTCTTACAAATTTACCAATAATAGTTCCTAATGATTCACGATATCCATTTATATACAAGTGATCTTCAGCCAGGTACTATTTGTAAGTTAGCATTTTGTTTCCTATAAATTGTTTTCATACATTACCGTATTTTTGTTCTTTTTTGCCTTTCTTGGGAACTCAGTGGGGTTACTCATCATTGTAACACCAGCGGCAGCATCCTTATGCTTTTGGTCTGTTTCTTTCTCTGACAACCAACGCCAGTAGTTTGTTGAATAGGTTAGACTCAAGGCCTTGCGAAGAGATATCAGTACCACGAAAAAAAAATTATCGCTGCTAAATTACCCTGTGTTCGTTCTTTTGCATATTTAACGCCCATTCTTGATAATTAGGGTCTCTCTCCCTTTTACTTGCTTTGTCTACGACAAATAGATAATCTTCTTCTGCCACGTTCTTCATGCTAGAAGTATACTCGCCCTGTCTAAAAAACTCTGGCAGACCATTATCTACTTTATAGTTTGCTTGAAGCCAAGAATCGGCATCCCTGAAATGACATTATAAGATATGTTTAGAAATCTAATCAACAAAACCTCTTTTTATTTACCAAAGGGGTGATCTGTTGAGGTTGCGCGTTTTTATCACAGTGGACATAGGTATAAAAAAGGTTAAAACTAAGAAACAGCATTTTTTCAGGAAAACGCCGCAGTACTTTGAAATAAGTTCGAGAAACGGACTTTAAATAAGACGACGATAATAAATGCAGACGAATAATGATATATGTTTAGACTTTTTCACTTACAAACATCCAATAATGTAGTATTCTAATCGATAATTGCCAAATAATAATTTCTGGTCCTGTACGCTGAGAGGCAAGTGAGTGTGCGTAAACATTTTGTTATCTCCTTTATGCCCATACAATATAGCACCTAAAATTAAAGTACTAGAACACAACCTTGGCACTAATTACAAGACATTCACAAGAATACATATTATCTTTTGATGGTTGTATCAATCAAGCTCACCGCCGTATTAAATCCAACATCATACAGACATGTGCTGTCGTGAGGGACATCACATTTAGAGCCAAAAAATTGTGGATGAGCCGTCTTAGGGACCGCAGGTGTGTACCTAGGGTACCCAAAGATCGGGTATCCCGCCATCCCTATGTACACACCTGTGGTCCCTAAGAAAAAACTAATTTTTATGTCTAAACAGTTTCTCTTACAAATAGCACACCATTACTTTCGTTTGAAACTAGGCAGATATTTATCACATGTGAAGCCAACGAGTAATTTTCACTCGTCATAAACCAAGCTTGCATGGCTCACTTTTTTCTTCTTGTTTTTATAATGGGAAAGAAGGAAAGGAAGGAAAATACGCAGTTATTTTTTTTTAAAGAGGTTTATGCAATTTATCATTGTTACTTTAGATGAAACTTGTTTATAATCATATAACATGAGGTAACACACCTTAATTTGATAAATTATTTTCTTTCATACTATTGGTAAAAAAAGGTCCTATAACTGATACTGTAAGGAAAAGAAGAAGGGCTTACGTTCCAGGAAAAGCTGTTCCATCTGGTTCTATTGAACCTCTCAAAACTGATGAATTAGTTGAGGATTTGTTTGTGAGTGACAATACCTATTACTATGTTTCTGTAAATGAAGACGATATCGTTTAATTTTGCTCTGTTTTAATGACATGCATATAAGACTGTCTGCTATGCTATAAATATCAGTGTTTTTTAAAGATCTTGTTCCTTACCAAGTATAATATTTCTTAGAACTGTTAATAAAAGGTGCGATTAACGTTAGTCATCACTGGGCAAAGTGAAATACTTTATTTGTTGCATTTGTGTTATTATTCCCACACAAAGTGGTATTTTCATAAACAAGCGAACGGAAAGTTCATATCTGATGAATATGTTGGAACTACGAATTGTAAAATCGAATATCGCTTTGAAACTCATTGGGATACCGTAACAAGAACGTCCATGCTCAAAGCAGACATGGTGTCGGAGGTATCTGGTTTTTATTAGCCGGTGCCCATCATCTGCTTGGATAAATATTTAGCTTTAATGTTAAATATCACGTATCTTGCCACTTCCTGCAGACTGGGACAAATAATAATGATAGCCAATCATTTCTGTGGCAGGATTAAAATGACAGGTTAGTTCTATGCTGTACTGTTTGAATAAGTTATAGTTATTGAAGTGATGTATTTATGAGCTTTAAGGATTGAGGGCCATCAGAACTAGACTTATCTCTCAAGGCTGTTGAGGGGTTGAACAGAGCAAGGTAGCATGTTAAAAACGCCTTCAAATACACCATACTATTTTCTTAGCTAAATGAAAAATTGGAAACTTTCAAATACTGTGATCCTTTCAATACATTATGTTTAAACGTTAACAGCTTCTCAAAACTAATTTTATTATTCAAGATGACCTATCTTAAGGATTCAGTAGAGCAGTCTAAAATTTAACAAAAGACGTTAGTTAATACTGATTACAATTTTTTTTTCTTGGCTATATTTATGAACTGGTATGTTCATAGTAACATGGTAACCAATCATATTACACTATTCCACAAACTGATGACGTCTCATTTGGAAGCCCGAGCAAAATAAAAGAAACAGGGAACCCCACTGTTTTTTATTGAGCTCTTTCTCTGCACTAATTTTGCCCTGTAGATGAGCTACAAGTACCGCTGCATTTGGACAGTAATCTGTATGTGCTTGTATTTCTCAAGGTACAAGGGAGTCGATTCGACGCCAGTGAAATACCTTGACTTGGGATTAGGGCACACTATACCTAAGTTCTGGCTAGTGTGTGTTGTCTACAGGAATAAATGTTCATTCAACCGGTCCATACCACCTGGGTTAAGCTGGTCATGCCTCGAGGACGCGTTCAAGTCAAATTTTACCTCACTGATACTGGGATTGTTCCTCTTTATCAGGGTGTTACGTGTAGAGGAGACCTTCATGCACTACGCACAACAATACCCGTGTGTTCCGTGGGGATCGAATCTGTAGACTATCTTTCTGGCAGTTTTGCAGGCGATAATCGTGGTTCACTAAACAGCGCGCAGCTGGGGAAATCCGTGTAGTTGTACGGCGATGATTTGTCGTCCAGGTTGTCTGTGCATTTATCTAACAGTGTGGTTACGTTATTCTTACACCTGCTATGTGGTTTAGCTTCTGTGGAAGGGCCCAGTCTATTAATAGGCCGGTAACCCTCCTTAATCATGCCTAGTGGAAAGGTGTGTGTTTCCCCCCCCCCCTTTTTTTTCTTCTCAGGTTTAGTTTCGGCTTTTCCTACGTCTTTGATTTTTTTTTTTAAAGAGGGGAGTCGATCGTGGCAAAATTAGTCGGCTTTCGTCGTTTGCAAACCAAGTCTTGAACAAGTCTTGAACAAGTTAACTACAAAATATGTCTCAATATAATTGCAAGGTACGTATTAAGAAACAAAAGTAGTTTTATGTGGCTAACTTGTATAAGCTTTCATATGACACATGGTATCCGAAGAAATAATGGTGTATACAGAATAAGGAATTTGTATAAGCTTTCAAACGACACTAGAAAACACATGGTATCCAAAGAAAAATGGTGTATACAGAATAAGGAATTTGTATAAGCTTTCAAACGACACTAGAAAACACATGGTATCCAAAGAAATAATGGTGTATACAGAATAAGGAATAAAAAGAATCGTTTTTTCTTCTTCTTTGTAATTCTTAAATTTACCACATATGTAATGTTTTAAAACAGTTATCTTTTTATAAAAACTAATTCTGTTCAATACCAATGTAAGAAAAAAAAACACTTGTTTCTTTTTCCAAACAAACATGACCTAGTGTTATAGCCTATACCATTAATTTAAGGATCAGGCAATGTTGTTCGATCTTAAAGATGGGGTATTCTTAAACTATTTTTCTGAAACGTTTGTCTTGGGTACCACAGGTGTGTACCTTCGGTAAATCAGTCAGTCTAGACTTCAGCTTTTATTCTTTTCCCCATCTTACTGGGGATATGTTTATTTTGAAATGCTTGGTTTTTTGCGGCATTTAACAGTTTATTTCGCTCGTCTAAAAAAATTATAACGTGCCACCAACTTTAGACCTGATAAATTTTTGCCATTTTTTAAGCCAATTTTTCTCAACCAAAACATATTTTTTTCGTAAAAAAAAATCTGAAGAACTATTCTTTAAGCGTTTATCAATAATAATCAAAAAAAATATTTGTACTTTACATATTAAAAAAAATGTTGATAGTCATTAAAAATTGTCGGTGAAAAAGTATTTAAGCGGGGGGAGCCTAAGGGGAACCTCAGATTTGAAACAACCATTAAATATGAGGTAATCTTTTTAAACCTCCACACATAAAATCAGCCAATGAAAAGACGTTAAAACGACAATGTTGTAACTTTTGATAGCTATCGGCTCACTCAATTTTACATTGTTTTGCAATTGAATACATGGATGCATTTAAGTAAACATCAAAGAACACTTCCTCAGGTTCGGATTTTCATCTTTTTGTCAAAATCTTCATCTGATAACTTCCTTAAATTCTAGCGCGATTTTAATTATGTTGTGGGGGGGACCAAAGGCGTCACCCTGCAAAGAAGTTGGACTTGGAAATTTATGATCTCTATGGAAATCCTGAATTCAGCATTTATCAAAAATCTAATTACATACGGTGTTTAATTATAGCTTTAGACGTGTAGTTATAGGTTTGGATTTTACATTTATCTATAAATTAATCATTTTGGACAACATAATATGTCAGTGCGTTTTTCGAATATTGGTACTGGGGAGTGACCTCTGTTAACTAATCGAATTTGGTCAAGTATGGATGGATTTTTTTAACGCTATGTGTAGGCTCAATTTTACTTTTCTTTTAAATATTACGACAGAATATAATAATGCATACCACTTTCAACAATGCCGGAGGTTTGAATTTGTACTCGATCAACAAAATAGATTTTTATGCGGAACTTTTTGGGATATGGTGTTATATTAAACACAAATGCCTAGGGAAGGTCAAATTGAGCATGTAGATTTCCGCTATCAAAATTAATGTTGGCCAATAGAACACACAGTGTATCTAGATGTGACTAATGCGCGTCAAGAACGTCTTTTCACTTATTACTTTAAACTGGGGGAGCAAAGCGGGAGGCTCGCCTTAGATGCGATTATACTTTAAACTCTTTGGAAAAAAACATTGATGACTTTTTAGACAAAGCGGGAAATATCTCCTGTATACGAAGATACTTTAGACATGCAACTGAGTACATTGAGGCATACAGCAACTGTAGTGATGGTCGTGAAGTTGTACTGACTGTGAAAAAATTTGTTGAGAAAAAGTATCTTTCTCACCAATAACAAAAAAATGTAGACTTCTTTATTTTGCAAAAAGATCTTAACATGCAAATGCAACACCATTTTTTTAATTCCACACGAAGGTCATGTCCAATGTCAAATGTGTATGTGTGTGTGTGTGTGTGTGTGTGTGAGGGGGGGGGGTGCGGCTTTCCCAAAAAAAAAAAGTGCATGACGATTATCGCAATTGCGAAAAAAAAAAATTGAAACAAAATCGAAATTTATCAGGTCTAAAGTAGGTGGCACGTTATATTACATGTTAAAGAAAACTTCACTTTTTATATCCATTTAGAAGAAACTGACCCCTCGAAATAAGCAATAGCTTTGTAACCATTGTTTTTGCAGTTTCCCTTTTCAGAAAGAAAAATTTTCATGTCGTTAACATATTCATTCATTTCGAGATCGGTACTGCAATAGACAATCTTTCAAAAAATCTTTTCCAATTGTAATTCAAGAACTAGCCTGTGAGATGGTATGCTAGGGGCAAACTCGACACCGACGTTTGTTTTCAAATTTCTAAAAAGATGAATTGTACAAAGAAGGTGTTTCGAGACGGAAACGTCCCTGATTGCATTTTTCAATGATTTCTCACATCAGTGATAAACACCTTAGGATAGTCATGGATATTTTCATCGAACCAAATGACATTTTTAAGTTGTTGGAGAACCCAAGTGTACGTTGACTCAAGCTCATTGCTGACCTATGCGCCCGCAATAGCAAATGTTTGCAAATATTCTCTACCAGAATTGCTGATCGAAGCAGATATACTAGAAGTACCAATAATGTTGACAAAAGTCAACTTGTTGCGGTTAGTTTTGTAGGTTGCATCAACAATAATGGATTCAGGCTTCTTTGATTGTAGTTTTATGACAAAAAAAACAGAACAAAATATGGCTTCCTGAATCAACAGAAAATCTTACGAAATAGCCCTTATTTTGGAGATCTGTAACGAATATGTACATTTCTCAGGATGACTCCTCGTCGCCCAAAAAAAAAATGCTGGATATTGTAGATATCCTTTTTCAAGATATTTATTATGCCATTCAGACTCAACACCTGCGAGGTTTATTGCTGTGCGTCAGAATATAGAAATTGATAATTATTTTTCATAAATCGAAAGGTTTACCTGCATGGTGGTTTCGACAGAATTAGGTCCTGACAAACTCATTGCATAATTAAACCCATAACTTCAGCAGGTTGTTGAAGGTGTACAGCGTAAGTAGTCCTGTCGTTAGGAATAGGGTGGTTGTGTACACCAATACTCTTGTAAACCACAATATCGCCAGAAGCAGAGCATCGGCATTTAATTATGCAAGGGCACTTCAAACGTTAAGAATCCTTGACGATGGCTAATTCCTTGTCAGTGTTGGTCAAGTCAATCTCTACTTCTTCATTCACCTTAATTGCAGCCCTATATTTGCCATAGTGCTTACAGGCTAACATAAGTTTCTTTCCTTCATGTCAGATCTGACAGTTGCAAAGACCATGCTGTGCTTTCGTCCGTAGTCCAAGACCTGAGAGCGCAGTTGGGCTATCGTACCAAAGGTGCTTCCAGCTGCAAAGGTCTTGGTAAAATCCTCGGACATTTGGTTTTAGCTGCTGTAGCTCATGTTAAACTTGCTCATTTTTTAAAATTGGAAATCTGAAAAGGAACGCGTAAAATCTCAAGTAGCAACGTAACTAATTTGCTTATTCAGTTGGGTTTGTTAGGCGCACCAGCTAGAAAAAAAGCTACGTCACTACTTTTATGCTTAAAGGTCCGTTGCTGGTTCGTCCCCAAAAAAAAATTCTACACGCATAGATTTTCTTTGATTCTTAATAATGTTCTTTCAAAAATAGGGTGTGCTTCTTATTCACATCTTCATAGATCGGCCTCTTATCTTAGTGAAAACGGAACTTGGTCCTTAGCCCATTCTTTGAAGATCTGAAGCCACTGGTTGTCTAGATTTGGTGGAAGAACACACCTTTACATTATGTGAATCACCTACTACTGATTGTACTTGTTGTGAAACTAGTAGTCGAAAGAATGGGTTCTTGTCGATAAAAGGCTCTAGAACAGTCTCCTAAAAGGTGCTAGTTGAACAGCAAGTCTCATTATGCTTTACAACGAAAAAGGTATTATATGGATTCAAAGCCTAAAAACGATATACTAAATTGTTTTACTCATGGTGCAATTGAGTCACTTATGTAAATATAGGGTGTGCTTCTTATTCACATCTTCATAGATCGGCCTCTTATCTTAGTGAAAACGGAACTTGGTCCTTAGCCCATTCTTTGAAGTTCTGAAGCCACTGGTTGTCTAGATTTGGTGGAAGAACGCACCTTTACATTATGTGAATCACCTACTACTGATTGTACTTGTTGTGAAACTAGTAGTCGAAAGAATGGGTTCTTGTCGATAAAAGGCTCTAGAACAGTCTCCTAAAAGGTGCTAGTTGAACAGCAAGTCTCATTATGCTTTACAACGAAAAAGGTATTATATGGATTCAAAGCCTAAAAACGATATACTAAATTGTTTTACTCATGGTGCAATTGAGTCACTTATGTAAATATAGGGTGTGCTTCTTATTCACATCTTCATAGATCGGCCTCTTATCTTAGTGAAAACGGAACTTGGTCCTTAGCCCATTCTTTGAAGATCTGAAGCCGCTGGTTGTCTAGATTTGGTGGAAGAACACACCTTTACATTATGTGAATCACCTACTACTGATTGTACTTGTTGTGAAACTAGTAGTCGAAAGAATGGGTTCTTGTCGATAAAAGGCTCTAGAACAGTCTCCTAAAAGGTGCTAGTTGAACAGCAAGTCTCATTATGCTTTACAACGAAAAAGGTATTATATGGATTCAAAGCCTAAAAACGATATACTAAATTGTTTTACTCATGGTGCAATTGAGTCACTTATGTAAATATAGGGTGTGCTTCTTATTCACATCTTCATAGATCGGCCTCTTATCTTAGTGAAAACGGAACTTGGTCCTTAGCCCATTCTTTGAAGATCTGAAGCCGCTGGTTGTCTAGATTTGGTGGAAGAACACACCTTTACATTATGTGAATCACCTACTACTGATTGTACTTGTTGTGAAACTAGTAGTCGAAAGAATGGGTTCTTGTCGATAAAAGGCTCTAGAACAGTCTCCTAAAAGGTGCTAGTTGAACAGCAAGTCTCATTATGCTTTACAACGAAAAAGGTATTATATGGATTCAAAGCCTAAAAACGATATACTAAATTGTTTTACTCATGGTGCAATTGAGTCACTTATGTAAATATAGGGTGTGCTTCTTATTCACATCTTCATAGATCGGCCTCTTATCTTAGTGAAAACGGAACTAGGTCCTTTGAAGTTCTGAAGCCACTGATTGTCTAGATTTGGTGGAAGAACGCACCTTTACATTATGTGAATCACCTACTACTGATTGTACTTATTGTGAAACTAGTAGTCGAAAGAATGGGTTCCTGTCGATGAAAGGCTCTAAAACAGTCTCCTAAAAGGTGTTAATTGAACAGCAAGTCTCATTATGCTTTACAACGAAAAAGGTATTATATGAATTCAAAACTAAAAACGATATGCTAAACAATTGCATGTTACTATCTAATAGAATGTGCTGCGTTATTTAATGTTAACAATGTTACCCTAATTATCTTCGCAATAAATTCTAAACGAAAATAAAAATCAAAAATGATGAAATACGTGATTTTATGGAGGCTTTAAGCGAGTTTAAGTTTGTAATGAAATTTCAAAAGAGTTAGATTTTGCTCCAATAGTTATGTTATATAGGAGAAATGTACATATGGCTGTGACCGAAGTTTCTTGTAGAAGTCAAAAAGAACGGCTAGGATTAGAAAAATTTACAGCAACGAGCCCAACGCTGCTAAGCTTTTAAATCAACCAAACTAATTTGGAAAGATCTATTTAAAGATATAAATAATTACTGAGTCATGTTGTAAAAATAAGCAAATAAAATAAAACTTAAACAGATCCAAATAAAATAAATATCTAGCTTGGTGATTCTGATATTTATTAAAATATGATATATGTCGAAAGAGTAGATTCTTTCGTTGTTTCCACATTAATTGTGTCACAGTATCTTTTTAAATTACTACTTAGGAGCGTCACCAAACAATTCGTTTAACTTGAACTTTTATTGAAATAAAAAACTCGTTGTATTATAATTAATTTCTATGGTCTTCTTTTTCGGGTCTTTGGTTAGGGAAGCTACCTAAAACAATAACATCCAAGCAGAACTTATCGAGTTCTTTGAGTGCTAATTTAACATCCTCGCTTTCGAGATGACCAGAGCATTCAACAAAAAATATATAATGCCATGGACGTTGACCACTGGGACGTGAATCAATCTTGAATAAATTCAATCCAAAATCCTTGAAGACCTTTAATCCGTCACATAAAGCACCAGGCTGACGATGGTCCACAGAAAAGGTTATGAGAGTATGGTCATCATTGGTAGGCGAATCACTAGCGGCTCCAATAATAAGAAAACGTGTTGTGTTTGCTGCAAGATCCTCAATATTAGCCTCCACTATTTGCAGCCCATATAATTCAGCACAAATCTCACTACAAACAGCGGCTGCACCAGTTTCTAAAGCTGCCTTTTCTGCGGCTTCCGCTGTAGATTTGACAGAAATTCGTTTAGCATTGGGAATATGTGCGGATAACCATTTCTGTGTTTGCCCTAAGCCTTGAGGATGACTATATACTTTAGTGATCTTGTCTAACTTGCTGTTAGAAAGCAAACATTGATGAACAGTCAAGTAAGTCTCGGCACGAACTCGAACACCAGTATGGATGAAATAATCTAATGTTTCTACAACGGATCCGAATGTAGAATTTTCATAAGGAACAATACCGTATGTTGTTTGTCCTCTTTCAACAGCGACAAATACGTCTATAGACAGGATTATCAGTACATGCACTTACTTACAACAAAGTATTAAATTTACCGTCAATTTGTTTTTGAGGAACATATGCTACACTATCACCCAGGCGTCGATATGCGGCTTGATGTGAAAAGGTTCCAGGAGGACCAAGGTATGCTATAGACACGTCTTTTTGTAAAGCAATGGACGCAGACATGATCTTTTTATAAATCAGTTAGCATATCAGTAAATGTATTTTTCTATTTCTTGATGTTTTTTATATTTTCTATACCTCTCTGAAAATGGCATGCAATGAATCGTCATTTAAAGGTCCAGGATTAAGACGTGTCAACTATAAAAAGAGCCGACATCAGACTCTGACAAAAAGCGTGCCATGACCTCCATTACACGTACCTTTTTATAAATCTCCTTCTCTCTTCCAGGTCTATACACCTGCACATCGGAGGCCTCAGTGTCTTCTTCTTTGCTACAATATGAGAAATAAGTATGTGAACAGAACGAGTCTGGAATATACTTACAGATCTTTTTTTTTTGCTGCACCAATATCAAGAGAAACACGAGCGCGTTCGTTCAAGATACTAACTAGGGTGTGATCAAGGGAATCAATTTTTTGACGAAGGGAAGGTAAATCGCTCATTTAGTTTTATGTTGACAGAAGCAAGGTAGAAACTGCCCCCCCCCTTTTTATTAAAATTCTGTTTTCGCACATCAGGATGTAAGAATCGGTATTTTCAGGATGCGAATGAATCCCAGCCAATGATGCATTGGCTAAGTTTTCAGATTAAGTATTTATAAATTAACATAATTGCATTGACTATACACTACTACGTTATTCAAGAGGGATAACAAATGCAAGATGTAGCTTCACAATACGGTGATATCTAAATGCGATATAAGGGTTACCGATATACGGGTATTTTCTCTATTATGGTTGATTTTACATGGACGTGCAATTTCCTAGCTCTAACACCCATATCACCGCTATATGCACAATAAGGGTGGGATCCAAAATCTTAAACCCTTATATTGTGGGTCTGGGCACTAGCCCGAACTTTGGAAGACTCGTTACCACGACAAAACATCAGCAGGCCATCTGTCAATAACTGTAGAATGTCTTTGCAACGAAATTTTGATATACTAACATTGAAGTGGTCACTGTAAATCGAAAAGATCTGAACACCCCACTAGTTAAAGGTTTGTTGGGAGAAAAATAAACTAAAGAAAGTGGTTATGAAGGTTTTTTGTTTCAATTTATTGTGCGTCAGCTTTTTTAAATCCAAGAATCTTCCATCAACCTGACATGGTGATGAACTTTCTTAAACGAGAGAACCTTCCATCAAGTCAATAATTTTTTTTTATCTGCATATGTCTATAGAATGCGATATTACAATTTTATTAACATTTTTTTCGTAATGGTTTATAGTTGTTAGTGTGTAGAAATGTGAGGTTGCGTTATTTATATAAAAAAAATAGAAAGAGAAATGAAAAAATGAAAGTTTTTTAAGCTTCAGAAGTAAGAGGTTGAAGGACGTCGAAAGAACCAGTACCACCTTCAACCACACGACCAACGACAATACGTGATGAGGGAGAATCAAGAGTATCATAATCACCATGAAGAGTTGCTTCAGTCAAGAACTTACAGGTAGACTCGAAACTCATTTTAAGGAAAGGAGCAACGTTGGATCCAATACCAATACGAGAGAAAGGCTTATAACCACCTTCGAAAGTCATGTAATCGGCAATGACAGTCAAATGACGACGATCAACCTTAATACCATAGACACCGAAGACGGCACCAACTTCCTTAATAATGGCGTTTCTGGCAGCTTCAACACCGTAAGTGTTCAAAATTGCACCAATATCATTGGTATCAATATAGTTGACATCGATTAAATCGGCAAAGGGCCACATGCCTCTCAAGTTAACACCTTCGGTTTGAAGACGCTTGGAGGTATCGTTTTCGGTAGGGTTAACATACTCGAAACAGGTTTGGATACCCTTAATTTCATGAACGACAGTACGAGCACAAGATTCCTCAATTAAACCAACCATCAAGATCTTCTTGGTATCTGAAGGGAATTCTAAATCGATTTGACACCAAGAACCGTTAGCATCATCAAACACAAATTTCTTGCAGTATTTGCTTCTATCGACGGCATTTTGTTCAAGACTTCCATTCTTGGCAGAAGCTCTCTTGGGAGCATCTTCATCATCATCCTCTCCAGCCAAGACAGATTCTTCGAATTCGGCCTCTTCATCTTCCAAAGACTTATCGGCTTCTTCGATAACAACATCCTCGTCATCTTCATCATAGGTTGCTTGTTGCTTGTTTTGAGCAGAGGTACGAGCGGCCTTAGCATCACCATCATTGGCAGCATCGGAATCGTAACCATCCTTGGCAGCAGCATCACCGAGGTTTTCGTTGACATCATCGTCCATGGTATCCGAAACCTTATGACCCTTTCCAATATCCTCGACCTTCTTTGTATCCTTGATATCTTTACGAATCAATTCTTCCAAATCCTTCAAGAAAGTAGAAGACATGACTTCCTTGACTCTCTTTGCAGAAACACGGTATTCTTCATTATATTCACTCTCGTTAAAGAGGTTGAGACGGATAGAATAAGTCTTGGATCTCAAGTAGTTGGTTTCAGCACTCTTAGCAGTGGTCTTTTCAACAACAGAGACATTATCCATAAGTTGAGCCAAAGTCAATTTACCAGCAGATTTACAGAATTGAGAAGCCTTCTTGGCAGTAGTTTCAGTACGAAGAGGTAACAACATGGTAGGAGTCTTGATCTTTTTGGCAGCAGTCATAATAATTTCACGAAGACGAGGGATACCCAATGTAACGTTAGCAGCACCATAACCAGCAAAATGGAAAGTGTTTAAAGTCATTTGAGTGGAGGGTTCACCGACAGATTGAGCAGCTAAGAGACCAACAGCCTCACCAGCCTCCACCAAACTATGGAGATATTTAAGGTTCATCAAGGCCTTGAACTTGTTCTTGGTCAAACCAGCATAACGAGCTGTGTTCTTGGCAACTTCACCATCCTTTTCGAAAGGCATACCATCAGGGTTCTTTTCCATGTATTCCTTCATGGCAATAGCGAAACGTTCAGAAACGACACCGAGATGAGTACCAGGGTTATAAACAGATAATGCAGGATCATACTTGCTGGGTTTCTTCAAGGCCTTCTTGGCATAATCTTCACCCTTTTTGGTTTCAAGAGATTCTAAGGCAGCCTTAGGGTTATATTTTTGAGAAAGAGCTTCAAAGTTATGAGCAGAGAAACTGAATTGGTCAAGATGCTTAGCCTTGATGACATCCAAAGAATCTTCACCATAATGGAATTGTAAAACGGAGCCATCGGAATCACGAACAGTGTGATCGTAATGGACACGCAAACCTTCAAGATGCTTAATTAAACAACGTTGCAAGTAACCGGAACGAGAGGTCTTGACAGCGGTATCAATCAAACCTTCACGACCAGCCATACAATGGAAATAGTATTCTTGGGGACGAATACCAGTCAAGAAACGACCGGTAATGAAACCACCAGCACGAGCAGAGGTATCGAAGGGACGGAAAGAAGGCAAAGATCTACCTGAAACCATCAAAGGTACACGACGACCTTCCAATTCTTGTTGACCCAACAAACATGAAATTTGGTTAGCATTAACGTTAGAACCCTTGGCACCAGAAACAGTCATCATTTGCATGTCATTTTTAGGGAAAGGACGCACAAGACCGTTAGGCAAACATGTGGAGTTAATAGCAGAAGTCAATTTGTTGACCTTGGCCTTCATAGCATTATCCAAACCGGCCAACTTGTTATCATCACGAATAACTTCATTCATACGAAGACTGAATTCCTTGGCTAAAGCATCCTTACTAGCGGTCTTTGCAGTTTCGGTTAAACCGAGGAACTCCAAATGAGCTTCAGTACCTAACTCTGTGCCACCGTTAAGCAAGTCACGACGCCATTGGTTACCGGCCTTGGTTAAGATCAAATCATCCATACGACAAGTGAAACCATGATGTTGAATAAACTTGATGAAAAGACGACATAAAATACTTAAAAGCATACCAGCAGATTCAGGACCGTAAATTTCATACACGTTGTGAACCATACCAAATGATGAAGCACCGAATTGAGATTTATCCAAAATACCGTGCATCAAATCACCTTCAACAAAAAGGACCTTTCCTTCATCTTCAGCATAATGACCCCAATAATGATAAGGGACCTTGGACTTGGAAGTCATGTTGAGTTGAGCCTTACCCCAAGTTAAATTCTTGAGCACGGTAGAAACAACTTGTTTACCTGTCCATAAAGGTTGAGGCTTGAAAATAGCAGGAGGCAAAGTTTGGATCTTTCCACCACCAGTACCATCAATTTCGGGACGAAGAGAACCGTATAAAAGTTGATGGTATTCATCCTTGGTGAAAAAGGTATCACGAGAAGTCATCCATACACCGGAATCAACACTATCTTGAATAAGACCACGCAAAGGATCACCAGAGGTAGGGACTAAGTATTGGTTATCAGTGTTTGCAATTAAAGCAGCTTCAGCACGAGCAATTTCGTTTTGAGGGAAATGGATATTCATTTCATCACCATCAAAATCGGCGTTATAGGTGTTACAGTTTGCATAATGCATACGAATTGTCTTTTCTCCAGGTAAAATACGAGCTTTATGGGCCATGATGGAAGGCTTGTGAAGAGTAGGTTGACGATTCAATAAGAGCATATCACCGTTACGGAGATGTCTCAAGACCTTCTTGTTGATGGTTTGGGTACGAGTAGGGTAAGGGTTGTTACCGGTTTGAGCAGTGTGAGAAGATTGAGGAGCTAAAAGAGAATTAGCAAGAGCAATACGAGACTCAATACTGAGATCAGCCAAAACGTCGATGGATTGATCTTCATTTTGGACGTGGGTAGCACCAGGCCATTTGTTGGGACCATTAATAACAGCTTGTCTCATCTCCTTGATGTTGTGAGCAGTGACGGGTTCAGGATAGGTCAACTTGGTAGCAAAGACAGGAGGAATACCGATTTCAGAAGTCTCGATGAATGGATCGGGAGAAATAACAGAACGAGCGGCGTAATTGACACGCTTACCCATCATATGCTTTCTGAATAAACCTTCCTTCTTTTCTAAAGCTTGACGAATACCAGGAGGTAAAGTCTTACCTTGAGCAAGTTGTGTGGGGTTCTTGGTAGAATCGATGAAAGAATTGACGGCATGTTGAAGGTTGATGATGGATTCAACAAACATGTTTTGAGTACGTTCGACCTTGTTTTTGTCAGCCCCCTCTTCGGAAGTAAGCTTTTGAAGATCTTCAGAGAAATCACGAACACTGTGACTACCCTTCAAGATGGCAGATAAAAGTTCGTTTTGGGGAGACTCGAAGATTTTATCACCCATGACAGAAGGAGGACGGAAACGAGTGGGAGCGACAGCAAGTGTTTCGACAAAGAACATATGGTGAGAAGCCTTCTTAATGAATGAAGGAGTACGAGGATCACGAGCACCATAAAGCAAGGTAGTGGCCTCACCTTCCTTTTCAAACAAATTACGGACTTGATCACGGACTTCATATGGAGTCATGTAACGTTGACCAGCGGCATTGAAACCCTTTACTTCGTCAACTGAACCCAAATTATCTCTCATACGATCCATTTGAGCCTGTTCCTTCTTTGAAAGAGCAAGTTGGAAAATCTTGGCAGCACCATCACGACGAACAGGAGGTGAAATACCTTGACAGTTCAAACATCTCTTGGTCTGAAGACATGCTTTCATGAAATCGCCCATGACCTTTTTACGTACATCGTTGATGACAGTGACCTTATAATCCTTTGCAGCAAATTTACGGCCCTCTTCATCGGCTAAAGAGGTCTTTACAAAATTGTCGATATGATCAATGTAATCCTCTGCACTGGCTAAAACAAGACTGCTCTCCTCCATCTTATCTTCCAAATTCTCTTCATCTTTCTTGTTGCTCTTCTTACCATTGAAATAAATTTCATCCAATGCTTGTGCTTCGCGAATTAAACCGTGTTGTAACAATTTCATTTGTGCTGTAAGTTTCTTCATCTATTTTTATAACATTTGTTATTTTACTGTTATGCGCATTCTGTGATAAATATATATAATCATTACCACAGCTCTGGAGATACGGAAATGATGACAGTAGACACACTTTGAACGCAAGATAGCGTAAAGGTTATCGAAGAACATTGGGTTATAAGCAGGAATAGGAACCTCAATATGACCGAAATGACCTGGACAGTTGACGTGGTTTTGAGAACAGGTCGCACAACTAGATAAAGAGCGAGTCAGTAAAGTTCCCATTCATATTTATATATCGCGTTGTATCATTCTTTACATTTGGGACTTTTGGTAAGGACCAAGTGCGGGATCATAAAGACCGCCTTTGGTGGGGTGACCTAAAGTGTCAAAAAGAACAGGATTCACAATTTGTTTAACGGAAATCTTTCTAATTTCACTAGGCTCATAAAATGAGAAAGAGACAGAGTCAACCTCTGTACCAATAGGAACTGAAATGTTCATATTAGAATAAAGGCCAGTATATTCAAAGACTAGAGTGAAAAAAAAAGTTGTTTTTTGGTCTTTCAAAATGACACTTTAATCAACTCAGTTTCAAAAAAAAAAAGATAGACAGTCATTTTTTTAAAAGCCACTTTGTACCTCTCCCCCTCTCCCACATCCACAATTATTCCTGCCTTCGGATTTATTTGAGTCATATTCGGGTCATATTGGTGTTGGAAGGAACACAAAGTTGTATCATACTTTAAAATGTGGCGATTTTTAAGTTATCGAATATCATTATGTGCTAGTATATCTTTATTAAAACGCATGAATAAACAAGCGGCTCCGGGAGATAATTAAATGAGTGAGCATAAATTTTGAAGACTAGTAAGAGAGCTACATCATAATTTGATAATAGATAGGCTAAACAAAGTCGCGAAGGTTCAGGCTGTTTAGACCTATGAGATCATACAGCTTCTCACGAGAAAATTAACTATAAATGAACCCTAAAAAATTTACCCCTTTTCTTTCTTCTTTAGCTTATTTACTATGTCTGAAACTAAATCCATTCCTCTTTATTCTACAAATTACTTTTTGGCTTGCACCGTTGGTGGTGTTCTTGCATGCGGGTATGATGATACTGTTTTATATGTTATCCACCACTGCGCCATTCTAAAAGTTGTTTTTTAGACCCACTCATTCTCTTGTGACACCGTTGGACTTGGTTAAATGCCGAACTCAGGTAAATAAAAGAACAACTGTACACATTTGTATGCATTCTAAGTGTATATGTTTAGGTACAACCTGGGTTATACAAAGGTGTATTTGATGGCTGGAGAACCATTGCCAAGGCAGAAGGTTTTCGTGGTGTATTTACAGGCATTGGACCAACTGCTATTGGCTACTCGCTTCAAGGTGCAGGAAAATATGGACTTTATGAAGTTTTCAAATACAAGTATTCCAATTTAGTAGGTGAAGAAGCAGCACACAACTATCGTACCCTACTGTACCTCGGTGCCTCTGCCTCTGCTGAATTGTTTGCTGATATATTGCTTTGTCCCATGGAAGCACTTAAAGTAAGAATGCAAACTTCTATCCCTCCCTTTGCAAAGACAACTGGTGAAGGATTTAGAAAGATTATGGCAACGGAAGGTATCAATGGTTTCTATAAAGGCTTAGTGCCTCTTTGGGGTCGTCAGGTATAACACTACTAGGAATGAAACAAATCCTTCTTTTTTTTTAATTCTTTGTATGTGCAGGTTCCATATACCATGGTAAAGTTTGCTTCGTTTGAAAAGACGGTTGAAATCCTGTACAAGACATTTATGCCTAAGCCCAAGAGTGAATATAACAAGGTTCAGCAATTGGGTGTTAGTTTTGCAGGTGGTTATATTGCAGGTGTTTTCTGTGCTGTTGTCTCTCATCCTGCTGATGTGCTGGTATCTAAATTAAACAACCAAAAGAAGGCTGTTGCTGGTGAACACCAAGCTTCCGCCATGGATGTTATCAAGAAGTTGGGTTTACGTGGTCTCTGGACTGGTTTAGGACCTCGTATTGTCATGATTGGTACCTTGACTGCTCTCCAATGGTTGGTTTATGATTCTTTTAAGGTTGCTGTTGGTCTTCCTACAAGCGGTAGTGTGGATCCTGCTCCTGCTGAAGAAAAGGTCAAGGTTGAGTAATTTACGTATTTGTAACAGCTAGTATACCACATAAAAAGAATTGAATTTTATCCTGTTTTATGTGCCATGTTAGGTTGGGTTTAAACCCTTGAGCTTTTTTCATTTCTCTACAGGGCTGGGCCACATCTGTGTCACCAGTACTACTTGAGGTATTAATTTACAAAGTGGGCACAAATACATTCTTATCTTGGGCCATTGTATATACTAATGCTGCAGTTGGTGATTGTGTCGTGCTCCAAACGCATCGATCTCAATTATTATTTATTTATTGGGTTAAGGCTGATTATCAGTGAAACTTCAAATTGGACTATCGAAGATGTATGCTTTTAAATACAAATGGATAGAATCCAACGGCATGGATTAAAGCAAACAGGAATCACTCTAATCATACTATATTGATTTACTTGGTAAAAGATAGTTAATGATGTGTGCGATGATAGTATGAAGAATTAAATAGAAGTGTATAAACTTAGATTAAGAGTGGATAGGCAAAAGCAAAACCGCTCTTGGGTAACGCTTGTTGTATACACGCCTACATAACAATTATGAGGTGTGACACAAAATGTCTTGTTGTAGATTAAAGTTTATATTTTCTTAGCTTGCAACAACAATGACCTGTATTTTTTATAATCATTAGTGTAAAATGATATCATAATACAACACAGGATGCTTATTATTATTCCTTTTATTTGTTCATTGTCAACTAAAAACAGCCTCGCCTGTTTCATGAACAAGCTCCTCTGTTTCATGAATGAATTGCTAAGCCGTCGTCAAATAATAAATTGACGATAGTAAACATTAGATATCAAGTATATAAGAAACCCTCATTTTAATGTTTGAATAAAGTCAGTTAGTTTTGCAGTCTGGTTATTTTTATTTCTTTTTTATAACCTCTGGATTTCTCATTTTTTTTTAACCTTCTGTTATCTTTATTTATATACTACTGTTTGTTCCAAAGTAGTGTTAAAATTAAGGCCATTCCATATGAGATATGGGATGTGCACATATATCCTATAACCAATTGGTTGAGACCAAAGACCCAAAGATTATTTGTTTGAATAATTAGTACGCTATAATAAAATGCTTAAACTGAAGGCTCTCTATTCTGCCAAATTTCTCGTCAAACAAGGTTTTTTTTTTCCTCATGAGTTACAAACTAAGAAAACTTTAATTGTTTTTTTAAATTATCAAACACTCGTTAGCACACATCATGCAATAAATGATGATTTGTTATTTTCTTTTCCTTCTCATAAAACCCATGAGATAATAAATTTTATTTGGTTACACAAATGTCAAATTAACAATGGGGCAAAAAAAAAAAGTTCTGATTTCATCATTTTCCACTTGGACCCATGATAATCATTTGAATAATGGACGAAATTTATATAAATAGCAGCAAGAAAAGAGTGGGGGGATTTATTATAATCTGTTCCATATCTCTCTTTCTTTTTTATCTTGTTTTTTCTAGAACAAGTCTTGCAATAATGAGTGACACATCAGAAAGGACCTCACTACTAGACCGTCGGAGATCTTCTAAACTAACAAGAAATTATAATACAGAAGATTCACCATCATTGTCAATCCCATTACCTTTGCCTTATCAAGAGCATGAGCCTCTTACTTTTCCCACCTCAGCAGCAGCTACACCATCCAATGAAAATGCATTGCACAAGCAATTTAAATGGTTTAATACGCGCACAGGATCTTATGATGAGGACAGACAAGGTTTAGTTAAAGAGAATACAGGTATTCGGGTATGGAGTGAATCTTATTCAAGCATAGGTAAGTTTAACAATTGTTCCACTTATTCTCACTTACATAAATAAAGATTGGATCCATGATCGAATTAAGGAAGGTGTGCGAAAACGCAAACTTCAAGATGTGCCAGGAATTAGAGGCGAGATATTAAAAGCAAATGATGCATCCCAGGCATGGATTCTTGTCATCTTAATCGGTACCGTTGTGGCTGCTATCTCTTGGTTTATTGATGTTGTTCAGGAATGGATGTCAGATCTAAAACAAGGCTATTGTTCCATAAATTGGAGATTAAATAGCAAATTTTGTTGTTGGGAAAGCAAAGGTATGTTGTAAAAAAAAGGTAATAAACAAAGATTAATTTTTCTTACATAGAGGAAGGGGTATGTGAGGCATGGAGAACATGGCCTCAGGTATTTGAAACTCAAGGAGAGAAAAGTTATTATGCTGCAATGATCATGTACACTGTATTTGGGGTAAGTTCCAATGACAATTCTCCTTTTTATACATAATTGATTAGTAACTCTTCCCCTCTCATAGTTGGCTTTTTCTTTTGTAGCTGCTGCGATGGTGAAATATACCGCTGAGAAGGTCACAGTGCGTAAACCCTCTGAACCTATACCCTTTTCAAAATCCCCATCCATGGCATCCATTCCATTAGATTCACTTTCAATGACAGCTGGCGGAGGTAATGATTCATCATCTACCCGTTATGAGAAATTAGAACCACCTCAGTATGAAACCAAATATGCATATTACAGCGCAGGCTCCGGTATACCCGAAGTCAAAGTTATCCTAGGTGGATTTGTGATCAAGGGGTTCTTGGGAATTAAAACTCTGATTGTCAAGAGTATAGGCATGGTAATAAAAGTTAAATGATAAGAGAGTATTTATTTTTTAATAATGTATATTATAAACAGATCTTCTCAACATCGGCCGGTTTAAATACCGGAAAAGAAGGCCCGTTTGTTCACTTGGCGTGCTCTGCTGGAAATATTGCATGTCGATTATTTCCCAAATTTAATAAGAACGAGAGTAAATATATGATTTTTAGTTAAAGGTTTGGTTTTTCAAATTTCTTACGTTGCGATAGGTAAAAGAAGAGAGATATTATCTGCCGCAGCTTCAGCAGGTGTTGCCGTTGCATTTGGTGCACCCATCGGCGGTGTCCTGTTTAGTCTGGAAGAAGTGAGTTATTATTTTCCAATGAAGACCATGATCCGAAGTTACTGTTGTGCCATGGTCGCTGCCATTGTGCTCAAGGTAATTATAGATTATTTGATATTTAAATATTTTTGATTTACAGAAATTCCTACTATTAGATATCTGACCCTTTTGGAACTGGCAAAATTGTGTTATTTCAAGTCTCTTATGACAAGGAATATCATTTATTTGAGATGGTTCCGTTAATTCTATGCGGTGCATTTGCAGTGAGTTTTCTCCTAACCCTCTAAACTATATAAATATTTATGACAATATAGCTTATGATTTATAAAAAAAACAGGGGTTCTTTGGTGCATTTGTGACATACTTTAATATAAAATATCAACACTTTAGGAAATCATCTGTTGTTGGTAAATATCCAATTAGTGAGGTACTATGCATTATGCTTGTCACTGCCATTGTGAGCTATTGGAATCCATTCTCAAGGTAACATCACTCTCTTATATATGCATTTCATTTACTAAATAGGATACTATATTCAGAATGGGACTTAGTGCATTTGCTGCACATCTGTTTTCAGAGTGTACACCAACCGATGATAATGGCGGTCTTTGCGCGTAAGTAGTAATATTAGAGATTATTGATGTTGAAAAAAAAACTCATTAAAAAAAAAAAAATTTCTTTTAGACGTACAGTAGCAGAAATCCCAAACCTACTCTATCTATTAATCACGACATTGGTGATTAAAATGGGGCTGACAATGATCACATTTGGATGTGTTGTTCCCGGTGGAATTTTTTTACCTAGCCTTATCATTGGTGCGGTCACAGGAAGAATTATTGGTCTTGTTATGCAATACCTCACATTGACTTACCCACATGCATGGCCTTTCACAGCGTGTGAATATGATTTAGCTACGCGTGGTGAATGTGTTATTCCAGGTGTATACGCAATTGTAGGTGCAGCTGCGGGACTTGCAGGCGTTACCCGGACTACAAGTAATGGGTCTCTCATTAAAAAAAGATGTGTATTCATGTATTTTAATTTATAGTTTCTTTGGTGGTAATCATGTTTGAACTAACTTATTCCTTGACATACGCTCTAGTAAGTATAACAACCCCCTTTAGGCCACTTGATTTACTTTTTTGACTGACCTCTCTTTTTGATTAATTATAGCCAATCATGATTTCTGTCATGGTAACTAAAAACCTTGTTTTGTTTGTTTATTTCTTAATGACAAAATTTTTATTTAGGTTGCCAAATGGGTTGCTGACGCAATGTTTGTAGAAGGAATTTATGATCTGCTAATCGATTTAAAGCAGTACCCCTATTTAGAATCCAAGCGTGAATATGTTCATACCATGACCATCATGGAAATCACCGAATATCTCTCGACTCTAGATGCAGATGACCCTATTTCCATCAGTAAAATTAAGCACAAGTTATCGATCCTCGGGGCAATGGGATATTCCGAGGATGGTGGTTTTCCCATCCTAAGCGACGGTAATATCTTGGAAGGCTACATTGCTACATCCGAAATTACACACGGCATAGATCAATTGGAAATTATATTGCGTAGTTCCATGATGACTGAAACAGAGATTGAGAAAGTACCATGTTACTTTCACCGCGTGACAAATTTAGGTCATTTGGTCAACCATGATTTAAAGACACCTGTAAGAAATTTGTTGGCAAGTCACGATAATGTGGAGGCTAGTTTGCTGAAACAAACGTCCATGAATGACTTTTCGCAGTATATAGATCATGTAAATATTAAATTATGCAAACAACCGTGACTTTTATTGACGATACCGTTTTTTGTATGTATAGGCACCTTTGACAATCAATCAAAATGCGTCCATGACGTTGCTTATGGACATGTTTACTAAATTGGGAGCAAGATATGTATGTGTCACACATACGAACGGCAGGTACCTTGGTATCATCCACAAAAGACGGTTATTAGCCTATCTGAAAGAGCTAGATGAAGAGTAGACAATTTATATAAACGTTTTTTTTAAAAAATATGTACCGAGTTTATGGGTTTGAGGAAGCAGTACAATGTAGCCAATCAGTGAGGTTTTACCCCTATATTACGTATGACAAAAAAAAAAAAGAAGCAATGCGCATAAAAGTGATTTAAATAAGTGTCTACAATTTATTTTTTGTTTTTGAATAGAAATAATTTCTATAGATAATCTACAAGTTCATAGTGTTAAAAGGGGAGGGAGAAGGGAGTTTATGTATGAAAGGGTGGAGGGGATATTTAGTATATTTAGTAATTTATTGGGGGTTGGAACCATTAGCGCTGTTGTTATCAGTGGCGGAACCAGTATCGTTTTGAGCGGCACGGTTCTTGTAAACCATCTCGAAAAGCTTAAGAGAGCTAGATTGAAGGTCATCAATCTTGGCCTTGAGGTCTTCAGGGTTGATGTTAGCTTCACCAGCTTGTGCCTTTAAGGCCTCACCACGAAGAACAGTGATCTTTTCCTTGAGGGCATCAGCTTCAGCCTTATCGAGTTGCTCCTTGAAATCATCCATGGCCTTCTCGGTTTCGCTCATAACGGAATCGGCACGGTTAGCCATCTCAATGGTATCACGACGAGCACGATCAGCTTCAGCATTGGCTTCAGCTTGTTGGATCATGTTCTCAATTTCGTCACTGCTTAAACCAGAAGAAGCGGCGATGGTCACTAATAATAACACGAGTTAAAAACAGGTTCATTACCCACCACTTTCCCTCTTTTTATACTTACAAGATTGATCACGGTTAGTGGCCTTATCCTTGGCACTGACATTGACAATACCATCAGCATCAATATCAAATTCAACTTGAATTTGAGGAATACCCTTGGGAGCAGGAGGGATACCGGTCTATAAAGAAAAAAAGTTAATGACATTTTCGGGATTAGATTATTTTTTTTTTACATACCAAGTTGAAGTCACCTAAGAGCTTGTTATCACGACAGAGTTCACGTTCACCTTGGAAGACACGGACAGAAACTTGAGTTTGACCATCAGCGGCAGTAGAGAAAACTTGAGCCTTCTTGGTAGGAATAGTAGTGTTACGGTTAATCAAACGAGTGAAGACACCACCGAGGGTCTCAATACCCAAAGAAAGAGGAGTGACATCGAGCAACAAGATATCGGTGACGGAACCAGCGAGGACACCACCTTGAATTGCGGCACCAATAGCAACAGCCTCATCAGGGTTGACAGACTTGGAAGGTTCTCTGCCGAAGACAGACTTGACGGTCTCAACAACCTTGGGCATACGAGACATACCACCAACCAAGATAACATCGTTCACTTCCTTGTTGGCAATACCGGCATCCTTCATGGCTCTCTCACAGGGAGCAACAGTACGGGCAATAAGATCCCCGACGAGGATTTCGTACTTGGCACGAGTCAACTTGGTGTTGATATGCTTGGGTCCAGAAGCATCAGCAGTGATATAAGGCAAGTTAATATCGGTTTGGACAGTAGAAGATAATTCGATCTTGGCCTTTTCACAAGCTTCACGAATACGTTGAATGGCCATACGGTCACCAGCAAGATCAATACCAGACTCGGTCTTGAACTCCTTGAGAACATGACGAACTAAATGAGAATCGAAATCCTCACCACCAAGGGCGGTATCACCGTTGGTAGACTTGACTTCAAAGACACCGTTTTGGATCTCGAGGATAGAGATATCAAAGGTACCACCTCCCAAATCGTAAACAGCAATAGTGGAATCACCAGTCTTATCAAGACCGTAAGCCAAAGCAGCAGCAGTGGGCTCGTTGATGACACGCATGACATCAAGACCAGCAATCTTACCAGCATCCTTGGTTGCTTGACGTTGAGCATCGTTGAAATAAGCAGGGACGGTGATAACAGCATGCTTCACCTTCTTGCTGAGATATCCTTCAGCAGTCTCCTTCATCTTACCTAAAACAAAGGCTCCCATTTGAGATGGGGAGTACTTCTTATCGTTGGCTTCAACCCAGGCATCACCATTGTTGTGGGCAACAATCTTGTATGAAACGGCAGGGATATCGGCTTGGACAGCAGGATCCTTGAATTGACGACCGATCAAACGCTTGGTAGCATAGACGGTGTTTTGAGAGTTGACGACAGCCTATTTACACCCGAGAAGAAAAAAAAAAAATGTCAGCGAAAAAAAACCGGGGAAACAAATGACTCATAATGAAAGATAATCTTACCTGACGCTTAGCGGCTTGACCGACTAATAACTCACCATCCTTGGTGAAGGCAACAACGGAAGGAGTGGTACGAGCACCTTCGGCGTTTTCAATAACTCTAGGGTTCTTGCCTTCCATAACGGAGACACAAGAGTTAGTAGTACCCAAATCAATACCAATGACAGGACCGGTGACGGCTTGACTGTAAGCACGGCTGGCGGTGGAAAGGACACCAGTCTATTAAAAAATAAAGACATATTGAGAACGAGGTGTCGTTGCTGCGTGTGCAAGAGCGTACTTACGTTGCGTGCTAAGGTAGGGAAAAGACGTTGGTGAGCAACCTTGGATAAGTTGTACATTTTGGCAGAAAAAAAGAGTAAAGAAGAAAAAAGAAAAAAATAACCCTGAAAAAAAAAGATGGACTTTATATATGCCAGGTACCTTACGAAATAAAATCTTTGGCCGGGGTGGACTTCTAAACCGAGTCTAAAAATCTTTCTTTCGTTTTCGATTGAAATGTACGTCTGCCCCAGTCACAATGCGTTCCGATTTTCAGGTTTTTCTTTCTTTCGTTTTTACTCGTTGGAATGGAACATGCTAGCAGGTCGTCCCTGGCTTCGGCCTTTTTCTCTGCTCGGGTCAACTAGTAAAAAGTGGAGGGGAGGCGGAAAAGAATTTAAGAGAACAAAAAAGAAACTAAATTCAGATTCAGCCGTTGCTACGTAATTTTGGCTTGCCCCTAATTTGGGACAATGTTTTTTTTTATGCTAAAACAAAAAGAGACGCGTTTTTTTTTGTACGAGTGAATAATTAGAATTGAAAAAAAAAAGGGAATCTATAATCTAAACAGGAGAGGCGGCTAACAAGTCAGCAAAACGAATCACCATACGCTGCATATCATTGGATCGCTTAGCACTGGTTTCCAAGACCTCGGCGTGGTTAGCAAATGTCTTTTCAGTATCTTCTTCTGTCTCCACTTCTTGTGTCAAGCCCAATTCTTGCATCACCTCTAATTTGGCGTCTTTACCTCTGGCTCTGACCACATCATTGGTAATCAAACTAATACCCAACACCTTAACACCAGCATGACGAGCTACTACCACCTCAGGCACGGTAGACATACCTACAGCATCGGCACCGATGGAAGCCAAATAACGTGCCTCCACTCTGGTTTCAAAACTAGGGCCAGTCACCATAGCATACACACCTTCGCGAATATCCTTTTCACTGATACCTACTTGGAAGGCTGCCTTAAAGGCGAGCTTACGAAGCGCATACGTGTATGCATCAGACACAGCAGGGAATCGAGGACCAAAGGACTCGATATTAGGTCCCATCAAGGCGTTGTTACCCACCATACCAGGAAGAGATAAATGGTCATTGATGATCATCAAATCACCTACCTTGTGCTCAGCCTTCAGTCCACCACAGGCATTAGTCACAATAAGAGACTTGATGCCTAACAAGGCCATCACACGCACAGGTAAAGTACACTGTAACATGGTGTGACCTTCATAACAATGGAATCGACCGACCATGAACACGGTAGGAGTACGGGACTCACCTAAATGACCAAAAACGAGCTTACCAGCGTGACCAGCAACTAGACCAAAAAAATAAGTAAAAAAAAAAGAATCCTATAGATCAAGAAGCTTATTTTTTACCTGTGCTAGAAACAAACCCGGGAATATCCTTGTAGGAAAACTCGACTTTAGTAGATTGATCAATGGTGTCGACCAAACCGCCTAATCCAGATCCACAAATGACACCGAGTTCAACCGTCTTGAAATGGTCGGGTAACTTGGAAGTGAGATAGTCAGCACTGTTTTGGTAGGTTTCTTGGGTGATAGCAGCCATTATAGTAAAAAAAAAGAATTAAAGAAAAGTCAGAAGAACCAGTTAAAATGAAAAACTTTCTTCTTATATACCTTGCGGCAAATGAATTTTTCTATCTGTTGCCTTGAATGATCCGTGGGAAGAAGAGGTACAAGATTGGGTTTTCGGCGATAACATAATCAATTATACCTGGCGGTATATTTCTTGCAGTGTTATCAGCTACAGTCCGGCACGCCGGCAATTCACATACGCAATCGATTTTTGCCCCCGTCTCCTTCAGTATATGGGATCCCCTTTTGAACCTCCTATTTTATTATCGTCGGTTTCTTCTTTTTTTACAAGAAATAAGCAAATACTTCTGGCATTATGTTTTTGTCGGTATGAATGTATACACAGATACAACGCAGTTGTTCAAAATTGTCTAAATGCGATCTTGTCCAATCATGTTTCGCCATGTTGGGCTTCTGTTTAGGCAAATAACTCAGCAACAGAGCACCATATAAACCCCACATTTAATTTTTTTTTTTTCATATTTCTTAATCATCTATACCTTCATTTAAAATAACACCATGGTAAGCTGGAATACAAACTGAACCTTTTTTCGTGTCAATGTGCTAAGCAAAACTCTTTGGTCTATTTAGGCTTCTACTCCTACTCTCCGTCAAAAAAACGAACTTTACAAGAATAGATCAGCAAAGGGTCTGGTTGGTGCCAAGGCTACTGAGGTAACGAGCTGCAGAACTAAGCTTTTCTTTTGCTATATAAAGAAATAAAAGCTAACACACGCTTATTAGAAAACCAAGGTCGTAGTCAAGAAGACACAATATCCTTACTGGGCCATGGCTCTGGTTGCATTTGCCTTGTTCGGTGGTGGTAAGTCAACTTTTTAATCATAGCGTAAATGACCAAAGTACTAACCAACCCTAATAGCTCTTTTCCAACTTATCGATCTCTTCTTCTAAATTCCATTACAATTTCATATGCATATATACTTAAAATAAAACGCTTTTGTTACATACCACGATAACCACTTTTGTTACTCAAACGCTGTTTTTGATACGAATCAATTCGGCCGTCTATTTTAAGGATGATAGTAGCACTGAAGTGGGTTACATGGCAAAGCTGCTTTGATCGTGATTCACATAGTTGGCCCCTATCCCTAAAGAAGGCAAGTGTGGCCTAGTAACTTTGCTGTCACAAGAGTTTAAATAATATCAGTACACGCCATGCTATTAAGGTGGCGAAGTCAATAGCCTAATCCGGCAAGTTGTTCATGATAATCTACTAACTACATGCTCATGATAAGTAGAAGTATAACACACGTTTTATTCAGCAGCTAGATGCAGCTGCCAAAGCTTCATGGAATATTAGTCAACTATGATCGTTATTGGTGAAATATGACATAAACAACGGACGGAAAACTTGTTTAAATGACTAAACCGAAGCACGAATTAGAGAAATCTAGACATGTGTAACCTAACCATCATGTCGTACCAAGATTTTTTTTTTTTTTGCTGAAACTCAATATATAAATGCAAAACATCGATCTTATTCTTTTACTTCACTTTATCTTTTTCTTTTTTTTCATTAACCAAATCATGGCAGCTGTTCAATGGGTTTATTCTTCTGGTCAATCATGGCTCAGTCTTGATAGACAGGCTCAATCCCAAATCGAGAAACTTTGGAGCATGGATCAAGCAAATTGGATTTTGAGTGATGCCTTTTCTGGGCCTGTCTATGTCGATACTACTCAAATGCTTCTCATGTATGAAGGCTATTCTTATACCATTGCTCGTCGTCAAATCGGCATGTCGTCGGATTCTTGACTACTCCCTAACTAGACCATTTGATACAACACATAACAACCTTTCTCTTATATGCATTCGCCACTTTCTCTTATATAATTCATGTCATAATACAAAAATTCGATATACTTCTTACCACCCTTAAAACAATAAGCCTTGCGCGACCTTTTCTCCCAGTGTCGTACAATGTTAACCATTTTTCTTTATATCCACTCAGAATAAATTAAAAAAAGAACAAATAAATTCTCGGTTTTCATTTGCATATTACATGAAGGACTGTGGCGCATGCCCTTTTATTTTTCTACGCATGCTGCGTCAGTTTCTGCATACTCTTTCCCCTTCCCTTCTGTGGTATTGAAGGAATCACGCTGCTTTCCATTACTAGATAGACCCCCCGGATTACACATTTATCCACTGCGTTGTATACCACTTGTCTAAGAATTACATAATACATCCGAGCGTATCCTTACTAATACACTATACCATCCTGTACGACAATGTCTTGGCTTTTTTATTCATACTGCTGCGACATGACATATTTGGAAAAAATAAATCGGATTGCGCTAGAAATATTATCCGCTACAAAGAAAAGTGGAGGGTCTGGCTCCAAACAAACCCCTTTTTAAAGAATACGCGTAATGAATCGTTCCATAACTCGCTCGTCATTTCTAGCTATTCCCTTCACGTCTTACTTTTCCAAAAGTGTCCAAGGCAATCAAACAAGGGCATTAACAACCATTCCTCCTAATGAACCTGGAACTCTAGGAAGTATTGTAGTCACTGTGGCAGAAAAGTTGGGAATAGGGGAGTAAGTTCATATAGAACCTAGCCTCGGGAATCTATCATTAAGACAACTTATATATTAGGCTAGCCACGGGTGGTCTTCAATTAGCCGTTATCGGTGGTAAATAACATACTCCTAACGAACCTAATACCACTGTATGCCAATCAATCTAAATGAAAAATTCAATAGGCGCGGTTGCTGGAGCTAGATACTTTGGTGGTTACTTGATTGAGTTCATAAAGAAGAAAACAATCGTTACAGCGGATTTTGATAGCAGGGATGAATCATATAGGTATATTGCATCCAAGCATGAATTCACCATAACTAATCTCATCAAAATAAAAAAAAAGTTGGATTTTGAACTGGCTTAGTGAACAACCCTACAGTAAAAACACATCCCGTTTTTCGGTTTCAACAAGTATTCTTCGTGCCGGACAAAGATTACCAGGTGAAGGATTAGACGCGATGTTACCTCCCGTCTATTTTCTACCTGCACCAGGTAATTTTTTTTTTTATTATTCAAATTCATGCGTTTGAAAGTTAATTGTCCAAGGTATGCATTTCTTTACCTATAAAAACCGGTTGGTTTGGTTGACACGAGAAAGACCTGGTACATCATCTCCTGCTGCTGCGGTAAGTAACTCGAGCGCCTTACTCGAGCGTATCCAAATCAGTACATTTGGGCAGTCCAGAGAATTATTACAGAGCCTCGTGTTTGAAGCACAGAAACAATTTATTGACCGTGATAAGAGTAGAACTGTCGTATTTGCTGCAGATCAATACGGTGCTTGGAGAAGAACGAGATCGAGACCAAAGAGACCTTTAAGTACAATTGTAATTCCAACAAATGTGAAGAGGAAATTGGTCGATGATGCACAGGATTTCTTTATATCCGAACAGTGGTATAGTGATCGAGGTATACCTTACCGCAGAGGTTATCTGTTATACGGAACACCAGGCTCAGGTAATAAGTTGGGGAAAAAACAAGTATGCATACTTCTATACTCAATGTTAGATTAGGAAAAACTAGTTTTGTTTACTCTTTGGCTGTAAGTGACAATGTTATTGGCTTTTGTATGATTAAAACTAACAATTGTTGCAATGAAACACCAGGGTGAGCTTGGACTAAACATTTATGTCGTAAACTTGAGCAACAAAAGTCTGACAGATGATACACTGAGTGAGCTGGTATCCGATACACCTAGCAGGTAACGTGTGACAATGAATATCACCACAACAATAGCTGCTGCAGCAGCAGCAGCCTACTATTTTTTTTTAATTACATCTTAAACTTTATAGATGTATCTTATTATTAGAGGATATCGATGCCGCCTTTAACCAAAGAGTTAAGGGAGATACAACCAGTGCCAACAATATTACTTTCTCTGGCTTACTAAATGCAATTGATGGTGTCGCAGCACAAGAAGGTCGTATCCTATGCATGACCACCAAGTATAATTCACATCCTAATGACCATGCTATATACTGATATATATTTTTCTGTTTATAGCCATATTGAGAGATTGGACGATGCACTTATCCGCCCGGGCCGTATAGATGTCCGTGTACACTTTGGAAACGCCACAAAGAGACAAGCGCAGGAATTGTTTCACAAGTTTTACCCAGGTCTACCAGTGAAATCTGAGCTCCCCTCGATTTTTGCTTCTAAAATCCCGGAAGAGACGTTTAGTATGGCTCATCTTCAAGGCTTTTTAATGGGTCATAAGGGACAACCCGAAAGCGCAGCCAAGTACGTGGATGATTGGATCGAGTCACATCAAAATGGAAAAGCAGATGATTCAACAGAGGATAAAAGCTCAATGAGTACACAAGACCTCTTAAAATAAGATGTGGGGGGAAAAGGAATTCATTTTTTAATTATTTTATAATGAAAAACATGTGTGGAGGTGATAATCATATACGGCCTACTTTTAATCATTGCTTCAGCGTCGCGATTTGATAGATTTCAATTCCAAATATCTCCTACAACATATATGTTCATTATTAGCCGGTCTCTTTTTTTTTTTTTTTTTATATCTTAAAATATGTGAGGAACTTGCTTTTTGTAATCTTGTGCCTTAATTGCTTGTGCATTGAGCCTTTCCTGTGCTTTTGTTAACTTTCTGATTTTTTTAAAAAGAAGCGTAAGTATGTAAAAAAATAATGTTACACGACAATACAGAGTTACGAACGATTTATAGCTGGCTAATTCGGCGTCTTGCTTCTTGACATAACGTTGGTATTCCTCTTCTCTTTTTTTCATCTTTTCTTCTTTCTTTTCAAGTTCCAACTTTTGTCCACGCAACTCAATAGCTTTTCCCTCGATTTCTTTCAAAGCATCGTCGTATGTCCTACGATAGAAGAAAAAGCAAATTGATTTTCTCCTCTTCCAAGAAGATAAACAATAACACGCTTACTTTTTACTCTCTTTTAACCTCTTGGCCTGCTGCTTTGAAGATACAGACAATTCTTCACTATTGCTACGAAGCCTCTTCAATTCAGACTGCAAGTACTTGTTGGCCATTCTTGATTCAAATAGCGTTTCCTCTAACTCTTTACGTTGTTTCAAATTTTCTTTTTTTACATTGACTTTAAAAGTTGATTCACTTGAAAGAAATAACGGGTTCATTTCTGTAATGGCAATTCGACGAAGACAAAGTGGACATTTATTTGCAATGTTGATCCAGGTTCTACAACTAAAATTGTGGTTGTTGAGTATTTACAACGCGCGCGACTTGTTCTACATTCTGTTTTATATGTGTATTTACCATTTCTTGTGAAAAGCGTGTCCGCAAGGGAGGCATACCGGATTTTCAGTAGGTTTCTCTAAAGGATCAGAACAAATTGTACAAGTATATTCCATGTCTGTGTAAAACTAAAAGTAATAGATGAAGGAAACCAAAAAAAAGGCGGCTGCGCATTAAAAGGAGGTGCGATTTTGTATTTCCGAACGACACCGTGTACTTGAAACGCTTCAATGCCCTTGTTTAGACAATGTTTAACATCAAGGACAATACGTTTATTTCAGTTCATCAAATTAGCTTTTTATAGGATTTATTTCATGTAACATGCATGAACGGTATTTTCTTGATACAACCCCCTTTTACCTGCTGTAGGCTGACCAATCCCACAGCAAAAAGTTAGCTAGTAGGTGGGGATGCTCTGCTTATTATTTTCCTCGATTGGTTAAACAGAATAGAAATCAGTATCTGAAAGCTTGAAGTTTTTAATCTCCAATTGTGTTATAAACTTTTAAACTTGTACGTGTCCTCTCTCCAGAATACTTATCATAAATACCACGTCTGATTTCGATTATTCTTTTTACTTTCATCACTTTTATAAGGGTATGAAGGGAGAGCAAGTGTACCCGAAGTTCAAACCGGATCTGTAAGACGCGATGTTTGAATTTGAAGCATCTGAGTACTCAATCACCGACAAAATCAACTATGAGTTACCTATAATACTAACTTGAATCTGATTTGGATATAATTACACAATTATCTTATACAGGTATCTTTCTCTTTATATAGTTGATGAACATTCAAAAGGTCGATGATTTCACTTACTTTCCTTTACGAACGAAAGGATTATTAAAAAAACATTGGATACTCTTTTTTTTTTCCATTCAGTAATAGAACTAGTGTTCTCTTTACTAAAAGTTCAGTTTATTTTAATTTATGGGCGGGGCCCATCCTAGGCTCTTATCTGTACAGATGGTGTATCAATCTAAGTCGTCTGATTGAGACCCCCATTTATTTTAGCAGAGTAAAAATATAGCATTTTTGGACAATAATCGGCATTGTCTTGTTTTGAAAACGTTAATACTCACCTCTTCGATAATACAGACAATTTTATTCTATTAATAAATGTTATGTATGCAAGGTTTGGTTCTTTTTTAACTTGAAGTTTTTCGAAAACTTGCCAAGCTCTCATAAATTTATGGAAGAGCCCTGGCGCCTTGCCTTACTCTAACGCTGTCCCTCGTGTTAAGCCATATGAAGATAATGAAGAGAAAAAGTTTGTCGTCTTTGAAGCCAGTCAAATTATATCGTCTGTTGGCTTAATCAATGCCACTGATGAGTCTTCATACAAGTGCGTCATTAAGACTGGTGATGCTTTTGACAGGGACATGCGTAGTAATACTGGTAAGGTTGGAGATATCCATCAAAAAGGGGAGCTATTAAATTTTGTAGCATAGCAGTATCATCATCTCAATCACTAATACCCATATTGTTAAAAAAGTCTTTTTCTTATAAAAGTTATTCGACAATAAAACTAATTTTTATAGCCAAAGAATGAAATGATCGCAAAAACATTTCTGAGCGAATATTTTCTTCAGACAACTGTTTCTGGACAACCTGATTTTGCTGACAAGCATGCCCAGTAAAAAATTAAATTAGTTCCGCAGAAAATATTATTGTCAGTATGTACGTACGTAAACTGTTGCTAATAATCCAAAGTATTGAATCATGAAAACCCTATCACTCCACAAGGTCTGTAACTGAGCAGTCCTCACTTCAATACATCTTAAATGATTGTTATCATAAAAACTCATTTCTGTCAGAGTAACTTCTGTTCTCATAATATGAATTCCATAGCCTTTCAATTCCTAGAAAGTTTCAAGCGAAGCTTCTTGGTAATGGGATACTTGCTTTTTAAGCGAGGCTACTCAGAACAACATGCGATGGATTGTTGTTGACGCCTCTAATGGAGTAGCCAAAGAAAAAACAGCGCATTCAATTAAAGACACGATCAAAATCCTTGAATGCGGCGCGGTAAGCGTGCCAAGTGCAGAACAACAGTCATAATCACAATCTTTCAGACTGAGTCCTTCCGAGGAAGATAACTTGGTCTCGCATCTAAAAAAAGCATTCATTTAGTATTTCAACTGTGTTTGTTTTCTTCTTTTTACCATTTGAACTCTACGAATCCCATAATATTTCCAAAAGCTAACAGCGAGGGTATACCATTCTCAACTAAGAAGTTACGTTCATGGTTGGATGCATTGATGGTAAGAGCTCTTGATACTAGATGGAAATTGATATGAGTGTGATTGACAATTTGTAAAATTCCTCTCCATGTTTATTTAAAGCAGTCTCAGGTATATCAGTCTAAGCTTTCTTCATAAAAGAACTGAACGAGCCTTCGTCACGAAGCAATCGACAGGTATGGTCGAATAAACCAAGTCCTTTGAATGACATGATTTCCTTTTGATTTTTTTTTGCGCTGGCTGTATAAATTAACAGTGATGAAATTATTGTTGGAGAATGCGATGCCAAAGTAGACCAATTGGTTTAATGCTTTGATTTGACACCTTCGAAGCTTGGGCATGTGGGGACGAGAGATGATATATGTTCGAACCTTCACCTATATCATATTCATTCTATACAAATCGGTTAGAAGTAGTAAATGTTGAAATAATTAAAACTTACCAGATTTGGAACAACATTGGAAACATATCGCAAAAAAGTAGCCACATAGATAGCTACATCGATAGCTACATCGATAGCAAAAGTTGCAGCTACATTGATAGCGGTCACAACAGGACCCTCAACGGTAGCCTTAAATAAAACACCAACAACCAACGTTGTTGTCACTGCTGCGGAAATTTGAACACTCCTCAAATTTAATAGTTTTTGTGCAAAAAAAATAGTGTCAATGAAATTCCAGAGATACCCTTTTCCTTTCAGTTTGGCTTTTACTTACACTTGGCTCATTGAGCAGCAGTTTGACTGATTGTGAAACGTGGGTCGCACCACTTGAACATCCAACAGAGTTTTCTTGATAATTTGTAACACCTTGATAAGGTTTAAACCGTATGTGCTTCCGTCACAGTCATACACTTCTATGGCTTCATAGAGCACCCATTTTTTTTTACTGCTGTTCAGTAAAAGTATTCGACTGTCATTTTAAGGACAATAAAAATCAAAGGTTAAATATTTGTCTATGAGCACTTTTTAGATTCAACAACATCTAAGAAAAAAACGTTAAAAAAACCCTCCACCCTTCAATTTGGTTTGTACACTTACATTTTGCTCTTTTGATTTTAATTATTTCTTTTTGTATTTTTAAAAAGGGCCTTTTATGATCAAAAGAAAAAAAAATCTTGATACATGACCAAATTAGACGGTCGATTCTCAAAAATCTCAAAAGCATGACTTAGTAGGCTAATAAAATACCGGTTAACTATCATGTCTAAACAGCTTCTCTTACAAATAGTATACCATTACTTATGTCTGAAACTAGGCAGATCTTTATAACATGTGAAGCCAACAAGTAATTTTTACTCGTTATAAATCAAGCTTGCATGGCTCACTTTTTTCTTCGTGTTATTTTTATATTTATGTTTGCAAATACATTCAAAAAATTACTGTTTCGTAAAAGCTCCCTTAGTCATTTTTTGGTATTGGCAAACGCCATTTGGATCGCAACGTCCGATGATATCAGACATTACCAGATTGATAACAATCGAACTGATACCAAATAAAACCATTCAACTGAATCTTTTTTATGCAGCTAGAAACATGCTATGTATAATCCTGCAAACTTGATGCTTGTACCCAGATGGTCCATCCGATGCATTGATTTTGAAATCTGCCATCAAATAAATGGCCCAATCATCAAGATTTCTAAGTGATACAAGTTTAATTATTATATTCTTGTAAAATGAGTAGAATGTTCTCATCTTGTGAAAATCAACTACATCATGTCTTGTCATATTATCATTAAAAAAACAAATTGTATTAAAATACTGTGCCTATACTTGAAGTATTGCATTATCTGACTCAGAGATCCCGTTTGTTATTAGCGCAATTGTATAGCATGAATACATGTCCATCGATCGTAAAAAAAAAAAAATGATAACAACTTCAACCATTCTAAAACATGTAATTGAAGAATACAGCGGTGCATTTTTGTTTTTTTTTGGTTACATATCTGTGATATCAATACGAAAAGCCGAGCCTCAGGTATTTATACTTGACATGTGTTCATTTTACTATTTTTTCTAACAGTAGAATCTGAATGTGTTTTACAATGCAAGCACATATTTTTTTTTTTAAAAAAAAAGACAGATAGGGAATAATTTATTAATAGTTGTTTGATTTGTTAAACTTAATCAATAAAGGCGGTAAAGACAAGACCACCAATGAGACCACCCAAGATAGGGGAAAGCATGGGTACAAACGCATAGTAGTTATGAGCTGTAAACACATCCATACCCCAACCGGCAACAGCAGTAAATAAACGGGGTCCAAAATCACGAGCAGGATTGATGGAGAATCCAGAAGTATAGCCCAGACCGAGACAGATTGTCATCACACCTGCAGCGATCATGACACCCTGAGCGGTACGGAAAGGCAAATTGTTAGGGTGACCGGATACCATCACAACAAGCAGTAAAAGCGCTGTTCCAATCACCTCTGATGCAACTGCTGATCCGATACCTACGTACAAGGGTGGGTATGTTCCGAAAATACCGGCCGTACCGAACTCACCCATAATTTGACGTTTGCCGTGATCAAATTGCGATACTGCCGGTTCGATAATCGTGTATAATAACGCGGCACCAGCAAATGCGCCAGTAAATTGAGCTGCGAGATAGATGGGTACTTTGCGAGTTGGGAAGCCACTAAAAGCCCAAAAAGTAATTGTGACAGCAGGGTTAATGTGTGCGCCCTAATATATAGATAAAAAATTTGTCAGTAAAATGTAAAAAAGATCGTCAGGGGTAACGAAAGGGAGACTATATAACAAGTTCTAAATATAGTTTTCTACCCTTATGCAACCCAGATCATTGATGACGACTATTTAATAATACATACTGATACATGACCGGCAATGCAAACAGCGACAAGTACCGAAAGACCTACATTAGCAGAAAACACGATTAAAGCAAAGTGAGCGAGTCTTAATTATAGATATTTACCAGAACCCAAAGATGATGTTAACCAAGACTTGTGAGTACTGATATTCAAAGTTTCCTCGGCAGAAATACCACAGGTTAACAAGACAAGAATCATGGTACCAATAAATTCAGCCAAAAATTCTCTGTGCTGTAAATGAAAAATAAAAATATAGAAATTAGAAAAAAGTATACACAGAAATACAGAGGGTACATACTTGGGCTCTAAAAGACCGGAGATGTGATACAAGTGTATCGCAGCGAGTTTTGGGAGCAGTACTGAGTTCATCTGAATGGTTATAGAATGTTAAAGAGTGTGGTTTCACAGGAGACGGTTTTTGTTCTAGATCAAGCGTGGTATTATTGTTATCGCTATTTGAAAGATACACATTTGAAATAGTCTGCACAGCAGTGAAAGAGGAACGTGTAGATGACATTGTGTGTATGTATATAAAGAATGGGAATTATAAATATGTAAAAAAAATTGTAAAAAGGAAAATGAAGAGGAATATATATCTTTTTTTTTCGAATTAAATAGTGGGATTTATACAGCAAAGGAACGGGTAGATGGGTTGGAATTAATTTTAATGCAACAGGACAACAATAATACATTACTTAATAATATTTTAAAAAAAAAGTTATGACTTACCACTATGTCTGTTTTTTTGTAAAGAACTTGACGAGCCCACAGAATTGTATTGTTGACGGTCTCCAATCGAGATTAACGGGTCTTGTTCATCACTACCGGCAGTTGAATTTTTATCTTCAAATGATGCATCAGATTTCCACCGAGGGGACATTATTGTTTAATAGATGTTGTTTAATATAAAAAAGGGGGGAGATGTAGAAAAAAAGATGTGCCTATTATATAGCGTCTTTTTTTCCTTATCAAAAGTCACACTTTTGTATTCAAACATCATGTATTTTAGCATATTTTTTTGCGTCTCCGATATATCATCATCGATCTACTCTTTTTGGACTTATACTATGCTTACGCCTCTTGCATTGAGATGTTTCGAATCATAATGTGTATGCTATTGGGATAATTATTTATTACGTATATCCTCCGGATGTAATAATTTTTAATTACTCGATTAGTTCTCAGGCGTGTAGTAAATTTAATGCCCGAGATTGTCCTTAATAGCCCTTCAACATCGTATTTTCCCCCAATAACGTGTCAAACTCAAAATAGGAGTGATAATCATTCAATCGTGTGATGCAATCCTCTATAATTATCTTCAAACAAACAAAAAACAAACAATCAAGTTATGACGAAAGGGCAGTAAAAGTTAGTAAATACAAGTTAAAAGTACCAAATTTCTCGGCTGTTCGAATTCCACCACAGTTAAATATAAATTTTGTTATCATAATATAACGTCACCATAGTCAATATTGTGATACTGTTTTTAAGGATTTTATAATAGACCTTGTACTTTTCAAAAGAATCTTTTTAAGTAGCCTACATAAGATGAAACGCTACACGTACACAATCTCGATTCGCACACACAGAAGCCAACATGTCAGCATGGGGACGATCATTTTTAATTTAAACGTTACAGTTAAATCGACTGTTACCCATTTATTCGAATTGAATAACTAGTCACGTTAAAGAACATTTTTTTGAACAGGTATGAACTTTCTTCAGGCAGATGTATGTGCACATATTGAAATAAAAATAACCCGAGAGATAGGGCTCATTCTGTAGCAAGAAGAGGGAGATCTGCGTCCAATCTTCTCCTATATAACATGTGCGCATTATCTTGATCTAAATAGGAGTCTTTTTCATCCTTTGCACTATCGAAGGTACAGGACGCGAAACAAAATTAGTCGTGAAACCCACTGATAGCTCCGACACTGCTTTAGGATGGTGTAGTATATAACGCGTTCTTTTACCATTTCTTGCCACTTTTCCCTCTTCCTTTAATACTGTTCTAAAGCATCATTTCTGATTCCAGAGAGTTATTAGTACAACCGAAAACTATTCCCGTTGTGATGACGAACTAGCTATAAAAATCAGACATGCCCTTTACATTTGAAGTGATACCTGTGGATTTCCACCAATTGGTCCCATTAGCCAAGGACATTGACGATCAAAACATGGAGAGAGTCTAGTCGATTTGAAAAACAAACAAAAATTATAGCAGATACATGATTTTCGCCAATCGTCTTATCGACGCCTTAACTGCACTTGGACACATACACAAGTTACCCTTAAACCATTGGGTAGCATTAAATCTATTTGAAAACTAGTGACAATCAAAGAGGTTCTACTATTATTGTGCTGGACAAGCTGAAGAAACTATGTTCTGTACTTGGCAATGTTGTCAAAGTACAATTATAATCAAAAGCAATAAGCAATAGCCCATACAATTTGCTTCTATTGAACGACCACGTTAGGGTCAGGGCACTATTTAGACATTGTTATTATTACCTGTACTTGACTCGATAATTGTCAATCAATGGGACCAGGAAATGCTTAGCATATACTAAGGCTTATTCCAATTTTCATTTGATACATCCATTAATGACTGCACAATGATTCTTCTGTAGCATCAGAACATCTAACAGATGACCTTCTTTTCTGGTGTGAAGTAAGAGATGGTTTCCTGAAAAAAAAAAGTCCCATATTTCAGTGATATGATAACTCTTAGTTGTGTAACGCGATCGACATATATATTCAAAATATACCTCCTAAAATAAACCATAATACTTTGCGATTTTTGTGTGTAAATATACGATCTAAAAGTTATTTGTCTGTTTTTATTAAATTCTAGCAATAAATCCATTGGTCAATCGTACTTTAAGTACGACCAAAAGAATAGCGCTCACAAGGTAAACGATACCAGTAAACATCTTGTATGTAAAATAAGGTTCTGCATTTGCAGCAGATTCAATCGCACTGGCAACTGTAATACCGAAAATAGCAATCACGTTGAAAAGTAAAAGCATGGATACACCAGTAGAATATTGCTCTGGTTTTAAAATAGCCGCTGTAATAGGTGTCACTAAACAAAAAGATGTAAATACATTGTGGGAAAAAAGAAATCAAAATAACTTTACTCGTGGCAAAATAAGCACCACAAAAGAAACCAAACAAGACAGCATAGGCAACAAGAGCCTCAAAACTTCTTGCAAATGTCCAGATAAATAATGTACTGAAAGAGCTACCAAAAGTAAAAATGATGTTGGAATTCAATCGGCCAATATGATCACCGATATAACTATGTTAGAAAAAAAGGATGAGAACCATTTTATATGGATATTTTTTCCTCTGTTTGCGAACAACGTACCCAACCATGATACGGCCAATGAAGTTGGCTGCAGACATAACGGCAATTAACGTAGAGCCCTGTGCAGCTGTAAGACCGATGCTAGTTGCGTAAGCTGCAAAATATGATATTAGCAAATCGTACAAATGAGTAAAATTCATGTAATTCAAACCTGGGACAAAAAAGTAAGGTATAAAGTAACCGCTAAGACCAATGATTGATGCCAAGCACCATAGCAAAAAGTTTTTGTCCTTGAGTACATCCATGCGGAAAATCGACTTTAAAGACTTTCCTCCTTTAATCTTCTTGGAAGAATTCTTTTCTTTCACAAAGATACAAGCAACAATATTACAAGCAAGACAAATGAAACCTAAAATTCGATATGTCCTGTAAAGATTTTATATAGGATTAGTATAGGATATAATGATTTAGAAAGCATTATTACCATGCAGCTCCTAAAGTATTATTCAGAGGTGTAATGACAAATGGGAAGACCAATCCTCCAATGCCGGATCCACTTGAAGCTAAACCCAGAGCAAGTCCTCTTCTTTTATTAAACCACAGTGGAGCAATTCCCATAGCAGTCTAATATGTAAATAAGTGTTAGCTGTTAAAGTCTTATCTTCATCACGAACTTGTAAAAACCTACAACATAAATGAAAGAGGCGCCGGAACCAAACAAAACCCCTTGGGTTAAATAAAGATGCCAAATCTGTGTATATTTATCAATCAGCGTCTACTCAATAATTATCGTGCCTCGCTGTACCTGAGTACTAAATCCTGCTAATTCAAGACCTAACGTGGCCATAACAGTACCCAAGATCAAAACGGTCTTGATACCGAATCTTGCGGCAATAATCTGCGCCAAAGGGCCCATCAAATTAACACAAATCTCTAACAATGTACCGACAAAACTCAATTGAAACTGGGAGTTAGCCACCGTGTCTCGAAACATGGTTACATCATAATGGTCCTGCATGATGCCTGTGATATAAAATGTTAAAAAAGAAGAGTGTGAATTTACTGAAATTAGTGACACCAAACTTACCCCTAATATTAAGAAAAATTGAACGTAGTAATAGTTAGAAATCTTTTGCTCAACTGGTTACAAGAAAAGTTTTTTTTTTGGAGATGAGAATGTACAAAGAAGCTCGTAATTGTTTTCTCTCCCGCTACGAAGTAAAAAAAAAGTAATAATCAAGTGCAAAACTAAGTCTTAAACATGACAAAAAAAAGAGAATATAATAGTTTACCAGCATGCAGCAGGGCCAAAACTTGTGACCTGAACCATGAATGTCCCGAGAATCACGAGCCAACCATAGCCACCATCAGTCTCTTCGTAGACTGTGGTGATAGATAGTTCTTTGACTCCGAATTCGGGATCGTTACAGTGTATCTCTAATAAATAAATAAAAATAAAAAGGAAGAAAGGTCAGACGTCATTACTTTTTGAATTTATTTCATTCTACATACGGTATTCATGGTCCGTCTTTTCGGTTTTGGCACATGCTGCATTGTCAAAGGTAGGGGTATAAACTGGCACTTTGACAGAGGTAGCCAGGGATGCCACCGTACTACGGCTCCCTGTCAAATCAGGAATCACTATGGTATTCTGAATAGATTCACTATCGTTTCCCATTTCTTGGGTGTGTTTCTCACTATTAGTCATAGTTATATTTTTTTAAAAAAAAATAAGAAAAGTAAGAAAGGAAAAAGATGTATGGGTAATAGTGTCTTTTTATACTCATTCCTAGTGAAACATGAACAATTCTATTTTTTTTAAATATCCGCCAATTTCGACAAGCAAACCCAAATATCTGATTATAATCGTTACTGAAAATATGACAACATAAACCTTATAAATGAGCACCCGGAATACATCGACGTTTTTTTTATATAATATTTAGATGTTTTTGTGAAAACGTGGATCTCAGAAAAAAATTTTAGTTAGTTTAGATCCAGTTTTCAAATATTTTCGAGCTCATTCCAGAGCTATGAACTGGATCAACATGCAATAATCTAATATGTCTTTATAGGGATGGATGGATCGTCGGAATCGGAGGAACTATGATAAAGGTTATGTTATTGGTGAATCCTCCGAGGTATTATTGCCATAATAAAAAACAAAAATGGGTCGAGTGAAAAGAAGTACATCTTGTAAATAAGACAGTCATGGCTCAATGTTGATTTGAGAACGAGTCATATTATCTAAGTGTTATACTGGGTTTCCCACCATTTTTTCGTGGCTGCGCATAACCCCATAGCTTCAATAGATTTTTTTTTCTCATTCAAAGGCTTCAGTAGACGGTTTTTACCCTACAGTTTTCGCAACAGTTCAAATAAGGGGACGAAAACCGTTGCTACATCTTCATAAAACATCATGTATGAACGTGGGAGTGAAAATGGCCTGACGGCGCCTGACCTTTCTTGTGGCTTAAATCCTTTGCTGCTGAGGGTTGACTACTATTGCTTGCCGCTATACTTTTTTAACAAAAGTCAGGTAGCCGAAGCGTCACAATATTGGGGTTGTTCATCACGCGAAACAGTTAATGCTGTTATTAGATACATATTATTATTTAAAGTACAAGTAGAGATTATCTAACAATATGCTTTTACTTTGAAATCAAACATGCTTGAAGGAAGACAAAAGCAAGACTTGCAGACCTGTTTTCAAATCTGTTCCGCCTCTGAACGCTTCCTTTGCCTGCCAAACATTTCTAATGTATTGACTATGACACGCTTATAGGTCACGACTCTTTCAAAAAGCGACTTGTCAAAAGAGGGACTCCCCACAAACGAGAGAACATCATCATATATCCATTCTTTTTATTAGATGCTATCCTGTTGCCTTTTATCCAAAGAATTGTATAAATATCGGGAAGAAGTTTAGTGTCTCATTATTTACTTATACCTTGTTTTATCTAATTGCCCTATCATGGCATTTAGAGGACTTTGAATAAACGAGACTTATTTTAAAAACAACAACCTCAAGCGCTTTTGTATTTTGGCTCTTCAATACACATGCTTGTACTAAGTTACTGCAAATAAGCATCTCTATTCTTTTTTTAAAAAAAAAAGCTTTGCTTGCTGTATAAAATATATATAATAGAAGAAAAAAAAGGGGGTGAGGAGAAAAAAAAGAAAAATCATTTTTATTACGAACTATCTCGTCGGCTTTTGCATTCGGAATACATTTTGTTGAGCATAATTTCTTTTTTGGCTCTAAAAGTATTTTTTAAAAGTATCGAAGTCCCATTTTGTTGCTGGGTTATCACAGAAAAATTTGAGGTGTTTATTTTTGGATCGGAAGGTTGCTTTGTAGTCTAGTGGTGACATTTCCGGTTAAAGAACGAAGCTTCGAATACGAACAATCATGTTTCTTGGCAATTTAAAGAATTAAAACGCCACCAATTAATTTGTTACAAACAATAATTTTTAGTTTTATAACATTATTTCTTTGTCAATACAACGAGGAAAAAAAGATACCGAATGTCTACTTCAACCACGACAATCATTCAATGTAACCTTTTTTATAGAGTGCAACATTATTGGTGTTAAAGGATCACTGGAATCAAGAGAATTTCTCTTGATACCCGCTTTTACCTCAGATCAAAACTCGACAATTGGGTTTAAGAAAGGAGAATAAAGAGGCAAGCAGATACACTTGTATCCTCTGCTCTCTATACGCTCTTTAATATTAGCCGGCTTATGTATAGGTGCATGATCCATTACAAGATAATAGCGATGAAGCCCATTTCTATCCAAACAATCCATCGTGCTATATATATGCGTAAGAAAATGTTCAGATCTTGTTCCTCACGCCCATTGATCTTGGCTTCTTTACCATCAAGTTTTCTCTTTTTGATAGCAACGAATAATGTGGGCTTCCTAAGAGAAATATCAATTACACCACCAACTGAAATTGCACCCAAGATTGTAATTGAGGTACTACGTGCAGAGGGTACAATTGCTTTGGCAGATGTTCCTTTCTTTGACCAGCCTCTGTTACGAGTGATGTTAATATTAAATCCAGCTTCATCAATAAAAATACAGTTTTTCTGGAAGTCCATATTCTCATCTGCTAATCATGTTTCTACGTCTACCTTTCTCTGTTCAATTACATCAACATGATTTATTCTAGCTGGTATTTTTTCTTCAAGTCTCTTCATAGATAAGGCGCAGACAGATCGCATAAATCTATCGAATTACTGACAGATTTTTATTTACAAATGATTTACACAGAGCTTGATTGATTCAATCTAGAACAGCTGCGTGTTTTGGACACCTTTTGGGAAACCCTGTCGTGTTTGCTATGCGAGATTTTTTTTTCCAATATTAAATGTGCTATTTTTTTTTGCGTCTATTCTGAAATCATGGCTCTGATCTCAAGATAGCCAATGTTCTTGTTTTTTAGAGGTTAGAGAGACGAATAACCCAGCTAGTTCAGCCTGGATTTCAAGGACTCTAGTCGTTATCCTTGCTAAACCAAGCCTTTGTATCGCTATATTGGACGTAAACACTATCGATTTCCTTTATAATTTGGTGACTCATACGTTATCCCTATATGTTATCCATTTTGTTTGTATCGCTAACGGAAAACGGGGAGTATATTTTCTAGTTATATATATTATTTCATTTTGAAATCTAACTTTTTATTTCCTGTGTATGTTATAATCTAATAACCTTCGTCAAACAAATCTTTTAATTTTTGATCTTCCTTTTCCCCTTCTGGTTTCAAAGCACGATTATTGTCTTTAATAGCCTCCTGTCGTTCCTTTTTAATTTTTTCGTTACGTGTATGAACACTTCTCACTTGGGTCTCCCAATCGACTTTGTCGTTAATCCAGACACTCACGCGTCTTTCTTCTTTATCATCAATTGCAGGAGGCATAATTGACATTGTATTGTAATTCCTCAATAAAGTTGATAACGTTGGCTCATCAATTTCATATTTCTTTAAAAGGGCTTCACGAATTTCTGGTTTCTCGATTTCTCCAGGATTTAATCGCTTGCGTTGTTCTAATAAAGTGAATAACGAGTCAATAGAAATGAGACCATCAGATACGGTTAATCCTTTGATTTCTTTTTGCTCTGCCTCGTGTCTTTTTTGAATGATGCCTAACATAGTATCAGACTACAATAAGATTAGATTCACTATATATTATGAGGTATTCGCAGGCTTCTTACAGTTCTCATTTTTGTAATTGTGGGCTGAATAGTGACAGGGCCTAACGACTTTAAATTTTCATGTAAATGCGGATCACGGCCGTCTTCTTCGATGAGTTCTGTCTTTGATTCTACCATGACTGTTTAGAATATGTTTTTTGTAATTAATACAGTTCATACCTGCAAAGGGCGGAACAATAGATGCAAGAGTGGCAGGAGATTCTGTAGGTACATTTTTTAATGTTTCCGGGCGTGCCTTAGTAGGCAATTTTCTTGCAACCTTTGATGTCTGCGCTCCCATTGTATGCTTTAATGTAAGAAATTTTGAACAGGGCAACCTGGGGCGTCAAAATGCACAGATTCTATTTTTTCACTTAATCAAACTCAGCATACATATTAGATCAGGTTGGCCCAGATTGGGTCTTCTGCACAACAACAATCGTTTTAACTGCACCTTCATTTCGAACATAAAGTGTTATACCATATAAGTGTACCACATAATCCTGACAAGTGCTGTAAAAACAATTTAAAACTACTAAAATTAGTTAATTTTGCCTCAAGAGAATCCATATAACTATCTGTCAGATGAATCAGCACTCACGCGTCAATTAAAATATCTAATCAGTTCAACTTTTACAATAAATTGTTGTGTCTCTAAAAATGTTGTCATGTAGGAATAATATATTTACCAAAAGTTTTAGAAACATGCTAGGCTTTGTGGACAACAATTTCTCGCATATGGATAAATAACGCTCAACGACCACAAGAGCTTTTAAAAGAGAGATTTTTTTATTACAGCGATAAAAATGGGGGAATATAAATCCCTAATGATAATAATAATAGAAGCATAATATAAAAAAGCAATTCATTGCGTTGTAATTATAATAAAGGTTCGACAATTTACTGAAGCATCGTGTTATACAATGTTGAGCGATGGTGACTATCTTGGGTGCCATCGTAGTTTGATAGACCAAGCATTGAATCCCATACATTATTTCTATTTTCTGTAACAGGTAATACTCCTGATTCCAGAGGACCTTTTTGGCCATTTAAAGCTGTTGGTGTTTTATCAGAAATATGATGAATAAAAGTACAACGAATTCCATAAGGACAAGTGCCACCTTCGTGGTATGCTTTGCACGTCTTTGTTTTATACTGATGTGATCGATATATGTGTCTCAGCTCTTCGGGACCATGGGCGTAGCGACATCGTTGACCATACCTAACATGTATTGTAAATTTTTACCATGAACAGTCAACTACATTTAATCCTACCTGCAGAAACCTCGCTCATCCCAATTTCGGCAAGTCTCTGTTTTGTAGAGCAGAATATCTTTGTATGTAAATTGAGAAGGCATGATGAAGAACAAATTTGAAATATAAAAGAAATGAAGGGGGAAGTAAAAAAAAAAGCGCAATATATACAAGAGAGGTTTGTAATTTATCAAATTTGTATATCTGTGTTTATTTGTCTTAAATCAACTTTGGTAGTAGTGATTTGTGGCAGTTATAGCGCTTCGCACAATTCGCGATTGTGTATGCAAATGTACCAGTCTCCAACCATGCATTTTTTGTCCAAACCTGAACGACAAGGACAGTCAATAGGTCTCTCGACACAAACTCCAGTGTCTTCACAAATATAGTTCTTACACGGTGTGTCTGCAAGTCCAATGAGATTTATTAACAGTTGTATATTGGAAACAACTTTTTTTTATAAAAATAATCTTACCGGATCTAGTCGATCTGAGGTTGTCAGGGATGGGTGTACCGAATGTTGCAGTTGTAGATGAAGGCTCGTTCCCTTGATCTGTCTCCCCGAATATCAGAGATTTGAGATTGAATGCGTATACGGCATTTAAGACCAAAAGTAAGCAAAAAGTACTGAAAAATATTGTCATTTTGAATGCCATGATTGTAGAATCAGAATATGTACTTCAAACAAAACGTGGGCATAAAGAAAGATGCAAATTAAAACCACACACGAAACACCACATACGTTTCACAAGAAAATCCCCAAGCCAATAATTTTGATAAATGCAGGACAACTGCCATCTGGTTTTTAACAAAAGGGACTGGTAATCCGATGAGCTCATAATCTACGTGGGACAATAGTCCCATGAGTATGCTATCGCCTATGTGTTGTTAGCTAATCGGCTAAACACATACATACCATTACCTCGTATTTTTCATGTCATATTTTTACAGATAGCCCCATTATTTATTGAGTCTACCAGACCGCATTGAAATAAGAAACGATGTATTTATACGAAACTTTTAAAAGACAGTAGATTGATTTACTAGCTACCCAAGTCTGTAACCTTGCTATTACTTACAACTGATATACGGAAAATGAAGAAGTTTAAAATCGACACAATTGGGATTTGTGATAATATGCCTACTGAATACAGGATTTTAGTGTTAATTGGTACGGTTAAATTTCTTTTTGGTAAGACTTATAGACGATTTACATTTTTATTTTTTCGGTACTAAAGCTTTTGGAAATCAACATGAATTATACTAGCTATGTATCTCCAAGCGACTACTACATTATTGACGATGCGTCCGAAGAACAAATGAAAAATGTAGCTTATCAATATGGCGACATCGAAAAGATAATTGACTTCGATTCAGTTACAGAATCCCTAAAGTGGACACAAGCATAGAGATCGACACCATTACGGAAAACTTAAAAGCTGTATCAATTGATGACAGCAAGAGAAAGTACAAGAATTACACCCGTCAGTTTATACAGATAATGCAAGACGAAAGCACTATTGTACCTAAAACGGCGGCACGTTGCAATATTCCGAGACAAAGTGCTTACACGCTGCTTAAGGAGTTCAATGCTAACAGCGGTAGCGTATTGCCTGGTTTTGCTCCGAAATTCAAAAACAAGGGTATAAAACAAAAGTTTTCTACTCACCATACCCTTGTTTGATCTAGTTACCTTGACAGCAACCTGTCTTCAAAGAAGCGCCTCTCAAAAAAAATCCCGGACTTGGACGGTATTTCTATCCCTGCAAAGATAATCGTTATATAATTAAGATATGCTGCGAGGTCAATTCGTCTTCGCCATGAGGTAGTAAGTAAATGGAAGGAAATATGCGTTGACTTTTAAAAGAATTGCGTATTTGTAGATGAAGCTGGTTTTAATACCCACATGATAAGATGTCGAGCTTGGTTCAAATTAGGAGAACCAGCGAATGTCACTGTTCACAAACAAGGAGGTGCTAATATTAGTATCATTGGATGTATAGCATATTTTGGAATGTTCAATCTTTCAAAAGCTGACCCTTTAACGAAAGCGGATGCACAAAAGCTAGAACAAGAGTATTCAAAGCAAAAGGACCAGAAAAGAAACAGCTTTTAAAATAGGCACCACGGTTTATCATATTGTGAAGTTCATGGAAGTGGTAATGGACACTCTTGATAGGCACAACAAAAAAAGGATTCTTTATCGTGATGGATAATTTCAGAATTCACCACTCTGCATTTGTTGTTGAAGCTATCAATAAGAGAGGATATAAACCTTTGTTCATGTCCCATACCCTCCTTTTTTGAATCCTATTGAAGAATGCTGGTCGAGAATAAAGACCAATATCAAAAGGAACTCACTTGATAAAGCAGAGACTCTGACATCTCTCCTTCCTGCAGCTTGTCAATCAGTTACTGTTCAGGATTGCTAAAATTAAGTTAAGCATGCTGAGACGTTTTGGAATAGGTGCATTGACAAAGAATTAGGCTTAAGGTAAATTTTATCCCAACATCTCATTTTTACTTTATATATTTCGTCCAAAATAAAAAAAAAAAACATCTTGTCCTAAAAAAAAAAGTAACTACCTTTTTTAAAAGCTGTTTCTTTTCTGGTCCTTTTGCTTTGAATACTCTTGTTCTAGCTTTTGTGCATCCGCTTTCGTTAAAGGGTCAGCTTTTGAAAGATTGAACATTCCAAAATATGCTATACATCCAATGATACTAATATTAGCACCTCCTTGTTTGTGAACAGTGACATTCGCTGGTTCTCCTAATTTGAACCAAGCTCGACATCTTATCATGTGGGTATTAAAACCAGCTTCATCTACAAATACGCAATTCTTTTAAAAGTCAACGCATATTTCCTTCCATTTACTTACTACCTCATGGCGAAGACGAATTGACCTCGCAGCATATCTTAATTATATAACGATTATCTTTGCAGGGATAGAAATACCGTCCAAGTCCGGGATTTTTTTTTGAGAGGCGCTTCTTTGAAGACAGGTTGCTGTCAAGGTAACTGTACCTTTGTTTTTGACTTTCGCAGCAAAACCAGGCAATACGCTACCGCCGTTAGCGTTAAACTCCTTGAGCAGCGTGTAAGCACTTCGTCTCGTCTTACAGTATCTGTATAAACTGACGGACTTGCTCGGGGGTGTATTTCTTGTACTTTCTCTTGCTGTCATCAATTGATACAGTTTTTAAGTTCTCCGTAATTGTGTCGGTCTCTATGCTTGTATCTACTTTAGAGATTTCAGTAACTGAATCGAAGTCAATTATTATTTCAATGTCGCCATATTGAAAAACTACATCTTCCATTCGTTCTTCGGACGCATTGTCAATAATGTAGTATTCGCTTAGAGCTATGTAGCTAATGTGATCCTTGTTGATTTCTAAAAGATTTAGTACAAAAAAAAAAATCCAACCGTACTAATTAAGACTAAAATCCTGTAAATACACTTGTGAAATATTGTTATCCGAAAAAAAAGTTCAGAACAATATGAACGAACGATGCAATGCTTTTACTGAGAAGCCAAAACCAAGGCGTAATTTTACGGACCGAAAGTTTGAATGTTTGTGTTTCCCTCACATCTCTTTTTGTCGTAGGTATTGGGGGGCATGGACAAATAATTGGCTACCAAAGAAAAGGCATTTTATTGAAAAAGTAAATGCTTTGACTGATTAGGGAAATCGTTTCTATTTTAAAAGCAGAATCTTTTTATACCAATCCCTATTCGGTAAGTCTATTTGTGATGCTTGAGCCCAACAACAAATATATTGTATTTTTGTTTGAAAGGGATGTCTGACAAAGACGTCAAGATCTACTTGGATAGAAGATCCGATTTGCACATCTTTTTTATATGCCTTTTATCCGGGAGATAGTAATATCATAACTTATTATGTCTAACGAATATTAACCTCTATTAGTGACATTATCGTTTCTAAATAGAGTTTAAAGAAATGACACGTAATTCGACTATTACATCACTAAATAAATAAATAGTATGCTCACTCATGACACATAGAACATATATATGTAGTGATTCAACACGAATACATACATTTGTATTGTAAGGGCGTCTCTAAGGTCTATCAAGGTGGTACAGACATGACATCAGGCATTTTTTTTTACCCGGCAAAATGTTGCCATCATTGTTGTATCGTGACACATTCACTTTCAGCCTTTTTTTTTTTTTATCTTCCTCTTTGTTCTGCAAACGGTGGGCTTATACAGAAAATGGTTAGTTGCTTTGCTAAGCCCTCTCAAATAGGCAAGGCTTGTTTTAATAAACAATGTTGACTTTGGATGACTATAATGTATTACTACTGTGTCATGTGAAAAAGATACGCACTGGTCCAAACAGATTAGAACCAACTTGGCATTGTTTCTATTATAAGATTCACACTAAATTTATTACTGGTCCGTAGATTCTATTTTATAAATAACAAACCTTTTTTAAGTCACTGTCATTGTATTACCTAAAAATATATTTATATAAAGCATACTTTCCGTTGATTCTTTTTTCTTTTATTCTTTTTCATAACATACGAACATAATGACCATTGCAACCTCTTTTTATCACAAGCTTTTACTCTTGGTCACTTTTATCTATTTCATGTCTGCTGCATCCGCAGCAAGCAGCAGCGATGTTAAAGGAGTATGGAAAAATCGTCCTCGCCAATTTAGAATGCAAATCTTTTCTAGACCTTATAGCAAGGGCGATGTCCAAACCATTCGAGCAACAAATGGTGGTATGATGTGCACCCTGAAACTTATAACCTTATCCTAATTATATTTTTATTTTATTTTTATTTATAGCTTCTACGCCATGCTGGAATTTAGCATCAAAGAGAGTTGGCTCTTACGAATTAAATGATCCATTAGTCAAGGTTACCTTTTACAGAGTAAGTCCATAAACACAAATATTAAAAAATGGCCACATTTCTAATAATATATTTCGCTTTTCTAGTCTTCTGACTGTAATGGAGCACCTTCCGCCACTTACTATAACCAGCACTCTTCAAAACAAAGCCACATTTTAATCAAAGCCAAATCCGTATCCGTTATTAAAGTGAAGCCCGTTCTATTAAAAGAACAGCACAAGGACCTTTAAGATAAACTGGAGGAAGCCTTTGTAAATAGCTGTCGGTGTAGAGTGTAGAATATGTATATATATAATTCCTTAGCAAAATAGCTCAATATAATGTAATTAAAATAAAAAAAAAGTAATAACCTTTTAAAACGTAAAATTATGCCGGAGCAAAAAAAGAATGTGAACATTTTTGATCCAGAATGGGGCTTTGATCACGGCAGCATACGTTTATTGTATAAAGTACCCAGCCCCAATCAACCTTTATTTTCCACTCTTAGAGTAAGAATAAACGTTTCTCTTTTCTGACCATGTCTAAACATATATATATAAAAGATTCTAAGGGTAATAGGCTACTTGTGCATTTGTTTTAGATAGCGTGCACTTGATGCATGATTAAGTTTATGCCGATCCAAAAATGCGGGTAACACTGGAGCAGATAATGACCGTGTCGATAACTGAATTGAGGATTTTCCGGTTGCATTTTATTCGGAAAAGCTCCTTGCAGCTATTCTAAAATAACTAATACAATTATAAGATGTTTACAACAATAATAATGATATATTCGACATGCAATTGTGTGATTAATTTTACGTGTTGATGTCTTTGCTTCTTGCATATAACTAAACACACCAGAAAGCGGAGATGCAGTGACAAGCAGTAGATTATTTTAAACAGTATCATGGCGAATCAGAGTTTGCCTGCTTATCTCGAAATCAAAATGAACACTAAAATGTGCTTTGTGCGATTTGAAACAGGTTTTTAACTGGTTGACAGACACGAGTATATAACAATAAACACGTTAAAAAGACCAATAAAAAAATGATCGTAGTTATTTGACATGCCAGAACTTCTTTTACTCGAAATAAACAACGAGAATGGGCCATATGTATACTTGCCATTTATCTGTAGCTTTTAAATACCAAGTATGCAGTACATAGCACAAAAGATGTAATATCTAGTTTATGATGCAGAGATAAAATTAGATTGTGTGTCAGATAGAATAGAACAAAGAATGTTCATTGTAAGCTAAAACAAGCCTTGCGTTCAATTAAACTAGTCATGGGGAAAGCTGCACATATGTAAAGAACAAAAGCAAAAGAGGAATGTGATGAGTTTCGGGGTTACTTTCATTGTGCTGGATTTTCACGGAAAATTGGATTGCACAAATGATTGTCAACTACAAGGCCAACTACATATTTCTACTGAGCTCATAATTAAAAGCGTCTTGCATTTGTTGAGGCGTACAGGTAGCATGACAATTATAGCAAACTAGTTATAACCACGTTTTTATTATAAGAATAGTCCAGATTTCTTGGCAGATAAACTGGACAATGATAATTCGGTGCTACATGAGAAGGTCCAGTATTAAGCTACTTAGTCTTATGCTCAAGAAAGGTTTGGCCTTTAGTAAACATAAATCATTGTTTTCAGAATATATAACAATGCCAATAACCGGGCAAGTTTAGACAAACAACAGACTTACAATTGTAAGCATATACGTCTGGCACACTCTTGCGTAACTCGTAAAACGCATGCTTGTGAAATAGAAAAAGGCAATAGGTACGGTTTAAAGTAATTTTACTTATGATCGTACGACCTTATAATTCTATCTGGTAATAGTTGTACCAAAAGCAACTTTTTATCCTTCAATGGATATATTTTAGTGACCAACGTATTACTGATAAGTGTTTCAAAAAAGGAACCTACCAGCTTTAAGATCTAAACTTGTACAGCTAGATCCATAGATCTAATGTTGACCTGTTTAGCGATTGAATGAAGACTTGTTTCTCTAAAGATCGCTATAACACGAGTGTTTTTGAAAAACTAGGCTCACAATTATAAGCCGCATCGAGATAAGAGGGCGAATTGTGTTCTATAAAGCGTGACTTAGTATTCTAGCATGGAAGAGGCATTTTCTATCTGATTACGCGATTTTGCAGGATTGGATGGCGTGTTTCCTGTGGGCGCAGAGGAAAAGCCGCTGTGTGAGTCAATAGACATGAGGTATAAAAGGGAATAAGATACCAAAACGTGTTCCAAATATGGCGATTCAACATCAACGTGGAGAGATTAAAAGAAATGTTTGTACTCCCCTTCTTTTTTTTTCTCACTTCTTTCTCTTTAGTTTATTTTTACCATTGAACAAATGCATTCGAAACAAGAACTAACATATAGGAAAAAGCACCTTGAATCAAACTAATGCCAACTTTGAAACCACAAGAGTTTAGTGACTTTACAATAATTGACCAAGTAAATATACAAATTAAAGCGTAGTAGCATACATAGCTGACAGAAATAACAGAGAAATGATGATTCCCCTCTTTCCATGCACGAAAACGTCACATTAAATTCCCCTAGCCACGAAGAATATTATCATCAGCTTCAGCAAAGAAATTTACAGCATTATACTCCTTCTTTTTCAATATTAAATAATTTTTGTAAGTTTCATCTTTATTTTTTCTTCCTTTATTCAACATTAAAACAAAAATGTTATTTCTAGATCCCCCGCATGACAGCACTTTATGTCCAGCTATCGATTTATTAGAAGAAGATGAAGAAGATGAAATCTGGCGAAGTAATTTCTTGGATCTGATAGCAGCTGTAATCACCTATTCAGAAAACCTGGAATCAATCTCCACCGAATTGTTAAGAACAGAAGGAAAAGTGAGAGAGCTTGTTGTATTACAGAAATCATTAGTTGAAGAATTGGAAGCAGAAGAGAAGGCGTACCAGGACCGGATTGATGAATGTGAAGATATATCAAATCAACAATTGGATTTAATTGATCATTTAATTGAATTAGAAGCAGACTTAACTTTTGGCAAAGAGGTGTCAAATAGAAGATCAACTACTACAACGACATTATCAACCATCTATCGTTGGCAAAGTTCAGAACATGGCCAAGAAGAAAGGAGTCTGAACAGTGATACAACTGTTGATAGTAAATTCTTATTACCAAATGATAATAAGAATGACATAATCAGTACCCTAAGATGGCAAGTGGGTCTATGGATAGGTGGTGGAGTTGGCTCTGGAAACATAGTACATTCATTTGAAAGCCCATCAGAAACAGGCGGCATAGAATTAATAATAGCTGGTTCTGGGACTATTGCTTCTCCACGCCATCACGTAAGTCGAAGTTTTATTATTAGAATAGCAATGCATGCTAAAACTTAATCCTATAGTCATATACACAATCATCATCAATTCAACATTTACATTTTCACAAACATAATTACATGCTTCATATCACTCATAATCATAAATCACAATTCAGTTTACTACCAAGACATTTATGGACAGCTGACGAGCTAGTGAAACAGTGTCAATTTAAAACTAATCATACCGCATGCTCAACACTATTTTCTTTTTTAAAACGAAGACATCATTGCCGGAAATGTGGTATCGTGATATGTCAGAGGCATAGTTTGAATAGGCTACCGTTATTTCCATCTCCATCGTCGCATAGTGAAAAATGGCATCGTGTTTGTGATACATGCTTTCATGATTTAATTATTGTAAAATAAAAATAAAAAACGGCGGAGAGAAAACTCCCAAAAAAAGTTGCATTTATCCAATCAACACTTTGTAACAAAAGTTTTTCCCTTCTTTCTTCTCTTCATTACATACATTTTTGAAAAAAAGATGGATTATACTTACACTAATCCACAACAGCAACTACAGCATCAGCAACAACTGCTGAAAGAACAACAATACAGTCAACAACAAGGGTTTCAACAGTATCCTAGTAATGACAACATCTCATCTACATATCTGTATCAACAGCCGCAACAACAAGCTGAGGCAACCTTTCACCGTTCAACAGAGGGATTTCCTCGGAGTGTTCTTGATAGAGCAACTGCTGCCAAGTTACGTTTAGAACATTATTATAAAACTGCTCTTGACCAAGCTTTCGAAAGAAATCAAAGGTGACTATATCTTTTGGGTTTATCCATGCCGTTACTAATCTCTTTTTTTATAGACGCACTGACATTGAAAAGAAATTATTACATGAACATTGTAGTGATGAAAAAAAGAAGAGACAGCTACAATCTTTGGGCAGAAAAGAATCGCAGTATTTAAGGTTACGTAGAACTAGATTAGGCCTTGAAGATTTCGTTACAGTTAAAGTCATTGGAAAGGGAGCCTTTGGTGAGGTTCGACTTGTACAAGCTGGAGACACTGGAAAAATTTATGCAATGAAGACATTGAAAAAGTCTGAAATGTTGAAAAAAGATCAATTAGCTCATGTTAAGGCCGAACGTGATGTTTTAGCTGAAGCCGATTCGCCTTGGGTAGTTCAACTTTACTTTTCTTTCCAAGACGCTCAATATCTTTATTTGATCATGGAGTTTTTGCCTGGTGGTGATTTAATGACAATGCTGATCAAATATGATACTTTCAGTGAACCCGTTACTAGGTTTTATATCGCTGAAATCGTATTGGCATTAGAAGCAATTCATAATTTGGGATTTATTCATCGGTACAGTTTGGTCGCGACCTATTATATGAACAAGGAACTAATGCATACAAAAATAGTGATATTAAACCAGATAATATCTTGATTGATAAAGACGGTCATATCAAGCTATCCGATTTTGGTCTTTCAACTGGTTTTCATAAGACGCATGATTCCCAGTATTATCAACGTTTATTAGAAGGAGCTCAAAACTCAAGTGGACCTGATTTTATTAATTTGAATACACAAAAAGAAAAAATCGCTACTTGGAAAAAGAATAGAAGAGCCCTTGCTTATTCGACTGTCGGTACGCCTGATTATATTGCACCCGAGATATTTTTGCAGAGAGGATATGGTCAAGAGTGTGATTGGTGGTCTCTTGGTGCCATCATGTTTGAATGTCTTTGTGGTTATCCCCCATTTTGTTCTGAAAACCCTCATGATACCTATCGTAAAATTATGAACTGGAGAGAGACTTTAATATTCCCTGAAGATCAGCCTATTAGTAGAGAGGCTGAGGATTTAATTCGTAGACTTATATGTGATCCGGATACTCGTTTAGGTAGAAACAGTCCTGATGAGATTAAGGCACATCCATTCTTTTATGGTATCAACTGGGAGCAAATTAGAAATGAACGATCCCCTCATATACCTCAGCTTAGAAGTATCACCGATACGAGTTACTTTCCTACCGAAGAATTGGATTCCGTACCAGAAGCTGTTGATAACCAAGGCAAGCTATTTTCTCATTTTTCTAGTTTCGCATTTCTAATACTTTTTTTTTTCTCTAGCATTTCAAACTGATACTGTCAATGCTCAAAAGGATCTTGCTTTTGTGGGTTATACTTTCAAACGTTTTGATTATTTGACAAGAAAAAATGTGCTGTAAATACCATTCTTAATACTCGATAAAAAAAAATTTTTATTAAATTACACAAAAAAATTACACAATTCCCCCAATTCACACTTTCATTGCTTGCTGGATACCTTTGACATATGATTTTACAGTGATGGCAACGCCCACATTGGCAAATGATTTGTAAATTGATGTTACAACTGTTTTTACTGACGAGACAACATTTATTTTTGCACTGATCTGTATTTTCAATACGCCTGGGATATCTACCTCGACATCTTTAATATGGGCCTTGAGATGTGTATTCACAGATGACTTTAGTGTTTTTTCAACATCAGGTAACGTGACATTGATCTCTGACCGAACAATTGTTTCCGCTTGAATCAGTACTTTGGTTAATTGACTTGTTGTTAATACTTTTTGTTTTGTTGTTGAAGGCAGCATAGCATCGATTTGAGGTGTAATAGACTCTGAAATGACTTTTTGGAATTTCTCTTCTACCGTCTGTGTTATTTTTGCTATAACAATGATTTTCTTCAGGTTAGTATAAAAAGCTCCATGATGATATTTGATGCGAAATTACATACTCTGGAGACCATCTACGACAGCTACTTGTATTGCTTTAATTTCTGCATCTTTTATCTGGACTACTCCACCCAACACGGATGCTTTGATACTTAGATTTGCTTTGACTTTTTGAAAGATCTAAATAGGATGTTAAAGAAAGTTCAGTGCTACTGAAAATAAAGAACATTTTACCGAAGCGGAGATCTTGGAAGTGATGTCTGTTTGAATACGAGCTTTAATTTCAGCAACGATACACGTAAGTAATTGAGGATTGTTAGGGACCGTATTGTGTGATGCCCTCTTCCTTAAGATAGTGGCCAAATGGCGGTGAATGACGTTTTGGCTCGAAGACAGGTCTTTTGTAACAGAAGCACTTGGTATGACGTTTATTGTGATTGCTGAAATGACCGTGATACAACAGAATATGAATAGACATAATAATCTCATTTTTTAATTTTAATATTATCAAAAAACGATGGATTAAATACCCTTTTATACATGATATATGAAAGGAGAGTACGTTTGATGATTGACATTGGTATATATTTTGTGTAATCCACTAACGACGTTTAAGAAGGCGGGTAGCGTGCTTTGCCACCAAGACAATCCGTGAATCTCGTTCCATCTTTTTACAAACACCCCCTAAATATATTCCCTCCCTTGATCCCTCACTATTTTCTCTAGTTCTGCTCCTAATGATAAATAATACCCCCTACTTTCTTCTTATAGTTGCCCTCGTCTATACCATAAAAAGAATAATGCGGCATGATGATTTTTATTTACGGAATAGCGATGAATTGCATGATTATATATAACTCAGACTATATAGTTCATGTGCTCATAGTGAAATACGTGATTACATAAGTTGTATTTCGTGACAAACACACGACAATAAAATACACAAATGAATTATATATAAGAAGACTTGGTATTGTATTTCGGAAATGCAATGTACAATGATAATGAACGAAAAGGGGCCAATCTATCATGTAAATGAAAAAAAAAACCACCCGACGAAACCTGCTGTTAAAACTTAGGGTTGTACAAAAATACAGAGAAAAAAAAAGTATCCGACTATACAAAGGGAATTATATTACTATACAATCATAGAATCAGGAAATACAGTTAATTTCAAGAGGGAATTTTTTTTGGTTTTTTGCTGTTGAAATTACTCGTGTTATCCTACTGTTTCACTTGGGCCATGTCTGAGCATTGATTTTTCCAGGCTATTTTTATGTGTGACCAATACATGAAAAAGTTTCGTTCTCCACTTGGACGTGATTTTATTGCAAAAAAAAAATCGATTAACCTTTTTTAGGAGTCCGCCGCCTTTTTAAAAATCTTTAAACCTTTCAATCAACTGAATTTCTTTTTCTTTTCTTTTTTTTTTCTCATATTTATTTCCTAATTAACATACATGGCACCATCGATAGCTGCAACCACAGAAAATGATGGTATCCGAAGAAGATCATTGAGCGGAGCATCAGCCTTATTAGCAAGAAGATTTACAAGACAGTCTAGTGCTCCGAGACCAACAAGTTCCAGATCAGAAACTACAAGAAGAAGAGCAACAATTGCAGCATCTACACCACAACAAACATCAAATGACATTAAAGTTCATGTTCGCATTGTACCCAATATCGAAAACCCCAGCAGAAGTTTGATCTTTGATATCGTTGATCGTGAGCTGGAAGTGGGTTCAGTTATTCGCATTGGCAGATACTCTGAAAGACACGCCAATTTAAACTGCATGTCTTTTAAAAGCAAAGTAGTCTCCAGATGTCACAGTGAAGTGTGGGTTGAAACAGATGGCAAGGTATGTTATTTTGATGCTCCGTTCAAACTTTAAAAATAATTGACAAAAAAAAAAAAAAATAAGCTGTACATCAGAGACACAAAGTCATCCTCTGGTACCTTTTTAAATCATGTCCGACTTAGTCCTGCTGGTAATGAAAGTAGACCAGTAGAATTGAATGATGGTGATATCGTCCAATTGGGTGTGGATTTTCAAGGCGGGAGGGAGGAAATGTACCGTTCTGTTAAAATGCGATTTGAATTAAATCGTTCAAGTAGACCACGGCCATTATCTTTCAGTTTAAATGCCTTTCAAAATCTCCGTAACCTTACACACGGGGAGCACAACCATGTAACAACACAAGAGTGTGATAATAATAGCACTGTACAACCTACTACAACAAAAATTACCTTAATGAATGAAGATGCCAACACAACCACTAATAATAACACGCAACCTGCATCCACCAACAATAATACTGATAATAATAATAATAATGATATCGATGAATGCTGTATTTGTTTATATGCATTAGCTCCTTTTCAAGCACTCTTTGTGTCTCCATGCTCTCACACTTACCACTTTAAATGTATTAGACCACTGCTTTTAAGCTACCCTGGATTCCAATGCCCCATTTGCAGAACATATTCCGATCTAGAAGCAAGTGTAGCCATTGAAGCAGATGAAGTCATGGAAAAATATGCCATCAGATACAACAAAAAAATAAATGAATCTACTGATGATGCACCTCCAGCAGATTCTGGGTTGGGTTTACAATCGGATATTCACCTCCACTTGCAAGAGCATCATGAAAACCAACAATTCACAGTAGAAGCACCAGTTGCTTCTGCAGTCCAAGATACAGAACCACATAATATACCACCTTTACAGATTACAGACCTTAATTCCACAACCTTCGTTTCTTCTCCTGTCATATACTCCGAACCGCTACCAGATTTATCACCCCTTGACACTACTAATCATGGTATGTAGAAATTCTATTTTCAATCACAAATGTAACTAATAATTTATAATTAGAACACCCCACAGACAACCTAATTCATGTGATAGATAGTTCATCTCTAACTAATGATTCTATCGAAGATAATGGAATCATGTCGAACACAGATGAAGATGAGGATTATGAAGAAGAACATAATGCATTACCGACAGATGAGAATAACTCTAGCCGACCACGCGAAAGACGAACGAGTCATATCATGGAGAAGATCAAGATGGTGTTTTTTGAAAAGAGAAAATCAGTCTCAACCTCGCATGGAAATAACAAAAACCGTCGCAGTAGCAGCCATAAAACTCGACAAAGACCATCTTCTTACTCAGATGTACATGTAGGAGATAACGAGGCTATAGAAACACAAGGCAGTAGTCGCGATACCTCGTCAGTGCCTCTCAGTCAAACATTATCTAGACAATCTACAACACATTTAACAGAAATCGATGAAGAAGCCGTTGTAATCAGTTCCTTTAATGGCAATGGCCGAGACAGAAATTATTGTATACAACAAGCAATGACTGTTGATGTATAATGTGCATTTATATATTTTCCTTCTAAAAAAATAAAAATTTATAGTCCCTTCTAATTTGGCTCTTCAATGTTGTACTCCTTGTCAATTTGATCTACAAAAGCCTGCATAAATCGATCGCGCTCATTGGCCAAGGTCTTTCCTCTGGTCGTTCTCATCATGCTTTTTAATCTAAACAATTTCTCTATATATGGGCATTAGCTTTGCTTTAAAGCATTCCAATGTAAAACAAGGTTACCATGAAAATGTCCAATGGCCGAGCTGTCTGCATTTTTGTTCAAATATTCTTCTTGCGTGATATTTTCGATAGGCTTATCATTTGGCACATATAATGATCGATTTCTGGCACCACTAAAGGCAGCACATCGCAAAATGCCTACAGGTGTGTATACATGAGATTTAATTTATGCATCACTAGTGCTATTCTTATTACCAAAGGCTCCAATGGCGTCCAATTTATCAGCATCTTGAACACTATAAAAAAAAGGGTAAGTGTCATATGCTGCAGCCCTTTTTATAAAAAAAAAAAACTTACGCATGCAATTCTAAACAAGTGTTGCGCCAATGAACCTTTTCTTCAGCATCAGTTTCATCATTCCAACCTAACTCTTTACTGAACCCAACATGGTCTACGATTTTGGCAACAATGTCTGCTTTTGCGTAATTTTGACCATTCAAGAAAGTCTCAATCAGTTGACCGCCTGTCTCTTTTCCTTGATAGTACTTTCTATCACCCACGTCGTGACAGAGTGCAGATAACTCAACCAATTCCAAGTCAATATCAGTTGCCCCATTCTTGATACAATCTTTTGAAATGTCAAGTGCTATTTTGCGCAGTAAGTAACTCGTTTGATCACCAACAAACAAAAAGCCTTACCAAGTCGTCTTACTCTATCAACATGGTACATATCATGAGAAGGATCCAACCCAGACATGTATTCAGAGACCATATCTCGGGTTGCTTGTAATATACTAATGTAAGACATTTTTTTTTTTTTGTCAAAATAAATGAGGGAGAACTAAGAAATAAATTTATTACCAAGCAACAGCAAGTATATGGTAACAGCGGAAAAGAAATAGTTTCGGTGTAGCGTTACACCACAGTTGAGTAGTTACACGGTCGTATACAGCCAGACCTGTAAATTGTGTCGGACACGACATACACTCAGGATAGCAGTTTTTTTTTTTTTTTTTTACTTTGCTAGTTCTTTTTATATGCTAATATAAGCGTCATCAGAAATTGTACGATAGGTTCACATCAACCACTTTTGTTTGGGAGCCTGACTACACGTTTCAGGTTTGCTAAATGATAAAAGTTTGTTTATTTCGGCAAAAAAAAACTGACATAATGAGCATGAGTTATATCACTTAATCAAATTCTATCTGTGAAATTATATGAAAAGAGGCAGCTCATAATTAAAAAGAACATTCACGGAAAACAAAAAAAAAGGAGTTGTATTTTTCTTATAGTATGCTTACACCAATAAAGTGATCGACTATAGGCTAGAGACCATCATGCAGCTATGGGATGTGTCAGGTCGAGGATAGATCCCCACCAGTGATTGAGTCGAACTACCCCCTCTTGCCTTTAAAATTCCTATAGACTGTGAAACATCTTTGACCTCGATTGTTCGTTAGCACAGACTTACCAGTTTTATTGAAATAAACAAACAAACAAATAAATAAACAGGTAAAATTCAGCCCACAAGAATATTAGGTAATTGCTTTTGCTATGTCACAAAAAACAAATAAACACAGTATATAAACCCCCCTGGGGGTTTCTTTCTCTTTCAAGTACTTTATCTTACTTTACATTCAATTCATTTAACATCTGTATTTTTGATCCTGCAAGAAAGAGTATAGGGTAGATGGGGTGATTCCCTGAAATCATTGTACTTGACTGTAGGAGGCAGACAGTAGGAGCTATGAAAAGTTTAGGCTTATCATGGCAGGATTTGCCGCGCCCCATTAGCATTTGTTAAATGGATTTGGATTACTTACTTGATCCTTCGGAAGAGGACGGGTATAAGGGTTAACGCCAGAAAGGAAACAGGATGAATAACCTGTCTTTCCAGTATGGTGATATCAGATTGAAGGTCACGCACCTTGCTCTGGGGTATTGTTTGCATAACTATTAATTTGTGCTTGACTTTACAACTTTTAACTTTACGTTAGTCGACTACATCTTTTCTTTTTGGGGGTCTGACTTCGGCAGGCCCTTTATTATAACCAATGAAAATGAAAAAAAAAAAAAAAAAAAAAAAAAAAAAAAAAAAACTTAATTACCTGTTGGTCATTCGTATTTATCTGTGGGAACTTTGGGGTCTGCTATTAATGTTAATGACTTTTTAAAGGTGTATTATGCCTGATTTATTATTTACTATTCATAGATGAAACTTGTTTATAATCATATAATTGTTGAAAGCTTGTTTTTGTCTTAATTATCTACACTGCCTATATTATCAACCTACGTCTTTTAGAACCTGTCGTGTAAATTGACTGTGTATCTCTGAGCGAACTTTTCAGACCTGGACCAAAAGAGCATTTACGAGAAAAAGACAAACACTGCTAGCCTCCCTAGCAGCCAGCAGCTTTATATTGCACTAACGTTGTCTCTCAGTGAAGAATCCATCTCACCAATCCTTAGCTCGAAATTATATTGATCTCATCAGCATGAGATATGAATGGGTCTCAAAGTGAACAGCCACAGATATGGACAATGTGCGAAGTTACATTGATGGATTCGCATCTGACATCAATATGAGGCTATCTTAAGTCTATATCTCAGGAAGTTTCCGTAATACTCAATTCATGTAACAAATTAACCATTCAGGTTTTTCTCCAAGCAGACGATGTCCTCTCAATCGAGGAACCCAAGGCTTTAGTCTTGTCCGTTATTCTTGGCCATGTTTACCTATTTAGGTGCAGACAACTTTGACTCGTCTCATTTGTACCACCTTCAATAATGGCCATTACTCGACATCAAGAACGAAGAGTAAAGCTGTTCAAACATCCCCCTTCTCTTAAGTCTTTTTTTTTTTCAAGGGGAAATATACCCAAATATTGACACTGATGATAAAATATAGGGTAGCTGTGTCTACAAGCTAGAAGAAAAAGGTTACTTGTTTTATCATTTAAAATATTTATATACGACAACTCTTTAAAAGCAACTGATATATTTTAGTGTGTATACATAATCATTTATTAATCCTAAACAATTGTATTTATGGAGTATCGTTTGTATCTTGTATGGTCAATTGAGGTGATTGAGGGCCGTCCAAAACTTTTTTGGCAGCCATCAAAAGCTCTTCCGATGGTAATTCAACTACAGCAGCAGCATCTAAAGTGGATGAATTTGATGATGATGAAGAAGAAGATGGTGAGAGTGTTGTAACTTCTTCATTCATGATTGCTTTTTCTTCTAAACGTTTTTGAGCCTCCACTTTTTGGAGCATGTTTGTAGTACAGACCGCAACAATATCGTTCTGTAGGTTAGCTAATTCCTCGTCGCTAGGCTGTAGATAATTGAAATTAATAAATTGTATTTTGTAATGATAAATGATTTTTTTTTTTTACCGGAATATTGATATCGAGAAACGTAAGGGTATGATTCATTTTAATAGACACAGCTAAAGCCAAGATCCCGGCCATTTCGATGTTGGGATTTTTGGATAGATCCAGTCTTGAAAGATAGTTATTTTCGGGTAAAGATTCTGCTAATGCAATGGCAGTACTTGAGTCAAGTTGGGTATTGGATAAATTTAAGCTTTGTAAACAAGAATTACGAGCCAAGGCACTTTTCAAACTCAATATCTACATAAAGAAAGAGGTTAAACACGATGGGATTTTGATAGTTATAAAACAAGTAACTTTACACCCTCATCCGTTTCTCCGCTTAATGGGTTATTTGACAAGTCCAGAGATTGCAGACAAATATTTTCAGCCTAGACAACCAAAGAAAAAACGTTAGATATAAGATGGATGAATCGAAATCCTAATATCTTACCAAGGCATTTGATAAATAAGTTAAACCTTCATGGGTTATTTTACAATTTGAAAGACAAAGGTTTAAAAGGGTATTGTTGTTACGTAATACGGAAGCCAAGGGAGACACCATTAAGCTCAGGTCATTTCCTGATAAATCCAGGTCTATTAAGCCACCGTGGTCACTGTTGACGAGGTTTGCAATCCATGTTGCTGATCCAGTAGTGGTGATGTAGTTACAAAAGGAAAGGGTATTTAGTGAGGCTGACTGATAGACGCCTTCAGAAAATATTTCAAAGGATTCCGGTGGCGGCTTTATGTTGCAATCATCCATTATCAGTTTATTTAAGGTTGTCGCATGTTTAATACCTTGTGCAAGGTACTGCATTCCCATTTTTTCTATTGTGGTGTGTGACAAGTCGATAGATTTAATGGTTTTAGACTATTTGGAAAGTGGGTTGGTAGGTTGTTCGAAATAAAGTATTTATAGGTTACCTCTTTTATGAAAATGGCAATATATTTAAAGCCCTTTGATTTGAAATTGTTCTGTGATAAGTTCAAGTGTTCTACGGTGTTACTGACCAACAGACTACACAGTAATATACGGATGGTCTATATGTATGTTTACTTTAGTCACATTTACATAAAGATATGTATAATAAATACCTCATCCTCTAATTTACAGTTGGATAAGTTTAAATGTGATAGACCGAATCTTAGAATAAAAATATCAGACACAGGCCCTGCTTGATTTGAGGCAATTGTCTGTTTAGACAAATCGATGGATTTAAGTTGAGAAGTGCTATAAAATAGATTAACACACATTGTCTATCTATAACTATTAAAGTTTTACCGGCTTGCTTTCAAAATATTCCTAAACCGGTCTATAACACCTTCTTCTCTTTGAATACAGGCATGTTCATAGTGGCTAGCCAAGTCAACCACTTGGTTTGTATCCTGCAGTTTTCTTAATACAACCGCTGCTTGCTTCTCTTTTTCATACTCTTCATCTCTAGGGGAATCTTGTGAACAAAAGAAATGTTCAACAGTCAAGTTACCGACGGAGAAGGTTACTTTTCTTAGGTCCTGCTTTGGTAATAATAACGACCTTTTGTATTCCTCACTGTCTTCCTCATTATTGTTTAAATTAGAAGAATATAACTTGGATTGTAAACGAGAAAACCAAGACGTTGTTGGTGAGAGCAAGGGCAAAGACGCTATTTCGGTATTGGTTTCTGGTTTATATTTCAAAATACTCTTGGGTCTAGTATTGTTCATTATGAATTATTTCAAAAAAAAAAAAAAAAAAAAAGAAGCTGCGAAACGGAAAAAAAGAAGAAAGCCCGAAATTTATTTTTATTTTTTTCAATCCTCGTGTTCAAGGCCAAAGCTGAAACTGAATGCAATTTGTCCCTTCATTTTCATATATTTCATTCTTTGCTTGTCTCATTCAGATAAAGTCGCTTTATTAGATTCAGGAACCCCCAACTTTTCTTTTTTTTTTTTTTTTTTTTTTTTTTTTATTTGGGTATCAACTGGTTGAACCTGTGCACCTGTTTAAAACAAGTCACAGGCGCTACCGTGTTACACGCAGTGTAATCAATTACAGCATAATACAAATGTAATAGTGCACAAGATTCCTGTTTGTACAAGTGATAAAAGTCGGTTTGCACCCATTACATCATCAGCAAAAGGTCTCCTAATCACTATACTCCACAGTAGTACCCTTCATGTGCTCGCTCAAACAGGCGAAAGGGGATATACTTGGAGGTGCTACGATAAATATGAATGCTGATTCTTTTAGTCTCAAGGGTTATTGAATTCAATAAGAAATACATATGAAAGCTTCTACACCATTTCCTGGGAGACACATCTTTGCAGCTTTCATAAAAAATTAACGCATTATTTATCAGCAATTCCGTACAACAGAAATGTTAATCAACCCGATTTATCTTGTATAAGATTTCAACTGAGTTTGGGTTTGAGAATATCAATGTTTTCTTATTTGAGGATCTCTCCCAAAGGTTTCCAAATACTGGCGATGCTACGATAAATTTACGTGTAACCCAGATAGTCTAGGATATTTCAAACGCTAAAAGATCAGAGCTTATTCTGACTCTTTATCAAGTTCATCGTTTTTTGGATGAGGACGGGTGGTATCCGTCAATTAACGGATACCACCCGTTAATCTTAAATAATTGGACCGGAACTACAGGAAAATAAAAAAAAAAGATTTATGCCATCTATTTGTACCAGCGTTGATTTAAGGAAAGTATTGATTGATGTGGTTGGTAGTTAAGTATGATGTCGAAGAAAGTGATGATAAATACATCAATGATGCTCTTCTAAAGTTATCAATAAGTAATCATCATAAAAGTAATCTCAACTGTATTTACATCATCCTTCCATACTAGAATTATTACCAAGTTGAGTCTTTTCACTAGAATCTAAAATAGTGTAACAAATCACATCATATCATCACGCTATTTTAGTAGACAGTAAAATAAAGAAGATGAATATTCCACCTACGTCAATTCTGCTCAACCTTCATTATACAAATTTTTATCTCTTTATCGACAATCCTAAGCATCTATAGAAGGGGAGCTGTTGTTAGACATGACCCTGTAAAGTGTTGGTGATCTTACTGTCGACAACCAATTATTTTCTAAACCAATTTATTTAGCAGGATGTGCAATAGTCGTATAAGGACGTTGCTATATAACTACATACTTAAAGACGTATGCATATATGACTATGCAGGAGCCACTCTTCAGTTTATTGGAAAATCATTAGTATACCATACCAAAAAGAGTGCGGGGAATCTCACCCAATAAGAAATCGATCATGAGATTTCTCTTTTTAGTAAGCTGTTTCTGATTTCTTTTTATCACTTTTTCACTTTTTCCTCCCCAACAAAACCATAAAAAAATGAAATTCTCGTCTCTATATTTAACTCTACTGTCTTTGCTTGTTTTACTTGCACAAGCTTCACCAACACAAAGGACTTTCATGGCACCGGATGACCACGGCGACATTTGGTCCTTGTGTGAAACTCCTTCTACACACCTCTTGATTGGATATGCAGGTGGTGTTACGATATCTCCAGAGACACCAAAAGTTGGAAGTGATATTCATGTTCAAGTCAAGGGAAATTTGTGTATGTATAATATGTGTGCCATGATTCTTGAGATTTACACAATTTGTAGTGAAAGATGTGGTAGGAGGAAAGGTGGATATTGACCTGAATCTCATGTCGATGATTAAAATTAAGAAACAATTGGACCTTTGTGACGTTCTTGCGTCTGATGTGATGGGCAGGAAAGAGTGTCCTTTGAAAAAGGGAGACTTGGAATTGGATGCGACAGGTAACATGATAAAAAAAACCTAGCTCGGATAATATGAACTCACACTATGAGATGATGTAGCTTGGATTCCTAACGAGCTACCCAAATTGCCACTTGAAGGTAACATCCGTATATCAGATCAAGATGGTAATACGGTTACTTGTATCCACCTTAAATTTAAACTTGCATAACGTGTGTTTATTTGTGATAATTCCATCAACAGAGGTTCACGGAACAACCTTTTAATTCAATCTCATTCCGTAAACTTGTCTATGGAAATATCAATAACGAAAAATAAAAGGGTATCTGTTAATAAGTCATCTTGGGAGCATCCGTCATCATGTATTTTTGATTGACGCCCAATAAAGAAGTGATCACTCTTAATTTGTTCTTCATTTTGTCTCTTAACGCAAACAAATCGGCTTCATGATCGTTGTGAGCAGGGAAATCTTCAATTAGCTTTCTTAATCCATCAATCTGTTTAAGAGCTCTAAAATACACATTTTAATAATACATCCACCTTGACCATTCAAACTACTGTTACCTTGAAGGCACTTTGTCAGGGTAAGAGTTGACTAATTCAGTCCACATTTCAACGCACCCCATATAAAATCCGATTTCTCGGCCAAGATCAAATGCTTTCTCACATCCAAAAAGACGGCCTTCTAGTTCTCCCGATTTTTCTCCGTCTCTAAAACCATCGTCGAAACCATGCTCTTCAAACCTAGACATTGGAATTAGAATACTTGAACACTAGTTCTTTTAGCCACACTACTTGCATTGTTTCTAAATAACATAAAGACTCGAGATCTTGGTCGGGAGGTGGAACAATTTTAGAACTTGACATGATGACTAATAATGGTGAATGGTCTGAAAAGGCTTTCAAAAATACAGTTAATTTTTTTTTTTTTTGAGACAGTCTGGGATTGAACATTGTTGTGGACTATCTCAGTCTAGTGCCCGGTTAAGGAGAGCCATGTTAATACCGTATTTTCACTTGAAATTGAGACACATTTCAATTTTTTTCAGACCAATTAAATTTATTTCTAGACTCATTTGATTACAGATTTAGACGATGTCTTTTTTTTTTTAGACGATCTGTAATTTTATTTGAGATGATATGTATTTTTATACGATCATTCCTTTATGGATCAGATTATTAAGGTATTTGTTATTTCAGGCCAATTTAGTGGGAGGTTTTTGGAAAAATTACAGTCACTTCTTGGATAAATCCAGGTATCATGTAAAATTGATGGACATGGAATATTACAACCAGATGGATCGCTGAAAAAAAAATACTTTTCCCTTAGAAAGCATACACAGGAGAGGTAAGAAATCCTATCATGGAATGCAAAGCAATACTAATACAATTAAAAGAATGTTACCCTTACTACAGCAAACAATACCAAGGACTGTCTAACTATTGAAAAAAGTCAAAGGCGTTTCTCCAGAATACAACCCCTCTCTCTCGTGGCTTAGAGATAATGACAATTCGATCCTCTCCCTAATACCACCTATCATTGTGGTGTATCATCTACATTTTCACTTTGTCTTTTTGGGTTAAATTAATTTGGCGTTACTGAGCAAATGTTTATTGTAATCTGAAAGTTTTAATTTTTTCTTTTCGTTTTTACAATAATTAGCATGATAAAACACATTTTTCTACGAAGATGGACAAGACAATGTCTATTATGAGAATGGAGAGCGAGTTTTTGATCCTACGGAAGGGATCTTGACCGAAATCACTAATCCAAGAATAGTGCTTGAAACCTTAGCGAATCAAAAGATTTACCAACAGACAAAGAAGCTACGATAAAAAAAGATGTAAAAGTGGCCAAGCCGCTGGTGGAGAAAAAAACTACAATGGTTACAGTGACCAGACGAGAGAGAGATTTATTGACCGGATGATTGAGGGCCCACGAGAAAGAGGAAAAGTAACTTCGCACTTGTTATTTATTTTGCATATCTATACAAAATAGAGAAAAAGTATCATAGATTGGTAAAAAAAAACACGACGTGTTGATGGTGTTGAAGAGTGACTAATTAAAGATCAAGAGTTTTTCTCATGAGAGTCTCTTGTTCTTCCATTTTTGAAAGCTCTTTTTGCAATTCATCCATCTTGGCCCGTTTTTTTTGTATGTCCTCAAGCAATAAGACATAAGATTCCTCTTGTTTTCTTTTTTTTTTTTAAAAAAAAAAAAAAAAAGTTAGTTTTAGAAAACATATGTATTCAGCTAACCACAAACCTTTTCCATCCTGAGGTTGTCGATTCATCAGTAGCTGTTGTCTCACGCGTAGCGACAGGACGGGGTGATGATGGTTCAGCATCGAGTGAAGGCGGTACAGGAACTAATGTAGGAGTTTGCACTGTTGAGGCAGGAACTAATGGTGATGCTGTTGACGTACTAGGTGGATTGAAAGAAAGAGGCTGCTGACTGTAAATGACGGCATTGCCAGACAATAGTTGTTTGGCTGGTTGCACCTGAATTTCAAAGTTTCCAAGAGACGCTGTAGTAGCCCTGTAAAGATTGAAGAAAACAGAAGCATTGGCATGAGAATCAAAATGAACAAAGCCACAACTACTAAATACAGTACACAGAAGAAAAAAAATTAACCCAATGAGTTAAATTTGGAGTTGGAGTTAGGATAATTACCGATGCAACTGTTTTTTCGCGACATGCAGAAGACCAACAGGCTTCAAGTGAAGCTTTAAGAGGTTGAATACATCAGAATCGCTTTTTTCTTGGAGCTCCTGACCATTGATCATAACCTGGCAGCTTCGTTTATTACATTTACTACAGAATTTTGGATTTGCTGATGAAGTGGGCATCTTCCTTTCTTATGATATACGAGAAAAAAGCATCCCCTCACAATAATCGTGGAATATACGTTTTAAGAAATATTTTTCTTAGGGACCACAGGTGTTTTTCTTAGGGACTACGGTGTTTTTCTTAGAGACCACAGGAGTTTTTCTTCGGGACCAGCCTGCTTGATTTAACGCACCTAAATGTCCTCAAGTTGTTGAAGATGCTTACAACAAGCCGGTTTGCATATATAGCGACCCTTCTTAAAAATCATTGCTGGATTAGCCTGCGGTAAACCTGAGATTTACAAAAAAAGAGAGTGAAAAAGATGAAGATTTTTTATCTTCATTAAGATATATTTACATGTAATTATATCAATCTCGTTTATCATATGCTGGTTACCTGGATTATTGATTTATTTCTATTATTGATTGATGTCTTTGCTTTGTAAGCTTTACATAATCCTATACCACACAGCTGTTGATTTGATAACTATTCAGCCCTCTTCTGATGAGGAATAAATTAATTAATTTCACTTTTTATAATTATACTAAATGCCATAGGCGTGTTCAATATCTCCCACATGTTTTCTTTAGTGACCACAGGTGTGTGCATAGGGACAGCAGGGGCTGCCCCGATCCATTGGTACCCTAGGTACACACCTGTGGTCCCTAAGACGGCTCTTTAAGAAAAACACTTTAGAAAAAAAAAAAAAAGCACTTCGAAAAAAAATGACTTTAGAAGATTCTTCAAACAATATCACTACTAATACTAATGGTACAATATTCTTATTAATTTTCAGAACACTATCACCGCATACTTGCAAAACCCTCGTCTATTGACAGGTTCAGAAATACAATCTTTAGAAAACATTTAAAACATAACGAAACTCGTTATTTTTTTTCTTTATAACTCAGCTTATTCTGAGGGGAAATAAGTAAAACGTTTTATCAATATTACATAATCACAAGTCATCTGTCTGCGGTAGAACAAAGCTGAGAAAATAATTGTTTTAAAAGAAATCTCTCCTTTTTTGGAGTGAAATATTTGGTATTCACAGCAACACAGACTATTGGTTGTTTTTCTCCCATAGATTCAAATGACATTGTCAAATAAACGAGCTTACAAGACTAACGTTTTCTCTAGATATCAGCAAATGAGTGAGATGATCTACAAAAGCACATGATGTGGGGAAGCTGAGTTTTTGTGCGACTCTAATAAGACCCAAGCTTTTATTAAAACTACGTCATGCTACGCAATCTAGATGAGTACTCTGGGGGTGACAAATCATGATCATATGCAGGTAATTGCTCTTCAGACACTGTAGCCTTTAAGAACCTCGGTTTTGTGCCTAAAGTTTCATCTTCAGTAACTTCAGGATCCCTATACGACAACAGATTTGCTGGTAGTGGCTCACCAGGACTTACAGTACCAAAATGTAACGGGATGGCAAATAATTCTCGTTTCGATGATATCAAACTAGTTCTTAGTTTTGCTGTGATGTGTAGTTTATAATCCATTTTTACATAGCGAGAAAAGTTGAAACTAGGTGTCATACCAAATACGCTGAAGTTTTTAAGAATGGTCGCATTGTTATGTTTACTGATTTCGGACGGAATTGGTAACCGGATATAATAAGTACAGCCATTATTGCTCTTTTTTTCAATACCAAAGCTGGACTGCTCAACATGACTCATGACCATACTATCGGATTTTTGGTATGCCCCAATGTTGACCTGTATATTTCTTTTAATGTAAACTTCAATGTGACTAAACAATTCAACTGGCTGTGTAACCAATAGTTGTAACTTGATTAAATCGGAATTTCTATCTAGTAAATTAAGACAGCAGCCTTTGGATAAAGTCACCAAGACTTTTTGGTTGTTGATTATTGTGTCTTGTTGGTATATGTCTGGTGATTTGATGTTTGTAGATATTATGAGTGGTTCATATCGAATTGCAACAGGAACGGTTTGAAACGGTCGGATACCAGGTCTTTCAAGACACGCCATTAATTCGAACACACATGACGCCAGATGATTTCTGTAGGTCGGCGGGTAATTCACCATTGGAATTTCACACATAAATGGAAACTGATGTTCCCCAGATTCAATCAGTGGCCATTGTTCACCATTGCGTCTTGCTGGTGTGCCCCATAGAACTGTTTTGATGGCAAAGAATCTTTCTCCCCGTTTTCGACTGTTTGTCTCATTATGAATATGTTCTAAAGAAAAAGGGATGTTAAAATACGCTGGAAATATAGTTTTTCCCCCTCTTTTTTTTTACCTGATGCTTTGAAAACGAGCTTAAGGTGTTCTGCAGCTAATGGTGTATCCAATTTCATGTGAACGATGCCTTCAAAAATTGAACCGGGATGACACGTTGTTTTTTTAGTATCACCATCAATGCAACTAATAGAGATGGAAAATTGCAACGGTGGTTTTCGATATTTTCTATTGGAACAATCTACATATCGATATCCATTATCATCTTGTGTGGTGGAGGAACGTCGAGTAGATAGTCGAGGCGTATCTCTCACGTCCTGCCAAGATAATGTTCGTTCAAGTGGTGAAGGATCTTGATATGTACTAGTCGACATACATGAATTATAACCAAAAAAAAAAAAAAAAAAAAAGAAAGAAGGGGGAAAAGAGTAAAAAAGACGTCGGCAGAAATGTGTATCCGGGGAAAATTTAAAACTCCCAAAATCTCGGTTGACATATAATGCCGACTTTTTTCATGACTCATTATGGTATTTAGTTGCGTAACGATACCCCCTCAGTAGCCATGGCCGAAATTTAATCAAGCAAAAAATGCTAAAACGAGAATTGGACAAAACCTTACTTTTTACTTATTCCAGAAAACGATGCAGGTAAAAATAAAAAGAATTAGGGTGCAACAACACGCTATTTAAGAAGACCCGGGAATTAGTTGCTATACTAAACTGGTTATTGCCTTTTTAAAATAGCAAAATAAACTTTGTCTAATGTAGAAAAAATAAGGAATGTGTGTTTAAGGAATGCACTTTTAATACATTCTGCTCAAAACTCTTTTCCTTTTAGTATGCAGAGGCGATTGAAAATCGCAGATGGTGAGTTTAAATGGCACTTCGTTCATCCATTTTTGTCTACTGAGTAACACATAATTCTTTTTAAATTTTAAAGAGCTGTTCAGAAATATCGTTTTACAGCCAAGCATTTCTCCGTTAAACCGGCCGGGGACTGACATGATTGAGACACAATAATTTCAAGGTAGTGAAACCAGAAACTTGTGTACATGTGTAGGACAAACACTTCAAACTTGTCAATCGAGGAATTTGTTATAGTTGATATGACGAATGCCAGATACCAAAAACAATTTCTTATAAATGTATTGATCATTCCACATTATTGGTAAAAGTTATGTTTGCCTTCAGGTAAAATTTCAGCAGGTAGCAAATGTTTTACTGCGCTAAGCTTTTGATGGCCAATCTTATTGTTCAGTCCTATTTGTAGATCTGATAAGCAAGCTTTGTGTCTAAGTATGTAACATACCAACTCATAGATATCAATTAACCCAATCCAGCTTCAATCATGCATAAAAATTGACTAGCGCCATAGTTAATTGTTTATTTATAGATCTTCACATCATCTAATTGAAACCATAGTGCTAAAATTATATGAGCACGACATTTATTTTGATTATAAAACCTATTCAAATACATAAGCATACTCTTTAAATAACTCTGTGTGAGTCCATTAGGGAGTTAACTTGAAATGATCGATCGGACAACATAGTCAAAATTGTAAACAGCTCTTCGTAAGATGGGGTTTTCAAGGGAAGACTTGGTTAACTGTGCAGGTTGATGTTTCGGCATACCTTGGTGTGACATATTATTTTGCGCTCCATACTCTGTGGTGCTACTAGGTGCTTTTATCAAAACTAGTTCACATCCATAAAAAGATGGTTTTGTCAGTGTGATGTCAAATAAGTGATGGAACTTGGCCTTACACTTAAATTCCCACCGTCTAAGGTAAAAGACGGCAGTCGACCAAAATGTATAAATCACGTTTCGTTGGTTCACGACCAAACTAATGGATATTGCCTACCCATGCGTGTATCATTTCACACTTTCCTCGACAACTCCTTTATTATTTGTGTCATGTCTTTGCCTTAAAGCCTTTTGCTTCGCCAATAGACGTCAACTCATGTCCCTCACGTCTATAGTAAAAAGCGTTTTTCCTGAATTTTCTGTTGTGTATTTAGGTCAGGCAACAGTTAAACCTGTTTAGAAGCGACTATTTGTAAGGTAAGCATATCTCATATTTTTGGGTCACTATGTGCTTCCACCTTCTCGTGGTTTGGCCTGTTGACCAACTATTTGTTGGGAACTAGGAGACGCACTCTTTTCTTTTTTCATTTTTTTTTCATGAATCTTTTATCAAAGCCACACGTCGAGTGATCGGTGTGCAGTGAGAAAAACAATTTGTTTGAGGATAAAAAAACCCATCTAATAAACACAATGAGTTTGTATGGGCGATGCGTATGAACGCGCAAACAACATTTTCCGGGACGAATGGAATAATATCGGACAAATATTTTCGCGTAAAAAAGTATGAACATTTATAAGGCTGTTCTATCAAACAAAAGGTACAAGTAATTGTGCCATTGGGTAAAATTGAATATCGTTTTATTAAGGAATAATTGGAAGGTTTATATAAATCAAAGAGGTGCTTTTACTGCAATTTATTTGAGAGAACACTCTATCATGCAACATATGATGATTATCAGATGTGAATTACATGTCGAAAACATGTGTACAACGTACATTATTATATTGTTTATATTTAGCATTCATGAAAAAAGGCCTCATGTAAATCTCGTCGGTCAGTGGTAAAACAAAGTACACTATGGCACTGCAAACCACGCCTGACGTGTGATTTCCTAAAGTAGCCTCCACATTTAGTGCATGTAAACATTAAGATTATTTGAAACAAAGGCTGCTCACCAGTTTTATGAACCTTCATGAAGGTGCTCTACACCTTCATGAAGGGTATACGAATCTCCCTACTCTGTCTAATGACAACTTATTGACCTGTTTCTTCTCACTGGATACACACTTCTCGCTTTTGTGACATGGTCATTGTAATTCATTTTCTGAAGAAATCTTTTTATTCACGTTATTGTGGGATTTGAGGTATATGAAATATCAAGAGTTTAAAAATTCAATGTAATAAAACGTATATGATTATCAGACTGTCAAAAAATAAACTAATTATCTTTATTAAATGAAAAGACACGGGCCTTTATATACAAATACCAGGCAGGGTTAACTAAATTATATTGATTTCCCAAAGGTATGTGAAACCTGTTAAGGATACTTATATGCATTACAATCAATTGAGGTATCTTGGAATAAAGGGGCTTTCTGTAAGACTAATTCTAGCAAACTGGTTATCTGGGATATTTGACATTGGCTATTGATGTCGTAAATGATAAGGATCGAATTTACTGATGATAAATCAGTACCTATAAAAGTTATTAGTTAAAGGATTGCATGCACTAAGAGTAAAGAGATATATGAGGGTATATTATGTTCGATCACAACAGCTATCCCAAGACATTCTTTCATGCAAACCCATGTTATATTGAAAGGATATAAATACTCGCCACTTCCTTCACCTTCCCCATTCCCAAGTCGATTATTCTACATTCCCTTTACTTGTATAATTATCATTAAACAACTATTACTCTTAAACTATCTTGCCCATTTGTATAACTATTAGATATCCTCTGATATTACTATTATAATTTAAACCAAGCCAGTTTCTGACAGAAGTCTGGGCCTTTTGCGTGACATGCTCGTGAATTTGAGGGCCGCGTTACCTATTTGTCTTCTCTGGGCGCTGTGTTGGGTTTTGCTGTCAATAAAAGTCAATCAGTTGTATTGGCTGAGCAGTACACAGGATCAAGAAAGCAGGTTAGAGACTTTCGGTTTGTTCTTCGAAATAGTTAACTTTTTCATTCGACAAGTGAAGTATTTTAGATCTCAAAATGACCATGTTGTAAATTTTGATCTTTCAGGATTACATTAAGAAGTACGCTAGATGGTAGAAGAGGCGTTATTTATGCCGACCAGTGAATGTTTAGAGCTTCCTCAGTCCTTGGATGAAAATTGACATTTTTTTAGATATTATTTGTTGCATCACAAGTTACTATAAGGCAATTCTACTCAACTAGTTTGTCACTAGTAGCCCTTAGAAAAGAATCCTTACCTTTGACCATCTTTATGAAATCACAAGTCAGCAGGCAAAAGCATTAAATGTTTCCTGGAGAGGCAACCCGTATATGTGTCAAAGCAATTAACAATCTTCTAAATGACGTAATGCTGATTGGTGGAAATCAGTCTTTGCTTGTGAATGTAGTCAAAATTTGTAGCAGGTACCATACCATGGATGTACACTATGAACATTTTGAAGGGAACCATGCCAAAAATTCTATGCCACTTCCAAACTCAAAATATGAGAATGTACGTGTCGCCCGGGTGGATAGAAAGTTACTTATAGGATCGTCTAAGATGAATGATCTGTTTTTTTCCCAGTATTAAGATTGATACTGACAAGTACGAACCCGAAGTTGGCCCATACACATCTCATCTCATCTCATCTGAAAATACAGGAAGACTAAGGTATACCCGCAAGCTTACCTTTGCCAGAAACCTAACAGTAGAGAAAGTCCGCTTTAGCTAATGCAGCTGTGGGTTCTCGTTCCCTCAAGATTTTTTTTTTGTCGTTGAAAGACCCATCACGCCCACTAACGCCGAAAGAGTGCCCGTATCCAAGCCAAGAAGAGCCGATGAGCAAATTCGCGAGGTTTTACCTTTTGTTAAATCTAAGTTGGCTACATATTCTGACCACAATTGCTTTACGATGTAACAGGATAAGTTCACTAGTTTCTGCTATTGGGACTCTTTTGAAAAACTTGAGGAATTAAAAGAGCATATCGAGAGCACACATTGTAAGTTGTTCTATTTTCTCTTTCTTCAGTATTGACATTTTACTTTAAAAAGTAATCGCAGAAGAGACGGAGTCTGTTAAGGAGCAAGTTCAATTACCTTTATTAAAGGCACCCGTTCTTTTAACCGAAATAAAAGAGCCTTCTTCCGCTGATAGTAACAACATATGTCCTTGATGTAGTAATGCTATTTGATTTATAAGGAGTAAATACGACATCAGATCCCATTTTCAAATCTTTCAAATAATTGCGTTAGCAGTCTATAATGAAAAGAAATTCGTAAGATCAGATATCAACTATTTAATGTCAAGCCAATATACATAATAAAACATCTGTAGCTGTAAATAAAGGATTACATTATAATTGATTGAATATACTGTCTTTTGACTATCGGATATTACATTATTGAAGCTGAAAGTGGTATTTTTTTTTATGAACATAATAAAATACAAAGTTTATCAAATTCTCTGGATTAAAGCAACATTTACGGATGCTCCCGATGCTTTATATTTGTTGATGTAATTGTTGTCTACGTAGACCCGATTCCAAAGAAAACAAGTTATTACGGGTGAAACGAGTTTCCTACAATCATATGATCATAAACAGGTTTCATTTATAAATAATAGTTGATAAATCAGGCGCAATAAACCTTTGAAAAGTAAAGTTAGATATTGACCTTCTTCTTTTCCATCTTAAATATTACGGCTAAAAAGGCTTATTAAACTTGGTTTATAACGAGAGATTGTTACTTACTGGCTTTACATGTGATAGACCCATGTCGTTTCAAACAAAAGTAACTGTTAGCTGTTGGTGAGAAGAGCCGTCTAGACATAGCTGACAAATGTTTTATCACCCTACGTCATGCTTTTTGGGAGTTTTTTAAGAATTGGCCGTGTAAATTGCTGTGTATTTTCCGAAAAAAAGATATCGTTGTATATTATGAGTGGAGTATGTTTAATGGTGAAAAACTAATTTAACTATATGATTGGCTAATGAAGAATAATAATAGAAAAACATGAAGTCAGAGCAAAGATAATTAAACCATTACGAAGTAAATAACGTGCCACCAACTTTAGACCTGATAAATTTTTGCCATTTTTTAAGCCAATTTTTCTCAACCAAAACATATTTTTTTCGTAAAAAAAAATCTGAAGAACTATTCTTTAAGCGTTTATCAATAATAATCAAAAAAAATATTTGTACTTTACATATTAAAAAAAAATGTTGATAGTCATTAAAAATTGTCGGTGAAAAAGTATTTAAGCGGGGGGAGCCTAAGGGGAGCCTCAGATTTGAAACAACCATTAAATATGAGGTAATCTTTTTAAACCTCCGCGCATAAAATCAGCCAATGAAAAGACGTTAAAACGACAATGTTGTAACTTTTGATAGCTATCGGCTCACTCAGTTTTACATTGTTTTGCAATTGAATACATGGATGCATTTAAGTAAACATCAAAGAACACTTCATCAGGTTCGGATTTTCATTATGTTGTGGGGGGGGGGACCAAAGGCGTCACCCTGCAAAGAAGTTGGACTTGGAAATTTATGATCTCTATGGAAATCCTGAATTCAGCATTTATCAAAAATCTAATTACATACGGTGTTTAATTATAGCTTTAGACGTGTAGTTATAGGTTTGGATTTTGCATTTATCTATAAATTAATCATTTTGGACAACATAATATGTCAGTGCGTTTTTCGAATATTGGTACTGGGGAGTGACCTCTGTTAACTAATCGAATTTGGTCAAGTATGGATGGATTTTTTTAACGCTATGTGTAGGCTCAATTTTACTTTTCTTTTAAATATTACGACAGAATATAATAATGCATACCACTTTCAACAATGCCGGAGGTTTGAATTTGTACTCGATCAACAAAATAGATTTTTATGCGGAACTTTTTGGGATATGGTGTGTTATATTAAACACAAATGCCAGGGAAGGTCAAATTGAGCATGTAGATTTCCGCTATCAAAATTAATGTTGGCCAATAGAACACATAGTGTATCTAGATGTGACTAATGCGCATCAAGAACGTCTTTTCACTTATTACTTTAAACTGGGGGAGCAAAGCGGGAGGCTCGCCTTAGATGCGATTATACTTTAAACTCTTTGGAAAAAAACATTGATGACTTTTTAGACAAAGCGGGAAGTATCTCCTGTATACGAAGATACTTTAGACATGCAACTGAGTACATTGAGGCATGCAGCAACTGTAGTGATGGTCGTGAAGTTGTACTGACTGTGAAAAAATTTGTTGAGAAAAAGTATCTTTCTCATAGAAAAGTCAGATTTAGACCACCAATAATAAAAAAATGTAGACTTCTTTATTTTGCAAAAAGATCTTAACATGCAAATGCAACACCATTTTTTTAATTCCACACGAAGGTCATGTCCAATGTCAAATGTGTATGTGTGTGTGTGTGTGTGTGTGTGTGTGTGTGTGTGTGTGTGTGTGTGTGTGTGTGAGGGGGGGGGGTGCGGCTTTCCCAAAAAAAAAAAGTGCATGACGATTATCGCAATTGCGAAAAAAAAAAATTGAAACAAAATCGAAATTTATCAGGTCTAAAGTTGGTGGCACGTTATTAAAAAATAAACTTGATGCCACTAAAAGAAAATCAAATATGGCAGCTTCCAAGAGAGCAGTAGTGAATCAAATACAAGAAAACAATGCTGTTTATGTTTCTGGCCTCGGTGAAAGTGTTGGTTTTATTATAAAAAACAGAGCTCTTGAAAAATATGAAGATTTCAAGCATCAACCAGTAATGATAAGCCTGAGCATGAATTCGATTTTGGACTTATCAGACGCATTTGAGGAAGGACAGGCTACTTTATTTAGCCAAGAACGATGGCATGAATTACAAGCTCGTTTTCCTGAAGTTAAACAAGAAGATACTGAATTGGCACAGTTTAATTATGCGCTACTTGCTCACTTTACAACAGCTGTCGAAAGCAAGGACCGGATTGGAGAAGGAGCTGAAGTGTCAGTCAAGTTGGATAAAATATCAAGAGAAGACAACAGACATAAACGAGGATGAAGTAGCTTTCCTTTCCTTGGTATCCCACATCACAAAACGCCATCAAAAGTCGGCATACTTGTTTTATTCCGCGATGGATTGTTCCGAATGGGATTATGCTGCCAAGCTCTGATCCCTTGTGATTGAAGAAATATTTGATACTGTAAACAACTTGTGAACTAAATGGGCTGATACAGTCTTAAAAATTGCTAATGAAGATGGAACTACCGATCTTAAAATCAATACTACCGGTTATTCTGGATAAGGCCACTCAAATGCCCAATGTTGAGTACGATGTTTCTTCAGGCGAATTTTCTAAATACGTCCTAGGCAATTTAAAGTAGATACCAAGGTGATAGATGTAAATTGATGATTGAAGGTAAAAATATAATCACCAGGCTTGTCTGTCATGTTGTCGAAATTTGCAATAATATTCCTGTATTATAAACCTGCGACTCGCTTGGATTAATGCTTTCATCTTGGTCCTGTAGAGTGATACAAGGAGTTATGCGATATCCTCAAAGTCATGCAGGGGACGAGTATCAAGAAGTCGAAGTACCATCAGACAAACTTCTATGTATATTCTCTTCTTGATTTTTATATTTAAATTCTTTTAAAATTTGAAATAAGAAATCAGTGAGCAGTATGCCAAAGATTCATAAAATGTTATACCCCAAAACCGCCAAACCAATGGTTCAGTGTTTTTTTTGGTCTTTCGTTCAAATCCCTTTGAGTGTCTTACCATCTTTTTACTTTTTTCTGATTCTGTGCAGCTGAGAGTTTTTCTGGATTGCAGCATAATTTCCTTGAATAAACCCTTAGATTTTAGAAAATATATCGTCGTAGTGCAATGAATTAAAGTCGCTGAGATCACACGATGGTGTCCATTTAGATTTCATCTTTTGTAATGTTAAAGCTTAAAATTTTTTCCCTAGGTGCCACTTACCGAGCCGTCGACCTCATATAGCTATGCTGCACAGTTCCACTTTGTTTCACTAGTATCAAACAGCATTTAAAAACGTCATAGGTATACTCATCTCGTCTTGTCTTTTTTACAATGCTTTTATCCCTTTATTTTAGATTTTGTTATTTTATTATTACACAATATATCTACTATCTACTATATTTTAGCAAACATTTTTGGTTCCATTTTATACTTCAAGATTACGGTCACAAACGCAGATAATATAAATGCTAAGCCGGTAACCATTTGTTGCGAAAAGAAAGAGTGTTTATCTGTAGCTGTTTGAATGGCTCCAGCAAATGACGGGCCAAATCTTGCAGCCGTCATAAAAAATAAATAAAGACAAACTCCAGAGGGATATTTTTCCATCCCTGTAATAGCTGCAGTAATTGGTGCTACTAAAAATAGAAACCGTTTTATAAGTAAATGAAAAAAAACGTCAAATGGAATGTGTATATTACGTAATGAAAATACCGCACCGCTCATAAACCCGTAGATTACAATAAAAATCAAAAGTGTTGTAAATGAATTTGCGAAAGTCCAAACAAATAAAGAGCTAAGACCACATATAAAAAGAAATAAGATATCCACATTGACAACTCCAATGTAATCTCCTAGATACCTATAAGAAAAAAATTTATAAAAAAGGTTAGTATAAGGCTTTTTATGCACGCATTCGCTATTTTTACGAAAAAAAAAAACATTTACCCCGAGACGATACGCCCAATTACATTTACAGCAGAGAACACGGCAACAAGAATAGATCCTTGGGAAGGTAACAAACCGATCATGGTTGCATGTGATGGAAGAAAGAAAGCCGGAATAAAATATGATATCATGCTCAAATTTCCTGCGATGCACCAAATCACAAACTTACTGTCCTTGCATATGCTTAGATCGATAATTTCGCTCAGTTGAGTCTTTTTGGCTTTTTGAAGCCCTGGTTTTTCACGAAGTAGAAGGGTGGCTAACAGACTCACAACAAATGTGGCAACACCAAGCACTCGATAACACCATGCACCACCCAGAGATTCGTTTAAATACGTCATAACAAAAGGCATAATTAGCCCACCGATACCTGAACCGCTGACCATAATGCCCATAGCAAACCCTCTTCTTTTAATAAACCATTGTGGTGATATTGACATTGAAACCTGGTATATTGTTGTTGGTATAGGAACAAAAAAAAATATGTCATTAATTTAATAATTACAATATACAGAAGTGCCGCGCCCATGCCGTGCATGACACTTTGGGTGATATACAACTGCCAAACTTGTGTTGAGAAACTTGCTAATATGAGACCAGCAGATATTAACACGGTGCCAAAGAAAAGCACCCAACGAGCTCCAACAAGCGACATAAAAAATGGAGTCACAGGTCCCATCAAACCGCAGAATGCAAATCCAATGGTTCCTACGAAACTAAGTTGTGTCGAATCCACAGAGCCTTTAAAAACTTCGCGGTCAAAATAATCTTGCATGACACCTATATATATATGTGTGTTGCATATTAGTATTTGTTGTTATTTGATTTCCCCTCGGTATAACAGCAATACACGTATAATATTACTAGCCATTTCCCAAAGTATATGTATAAGAACGTTTTCATACCCCTACATTAACAGAATATAGATTAGCTCAAAAGTGTTGTCAAAAAAAAAAAGAAAAAAAAACTTTAAAAAATATTGCTTACCAACTTGATAATGTGCACATGCTGATAGCTTGTGCCAGGAACCCACTAAATAATATGACCCATCGATAAGGATCCTCTTCTTCATCTTCATTTAATGTGATTTCTTCGACCTCTGAATTATAACTTCCTTCTTCATTCTTCTTATCTGATATATAGCCTGAGTCTGGCATACTGGTTCTTAGTAATTTATCCACTATTTAAAAAAAAACTGTTAGTTACCAAAACCTTGAATTGATTTTTCTTTTTTACATCTTGTAGGTTGTGCATTTGATACACTAGATTCTGTGATTTGTCTCGACGATATAATTGTGCTATCATCTGACATGTCTTCATTTTCAAACGCAATCTTGGGGAAATTGTGAGTACTCGCTAATGAGTTTCTTGACATTATGTGTAATAATTATAGTTTGAAAAAAAACAAGAAGTTGGGGAGAAGTGCGTAGGAGAATATATAAAGGGATGGAAAGAAAATAACGAAAAAAGGGCAAGGATTCTCTGATGATATTATATATGACAGAAAAAAAAGGTATATTTAGGAGCAGCTGTGTTTATGGGATGTATGCAATATGTACGGTATTCCCAGTTTTTTTTTCTTTCTTTTTTTTTTGTAAAAATAGTACAGCGTAATCAAGGGAAAAATGGTTAAAGTATGGGATGCTGGTGGAAATAGTAAGTATAATCTGTATTCTGTAACTAGATTCTGTTGATGATCTTTTTTTTTTCCGTTTTATGGACAACGGGGTTAGTTTTTATATGAATTTGTTACTTCTCCCATTCTCATAAACCACTCGCTGTGTCTCTGTTCGACACCAAGGAACTTTATTCAACTTCAGAAACCTGTTTAGCATGCCGATTTACCTCGGTTACTAAACCGAATAGACATGTACGTACATAGCATGAGGTGCTAAAAGATTATTCTAGGAATAGTTCGTGTCTTAGGTCATAAAATTGTTTGTTAGGTGGATTATTCTTGCTTGATTTCCGATGGGGTAATATACATGATAGAAAAAAAGAGAGTATTCCCAAGGTATGTTTTACCCCGTCATATAACCACACTTTATTCTGCGATGTTTCCTCAAAAGAAGACATTTGCATCAATTTGACGGCATAACACTGGTATACTTAATAATCTTGTAACAATTCAGGTGTATTGATTCTATAATCTCTTAATTTTTTTTTACATTTTACCATTAAGCCACCATATAGCATACATAACGTGAGTTTAAAATTTGAGGCATAAATTTTAAATGGATATATTATTCATAATAAAGACACGAATATGTCGCAAAAACCAACTAGGCGATGGCCATCAAAGTAAGGTTTAACATTTATAATGTAGCCAAACATATGATTACAATAAGCAATAGGTCAAGTTATACGTATTGATCAAAAATTCGATCATAAAATCAATAATGAACACATTTTAATGGGGAGGGTTGATTATCAAAATTTTGAGATATGGGTGTAAAAAGTAAGCAAGATGATCGGCGGACATAATAATTAAGTGTTACAATATATGGAAATTAATTTTAACTTAATTCTTTTTCTCTCTTTCTCTCTCTCCCTCTTTTAGCACATACATATTATCCCTTACATGTAAAAGTAGGGTTTATATCGGGTAAAACTTTCATCTACGACCAAAAAAAAAAAACAAGGTTTATTTATTCTTGAAGTTGTGCCGTCTATTTTCAAATTATGTATACCTATGACATATATGTCTTATTCTTGCCGATCAAGAAACTCTGTATCAGGAGCAACAGTTAAATATAACTTTGCATCATGACTATGACATCGGTTTCTCTTTTCCTATTGACAACATGTCAGCATATTAATTGATAAAACAAGGTACCGACTACTGACCAGTAAACTCTGCCAGAGACCGAACTTTAATGCAAACTCTTTTTGCATAATCATGTCATTGGCGTTGTTGCTTAAAGACTGATCTTTAAACTTGTCATTGACTATGGCTAGTATAAACTCATGTTGCAAATCACAATATACAGAAGAATAAATAAACAAGTTTGAACAGAATCGTCTATGACACCACAACGATTCGTGCCCTGGATATTTGATAATTAATCGATCTAACCAATTCATATGTCGATCCATTTCATTTTCTTTGTGATTTAACATGTGCATTAACTGTTGCAAATATTGGAAGCCTGAATAGTCACTGATATGTGTCTCAATCCAAGTGCAGGTGCTTCTATATTCAAGTTCGATTAAAGGCAGATTCTGTGCACAATATGTACATAGAATCCAGTGTCGGTAGTTCCAAGAGTAATAGTTTCTTGGGTATGAGGTTGATGTCATTGTACATAATTTGAATTCATGGTCAATGTTTAATGCTACTTGTTTAAAATTGGTAAATATCCACTGACGATGATACCAAGCGACTGAGCTTTTCGAATGTTTGGGAATAGTAAAAATTAATTCGATCAATGCAAGTTCTTGTACCATATCAATATGGCCTGATAAAATTAACTCTTTCCTACAATAAAGACTTGAGTACCTGCTACAAAAAAAAAATCGCGTGAACCGAATACCTTCTATTCATGGCGGTGTAGTTATCAGGCTTTAATAAAATCATAATTCGAGTCACCTGTTCAAGGTCCTCAAAACAATCTTTTGAAAGCGAAATAAATTTCTCGTGAGCTTGTTTTAAAAGAACTGCCAAGTCGGATTTTGAGATGCCTAGCTTTGATTCTACCACGATGAGAGGGTAATATGTCTGACTTTCTGAAGGCAGCTCTTCTGCCTTCGGTATCGTGTGCAATAAACCCAACTCATCACTGTTCATTCGTATATAAGGTTTTTAGAAAATTTGCCTACATAGCTTTTTTTTTTTTTTGCTTACATTTCATTTTCGTAGATTGCTTTACAAAGTTTCTCGTATAATAGCATCTTGAAAGGACGAATCTCATCAATGTGGTGCTACAATGACGTCGTCGCGCTGATTTAATAAAAAATTAAGTCTTTCCAAAAAAAAAAAATCTTTTTTCATACCGCCATAAAAATGTCTGGAAGAAATCCTAGGGGAGCAGCATTAGGGCAAAGTCATTATGAATCCAGCGAAATCGTCGATTGTTTTCAGGACATTATCAAACCATTAAGCGTGGATTTGAAACAACGCGAGGTCACTTTTGCAGCTCGCGATCTTTCATTATTTGTAGGGCAACTGCAACAGTTCCAGCAAGAATGTTTAGGCGCTTTCAATAGACCTCCCAATGCACCTGTCCGCATTCCCGCAAAGTTATTTAAAGTAAACCCAAAAAGACAGCTCACAAAAGACTCTGCCATTTATGCAATGCTAAAGGCCGCATATCGCTATCGAATCGCTCAAGGTTGGAAGAAGTGGGACTTTAGTAACCCTTTGAAGAAACAAAAGTACGCTGACCTTGTACAAGCTATAAGAAATCAATTGATCAAAAAACGCTTCATTATGGTACCTAGAATTGCAATCATGGAGCCTGTTCCTGAAGCTACTCGTAAAACTATCACCTCTCTTGTAAAGAAAATTGCAGGTAACACGTACTTTCAGTTCTGATGAATCATTACTGATATTGCCATATAGCTTCACTAGTAGAGGATAGAAACGAAGCAACACATATTTTGTACGGAAAATTACATGAATATAAAACGGAAGGAGCTGAAGAAGATTGGTTCAGAACATTAGAAAAGGATGGTCCTTTAGTGTTGGTTCACTGGTGGTATTATCCCGATTCTTTTGATAGCTGGCTTCCACAAACCCAGCAGTTTGCAGATCCAGAGGAACCACCAGAGCATACTGGCCCTTGGCGTATATCTGTCAGATGGTTACAGGATACAGTGCGATTTAACGAATTAATGAATGAAGAGGATTATGAGGATATTGATGAGGAAGAGGAAGAAGAAGAAGAGGAGGAGGAAGAGGAAGAGGAAGAAGAGGAGGTGGAAGACTATAATATGATAAATCGAAAAAGAAAATTAAGCGAAATGAACACAACTATTATACAAAAACCAATGGATTCCTTGAAGGAGCCTTTGTCAGTAGTATCCAATGAATCTCGCTCTCAATTCGAAATACCAGCACCGCCAGTGCCAGTACTTCACCCAGATCATCAGCCAGTTGTACGTGTGCGAGATATTGAAGCAGAGAAACCTCAAGTGGGTAGTCGTCAACGAAAAAATGAATTCGAACCCTATTTAAATGGTGAAATCACAAACATATCACAATACACCGCTGCACATGTTGAATATCCTAAGAGACCCACTAAATTGCAAAAGCTAGATAATAGTAGCGAAGAAAAGGGTAAACAAAAGAAACATTGAATGCCGCATAATTGTCGTTACTCAATGAACCCTTTTTTTTTAGTCGTGAATATTCCTTCTTTAATCAAAGCTATGCCTTACAACTACAACGAATTAGAGTTACCCGAATGGTTCAATTATGAGCTGATTCATGATCTCGAAAGATTAGCACTACCTGAATTTTTCAAAGGCGATAGTCCAGAATTGACTCCAGACAATTACATACTCTACAGAGATTATATGATGAAAACTTACAAAGCCAATCCTGATTATTATTTAACTATTTCCGCTTGTAAATCCAAGCTGGATGTTGATTTGGTGACTTTAGTTAGGGTACACGGCTTTTTAGAAAGTTACAACTTGATTAATTCCAGAGTAAGCGAGAGGGGGTCAGCCTGTAAATTTGGTTTAAATGACAGTATTAATCATTATTTTATCCTATTAGCCAGACCCTCGTAGAAGAATATTCGACCCTTATATTGATAGCGATCCTGCAGCACAAATCAAACCAGGATCACAAAGAAATTTCAAAGACGTTGAAAATGCAGATATCGACTACCTTCGAAAGCTTATATATGACGAATCACAAGTTGCGCCTATTCGATCGTCATGGGACTTGTCAGTCGAGGACCCTAGTAACCCAGACGGTCGCAAAGTGTTTCACTGCTCCAACTGTACCGTCGATTGTAGCGAAATTCGATATCAATCATTAAAGTGCAAAAACTTTCAAGTCTGTATCGATTGTTTCCTGGAGGGCCGATTCCCTGCCGCTTTGTTTAGTGGCGATTTCTTGCGTATGGAGGACGGAGATGACTTGGAAATGGAAGAGGAATGGACCGATGAAGAGATTTTACACCTGTTAGAAGGTGTGGAACGGTTTGAGGATGATTGGCTATTAATATCAGAACATGTCGGCAGTCGATCCAAAGAACAATGCATCACCAAATTCTTACAGCTGCCTATCAATGATGAATTTCTCACGGCTCAGTTGTCAAAGAAAGAATTGGAAGAATTGCCTTTTGGAGATTTACCTAACCCCGTCATGACAACAATTGCTTTCTTATCCGGCCATATTAATCCGGGCGTAGGTGCTGCTGCTGCCAAAACAGCCTTGAAAGAGCTTATGAAGTCTGGAGAAGGGCACACTGACGGTTCCACAACAATCGCAGAGTCAGTAGATGTAGACATGGACATTGTTGAGGTAGAGAAGGAAAATACAGGCATTTTTTCAAAAGAGTTGATGAAAAAAGCCACTACTTGCGCATTAAAGACAGCTGTTGAAAATGCTCGTAAACTGGCAAGCTATGAAGATGAGGAAATTCAACATTGGACTAGGTTAGCGGTCAAAACCATGGTTGATAAACTCTCATTCAAAGTCCAGCAATATGACGAGTTGGAAACGTCACTAGAAAATGAACTCACAGAACTAGAGAAGCAACAGGAACTACTAGCAACTTCAATCGAGGCTATTAGTACTCAACATTTCCCTTTACACGATGCTGGAGAGTTGGCACAACCGCAGCCAACAGATGCTACAAGTAGCGTGCCTGCACCCATTAATACATCCACTACTCTCTAGACACAAAAAAAAGGCTACACGCATAAAGTATTCCCCCTTTTTCTTCTCTCCAATAATCTAAATCTATTTTTACAATTTATTGTGAAACAGTTAATACCGCCTATAACATGTTTATAAATATTTGGTTCACCTTAAGAGATTCAAAAAAAAAATGTAATAATAAATTCGAATTTGTAAATAGACTACAGAAGAAAGAGATGCAGGAACTCGCAGCATCTGCATATTTTTTTTTTTTTTTGGCTTTTTAGAAGGAAAAATTTAATTTAAAGTTATTTAGCCATTGTAAATATCAGGGTTTTCAGGAGGTATGGTCCGATTTTCCTCATTTGCAGTAGATCCAGTATAAACAGTCGGAGAAGCTGTTTCTGCCGGTGGAATGATTAGGTTTGTTGCATCTACCTCGTTGGGTTTCTGCAGTGCTTGCGATGGTTGGACCCTTGAAATAGGTCGATATCCGCTGGTATCATCCATCGGTGTTAGCATAAAATCATGATCAACATATGGATTGTTATTCTCACTGTAACAAAAAAAATTAATAATTCATGCTTTGAATTCTTTATCGTGCCTTACGTTAGGAATTGTGGCTGGTGTTGAGCGGTCGTGTCCCAAAATCCTACTGGCGGCGGCTCGTTGGAATAGACTGCGCCAGTGGTCGACCCAAACCCACCAGGTGAATGAGCAGTATCAGCCCCATTTTCATGATGATAGCCAATGTTACTGTTATAAGCATTATTTGCATAATATTCGTTGCTGTTATAGTATGCATCTCCCATCGGGGCCGATGTCGTGACAGGTCCAGGCGTATACTGGGGTACGTAATAGGCGTTTGTCATTACGTGGGTCGTAGGTTGGGTTGTGTTTGTCGCAAAGCTATTCATATGATACGGGTTATGCCAGTCTCCTCCGTTTCCAGCCAAAGCGATTAAGCCACCTGATGTTGTGGTAGACATGGATGGTCTAGATGCGCCAGTTCCTTTCGAGTTGTCTTCTGTCATGTTGTCTTGAATTTGGATGTCATTGTTATAGTACTGAGGTTGGTGGTTTTGGGGATCATTATTATTAATAAAAATCATACCATCGCCATCAGGCACAGTAGGTTGCTTATTTTTTGCAAAGGGCTTAATACGTCGTCTGCGACACCACCAAAATGTCAAACAAGACGCAATCAACAATAAGCCTACTATAATCCCTACAATGAGACCAACGAGACCCTTGACGCCACCAAGACTACGATATTGAGAATCTGCTAAAGATACTGTTGATACCGCATTGTGAGACCAAGTCCAGTTTGTAACGTTCAGAATTTGTATATCTACAGCCTTGTTGGTTAAATTTGTACCAGCAATGACCCATATTTGATCTCCAATTAAAAGCGAAGTATGGTTGGAGCGGTAAAAGCCTGTTTCTCCACTAGTATTCATTTTGGTCCATTGAAATTGGTTTTGGTTGCTAGTGTCCAAAGTCCAAACATCATTCATCAAAAATGCACCTGATGCATTAAAGGACTCTCCTCCAATCATAACCAATGTATGTCCATCAGGATGTAAAGTTGTTGTGTGATGCTTTCTTGGCACAGGAACTGAGTCTCCTATTGCAGTTATATTAGTCCAGGTTGCTTTATTGGAAAAAAGAAGAAATTAGTGCTGGAAATAACTGTGAGAACAAAATCTTCATTACAAGTTCTTGGGTCCAAAACAACGATATCGGTCATGTTCGATAGAGGGAAGTTTGTCACCATATCTGGACTCGAAATGTTGTTAATTGATGCACCTCCAATTATGACTAATTGATGATTTGTATCTCTATAAAGAAGAAAAGTTTAATATTTTCCAATCGATTAGTTTAGGAGTTGAGAAGAGAACCTTATTTCAGTCATAGTAGCATTTGCTCTAGTAGGACCACTATAAGAAGCACCATTGACCCACCCTGAGTTAACATCGTACATACTAACATCGGGATGCCAAAGAGTTGAGGATGCATTTATACTGGCAGTATAACCTGTAATTTCTTCCGAACTTCCTCCTAAAACGAGGAAGAAAAAAAAACCAGGTTTAACTATTTATACTATTTTTATACAAAAGTTTCATTATTACCCCAGATATATGTTATTCCTGTAGTAGCGCTAAATTCAAATGCTGCATTACGTCTAGCTGGTGAACGATTGAATCCTTTTATTTGTCTAAAGACCTGGGTCTGTGTATTGAATTCACACAAGGTCATGTATGCCTCGAACACGCCATTAGTATCGATCCCGGCGCCGAATATGTTTACACTGACTCCATCCGAACTTGGGTATGCTTGCGCAAACCGCATAATAGGACAGTTGTCGTTTTTGATCAGTTTCGAGTTGTCGACACTAGATAATTTTCAAGAGAAAGTTAATACAGGTAGTTATTTATATCTGGTCGTGTGAATTTACTATGTAATTGTACATACATTGGTGGATTTAATGTATTGAAGCTCTTGTTTAAATCAATGGTATAGAGCGTATTTCCTTCGGTGGTTAGCTTTGCAAACGAGAAGGTCCATATCAAATTGCTTTGCTTTATATACACAGATTTACCACCTATAGGTACTTGTGCAGATACATGACTCGATATTAAGAATAAAATAGAATATGATAATAACAGTTTCTTTATCATTTATTAAATGTTTGATCGATATTGACTCTAAAAGTCAAAGGAAAAGTGCTTAATACTGAAAGTAACAAAGGGAAGAGAAAAAAAGGAACAAAAACGGGGACAGAAAAAAAAAGGGAAAAGAAATACAAGGGGAAGGGGAGTCCAGGAGTCTTGAGTATGTTTCTTACAAGAAAAGCTAGTAGGTGCAAACAAAAACAATTGCTGAGCCCTCTTGATCATCACAGTGGTGTTGATAATGCAGCAGTCGCTTCTTTGTGTCACGCAAAAGTCACCAGCCCTTAAGCACTACTCCTCGCATTTTTCACTATTAAAACAACTTGCGTGTACATGGATACAGTGAGAGCGGTAAATATTGCCAAGGATACGGGTTGTTTACAGTGATGGATATGGGTGATCATCTATATAGGATTAAATACGTATATTCCTTGTTCATTTTTGTCACTGCGTAGCTTTGAAAGTGAATTAACCTATTGCATGATATTCCTCCTTACTCAAATAGACAAATTAACCGGACACAAACAGAAAAATAGACCTTACTTTGCAACACTTATTATTTTTGGTAACATAATTTTCGAAAAAGTAACACTGTTTACCGTTCTCACTCTACCTAGACTCACTAACCACATTTATTAGTGGTCACTGTGTAATTGGACACATAATCGTATTACCAGATCCATTGCACCATAAGTGGGGCTCAAAACAGGTATTTAACAACAAAAATCATTTTGTCATCACGACACCTGCCTCAATTCATACACAAGGATGAGTCAAGATGATACCCAATAAAATGGCCGAATACCCAAGCCACCACAGTAACTGGGTGTTTGACATATTGAATTCCCGTTCTTTTTTTTTTCTCTTTCTCTTTATAAGCTTTTTTTTATACTTTGAAAATGGCAGCTGAAGCACCCAAGGTAAGCCAGCATTCTTGAATGCAGGAATATTTGCAAAAAAAAAAACTACTTTTAAAACTATGGCGATTAATTCCGATTCGTTTTGCAATAGACTGCTAAGCGTGATGCTCTTCGCGCACTTGAAGGACAGGCACGTACCCTTTGGGATAACGAGAAGGCTTTTGAAGTCAATGCCCCTACCATCCAAGAACATCCCAACCTCGAAGATCTTCACCAAACCCATCCCAAGTTCATGGCTTGTATGCCTTTTCCTTATATGAATGGTCGTATGCATTTAGGTCATGCCTTCACTTTCTCCAAGGTTGACTTCTGTACTGGTTATGAGCGTATGAAGGGTAAGAGAGCCCTTCTCCCTCAAGGTTTCCATTGTACTGGTATGCCCATCAAGGTAAAAAAAAAAGATACTTGATCGCGAATTACAATAATTTTTGACACATGCATATTTTTATTATTATTAGGCTTGTGCTGATAAACTTACACGTGAGATGGGTATGTTTGGTAAGAACTTTGAAAAGTATGAAGAATTAGCTTTATCCAACAAACTCGAAAAGACCGAGATCAACAAAAATGTCAAGAGTAAAGTTGCTGCCAAAACCGGCAACGTTACTTATCAATTCCAAATCATGCTTTCTCTCGGTATTGAGATTACTGAAATCCATAAATTTGCTGATCCTTATTACTGGTGTGAGTTCTTCCCTCCTCAAACTGTCAGTGATATGACCGCTTTCGGTGCCAAGGTCGATTGGCGTCGTTCTTTCATCACCACCGATGCTAACCCTTACTACGATTCTTTTGTCCGCTGGCAAATGAGAAAGTTGAGAGAGATGCAAAAAATCAAGTTTGGTGAGCGTTATACCATTTATTCTATTGTCGATGGTCAACCTTGTATGGATCACGATCGTTCTTCTGGTGAGGCTGTCGGTCCTCAGGATTATACAGGTATTAAGATGAAGGTCCTTGAATGGTCTAAGCCTGCTCAAGAAGCCCTTGCTGCCCATGCTGATGCCCTTAAGGGTAAGACCGTTTATTTGGTCGCTGCTACCCTCAGACCCGAAACCATGTACGGTCAAACCAATTGTTTCGTTGGCCCTGAGCTCAAATACGGTATTTACCAAGTCAACGACACTGAAGCCTACCTTTGTACTGAACGTGCTGCTCGTAACATGTCTCAACAAAAGCTCTTTGCTTCTCCTCAAATCATCAAGCTTGCTGACATTAAGGGTGCTCCCATTGTCGGTACCAAGATCCATGCTCCCATGAGTGTTTATCCTGCTGTCTACGTTCTTCCTATGGAGACTGTCTTGGCTACTAAGGGTACTGGTGTCGTCACCTCGGTTCCCTCTGATTCTCCTGATGATTTCGCCACTCTTTCTGATCTTAAAAAGAAGCCCGAATATTACCATATTGAACCTGAGTGGGTTAACGGTTTCGAGCCTATTCCTATCATCGAGACACCCACCTATGGTAACCTTATTGCTCCCAAGCTTTGTGAAATCAAAAAGATTAACTCTCAAAAGGATAAGAACCAGCTTGCTGAAGCCAAGGAGATTGCCTACAAGGAAGCTTTCTACCAAGGTGTGATGTGTCACGGTGAATTCACCGGTGTCAAGGTCCAAGATGCTAAGCCCAAGGTCAGAGAATTCTTGCTTAAGTCTGGTGAAGCTTTTGTCTACAACGAACCTGAGAGTCTTGTCATGTCTCGTTCCGGCGATGAATGTGTTGTTGCTCTTTTGGATCAATGGTACATCGATTACGGAGAGGAGGAATGGTTAGCCAAGACCAAGAAATGTTTGGCTCAATTGAACACCTATACTTCTGAAACCAGAAACCAATTTGAAGCTGTCTTGGATTGGTTGAACAAATGGGCTTGTGCTCGTAGTTTCGGTTTGGGTACCAAATTGCCTTGGGATGAACAATTCTTGGTTGAATCTCTTTCTGATTCTACCATCTACATGGCTTACTACACTGTTGCTAACCTCTTGCACGGTGGTTCCGTGAACGGTCAACAAGTCGGACCTGCTGGTGTCAAGCCTGAACAATTGACCGATGCTGCTTGGGATTATATCTTCAAGGTTGGTGAAGCTCCTAAAGATACCGATATTCCTGAAGCTACCTTTGCTGCTTTAAGACGTGAATATGAGTACTTCTATCCTTTGGATCTCCGTGCTTCTGGTAAGGATCTTATTCCTAACCATTTGACCTTCTTCATGTATAACCATACTGCCATCTTCCCTGAAAGCATGTGGCCCCAAGGTATCCGTTCCAACGGTCATTTGATGCTTGACTCCAAGAAGATGTCCAAGTCCACCGGTAACTTCATGACCATGAGCGATGCTACCATCAAGTATGGTGCTGATGCTACTCGTCTTGCTCTTGCTGATGCTGGTGATACCGTTGAAGATGCCAACTTTGAAGATTCCACTGCTAACGCTGCTATCTTGCGTCTCTACACAATTTTGGAATGGTCTGAGGATCAAATTTCCAAGTCTGATTCTCTTCGTACTGGAGAATTCAACTTTTATGACAAGATCTTTGTGAACGAGATGAACAAGTTGATCCTTGCTACTGAAGCTGCCTATGAGGCTACGTACTACCGTGAGGCTCTTAAGAATGGTGTCTATGAGTTGCAAGCTGCTAAGGATGCTTATCAATTGGCCTGTACTGAAGGTGGTATGCACAAGGATTTGGTCGTGCGTTACATCGAAACCCAAACCTTGGTCTTGTCTCCTATCACTCCTCATTGGTCTGAACACATGTGGCGTAACGTTTTGAAGAAGGACAGCTTGGTTGTTGATGCTCGTTTCCCTAAGGCCACTGCCCCCGTTGATCAATCTCTTGATGAGGCTACCCGTTATATCCGTAAGACCACCAAGTCTATCCGTGATGCCGAACTTAACTTGTTGAAGAAGAAGAAGGGTAAGGCTGTCGTCAACGAGTTCAAGTCCAATGAACCCAAGTCCCTCAAGATCTTTGCTGCCACCAAGTTCCCTGAATGGCAAGAAGCTTGTTTGACTGTCTTGAAGGAGAACTACAACAATGGTACTTTCGATGATGTCAAGATTCGTCAAGATCTTGGCGCCGCTGGAGTTCTCAAGAATAAGAAGGCAATGCCTTTTGTTCAAGAACAAAAGAAGATTGTTACAAGAGACGGACCTGAAGCCTTCAACCGCACTTTAATCTTCAACGAAGTCGAGACTCTTGAAAAGGCCAAGGATGAGTTGAAGCGTACTCTTGGTTTCCACACTATCGCTATCTTGACCCAAGACCAATGTGCTGAAGAAGATGCTAGAGCCGCTGAAAATGCAGTCCCTGGTGTTCCTTCTTTTACCTTCAAGAATGAAGCTGCTTAAATTATACATAAACTCTCATATAGTTCCCATATATATTTCCCAAGTCTTTGCTTCAGTAAGCAAAATGATTTGTTCCAATTGTTTTTTTTTTTCTCAAAAAATAAATTTATTAATCTTGATTCCAAAAATAAACTCTGCGCTAACAAAGCAATTAAGTTGCGGTACCTTGACGGATCAAAACCTTGCAGGGTCTTCGTAATTGCGCGATGCTGGACTAGACTAAAAAAAGTGGGTACTATGTCAACGTCAATTATCTAAAGTCCGTTCATCCTTGATCGTTTCTCATCTGACGATTAGCCATTGTCACTTGTACCACCACTTCAAGTTTAAACCCTTAAAAACGTAATCATACATGATGAGAAATACCATCTATATACTGATTTCTATTTTAAAACTAAACGTTGTTGTGACCTCGGGGTATTTAGATACATCCCAAAAAAGGATCATTTTTTTTCGTTACACGGTATCTCTTTAAATTCCCGTTTTTTTTTTATCTATTTATTTATAATTTCTTGATTAGCTGAAACTCCACTTGAACAACAGAAATTATGGGGGATCGTATGGTGATCTCTTTTTTGAGGTTCCTCTTCAATTTTTATTTTTGTTTCTTTACTGAGGCCATGTAAATTGAACAAGTAGGCTGATTATGCGTAATGTGTTACAAAGAACTGTCCGTGCGCATAAGCGTAGCACATGTAGAATAATGATAAAAACAAGTGACAAATATTTATTATATTGTATGGGAACTATGAGAAGGGATAAATCAATTAGAGAATGGGGAGAATGAACAAGTAAAAAAAAAAGGGGGAATTATCATTTAAAGCAACGCAGCAACGGCACCCATGATGGCGACAACTGAAACCACTTGAGGGATATGCTTTCCATTGGCGGCACTATCAGCTCTTTCAACAGCAGCAATCTTGATAGAGGCAGCGGAAACAGTAGCATCATCACCAGTGGTATCATCACTAGTAGTGTCATCACCAGTGGTATTATCACTAGTGGTATCATCACTAGTAGTAGTATCACTAGTAGTAGTATCACTAGTAGTATCATCACCAGTGGTATCATCACCTTCAGTGGTGTCTTCTTCTTCTTCAACAGGTACAACGTTGACAACAGGTGTAGTGGTATCAGACATCTTAAGAGCGGACTTGACAGCCTTTTCCTTCTCAGAGACCCATTCCAATAAACCGAAAGAAGCACCACCGGTGCTCTTACCGGGTGCAGTAACACCTTCAATCAAGTTTTGAGTAGTTTGCTCTGCGGTCCAGCCGAAGATGTTACCAGGGGATCTTTGCTTGATAGAACGATCCCATTCAAGATCAGGGTAGATGAAATTGTGACGAGCAGTAACATATTGACCCAATGTAGCGTTGTTAAAGATCTCTTGGACGGTAGCAGTGAGGTAGGATTCGAAGGTAGCCTTAGCAGTAGGGTTTTCCAAGAGTTTGTTGATTAAGACAGCCTTGGGGAACTTGGCAGCATAATCGGTATAAGGAAGTTCAACGAAGTCGTCTTCAAAGGCAAGGTTGACACCAAAAGTAGCATCGAAATCTTGAGCAAGGTAATACAACTTTCCAGCTTCATCATTATCAATATAAGCACCAATGTTGGTCTGACCCATCCAGTAACCATCCCAGTCACCAGTAAGGAACTCGATAACCATGAAACGGAGGAGTTGATCATAATCAAAGTAGTCAGAAATAGCCTCAACTTGAGCATCGTTAGAGAAATCAACAGCTTCGAATTTAGTAGCCATAGGCTCGATGGCATCTTGTTCTAAAGGAGAATCTTCATTAGGAACGAAACTATCAAACCCATCGGCGGGGTCGAAAGTAGCTCCAGATCCACCATCAAAGAGACCACCAAGCTTAGTAGCGGTGGTACCGTTGTTGAACATGGCATCAATATAAGAATACTTGATCACATCATCAAGCATATTGAAAGTTCCCATACCCTCATTGTTAATGAAGAGACGAACCATGTTGGCTTCGTTGGCGTATGTACCCATCTTTCTAGAGATATCAGCATAGAGCTTCTCACGAATTTGAGTGGGATCTTCTTCTTGATGTCGAAGTTTGAAAGTGCTACGGCTGGCAAGCAATTGACCTTCAGGGAGAGTGAAAACCCAAGATTGTTTGGCATCATTGTTTTTACGACCAGGTCTGTGGAGATTGACGGTACCATTCTATAAAGGAATTAGTTCGATTTCAACAATAGATCATTAATTCTGGTTTTTACCTGAAAAGTAGCAACATCATCAGGACCAATGACAGTAATCTTGGCCTCATACACATCCTTGGGTACGTTTAAAATAAGGTTATTCATATCATCTTCGTTGGCAGTGATAAAAACGGATGGAATGTAGTTACTGTCCCAGATAGGGTGACTAGTAGCACCACGAGTCCAACTACCGTTAGTAAGAATGCTGGGCAATTCTGGAATATCTGCATAAGTAACTGGACGGTTATAGAACTCGTTACGAGTTGAGGTTCCTTCTTCCAATGTACGGGTACAATCCTCAGCAGTACCATCAACAACATACTATACATGAAGAGAATTAAATAGTCTGTCACAACGATAACAATGGCAACATGTGTGGGTTTTACCTGGTACGTAGCATTTGCTGCTAATTCAGCAGTACCGGTGTAATAAGGAATATCAGAATCTGAAGCAGTGAGTGCAGTCAATTGACCACCGATACTAACATGGACGTCAGTTTGAGTGTCGGGTGCAATTACTTTAAAAGTGACGCTGGCTGCATTGACAGCAGTCAAGACTGTGAGGGCAATAAAAGAAAGAGATTTCATATGGTAGAATGAAGAAAGAGGAAAATAGGAAAAGGGCTAGTAGTATTTATACACAATTTACAGCGGAGAACGACAGTAAATTCCGAAAATAACATCATTGCGCTCTTTGAACGAAAAAAAAAAAAGGTGTCTTGATTTGTGTTGGTAATTGATATTAATACATGGACACGTGAATCCATTTATTTACAAACAGAATTAGTAAACAGTCGGAAACTTATTTAATAAACCAGGAACTTTCTCAGGTCTATTTTAGGAAACCAACGCAATTGACTGTGTTTCAGGCTAAACATGTCATCTTGGGTAATGTCTGCTTTTGGGAACTGAGTTTATATTAGCAAAAAATAACAAAAAAAAAAAAGAACAAGCTTTTCTCCTTGCCTGCGATTTTTTTTTTTTTTTTTTTTTTCAATCTCAAGTCAGGTACTCCTAATTAGAAGGAAACTCAAGATTAGTATAGAAAGAATAAGCGAAAACAGTTTTTTTTTTTTATAAACCACCATCTCTGTCATCTTTTTTTTTTTTTATTTTTTAAAATGGATCGTAAATCTCGTACCTCTCGCTCCGCTACGTTGGACGATACAAACGAAGAAGTTAGTTTATGGAAGCAAATTTGTAACGCTTTAGCAAAATTAGAAGTTATTCAAAAAGAAACATCGGCTGTAGTAACGAGTATCAATAATATACATACTGCAGTCAATTTTAATGAGGGTAAAATGTGATATAAAGAGTTGCATAATATTCATGCTAATAGATGGATAGGAATTCCATCATCTATTGCAAATAGATTATTGGAATATTACAGAGGCGGTGTTGACTTATCCCATAGTGAATCCAAGTATGTACTCTGTGTTTTTATTTTTCCTTTTTCTTTCTTTCTAAATAGCTGTACATAGAACTATTCATGATATTATTGAAAAGGTGTCTGTACTCGTTGCATTAAGAGACGCGTCAGAGTACAACAACGGTAAAACGCTAAAAATAAAAAAAAAAGTGACACAAACCGTTCAACATCCTCGTTTGTAGTCATTGACCAGAAACGAAAAAAGAGAAAGGCAGAACAAGAGGAAGCTTCTTCAGTTCAGATATCCAAGAAATCCAAAACGTAAGTGTTTGTTTGTATTACAATCGATGTCATTGACACAATGACCCGGTAGCTCTATTGGCATACTATCTTACGGCACCTCTGTTGCCGCTCGACAGCCAAAGCAAAAGGACAAAAACGAAGAGTGGATTTTAGCCGTAGTCCTTAGTTACCACACAGAGAAAAACAAGTAAACGAGCCTGCCCTCATCCGGGTAATACATTTATCTGTTGCAGAAATTAATTTATTCTTAGATACCAGGTTGAAGATGTTGACCAAGACGACTACGGCCAAAAACAGTAAGTGTTTCCCCAAATATATCAAAAAAGTGATACGATGATTTCTAAATAACACCAGACGCTATATGCTACAACCCCGAAACGTAATTCCAATCCCGGATGCAGATGAGGCTAAGAGCCACGCAGAGCTGAATCCGGGACAAGACATATTAGCACTTTATCCTGGCACAACATGCTTTTATAGGGCCAAAGTGATTGCGACACCAACAAAGGTATGTTACAATGAAATTTGGCGGTTAAATGTTAATGTTCTATAATTAGAATAAAGATCCTACTTTTGTAGGAAATTACAAAGTCCAGTTTGAAGATGATAACAACGAAATCAAATACGTTATGCCAAGGCATGTTTTAGAAGTTCCCAAAGTTAAATAAATGTATTCAATCGTTTTCTCACAAAGCCCGTGCACTCTAATTATCATCACTATACGTCTTTGAGTATGCATAGCATTCTATTTTCTAATACCAGGAAAGAAAAACGAGTGTCTCGCCCCTGGTATTTTTAACTGAAGCAAAATTTCCAAAAATATACCCAATGCTTGAATTTGGTACAGGAATAGTTTTTTTGACATACTTGTACATCTTCTTTATATAGACTGCACGATGCTTAATCTTGGATGTTTTTGGATTATTAGTATTTAATACATTGCTGCAGATGTGTTTTTACGCCCATGATTGTATCATGGCGTAATTCGTTCACATTACCTTGCTTGCCCGTGCCGATTGATTTTTTTCATTCGTCATTTCAGAGGAGAAAAAAGCAAGGGGTAAAGAGAAAATAAGATACATGTTGCCCTACAAAAAATAAAGACAATGACACTTGTTTTTACAAAAAAAAAAAAAAAAAAAAAAAAAATATGCATCTTAATTATCATGGCTTTATGGGTAGTATCAAACAAACAAAAACACAAAGAAAATACTACTGCCGTCGGATTTTGAATGGCAGGCAAAGAAAAAATTGGCCCCACACATACGGCGACAAAGGAGTGAAGAGGACCTCCTCTTCATCAAATATTGGTTCACATAAGAAAGGGGTATTACACCCCCCCCTCTTTTATAATGGAAAATAACCATTCCTTTCACACTCTTTATTATTTACTCTTTTCCCTTTGTTCCTTTTACAAAAAAAAAAAAATGCTTTCAAAAGAACAAAACGGTTTACACCAAGCCTTTCAATATCTTTTCAGTAGAAAAACTAAAACTGTCCAACAAGAAATATCACCATTTACGAGTAGATTAGATTCAAATATCACCATTGATAGTCTGTTATCGCCAATACCTACTCCTTCCACGTCCATTACATTTTCCGATAAAGAAGAACCTTGGCGATTACTAGACCATGGTCTTATTCATCATGATTATTTCTTCATGGATAGACAAGACCTGTATATCATGAACGAAAATATAGAAAGGTACAATTTTATTTTCCCCATATTTTACCGATCCTTAATACTCGATTTCAGAGATTCCTACGGCTTTAAAAGACCTACACAATGGGTTCAAATAAAACATTTGCATCAATTTGATGTATATTATCAACCGATTCTTGATGAACAACAATTGTCTTGGAACAGCATGCTAAATCATTGTCAAGGCATCTACCCATCTGCGAATAGTATAACACGCATGTACACCTTTTTATTTATTTATCATTATCTATAATCATACAAAATAATAACAATGCCCCTTATTATACATATATAGTAAGAACCAATGTTCGGAAAGGTATTCCCAGTCAATATCGAGGAATGGTAATATTTTAGATACAATAGCAATAACCGTGTACTAAACATTATGTAAGGCATGGATGCATTATAGCGGTGCAAAGAGTAAAATGGAAGACAATCCTGAGTTGTATGAATCGCTGGTAAATACCGCCATTTCAATGGGTGATCACAACGAATTTGCAGAAATCATTCAAAGAGGTAAATGCATAAAGTGACATTGACAAGGCCCATGCTCTAAAACATTGTAAAAAGATCTTCACCGCACGTTTCCAGATAACTCCAAATTTGCTTGCGGTTACTTTACTCAACTCGATGGAACAATATCAATGGAACCACCTGAGACCAACACAAAACTTTCGGCTCTTCGACGTATTCTTTTAGCCTTCAGCATTCATTCACCTCAAATCGGATATTGTCAATCACTTAATTATTTAGCTGGATTCTTTTTATTATTTGTTGAAAAGGAAGAGGAGGCGTTTTGGATGATGGTAGCTACGGTGCATGATTACATGCCTGAAAATATGTACGATGTCACTATGGAAGGTGCAAATATTGATCAAGCTGTATTAATGATGCTGTTGCAAGAAAGATTGCCGAAAGACATCTGGGCCAAAATCAACAATAATGAAAATGGTTCCCCACCTATTACGCTAGTCACCAGTCATTGGTTTCTAACCATGTTTATCAATATATTACCGGTGGAGGTAAGGTAAATCGTGATGGGTAAGATGCATTATATTAATTCTTCGGGGTTTTTTTCAATAGACTGTACTTCGTATCTGGGATTGCTTTTTCATGTAACTATTTTTCATGGTAGTATGCTTGATTTAAAGTGCTAACTTTATAAAACAGTGAAGGATATAGTGTCATATTTCAGGTTGCTTTAACCATTATTCAAATGAATAAAGAAGGAATAAGCAAGTTGCAGGATCCAATTGAAATATTTCAAATCCTTCAAAATATGCCCAGACGATTAATCGATTGTCCTACATTTATGGATGTGAGTTTTGAATACAAAAATACATGCTTCTTTAAACTAAAAACTCTTATTTATTAGTATATCTTTTCTGATCAAAACTCATTCGCTAAAATTGATCAGGTCCAAATCGAAGAAAAGAGAAGTATATTTAGAGCCAACAGAAAACGTTGTTGATCAACATGTAAATAATTGACTGTAAAAGATATTAATGAATAAAAAAATAACAGTGTACATAAATCCTGAAATGACGCTATTTTTTATCTTGTGTACTTGAAATGGTCACCTGTTGGTCACTTGCTCTTCCTTCTTAAAAACATATATTTCAATATGAGTCGATTGTCACGAACACCACCGTTAAAAACTGTTCATTCAAGCAAGATCAATCAAGGTAAGAAAAGTAACATGTCTGGTGAGAAAAGAAAAAAAAAAGCTAACCAAAGATCCCAGTACTGACTCGAGTCAATGAGCCCATGCTACCAAGAAAAGAGATTAAGAAGAGTCAAGAATTACAATTGCTCAAGCAACTTTGTCAACTTGAACTCCTATTGGAAAAAATCAACCGGTTAGAAGTATGGAAAATGAAGGGCGGTTTAAAAACAACCGAATCAGTTTTAAAGGTACCGTTATTTTCACTGGGTGAATAGCATTTTTTTAAACACATATTTCAGGAACTTTATCAAAATGCATTGATTATTCAAATGGATATCGCCTGCCAACACCAATTACCATTTCTCGAAATGATTAAAAATGAGAAATCGTTATATCCAAAGTCAATGAAGTTGCTATTCAATCAACCTCAGCTAGTATCAATTCCCGACGAACAGTATCAATTAAATCATTTGGATGAACTTTATGTTACCGCATGCAGGCTTTGTCATGATCTTAATCTATTAAACCATAAATACATTGCATATCAACTAGCTTTGCTCTATGTAAGTTCATTTGAAGCACTTTTCTTAATTATAATAACATCTTTATAGCAATGCATCAATCGTCAAGGCGTCCCATTCATAGCTTATAAAAAAAGGATAGAACAAAGGTTCGACGAGATTAAATCCATAACGAAGCAATCGTTAGATGTTCATCTTGACTCAAACCTCATATCTTGGCTACAGTCTCTCACGCTCGATATTATCATGCAGGTGACAGACCAGACTAGCATAGTCAAGTGTGGTAAATTATTTAACATCATCCATCAAATGACTGTTCCCTAGTTGAAACATAAATACAATTTTTTTATCACTCCGCTTCATCTCATGCATATACCCACTTTAGCACGTTGGTCGGTTGTTTTTTTAAAAAGATAAACGTAACATTACACGATTTATTTATTTTCTGTTTACAATCACTCTCCTAACACTTACCCGAAAAAAAACGGTTGAGATGTGACCCAATTCGGGCGGCTTAAAAAAAATACTGCAGGAGTTTCCTAAAACAAAACCTATCAAGAGTCGGTCTCCCTTCAATATCACTCTATTAGTCTCGTAAATGTATGTCACATTGTTGTCCGACAATTAATATATTCAAGTGATAGATACAATCAAATCGTAGCTATAAAAACTCCTCTCCGTTCACTCTAGCATTTTCTTCTTCATTCTCTATACAAAATCATGTCTCCTCCTCAAGAACCTCTCTTACTCGAATCCTTTCAAGCCATTCAATCTACCCCTATGGATGAGTTCACGCTAAATGATCTTGTCAAGTCTATTCATGGTGTATTGGGTGATGATGGTTTAGATGCTGAGCATATTGATGCTAAAAAAATTATTGAACTGATGGAGCGTTATAGTTCTAATTCGGCTGACTGGAACAAATATACGCTTTTTGATCATTCAAGGGCATATACTCGTAATCTGGTGGATGATGGAAATGGAAAGGTAAATATTGTTATCTCTCTCATACGTTTTGATTAACATTCCAATATAGTTTAATTTGATGATTTTAGCCTGGAGCAAGGGTCAACAAAGGTATAGACCTAGTCTTTTCCCACCGTTTGAAACACCACTAACAACCCTATTCTTTTAGTCCAATCCATGATCATTCTGGGTCACACTGTGTCATGAAAATACTGGATGGGGAACTGCAAGAAACACAATATAATTGGCCCACGTCTGCAGATACCGACTCTAATCAAATCGTCGGTGATATCACCGAGGCTTCGGCCCCTACTACAGAGACACATCATGGTCAACCATTGGCTGTGTCAAAGAATACCGTGTATCACCCTAATCAAGTTACCTACGTACATGGTAAAGACCATATTCTATTTTAATGTCGAGATAGTAAACTTACATCCACGCTAGATAATATCGGTTTGCATCGTATTTCTAATCCAAGTCGATATGATGGTGCTGTGTCTCTTCATTTATATACTCCTCCTTACAAGATGTGCAAAACCTTTGAGGAAAAAACTGGTAGAGCAAGAAGCAGTGGTATCTGTACATTTTACTCCGTCGGAGGAAACCGTATTCAAGAAGATAACAAGTAAAAATAATAATAATAAAAAAATACGTAAAAAATAAACAGTAAAAAAAGAAGTTAAAAAGAAAATTAAAAGGGAAAAGGAAAGATGTATTCATTATTTCCCCTTTTCATATAATAGCTTCTTTTCTTCATCCACTGAATTATCAGAATGATGGCGAAATCGCCATGTGTTTTTATTGGATAGAAATCGCACCATTTAATGTAACACAGTTCAAGACACACAAAATGACTTTGAAAAAAATGCTCAAGGTTTAAACGGCACCACACATGACACTTTTAGAAGTCAAATGGTGGATTAAAAAAACATATCTACCTTTTACATTTCAAGTAACGATAGAAACGGTTGTATGCTTCAGTGATCATGAAAGTTCAAGTACGGTGACTTGCTTTGTCGTTTCTAAAACAATTCACTACGTCTTCTAATGGGATGGATGCTCTCCTTCGTAATCATTGTACTTATCAGTGGTAAAAGAAGACGTCAAGATCCATGCTCTTCATAATATCATCGATATTCGGACCAGGCAAACGAGCATCATCTTCAGTCAAAGCACTATTTTCGTAATTCTTCACAAGGAGTAGCTTTTCTCACTAAGCTTGAAAGATCATCTTGGTGAGGTCGATAAGTGGAGTGATGAATCTTGCTTCTGCTATCTCCTCTTTCAGCCAATTATGTCTCTGTTAACTAGCTGGTCTGAGCTTGCAACTGCTGATCTGCGAATTCTGTTTTTCTCTTCCTTCTTCAAGTCAGGGAGTAGCTGCTTTGCGTATTTCATCATGACTTCAATCTTCTTGTGCTCGAGTGATCCTTCATATATGCAATCAACTCCTCGAGGCCATCATTCAGAAAAGATACAGTTGCACAAGTACAGTTCTTTACCAGACCAATCACTACATAATGCAGTAACTAAACTGAAAAAAATTGCTTGGAATGTTGAAAAGTCGAATAAGATAAAAAACCTACTCTTGACAGTGAATTTCACCAATGTAAGAAGCATTTCTCCTGTATTCATTAATTTTTGCCTTGATGATAAATGCTTTATCTATCATTATTACAGTTTAATTAAAAGAAGCCAACTTTGCAATAATAGTGTACACTTGTTAATCTTTTTGAAGAATTCTTGATACACGGTCGGTTTACACGGTCGGTTTACACGGTCGGTTTACACGGCCAATTCTTAAAAAACGCCATTACTTTTGTTTGAAACGACGTGGATTTATCACATGTAAAGTCAGTAAGTAATAACCGCTCGTTATAAGCCAAACTTAACATATCTTTTGGCATAATTTTTAAAGATGGAAAAGAATATAAAGAAGGTCAATACACAATTTTTACTTTTTTAAAGGTTTTCAACTATCATATATAGATGAAACCTGTTATGATCTCATAATTGTAGAGAGTATCCGCTGCATTGTTGTGAACGTCATATTACAAAGAATAAATAAACAAAAAGTTCCCATGTTAAACCACCTTTTCATAGCATGCAATAACGTAGGAATCCGGCAGGGACCATCGGCGAATGCTAGTAGCAGCCTTCGGCAGCACCCTTAGTGGGAGTTTAGCTTGTTCCTTCATCGTGATAGACGTAATTGCTATACGAGATGCCCTTAATAATCATTCTCAAATTAAAGACATAATGTTATCTTTTTTGACATCTCGTAATGATACGGCATTCTGGTAATTCAACCTTTGATTTTGTTCAGTGAAATTATGATCTCTCTATGGTAACAGATATAACATTCTCTTTGTGTTTATTTCATAACGCTTAAGCTGATGACTGTCCTGGCTCTTTATTTTATTTTTGAAGAAAATAAAATGAAAACTTTACGTTGGCAACCAATAATAAAAAATAAAAGTAACTATAACAACTAAACTATTAACCTAATCGACAACACAACAACTATTCATTGCCAAAGGCACTTCCTCTGGTCCTCTTTGTTCCTCTTGGTTGTGAAAGGAAAATTTCCATAGGAATTGTATTCCTTGGACTCCCTGGTTGTGACGTGGATAACCCAACAGCAATATCAATCAAAACAAACTGGGTCATTCTGTTAACAAGAGCAAGCGACAGAAGATTATGGTTGGTTGGATGGATATGCGCCAGGTAAAAAGCTGAAATACGGATTCACGAAATTGATTTATTTCGAGCATTGAAAATTCTCCGACCTTGTGAGCAACGAAATAGTCTTCGAACCTAAACAGTTGTGACATATAGGCTCTTCTACCAGTGAAGTCATAGTATTGCAATTTCAGCTCGCTATCATCAAGTAGTTGGTGATTATAATATACAGCTATTTATCCTGATATTTTTGCTCTGTTGCTATATCATGGTCGGTACAGAGCGACAACCACAGCTAAAAACAATACTGGTTTTGGCGTGTTCAATGGCAAATACGCTAAAAATGGTGTTACTACTATCGCAGGCAATATATGTGCCCAAGGTATGAACGACTTCTCAATTTACACCTTGAGCGTCAAAACACCCATACCTACCGTACTTCTTTCCACGGTGCTCACGGCGGGAGTGATTACACTTGTTACAACCGCAACGACACTAATGGTCAAAATGCGCATGATGTCAGCGACACCGCGGCTGTTCAGGAACAGATTGAATCTGTAATTGCGAGTAGAGATGCGGATTCATCCACTCGTCCTCGTGTAAATCCTTTAGACCCATCTAGAAACAAGAGGCTAAAAAAAGACTTTACTGCAGAGTATCGCCTTGCACAACAGAATCGAAATATAATTCTGGCAAGTACTGCCAAGAAAGTGCACAAGGTTGGGATGTTCAATGACTTTGTGATGGGAATGAGGCATAATATTTTCAACACCCCATCTTGCATCGAAGGTACCCGAAGGATGAGACAGTGCCAAGATATCTTGTTTGCTGAGGTTGAGCAAAACGATGATGGTGATGATACTTTCCTGGGTGACAATACGTTTCATGGTGATGATACTTTTCTTGGTGATGACGACGATAACGATTACGATGATTTAGATGATTAGGAAAATTACCTTGATCATTATTCTGATTAGTCTTTTTTTTTTATTTTTATTTTTTTTTGTAAAGCGTGCTTACAATTTTTACTGGATGTATGATTCATGTTATCAAAACGATTTAGTACTGATGACAGCAAGGTTAATGAACCTAAGATAAATGGTCTTATTTCTTATGTTCCGTATGTTCTGCAAGAAGAACATCCTTAACTGATTCTTTCCAATCGTATATAATCTGTTTACTTCGGTACTGCTTCTGGAAAGATCTGACAAAGTGGTCAATTCCGTTCTTAATTGGTATACAGTGGCATCGTCAGGAATATCCGTCAGTGTTGCTTCATTGTTTTCGATTATTAAGAAATTGCGCACAATTGCACACACCACGACGGAGTCGTCAATGTTTTTGATCTCTTCCTCTGAGTTCAACTGCATTGGGATGTTCTTCAAGAATCTCGGTCGTCTTATCTTGAAGAAACCATGGAATTATGTCTGTCTAGTCTCTTCATGAGGAGACAAAAGAGAAATTAGAATCATTAGACCAAATTATGATGCCTAGCAGGTACCTTTGCCTTGGAAATTTCAAATATCATTTTAAATGTATCAGAGACTCTCGAGGGTCTAAAAAAAATATTACTACATAAAAGTCGTTTCACAAAACAAATTTACCTTGATCTCATGTCACACTCTGGTCTTCTTGTTTGTATCAGGGTATTATATCAATGCACCCAATGGCGCTCTAGTTCAATGGCGGCATCTTTGACAGCACAAACTGAGATATCCTCGATCTGTTTGTTGTATCGTTTAAGGAAACGTTTTTCTTAGGAACCACAGGTGTTTTTCTTCAAAATCAGCCCGCTTGGTTCAGCGCACCTGAATGTCCTCAAGTTATTGCAGATGCTTACAACAAGCCGGTTTGCATACATGGCGACCCTTCTTACAAATCATTGCTGAATCAGCCTGTGGTAAATCTGAGATTTACAAAAAAAAAAAGAACATAAAAAAGAAAAAGATGAAGATTTTTATATCCTCATTAAGATATATTTATATTTATAAATCAGTCTTGTTTATCAGTGCTGATTACCTGGATTATTTATTTATTTCTTTGCTTTATAAGCTTTACATAATTCTATACTACACAGCTGTTAATTCGATAACTATTCAGCCCTCTTCTGATGAGGAATAAATAAATAAATAGGCGTGTTCAATGTCCTCCACATGTTTTTTTTAGTGACCACAGGTGGTTCCAAAGAAAAAACACCTGTGGTCCCTAAGAAGACTCTTTAGGAAATCACAGATAGTAGGTTTTGGTACAAGGTCAAAATAACCCTTCGAAAGCCTAGCTTCTGCTGCCATTTTGGATAGTACGATAGCGAAGGGATTCAACTTGGTTCGAGGTATGAAACGCAAAAAGAAGCGTGTGAGTCAGCTTTTAACAACAACAAAAAAGGGAGAAAAAAAACTGAGTAGGCGTTGATTAGCTAACTACATGTTTATGTCTATGTATATGGAACAAGGAAAATGACTGTATTTGCTAAACGGTACAACGAGACTTTTATGGACCATAAAAACATTGTTTTAAATAAGACATGTTCTTTTTATATTAAACTTCTTTTTGTGCTATATTAGTCTTGCACTAAATTAGACTATACGAGAGTGCTTTGCATTAATTAGTAGTTGCATGAATGTCTACATGGAATGTCAAACGTACTTTTCAAAAATGTCACGTGGTGTGACTTTTTTGCACTGGGTCCGGAAATTTGACAGTAAAATGCATTGTAATCACTAACGCACAGAAGAAAGAAGTGTGAATAAAGGAAACAGGAAGGTGTCATTAGAGAACGGGGGTGGGGTTAGTCCCGCATTGTCAATTGGCCCTAAGACATAGAGACCCCACTGTAAATGAAAAAATTCAAGTCTTGTAATAGAAATTTAATAAAAGCATTGAGGAAGATATAATATTCTATGGATTTAAAATAGATGCACAGTATCTAATTTTTTTTTAAACTACTCCAAGAAAATCTCAGGAGAGAACCAAATATCATAATCCAATTCATTCAATTCATCTCCAAACGGTCTTAAGGCCATCACCTTTAATTTATAAGTCCCCTTTTGTAACTTGTTTCCTATCGTTGCAAGTCCCGTTTCTAGCCCTGCCGCGTTAATCTTATCCTTCACCGGCTTATTTTGTGTTGAACTTAATCCCAGACGACCCAAAGAGGCTTGTTCAGCTGTAGTCGCTACGTTACCAAACCAAGGCATCATCAATAAATCATACGGATCATCGACACTATTTCTCCCCACGTATCGTGTATACCCACCAGGAATAAACCCATGGCTTTGACTAATATCCGTTGCACTTACTGCTGTAATTGTAACCAACGGAGATGCTTCTGCAAGTTGAAAAGAGATCAAAGCGGGTGTGATCATACTCACACGTTGACTATACACTTGGGGCATCGTACTGTTCATCACCAATACGGGTAGCTTATTCAAATTCGCAGTCAAACCAGCATACGGCACATAAATGACATCTTCTCGAGTCTGATTCTTTGTCACAACAATGTAACCTGAATAAATAGAAGGAGGTATGTCGGCAGAATTAGATGGAGGTATAATACGTATAGTGACATTGGTTTCTCCATTAGGTTCTACAGTCACCAGGTCTTGAGGTATTTCTACAATGGCTTCTACTTCATGGTTTGAAAGAAGAATCGGGGTCTTTAAGGGCGACATGATCTTATTAGGGGTATACTCAAACCCTTGTGCGGTACTTGCTACTAGATGACTAACCACGTACTCGGAAGCTAACCGACCATTATTCTTGATAGTAAAAGTGTATTCAAAGTTATTAGCACTATGTTCAACATCGTTCAATCGAATTTGTTCAGGCTCAACAACCGTGCTGGATCGAACAGCTTGGTATACATCGATCAAACCAGAACCTTGTCTTGCGACAGACTCAAGTTGTTCAGATTCAAACATGGTGAAAGGGTGACCGTTGTTGATAAGCATGGTACGTACTTCTTTTGCACTGATACTACGGTTACCACCACGAGATTCTTGTAAAAGAGCTACGACACCTGCGACATAGGGACTGGCCATACTTGTACCACTTAGAGTGGCATAACTACCAAGATCAATGGGATAACTATGCGTGTGTTAATAAATAGGACTTTTCTTATAAACAGAGAAATATCAAACTTACGTTGAATATATTTGACCACCAGGTGCACTAATATCCGGCTTCAAACTTAAATCAGGGCCTAACCCCCATGAACTAAACGAGCTAATAGAACCTGCAGTAGGGATAGGAAAACTAAGGTCTTGTTTCAAGAATTCCGCTTTTACTTGGTTCTCTCCTTGTGTCTTCATTAAATAATGAAATAAATTGTAACCATCTTCTTTGGAGATACCACAATAATCAATCTTGACCGATTTTGCAGGAACAGAGGGTGTGACAGGACCAGGATGGTTATTATAAATAATGACACCAATGGCACCAGCATCTTGAGCATTTAAAATCTTTTGTGTAAACATACAACCTCCTCGATTCATAAGCACTACCTTGTCTTTCACATCGACAGTTAATGGATCACATCCATCACGATCATTTAAAAAGGCGGTTGATGCAGACACTATATTTGCAGAGGTTAGGTTAAAGATATCACCTGATGAGGTCGTATATCCTATTATTGATAATGAGTTACTCAAGTTATAAAATGTCTTGCAGTACTTACCAACTGTTAAATCCGCGATTTTAAAAGTATGAGAAAGAACATGTGTATTATCTACACTTGCAATGGACAAAGCATGTCTACCTAGTGACGGAGATCCTACTTCAAAGATACCTTTTTCTCCTTCATTTCCTGCAGCAGCACAAACAATCATTCCTTTCAACGCCAAAGCATCCGCCAATAAAGAAGCAGGTGATTCAGGCCATCCAACATCTCCCAATGATAGATTAATGATATCCATACCATCCATGTAAGCCTTTTCCATTGCCTTCATAATCACATCATCCGTACTACTTCCTTCGCATCCAAAGATACGATAAGCGCCAAAAGTCACTTGAGGAGCAATGCCAGTGAAGGTATCGTCTCTAGCACCAATGATACCGGTGACGTGCGTACCATGACCGTTACAAGTATCGCGAGGATCATCGTCGGGTATAGGCATATTTTCTCCCGTATAGGCATCACCTACGAAATCATAACCGTAGGCAACACGACAGTCGGGACCAAAGCAACCACCTAAAGCTGGATGCATGTAGTCTACACCTGTGTCAATAATTCCCACCTTGATTCCCTTTCCAGTGATTCTAAAAGGAGTCATTGTAAGTATATGGTATAAGTTTAACAAGGTTGATTTTGATTTACCCCAATTCATCTCTTACACGCGTGATACCCGTCGAGTTATAAAGCCCAAACAAAGAAGAAATATTGTCGTTATCCTTGTTATCGGTCAAAAAGACAGCCGGTTTTGTCACGGTATTCTATTGATAATGTCAGTTAAATTAAAATATTTGATTTTTCAAATGATGATTTACCACAGGCCAAGCACGTTTGACACCAAGAGCCTTTTCAAAGAAGACGGATGAATCACGAGGAGTTTTGAATTGTATGGAAACTGCATTAATGACATTATATTCATGCCTGATATCATAGCTAATGTTGTAAACGTTCAACTGTTCATAAAAGATGGATCTTTTGTTAAGGATATGACGTTTGGATGCAAAGGAGGAGACAGGTCGATCGAATTCGATGACAAAGGTATTTTCTAAACAGTGGACCAAGTGGAATAAGAATAGGACATTAATAAATGAGAACAGTTTCATCCGTATTGGGTGTCTACAAGTAGGGAAAAATGAGAAAGATGAGAAAAAGGCTGTCATTTGTTTGGCATATATATATAGTATAGGAAACCAAAATTGCCCTAGGTAAGAGAGATCTAACTTTGGGGATATTTATTTGTTTGTGACAAAAAAAGTGTAGCCACGCCGTGGCTGGGATGATGGATGAAATTAAAATTCACTACTAGCCACGATCGCATTAGTTTTTTTTTGAATCTATTCTTTTTTTGTTGTACGACTTTATTAAGCATACAAAACGAAGAAAAGGGGGGGGGTATTTTTAATCTTTGGGTGTAAATTTTGCATAATAATCTTTAGTCTTGTTTTCATAAAGCTCTTGTGTACACTCTGGTAATTCGTCTTGATATTTTCCTATTTTTTTCACAAACATGTTTAGCCCCTATACATATGCACACTCTAGTCGCTTACCTGGTGAGCCTGAATAGACACTGAATGAAGGTACCACGGTATTGGGTGGAATAATGGTATTATCCGTGATACAACAACAGTCTTTAATAATAGCAAATCGACCCTATATAAAATTCTAAGTTACCCAAATCAAGCTTCCTTTTATCAATCGCTTACAATGATACAATTCTTGCCAATGTTGACGTGGGATCCAATTGTGGCCGCTTCTACAATACTCCCCTCACCAATTGTTACATGATCTCCAATTTTCATTGGATAATAACTAAATATGCTGTATACAAAGGATGAGCATTTTACAGGGTCGTGTTCATGTGTATGACTTACCCTTTGTAAGTCTTGTAGGGAGGTCGAATAATAGAGCTTTGTGAAAGCAAACAGTATCTACCAATAGCGATGACTACAGCATGACCTCCACCTGTTCTTCTTAAATCGCCACGAATGACACAGTCTGTTTGAATAATGGTCTATAAAAGAAAGTCAGCATGTTGTTTAAAGAAGAAGGGCAAAAAGAGTTACTTTTCCACCAAGAATTATGTTTTGACTTCCACAGATAACTGACTTTCGGCTGACTTTGTTTCCAGTGTCCTTTTACAAGTAGTAGTTAGTAATGACGTTGTGCATTTACAATAATTCCATCCATGTACAGTTTCAATATATTCAGCACGGTTATAATGTTTAATTGGTGCCTCCATCTAACAAAAAATTTGTTTGTAAAGAAACAAACAAAAAAAAAGCCAAAAATGTTTCCCGACGACGGTAAAAATATATTCGTTATAAAAATTCCACTTTTTTTTTTTTTTTTTTCGTTCTTTGTTGTAATAAAACTTTCTCCGTCATGAAGGAAACGGTTTCTTTTGTACCACAAGAACTCGTGAAACATTTCATTGAACCCGCACAAAGTAAAAAAATCTGTGTCAATTACGAAGAAGAGGATTCTGAAGATGATATCAGCACTGGATCGAAATGGTCCATGATGCGTCATATCTTGAATAAGTTTTATACGTCGCCTCCCGTTCATGATTGTTTAAGTACCTATGGTGTGTTACAAAACAAACGGATTGGTGAAGGTGTATCTGCTACTGTGCAATTATTACAACGTGGCAAGGATACGTTTGCTGTCAAAATCTTTCGAAAAAAGAAGAGACGAGATCTGACTTCGGGTTATATGAAGGCTTTGGCAAGCGAATTCTGTATCTCGTCAGCGTTACATCATCCTCATATTATAAAGACTTTTGATTTTGTAAGGTTGGATGAAGATCATTCAAGGTATTGCATCGTCATGGAATATGTAGGCAATACCCCCTTCATCCTATTAAACATGTCCACCATACTAAACTTTCTTTAAATACCACTCCCCTTGTCATCATCTAGTGCCCAGAAGGAGACATGTATGCATTGATCAAACAAGGCACAATGCAACAAGATGATATCAACACATATTTCAAGCAACTGCTCCTCGGTCTTGACTATCTACACGCACTGGGTGTAGCTCACCGTGACCTCAAGCCCGAAAACCTTCTCATCAGTCAAGGCTCCTTACGGATAGCCGATTTTGGATCTGCGGATGTTTTCCGTGTAGCATGGCAAGACCATAGCCGACTCTCGGATGGACTCTGTGGCACTACACCTTACATGGCACCCGAGATCTTTCTTAACCAAGGTTATTGGGCTGCACCCGTGGATGTTTGGGCAGCAGGCGTCATCTACTTTTGTATGCAATTTGACGGAGTTCCTTTTGGTGTTGCATTACATACCGACAGTAATTATCCCATCTATTTACGTCAACGAGGGTCACGGCAATATGCACCGTTTGATAAATTCACGGTGAATGCACGTACCATGATCTATGCTATGCTGAACCCAGATTGTCAATGTAGAGTGACCGTGCCCGATCTACTACTCCATATGCTGTTATTATAATTTTTAAAAAAAAATAGATACATTTATTCTTCCATTTTTTGTCTCAGGGTTTGTGGATCATAACCATGAACACCTAAATCATTTCTAGTTTCGGAAGGATCATCTAATGTTTGTTCTAAATAAAAGGCTAAAAAGCCTTCTTGTGATAACCAACCCTTTTTGTTAGCACCGAAACGTTGACCCATTTGACGTAAGAAGGCGGGTGGAGGGTGAGCTCCGTTGGTGATAAAGATGAATTGATCTAATTCCTTGTTGTTTAATGCTCCATCACCATCTGTATCAAACTTGTTGAATACTTCTAAAAGTACTTGCTGTAAAGAAGGTGATAATTGATTATCTACTAAGAGTTCTTCTTCTCCTTTATATCCACTGGCAATACGTTCAATTTCATCTTCTAAGGCTATACGTTGGAATGCATTTATCAGTAAACCTACCCAAATATAATAATCATATAGGCTTACCATCAATAGGCTCAAACGTAGGATCAACAGCACGTCCCATTTGTAACAAGATGGCCGCTTCTTCCAACTTATTAAGCAAAAACAAGATGAATCCTAAAATATAATAACATCCAGCATGACCAGGGAAGACGTCTAAAATCCATAGCATTTTTGAAGCCACATGGACCAAAATTTGAACGTTTCCTTCTTGTTGAAAGGTTTCTAAATGAGCTTGTGCGTTGGCGTATTCCAAATCGGCTTGATCCATCAAAGCCGTATCATCGTCCGAAATCGACTTGTTCTTTTGAATATAGTATGCACGCCAGTCTGTGGGTTCTTGACTAAATTTCTCGATTAATAAAGGGTCCAGTGAGAAACCTGTAGCGGTGGTGATGATGGTATAGGTTTGAAACAGGTCGCCAAAGTCCAGTGTTGTTTTACTGTTCATGTTCTTAGTACTCTCCACGTCATAAAAATTGACACACTGGCCTTACCTTTTCCAAATACTGTTGTTCATAAAGATGTGGTAAAGAGACTTGGAACATTTTGAAAGTTCATACAAGTCTTGAGGTTCCAAGTTGAAAGCTAATTCTTCAAGGATGATGCTAGGAAAATTTGCAATATGAAAAGTCATTGTTAAAGTAAGAAACGTTTTTTTTTTTTCTTTAATTTGTGGTCCATTTAAAAAAGAAGTCGTAGTAGTAATCACACCGAGTGTGTGGCTTAGGACAGCGCGGGGGTAAACATGGACGATGGGGGGGAAACCGCGAACACACACACTTCTTTTTCTATCTAGAATGGACCCTTATAGACCTAATCAATATGGTAAGGGAGGGCATCAGAAAAATAGTATATGAAAACCTCACTCATATCCCAAATTAACAGGTTTTAGACCACCCCCACAACAAGCATATGGTCAACCTCCCCCACAACAACAAGGTCGATTTCCTCCTCCTCCCAACGCCATGAGACCTCCTCCCTTTGGTCAGCCTCAGTACATGCCTCGACCTCCTAATCCCACCGTCGCCACCACCACACCTGCTCCTGATACCAACACCAATGAAAAACTCACCACTCTATTCATTGGTGCTATTGCACCCGGCGTCAGTGACGATTGGATTGTAAAGTTACTCGAGGTAAGAAATAAAGAACTACGCAAAAAAAGCTTTATGACTAAAGACCAATAATGAACAGACGTGTGGAAAACTTATGCATTGGAAACGCACAAAAGATGCTTCTGGCAACCCCAAAGGGTTTGGTTTCGCCACCTATGCCGATCCAGACAGTGTTTTATGCGCTTTACGTGTCCTAGGTGGTGAAAGCACTTTGGGCGTCACCTTGAAAGCCATGGACGGTACCGGCGTTGAAAAGAAACTTCTTGTCAAAGCAGACGATACTGTACGTAACTACCTGCAAACCTATACGCATAGTAAACAACAAGTTGATACCGCCACCCAAGATCAAGAAAAATATGCAACCGTTGAAAAATACATGCATGCTATTGCTACAGGTCAAGAACCTAACGATGCCGATGCTATCAATAAAGAATTAGCTTTCTTTAAAGAACGTGCTGTTCAAAAAGATCAACAAAGACCTCCTCCTACCGCAAGACCCGAGTATCGTCGACGAGACTTTCAAAAGGGTCCCACTGAATACCAATCACAACAAGATTTAATCACAGATGAAGAGTTGGAAAGAAAACGAAAAGAGAAACATGAACGAGATGTAGAAAGTGCGTATCGTCAACGAGAGAAACGCTTTGAACACCGAGAGAGTGGGAAATTACGTGATTACGAACGAGATTTAAAGAGGGAAAGAGATGAAGAGGAACGCGAACTGAGAGAAAAAGAGTATTGGTTGGAACGTCTCTCGCATTGGGATGATGTGGTAGAATTAGAAAAGGGAGAAGAAATTTATTACACTGACAGGTACTACATAGAGTTACCTTCTTTATTATGACTTGAGTTGACACCCTTCCTTTTAGATCGCGCTGGAGAAAGATGAGAGAAAGTGTGCGTAGACATGAAGCTGAACGAGACGAAGAAGATAAACGTCGTGAGATCCACGAATTGGAACAAGAGAAATTACGTCTTGAAGAAGAAGAGCGACAAAAGAAGGAAAGCAAGTTCTTGAACAGAGAAGCAGATGATGGCAAGATCGCATTAAAACCACGCAAGCTGAACTTTAACTTGCCCATCAAACGTAACACATTGGGTGGTGGTGATGAAGATGATGAAGAAGAGGCTAAAAAGAAACGTCGTGTGCTTGTACCTTTGGACTATGGAGACATTGATAATGTCAAGACGAGCTACGATGATGAAGAGGAACATGAGGATTTAACCACGGAAGAAAGAGCTAGAAAGGTCAAGGAATTGATTACATCTATACCTAGTTCTCAAACTGACTTATGGGCGTATCCTGTAAAGTGGGATGAATTGGATCAAGCACTGATTGATACGAAATTACACCCGTTTGTGTCTAAAAAGATTGTGGAATTGTTGGGCATGGAGGAAGACGATCTTTTGAATTTTGTGCTTGATTTTATTAAAAAGAGAAAGGGACCGGATGAACTGGTTACGGAATTAGAAGGCGTAAGTACTTTTTTTTTTTTTTTTTTATTTTATTGCTTGTCTTTTTTGTTACTCACACACTCCTCTTTACAGGCTTTGGATGAAGATGCTTTGGTATTTGTCATGAAGTTTTGGCGAGCTCTTATTTTCGAGACCGAAAGAAAGGCTAAAAAATTATAAAAAAAGTGAAAAAATAATAAAAAAAAAAAAAAAAATATATTATAGATATATTACAGAAAAACCCAAAAAAAAAAAAAAAAAAAAAAAAAAAAAAAAAAAAAAAGTTGTGCTTGGAGAAGGGTATTGAATAAGAGAGTTGGGGCTTAAATCTAAATTATTTATGCCTGTGGTACCAACATGGAGGTAAGATCAGGTCTTATGGTAAGCTCTATATATTTAAAGATTAGTTTAGTCGGGGGAGGGATAATCATAATATCAGAAAAATAATTTACCGTGTTTTGTAAAATTGAAAAGTTTGGGCAAGTCCTTTCCGTTTAGCATTTTGGTTGCAGGATCACGTAATTCATCAAAATAAGGGTGGGCCAAAGCTTCAATAGCTGATAATCGCTTGAAGGGTGAGTACTGTAATAACAAGGCTACAAAATCAATCCCCTCAGGTGATGTCTTTGGCTTGAATACCTTGGCAAATGGATGAGGCTTAATTTGTGGGAAACGATGCTCGGTATAGTTGGGATTCATCGATAATAGTTGTTCTTTTGTTGGTGTCCCCAACACTTTGATGATCTCGACTAATTGATCAATACCACTTTCTCCCGGAAATAAAGGCTGGGATAACATGAGTTCAGCCATGACACATCCTGTAGACCACACATCGATTGTCACGGTGTAGTTGGTGGCGCCAAATATTAACTCGGGTGCGCGATAATAACGAGAACATATATAGGATACATTGGGTTCATCGGGCAATAGTATTTTTGCGCTGTATAAATGAATAAAAAAAAAAGATGAGAATGCTAAAGAGAAAATACAAGCTGCTACACGCACCTTCCAAAATCGCACAATTTAACTACGCCCGTGGCCGGATCCAAAAGCAGATTTTGAGGCTTGATATCACGATGACATATGCCGACAGAATGAATGTAAGCTAATGAACGTAATATCTGATACGTGTATAACTTGACATAGAGAGAAGGCATGGATTGTTTGGATTTTGCATAATGTCTTGTCGCACGGTACAATGTTTCAGGTACGTATTCCAAAACCAAGTTTAAATATACCTCATCCTTCTATTGTCCCCCACATTTAGTTAAAATCAATAACAACAAAGATTCTTACCTTGGAATCACCTTGTGAATAAAAGAATGCTTTCAATGCTACTACATTTTGATGGGTTACACTCTTCATGATTTGCAACTCACGGTTCTGATAAAATAGAATTAAATTAGTTTGGGGAAGGGGAAGGAGGGCCCCTCTTTTTTATTTTTTTTACCTTGAATCGTTTATCTTGCAGGACTTTCTTGATGGCTACATCTTCACCTGTTTGTAACAACTTTGCTTGATAAACCACACCAAATGACCCGTTTCCTGCAATTTTGTATTTGGTGTAATGAAGTTGGATTTCTTGGCCAGTTTTTCCGTCTTTGGCAGACACTTTGGTTACTTTATGCGGTTCTGTTTCGCATCGCGAGTTAATAAAAACCCGCCTCCTTTTTGCTTTCATTGTCCAACATACCTATCCCTTTCACTCCATTCATTGTTTACAGTTGTAAAAGAAGAAGAAGAAGAAAAAAAAAAAAAAAAAAAAAAAAAAAAAAAGAGTAAGGGAAAAAAGAGAAACAGAAAAAAAGGGAAAGAAAAAAAAATAAAGGAGGGGGAAAGGAACGTGACATGACAAAATGAGGGAACTTTTTTTTTGCTTGGTCATGTGGTTTATTTTATTTATTTCTCTCTTTCTCATCCTTTCTATGAACTGACAACATTTTAATCAAACCCTTTCATCACTCCCCTCTTTTTTTATTAAAAATTGAATTGCACTTTGGCCCCCTTTTTATCCGTTGAGTTGAATAACTTTGAAAATAAATAAATAATCAAAGCGCTTTGTTGTGCAACCTTATTTTCACGTGAATCATCTAGACAATCCCCACGCTTTGATTCCCTTTTTTTTTTTTTTTTACCCTTTTTTCCTATTCTTTCATCCTAATGAAGCGCATGGTGCATGGGGTCTTACCCTACCTAAAACCAACGAGCAGAACACTCACGACACGGCGGGGTAATATATATTATATACAAGCGAGACAAGACTAGCTCATTTCCCCTTTTTTTCTCATATAGAATTTATGCAAGAATTGGTCGAGAAAGTCACCGAAAATAACAATAACTTGCCTCCTCCCGTCTACGCAGAAAAATGCTGTGACTATTTTAAACAATTGGATAAAGTAAACGTGTAAACTAGTGTGTTTTTTTTTTTTTTGGTTGGGCATAAAGAGACAAAAAAAAAAACCTCATACCCATTCATCATTGTTAGTCTGGTAAACAAGAATTCTTTCATATACTATCCACACAATTCGGTAAGTCTTGTCCACAGTAAACAATCTTCCCTGTACTGACACTATCATGCAAGACGTCGATCGGGTAAATGCGGTGAAAGAGGCACAGGCATATATAACGCTCGGGAAAAATAAGGTTAGCCTTGCTTCCGTGGGGGGGGGGGGCGGGGCTGTGTGAAATTTAACATCTAACCCAAAAAAAACAGTCCATAGTAGAAAAAAACCTGTTGCACTACCTAGAACCCAAATATGCCTTGTTTTTCGATAGAATTCATCAGTTGCCAAATGGTCTCAAGCGATTAGCGGACATGCGCTCCGAACTACTTGTAACTATCATTGAACATGAAAATACCGTTTTACTCACTCGATGCTAGGACATCATGGGCCAGAGAGACTCGCCCTCATATCTAGAATTTACAAGCCTGGAACAAGATATCCGTCTGAAATTAAAAAAATATGTTGTTGGGTTCTTGAAATTAGAGCAGATCACTTGGCAAAAGAGCTCAGCAGAATTACTCGAAAAGGTATTTCACAATTGTGTAATTTATTCTTGCTCATCCTCATCCATCCTATAACTAGATTTGTAGATATGAGGCTGTACACGCCGTCAAAGACTGGAAAGACATAAAGCGAAGACTAGCTCCCGATAGACGTGTCTTTGCCTTTTTCGAGAACCATACACCCGACGAACCTCTTGTCTTTGTCCATGTGGCTCTAGTGCCATCCATGTCTAACTCAGTGCAAGCCCTTTTAAACGCTCCACCTGTCAGTAATACAACCGATTTCAAATGTGCCGTATGTTATTCCATTACAACACAACAAGGTCTAGGCGGTATCAATTTGGGAAACTATCTGATTAAGCAGGTGGTGGATAAATTAAAGTGGCAGTATCCTCAGCTTGAAACCTTTGCCACCCTAAGTCCTTTACCCGGCTTTAGAAAGTGGCTGATGGATCATGAGGACAGGGACGGGTCTATCACTGCAGAGCTAGGCCTCTTTTGGAAAACCGTACGTATTAAATATTCTCTTTTGATAGGAGGACCTAAACATCCGTTTATATAGAAAATAGCTCGATTTCAGGGTGAGGAAGAGTACAAGGATCTCTTAATGAAACTCTGTGCAAGATATGTTCTATTTGAGAAACGTATTGAAAACAACGCCTTGGATCCAGTTGGTACAGTGTAATTTTCGAGTAAATAAAAATATGCGCTAATTCTTTTCCAATAACACAGCCAATTTTCATCTAAGAAATGGCGCGTGCGCTCATCAGATCCACTGGAAAGCAGACACGTCGGACAAAGGAATGCATGAATCCTTTGGCATCATGATCAACTACAATTACATTCAAGACCGTCTAGATATCAATCACCGATCGTACCTTGCCAAGGGTACGATTGCAGTGAGTGACACAGAAGCTGGCTGGCTATCACAGCATAAATAAAAAAAAAATGCCCTTTTATTAGAAAACATAGTAACGTACAAGAAAGACGGATAAGATAATGGAAGCGATAATAGCAGGAGGTCCATATTTACGATACAATGCTTGTAAATTCAAATGACGCGCTTTATCCTTGAACATTTTGGCACTATCCTTTAACTCGCCAGAAATTGTACTCATACGATCCAAACTATCGCCACGCCATAATAAATCCTCCATATTCTTGGTCATGATACGTGTCACGTCCTGTAAATCTTCATTAAGTTTGGACAAGTTGCTTTGCGTACGTGTGTCTTGATAAATTCGCTTTGTCTTTTGCATAAATGTATCTATAATTTCAATACCGTTAATTATCAAGACCCCCTTTTTTTTCTCTCTCTTTCTCTCTTTGCTTTACCAAACTTGACAAAGGCATAAGGTCTTAATCCAGGCTTATCAACTTCGTTACCGTAACTCATGTTGAATTCCTTGACTAATTCTTCAAGGTAACTAAATGCTAGCTTACGAGGATAAGATTGATCACAAATACAGAGATAACAAACATTTCCTTCAATGATATAACTTTTTTGGGGAGGAGTTTTTATCAGTCCAAGTGTATATAACAAAGAGGGAACACAGCCATGACTTACTGGAACACGTATTTGCCTGACTCGATGGAACATCTCGGTTCGGAATTGGTGTTAAGTCGTTTAAAGATGGTCTTTGCTTGTCCCTTATATTCAGCCAACTCTGTTTCAACCTATATTTCCTTGTTTTTAGTTCATGTTCGTGACAGTACAACACCGAGAGAACTTACTTGCTCGTCATCCATACTGGCAGCTAAAGGAAGTCCATCGGATATTCTTGCAATAATGGTAGTCTTGACCATGGCTATGTATGTGTGTTGTACAAGGAAGAAGAGTGAAAAAAAAAAAAAAAGAGTGAAAAAACAATTGGGGAACACGAAATTTGTTTGATTGTGACGTGGCCAAACATGCATTGGGTAAAGCAAAAAAATCACGTTTTTTATTTATACACTTATTGTTTAACCAAACTAGTCAAGGTAGTCATGATATCACATTGATTGGATCTTAATGCTGCTTCTGCCTCGGCTTTAGTTAATTGCATTTCCTTCATCTATATATTTTCACACACACTTAGTTTGACAATGAAATAAATAAAAAAGGGGGGACTTACCAAAAGATCCACGTCAGCCTTGTTGACAGCCTCGTTTGAAGTTTTGCTTCTACAATTCCCTGTATCAACACCACATTTGCCTTATTTTTTAAACTTCAAACCCTTACCCGACTAATTTCTTGTGCTGATTAGCAATTTCATGTAACTCGCTCAAAGCCTACATGGAAATTCAATAACCCTCTCCTCATGCCGTAAAAAAAAAATGGAATATACCTTGGTGAGTTTTTCAGCCGCTTGTTTACGAAGTGCAAGTTCATCATTCGCCGCGTTTTTCTTGGGCTCTCCGTGGTCATGGCTACAGTTAGAATGGTCGTGATGGTCGTGAGCCATTTTTATTTTATTTTTATAAAGAAAGGTGGGGTTGTGTTTCCCGAAAAAAAAAAAAAAACTCTCCTTCAACAAGTAGCGTGATGCAAGTCACGATTATCAAACTACACTTTAAATTCAAACGAAATTAGACAAGAACTCACCTGTAATAATCTAAATTCAAAAAGGAAAACCTTGTTTGAATACGGTGATTTGTGATTTGAATATGAATTTAAATTCTGGAAGAGGTTCCAGGTCTACCTAAACCTTTCTACATTGCGAATGAAATTTTCATCATATTCTTTCGGCATTGGTATCGCGCTGCCATAATGTATTACATGTTTTACAAACAAGTACACTATAACTTTTGACACCATTTATATCATCCAAAGAATCGGTCTCGCACAAACAACAACTTCTCGAGGTTTTGTACTCAATAATTGTTACAACGACAAGGTCACCAGCAGCCTCTCTTTTTTTTTAAACAACACTACATTGTACCAGCGACAACACAGCGTAAATCTTTTATTTTCACGATGTCCTTCCCAAACATATCATTTCTTAAGATGACAAGTGAAAATTTTGTTTTGTCTTGTTTCAAAGGTTTCCATTTGCCACTCTTATAAAGTATAAGTGTTGTATCAAAGATAAGCATGTATTTCCAGGCCTACCTCTGATGTTGATAATACTACCTTTGTCAATAAGTCTGTTTCTCTCCTTCACAGAACTGAATTTTACTTGGGATTATTCGTTTGAACATTGTTAAAGACAAAAAAATTGTACAGCAAAATATGAGAAAGATAAAGAAGGTTATACGTCAATATATATATCAATACATATATCCATACATATATCATTGACACGCGATTGAATATATACAGCCACACATATGAACTTCGGTCATGTTAAATTTAGGCGAATGGTTTTACCTCGTTGTTATAAAACTCTTTTGTTTCTTGCCTGTTTTTACTATAACTTCGACATGTCCCTAACAGATTCAACAAATATCACTCATGGTGCGCTTAATCTACCAAGATAGGAGACTCTTCAGGGTTTTTATCATCTTCATACACATAGAGTCTCTTAAAGTAATATTATCCAGAACACATCTTCCGGTAGTTTCCTTAAGTTCAGTTTTGGACAACTGGTGTATGTATCCAAAGTTGCCGTCTTCTTTTTGCCTGGAGGTAATTTTAAGAAGCATTTTTATAAAGAACTTGATCAACAACATACTCTCGCTAGTTTTTTTTTAACAGACCTACACCAAGTTTATTTCTCCACGACACCGTATTTGAGATTATCAAATATATTCGCCACCCAAGTGCCTGTTGCTCTTCTTTAGAGCCTGATTTACATGAGATTTTTTTTTATCTCTTAGCATTGCTGGATGGGTTTATTGCTTACCTTCTTGTGGATGATGGCTGTAGGAATACTCACTTCGTCACAAACAATAATCGCAGAGGAAGTAAACTCTCGCACTAAATTGTTTACGATTGGCGTCAGTACGACTGTTACAAGTTGGGATCATCTTAAAGAAAGATGTTTGATTTCCCTTTTTTTAAGTATTTTAAGCTACTATAAGGTGTGGCAGATAATGCTCTTTGTTTTATTATTTATTGAAAATGTAGAAATAGAAAGTATCCTCTATTTCTTTTTTCTTTTAAAGAAATTAAGCTACTCTTGAGAAGATCTTAAAGACTTGAAACCAAAGTCCAAGAGTATCATGAACATTGATTATTGATTTTGTCAGACCAAAAAAAATAAAATGGTTTCATTGATTTCATGTGTTGGCATCGAGTAGTATTCATGTACCAAAAACCTTGCTAAGTTAACAAGATCAAAATGATCAAGGGCCCTTTTTGTAAGCGGGTAGATCCTCTATAAACACCCTCCACAGTGGCAACCAAAAACAATTCCCGACCGTGTCTACATACCATGTTCATGAATAGATGCTCACTGTCCATAATTTGATCAAAGCTAATTTTGTGTATTAATGCCTTTATCAACTTTGTAAATATCCTCTTTTTTCTTTCTCTTGTTGACAAGTGTCACCACCAATTGCTTCAATTATTCATAATACAAGGAGAACCAGATGAAATTTGTTGTTGCATAAGTCATTCATAATATCCTTGAATCTATTAGGCAATGATAATTCTTTTGTTACATTCCATCACGTTATTGTACACCACTAGTCAACAAGCATTAGTATATACATTTGAAGAGTCCCTTATTTATTACTTACTAACACTCAGTAAGCTTTGTTATAATTTCCCTCGCTCATCGAATAGCGTAAACAGTTGACACTAGTATTTTCACTTTTTTAATAGCAGCATCATTTTCAACAGGTTTATAGGTACCGGCAGTGTCAATGACGGTAGAATGAGTGATGACAGTGTCAAAAACGGTATAATGGGTACTGATGGTGCCATCATGACTGAGTGGAGCTTCAAAAGCGCGTGTCATTAGTTTGCTTCTGTCTTATTAGGCACAAAGAAGTATTATTCCTACTCTGAATGTGGAGATCTAGGTATGAAAGGCGATGCCGTTGTTAATGCTGGACGGGAATCATTAACCTTATTGACAGAATCACGTAATAAAGCAGCTCTCTGCATGGTTTTTCGAAGCTAGTGATGAGTAATTGACGAAAGAAAAAAGACAGAACAATGTGTCCAATATCACACAATTATTGAAGTAACATTTAGCCCCCGAATAGGATAACCGTTGCAAGCTTAGGCAACTTCTGTATTGTATGTCACTCTTAAAAACCCTTGTTGTCTTCATACCTGCTTTGATCATATGTATATCTAATAACGACTTTTGTCACAAATAATTTAAACCAATTCATATGGTATGGCTATTACTAACTAGACCTTGTTGTACATTCTATGAATTAATAATTCTGATACGATTTTAACCGGCAAGAAATAAATGGCAATTGTATTTGTATTTTGTAATGAAAACTAAACGTTAATACTGCTATTGCTTTTCCTTTTTGTAGAAGTACGAGATTTAATATGCACTTCGCGTTATAAATATGTGTAAATGAGGGATTATATTCATTAAGCTATGTTCCTTGAATTAACCCTCTTAAAAAAACATGAACTAGCTGTGCCTTAAATTATTTCATGTTATCCAAGAAGTGTCAACCGAACCCCCTCTGCTCGAGTTTTTCGTTCAGTAAGTAGGCAATGGCTGTAATATCTCACTTTTGAATTGGGAAAAGTGACAAGAATTATTATACAAGCTGATCTGCGATGATTGAGCTGTCAGAAAGATAGTATACAGGTACGAACAGAAAAAAGAAATGTAACACTATCATTGATTTTTTGTGCTCTCTGTATGTTCATAGACAAGAAAAAACCCCCCGAAGGCATTACTACAATCAAACAGTAGAGAAATTCTATCCCTACAGGTTTTCGGGTTTTCATCTGTATTTGCATTGCTCATTAGCCTTGGCTAATCAAAAAACAGTAGAATTTCCTATAAATGATATGCGAAGGCAGGTTTTAACATCAACAGAGCCGTATAATCAGAAAAGCTAAAAAATGATGTACTTCAGTCAGACACGTGAGAAAATAATTAGCTGGGACAAAATTGTAGTCACTGTCGCTTTTTCTTTAACGACATCTGATTCACTCGACAGCATTGAAAAAGAAATGTACTTCCCTTTAGGGCTGCCTGATTCGGCATTGTGAAAACATACGGCTATGTCATCAACTCAGCACTTCTGGTCATTCAGAAGACGCATTTTTTTTTTGAGAAACTCGTTCAATAACATATTAATAAGTCGAGGTTTTTTAACAACAAGATTCTCTGTCATTTCTCAAAAAGACAGCCATGGAAATACCTGCCAGTTTTCTACAGCTTCATCACACTATTCCTATTGGAGCTTTTGCAAACGCGTTTTTTTAATACTCGATTTCCAGAGAAGTTGAATCATCAGGGCACGCGATTTAAACCGGGTGTAAAAGAGTACTTTTGGATGTATTATTCTGTTTCAAAGCATACGTTGAAGCTTAGGTTGATGAGGATGGAATTTTGTTTTGCATCAGAGACAGTAATTGCTTGCGCCAAAATTCATTGTTTTGGTTATAGTGTTGGAATTGTTGATTGATAAGGTGCGAGTTGAATATTGAGGAGCTTGGTTTTTAGTTAAGCAACAACTGTAAGAGACATCTATCAACAAGACCAGTATAGTATCAAGTTACTAAACATGGAAAGGATTGAGTAATGCTTCGAAATATACTTCTATTAAAGGGGGAACGGGGAGCCTTCATGGCGGCCTAATTTGTTAATGAAAGAGGGTTTAATAACTTATTGATCAAAACGCTGTTAAGAAATAATATCCTTTTAATGTCCCATCTACTTTTTTTTTTACATATAATCAATGGCATGGACATATATTGCGTTGTATTGAATACAACAGGTGTGCGTTTAAAAACGGAGGTCATATTACAAACCATGCATCAAGAGCTAAACCAACAACAACTTGAAAAAGCAGGATCATGTTTAGCAATTGTGACCTGACGAAACAGAATCCTTCATACAAAAAATAAAATAAAAAAATGAGCTATTTACTTCCTGCTAAAATACTTGTTTTTTTTTTCGCTTCTGTTAGAGCAACTCCCTTAATGCCAAATCCAGCAAAACTAAATGATAAACCATGCATAGTACTCTGATCGTTGCATTCCTCGGAACGCCTAATTTTTTTTGTCTACATGTTTAAAACTTTGTACCTCAAGGTTGCTTTGGCTTTCTATGCCTGATCACGAGTGTACCTCTTCCTATTAATTTTCTTCCCTTTCACATCGTGTAAATTAAATGGGAAGCCTTATTTGAGACAAAGTTGATCCAAGGGGATTCCTTTCAAAATGGTAGTACTTATGTGGATAGTAAATATAAGACAGGACCAGCAAAAAAAAAAAAAATTACACGCCCTTAGACGCGGGTACTTTTTTTCTGCAGCCAATTTTTTTCGTGACGTGTTCATACCGTCCCAACAAACTCAATTTTGCGCAGCATAATAGGAATTTTTTTTGTTGCCGCGCTTGAACTGTTCTGTGCAACTCATCATTAACACACACATACACAAGGATACAACGCATCACCTTCGGGTGTTGTGGGAATGTGTTGCTATTCTTGTCCGTAAAACCATAGTGCCATGTGTCTTCATCAAGTCATTGGAACTACCTTGAGCCCGTTAATTACTTTAATAGACCTTAATCAAGTCAATTATACTAATTAGCCATGACCGAGGTTATTTGTGTGGCATATTTTGTACAACTCAGTTGGAACAATGACGTAAGTCGTTGGTACAAAATAAGTAGCGTCATTGACCTTGCCTAAGTCATTGAAACTATGTTGAGAAAGTTTAATCTGCCTAATTGAACTTGATCAAGTTAATGATGGGGATTTTTTTTACAGTACCTTTGAATAATTAACCGCGGTTAATTCAAATGAATTGACTAAAAAATCAGCATCGTATAACTACTGTTATAGAACGTGATCAGCGGCCTTGTTAAAGTCATAGAGCTATGAAGCAGTGACCTTGGTGTAGTCTGTCGTATTTGAGTACGATTCATTTAAGAGTAAATAAATAAATCGTATAAAGTTATAATTTATAAAATAAAATGTCTTTGAATGTTGAGTAATAGCATACATATGTATACTACTACACAACTACCTCTACCTCGAGTACATACTTCTATATAAAAGGTGGCATGATTGGCTTAAATGGATATAGGGATAAAAGTTGCATATAGAATAATACACAACTGAGTTACTATACCTAAATTGGAAAACTAAAAACCCACTCCAATTAAATCAAGAATATAAAAAAGAGAAATCTAATAATGATAGTTCCCTCAATGGATTAGCTACCCATCGAGAGAATAGAACAGCTATCATTATCAATGGTTCATTTATTTATATATTGATACAAATTATACGACTGATAAGTGTATAATAGAAATAGTGCATAATCAAATGGATGCCTACTTTCTGCAACCAAACATACAAACATCGATAAGATGTTCTATATTTGGGATCATATCTTATTCATTCACAGATGGGTTAAAAGAACCCGTTGAATTAATAAGAGGTCAAACATTACAAATATGTTCTGCCGAAGCCAATTAACCATAATTCATGTTATGCCCCTTTTGACAGCTACCGTTACACATTATCTTACTGGTTCTTTCTACTCCGAAAAACACAATAAGAAGTGTTCCCGGATCCTTTGATCTAGGACAATGTTAATTGAAGTCAATTCTAACGAGTAGAATTCATTTAACAAAAGGCGGGAAACTGAGTATAGATTTATTCCAAAACCAGAAAGGTTGACTCACTAACTTCCAGGGGCAGTTGTTCAATATAAAAGGATTGATTATTTTATAGCAGCAGAGTTCTTTAGTTTATTTTTTACCTACAATAAAAAATACACATTTATCTCATTATTTTTACCTGGTGCTATTTTATCAAATACCACATAGTCATCTGTTTTCATCTGGTCATGAAAAAGGATTTATTAACCTTGCTCAAGTATTAGAGCGAAATGCACGATGACCTTGGTGCAGTAACACGTGTATCACTAAGAAGCGGAATTGTGTTTGCAAGTTAAAACCAATGAACAGCCACATTGGTGCGTCAGTAAGTGGATTGAGCTTGGAATTAGAAAAGAACAACGAACCATTGTGTTGCGACATTACTCTGTGGATAGGTCTGTGGGTTGGGTTTGGAAATTTGAAACTATGATCAGCGATCCTGGTCACGTCGTCTGTATCATGACCAAACTTGATCCAAAGGGCACGGTGATCTGAGGAAGTCATCCGTGTAACGGCCACTACCAAAATGATACTTGATATGAAATGATTCGTATCAAGACCAAGCTCAATCCAAAAATTACAGTGGCCTTGGGAAAGCCCTGTACGCAGCAAACACAATTACAGTGACCTTGGGAAAGTCCTGTACGCAGCCAACACAATTACAGTGACCTTGGGAAAGTCCTGTACGCAGCCAACACAATTACAGTGACCTTGGGAAAGTCCTGTACCCAGCAGCACAATGAATTCGGACTAGGGGAACAGTTCTTTTGCAAAAGAGAACTAAATTAGTACACTTAACACGAGACATCTAGCAAACAATATATGTTCAACACAAATATAATATCTGGAGCCGTTTGCCTTGGTAACATAAACGAAATAAATTCACATTTACTAATCATTTATACAAAAAAATATCATCAAGCCAGGAGAACATAATTCAACTGACCCAGTATCAAGCAAACATGTCCAGGCACCACTTCAAACTCAAGATCGATATAAAACTGTCCAAGTTATTTTGCTAAATGGATGCAGAGGTACGCATAAAAATTTTCCGGTATAAATGACACTTTACTTACTTGTACTTTTTGGTTCAAATAGAATGGATAATTTCCCTGGTAACAAGAACTCCCTCAAGCACAACATGACAGGGCATTAACACCTAATGATCCGGCTATAGCCTCAGGTAATGCAGTTATAGCTTTGCAAGGATGCAAACGTTCGTATAAAAACGAGCTTATTGTATTGAAAACACTCAACTGACAGCCCCTATTTTATTCCAACAGTATTTTAACTTGTCATGCTACAAACATCATTTCTAGTGCAAGGTGATTATGCGGCAGGTTCTGGGCCAAGATGCAATAACTCCTGGTAATTTAGCTACTGCGCAGATGGATATATACTGTAGGTATGTACCGGAAAAAAACTGGTGTAAGTAAAACACTAAATCAACCTGCATCATCCAATTACAGTAGAAACCCAAGATCAAGTGGTACAAACACCTCTTATGCTCCCAGTGCTGATGCATATACGACTGGTAATTCAGAAGCTATTTTCGGTGATATAGTCACAGCTTTAAATGGATGGATGGGTGCGTATACGTCAACAAGTGGTCTCGAAATAACATTAAACGAACCTCTTTTTTTTATTCAGATAGAAATATAACTTTCCATGGTATCAGCATCACTTTACACTCATGGCGACAATGCGTTGCCCTTTGATGATCCATCAACAACGTTATATAAAATCGAAACAGCCTTACATGGATGGATGGGTGCGTATACTTGAACAGGTCGCCTAAAAGTAACACTTGACTGACCTCTTTTCTTTTATCCGAATAGAAATGTAAGTTCCGTTGACGTAAGCATCGGTTTACCGTCATGGTAAAATTGCCTTGTCTCTTTGCGATTCAGCAACAAGTTTATTTGAGAACAAAACAGCTTTAGATGGATGGATGGGTGCGTATGCCTAAACGGTTGTGGTACAAATAACAATACTCTGACAAATTTTGATTGCAACAGATATCCGATAACATCGAAGGTTTGATACCATGCCTGCACGGAATCTATTCAACATCTACGGCCCTACCAGCAAGACATTAAGCTTTCAAACCTATAACCATGTATAACGAAGGTAAAGAACAAATAGATTGAATGAGGAAGAAAATGTTGCTAAATTATATTTTTCTTTGATTGATAAGGCGATATGGAATTGATTTATAATCCGCCGGCTATTTATCTAATGCCAACTTTGCAAAGCCAATTTCGATTCATTTAGTTTTGCTATGGGTAATCTCAAAAAATTGCAAGCATATTATGACGCTGTTATGCATGATGGTTTGTATTACGGGGCAGAGATACCCAGTAAGCCCATTATCATTGCTTAGGTACCTCCTGTAAATAGTCTGACTATAACTGCTTGGAACATATCAATTGACACGGGTTATGTGACACGCGGTTGTTAGCTTATTGTTATCAGGAAACAAGCGTATATGGTTTCATGTTTCTTTTGGTCGCGACCTTGCCAAAACATATTGGTGGCGGATAGATGATTGTATTTTGTAACTTGAGGCAATGTAATGGTATAAAGTTAGATGATGTGTAAATGGCACTATACTGACCAGTGCTTTTGTACACAATAGAAACCCAACATTTACTGGCTTAAAGTGGGCATTAAAACCCAAGGTGTCACATCGCGATGCAGCCAGCTAACCGGTGTCAAGGAATGATAAACCAAGTTGTCTAGTCCAAAATCAAGTAGTCGAAACATGAATGGTGTCAAACAATGATGTGGCAAGTGTTTTCAATCCAAGTAATGACCACAAAAAAAAACTGGTGTTAAACCATGATGAAGCAATGGTCCAGGTCTCAAGTAATGGTAAACACAAATAATTAGTGTTCAGCCATGGTGAAGCAAGTGTCTTGATCTCAAATCATGGTGAAGAAAATAATTGGTGTCAAGAAATGGTGCAGCTATTCTTGCGTAGTCAACCCCTGGTGGAGTAAGCTCTCTCGAGCCATCTAATGGTATAGCATGTCATACTTATGCACACGAATGGTGCAGCAAAGATTCTGTTGTCTCGTCATGGTGTAGAAAGTCATGTGGAGTCACATCAAAGGTATGAATTTTTTTTGAAGTCTTATCACGGTGCCGCAAGACTTTTGTTGTGAATACATTATAGATCACAAGGAGCACTTCTATGTGATTCTCGCCAGCTATCCCAACCACCCAGTAATGAAAATGAAGACATACAAGGTTACACAGCAAAGTCCGTCGTTTGCCGTGCAGTATTCACTGTGTTCAATCGAAGGTTTGGGACAAAGTCAACACACAGCCTCTGCAAGATCCACCATACTACCGTTACGCAAGTCATAACATCAATCACACGCGGTAGAATCGTAATCTCGCAATGGCGCGTGAAATGAAAAGAAGAATTGAGCGGATCAGACAAATGAGGGTCCATCTTGCAACTGTGAATTTGTCGCACAAGCGTTATAGGAGTCTATATTTAACGAAGGTAAAAAAAAAAGAGAGATTGAATGGGGAAAGAAATGTCGCTAAATTGAAATTTTTTTTTGTTTAGGCAGTACGGATTTATTTATATTCCGCGCGCTATTTATTTATTGTTAAGGTAGCAGCCAAATATCGATTCATTTTATATTTTGACGGGGGATCTAAAGAGGTTGGAAAGCAGATTATGACGTCGGTATGCACAATAATTTGTCTTACGGTTCAAAGTAAGCCCATTATTATTGCTTAGGTACCTCCTTTAAATAGTCTGACTATAACTGCTTGGAACATATCAATTGACACGGGTTATGTGACATGCCGTTGTTAGCTTCTTATTATCAGGAAACAAGCGTATATGTTTTCATGTTTCTTTTGGTCGTGACCTTGTCAAAAAAATTTGGTGGCGGATAGATGATGGTATTTTGCTGGCTTATCTTTTTTTAACTCGAAGCAATGTCATGGTATGTATAAAAAGTTAGATGATGTGTAAATGGCAATATACTGACCTGTTCTTTCGTACACAATAGAAGCCCAACATCTACTGGTTTGAAGTGGGGATTAAAACTCAAGGTGTCACATCAAGATGCAGCCAGCTAATAGGTGTCAAGGAATGCTAAAGAAGTTGTCTCGTCCAAAGTCAAGGAGCCGAAACATAAATGGTGTCAAGCAATAATGTGGCAAGTGTTGTTAATTCAAGTAATGGGCGAAATACAAGGTTATAGAACATAGTTCGCGATTTTCTGTGCAGTATTCACTGCGTTCAATTCAAGGTTTGACACAATTTCGCCACACACCCTCTGCAAGTTCCACCATACTACCGTTGCGCATTTAGGAACATCAACCACACTCGGCAGAATTACAGTCTCGCAATGGCGCGTAAAATGACAAGAAGAATTGAGCGGATCAGAAAAATGAGGGTCCAACATGCAACTGTGAGTTTGTGACACAAGCTTTATGGGAGTGACACTCGTACCGTAGTCTACATTTAACGGAGGTAAAAAAAAAGTCAGAGAGATTGAATAGGGAAGAAATGTCGCTAAATTGAATTTTTTTTTTGTTTAGGCGGTAGAGATTTATTTATATTCCGCGCGCTGTTTATCTATTGTTAAGGTAGCAACCCAATCTCGATGCATTCTGTATTGTGACGGGGGATCTAAAGAGGTTTGAAAGCGGATTATGACGCTGGTATGCATGATAGTTTGTTTCACAGGGCAGAGATACCCAGTAAGTTTATTATTATTGCTTAGGTACCTCCTGTAAATAGTCCGACTATAACTGCTTGGAAGATATCAATTGACACGGGTTATGTGACATGCGGTTGTTAGCTTATTATTATCGGGAAACAAGCGTATATAGTTTGTCCATGTTTCTTCTGGCCGCGATTTTTTCAAAATTATTGGTGACATATAGATGATGGTATTTTATTTTTTCATCTTTTTGGAACTGCATCCAATGTAATGGTAGGTATAAAAATATGGGTCGGACTATAATTAGCACTTTACTTACAAATATTTTTTTATCATAATAGAGACGTCACTTTCCGTAGCTACATGCAGGCTTTTAAACTCAAGGTATCAGGGCATACGCACATGGCGATTTAGCTATAGTCTCTGGCAATGCTTTTAGTTTCAGGTTGGTGTAATTCAAAAAGCATGTAGGAAAACACTCGACTGACTTCCCTTTTTTTCAAAAACAATAGACATCTTTGTTTAATTGCCAGAACAAGTTGAATTTGTCCAGCTAGAATCTCAGGATATCACGCAATACTTACGGGTGATGTAGCTATTCCGCTGTGACAAGAGTTAACAGGTGCCAGGGAACGGTATAGCAAGTTTACTGTTCTTAAATAATGGAGCAGAAAAAAATCGGTGCCAAGTCAAGGTTCAGAAAAATAGCTGGGGTCCTGGTGTCAGGACAACACTCCATAGTTACGTTCTTATAGTAAAAAAGAACAGTGAAATGTCATGCCGCTTTTACTGATCGTATTCAGGTAAGCTTAAACTCAAGTATCTGGCAGAAAGAATCCCTGTCTGACCTATTTTATACCCACATTAGAAAATCAGCTTTGCAAGCCGTGAGAGCACCCTTCAACCTCAACGCATTGGTGTTTAAGCAGTACAGAGTTCTCCTAGAGTCCCTCGTAACCATGATGCAATTCTCGCTAACAGGGTAACAACTGTACAATCGTCCTTGCGTAAGTACCAAAAGAAAAAAAACAAAAAAAAAGAGAAAAAAGAAACCAAACGTGCCTAAATAACACTCTGCTTTAGTAAATTAAATTAACTCCTTACCAACATAATTAATCTGACACCGTGACAGATCTCACTGGCAAAGTCTCTTGGAATCACAAGATGAAACCAAGTGGCAGGGTAAAAAAAAAAGTCTGTAACAAGAACACTTCTCTGACCCTGCTACATTGGTTAATGAGGTAAAGCAAACTAAAAATATACACGGCCAAAAACAAAAAAAAAACAGGGGTCTAAATGCATATCTTATTTTCAAAACTAGACGATACCAGTTTACACTGGTGCAAAACAGAAAAACAATTGCTCTTACGCGGTAAAAGAGTATTCCCGCCATGAAGCATGGGATCTCAAGATTAACCCAAGCTGATCTGACAGATGACGGTCTGGTAAAAAAGGAAGAGTCTGTCACAAGAACACTCTTCTGACTATGCTAAAGTGGCGATTGAGGTAAAACAAACAAGATATACTGCGGAAAAACAGAGGGCTCTAAATTACATTTTATATTTCTAGAAAGATGACACAAATTAACCTGGAGTACCCCACATCGGGAAACTGCAGACGTCATGCTGCTCCTCGTCACATTGGTGACAACCCAATTGCAAGATCTAGACAAGTTTGGCGACATGAACTTGCGCGTTTGCCATCTGATGGAGTTCGAAGCATATTATTTCGCTGGTATGTAAATAGTAGGTTTATGGCTGGTTCCAAACATGTCTTCCGTGTCGGGCACTTGTGAAGAAACAGTTGTAAAATTGCCATGGTGCCATATATATATGCGAAGAATAACAGCAGAACAACGCAACTTGATCTGCATTTACAACACTACCATAGTCCATAGGTACATACAAAAAAACTAAACCCTTCTAAACATAACACTCATCTCACCTAAATTACTTTTCCCTCAGTAGATATCAAGAAATGGCGGCTACAGACTGGACATCTGGATTCAAGACAAAGTAGCAACAGCTTTGTAATGGTCCACAGGTATACATAAGCAAAGGTCCGGTGTAAACGTAGCATATCCTTTGGCGCGTAAAGAAGGTCATGTCAGATAAAGACATTCCCCCCTGACCCCATAATAATTTTCCCCTGGGTGAATGAAGTGTTGTGTATCAAGGTAAATGTAAAATTATAAAGACAGTTATAGAGTAGTTTGAGACTGTTTATAAGATTGTCCTTTATTATGAAATAAAAACCTCTAGTATTTATATAAAAGACTTGTCTGCTGAGTTATCACTTTGATATTATTGAAAGTTGTTCTTCGTTACCAAATATAGATACCAATATTGCTTGTTGCTTCACTAATGCACGTGTACTCAATGACTTAGTTTCCTTATACAACGGTATTCTCGTGCTAACGAAATACTAATGATATAATATCTAATAGTACTAACTATTTCTTTTTGGTATGATTACTAAATCATGAATGATGTATAGATGTTGATATGTTTCTATTGACAATAATATGAGTGTAGCCTAGCTAGATCACCACATTATCCCCACCCAGGTATTAACTAAATACCGTTCAAGTACTTTTTTTTTTTTTTTTTTTATAAAATCAGCTTTTCCTTTTCTTAGTTGATGTATACTTATACATTGAAATAATGCTCATCATTATTTCTTAAAAGCAACAAGCAGCACATTGTTCTTAAATAACTCAAATTTAAAATCTACTTTGCTTCTTGTTCTGAGAAACTGACCTTGTGATTCTTTTTCTTTTGGTACCTGAATTTTGTGGAGTTGCAATATTCATACTCTTCAATAATCTTTTATTGGCTTTATTGATCTCTTTGACACTTTCTGGTACTTCACCAATTCTTTGCCAGTATTCTTTAATAAACTTAGGATTTGTAAAATTATCCTCTGGCTCCCAAGAATCATAAGATTCATCATAGTCAAACCATTTGCATCTATACATGTATTTATTATTGTCATCTTTCTTATGACCAATAATAGCTTCAACTTCAAAGAACTCATCTTTATGCTCTGATATCTTATCAGAGACTTTCTTTAGTAAAGAAGGGGGATAATTTCTTGGCTCTAGAAAACCCTTTTCATTCTTCAAGACATATGTATTAGCAGCAGTTTTTCTGACAACAGTATAAAATCCCTTGTACTTTGGGTCTAATTTATTCTGCTTTTCTGTCACTAAAATCATCACTGTAGATCCAGGCTTAAGGTCTATCATTTTGTGACTTGTATCAAAACTCTTTTTCTGCTTTTCAGTGACGTGCTTAACGTTCTCATACACTGCAGGGTAAACAATTTCAGTCATTCTTTTTATTTTTCCTTTCAAGTCTTCACGAATCTTTTCGGCAGTTGCATTGTCCTTTTCTTTACCAAAGTCAACAAAGTCATTTGGATTCCTACCAAACATTAACGAAAATGGGGTACTCTTAGTCCTAGCATTATACTTGCTATTCAAAAACAATTGAGCAGAAGGCACCTTCAGATCCCAGTCAGCAACGTTACCGACAATTTGTTTTTTAATGGTGTTCACTGCAGACTGTACAGCTCTTTCACTTGCACCATTAGCTCTAGGATGGTACTGTGAAATCTGTGGTATTTGATAAAATAGCACCAGGTAAAAATAATGAGATAAATGTGTATTTTTTATTGTAGGTAAAAAATAAACTAAAGAACTCTGCTGCTATAAAATAATCAATCCTTTTATATTGAACAACTGCCCCTGGAAGTTAGTGAGTCAACCTTTCTGGTTTTGGAATAAATCTATACTCAGTTTCCCGCCTTTTGTTAAATGAATTCTACTCGTTAGAATTGACTTCAATTAACATTGTCCTAGATCAAAGGATCCGGGAACACTTCTTATTGTGTTTTTCGGAGTAGAAAGAACCAGTAAGATAATGTGTAACGGTAGCTGTCAAAAGGGGCATAACATGAATTATGGTTAATTGGCTTCGGCAGAACATATTTGTAATGTTTGACCTCTTATTAATTCAACGGGTTCTTTTAACCCATCTGTGAATGAATAAGATATAATCCCAAATATAGAACATCTTATCGATGTTTGTATGTTTGGTTGCAGAAAGTAGGCATCCATTTGATTATGCACTATTTCTATTATACACTTATCAGTCGTATAATTTGTATCAATATATAAATAAATGAACCATTGATAATGATAGCTGTTCTATTCTCTCGATGGGTAGCTAATCCATTGAGGGAACTATCATTATTAGATTTCTCTTTTTTATATTCTTGATTTAATTGGAGTGGGTTTTTAGTTTTCCAATTTAGGTATAGTAACTCAGTTGTGTATTATTCTATATGCAACTTTTATCCCTATATCCATTTAAGCCAATCATGCCACCTTTTATATAGAAGTATGTACTCGAGGTAGAGGTAGTTGTGTAGTAGTATACATATGTATGCTATTACTCAACATTCAAAGACATTTTATTTTATAAATTATAACTTTATACGATTTATTTATTTACTCTTAAATGAATCGTACTCAAATACGACAAAATCAACGCGTGTTCAAAACCAACGTTTTCTTTAATGCTTGTCATCAAGCTATTCACAAACTCACGACCACAATCCGACTGAAGCTTACGCATTGGACCCCAGGTACCAATTATGTCTAACACTTGTAATGCAACAGTCGCCATGCTCTTATCAGGTATAGCACGCAGCACATAAAACTTACTTGCAATGTCAATCATTACTAACAAGTATTCATTACCCTTAGTTGACATTGTAAATGGACCAGCTAAGTCGATACCCCAACTATCCCCAGGAAGTGTGGCAGTAATAGGTCGTAAAGGATTGTAACCCTTTCTTGTGATGTTGTGACGCTGACATTGTATACACGATTGTATAAGATCATTTGCTTGACTCTTTAAGTTGGTCCAGTAAATACCTTTTCTCTTTAAGGCATGTAATATAGCTTCTATACCAAAGTGACCTTTCAAATGTTCTTCAACTAATAACTTATTCCTTTGATTCTCTGTAGGAGGAGTAAAGTATTCACCACTCAAGACATCAGGAAGAGGTTCTTTAGTGACAGCACTATTCCTCATAATGGACTTGACCTCATTATCCCCACCCAGTTCATTTAACAATGGTTCAGTCTCTTCCGACAAACGCGACAACGCATCTGGCAAGACATTCGCGACACCAGGTAAATGAACGATCTTAAAGTCATACTGTAAAATTGTGTCCATCCATGCAATCATCATCAGATTAGCGACACGTTGGGTATGCAGATACGTCAATGCCTTGTGATCCGTATACAAGGTAAAGGAGGATCCATAAATATACTTGTGAAAACGTTTGAGTGCAAATACTAACGCTAGTAATTCTCTTTTTGTAGCTGAATATTTCCTTTCACTTTTGGATAAGCTCTTAGCCACGAAAGAAATATATTTAGTCTTACCATTCCTGACTTGATACAACACTGCACCAATCCCAGTTAGAGACGCATCACAACTAATACAAAAACGAGAATTCATATCTGGATATGACAACACCAGATCACTCAAAAGTGCTTTTTTCAAGTTATTGAATGCGGTTTGATGTTTGTCAGTCCATAAATGTGTAATCGACTTCTCATTTCTTAATGAATCTAATGGCGACATAATGGATGATACATTGGGAATCAAAGTCCTAAAATAGTTGATCAAACCACAATAACTTTGGATATCTTTACCCGTTTTTGGCTGAGGAAATTCCAACACATTAACAAGCTTTCTACGGTCCATGGTAATACCTTTAGGTGAAATGTGAAAACCAAGCAAATAAATTTCTTTCTGAAAGAAATGACACTTCTTTGGATTCAACTTCAAATTGACCCTTGTTAATCTTTCTATCACTTGCTTCAAGTGTACCTTGTGTTCCTCAAATGTCTTACTTGCACAAACGATGTCATCCACAAAGAATCTTACAAAAGGTAATCCTTCCAAAGCTATACTCATAGTCCTTTGAAACTGTGAACTAACATGTTTGATACCAAACACTGTACCAATAGGCTTATACTGTACACCACGCCATGTGAAACTGAGTTTATGTGCATCCTTTGGGTTCAAACGCAAAGAGTTGAATGCAGACTTTAAGTCAAGAGTAGAATAAATATTTGCACCCTTCAAATCCTCAAACAATTCACCAATAACAGGCAGAGGCATACGATCAATTGTCTTCAAGAGAGTGTTCACTAGTCTTGGGTCATGACATACACGATAAACCAGTAATCTCGCCTTTACCATTTGTCTTCTTGACTACAGTTAAAGGGGTATTCCATTCCGTATTTGCAGGAGCTCTTTCAATAATGCCGTTTTCAAGCCATTCTTTTACCTGTTCATCCACTACACCTTGCATCTTGAAAGGAATGGGATAAGGGCTTCTGAATGCTGTAGCATTTTCTGGAGTATCCAAACAAACGACACTTTCAGGTATGGTACAAAACGAACCTTTAGGAATAGCTTGATTGTTCTTAACAAACTTTTGAATATAATCCATAGCTTCCTCAAACTCTTTGGGACCAACAGCTGGATTATTTTCTTTAAGCTCATTTTCTCTTTCGATGGATTCAAGAAGATCACTCTTATTGTTAAAGCGTCGATCAGCTTCACGTCGTTCTTCACTTGAATCTTCATCATCATATGTTAAAGGTAAACCATAAATACCAATACCCAGAGAAAACATATAATCAGTACCGATACTAAAATCATACTCATTACTATTAGTCAAGTTCATGACTTCAAACTCACGTTTAATAGTCTTACTATTACAAGTTACACTGATGATACAAGTACCAATTCTCTTAATGTAAGTATTGCTATCAGCTAAGCGAATAAAATATTCATGGACATTGCTTTTGTTTACAAATTTTTTATTAACGTGTGTTACATAACTAATAGGTAAACTATTCTTCAAACAGAAATTCTTATCCACAGAACTAAAGGTGGCACCACAATCCAACAGAGAGATGGTTCTAATCGAATTATTTGCAAGAATAGGAAAGGTAATATTAGTGCTCATGTTCTTAAAATCTTTTTTAATAACCATTTCTTTATAGTTGTACTTACAATCTAAAGCCATCTGGGCCAAAGCACTAGTGTTGTCGTCTTCCGACGACGAAGAAGAGGAGGCTTCCCCACGACCAGGAAAAGTACTACCCTCACCACCAGAGGAACGAAGAGCCATTCTTGACACCTTTGCCAAAGCATGTCTTTCCCTTTCAGCACAGGAGTGACCCTTTTCCCAAGGAGACTTGCACGAGAAGCAAACATTATCCTTCAAGGCTGACTTGAAGTCCCAAGCTTTCTTATGCTTCTTGCCAGCATCACCAGAAGAAAAAGCTCTTTTATTTCCCTTGTTACCAGAAGAAGAGGAAGAAGAAGAGGAGGCACCATTGCCAGCAGCAAATGATTTCCACTCGGAGATCGAACTGGTCTCACCAGGGTTCAACAACAACGAGGAAGAATCGACAGTGGTGGCATTCACTAACGAGATGATATCCTCAATCTTTGAAGGCATCTTCGTACCATAATTGGCAGAGAGAGGAATCATACACGCTTTACGGACTTCCGGACGTAAATTCCACCAAAAGCAAAGAACCAATTGGACACCATCTTCCAAAGTGGCTTGACGACGAAATTTCTGAAACTTCGCGCCAAAAGAACGTGCTGACTCATTAGCACCTTGCTTCATTGACCAAACACGACCCATGTTCAAGAACTTTCTGAATGGTGTGTCATAATGGTCAAGCAAAGCACTTTCAGCTACTTTCCAACCCAAGGACTTTCCTTTGAGCTTGTCTTCGAACCAGGATCTTTCCTCTTTGTTCAAACACATTGGAAGCAAACGTTCCCACGAAGCATCAAGCGACAACGCATGAGCTTCGAGCACCGTGGTAAACTCTTGGCAGAAGTCGTAGACAGAGTCAAACACTTCACGATTAGCCTTCTCCTGGTGAGGATCAGACTTCAACTGCAAGAACGGAAGATTACCAGGCACCAACATACTTTTCTTGTCCGAAGGAGCAACAGCAGGAGTGTTAGACGCCTTGAGCACCTTGAGGGTCTCTTCAGCTTCCTTAAACAAGTCTTGGTCTTGTTTATACACCAAAGAAGCAGCCTTGGTAGCATCGGCAGAGGGATCAACCTTCGACAAGGTCAAGTAGTTACCAAGAGAGACGTAGTACTTGTTTTTCTTTCTGTCAAGGTCTTCCTTGGCAGATTCCAACAAAATACTAGCGGTAAGTTCCACATTGATATTAACATTAACATCCGAGTTGTTGTCACCAACAACAGAGGAACGAGAAACATCTTCATCACCAGCATTGGACATCTCGACGTCAAAATCCAAGATAGGATCACCAATCAACAAGGGAGGGATTTGACCATTTTGAACAAGGGCTTGTTGTTCACGAGAGACAGGAGAGGCAGAAGAAGATTGTTGAGCAGACATGTTATAGGATACGAATTCAAACTAAAAAATGTTGTGTATCAAGGTAAATGTAAAATTGTAAAGACAGTTATAGAGTAGTTTGAGACTGTTTATAAGATTGTCCTTTATTATGAAATAAAAACCTCTAGTATTTATATAAAAGACTTGTCTGCTGAGTTATCACTTTGATATTATTGAAAGTTGTTCTTCGTTACCAAATATAGATACCAATATTGCTTGTTGCTTCACTAATGCACGTGTACTCAATGACTTAGTTTCCTTATACAACGGTATTCTCGTGCTAACGAAATACTAATGATATAATATCTAATAGTACTAACTATTTCTTTTTGGTATGATTACTAAATCATGAATGATGTATAGATGTTGATATGTTTCTATTGACAATAATATGAGTGTAGCCTAGCTAGATCACCACATGAAGCCATGTCAGATAAAGACATTCCCCCCCCCCTGACCACATAATAATTTTCCCCTGGGTAAATGAAGCCATGTCAGACCGAGACATCACTTCAAGACCACCTTTCCACAGTACAAGAAAACCGGTGAGCTATATACAGCTTATATTTATTGCATACAGGTACACTTGGAGACAAATTCGTGATAGGAACAACCCCTCTCTGACCTATTCTATTTCCCCGCTATAGATATTCCGCTCTGCAAGGCACCAGTATCCCTCCAAGCTCAAGGTGCTGCGGCTTGAGCTCCACGTAGGCCTCCCAGTACCCCCCGGCAATAGGGCTACAGCTCCAGAAGGATCCTTAGGTAGGTAGCCAAAAAACAGATAAAAACAAAACAAAACACGCCTAAATAACGCTCGGCTTTAGCAAAATACCTAGGCCTGCTTAAGCAAAAACCATTACTCTTACGCGGTGAAAGAGTATGCACCCAATGAAGCATGGGATCTCAACATTAACCCAAGATGATCCTACAGATGCCAGTTTGGTGACCACGAAAAAGTCTGTCACAAGAACACTTCTCTGACCCTGCTACATTGGCTAATAAGGTAAAGCAAACTGATAATATGTACGGCAGAAACAAAACAAAAAAAAAACAGGGGTCTAAATGCATATCTTATTTTCAAAACTAGACCATACCTGTTACACCGGTACTCTCACGCCGCAAAAGAGTATTCCCGCCATGAAGCATGGGATCTCAAGATTAACCCAAGCTGATCTGACAGATGACGGTCTGGTAAAAAAGGAAGAGTCTGTCACAAGAATACTCTTCTGACTATGCTAAAGTGGCGATTGAGGTAAAACAAACAAGATATACTGCGGAAAAACAGAGGGCTCTAAATTACATTTTATGTTTCTAGAAAGATGACACAAATTAACCTGGAGTACCCCACATCGGGAAACTGCAGACGTCATGCTGCTCCTCGTCACATTGGTGACAACCCAATTGCAAGATCTAGACAAGTTTGGCGACATGAACTTGCGCGTTTGCCATCTGATGGAGTTCGAAGCATATTATTTCGCTGGTATGTAAATAGTAGGTTTATGGCTGGTTCCAAACATGTCTTCCGTGTCGGGCACTTGTGAAGAAACAGTTGTAAAATTGCCATGGTGCCATATATATATGCGAAGAATAACAGCAGAACAACGCAACTTGATCTGCATTTACAACACTACCATAGTCCATAGGTACATACAAAAAAACTAAACCCTTCTAAACATAACACTCATCTCACCTAAATTACTTTTCCCTCAGTAGATATCAAGAAATGACGGCTGAGGGGTTAGGTTTCTGGTTAGGGTTAGGTGCCGGTTTTTTTTTATTTTAGATGCCGTGGGTTCAAACCGGACTATCGACATTTTATTTATTTTAAATGATCATTATTACATAAGCATCTGGCCATGCATGTGGTATTTGAGTACAGTACCCGCTCTATTTAAGGCCACAAAATTTTGGACAAAATCGTGGCCTTAAATCGAATTGTGCGGAATTTTAAATTTTTAAATTTTAGCAGTCACAAAGGTTAATTATCTGATGCGCGTGATAATCCGTCATTCTGCTCTTTCCTTTAATCATAATTAATAAAAAATGAATAACACTGCACAAAGAAATACCAGAATTCGTCTTACATTGAACCAGCAAGGTGCTATTTTTGATAAGAGAAATTTTGATCCCTCTTTGAACCAAACAGAACTCGGTGAATGGGCTCAGCAAGAATTTGGTCTTAGAGAGCCAGTTTTGAGAAAGACCGTGTCCAATATCTTGCGTAGATCTCAGGAAATTTACGGGGCTATTAGAGAAGCCAGTAGCAACGTAGTCGATGGCAAGAGTAGAAAGGTTTCTCGTTTTGCTGGTTTGGACGACGATATTGCGACATACATCAATGGCATGAACGCGCACCACTTGCCTGTCAACCGCGAAAGTGTCATGGCGTATGCCAAAATTACGGCTACTCAAAAGTATGCCATGAATGATCTTCCTGAAAAGGATAGATTGAAGTTCTCCGATGGCTGGTTGACAAAACTTTTTCATCGTATAGGTGTAAAGTCAAGACACATGTACGGGGATAATGGATCTGTTGACCTTATGACTGACAACATTGTTCAGCAGTTGAGAAAGATCGAAAAGTTGCTCGAGCCTTATGATCCAAAGGATATTATGAACTTTGACGAAACGGGTCTGTACTACGAACAAGGTCCTACGCGTTCCATCAGTAGTAAGCCTATGGGTAATTTGAAGAAGTCTAAGGAACGGTTTACAGTCGGATTGTTAACTAACTCGGATGGAAATTATAAAGGCCATCCAATTGTTATTGGCAAAAGGAAGACACCCAAGGGTGCAACAGCTAATCCTAGACAATATGCCAAATTGTCCATCGGTCAGACTCACTATGTCGAGTATCACCATTCTCCAAGTGCATGGATGACTACTGAAATTTTTACAAAGTATGTCAAGCACTTGAATAGGTCATTTGCCTATGAAAATAGAAAGATCGCTCTTCTTCTTGACAATGCCTCAGCTCATAAGGTTAGTCAGGAGTTCAGCCATGTCAAATTGGTTTTCTTGCCTGCCAATACAACAAGCAAGTTACAACCTCTTGACGCAGGTAAGTGTAAATGTTTCTATTTTGTATAGCTCATTAAGTTTGTATTATTTGAAGGCATCATTGCCAACTTTAAGGCATACTTTCGCTGTCATCAGTACAGTCGTGCTGTAAGAAAGTACATGGCTGGATTGGAAAATGTTGGAAACTTTTCGATGAATGAGGTAGAGGCAATGTGGTTCCTCGCTGACTCGTGGCTTAAAGTGAAATTATCCACTATCAAAAACTGTTGGGATCACACTAATATTTTACAGTTCAAACATAGGGACCTGAGTAACGAAGCAAACGCTATCAATTGTGATTCTGTAGTTCATCCTGAATCAGGCTTGCCTTTAGATGAGGATGTAGTCCATAGACTGAATGAGGTTGTTCCTGAGCTTACAGCTCTTCTTGACGGTGAAGGTGCAACTTTAAATGATGTTAATCAATTAGATTTGGAAGCAGATGAATTGGATTTGATGTATACCAGCTATTGTGATCAATACTAACATACATCATACATTGGTTTGCTTATCGAACATTATCAATTTGACATGTTTCTCATTTCGTGACATAAAATTAATATCTGTTCTTTAATTATCTGTTTAGCCGATTTGTCACTACTCTCTATTTAAATTGTAAACTCTACAGAACCTGATTTGATCTGTCTCAAAGCACTGTTACTGAATTATATATTCTTATATCTTTCCCGCAGTACATGCTTCCCAATTGGACATCGATCTTATCAAGTATATGACTCAGTAGATACTCGGTAGAATTCATGAACCGATGTCTCTTATATAAAGGCCCCAATTTTAATCTTAAATAAAAAACAATCATATAAGTGTCTGGTACTTTCTAGTCTCTCTTTATTATTATTATTTTAGTTGTATTTGTCTTACGGATACATCAATTTTTTTTTACCAATTCAACTTATTCAAACTTACCTCATCGTTACTATGCCTGCCTCTGCTTCTTCTGCCATGTCTGAATATATGGGTGACTCTCTTTCCAACCTTGGTTCTACTCCTGCTGCTACCCCTGTTGACCCATTCATTGAGTCAACTCAAAACAGCATCAACATTCTCAAGGCTGAACTCGGTACGATGACTGCTACTGCTCTTCGCTTTCCTGAAGGTGAGGAAAGACTCAAGCTTCTCGAAGCTTGTAAGGTGAAAGGTGATCTTTTGCGTGTCCTCTTGGCTACCATCGTGGATGCTGATAAGGTTGCTTCTCTCGGTTCCTCTTCTGGTCCCCGAACTGTCAAACAGTCGAACGTTGTCCCTCCCAACTTACCCTTGTTCCAATGGGAAGGTCACTGCTTTAACTCCAAGGCTCCCATTTTTGTTGATGTTACTGCCTGTCTTCAAAAATTCGAGGACGTTATGTTTTCACATAACCTCGACTATGACACCAACTTCAAGCGTTTGGTCCCTGCTTGCCTCTCTACTTCCCAACGAACTTGGTATGAACAATACTTAGCTTCGCTTGGTGAAACTTGTTTGACTTCGGTAACATGGGTTATGTTCAAGTTGGCAATCACAGACCATTACGGTTTAACTGTCGACGAAGATCGTTCCTCTGCTGCTGTCGCTCTCATCGACATTGAGATGGCTAAAAACGAGTCGATTGATTCTTTCATCGATCGTTTCAACAACTTGCGTCGCCGTGCGGTTGACCAATGTCCTCCTGCCTCTGTTCTGATTAACAAGTTTTTGGGTGCTCTTCCAGCTAATCTTCATGACAAGGTTACTGTGTCCAAGGCTACTTTGGAAAAATCTCGCAAGACTAATGTTGAAGTCATTATCAACTTGGTCAAGGATCTTTCTAAGGAACTGTCCAAGAACAAGAGCAAGCGTGGATTTGCTGAGCAAGATTTGTCTGACAACGTTGGATCTAAACGTTCCAAATGGGCTTCTTCTTCTGCTGCTGCTGCTGGTTCCCCTGGTACTAGTACTTCTCGTTCTGGCTCGTCTTCGTCTTCTGGGTCAAGCAAGAAGCCATCTGGTACTGGTTCTTGGTGCTCTTTCCACAAGGTTAACACACACAACACTGTGAACTGTCGTGTTGTTTCTTCTGCTACTGCTGCGTTGAACTCTGCTTCTGGTCCTTCGTCTGCTTCGTCTGCTAGTTCTTCTCAGAACACTAACAGCAACAAGCCCTCGTCGTGCTTTAAGTGTGGTGTTTCACCTTGGACTCCTCGACATCAGTGCAATACTGCACGTCGTAATGCACCTGGTTCGGATATCAACAGTGCTTCTCAGTACTTGGGTGCTATGCATCTCAATGACGGTGACTCTTCGTCTACCACCCCATTTCCTAACGAAGTTAACAATTCCACACAATCATCAGCCGATGATATTACAATGGAAGACGTTGATTCGAGTGTCCAAGCCATGGTCGCCCAGCAATCTCAACTTTGTACGTATAATCAATATTCACAATTGCCTTCTCATAAGTCTAACTCCATTCTTATTCCGGTAATTTTAGAAAACACTAAAACATTTGCTGTTGTCGATACAGGCGCATCATTCTCGATCGTCTCTCCCGATTTTGTTAAATCCCTTGGTTCTTCTGTTGTTGTCTTTCCTTCTTCTGGAAGTATTCAGCTTGGCCATAAACAATCTCATCAACAACGCACTGGTCACTGTTTTTTAGATATTTTTTATAATAAAATCAAATTTAAATTCAAATTTGAAATCTTCGACTTCTTTTCAGAGGTTAAAAACGTGCCTCTTTTATTTGGACTTGATATTTTGCCTAAATTAAACATTGGTATAACTGGATTAGTTTCTTCTTGGTTTGATTATACAGGACCTGCTTTACCTTCTCCTATTAATCCTGAAGAAATTAAACCTAATGAGAGCCCTTTTGGTTCCCATTCTGAACGTCAGATGATGCTATCCAAGTTAAAGCCATTATTAAACTGTAATGCTCAAATTGACTTGAAAAACACTTACTGTAATTTGCCCGATTCAATAGTTCGTTTAGACACTATTCCTGGTAAAGAAGCATATCGTAAGCAGTATCCTCAACCGGAAGCATATCGTACCGCCGTTCTTGCACAAATTGATACGTGGCAAAAGGAAGGAGTCATTGAACTCGCCGAATGTCATACAGGTTTTAATTCTCCTCTCCTCTGTGTTAGTAAGAAAGATGAACATGGTGTTTATACTTTCAAAAAGCCAAGAGTTGTAGCTGATGTCCGACTCCTTAATTCAATTCTTCTCAGTACTGATAAATTTCAATTTCCAATGATTTCGGACATTCATCAAAAGATTGGCCCGTCTCCCATCATTTCCTCAATTGATATCCATTCGTGCTTCACTAGCTTCCTTGTTCTTCCTGAACATCGTCATAAGCTTGCTTTTACTTGTCCCTATACTGGTTCTCAATGGATGTTTCGCAAAGTTTGTTTTGGCATTTCCTTCATGGGTAATTTCACCCAACGTGTGCTTTCAAATTTGTTTCGTGATCTTCCTTATGTTTCAGTATACGTCGATGATATTCAGATTGCAACCCGTCCACCTCTTTCTTATCATACAGAGTGTGTCGCAGAAGTCCTTCGACGTCTAACCAAAGCCAATCTCCAAATTTCACCTGAAAAATTGGTTCTTGCTCAAAAAAGCATACACATTTTAGGATGGTCTATTGTTAATGGTAAATTAATTCCGGATCCTCGTAAAGTGTCGAATGTACATACTTGGCCTGTTCCTTCTACTGGTAAACAGCTAATGAGTTACCTCGGCTTTATGAATTACTTTCGCAACAGCATTCCTTTATACGCCATGCTTTCTGCTCCTCTTGATAGTATTCGTAATTACAAGTCGCTTGACAAAGTATGGACTCCACAGCACACTGAGGCATTTAATAATTTAAAACTTGCTCTTGCGTCTGCTCCTGTCATTTCGCCTCCAGACTTTAGTTGTCGTCTTCACGTCGCTACTGATGCAAGTCTTACTGGAATCGGTGGAATCATTTATTACATAAAGAATGATACCGTACATTATGTTGCTATGGCTAGTCGCAAGTTGTCTTCTTCTGAACAGAATTATAGTACTACTAAACGCGAACTACTTGCAGTGGTGTTCATCTTTAACAAGTTTCACAAATGGTTGTTTGGGATTCAGTTTACTCTGCACACTGATCATAAAAGTCTTATTTTTTTGAATCATCAGTCTATTCCAAATATGCTAATGCTGAACTGGTATGAAGTTATCTTCTCTTATTCCTTTGACGTCGTTCATATTCCTGGATGTCTCAATGTTATTCCTGATGCTCTAAGCCGACTGTTCTCTGATGATGATGAGTCCAGTCTGGAGGGGGATAAATGTAATAACATCGCGAATAAATACAAAACGAAAAAATATTGTAAACAAAAGAAAGTTGATAATGTCTCTAAAGCGGTCACACCTCGCGTTACGCCCAATAGATTTCAAAAGAAAAACATTCACACTGTTGACTCTTTTAATCATTTATCTTTCTCTTCTTTTCCTGTTGCTCTTAAAAAGCAATCTGTCACTACCAACGAGTATTATAATAACAATGCTTACGTACGTCCACCACATAGTACACCAAACGCTCCACTTGTTAATCGTGCATTACAATTAGCTGAGTACATGACACCTCCCAATAAAGAACGTGTTCCCATTATCATGAAAGCACATCTTTTAGGTCATTTTGGTATCAACGCTATAGAAAAGACTATTCATAATGATTACAATTTTCATTGGACAAATATGAGACAAGATATCCAAAAAGTTATAAACGATTGTGTTGCATGTCAAGCTCATGGAATTTATAAGGTCGGTTACCACCCTCCTCGTAGTGTACTTCCTGATGGCGTGTTTGACCACATCTGTATGGATCTTGGGGATTTTAACACAACCTCATCTTCCGGAAACAACTTTATCCTTGTCGTCGTAGACTACTTCTCTCGATTTACAATCTTACGTGCATTACCTGACAAGCACAGCCATACTATTGCTAAAGAGCTATTAAGCATCTTTTGTCTTTTTGGATTCCCAAAAATCATTAACAGCGATCAAGGCAGCGAATTTGTAAACGAGATAGTAACCAACTTAATTGAAATGAGTGGCATTGATAGACGTCTTTCGCTTCCTTACACCCCTACTTCCAACCCTGTTGCTGAGAAGTTTGTTGGTACAACGAAACGTACTATTATCAAGACTTTAACTGCTAATGGTGCTGCGCCTACTGATTGGGATTTATATTTAGATCCATGCCAATACGCAATCAATGCACAGTACGCACGTTTGCATAAGTCACGTCCTTTTTCAGTTATGTACAATAGACAGCCTAACGGATTCCAAGATTATACAAACTTAAGACCATCACTAAGTTTAGAACATTCGGATTCCAGAGCAATCGATGATAAATTAAAGTTTGTCAAAGAAACGGTTATTCCGGCTCTCGCTAAACGGATTAATGAAACGCAATCCAATGACCATGAAAGATTTATCAATACGCATAAAATTGTAAATGAGAAGTATCCTATCAATTCTAGAGTCATGATCACAAATGTAAACCGCACTTCTAAAATGACAGAACGTTGGCTCGGTCCTTATATTATTACAGGGTACACAGCACACGGTAGCTACATTTTAAACGACTTAACAGGAACTCCATTACCACGTCACTTGCCTACTCAACAGATCCGATTAATACAATCCGGAAATAAGCGCAATCCTGGTGACTTTAAAAATGAACATTATGAAGTTCAAGCTATTGTTAATCATCGAGGTACACCCGGTAACTATGAATACTATGTTCATTGGGTCGGTTATGACGATCAAGAAAAGGACAACACTTGGCAATCTACAAATACGTTTGATTCCATGAAACCTATTCAAGAGTATTGGTCACGTTATAATAAAGCCACCTCAGGAACTTCGGAACACAATCTGTCATCACAGTTTAAAAGGCCACGTAAAATACCGACTGCTAAATACTACAGCAGATCAAAGGCTCAACGTTCTGTTCCATCCACAAGATCCAAAGTTAAACACTCTTAGCTTTACATCAGTAATTAAAAAGGTCTTTTCCTTATTTGTTTTTCCTAAAAGGTTTTTAAAGGTTTTTATCGACATACTTCAATTACTACGATCTTCCATTATAACACTGAAAAGATATACACGTTCTAATTCGTTTGTCATCACGGCATTCAAGAAAGTAGTTCCTCATCTGGAGGAGGGCAATGATGTATACCAGCTATTGTGATCAATACTAACATACATCATACATTGGTTTGCTTATCGAACATTATCAATTTGACATGTTTCTCATTTCGTGACATAAAATTAATATCTGTTCTTTAATTATCTGTTTAGCCGATTTGTCACTACTCTCTGTTTAAATTGTAAACTCTACAGAACCTGATTTGATCTGTCTCAAAGCACTGTTACTGAATTATATATTCTTATATCTTTCCCGCAGTACATGCTTCCCAATTGGACATCGATCTTATCAAGTATATGACTCAGTAGATACTCGGTAGAATTCATGAACCGATGTCTCTTATATAAAGGCCCCAATTTTAATCTTAAATAAAAAACAATCATATAAGTGTCTGGTACTTTCTAGTCTCTCTTTATTATTATTATTTTAGTTGTATTTGTCTTACGGATACATCAGGATTGATTGTTACTCAACCTTGCGAGGCTGTAATTATTAGTAAAGACACCCCTTCAAGTATTGATAGCGGTATTGGAGAAGAAATCCACGAAGCAGCAGATGAAGAAGAAGAGGTATCTCATGAAGAGTTTAAGCACTTCAGGGATCTTCGTTCGAAGCTGAAGTTTGCAAACGAGATTTTGTTGGCTCACACGGTGCCCAGTGATGATGCGGATGATCAATTCGTCAAGCGTTTACGTAAAAATTTAGATAGTATCAGAGCAGAAGAAATTTCTGAAAAAAAACAAATAGATATTCGTCGCTATTTTTCTTAAAAGCCATGATCAAATAAAATACTCCCAAAAAACAAAAATGAAGACTAAATTTCCAGAATATTCGGTAAAAAAATAAAGCCAGAGATTCTATCTGTGACCTGAATAAGGCCACCAAAAATTTTTTGACCTGAATAAGGCCACCAAAAATTTTTTTGACCCGACCTGGATAAGGCCACCAAAAAAAATTTGACAGCCAAAAAAATATCGTGACTTGCTTTTCCGCTCTTAATAAGGCCATTTTGAAAAATGGTCGTGGCCTTAAACAGAATAAGGCCAATAAGGCCATTCGGCTGGGGAATTTTTTTTTTTTTGAAATCGTGGCCTTAAATCGGAAATGGCCTTAAATGGAGCGGCCTTAAATAGAGCGGGTACTGTACGATAAAGTAAAATATCTTGGACTGTTGAGTAGTAGTGTGGAATTCGAGGTATATGTGGTGATCTAGCTAGGCAATGTGGAATTCGAGGTATATAAAATATCAAGAATTAAAAAATACAACATAATAAAACGTAGAGGATTATCAGACTGTCAAAAAGTAAACTAAAATCTTTATTAAATAAAAGACATTGGCCTATATATACAAATATCAGGTACGGTTAAACTATAATTGATCTCCCGAAGATATTTGAAACCTGTCAAGTATATTCATGTGGATGACAATCAATTGAGGTATCTTGAAATAAAGGGACCTTCTGGAAGATACGTTCTAGCAAAACTAGTTATTATTGGATTGTATTATACGGGATATTTGCCATTGGTTATCGATGTCGTAAATGATGAGGATCGAATCTAGCGAGCATCCAATAGTATGAAAATAAAACCAACAGATAATAAATCAATATTTATAAAAGTTATTAGAGGATTGAATGGATTGAGATTAAAGAGTTATATGAGGATATAAGCTCGATCACAACAGGCAACACTCATATTATTGTCAATAGAAACATATCAACATCTATACATCATTCATGATTTAGTAATCATACCAAAAAGAAATAGTTAGTACTATTAGATATTATATCATTAGTATTTCGTTAGCACGAGAATACCGTTGTATAAGGAAACTAAGTCATTGAGTACACGTGCATTAGTGAAGCAACAAGCAATATTGGTATCTATATTTGGTAACGAAGAACAACTTTCAATAATATCAAAGTGATAACTCAGCAGACAAGTCTTTTATATAAATACTAGAGGTTTTTATTTCATAATAAAGGACAATCTTATAAACAGTCTCAAACTACTCTATAACTGTCTTTATAATTTTACATTTACCTTGATACACAACATTTTTTAGTTTGAATTCGTATCCTATAACATGTCTGCTCAACAATCTTCTTCTGCCTCTCCTGTCTCTCGTGAACAACAAGCCCTTGTTCAAAATGGTCAAATCCCTCCCTTGTTGATTGGTGATCCTATCTTGGATTTTGACGTCGAGATGTCCAATGCTGGTGATGAAGATGTTTCTCGTTCCTCTGTTGTTGGTGACAACAACTCTGATGTTAATGTTAATATCAATGTGGAACTTACCGCTAGTATTTTGTTGGAATCTGCTAAGGAAGACCTTGACAGAAAGAAAAACAAGTACTACGTCTCTCTTGGTAACTACTTGACCTTGTCGAAGGTTGATCCCTCTGCCGATGCTACCAAGGCTGCTTCTTTGGTGTATAAACAAGACCAAGACTTGTTTAAGGAAGCTGAAGAGACCCTCAAGGTGCTCAAGGCGTCTAACACTCCTGCTGTTGCTCCTTCGGACAAGAAAAGTATGTTGGTGCCTGGTAATCTTCCGTTCTTGCAGTTGAAGTCTGATCCTCACCAGGAGAAGGCTAATCGTGAAGTGTTTGACTCTGTCTACGACTTCTGCCAAGAGTTTACCACGGTGCTCGAAGCTCATGCGTTGTCGCTTGATGCTTCGTGGGAACGTTTGCTTCCAATGTGTTTGAACAAAGAGGAAAGATCCTGGTTCGAAGACAAGCTCAAAGGAAAGTCCTTGGGTTGGAAAGTAGCTGAAAGTGCTTTGCTTGACCATTATGACACACCATTCAGAAAGTTCTTGAACATGGGTCGTGTTTGGTCAATGAAGCAAGGTGCTAATGAGTCAGCACGTTCTTTTGGCGCGAAGTTTCAGAAATTTCGTCGTCAAGCCACTTTGGAAGATGGTGTCCAATTGGTTCTTTGCTTTTGGTGGAATTTACGTCCGGAAGTCCGTAAAGCGTGTATGATTCCTCTCTCTGCCAATTATGGTACGAAGATGCCTTCAAAGATTGAGGATATCATCTCGTTAGTGAATGCCACCACTGTCGATTCTTCCTCGTTGTTGTTGAACCCTGGTGAGACCAGTTCGATCTCCGAGTGGAAATCATTTGCTGCTGGCAATGGTGCCTCCTCTTCTTCTTCCTCTTCTTCTGGTAACAAGGGAAATAAAAGAGCTTTTTCTTCTGGTGATGCTGGCAAGAAGCATAAGAAAGCTTGGGACTTCAAGTCAGCCTTGAAGGATAATGTTTGCTTCTCGTGCAAGTCTCCTTGGGAAAAGGGTCACTCCTGTGCTGAAAGGGAAAGACATGCTTTGGCAAAGGTGTCAAGAATGGCTCTTCGTTCCTCTGGTGGTGAGGGTAGTACTTTTCCTGGTCGTGGGGAAGCCTCCTCTTCTTCGTCGTCGGAAGACGACAACACTAGTGCTTTGGCCCAGATGGCTTTAGATTGTAAGTACAACTATAAAGAAATGGTTATTAAAAAAGATTTTAAGAACATGAGCACTAATATTACCTTTCCTATTCTTGCAAATAATTCGATTAGAACCATCTCTCTGTTGGATTGTGGTGCCACCTTTAGTTCTGTGGATAAGAATTTCTGTTTGAAGAATAGTTTACCTATTAGTTATGTAACACACGTTAATAAAAAATTTGTAAACAAAAGCAATGTCCATGAATATTTTATTCGCTTAGCTGATAGCAATACTTACATTAAGAGAATTGGTACTTGTATCATCAGTGTAACTTGTAATAGTAAGACTATTAAACGTGAGTTTGAAGTCATGAACTTGACTAATAGTAATGAGTATGATTTTAGTATCGGTACTGATTATATGTTTTCTCTGGGTATTGGTATTTATGGTTTACCTTTAACATATGATGATGAAGATTCAAGTGAAGAACGACGTGAAGCTGATCGACGCTTTAACAATAAGAGTGATCTTCTTGAATCCATCGAAAGAGAAAATGAGCTTAAAGAAAATAATCCAGCTGTTGGTCCCAAAGAGTTTGAGGAAGCTATGGATTATATTCAAAAGTTTGTTAAGAACAATCAAGCTATTCCTAAAGGTTCGTTTTGTACCATACCTGAAAGTGTCGTTTGTTTGGATACTCCAGAAAATGCTACAGCATTCAGAAGCCCTTATCCCATTCCTTTCAAGATGCAAGGTGTAGTGGATGAACAGGTAAAAGAATGGCTTGAAAACGGCATTATTGAAAGAGCTCCTGCAAATACGGAATGGAATACCCCTTTAACTGTAGTCAAGAAGACAAATGGTAAAGGCGAGATTACTGGTTATCGTGTATGTCATGACCCAAGACTAGTGAACACTCTCTTGAAGACAATTGATCGTATGCCTCTGCCTGTTATTGGTGAATTGTTTGAGGATTTGAAGGGTGCAAATATTTATTCTACTCTTGACTTAAAGTCTGCATTCAACTCTTTGCGTTTGAACCCAAAGGATGCACATAAACTCAGTTTCACATGGCGTGGTGTACAGTATAAGCCTATTGGTACAGTGTTTGGTATCAAACATGTTAGTTCACAGTTTCAAAGGACTATGAGTATAGCTTTGGAAGGATTACCTTTTGTAAGATTCTTTGTGGATGACATCGTTTGTGCAAGTAAGACATTTGAGGAACACAAGGTACACTTGAAGCAAGTGATAGAAAGATTAACAAGGGTCAATTTGAAGTTGAATCCAAAGAAGTGTCATTTCTTTCAGAAAGAAATTTATTTGCTTGGTTTTCACATTTCACCTAAAGGTATTACCATGGACCGTAGAAAGCTTGTTAATGTGTTGGAATTTCCTCAGCCAAAAACGGGTAAAGATATCCAAAGTTATTGTGGTTTGATCAACTATTTTAGGACTTTGATTCCCAATGTATCATCCATTATGTCGCCATTAGATTCATTAAGAAATGAGAAGTCGATTACACATTTATGGACTGACAAACATCAAACCGCATTCAATAACTTGAAAAAAGCACTTTTGAGTGATCTGGTGTTGTCATATCCAGATATGAATTCTCGTTTTTGTATTAGTTGTGATGCGTCTCTAACTGGGATTGGTGCAGTGTTGTATCAAGTCAGGAATGGTAAGACTAAATATATTTCTTTCGTGGCTAAGAGCTTATCCAAAAGTGAAAGGAAATATTCAGCTACAAAAAGAGAATTACTAGCGTTAGTATTTGCACTCAAACGTTTTCACAAGTATATTTATGGATCCTCCTTTACCTTGTATACGGATCACAAGGCATTGACGTATCTGCATACCCAACGTGTCGCTAATCTGATGATGATTGCATGGATGGACACAATTTTACAGTATGACTTTAAGATCGTTCATTTACCTGGTGTCGCGAATGTCTTGCCAGATGCGTTGTCGCGTTTGTCGGAAGAGACTGAACCATTGTTAAATGAACTGGGTGGGGATAATGAGGTCAAGTCCATTATGAGGAATAGTGCTGTCACTAAAGAACCTCTTCCTGATGTCTTGAGTGGTGAATACTTTACTCCTCCTACAGAGAATCAAAGGAATAAGTTATTAGTTGAAGAACATTTGAAAGGTCACTTTGGTATAGAAGCTATATTACATGCCTTAAAGAGAAAAGGTATTTACTGGACCAACTTAAAGAGTCAAGCAAATGATCTTATACAATCGTGTATACAATGTCAGCGTCACAACATCACAAGAAAGGGTTACAATCCTTTACGACCTATTACTGCCACACTTCCTGGGGATAGTTGGGGTATCGACTTAGCTGGTCCATTTACAATGTCAACTAAGGGTAATGAATACTTGTTAGTAATGATTGACATTGCAAGTAAGTTTTATGTGCTGCGTGCTATACCTGATAAGAGCATGGCGACTGTTGCATTACAAGTGTTAGACATAATTGGTACCTGGGGTCCAATGCGTAAGCTTCAGTCGGATTGTGGTCGTGAGTTTGTGAATAGCTTGATGACAAGCATTAAAGAAAACGTTGGTTTTGAACACGCGTTGATTTTGTCGTATTTGAGTACGATTCATTTAAGAGTAAATAAATAAATCGTATAAAGTTATAATTTATAAAATAAAATGTCTTTGAATGTTGAGTAATAGCATACATATGTATACTACTACACAACTACCTCTACCTCGAGTACATACTTCTATATAAAAGGTGGCATGATTGGCTTAAATGGATATAGGGATAAAAGTTGCATATAGAATAATACACAACTGAGTTACTATACCTAAATTGGAAAACTAAAAACCCACTCCAATTAAATCAAGAATATAAAAAAGAGAAATCTAATAATGATAGTTCCCTCAATGGATTAGCTACCCATCGAGAGAATAGAACAGCTATCATTATCAATGGTTCATTTATTTATATATTGATACAAATTATACGACTGATAAGTGTATAATAGAAATAGTGCATAATCAAATGGATGCCTACTTTCTGCAACCAAACATACAAACATCGATAAGATGTTCTATATTTGGGATTATATCTTATTCATTCACAGATGGGTTAAAAGAACCCGTTGAATTAATAAGAGGTCAAACATTACAAATATGTTCTGCCGAAGCCAATTAACCATAATTCATGTTATGCCCCTTTTGACAGCTACCGTTACACATTATCTTACTGGTTCTTTCTACTCCGAAAAACACAATAAGAAGTGTTCCCGGATCCTTTGATCTAGGACAATGTTAATTGAAGTCAATTCTAACGAGTAGAATTCATTTAACAAAAGGCGGGAAACTGAGTATAGATTTATTCCAAAACCAGAAAGGTTGACTCACTAACTTCCAGGGGCAGTTGTTCAATATAAAAGGATTGATTATTTTATAGCAGCAGAGTTCTTTAGTTTATTTTTTACCTACAATAAAAAATACACATTTATCTCATTATTTTTACCTGGTGCTATTTTATCAAATACCACAGATTTCACAGTACCATCCTAGAGCTAATGGTGCAAGTGAAAGAGCTGTACAGTCTGCAGTGAACACCATTAAAAAACAAATTGTCGGTAACGTTGCTGACTGGGATCTGAAGGTGCCTTCTGCTCAATTGTTTTTGAATAGCAAGTATAATGCTAGGACTAAGAGTACCCCATTTTCGTTAATGTTTGGTAGGAATCCAAATGACTTTGTTGACTTTGGTAAAGAAAAGGACAATGCAACTGCCGAAAAGATTCGTGAAGACTTGAAAGGAAAAATAAAAAGAATGACTGAAATTGTTTACCCTGCAGTGTATGAGAACGTTAAGCACGTCACTGAAAAGCAGAAAAAGAGTTTTGATACAAGTCACAAAATGATAGACCTTAAGCCTGGATCTACAGTGATGATTTTAGTGACAGAAAAGCAGAATAAATTAGACCCAAAGTACAAGGGATTTTATACTGTTGTCAGAAAAACTGCTGCTAATACATATGTCTTGAAGAATGAAAAGGGTTTTCTAGAGCCAAGAAATTATCCCCCTTCTTTACTAAAGAAAGTCTCTGATAAGATATCAGAGCATAAAGATGAGTTCTTTGAAGTTGAAGCTATTATTGGTCATAAGAAAGATGACAATAATAAATACATGTATAGATGCAAATGGTTTGACTATGATGAATCTTATGATTCTTGGGAGCCAGAGGATAATTTTACAAATCCTAAGTTTATTAAAGAATACTGGCAAAGAATTGGTGAAGTACCAGAAAGTGTCAAAGAGATCAATAAAGCCAATAAAAGATTATTGAAGAGTATGAATATTGCAACTCCACAAAATTCAGGTACCAAAAGAAAAAGAATCACAAGGTCAGTTTCTCAGAACAAGAAGCAAAGTAGATTTTAAATTTGAGTTATTTAAGAACAATGTGCTGCTTGTTGCTTTTAAGAAATAATGATGAGCATTATTTCAATGTATAAGTATACATCAACTAAGAAAAGGAAAAGCTGATTTTATAAAAAAAAAAAAAAAAAAAGTACTTGAACGGTATTTAGTTAATACCTGGGTGGGGATAATGTGGTGATCTAGCTAGGCTACACTCATATTATTGTCAATAGAAACATATCAACATCTATACATCATTCATGATTTAGTAATCATACCAAAAAGAAATAGTTAGTACTATTAGATATTATATCATTAGTATTTCGTTAGCACGAGAATACCGTTGTATAAGGAAACTAAGTCATTGAGTACACGTGCATTAGTGAAGCAACAAGCAATATTGGTATCTATATTTGGTAACGAAGAACAACTTTCAATAATATCAAAGTGATAACTCAGCAGACAAGTCTTTTATATAAATACTAGAGGTTTTTATTTCATAATAAAGGACAATCTTATAAACAGTCTCAAACTACTCTATAACTGTCTTTATAATTTTACATTTACCTTGATACACAACAGTGCTGACTCATTAGAACCTTGCTTCATTGACCAAACACGACCCATGTTCAAGAACTTTCTGAATGGTGTGTCATAATGGTCAAGCAAAGCACTTTCAGCTACTTTCCAACCCAAGAACTTTCCTTTGAGCTTGTCTTCGAACCAGGATTTTTCCTCTTTGTTCAAACACATTGGAAGCAAACGTTCCCACGAAGCATCAAGCGACAACGCATGAGCTTCGAGCACCGTGGTAAACTCTTGGCAGAAGTCGTAGACAGAGTCAAACACTTCACGATTAGCCTTCTCCTGGTGAGGATCAGACTTCAACTGCAAGAACGGAAGATTACGAGGCACCAACATACTTTTCTTGTCCGAAGGAGCAACAACAGGAGTGTTAGACGCCTTGAGCACCTTGAGGGTCTCTTCAGCTTCCTTAAACAAGTCTTGGTCTTGTTTATACACCAAAGAAGCAGCCTTGGTAGCATCGGCAGAGGGATCAACCTTCGACAAGGTCAAGTAGTTACCAAGAGAGACGTAGTACTTGTTTTTCTTTCTGTCAAGGTCTTCCTTGGCAGATTCCAACAAAATACTAGCGGTAAGTTCCACATTGATATTAACATTAACATCAGAGTTGTTGTCACCAACAACAGAGGAACGAGAAACATCTTCATCACCAGCATTGGACATCTCGATGTCAGAATCCAAGATAGCATTATCATTGAACAAGGGAGGGATTTGATCATTTTGAACAAGGGCTTGTTGTTCACAAGAGACAGGAGAGGCAGAAGAAGATTGTTGAGCAGACATGTTATAGGATACGAATTCAAACTAAAAAATGTTGTGTATCAAGGTAAATGTAAAATTGTAAAGACAGTTATAGAGTAGTTTGAGACTGTTTATAAGATTGTCCTTTATTATGAAATAAAAACCTCTAGTATTTATATAAAAGACTTTTCTGCTGAGTTATCACTTTGATATTATTGAAAGTTGTTCTTCGTTACCAAATATAGATACCAATATTGCTTGTTGCTGTTGTATACGCGCCTACATAACATTTATGAGGTGTAACACAAAATGTCTTGTTGTAGATTAAAGTTTATATTTCTTAGCTTGCAACAACAATGAACTGTATTTTCTATAAATCATTAGTGTAACATGATATCATAATACAACACAGGATGTTTATTATTATTCCTTTTATTTGTTCATCGTCAACTAAACACAGCCTCGCCTGTTTCATAGACAAGCTCCTCTGTTTCATGAATGAATTGCTAAGCCGTCGTCAAATAATAAATTGACGATAGTAAACATTAGATATCAAGTATATAAGAAACCCTCATTTTTATGTTTGAATAAAGTCAGTTAGTTTTTGCAGTCTGGTTATTTTTATTTCTTTTTTTATAACCTCTGGATTTCTCAGTTGCTTCACTAATGCACGTGTACTCAATGACTTAGTTTCCTTATACAACGGTATTCTCGTGCTAACGAAATACTAATGATATAATATCTAATAGTACTAACTATTTCTTTTTGGTATGATTACTAAATCATGAATGATGTATAGATGTTGATATGTTTCTATTGACAATAATATGAGTGTTGCCTGTTGTGATCGAGCTTATATCCTCATATAACTCTTTAATCTCAATCCATTCAATCCTCTAATAACTTTTATAAATATTGATTTATTATCTGTTGGTTTTATTTTCATACTATTGGATGCTCGCTAGATTCGATCCTCATCATTTACGACATCGATAACCAATGGCAAATATCCCGTATAATACAATCCAATAATAACTAGTTTTGCTAGAACGTATCTTCCAGAAGGTCCCTTTATTTCAAGATACCTCAATTGATTGTCATCCACATGAATATACTTGACAGGTTTCAAATATCTTCGGGAGATCAATTATAGTTTAACCGTACCTGATATTTGTATATATAGGCCAATGTCTTTTATTTAATAAAGATTTTAGTTTACTTTTTGACAGTCTGATAATCCTCTACGTTTTATTATGTTGTATTTTTTAATTCTTGATATTTTATATACCTCGAATTCCACATTGCCTAGCTAGATCACCACATATACCTCGAATTCCACACTAATACTCAACAGTCCAAGATATTTTACTTTATCGTACAGTACCCGCTCTATTTAAGGCCGCTCCATTTAAGGCCATTTCCGATTTAAGGCCACGATTTCAAAAAAAAAAAAATTCCCCAGCCGAATGGCCTTATTGGCCTTATTCTGTTTAAGGCCACGACCATTTTTCAAAATGGCCTTATTAAGAGCGGAAAAGCAAGTCACGATATTTTTTTGGCTGTCAAATTTTTTTTGGTGGCCTTATCCAGGTCGGGTCAAAAAAATTTTTGGTGGCCTTATTCAGGTCAAAAAATTTTTGGTGGCCTTATTCAGGTCACAGATAGAATCTCTGGCTTTATTTTTTTACCGAATATTCTGGAAATTTAGTCTTCATTTTTGTTTTTTGGGAGTATTTTATTTGATCATGGCTTTTAAGAAAAATAGCGACGAATATCTATTTGTTTTTTTTCAGAAATTTCTTCTGCTCTGATACTATCTAAATTTTTACGTAAACGCTTGACGAATTGATCATCCGCATCATCACTGGGCACCGTGTGAGCCAACAAAATCTCGTTTGCAAACTTCAGCTTCGAACGAAGATCCCTGAAGTGCTTAAACTCTTCATGAGATACCTCTTCTTCTTCATCTGCTGCTTCGTGGATTTCTTCTCCAATACCGCTATCAATACTTGAAGGGGTGTCTTTACTAATAATTACAGCCTCGCAAGGTTGAGTAACAATCAATCCAATTCATCTGCTTCCAAATCTAATTGATTAACATCATTTAAAGTTGCACCTTCACCGTCAAGAAGAGCTGTAAGCTCAGGAACAACCTCATTCAGTCTATGGACTACATCCTCATCTAAAGGCAAGCCTGATTCAGGATGAACTACAGAATCACAATTGATAGCGTTTGCTTCGTTACTCAGGTCCCTATGTTTGAACTGTAAAATATTAGTGTGATCCCAACAGTTTTTGATAGTGGATAATTTCACTTTAAGCCACGAGTCAGCGAGGAACCACATTGCCTCTACCTCATTCATCGAAAAGTTTCCAACATTTTCCAATCCAGCCATGTACTTTCTTACAGCACGACTGTACTGATGACAGCGAAAGTATGCCTTAAAGTTGGCAATGATGCCTTCAAATAATACAAACTTAATGAGCTATACAAAATAGAAACATTTACACTTACCTGCGTCAAGAGGTTGTAACTTGCTTGTTGTATTGGCAGGCAAGAAAACCAATTTGACATGGCTGAACTCCTGACTAACCTTATGAGCTGAGGCATTGTCAAGAAGAAGAGCGATCTTTCTATTTTCATAGGCAAATGACCTATTCAAGTGCTTGACATACTTTGTAAAAATTTCAGTAGTCATCCATGCACTTGGAGAATGGTGATACTCGACATAGTGAGTCTGACCGATGGACAATTTGGCATATTGTCTAGGATTAGCTGTTGCACCCTTGGGTGTCTTCCTTTTGCCAATAACAATTGGATGGCCTTTATAATTTCCATCCGAGTTAGTTAACAATCCGACTGTAAACCGTTCCTTAGACTTCTTCAAATTACCCATAGGCTTACTACTGATGGAACGCGTAGGACCTTGTTCGTAGTACAGACCCGTTTCGTCAAAGTTCATAATATCCTTTGGATCATAAGGCTCGAGCAACTTTTCGATCTTTCTCAACTGCTGAACAATGTTGTCAGTCATAAGGTCAACAGATCCATTATCCCCGTACATGTGTCTTGACTTTACACCTATACGATGAAAAAGTTTTGTCAACCAGCCATCGGAGAACTTCAATCTATCCTTTTCAGGAAGATCATTCATGGCATACTTTTGAGTAGCCGTAATTTTGGCATACGCCATGACACTTTCGCGGTTGACAGGCAAGTGGTGCGCGTTCATGCCATTGATGTATGTCGCAATATCGTCGTCCAAACCAGCAAAACGAGAAACCTTTCTACTCTTGCCATCGACTACGTTGCTACTGGCTTCTCTAATAGCCCCGTAAATTTCCTGAGATCTACGCAAGATATTGGACACGGTCTTTCTCAAAACTGGCTCTCTAAGACCAAATTCTTGCTGAGCCCATTCACCGAGTTCTGTTTGGTTCAAAGAGGGATCAAAATTTCTCTTATCAAAAATAGCACCTTGCTGGTTCAATGTAAGACGAATTCTGGTATTTCTTTGTGCAGTGTTATTCATTTTTTATTAATTATGATTAAAGGAAAGAGCAGAATGACGGATTATCACGCGCATCAGATAATTAACCTTTGTGACTGCTAAAATTTAAAAATTTAAAATTCCGCACAATTCGATTTAAGGCCACGATTTTGTCCAAAATTTTGTGGCCTTAAATAGAGCGGGTACTGTACTCAAATACCACATGCATGGCCAGATGCTTATGTAATAATGATCATTTAAAATAAATAAAATGTCGATAGTCCGGTTTGAACCCACGGCATCTAAAATAAAAAAAAACCGGCACCTAACCCTAACCAGAAACCTAAACCCCTCAGCCGTCATTTCTTGATATCTACTGAGGGAAAAGTAATTTAGGTGAGATGAGTGTTATGTTTAGAAGGGTTTAGTTTTTTTGTATGTACCTATGGACTATGGTAGTGTTGTAAATGCAGATCAAGTTGCGTTGTTCTGCTGTTATTCTTCGCATATATATATGGCACCATGGTAATTTTACAACTGTTTCTTCACAAGTGCCCGACACGGAAGACATGTTTGGAACCAGCCATAAACCTACTATTTACATACCAGCGAAATAATATGCTTCGAACTCCATCAGATGGCAAACGCGCAAGTTCATGTCGCCAAACTTGTCTAGATCTTGCAATTGGGTTGTCACCAATGTGACGAGGAGCAGCATGACGTCTGCAGTTTCCCGATGTGGGGTACTCCAGGTTAATTTGTGTCATCTTTCTAGAAACATAAAATGTAATTTAGAGCCCTCTGTTTTTCCGCAGTATATCTTGTTTGTTTTACCTCAATCGCCACTTTAGCATAGTCAGAAGAGTATTCTTGTGACAGACTCTTCCTTTTTTACCAGACCGTCATCTGTCAGATCAGCTTGGGTTAATCTTGAGATCCCATGCTTCATGGCGGGAATACTCTTTTGCGGCGTGAGAGTACCGGTGTAACAGGTATGGTCTAGTTTTGAAAATAAGATATGCATTTAGACCCCTGTTTTTTTTTTGTTTTGTTTCTGCCGTACATATTATCAGTTTGCTTTACCTTATTAGCCAATGTAGCAGGGTCAGAGAAGTGTTCTTGTGACAGACTTTTTCGTGGTCACCAAACTGGCATCTGTAGGATCATCTTGGGTTAATGTTGAGATCCCATGCTTCATTGGGTGCATACTCTTTCACCGCGTAAGAGTAATGGTTTTTGCTTAAGCAGGCCTAGGTATTTTGCTAAAGCCGAGCGTTATTTAGGCGTGTTTTGTTTTGTTTTTATCTGTTTTTTGGCTACCTACCTAAGGATCCTTCTGGAGCTGTAGCCCTATTGCCGGGGGGTACTGGGAGGCCTACGTGGAGCTCAAGCCGCAGCACCTTGAGCTTGGAGGGATACTGGTGCCTTGCAGAGCGGAATATCTATAGCGGGGAAATAGAATAGGTCAGAGAGGGGTTGTTCCTATCACGAATTTGTCTCCAAGTGTACCTGTATGCAATAAATATAAGCTGTATGTAGCTCACCGGTCTTCTTGTACTGTGGAAAGGTGGTCTTGAAGTGATGTCTCGGTCTGACATGGCTTCATTTACCCAGGGGAAAATTATTATGTGGTCAGGGGGGGGGAATGTCTTTATCTGACATGGCTTCATTCACCCAGGGGAAAATTATTATGGGGTCAGGGGGGAATGTCTTTATCTGACATGACCTTCTTTACGCGCCAAAGGATATGCTACGTTTACACCGGACCTTTGCTTATGTATACCTGTGGACCATTACAAAGCTGTTGCTACTTTGTCTTGAATCCAGATGTCCAGTCTGTAGCCGCCATTTCTTGATATCTACTGAGGGAAAAGTAATTTAGGTGAGATGAGTGTTATGTTTAGAAGGGTTTAGTTTTTTTGTATGTACCTATGGACTATGGTAGTGTTGTAAATGCAGATCAAGTTGCGTTGTTCTGCTGTTATTCTTCGCATATATATATGGCACCATGGCAATTTTACAACTGTTTCTTCACAAGTGCCCGACACGGAAGACATGTTTGGAACCAGCCATAAACCTACTATTTACATACCAGCGAAATAATATGCTTCGAACTCCATCAGATGGCAAACGCGCAAGTTCATGTCGCCAAACTTGTCTAGATCTTGCAATTGGGTTGTCACCAATGTGACGAGGAGCAGCATGACGTCTGCAGTTTCCCGATGTGGGGTACTCCAGGTTAATTTGTGTCATCTTTCTAGAAATATAAAATGTAATTTAGAGCCCTCTGTTTTTCCGCAGTATATCTTGTTTGTTTTACCTCAATCGCCACTTTAGCATAGTCAGAAGAGTGTTCTTGTGACAGACTCTTCCTTTTTTACCAGACCGTCATCTGTCAGATCAGCTTGGGTTAATCTTGAGATCCCATGCTTCATGGCGGGAATACTCTTTTACCGCGTAAGAGCAATTGTTTTTCTGTTTTGCACCAGTGTAAACTGGTATCGTCTAGTTTTGAAAATAAGATATGCATTTAGACCCCTGTTTTTTTTTTGTTTTTGGCCGTGTATATTTTTAGTTTGCTTTACCTCATTAACCAATGTAGCAGGGTCAGAGAAGTGTTCTTGTTACAGACTTTTTTTTTTACCCTGCCACTTGGTTTCATCTTGTGATTCCAAGAGACTTTGCCAGTGAGATCTGTCACGGTGTCAGATTAATTATGTTGGTAAGGAGTTAATTTAATTTACTAAAGCAGAGTGTTATTTAGGCACGTTTGGTTTCTTTTTTCTCTTTTTTTTTGTTTTTTTTCTTTTGGTACTTACGCAAGGACGATTGTACAGTTGTTACCCTGTTAGCGAGAATTGCATCATGGTTACGAGGGACTCTAGGAGAACTCTGTACTGCTTAAACACCAATGCGTTGAGGTTGAAGGGTGCTCTCACGGCTTGCAAAGCTGATTTTCTAATGTGGGTATAAAATAGGTCAGACAGGGATTCTTTCTGCCAGATACTTGAGTTTAAGCTTACCTGAATACGATCAGTAAAAGCGGCATGACATTTCACTGTTCTTTTTTACTATAAGAACGTAACTATGGAGTGTTGTCCTGACACCAGGACCCCAGCTATTTTTCTGAACCTTGACTTGGCACCGATTTTTTTCTGCTCCATTATTTAAGAACAGTAAACTTGCTATACCGTTCCCTGGCACCTGTTAACTCTTGTCACAGCGGAATAGCTACATCACCCGTAAGTATTGCGTGATATCCTGAGATTCTAGCTGGACAAATTCAACTTGTTCTGGCAATTAAACAAAGATGTCTATTGTTTTTGAAAAAAAGGGAAGTCAGTCGAGTGTTTTCCTACATGCTTTTTGAATTACACCAACCTGAAACTAAAAGCATTGCCAGAGACTATAGCTAAATCGCCATGTGCGTATGCCCTGATACCTTGAGTTTAAAAGCCTGCATGTAGCTACGGAAAGTGACGTCTCTATTATGATAAAAAAATATTTGTAAGTAAAGTGCTAATTATAGTCCGACCCATATTTTTATACCTACCATTACATTGGATGCAGTTCCAAAAAGATGAAAAAATAAAATACCATCATCTATATGTCACCAATAATTTTGAAAAAATCGCGGCCAGAAGAAACATGGACAAACTATATACGCTTGTTTCCCGATAATAATAAGCTAACAACCGCATGTCACATAACCCGTGTCAATTGATATTTTCCAAGCAGTTATAGTCGGACTATTTACAGGAGGTACCTAAGCAATAATAATAAACTTACTGGGTATCTCTGCCCTGTGAAACAAACTATCATGCATACCAGCGTCATAATCCGCTTTCAAACCTCTTTAGATCCCCCGTCACAATACAGAATGCATCGAGATTGGGTTGCTACCTTAACAATAGATAAACAGCGCGCGGAATATAAATAAATCTCTACCGCCTAAACAAAAAAAAAATTCAATTTAGCGACATTTCTTCCCTATTCAATCTCTCTGACTTTTTTTTTACCTCCGTTAAATGTAGACTACGGTACGAGTGTCACTCCCATAAAGCTTGTGTCACAAACTCACAGTTGCATGTTGGACCCTCATTTTTCTGATCCGCTCAATTCTTCTTGTCATTTTACGCGCCATTGCGAGACTGTAATTCTGCCGAGTGTGGTTGATGTTCCTAAATGCGCAACGGTAGTATGGTGGAACTTGCAGAGGGTGTGTGGCGAAATTGTGTCAAACCTTGAATTGAACGCAGTGAATACTGCACAGAAAATCGCGAACTATGTTCTATAACCTTGTATTTCGCCCATTACTTGAATTAACAACACTTGCCACATTATTGCTTGACACCATTTATGTTTCGGCTCCTTGACTTTGGACGAGACAACTTCTTTAGCATTCCTTGACACCTATTAGCTGACTGCATCTTGATGTGACACCTTGAGTTTTAATCCCCACTTCAAACCAGTAGATGTTGGGCTTCTATTGTGTACGAAAGAACAGGTCAGTATATTGCCATTTACACATCATCTAACTTTTTATACATACCATGACATTGCTTCGAGTTAAAAAAAGATAAGCCAGCAAAATACCATCATCTATCCGCCACCAAATTTTTTTGACAAGGTCACGACCAAAAGAAACATGAAAACATATACGCTTGTTTCCTGATAATAAGAAGCTAACAACCGCATGTCACATAACCCGTGTCAATTGATATGTTCCAAGCAGTTATAGTCAGACTATTTACAGGAGGTACCTAAGCAATAAGAACGGGCTTACTGGGTATCTCTGCCCCGTAATACAAACCATCATGCATACCAGCGTCATAATCTGCTTGAAATTTCTTGAGATTACCCATAGCAAAACTAAATGAATCGAAATTGGCTTTGCAAAGTTGGCATTAGATAAATAGCCGGCGGATTATAAATCAATTCCATATCGCCTTATCAATCAAAGAAAAATATAATTTAGCAACATTTTCTTCCTCATTCAATCTATTTGTTCTTTACCTTCGTTATACATGGTTATAGGTTTGAAAGCTTAATGTCTTGCTGGTAGGGCCGTAGATGTTGAATAGATTCCGTGCAGGCATGGTATCAAACCTTCGATGTTATCGGATATCTGTTGCAATCAAAATTTGTCAGAGTATTGTTATTTGTACCACAACCGTTTAGGCATACGCACCCATCCATCCATCTAAAGCTGTTTTGTTCTCAAATAAACTTGTTGCTGAATCGCAAAGAGACAAGGCAATTTTACCATGACGGTAAACCGATGCTTACGTCAACGGAACTTACATTTCTATTCGGATAAAAGAAAAGAGGTCAGTCAAGTGTTACTTTTAGGCGACCTGTTCAAGTATACGCACCCATCCATCCATGTAAGGCTGTTTCGATTTTATATAAAGTTGTTGATGGATCATCAAAGGGCAACGCATTGTCGCCATGAGTGTAAAGTGTTGCTGATACCATGGAAAGTTATATTTCTATCTGAATAAAAAAAAGAGGTTCGTTTAATGTTATTTCGAGACCACTTGTTGACGTATACGCACCCATCCATCCATTTAAAGCTGTGACTATATCACCGAAAATAGCTTCTGAATTACCAGTCGTATATGCATCAGCACTGGGAGCATAAGAGGTGTTTGTACCACTTGATCTTGGGTTTCTACTGTAATTGGATGATGCAGGTTGATTTAGTGTTTTACTTACACCAGTTTTTTTCCGGTACATACCTACAGTATATATCCATCTGCGCAGTAGCTAAATTACCAGGAGTTATTGCATCTTGGCCCAGAACCTGCCGCATAATCACCTTGCACTAGAAGTGATGTTTGTAGCATGACAAGTTAAAATACTGTTGGAATAAAATAGGGCCTGTCAGTTGAGTGTTTTCAATACAATAAGCTCGTTTTTATACGAACGTTTGCATCCTTGCAAAGCTATAACTGCATTACCTGAGGCTATAGCCGGATCATTAGGTGTTAATGCCCTGTCATGTTGTGCTTGAGGGAGTTCTTGTTACCAGGGAAATTATCCATTCTATTTGAACCAAAAAGTACAAGTAAGTAAAGTGTCATTTATACCGGAAAATTTTTATGCGTACCTCTGCATCCATTTAGCAAAATAACTTGGACAGTTTTATATCGATCTTGAGTTTGAAGTGGTGCCTGGACATGTTTGCTTGATACTGGGTCAGTTGAATTATGTTCTCCTGGCTTGATGATATTTTTTTGTATAAATGATTAGTAAATGTGAATTTATTTCGTTTATGTTACCAAGGCAAACGGCTCCAGATATTATATTTGTGTTGAACATATATTGTTTGCTAGATGTCTCGTGTTAAGTGTACTAATTTAGTTCTCTTTTGCAAAAGAACTGTTCCCCTAGTCCGAATTCATTGTGCTGCTGGGTACAGGACTTTCCCAAGGTCACTGTAATTGTGTTTGCTGCGTACAGGGCTTTCCCAAGGCCACTGTAATTTTTGGATTGAGCTTGGTCTTGATACGAATCATTTCATATCAAGTATCATTTTGGTAGTGGTCGTTACACGGATGACTTCCTCAGATCACCGTGCCCTTTGGATCAAGTTTGGTCATGATACAGACGACGTGACCAGGATCGCTGATCATAGTTTCAAATTTCCAAACCCAACCCACAGACCTATCCACAGAGTAATGTCACAACACAATGGTTCGTTGTTCTTTTCTAATTCCAAGCTCAATCCACTTACTGACGCACCAATGTGGCTGTTCATTGGTTTTAACTTGCAAACAAAATTCCGCTTCTTAGTGATACACGTGTTACTGCACCAAGGTCATCGTGCATTTCGCTCTAATACTTGAGCAAGGTTAATAAATCCTTTTTCATGACCAGATGAAAACAGATGACTACACCAAGGTCACTGCTTCATAGCTCTATGACTTGAACAAGGCCGCTGATCACGTTCTATAACAGTAGTTATACGATGCTGATTTTTTAGTCAATTCATTTGAATTAACCGCGGTTAATTATTCAAAGGTACTGTAAAAAAAATCCCCATCATTAACTTGATCAAGTTCAATTAGGCAGATTAAACTTTCTCAACATAGTTTCAATGACTTAGGCAAGGTCAATGACGCTACTTATTTTGTACCAACGACTTACGTCATTGTTCCAACTGAGTTGTACAAAATATGCCACACAAATAACCTTGGTCATGGCTAATTAGTATAATTGACTTGATTGAGGTCTATTAAAGTAATTAACGGGCTCAAGGTAGTTCCAATGGCTTGATGAAGACATATGGCACTATGGTTTTACGGACAAGAATAGCAACACATTCCCACAACACCCGAAGGTGATGCGTTGTATCCTTGTGTTTGTGTGTGTTAATGATGAGTTGCACAGAACAGTTCAAGCGCGGCAACAAAAAAATTCCTATTATGCTGCGCAAAATTGAGTTTGTTGGGACGGTATGAACACGTCACGAAAAAAATTGGCTGCAGAAAAAAAGTACCCGCGTCTAAGGGCGTGTAATTTTTTTTTTTTTTTTGCTGGTCCTGTCTTATATTTACTATCCACATAAGTACTACCATTTTAAAAAGAATCCCCTTGGATCAACTTTGTCTCAAATGAGGCTTCCCATTTAATTTACACGATGTGAAAGGGAAGAAAATTAATAGGAAGAGGTACACTCGTGATCAGGCATAAAAAGCCAAAGCAACCTTGAGGTACAAAGTTTTAAACAGGCAGACAAAAAAAAATTAGGCGTTCCGAGGATTGCAACGATCAGAGTACTATGCTTGGTTTATCATTTAGTTTTGCTCGATTTGGCATTAAGGGAGTTGCTCAAACAGAAGCGAAAAAAAACAAGTTTTTTTTAACAAGTAACTAGCTCTTTTTTTTTTTTTTTTTTTTTTTTTTTGTATAAAGGATTCTCTTTCGTCAGGTCACAATTGTTAAACATGATCATGCTTTAAGTTGTTGTTGGTTTAGCTCTTGATGCATGGTTTGTGATATGACCTCTGTTTTTAACGCACACCTGTTGTATTCAATACAACGCAATATATGTCCATGCCATTGATTGTATGTAAAAAAAAAAAAAAAAAAGTGGTGAAACATTAAAAAGACATTATTTCTTAACAGCGTTTTGATCAATAAGTTATTATACCCTCGTTCATTAACAAATTAGGCCGCCATGAAGGCTCCCCGTTCCCCCTTTAATAGAAGTATATTTCGAAGCATTACTCAATCCTTTCCATGTTTAGTAACTTGATACTATACTGGTCTTGTTGATAGATGTCTCTTACAGTTGTTGCTTAACTAAAAACCAAGCTCCTCAATATTCAACTCGCACCTTATCAATCAACAATTCCAACACTATAACCAAAACAATGAATTTTGGCGCAAGCAATTACTGTCTCTGATGCAAAACAAAATTCCATCCTAATCAACCTAAGCTTCAACGTATGCTGTGAAACAGAATAATACATCCAAAAGTACTCTTTTACACCCGGTTTAAATCGCGTGCCCTGATGTTTCAACTTCTCTGGAAATCGAGTATAAAAAAAAACGCGTTTGCGGAAGCTCCAATAGGAATAGTGTGATGAAGCTGTAGAAAACTGGCAGGTATTTCCATGGCTGTCTTTTTGAGAAATGACAGAGAATCTTGTTGTTAAAAAACCTCGACTTATTAATATGTTATTGAACGAGTTTCTCAAAAAAAAAAATGCGTCTTGTGAATGACCAGAAGTGCTGAGTTGATGACATAGCCGTATGTTTTCACAATGCCGAATCAGGCAGCCCTAAAGGGAAGTACATTTCTTTTTCAATGCTGTCGAGTGAATCAGATGTCGTTAAAGAAAAAGGGGAAAAGAAAAAGCGACAGTGACTATAATTTTGTCCCAGCTAATTATTTTCTCACGTGTCTGACTGAAGTACATCATTTTTTAGCTTTTCTGATTATACGGCTCTGTTGATGTTAAAACCTGCCTTTGCATATCATTTATAGGAAATTCTACTGTTTTTTGATTAGCCAAGGCTAATGAGCAATGCAAATACAGATGAATACCCGAAAACCTGTAGGGATAGAATTTCTCTATTGTTTGAATGTAGTAATGCCTTCGGGGGTTTTTTCTTGTCTATGAACATACAGAGAGCACAAAAAATCAATGATAGTGTTACATTTCTTTTTTCTGTTCGTACCTGTATACTATCTTTCTGACAGCTCAATCATCGCAGATCAGCTTGTATAATAATTCTTGTCACTTTTCCCAATTCAAAAATGAGATATTACAGCCATTGCCTACTTACTGAACAAAAAACTCGAGCAGAGGGGGTCCGGTTGACACTTCTTGGATAACATGAAATAATTTAAGGCATAGCTAGTTCATGTTTTTTTGAGAGGGTTAATTCAAGGGACATAGCTTCATGAATAAAATCCCTCATTTACGCAAATTTATAACGAGAAGTGCACATCAAATCTCGTACTTCTACAAAAGAAAAAGCAATAGCAGTATGAACGGTTGGTATTTACATTTAAAGCCATTGATTTGTCCTATTGATGGAATACTGTAAAAAGAGAATTTCTGGGGAGGCAATAATCAAATACTGTTTACTCAAAACCCAATTTCCACAATGCCAAAGTAAAATTCTTGGATTTTAAACGCAAATCACTATAAGCTTAGTGAAATAAAAACGCCTACTTGGAGAATCATTGAGGTCAGTAGAACGAGAAATTTCCATGATTATTCGCATTGCTATTTCATCAAGAATATATTGACTACTTGAATTTTTTAATGGTATCAAAAAAAAAAAAATTTTTTTCAACTACCTTCACCAATATTTGATAGGATCAATCAAGTTTTGAAAGAGGAAAGTCTTGCTTTATTACATGCAACAATAGGAGGTATTTCATCAGTAAAATTCTTCTACACGAGTACCGACTTGAATCAAGTTGAAATCCTAAGCGTATGTTCTGCCACACTTTCATATATATAATTGTGATGTATCATTTTAATAACCTGATAACAAAGCTTATCAAAGATAAATTTAAAAGAAGCTGATGATGATATGATTTCGTGTGACTCCAGGGGAACAACCCATTTTCTTACCATTTTCACATGTCTACTGCAACGGACCGATCGGGTCAAAACTGACGTCTTTTTGCTACTTTAAAGTAGCTACGCATAGATTTAAACGAATGGGATCTTTTAATTTGGTTACTACCCTGACTATATATAGATGTGTAGGGGGACTATTATCCCCAATACCTGAGCAATTACCTTGGAATATCCTGATATTTTCTTTATCTTTACAAATAGAAGGACCTACACCAGACACCCTCATAATATTGAGTATGATTTTTGATTCTATTAATAAAAAAATGATATCACTACTACGTCCGCCAACTATTGATTCACAAATGCTTTCCATCTCAAAAAACCCTAAGCCTGCGTTCAATCAATAGAGCTTCTTCAACACTCCTCTGCTCAGTTTTTTGCACCACCAATACATTTGCTTACACATATATATCGTTGATGCACAATACAAAAGTTTTCCGTGATATCCCATATGAAGGAAAAACAAGGTTAAAAAGGAAACGGATCGGAACATCCAATTCAACGTTTTCATCAATGCGTCTGTTCGATAAATGTATCGGGATAAATAGGCCAAAGACGTGGTTGAAAAGAATCATATGAAAGTACAAGTTACACGAACAATTTCCTTTCAAGAAAGCGATGTCAAAATCTTAACAATTCATATAAATAAGATAGTGTGCTTCAACTTTTTGTAATCATTATCAAATAATATATAACAATCAACTAAAATGAAATTCACTTTAATCATCGCTTCTACTTTACTCTTTGCTTCTTCTATCATGGCTGCTCCTGTTGCTGAATCATCCTCTCTTGTCAGTAGTACAACAAACACCACTGCTGCTTCTACTACTTCTGAACATGTCAATGATGCCATGTCAGGCGCTATTGCCACAGCAAGTATCACTGTTGAGGGTTCAAAAGTGTCTGCTCAAAGCTCAGGAACTCAACCTACATTTGATGGTGCTTCTATGGCGTTACCCATTGCCGTTGTTGCTGCAATCTTCTTGATGTAAATCATCCTTACTACTGCTACTACTTCATATCTCTTAGACATACATGCCATAGCTCACCATTGTCCTATTTTTTTATCTTCTTTGGTCAACTGTAATTAATAATATTTTAAATAAACTAATTCCTTAATCTTTATTCAACGTATTTCTTGTTGTCTTTATGCCATTGCTCTAAAGAACAATCAGGGTACTCTTTAAACGCTTGATTCTTTGGATTGGGTTCAGGCGCTTCGACCCAATTGGCTTTTGAATCCAGCAAGATGCTATAGACATCTGTTTCAGGGTCCAATTCAGGTAAGGGAGTATCAATGGCTGAAGCAAATGGATAGACCCATTCAGCCCATTGTTTATCATATGCGTACAAATGGGATCCACATTCACTACAGAAATATCTAATATTTCCACTGTAATAACATATGAGTTAAAAACAAGTGCGTTGCTATTTGTAAATTTTATCTTACCCAAGTTCTTTTTTTTCCTTATTTTTCATGGCTTGATATCCTCTATAATTTTGGCATTAAAACATAAAGATGACATGAGTTGTTATCTGCCTTACTTTAAATATTCTTTTCCTTTCAAAATCTCGAGTGTCTTGTACTATGAAACCTTGTTTAAATGATACAAGTTTTTTTAAAAAAAAAAAGTCGTGATATATATACCTGACCCATAATGTTGATGGCGTAGCCTCCTCCGCCTTGACATTTACGACAGATTGAGCTAATTGCTTTATTAAAAAAAAAATGATAAAGAGTAATGACTAAGTTTACCAATAACACCTCATAAACTAAAAACATTAGTTAAAATTAACAAGACTCGTACAAACTTACTGGTGCAGGCGTATGAGAAAGTACTTTGAAAGACACCTTCTCGCAATGACAAGATCCTTTTAATTCCATGTTGTGTATAGAACGATATTGTTTTGAAAATAAAAGGAAATTAGTTGTGGGCATGACCCTTTATGTAAGCAACTGAGCCAGACTTTTTTATTGGGCAGATATCTGATGAATTTGCATGATCAAATACCTCGGCTGCATGACAACAGACGGTTTCATTTTTTTAAAAAAGCTGTGCAAAGTTTCCCGCGATCAACACACGTGAGCAGCCGTATATTTTATTTCTATGTCAAATAATGCATTAAAAGTAACGACCTTCAAGTAAATAATTCTTCTCTCCCTTTTCATTCGAAGGACCAAATACAGGCTTGGGAAGATTAAAGTGTTTTAGTTCCAACACCCCTCTACCACCTGGGACAATTTTTTGAAGGTCTTGTCTAGTAGGAATAAGCTCATAAGAGACCTATTGACACATTATTATTAGTATTAAGAAAAAAACACATCCTTTCTTCACGTCTTACTGTATCGTTTATCATGGTGTACTTTGAAAGCAGTTCAGTAACCGCCTCCTCTTCTCGAGCAGCTCTTCCAGCAATTGCGGATTTACGGATATGTGCTTTTGATAAACTTGAATGTTGAATGGCTCTTAAATCAGCTTTACAATCCCTTGCGAATCCAACAGCCTGTCCCATTTTTCTACACTCTATGTCAGCCCATTTTTATTTTTTTATCATTTTCCTCTATACTATAACTTACTGGTTATCATTTGCATCCATTGCCAAATACTTTTTCGCCATGGCCTTTTTTTTCTTTTACTTTAATTCAAGAAATATTTTCCTGCATTTTTTCTAAATTTACCTTGTAAAATTGAGTTCCATCTGACAAATATTTTTTCAAGTCAGTCGAAACGTCTTGTGTACCGGATATAGACGAAATCAAACCATAGGCCATTTCATATTGACCTGCTACGCCCATATACAACTTGGCGATCAAAGATTTCGATACATTGCTTGTGACAAGAGCTTTATTAATTGCGATTGATTGAGCATCTGCTAAAGCCATTCTACAAGTATAAAAAAAAAAAAAATTAAAAAAAAAGCACCAAATCGCATAAATGTCAGCCACGACTTTACTTTGAAAGTGCAACCGAGAATTCTCGGATGGTTTCTACTGGCCTATTATCCGGTGATTGTTGCCAAGTGGGTATCACATCCGTGGCGACAAAATGAAATACGCTTGCAGCTGTATTTAATGTATCGGCAGCTTTATTGTAAAGGTTGGTGCTGGATGTTTCTTCGATGGTTTTGATCAAGTCGTTTGATTGTAACGAGCAAGCATATGCATATGTTGTGAGCACAAAGATGAGCTCGTATTGGATATCGTAACATGCGATACGTGGTGCATTACTACCTGTGTGAATAATATGATCACTTAATGTGGAACGCCAAGAGGTTTCTATAATTAAGCGTTTCTTTTTTAGTATAGAGTTAAAACAAATGTAAGCTTGGCTTTTTGTACCTATGCTTTTCTTGAACGCGAGTTGATCCTTCTCCAAGCAGTTGACAAGACTGACAAGGTACGGTAAATACTCTTCGATTGTCTAAAGATGTGTATTAAGTGTTTGTGATATCAATTTTACACTAGAGATATATTTACGTTAATAATAACTTGGTAATCGCGAGCTGAATGGGATTCCTTTTTGAGTTCTTTCAGGACAGTTCTTAATCTGCCTCGTTGAGCTGTAGCATCAGATATCTCGGATGAGTAAGGAGAAGCTGTTTCCAAATAGTCTGTAAAAGACAAAGCTCCTGTTGTAGGAAGTGAATAAGGGTAACTCATGGTGAATAAAGAGAGGAAAGTACGGGAATAAAAAAAAAAGAGAGAAAAAAATGGAAAACAGGTGTTGTGTTTGATGGCTCTTCATTGGATGTAATTAAATCTCAATTATTTTATTTACAAAAAGGGGAAACAATTCCCGCTTAAACAAGAGGAAGTTTGATAAGATTATGCTTGTAAAACAATTTTGCAACATCACAAAACTGTTCTGTAGGAACATCTTCTGGTCTTGCTTGAAAGTCAAAGATCGACTCGATTTCTTCTACCAAAGGTTGCGCTTCTGGCATTTCTTTACCTAAACGGCGAGTGATATGTCCCATGGTCTTTCTTCTCTTTGTGAAATAGAAGCGCAAGATATTTTCAAGCGCATTGTATGTACCTTTTATAAAAAAAAAATCGTGTTTAGTATCTCGTGTTTTTTTGTCTGTTAGCGCGTTCTATTATATACCAGCCATGTCATTTTCGTTGGTGAAGAATGGTTTAGGACTCAATTGTACCACACTGGCATCCACTTTGGGTCTAGGTACGAAAATGGTTGCAGGAACTTTATAAACTTCCTTGACGTGACATAAACTTTGCGCCATGACAGCAAGTCGACCCCGTTTCGATGTAGATACTTCAGCAGCGATACGCTTATACAGAATGTCAGTATTTTGACAGAAATAAAAAGGTATATGCTTACATCGCCCACTTCCTTTTGAAACATCAATGTCATCCAAATATCGCTGCCTGCTCCAAATAAGCCTTCTTTTGCCGATTGCTGATGTAACCACTGCAATAATAGTGGTGAGGCAATATTAAACGGCAAGTTACCCATAATATGCACAGGGTGGTCCAATGCCAATGGGCCATTACTTTGTGCGACTTTTAAAATATCTTGATGATCGATGGTCAACATGTTTCCTTGAATCACTTCAAATCGACTACTCGAAGCTTCTGAAAGTTGCTAGAGTTTTGCAAATTGTCAGCACTTGTGAATTGAGTACAGCGCTTGCTTTAACTTACATGAAGTGTTGGAATGAATCGATCGTCTTTTTCAACCGCGATCACTTTTTTGGCTCCTGCATCTAAAATAGATCGAGAAAGTAATCCAGGGCCTGGTCCTACCTCAATAACAAGCGGTGTAGTTTCGGACACATGGGCTGTTCGAACAATCTTATCTTTTCAAATGTAAAAAAAATAAAACTGTCAGATCTCTTTTTTCAAAAAAACCATTTTCTTTTTCTTTTTCTTTTTTACCTGTAATGTTTTTATCAAGAATAAAGTTTTGACTTAGTTGTGAATTAGCAGAGAGTCCATAGAGCTTAATAAGTTCTCGTATCGAAGGTAAACGTGGTAATGCGTTCATGATTGACAAAGAGAAGGCAAGAAAAAGGCACAGTTTTTTTTATATGGGCCCGTCCAGGCTGTCTATTTTACGGGGCCAATCAGATCGCATGGTAAGGCATGGTATATCTGCCTCTGAACAATTCTTTTGGGGTTTGGCAGTATTTATTTTTATTTGTTTACTTTTGCCCAAAAACTTTAAGCTTTTTTTCTTCACAGATTAAAAGACGCTGTACGTGAGATCATGTTGAGATTTATTCGGGGACAACCCGCTCAATGTACTTTTACCGCCTATTTTTTAAAAAAAGTGTATAATCGAAATCGTCGTGATACACAAGGATGTCATAATTCAAACTTTGCTTGTTTCTAAGTATGGCTCTGACTTATTATGATAAAACAGAGACGGTGCGTCACTTGGTTTTATGCTAGAGAAATAATACATATCATGTCCCCATTAGCTCGTACACCATAGTAATTTAACCAAACACGGTTTTTTGCTTTTTTTTGTCAACAAATAGAGTCCCGAAAAATTATTTTTACACTGCATGAGATTATAGATGGGGGGGAAAGGGGGATTTTTTAATATTTTATTTTTATGTGTACATGGAACTTATTGACGTCTGATGTCGTATCTTGATGTGATTTGATCTGCATACATCTTTCCTGATGAGCTAATATACAGTGGTTAGAGGCAATGATTGGATTTCGAGAAGGTGTGACTTACGTGTAAGAAGGCGTGGAGATGACAGATTGGATGGGTTTGGGAGTGAAAGCAGGTGCCTTGGGCTTATTCTCTCGCAAGATGACACGCAAAGGACGACCATCCGCGATTTGATTATCCAACTGAGCAATACAATCCAATGCAGCACTCTTTGTACTGAATTCGATTTCAGCCTCTCCAAAAGATCGTCCATTACGGTCTCTCAAAACGTCACAACGTAAAATGTTACCCAAGTAATCAAAAGCAACCTAGAATCACGGTTATGATTGTGTCTTGGACGCTCCTTATATAAGCCTTACCTTTACATCATCGTTGTTTGTTCCAGGATCTAAGCCTGTAACTAAAACAAGTGTTGGACCAGACTCGCCTCGAATGGATAATCCCTGTGAAGGAGCCACGGTATTTGATCTTCCACGGATAGAGAAATTGCTGACTGCAGGAGAGGAAGCAGCAGGTCTTTGATATATATTCGTTTCTTTGCGCTCGGGTTCTCTGTGTACTTGTTTGCCTAAACGCCCATGAAGAATACTGGAATTCTCTATACTAGCACTCTTTTGGTTGACTCTACTACTATTACCAATTCTACTTTGGATTGAGCCTGGTGCAAAAGCCTTTGTGATAATGATTTGAGAAGGATCAGTTTTACGTGATTGATGTTGTTGCTGTTGCTTCTGTGGTTGGTTTTTGGAGGTGAAAAGTGGTCCAGAAATAGCAACTTTGGATGATGGAGCAGTAGACTACGAAAAACGAAAAATTAATTACAGTGTCAAATACGCGTATTCTATTTCCATATACCAATCGTGCGTTAATACCACTGTTACGTTGTGGTTTGGTTACTTTTGCTTTGCTTTGAACTTGGATGGATGGTCGAGATTTTGTTTGACGTTGCTTTTTACCTCCGTTATGTTGCTTTTGATTTTGGTTGTTGGGCTTGTTTGTCTTTCTCTTTCTAATCAGATCATCAAGAGATGAATCAAGGTCCATTGGTGTTATGCTCATTTATGATATTTTTATTTGTATAAAAAAGATAAAAGAGAGAGAGAAAAAACGAGAAAAAGGGTGGTGGGTATTGAAATAAATCCATTACTACATACACCTCTAAAAAAAATAAAAAAAATTAAGGACCAATCAAGGAGCAATCCAATGTCTAACTATTGGACTCGCACCAACAACTGGGTGAAGCACAACAAATTTAAAGAAGTACTCTAATTCTCTTCTTCTTTGCTCCACAAAAGTAGGCGTAAATTTACCCACCACTTTCTTGGGTGGTAGCTTGGGTAGACTCCTCTTCAACGTAGGATATTGCTTGATTAATTCCTCTCTTAATTCAACGAAATCACTATAGCGTTTTCGAACTGTGATAGGTGCCCCCTTTTTGTGTTCCTCGTTAGTATAGACTCCAATTTTTTTTTTGTATATTCTCTTTACCTTGTCACTCAGTATCGTGCAGCTATAACATATATAGCTGCCATATCCTATACCAATACGCAATGGATGATCCACGATCGCATCGGTTGCAAATATAAAATGCTTAGCATCTGTGCTTCTATCATCATCCTTATAAAAATTGATTTGTGCAGGGGCACTGCTGTTTCTTCCTATCGGTGTTGATTGCGATGATCTCAGCCCTTTCAATAAAGGAAATAAGCTTTTGGACTTCTTTTCTACATTGGGGAATGGCACCATATCTTCCACCTAAAATGCCCCATTAATAATCACATTCACTTTGTCTGCACACATCTATACATACAATAACGGACCGTCTCCCGAACGGTTTACCTGAAACAGCATCCACACTCTTTAGGGGCGGGTTTGTAGAAGACGACGGTAAATCATCACTGGGTTCCATAGTAATCACTTGCTGAGGCAATTCGTCTGAAGCGTCTATAAATTGGTCATCCTCTTCCTCATCTTCTTCCTTAATGTCATTGTTCAGTTGACCAGCGTTCGAATGAAACGTGTGTGTGGTTGATAATAGTGGTGAGGACTGACTCGACATTGGATTGATCTTTGTAGTTACTATATTAGCATTGTGAGCAGCTTGTTGCGAAGCATGCACCATTTATAGAGTACATTACCTTTCGCAGCAAACTGTAATTTATTAGACACATCTGCCATCAAAGCATCAGCCTTTCGGTTCCATTCCGTGTTATTCTCGACGATATTTCCAATTTCGTCTAAATTATCTTGTAATTGAACCAACTTTTTGATACCATCACGCAATTCTTTACTGGCAAGTTTCATAGAAGGAGTGGCTTTATTTTCCTTGACTAAAGCCTCCAATGCGACCCATTCGTTTTGACAGGATTCGAGTAAATGACTTATCCGTTGTTGATAGTCTGACATTTGTAAAATGTTCTTTTCCTATTTCAAAAAGGAGAAAAAAGGGGGCCAAGTTATTCTTGTTAAAATCTTTGGGTAATTGAATCTCCGGTGTAGCCGCATATACTCACTCTTTTGGGTACATAATCGTTTTTACTGCTCATTGTTAAAAAAAAGACTGAATGCTATTGCATGTCAGATTTAAGCTTTTTTTTTTCATGTTTGGCCCAAAGTACTCCGATAGGTTTCGGGCCTAGTCCAATGGAATAAAAAATAAAATACACTCGCTTTATTTTTTTGCAACAAATCGCATAATGTGATACAGCCAATCATGCAACTCTAAATACCCAATGGGGCGTCGTTTGCACTATATAATTTGGCCCCTTTGTAGCATGTAACTACGAGGTTGTTTCTAGTTTGCAAAAAAAATGTCTCTTTCAAATCGTCTCTTTTCTGAAGCTTTCCGTGATATCCAACGTGCTGTTTCTGCACTGGAGCATCCTGTACTTAATACCGTAGCTCCTTTGATAGGCAATCGTACTGGTAATAGCTTGCTTCACTACTATCCTGCTGCAGACCTGGTAGAAACTCCAAAGGGTTATGAATTACATGCAGACCTGCCTGGTTTTGACAAAAACAATATCAAGATTGAATTACCAGATGACCGTACATTGATCTTGAGCGGTTCTATGAATGAACAACATGAATCTTGTTCCGATGATAATTTGAAAAAAGAAACCACGGATAGATCTAAGACTGTTGCTGATGATACAAAGGAATATGGTAGTGAAAAGAATCAAGTAGCTACAAAGAGTCAAAATACTCAGGTAGGTCAATACAAGTCTCATTATTGGGTAAATGAACGTGTTTCGGGGGCTTTCTCGAGATCTTTTCGTTTCCCTTCGCCTGTCAATACTCAGGATATTACTGCCTCATTCAAGGATGGTGTTCTAAAAGTAGTCTTGCCAAAGTCTGCTGAGGATCAATCAAAGAAAATCAACATTGATTAAATCATATCTCATATCATTATACATAAAAAAAAATTTCGAAAACATATAAAAAACTTCACATAATAGTAGACTTTATTCAATAGAATCATCAACTGATAGTTTCTTTATGGACAGTTTTAAACGTATTCTTGTCTTCAAGACCAACATCATCACCGACCGCAAAGAGTTGGTGAACAAGGTGCTGGCATCACAAGAAAGTCGACGTTGGAGAAAAAGTTGTTGGTTGGCATGAAAAAAATTAATGATTCGTCTTCGTCGCCGTTTTTCTTTTAGACAGTGGACATCAAAGGAAAGAGTAAGGTCGTTGGATACAAAAGCCGAAGAAAGAGGAACACGGTATAAATCAGAGGGCTAAACAAAACAAGCGACACCAAAGAAGAAGGCAAGTTTACTTTGTAAAGTAGTGAGTGTAATATCAGTAGTACTTACTGGGGGTAAATGATTTATTGTTGGTTAAAGATCAATGGTTGGTTTGTGTAGTCGAGTAGGAGGTTCCTGTCGAAGGAGGGTAGTGATAAACGGATTGGTACGTGCATCTTCTCGTAAGCTGACTAAATTATGATGTAAGTTACTGCAGGTCGAAAAATCTGAATGGCCGCAATCGCAAACAGATGATTAGTGTACATGTAAATAATAATAAAACAACGTATTTCAAGTCCGGTAATAAAGAGATGTGGAATGTGGGAAGGGAAAAAAGGGATAGAGAAATATAAAATGGAAGTAAAATGTACAATGTGAGGCGTTATATGCTATTCAATTGTGCTTTGGCAAGACCATCTTTGTCACTTATGTCGAGCCAATAGCTTACAAGAATAACATGTCTGACGTTTCAGGCATAAGTCTTGATCTACAAGAGGTATCAGTCATGTCAAACTCTTCTGATTTAGAACTAAACTTGTCCAAATTTGATTTTTGTAATTCACATTATTAAATTGACAATGATATGTATAGCAACGATCGGCATATCGTTCGTTCGTTGAAGCTTATTTCAATTCAACGATCGTGCGTTGAACATACCGTTGAATTGAAGGTTCTAACTATACTTATTATCACTTTCCAAAGATAAGAAAATTCTTTATCCTTTGGCATGTACATGTAAATTTTCAAATTTAGCAAAATAGGTTTTATATTTACTATCATCCGCCAAGGTTTACTCAAATCATGATATAATTTAACGTTATGTTGATGGTCTCGTTTGCCTTTTATTCCTGGTTTTCATGAAATTGAATCATGAAAATTTTAAAGCCTTTGTGCCTTTACGTATTATCTTAATGAGTGAAGCTCACTACAAAAATGGCCTTTTGTTTTTCTTACGACATATTCCTGATTGGAGAATTGTGGAAATGGGGACCGGTGACTGGACTACTTCTTTAGACAACATGTTTCTTTTGTAAGAGCGTATTGGAAACTACCTTTTCTTTATTCAGCATAAATTTATTCTAGCCCCAACAGTTATCTTCATGTCGGTATCAAGTCGAAAGAGAAATAACAAACAAAGAGTTTGATTCTTTGTATGTAATTTTTCTACCATTAGTTCACCATTTTAAGAAGTCCAACTACTGTAACAATGTCGGCAATATCAACAACGACATTTTTTTTTTTTATCTCATTGCTTTTGGATGGAACCACTGTCGGAATGCAAGAACTATGAGCAGCTACAGAGTGAGATTTCATTGCCTCAAAAACAGCATAGAAACTTCCAACGTTATCAAACGAATACTTGGAAAAAAAAATGTAATACCTTTCCAACATACCAGCTAGTTACCTGTATTGTCGAATTACCACTTGAATGTGTAGAATGTTAATACGCAATGTATTTCACTTGAAAAGTTGACCTACATTCTAAACTGATGAGTAGATTGAAACAATAGATATCCACCACCGCGCCGTATAATTGAACGAGATAGACCCTATTTGAAAATAGCAGTTGAGTAGACGTGGGAATCCTGCCAAAGTTTTCCAGTGGACTTAATGGATGCCGGTATGCTTTACAATCGTTTTTCGTACGATCTCAATGCAGTTAAAAAAGCTTTCATTAAAAAAAGGGTCCCACCGACAAGACATGATTCATCAGGTTGATTTGATATTTGGTCATAAAATGGCTAAATTTGATATTACCTGACAGGTGACTTTCAAAGTCTGTTACAATGTTTGGTGGTGCTGGGTAAAAATTGATCATCTGTGTATTCCTCAGAAACAAGTATAAAGCTGTACGTTCCATAATGTTATTGGCTTTTGCACCAGCGTTTACTCTCGATCTCAATTTTGTTTGTACGCTTCTAAAAAGAAAATGTAAGTTTTTTTTATCTTTTTTTGTCGCGATTATGTACTAACTTATTTCTCGTTTCATAGACCGAACAGAAACGCAATGAAGAATGGAACATTGTTTGATAATGAAAGTGATATGACAAAATTAGAGCATATTTATCTTGTAGATACACATGGAAATTGTTTTCTCGGCAATGAGTTTGTCAATGATTTTAAACCAATGCTTGAAACATTTACAAAAGGTTGATTAGAAATTATGGAATTTGGGAATAAGAAAACGGCTCACTGTACGTACCTGTCAATTTCTTTGATATCTGAATCAGTAATAAAAACTGCACGCCTGAGACCATGAGGCTAAAATTGTCCATTTGAATCTCAGCTACCTCCTTATGTTAAGTAATGCTGACATCACAAATCTTGTGTAAATTTACGTATGTCCTTTTCTCCAATGCACATTATCTTCTAAATAAATGATGCTTACAAAAGCATCATTCCTTAAAAGAATTGGTGGGTAGCCTTTAGATAACTGCCAGCTTGTTACTCCAGTTGGATTCGCCATATCATCTCTTTTGGAACCTATTGTACATAAGGCTTTTGCTATTCAGGCCTGGAACATTGTCAGTTATCAAATTAACATTACCAAACTTTATTGCTGCAGCCAATTGAAATCTTTAAAGTTACTACTAGTTAGCATCCTCCCTTTGAAGAGTCTGGTGGGCGCCATTTTCTTTCAAGGTAGGGATGTGTAAAACACGCTTCTGTAACAAAAGATTTGGTGGGTAGCCTAATCTAACCGCTAGCATATTGCTCCGGTTAGGTTCGCCCTGTTAATTCTTTTGAAGCTGTTTGTACACAAGGCTTTTATTATCGAAGTCTGGAACTTAGTCAGGTATGAAATTAACATCTTCAAACTTTATTAATAAAACTAACAATCTCTAAAGTTACTACTAGTAAGCGTCCTTCGTTTGAAGAATCAGGTGGTGCCATTTTTTTTCAAGGTAGGGATGTGTACAATACGCTTCTGTAATAAAAGATTTGGTGGGTAGCCTAATCTAATCGCCAGCATATTGCTCCGGTTAGGTTCGCCCTGTTACTTCTTTTGAAGCTGTTTGTACACAAGGCTTATATTATCCAAGTCTGGAACTTAGTCAGGTATGAAATTAACATCATCAAACTTTATTAATAAAACTAACAATCTTTAAAGTTACTACTAGTAAGCATCCTTCCTTTGAAGAGTCTGGTGGGTGCCATTTTCTTTCAAGGTAGGGATGTGTACAATACGCTTCTGTAACAAAAGATTTGGTGGGTAGCCTAATCTAACTGCACCAGTTAGGTTCGCCCTGTTACTTCTTTTGAAGCTGTTTGTACACAAGGCTTTTATTATCGAAGTCTGGAACTTAGTCAGGTATGAAATTAACATCATCAAACTTTATTAAGAAAACTAACAATGTTCTTTTTGCGGTGAATTGAAATCTTTAAAGTTACTACTAGTCAGCATCCTTCCTTGAAGAATCTGATGGGTAACTTCTAGCTAACCGCCAGCATATTGCTCCGGTTGGATTCGTCCTGTCATTTTCTGTCAAGGTAGGGATGTGTACAATACGCTTCTGTAATAAAAGATTTGGTGGGTAGCCTAATCTAATCGCTAGCATATTGCTCCGGTTAGGTTCGCCCTGTTACTTCTTTTGAAGCTGTTTGTACACAAGGCTTTTATTATCCAAGTCTGGAACTTAGTCAGGTATGAAATTAACATCATCAAACTTTATTAAGAAAACTAACAATCTTTAAAGTTACTACTAGTAAGCGTCCTTCGTTTGAAGAATCAGGTGGTGCCATTTTTTTTCAAGGTAAGGATGTGTACAATACGCTTCTGTAATAAAAGATTTGGTGGGTAGCCTAATCTAATCGCCAGCATATTGCTCCGGTTAGGTTCGCCCTGTTACTTCTTTTGAAGCTGTTTGTACACAAGGCTTTTATTATCGAAGTCTGGAACATAGTCAGGTATGAAATTAACATCATCAAGCTTTATTAAGAAAACTAAAAATGTTCTTGTTGCTGCGAATTGGAATATTTAAAGTTACTACTAGTCAGCATCCTTCCTTGAAGAATCTGGTGGGTAACCTCTAGCTAACCGCCAGCATATTGCTCCGGTTGGATTCGTCCTGTCATTTTCTGTCAAGGTAGGGATGTGTAAAACACGCTTCTGTAACAAAAGATTTGGTGGGTAGCCTAATCTAATCGCCAGCATATTGCTCCGGTTAGGTTCGCCCTGTTACTTCTTTTGAAGCTGTTTGTACACAAGGCTTTTATTATAGAAGTCTGGAACTTAGTCAGGTATGAAATTAACATCATCAAACTTTATTAATAAAACTAACAATCTTTAAAGTTACTACTAGTAAGCATCCTTCCTTTGAAGAGTCTGGTGGGTGCCATTTTCTTTCAAGGTAGGGATGTGTACAATACGCTTCTGTAACAAAAGATTTGGTGGGTAGCCTAATCTAACTGCACCAGTTAGGTTCGCCCTGTTACTTCTTTTGAAGCTGTTTGTACACAAGGCTTTTATTATCGAAGTCTGGAACTTAGTCAGGTATGAAATTAACATCATCAAACTTTATTAAGAAAACTAACAATGTTCTTTTTGCGGTGAATTGAAATCTTTAAAGTTACTACTAGTCAGCATCCTTCCTTGAAGAATCTGGTGGGTAACCTCTAGCTAACCGCCAGCATATTGCTCCGGTTGGATTCGTCCTGTCATTTTCTGTCAAGGTAGGGATGTGTAAAACACGCTTCTGTAACAAAAAGATTTAGTGGGTAGCCTAATCTAACCGCTAGCATATTGCTCCGGTTAGGTTCGCCCTGTTAATTCTTTTGAAGCTGTTTGTACACAAGGCTTTTATTATCCAAGTCTGGAACTTAGTCAGGTATGAAATTAACATCATCAAACTTTATTAATAAAACTAACAATCTTTTAAGTTACAACTAGTAAGCGTTCTTCGTTTGAAGAATCAGGTGGTGCCATTTTTTTTCAAGGTAGGGATGTGTACAATACGCTTCTGTAATAAAAGATTTGGTGGGTAGCCTAATCTAATCGCCAGCATATTGCTCCGGTTAGGTTCGCCCTGTTACTTCTTTTGAAGCTGTTTGTACACAAGGCTTTTATTATCGAAGTCTGGAACATAGTCAGGTATGAAATTAACATCATCAAGCTTTATTAAGAAAACTAAAAATGTTCTTGTTGCTGCGAATTGGAATATTTAAAGTTACTACTAGTCAATATCCTTCCTTGAAGAATCTGGTGGGTAACCTCTAGCTGACTGCCAGCATATTGTTCCGGTTAGATTCGTGCTGTTATTTCTTTTAACTTTTGAAGCTGTTTGTATACAAAGCTTTTGCTACATATTCTTTATATGCGCCAAGTAATGACTTTCTGTTTCAATAAAATGGTCGGTGGAATCTATGATTTGGCCTTGCCTTGAAAGTTTTTGTGTATATGGAGATGGAGTTTCATGTTAGAAGTGAATTAGGTATTTTCTATTTTTTTTGGGGTGTTTTTTTTTGTGCCGAAATATTGACGTTGTTATCTTCTTTGACGTTTCCTTCTACAACGCAAATAGGCCTTTCGGCCTTTGCACAGAAACGTCCACAATCATGACTCCACCACCCTAATTCTTTGTAACTAGAGTCAAAGTGCCTTACCTCGTCTCTCCATATTTTTGAAACACCATTCTACCTCCGGGACTTCCTGTCATAGTGTAACGTGATTCGTCAGACCAAAATAAACCTATCCTAAGAGAGTCTAGGAGCTGTAAAAAAAATAGCGAAAGCCCAGGCGCTTCACTGAAGCTATTGCAACGTCTAACCTGACCTTAATTCCAGCACTAAGCAAAAGACTTTTGAGAAGCTTATAATTTATGAAAGGGCCTTCGCAAATAGCATGTTGAAGACAATTTTCTGCTCTCTTATTAATCGTTGTAGAAGTTCCAACTACTTTGCGAAACAAAGGAGTGACCGAATTTCTAATTTTTTTAACATCTGAGTAAACAGTGTTTCTGTTCATTCCTACAATTTCAGAAAGCTTAGCCAAGGGTAACCCGGTCTTATTTGGCCAGTAAACATCGTGTAGCCTGCTTTCAACTGACTTTTTAGTTATAAAACCCACGGGGTTTAGTTTGGGAATTACTTTGAGACATTTCAAAATTAACAATCGAATTGAACTAGGTCAAGAGCTTAATGTTTATTTAAAGAAGGTCAATCTCCCGTCACTATATGCTCCATCGTATCCCTTCACTTAAAACACGCCCCTCATACTTTTGTTAAAAATCGTAGTGGAAAACATTATGTTATGCTCTTCCTTTTCGATGGCGATACATACGGCGATGACGCGTTACTGTCAGTGTTATCCTCGCTGCTTACATCATTGGCTAAACAAAAATGCTCCACATTTTTTTTGCTTAATAGTATTGTTCTCTATAAATTAACCTCATAGTAAGCATATGTAATCGTATAACATACAACATGGACTCTTACTTTTAACTTCCACATATTCTTTATAAAAGATGGGAACGATCGGGAAAGAAGATATGGTATTGTAGGTAAGTCAAACTTGTCTTCAAGTAAAAACATGTATTTGTTCTTGACTGGGCTTGTAAGACTGTATAAGTATACATCATTCCCTTGAAGAAAGGAGAAATAAATAAGACTACATAATATAGATATGTAATTGTTATACTTACTGTACAGTTGTAGTCCATGAAGTTTTAGGGATCTTACTCCATTGATCGACTGTTTCGCCCGCAAAGAGATTACATGTTTCATCATAACTTTCAAATTCTTAGCAATTTTGTTTCTGTCGCCCAAAAAATGATCAAATTCATTGCAGGTAGGACCACCCGACACTTCAATAACAAAGAATTCTGTGTAGCTGAGACATGGGATCATGAATATACCATCAATACTAGGTCCAGGTGTTCTCCTATCCCCGTCAGACAAAGCTCTATGTTCGTTTAATTTGGCACATTTTAATTTGGCTTCCCCCCTAAAAGAAGCAGATAATAAATTGTGTTAGAATACCAGCCCGCACATTACATTACTAGCTTGGTACAACTCACCATTTCTGACATAAAACGTTTTTCGGTATGTCGTCAAAGATTTCATCGAATAAAGGATAAATAAAGGCCATTGTGAATTGATATTCGTTCATTGATGGATCTATGAAATTATTAAAGCCATCTCGGAATTGTTTATTTCTACAGAGAGAGTACAAGTTATACACAAATCATTAATAAGCTTCAAGTTATTCTTACACGATGCAGTTTATGTTGCTCAACATATCTTTATATTCATGCTTCTCGTACTTTATGTATATGATTTAAGCAAGTTTAAGTGGTATTAACGTAAAGACAATCTGATTCAGACTTACTGGCCCCTTCACAACCTCTTTGCTCAAGTCATATATAGTCTTAATGTTTATAGTCATGATATCGTCCATTTCTTTTTCGACTATTTCAGGATGGTCATAAAGTGATTTAAAATGGTCCATTACTATGGTATATTGGCCACGGAGAATAGTCTTGATAGAGGAATCTGAGCGAGTAGTTGCGAAATCCAGAATATTATAATAAAGCAGACTAATTGAGGTTATAGAATTAACAGCTTAGTTTTTTAAAAAACAAATTGTCGATTTACTCTTGTTTATGTAGATTGTCAACCCTCTCTGCATTTTCCTTCCATTCGTTGAGATCCCTCAGTAAGCCGATAATTGAAAAGGATGGTCCGCTTTGGAAAAAGGCATCAACCTTATCTCTGGCATTGTAGGACGTTTGAGCCTTTGAGCGTACAAAAAATATGTAAATAAAAAACCATGTTTACATAGACTTTTCTGATTAACTCACAACTGAAAGAGAATCAACCACGGTCGTTTCTGCCTGAAGGGGTAAGTCATTATGAAGCTTTCGTCTTTCATTAGCAAGCTGGAGAACTTTTTTTTCAGAGATATTAGCCTTTGTCTAATAAAATCAAGTTAGTCTATAAAGCCAAAGGGCAATGTTGTTAACTTTACCCTGATTATTTCACTACTTAAGGAGACCCAGTCAACTGTCTCTTTGTCGTTCATGAACTATAGTATTGTCGGCATTTATGTCAGTAATGGTAAGCTATACTAGAGGATGGTAGACTCCAGGCTTACGGTTCTATTCTTGTTGTTGTCGTTCCTCTTCATATGTTGGTATATCCTGACCCAATAGTTCTTAACAGAGTCCACGTCGTCTTTGGATGTAGTGACCATATGTCTGATTATATCTGCTTTCTTCTCATTGATGACTGCACTGAGTGATACAGACCTATTTTGCGGCGCGTCTTTTAAAAAATCGATGATTATCTCCATTTTTAAGAGTTATATCGCGTCAAGAAAAGAAAGAAGACTTTTCATATTTAGGCCCAGCCTTTAAATAAATGTACTTGGTGCTTGGTCTATATATTTTTATTTATGTCGCTGTTTAATAATTATAAGCATTCTAGTTGGTTCTTTTAATTGATCAAACTCCATAAACGGTGAACATTGATTAATATTCATGATCTTCATGATTTCTAATCTCCTACTGCCGGTAATACGTTACACTCTGTAGCTACAGTTTACGAAGCTTTGGTACCTTCATCCTTAGCAAGTGTAATGCAACTACCTACAGATAAAGTAATTAGACTTGACTCTTCCCGGTGGGAATATTGTCTTACTGAAATCAACGAAGCTCGTGCTCACAACTGGAAAGTTCTTAAAAGTAACAAGCAACGTAGTCATTTGCCCCCTGAGGAAGCCCTAGAAAAAGGCGTTCCATTGTCTCATTTTGTTTAATATGCCTGTCATTGCTCTGTTGCGTACCAATCTATTGCGAAGAGTCATCTCGTTCAAGAAAGTTGGCTACAAATGTACTCTTCGTGTTAGGTCTTACTTTGCCAACCCTGAGTATCGCGAGAATTTGATTGAAAAGGATCATACGAACCATGTTCCTGGCTACATCCTCAATGATATTCGTACCCTCCGTTTGCCAAAAGACAGTTTGCACGAAAGTTTACAGAAAATTAATAATTGTTCAAACCCCCCCCCGTCAAATCTGCATTGATATGTTGAGAGCTGCCGATTCCTTTGGTCGTAAGTCTCCCCGTAAGGTTAACTATCATGGTATTTGGAATATGATGAGTAAGGTTAGTTATTGCAATATCGCAATATCAAACTGATAACAGAATAAGTCAATCAAACTACAGGAGCTATTTCTCTATTTATACTTTATCTAAGGGCTTAAGTTACGCATAATAAATGATATCATGTTAAGAACATATAGCTGGTAATGATTACAAAAAAAAAGTTGTAGTTTAACATTTTATTCATTATTATTACATATTCTTGTGATACAACAGTTATTATAACGGTACTCTCGCAATAATGTCGTATTAAAATAACACCTTTCCTTTGGTTTAGGTTGTTAAGACTTGCACTATTTTCATAAACATCGTATAAAGTCGTTCAAGATTCAGGTCCATGAGAAGCTCCCTACAGAAGGTTTTAACTGCTTTGTTAGGCAAATAAGCTGTATTTAAAACTCATACCTTTTTGCTTACGGGTTCAATTCTTTGGATCAGAAACCAGGATAAAGAATGCGGACGCTTTCGATTTGAATGCCACCCACAGTATTTCAAGTAGTACCTCTGATATTTTGTATACCCTAATTCGTCGTGATAAAACCATTGATAGTGCTTTTAGTTAAACTAAGTATTGGCGTCGAAGACATTTGAATATTCTTGAAAGGGTTTTTTGAAAGTATTGGACGAGACGCGGAAGATTGCGAAATGATATGATGTGGATCGGAATTAACAGAAGACCATAAGAATAATTGCGCAGTAGATGCTGGCCAGTCGTCTACATGATTAAAGACGATCATAGTACCGGTCCTATTATGGAATGGCTTCAGTATTTTAGAGATGAAGGCTTTTAATTGATCCGAAACAATTCACAATCGATTGCTGACAGGCAGAAGTAAATGCTATCACTAATACGTTTGATACAACAAGAACAAAAACCCAGTTTTGTATCTTTTATGTAACCCAAGCCTGGAATAAACGTCGCTTCTTTTTCTGTAACTGGTTTCTCGCCTGCTCAAAATCGTATTTTCCGTGGTGAGATGATGAGCTGTTTTCTAAAGATTGCCTACCAAGAAGATTTAGAACAGTTACATGGACTGGTTGCAACCATTTGAGAGAAATATTCTGAACAGAACTTTGTCTAGACAGCTTTTCTAACCAAAAGCTTACCATTACTTTTGTTTGAAACGGCATGGATCTATCGCATGTAAAGTTAATAAGAAACAACTATTCGTTATAACCAAAGCTTAATATACCTTTTTAGTGTGATTTTCAAGATGGGAAAGAAGATAAAAAACTGGAAAATTGGAAATCCACCTTCTTTTTAAAGGTTTATCATGCCCGATTTATCATCTATTATTTATAGATGAAACCTGTGTATGATCGTATGACCTAAGAAGACTTGTTTACTTCATGCTTTTTGGAATCCGTCGTGGAAATCGATCGTGTATCAGGGATTCCCCCCTAATTTATCATCTACCACAAAAAATAAAACTTTCCCTTTTTGTCAAGAGGAGGAAACCCTAAAGTTTTTGGCTCCTTCGCGTGGATTTTGAGCCACTTGGCATGATATGTCTCCTTTCTGTAACTACTGCCATGATGCCAGTGGTACTTATATTGCTCTAGAGCGTCCTTAGACACATCATTTTAAGCGCACCAGAGCAGTTCCTTTTAAGAAATAGGCTAGTTGCTGGGAATGTGGCAGCACAGAACATCTTCGACATGCGTATCTTGCGAAGAAACCTTGCAGAACACCCAATCGATACACCTTCTCTGACAATATTAATCCAGATTCAGCATCTGCAACGCACGATCCCATGGACACTATAAGAATTTTTAGTCATCGAATTGGACGAAGAGAATTTATATATGAATGATTCGCCTGAAAGAATTGACTACTCATCAATGGAAATACAACTTCTTGAGGCGATTGATCAATGCACTTAATCTAATGTTACACCTGTGTATGTTGTAGAACAATTGCGCCTAAGCACCAACAATCCTAGGATTCACCTAATGCCGCAAATGGGACCTTCAGACAGTGCTCCCAGGACACCAACATTAATTGATTTAAGAACTAATACAGGTAAACTGTTTAAAACACTTGTCGTTTTAAGCTCCTTTGAGCTTAATCCCGAAATAAACTTTCATGCATTGTTTACATAGATAGTAATCGTTCATTGGCTAAAGATTATTCTAACGTTTCCAAAGCAGTGCAAGCAGTACATTGTCCTCAATTTATGAGTTCAATATCTCAAATGATAACAATGTCCAAGAAGAACAAACCAATGGTCCCTTTTTTTATACACCATCCAGCATTTGAAAGCCGGTAAAGGGCAAGATGGTAAAGTCTACTCGTAAGTCTATGGAGAATATCTACAATAACTTTTATCAACTCTGGTATTTTTGAAGAAGCTAGAAAAGCTCTTAGTGAAACGGAAAGCTTGCTTCTGGAGATCCTAGTGTTTGGCATCAACTCGGAGAGTTGAGTTTAAGACGGAGACGCTTTTTGCAAGGAAAGGAAGTGCATGAAATGACACGAGTTGCAACAGATGCCTTCCAAAAGGCTCTTACTGTTGATAGCAAACATATCTCAAGTCAATTGCAATATCCAAAATGTATATAGAGAGTGGACAGCTTGATCTTGCTGAGGGGCTATTGGGGCAAATGTCACATGGGTTTGAGTGGAATAGTCCAGAAGCTTGGTTAGAATATGGAAAGCCAAAGCAAATAGGAAACAATTTTTTGACTCCTCTTGATGTGCTACTTTGATGAGAGTTACATGATACCGAAGCTATCAGGGATTTGGGCTTCTTCAAAAGATTTGTTTGCTAGAATACAGTCACAAAGGCGCGTATAAATTACACGGCTTTTTCCCCACAAGAAAATAAAATTGTCCCTTCTATTACATACAAATTTTTAATATCGTAACGTATAGAAATGAGATCTAATAAGAGCCGTACACACAATAATAATATCAATACTAATACTAATGCGAATCAGGTACTACTCAGATATTTTTTTTTTCTTTTTTGTTCTATTGTTCTTGTTTTTTGATTGTAACTGATCTAACTCAATTATCTTGTATTAGAATCGCAAAGCCGATAATACTCATAATTACGCAAGTACTCGAAACGCAAGCAAAAATGATAAAGGAAAACCTATCCCTATCCCGAGAGGTCCAGATCACGATGCGATAAAGGTTGTTTGTAAGTGCATTTCACTCCTTTATATTGAACAACAATTTTTCTTAATCGATTCTCCCTTCTTTTAGCCAGAATGAAACGTAAAAATGAGACTGTAAAAAATGTAGACAATACCAATGTAAAAAATGTTAGTGTAAATACACTTCACCTCTGATTGATAGCAAAATAATGGCTGACCCCCTTTCTTCGTTTACAGTATATACCCACAAAGAGATCCAGTAGTAGACGCAAACAAGCAGCAGTAGAAGAAACAGAAGTGATTGAAATCCCTTCAGACGGTGACGATAATGAAAATACCCCAACACAGCCATCGCCTCCTCCTTCTCCACAACACATCAAAAAGCGAAGAATCATTCAACGTGAGACCGAAAGCGATGACGAAGAGCTGGATTCAAATCAACGAAGAGTTTTAAATAAATTAAGGAATGATCGTAAGGATACTCAAGAACGACAAGCTAGATTAGATAAGGAGGCTAGAAACGAGCATTATAAGAGTGCTAAGCTCTACGAAAAGCAAAGGCATGCGGCTAGAGACGAGCTCCGCCGTAGGGAATTACAAGAGGAAAGAAGTCATAAGGAAGAACATGATGCATGTGCATCAGCTAGAGCTTCTTTAAGATCTCAAGATGATTTAATGAATCAAATTCGTGCAAGAAAAACCTATACCTCGCCTTTCAGTTCTCATAATGAAACCTTAGCAAAAATGAATGCTGCTCCTTGCAGGTTAGATGTCAATGATGATGTAAACGCTCCTATATCTTACATTGACACCCTCAAGGATAACGCAAAAGCTAAACTTGTTGAAAAACTCGCTGGCCCATCTTCACAACAAAATATCGCTAAACGCCCGATATTATGTGCTACATCAACTCCCGTGCAACACCCAGCGAACCAAATTGATGCTCAAAATACTTCACGGCACAAGCGTCGCTTAGAGGACACTGATGGCAATGAACTTCAAATCATGTCATATAATAAACAGCCTTGTTTTAACGTCGATGACCAAATTAGTCAAAACTTGGATTCTTTAGGCAATCACCATTATAATAATATCCCAGCATCACATTACAAGAATACCTTTTCTTCGTCCCGAACTACTTCTCAAAACTTGGGTTTCAAAGACACTTCATCATCCCGAGCCTTGAACTCTAAAGACTCCTCCTCCTCATCTCATAAGTTGAGTTACCCAAACAGTTCTACAGCACTTCAAAACTTAGGTTTGAAGGCTGATCCTTCACCTAATCTTAAATTAGAGCACGGGCTATCAACGATATTCCCAAACTATATGGAGTCCACCACCAACGCTGCTTCTGTTTACAAAGAATCCTTATTTTCTTCGGGAAACTTCACTTCTAAATCCAAATCCAAGGACCTTTCAGACCGTAACATCGTCTCATCACCGTCACGTAACGCTGCTCCCAGCTCTCATGACCTTTCTTCATCATTTATTGATCTAGATTCTGGGGATATATCAATATCTTCTGCTCCTAATTACAAAGACCTTTCTATATCTCAACCCGCTACAAACCAGAAAAAAGCCTCCTTCCACTCCTCTCCCACTGATACTCCCGGTGGCAAGAATCATTTAAGATCAATTCGATCTGCCTCAAGCCACAAGGATGTCTCTCCTATCAATGTCGATCAAGAGGATACTTCTCATACTGCTGTTAGAGCTCCTAGGGATAGATCCTCGCTATCCAGAGCCGCTTCAAGCCGTTACAGAGACAAACCATCACCATCTCGATCTCCTTCAAACCGAAAAGAGCCTTTATCACCCTCCCGGCATGCATCTTCTAGTAACAGAGGTCGCCCAATATTAACGCGAGCCGGTTCAAGAGATGCTTCTTCTTCATCTCATCGTTCTACTTTCAAGGATAGGTCATCCGCATCTACTGTAAAAGTCGACCAAGATGGCTCTTTATTATCTTCTCGCATTAGTGCTCGAGGTTCTAAAAGACATTTATCACCATCACAAGATGCACCAAACCAAGGTAAGAACGTCTCATCCACATCGCGTCGTACTGTCTCCAGTGCCAAAGATCCTGCTCCTATCGATCTTGAGCAAGAAGATTCAGATTCATCATTGGATGCCACTACTGCTCCAAATCCTAAGAGATGCTTCTCATCTAAACCTGCTTTAAACCTATCCTCACCATCTCGGCGTACTGCAACAGATTCTCAAGATATCACATCTTATCTTATCGACTTTGATGATCAAGCTACTTCTTCTCGCATGACAGCCTATAAGAATCGCTTAGCTCGAGCCTCTGCAAGTCGCCCTAAAGGTATTCAGTTGCCACCATATCATTCAGCTTCTGTTTCAGATGATGAGCCAACTTCTCCTGATGATACATCGTGCATTAAATCCTCATCAAGTTCTGGTAGTGCTTATTCTACTGCTAAAGACATCACACCTGAACCTGTAGATGAAAAAACTCTCTTATCACCATCTCATACCGCACCTAAAGATCGCAAGTCTTGCTCTCCGCCACCACAACGTTCTACCTTAGACTACATAAAAGATGCCTGGTCACCACCATCGACTAGCTCTGTTGAAGGCCTTATAAACATTCCTGCTTCATTGGAAACTGCTAATTCCAACGTCAGTTCACGCCCTCTATCTCGTCCTTTTTCAAGTCGTAAAGGTCCTTCTTCTACTCGTACACCGGTAAAGATTACAGCTCCTTCGCGTTTCTCTGAACCTAACCCTCCTTCCCTTGACCTTGAGACCGAGACAGGCTCTACTATGGAACAAAGCATAACATCCGCAAGCGATACATCCAGCGGTTCGGCTGTTGAGAAAAGATCTGGTCAACCGCCTGATGAGATTGATCTTGACCCTCTTCAACCTATTGGGGATGATGGCCGCTTATTAACGTACCCCTACACAGGCAAGAAATCTGTTACAATATATGATCGAGATTTCGGTCGTCTAGATCATCGTCGCTTATTAAATGATTCCTTAATTGATATATTTCCAAAGATATGGTCAGATGATTACCCCACGGACCAAATCCACACATTCAGCTCATTCTTTTACACGCAACTTACTCTTTCAGGAGATGGAATTGATTATCAAAAGGTCAAGCGATGGACATCTAAAGAGAATATCTTTGAGAAATCGTTAGTGATTATACCCGTTGCCCAAAACAACCATTGGTATCTTGTGGTGGTATCGAACCCTGCTTTATGTATCAAAGATTATAAAGCGTATGTTAGAACGGATTTTGGGGAACAAGATATTAGTCAAAGAAAAGCGGGATCAACTTTCTTTAAACCTGGCAAACGTCTGCTTAAGAACCGGTAAGGGAAGATCTTCTTTTTTAATTCAAATATGCTTACTTTTGCTCCAAAAAAAAATAGATCTTACTTGTTTGTGTTGGACCCTCTACATGGTGATAAGGCTGATGCTTGTGAGCATGTTCGAGATTATTTGATGCAAGAGGCCCTAACGAAGCTAGGGATCAGTCAAGATGACTTTATTGATCCTGATTTTGCTCACCTGGACTGCCCTATGCAGCAAAATGTGTTTGATTGCGGTGTCTTTTGCTTACACTTTATAAAGTCCATGTACACCAATAGGGATACTGCAATCGCTACATTTTACGTAAGCTGTTTTATTTTAGTTTGTGTTTGTACTAACATGGATATGTTTTAGGCAAATAAATGGAGTGACGCTCGGTGGGAAGCAGATGAACTGAACAGCTTCAGACTTTCCTTGAAGCGCCTGCTTAAGCACAAGATGAGACTTTTTAGACAGCACCTGAAAGAAACAATTGCTGAAATGTAGCTTATTGTTTTTTTCCGGTAGTTTGTTTGACGTGAAAAAAGAAAGATGACTTTTGTTACTTTTTTTTTTGTTTAAAATAAAACTTTTTTTGGTTTTGTTGATTATTGTATTGTGATGGTCTTTCGTTAACAATGGTATTTGCAAAACATGGATTCGAAGCTCATTTTGGTCGGCTCAAAAACCTGGAAGCATAGCTGGCGCCGTGTTTTTATGTGATATCTAACAACTGGGATCAATTCATCATGCTACTACAGAACACATACATGGTGCAGCTTTTTACCATCATAATGCTTCAAGATGCATATTAGTATCGCGACAGCCTCTTTTACACTTTAAATGACACTATACTCAAAAAAAAACGAAACAAAAAAAAACAAGGCTCATCCTCGATGACAGCTCCCCCACCCTCACGCATATCCTTATATTACTATACGAGACGTGGGCATTTCTTGTCAATTAACCCGTATCTACCTTGTGTGCATAAACCCGAGCATGATTATGCAGCGGAACCCCCATATAACAATTACCTTTATGCGAAAGCCCAACAAATCCGCTTACACACACGCACACACACATACACACATACACACAAACCTCATCTTTTTTTGACAGCACGGAGAAATACAGCGTTGACTTTTTTTCATTCGATTAGGTTGCAGTAACTAGCAGGGTTTTATTTATAATTATATATCATTTTTTGAAGAGGGAGAATTAAGCAAGAGGACTAATAAGCCTAAGTGAAGAGTATCAGTACATGCTATTAAGAACAATAAAGCTTCCTTCTACTTACTTGAGAACAGAGGGTCTAGGGTTGCTACGGGTCATACCCAAGTAAATGACAAAGGGAATGAAACCCCAATGGATAATAGTCTTGGTGACATCAGCAACCTACACCAAAACACGTCAGTTAATTGCATCCCTACATTATCCTTATTCTAAAATATACCTTGTAGAGGGCGTCCTTTGTAGAATCGTTCATTTTTATTAATGTACAAAAGGAAAAAAGAAAAAAAAATAGTTTGAGGGAGGGGTGGGGGTGTCTATTTTAGTGTGTAAATCTGATTGGGTGGCTTGGGTCTAATTATCCATGGAGTTGTCCCAAAAAAATGTTTTTTTTTTCAAACGATTGCACTTTCCCTTTTAACCATGTCCGAAAAAATTGTGCCTAGTGAAGAAGAGTTGATCTCTGCTATTCAAGCCATCAAGTTGAATACACCAGAAGCTGGTGTCAAGACTGTTACCAACCACATTTTAAAGGAAGAACCTACATGGCAAGTGTCTGAGAAGCGTGTCAAGAAGTTCATGCAAGCCAACGGTTTGACACAAACTTCAGTTGCTAAAGCTCCCGTTAAATCGGGTCTTGCTGACGACCCTTCTGTACCTGTTTCATTCATCGATCCCAAATTAGACTTCAAATCGGTCTCCGATGCTGTTGTAGCCCGCATGGTCGATCCAGTGACAGGTAAAGGTCTCTTCGCTGCTCGCGATATTAAAAAGGACGAAGTCTTGTTCACAGAAAAGCCTTTTGTGTATTTCCCTCCTTGGGAAGGCTTTTCTTTAGCTCGTAGTGGTCGTGCTTGTGGCAATTGTTGTAAACCTCTTATATATCCCAACCGTTTAACCCAGCACTGTACTCACTGCAACATGTACTATTGTAGCAAAGAATGTCGTACAACTGCTTGGGACAACTTCCATCAATTAGAATGTGTCAACTTAAACCCAGAGGTCGGTAAATTCATCTCGTTTTGTGAAATGGAAAAATGGCAAGCACCCATGGCCGTGTCACGTATTTACGCAAATATGATCTTATCTCATCAACGTGGAGAGTTAGACCAAATGATGGGTCATTTAGACGCCTTTGCTACCGTCAGTCAAGAAGAGAGACAAGCCAAGGAAACCGAATGGATCTTCATGGAAGGACCTACACGAGAATTATGGACAAAAGCACGTACCTTGTTAAGCAACGCATACAAATCACCACCCAAGAAATGTAAGATCACTAAACCATTATCTGAGGATCTTGTGAAAAAGTTGTTTGAGGAGGAGGAGACCTTTTTAAATTACCTTGGTAAATTTAACATCAACAATCAAAACGGAGGCATGTATTTGGTGCATTCTCACATCAACCATAATTGTTACCCTAATGTCAGTATCGATTATCCTCAACGTCAATCGCAATATGTGATCACAGTCAGGGCTATTCGTGATATCAAAAAAGACGAACAATTATTCGAAACCTATGTCAACCCTAGATGGAATAAGGAAACTAGACAAACGTATTTAGACAAATCGTATTTATTTACCTGCCAATGTGAACGTTGTAAGACGGACGGACCTCTTACGGATGAGTTACGATCTGGATTAAGATTGAGAGATTAAAAAAAATAAAGGAATTCATTTATTATAAAAGTCCTGTAAAATATTTATTAATGTATTCAAGCCTTGTAAAAAACCATCGTCTGGATAGTCTGATCCCTTCTCGGGTGGATATGACATTGTGTCTTGGTTTTCTTCCATTTCTTTTCGGGTGATACAGTGCGTGAAATCAATTAGTTTCATAGAGATATGGTTCATGTTTAATGCATCATAGACAATCAATAAACTGGCTCCATAAAATCGATAACCTGCCATCTTTTCAATCTCACTATACAGCCCTTTTAATCGCTTGAGTAAGATGGGCACCCATACATCAATTCCATTTAACAGGAAATGATGCACCGTTTCACGAAATGAATCCGGTGTCAATATGCGACCCGTATATTTGTCTTGAATATCGTACGCTCCTTTATCCATTTGATACACCTAGACACGAACAGTCGGTTACAATGCTAATAATTGACAGTTTGTACAACTTTTACCTGCATACCACATACTCTCACGCCTAATTTACCACTAGTCGATTGTTCGCATTTGGCTTTCTGACTAGCCATTTTAGCAGCTGAAACATAAACCCCGTGTTGTCTCGTCCCCATTTTCAAGTCAAGAATACAAGGCTTTTTCAAGGAAAGTGTTAAATCCTCCATGACCATAAACTTTTCTCCTCCAATCGTGCCCGAAGCTTGTTGTTTATTGACCTTCGAACACTGTTGGAACTGACTTAGCCGTGTACAATCACTTTCGAGTGCAATCTCGGGGTATCCCTTTGCGTAAGAAACATGGATCGTACCCATGTATCGAGGTAAAAACGGCATTAGTCCTCCATGTTGAATCAAGTTTTTATAAAACGCATCCTCATGTGTCTTGATAGCTTTACATAGTGGCCCATTGGGTATTCGAAACATAGCAACATGACCTCCAGCTTTATGCTTTAAAGGTAATAAGGTGAAGGACTTGCTATCTTTCATTACATTCGTATTCACTTGAGCGTTTTTTTTTTCTTTTTTTTTTGCCTTTCGAATCTAGCCCTTTTTATATTTTTTTTTTTTTGTCATTTTAAGATTCAGACGCATTTGTATCATGACATGCCGTTTGATTGGTCCCATTCAGTATTGGATCCAAAATTCTGGGAACATGCAATACAGCAATGTATGACATGCCGTCTATCATAAGCTGCTTGTCTTAAACAATCGAGAAGTCGGTCATCACAACAGGAGTCTGCTTAAACAGCGTATGAAGTTTGATAATTGAAAGTAAACCTGTAAAAGCAATGTAGTCTTTTTAATATAAATCAACATACAACAATTCCTCCGTTTACATCATCATTGTCACCAAATGAAATGCTGAGAAAATTACAATAAAGTCCACGATTAAATGGTATTTATCGATATAAAGATTAATCCTCTAGTGAATAAGGAGCAAACGCATTGAAGGTGTGAATCCCGTTGACAGTTAGTTCATTCAAAAGGAAGGTGATACTAAATCCTATAAACGTAAACCAAGTGTTACATTTTTTTTATCTTGTCAGATTCTTTTACAGTGGATTTTAAAAACAGGAGCACCTTCAAGCTTTAATTCGAATTCAAGAGAACCTGACAAACTTGTCTGCTATGTATTGATCTGGCGGATAATTGTGTTATACGAGATCACTTAATTTCAGTGATGTTAGTATAATCTGACTAACAATCCAATTAAAGTCTATCGTCTTAAGTTTGCAAGGCGCGTTTGTTATTTCCCAAGTCTAGTCCCCAGCCTTTTTTTCTTCAACTTCATTTAAATTTCTTCACTACGAGTTTATTTCCTCGCAACATGGCTTTTAATTATTGCTAGTTCAGTATTAAAAAAGCGGTGCCTGTTCACAACAATATCATTATAAGCTGTAACGAAATAATAGTTTTTTATAGATACTTAACTGCATATATCTTCAATCATCACTTTCCTCTTCATACTCTTTTTTCGAGAGCCAACGTACTTCAGTGATAAAATCCCTCTTTATTTTTTATCTTTCTTCTTGTCTTTCTCAGTTTTTTCCATCTCTTTTATTATAACAAAAGTCTCATCATTCTAAATAATCTGCTTGATTTGACTTGACAAATTCTAAATGAATATCAAACTATCGGTCATTTTATATTACTCTATATTTTAGTGCTTCATTAAATTACCTCAATTACTAGAATACCTTTATGTATCTTTTCAATACCCTCGCAGCGAAGATCATTGAAACAAATAGAAAAATTCGTCGTATAAATCCTTTGGGCAGTATATACACTAATAGCTGAAAGACAGCCTCGAATCCTACTACTTGTATGACAGGGATTTTTAATTTAGTCATATCACTATAGGTAACCAAGCCGCGCTTCTTTACTATGGAGTTGATAATAGTCTTGGTGGCAAAAATAGACTTCAATTGGTCTGAGTAGTATTTGGCAGAGGTTGATGACTTTTCAAATTCCGTTGTAGCAGTAAAAAATACCACTCTAAAATCAAGTTTCATCTTCAAGTCTTCTTCTTTGCATGCATCTGTAATAGTATTTCCCCAATATATGAATTATGTTGGTTATTCAGCGTTACAAACACCTCGAGTAAAATTAAACTAACAAATGTTTACCAGTAGCTGGTCAGTTCAGTCTCCTCAAAAAAAGGATTTAATTATTTTTCATGTGAAATTCTTGATACACGGTCAATTTACATGGCCGATTTTCAAAAAAAACTTTCAAAAATAGATAGATATGACATAGGCTGATAAAATATTGACTAACTTTGTCTAAACTGATTTTCTTACCAACAGCCTACTGTTACTTTTGTTTGAAATGGCATGGATATATCGCATGTAAAGTTAGCAAGAAACAACTACTCGTTAAAACCCAAGCTTAACATACCTTTTTTAATATGGTTCTTAAGTTGGAAAAGATAAAAAATTGGAAAAGTGAAAATCTATCTTCTTTTTAAAGGTTATTATGCCTGATCTATCATAGATAAAACCTATGTATGATTGTATGACCGAAGAAAACTTAATTGGCCTACGTTATGCTTCTTGGAATCCGTCTTTTAGGGCAAATACAGCAGCAGCAACCTCACATCTATTAAACACATCAACCTTTACAGCTATTAATGATAATGCAACTGAATTCACAGATAATGATTAGTACGATGATATTGGTGAAGTTAAAAATAAGACAAGTCATCAGCTGAGATTGTCATGGGACATCAAGTTAGTGGCGTAATTTTGTTTGTCTATTTGTTCCGTGACCTATGTCATTTTGTTATATATACTGTGAGGATTCTTTATCTGTTTTCTTATTACTTACAACTGCATTCGACTGTTACAATGTCTTTTGTAATATAATAGAACACTTCGATCTAAGTCTAGTCTAGTCATCTTGCTCCTTATTATAGTGTCGTTGCTTTATTTATAATCCTGCCCTGGTCAACCCAATTATATTTTCGTCTTAAAGTCAAGTCTTTCCCCCGCAACAATATAAATGATTAAGAGCAAGTGTAGTCTTTGAATAAAATTTTCTTATAAATTGCGAGTACAATCTATAGCATTTTTTTCCTGACCATGCGTATGATAAAATGTTGGTCAATTTTGAAGAATAGACGTAATAGTTTCTTTCTGTTGCAGCAGTTGTCTAAGCACCTGTAAGGTAAAATATGAACTCTTTGATATTGCTCATTTTCTGACTATTGTTATTTATTTCAAAATATTTCGTTTTTTAAGAACATGTTACGTTTAACTTCTGTCTTGACAACCGACCAATACTACTCTATAGGACTGAGCTCAGGTTAGTATGATGGAAGACGCGCTCATCGATATCGATATCTTCAAGACTTAATGAAAATGAAAATATTATTGGCTTTACATTGATAGGAGTATTATCCATTGTACGGTAGCAATTTTTCATATGTTCGTTCTTATGGTATCCATTATATCTTCAGAAAACTCAGACAAGGGTTTGTTTCTATTCCTTACTAGTAGCCACACAACGGTCTACTCTTCTTGAACAGCCCCTATGGGAGCCGAGAAATAGCATCGAAATCAATAAATATTTCGATCTTACCGTCAACAATTACAACTTCTTAATCCGTATCTTGGGAGCTTTTATTTTGAGTTAAAAGAAAATCGCCTGCATATAAAAAATCTCAGCAACTCATTGAATATGGAATTTTTTTTTTTTTTTTTTTTTTTTTTTTTTATTAGCTTTATGACAATTGTATTGATGATAAAAACGTTTTACTGTTCAGCCATGAATTTTATTGGAATTCAATGTGTCTTCGGGGGATGGGGGAGGCGAAAGTATATATTTCCACCAATGGAATAGGTTTATTTAATTAGTTTCCATGGAACTGGAAGAGGGATTAACACCTACCACCTTCAAACGCTTCAACCAAAGTTCAGCTCTTTCGATGGTATCTGAAAATACGATAGAGACAGACTTAAGCATCACGAGCGATTCACCGCCAAAATCCAGTAATTTAATTGAAGTTTCATGAAGCGGTTGAGCGTCTTGTTCAGCTTGAGATTTGTTATGAAGTTGGGCCCAAGTACTTGGTAACTGTAAAATAAAGGCACGCACACTTGCTTTGGCTTGTTCGGGTAAGCCAGAACCTGCATATTTGCTAACAACTTCAACTACTTTACGTAACGTATCAACAATTTCCTTCTTGATGGCTGCCAACGTGCTTTCGTTTTTAACAAGACTGTTCGATTTCGACGACGATCCAGTCGCCAAGGAAACAAGAAAGCTTCTTAATAAATTCATTTGTTGATCAATGTGTTGCATAGCGTATTGTAACCAACTAATACAATAGCGTAAACATTTCATACTTTCTTCGCTGATCACTGCAGCTGTCGTCCCTGCCGCCGATCCTGCATGGAGCACGATCTGTTGCCAGCGGCTCTTCTGGATAGGTCGAGAGAGTGTGTAAGGGCGATGAGGTGAGGTGGATCTGGAACAAGGTCTCGATCTGGCATGCCGGCGGACAATAGGCTCGGTGTCATGGAGTGATGCGCGCGCAAGAGCTGAGGTGGCGGCAACTGTATCCTCGTCTTCAGGTGACGACTATGGTGGATTCCATTAGATAACAGCTTTTTTGTCTATAGGTGTATGTATACCGTACCTCTTTTAATTTGCGATCGTAGCCCAATTTATCGTAAATAGGTGCAGCATACGACTCAATCATTTCTGCACCATATTTAACAACAGAACTGGAGTTCTCATACGCTTTTAATGCGCTATGAACTAGCGGTAAACGACGAATGAAATGTTCTATGATAATAATGATTAAAAACATGTGCTAGCTTATTTTGGTGCTACCTTCACTCCAAAGCTCACCTTCTTGTTTTTCGTCCTTTTCCTCCTCAACATTGCATAGTTGAGTAATAGACATGGCTTGTGTCATTTTGGGAAAACAAAAAAAATATTGGTTGGGTTGAAAAAGAGAGAAAGGAAAAGAACCCGAAATTGAGTTTTTTGGGGGAGAATTGGGTTTTTTCACGTGCCAATAAAAGAAAATTCTCTTTCCCTTTTAGTGATCCCAGGGACCATAATCAGCTTTTTCTCCGTATTCCCTATGATGTCTATTTCCCTTGCAACTAGACGCTTTTTCTCGTCCTCTCGTGTCACATGCAATCATTTAAATCATTTTGATACCTTCAAGTTCGTCGAAAGACTAGAAAAGGAACAATTCACAAGGCAACAAAGTGAGGCCATCATGACAACTCTCACAAAAGTCATCAGCCAAAGTATGACGGATCTCACTAAACCCATGGTTTCCAGGGCTGAAAAAGACAAAGTATTTTACTCGCATTTGATGTAATCATACCCACCATGACTCATTGAACCCCATCCCAATAAAAAACATAGGTCATTTACATGTACAAGGTCGATTTTGCACAGTTAAAATCCGAGATCCAGTTAATAGAAAAGAACGACTTCACCGTCATGAAGACAGAAAACGAACGTTTACAAACTCAAGTCGATAAATTACGTCAAAGGTTACGGGAAGAAATCACAAGATCACAAGCCAATGTACGTCTCGATCTGAATTTAGAAAAAGGTCGTGTGAGAGACGAGGCAAGTGAGCAAGAACTCAAAATGAGAGAAACAGATACCAGAATAGAAAGCGACATTGCAAATTTAAGAACTCAAATGGAGGCCATCAAGTTTCAAATATTGCAATACATGGTAGGTACAATGACGGGTGCTGGGGCCTTGTTTTTAGCTTATCTTCGTATGTTTCGTTAATAAATTTTCATACACCTTGTACCTCTTTTTTTTTTATACCTCCTGAAAACGCTTTTTACCATATAAAGTAAATCGCATATGGGGACCCACACGCGCGCAAACTCACACTCATCGCCATTGTGTATATGCTGTAGAACCATAGAATATTCCTTTTCATATAATCTACATTACAAACACATGGTTATTTTTGTAACCGTGTTGCACTACTCCCCTTCTTTTTTACTCATGGAACATGCATTATTAGACAATATCAATTGGATACGGTTGTATCCACACCTATATTAAGCATATGTTATTTATTATTTTGTCCTTATTTTTACCCACAGAACTCATGGCCAGCATGTTTTACGAAACACATCGTTGCCTATTGAATTTTTCTGCATAATCCACAGCCATATGATTGACATTTGTGTCATCAAATGTAAACGGTCCAGCTAATAGCAAAGTTTTATACACATGCATAGTTTCCAAATCAATATATTTGCTCGATGTTCGAGAAACATAGAAACCATCTAATAAACACAGTCTGATGCTATGCAAAGGTACAGGAAGCTGTTGTGCAACTGCTTTCTCCAATTCAAAAAGGTTGCATCTGAGCTTAGCTTGAACTGAAGTGACCGGGCCTATTCTCCTCTACTTTTTTGGACATCAAAAAACGAATTCTTTCTGTGTCATTGGGAAGTATGTTGCTGCTGCGTTAAAGAATAGAAAGAGAAAAAAAATGGGAATAGTGCCAAAAATTCATTCTTATTTTATAATAGTCCATCAATTTTCGTTCTATGTATCACATCTCTTATGTTGATGATATACTAGCCCACAAGGCTCAAATCACTTCATACTTCTGTATGTTGTGTCTTTTATTAAATTTAGTTCATTGTTGACGATGGTTACATTCCTGATTGTCTGAGGTGTCTAGTACCAAGCCCGGTAATGGAAAAAAAATATTGATACATTGTTTCCCGATTAAAAAGTGAACAAAGATTGCCTCAAAGTTCGAAACTGAGAATGGCTTGTAAATCGTGAAATAAATGGCTCAAAAAAAAATTAATAATTGACATGAAATTAGCCCTTTTTTCCTTTAGACCGGATAGCTACTATCGTGTAAGTCGCTCAAGAGGACTTTGTTACAGCCATTTTTTATTTTGCAGATCAAATAATCTCTTCTTAACGGGTCCCTCTCTTTTTTGTATATAAACCCTATATGTCACATAGGTATATCATTCAACTATCTTGTTATAAGTTAGAATAGCTTGCATTTCCTCAGTTTGCAATGAGAACCAATATTTTTATAAATCATTATTGTGTAACATTATATTCTAGTGATAGAGTACAGAATGATCATTTTTGCTCCTTTTCTTTGCTTGTTTGCAAATACAAACAATTATGCCTGGATTGCTATGAGATTTTTGTTATGATAATAGTTGAATATATATTGAGTATAGAAGAAGGAATTCCTATTATTGTATTTTAATAAAGTTAGTTGATCTTTACAGTCTGCTTACTTTCGGTGTTACTTCAAATATCCTTTGGAGTGTTTACTCTTAAACATAGTATTACAATTTTAAATTGCATTGAACTCAGATAAACAAGGAGGATAAACATTTTCATTGATATACATCTTATTATTGTTTCTTGGTGTGCAAGCAATAATTATTTCATAAGAGGGTTGAAGGGGGTTAAAATAGTTAAAATTGAGCATGACTTCGAACAACTTTAACATGTATAAAATCATCGATGATATTTAAACTGCCTTTTATTTTTTTACATCATCAGTGACTAAACGTTTTTATTGAAGAGGTACATATCAGTCCATCAGCATTTACCGGTTAGTTAATATGATGTCAAAGTGTACTTTTATAAAAGGCCTAACTCTATTTCTCGGTATCGTGCAATAAAATAACCCGTCATTATTATTGTTGTAGACGCAACAACAGGAGTATTTACCTGTATATGGACTGATTACCAGCTTAAACAGCATAAAATCTACATTTTCCTGAATTTTAAGTTATGTAACCTGCCATATACGACATAAAATCCACATCGCTCATCTAATAAACATTTTATTGTTATTTGCATCGAACATCTCCCACTGACAGCTGTACCATTTAGGAATAAAGCTGGCTCGTAATGTTTATCGTATAGCCATTAGCCTTTTTTTTCTTATATAGAAGCAGCAAAAAGCGTATGTCTCCCTTTTTATTATATAACATTATATTTCGCTACTTTCTACTATTCCATTCATCATACATTTTCTCCAAAGGTAATTATTACAGCAGCAAGTTATAATATATGGCACAAGTCTAACTTTTGTTTTCTCATATTATATTTAATATTATCTTTAGTAACTATCATCATTCTCCATGGAGTCTGATAAATCTTTGTTAGGAACACCTGGTTCTGCTTCCAGCCTTATAAGTACTGGTAGCTCTTTGGCTCCTGACGATCGTATTTTAAGTGTCAAATGCTCCATTGATAGTATTGGTTGGTATCTAGAGCTACATAAAATACTCGAATACTTTGTACTTACAGTCAAACATTACCGCACATGCATACTCACTCTCCCAGTACATTTTTTTTGCGGGCCATGCAAGAAGACGAGGATTTTGATATCAGAAAATTTATCAACAGAGATTTTTTTGCCGAGGTGTGGCTCAAATTGAACCGGTATGCACGAGGAAGGACCGGCGGAAGAACTGCAGCAACTCGTGCATTCATTGATACTTATCTCGGTGACTATTTGCAGGCCTCTGATTTCGATCCACCAGAACTCCGATATGGTTAGCAAGCATCTCTAATTGAAGGAGCCAAGATCTTTACAGCTTATACCAACAATGTTCAGATGCGTTTTGGAAATCATTTAAGACGTGCTTTTAAACATTTACTTCGTATTCGCCAAAAAAAAGGCTGAATTAATTGCTAGTAGACGACGTGAAGGCTTTATCAATGTATTAATACAATCTGAACTCTACAAAGAAATAACTGAGCCGGCAACAAGACTTAAGCAACTTGTAGATACAAGGTTACCTCGCTATTTTGTAATAGAACAAGAAAAGTTCCAGGACCCTGTCTACAATAATGCTCTTGAAATTATTAGCCCTGTCTTAACTAGATGTCCCTTTGACTACCAGTTTCGTGGAAATAGCATTTATTATGATTCCAAGTCAAGACTAATTGAACATATGCGATATTTTTACGAACTTGCTTTGCTATTTATTGATATAGAATTACCGGTTTTCAATTTCTTCCCGTTACGCCGTTCTTGGTCTCCATGCTAAATAACCATTGATTCAAAAATTCTCTGCTAAAATATTCTTGGTCGTCGGTAGATAAATTGTCAAGACAAGGTAGCACTTTGGCGTGAAGTGATTAATTTAGATTTCGTTGCACTTTAGCATCAAGAAAATGGCAAGCTCCAGTTTCAAGGAACTATTCAAACAGATGAGTAAATTTTACTGTTCTCAAGAAAAGAATGGGTCGTAAAAGTAGAAACACAGCTCGTTTAACTGTCTCTGTTGAACAAACCCAGTACATTTCACAAGGGGTTTCTCAAGACACTGTTGGAAGATGTGTAACAACTGATCCTGGAAGGAGAGATTTGTTATTCTGTGTACATGAAAATTCAACAGCCAACACTACAAACAAGTTTCGATTCACCAAACAATACCAAGACAAGTTTGAAAAAAGCAAGAAATACCATCGAATTCGCGAAGCTGTGAGACCCGCTCGAGTAGCAGCCGCTGAAAGGCTTTGAATTTGTTACGATTCCTTGGATAGAGATGCATTTGAACATTATTTCTTAAACAGGTCTAGTATGGTAGGCATTATTCAATATCACTATGTCAACTTCCGAACCAACCATTGTACTGCTCATCCGTTGCACAGAAAACTGCGGCTATCTGCCTACTTTAGAAGACAACAAGGAAACGAGGAACTCGTTTCAAAACTAGATGAGCAGTTTGGTGTTGACGCTGTTTATGTCATGGGTAACTGGTCTGCTCCGAATACAAGGTTTCATGAGCCATTCTGGGGGCTTTGGATTCCATCGGTTCCTACAAAAAGCTGGTAAAAGGGTCTACTTGATTGACAAATTTGAAACAAGTCAGTGTTGCCCAGCCTGTGAACGTAGAGGTCTTGAAACGCTTCAAATGGTAGATAACCCACGCCCTCATAAACAAAGAGTAAATCCTCGTGTTATTAGACATGGTCTCCTAAGGTATGTTAATTTCACTTGTTAATAATTTTTATTTCTTATCACAGATGTACAAATCAAAATTGAAGACAGCAAATAGAAGTTTTCCCTGCTTATGGAATTGTGATATGGCTGCTTGTTCGAACATGCTTTCTATTGTTGATTCACTTTATGCTGAAAATGGTATTCCTCCAAGATTTTGACGTGGTGAAGCTCCTCAAGAACAACGCAAAAGGGCAAGACCTCAAGATAAATAACTAACCAAACATTAGAAATATTCGGCAACGTCGCAACTACAACTTTCCAGGCCTTTTATCGCAAGTCAACCATAGATACACTTAAGTGGTAAGCTCAAAGATTTATTTATTTTTTAGTTTGAATCATTTCTTTTTTTTTCACTTTGTGAGCAAGGGCTGACCATTAAATGTATATTTACATAATTATATATAAACACTGGTAAAAGAGTCGTGATAGCCAAATTCTTGGTATGCTACATATATTGATAGGTAAATAGTGAATACTTATTACAGCGCGACATATGAAAGAAACATTAGTATATCTTTACTCGATCTTTATCTAGTTGTTGTAATCTAAAAATCATGGTAAAGCTCATACCTTCTGATATATTTCTCTAGAGGCCATACAGTCAGATATGGCGTTGATACTTACATCTGACTAATAGGTTCATTTCACAATGGATATAAAGTCAAGAGAATAAGAAGGAGACATTCCTTTTTTTTCGTTTTCATTAATTTAAATAAAAAAAGGGAGAGCCAGTCCAGGGTAGCCCTTCCTGACTTCAAGTCGTAAAACTGGTGTCATATGTTGCAAATGCAAAAAAAAAAAAGGAGTGCCGCATGTCAAACGGCCAAACACCTGTTCATGACTTTGAGAATACACTTACCACAGAGTACATTTATACTGATGTACTCAAATCTCAAAAAACCAGTGTTCGTAAAAATAGCAAAGCCTTCATCACAGGACATTCACATCCTTCATCAAATGTATAGCAGTATCTATACATATGATAAACCGATGTATTGAAGAGACCCTTTGCCGTAACAGAGTTATGAGTGAACTGTATGAACTTAAAGTACGATGGGAAATAGTTCATGCTACACAAAAGTGAAGTATCCAAACACAACAGATTATTTTGCTTATTTTAACAATCATGCAAAAAGAAGCACCTATCAGGTGTTTAGTTTGAATTCTGCATCAGCAATTTGCACGAGACGACTTGGAAGTGTATGCTCACACATCATTTCCACTTGTTTTATCAATTTATTTTAAAGCCCACTCTGATCATCTGCACACAAAAGTACATGTTACCCTGATCTCATAAGCTTGTTTACATATTAATGGAACCATACAGCCGACCTTTTTTCTTTCTTTTTCTTTGCAAAACCTGCTGTCAAATCATATGCGGTTATAGTTGGGCGTCACCGATTAGAAAAAAAAAAAATATGTACTACGCACACAATCTATCATCTCTTTTAGGTATAAAAATAGCTGAGCCTAGAACCTATACAATAATAGAGATGAATAGAAGAGTAAGACGCTCCTAATCACGAGCATGCTCATTCATCCATAATGCCGTTTACCCCCTCACCTAGAAATGTTGTTTTCTGGAAATAAGCTAGGCTATTAAGCATTGCCTTGAATAATGAATAAAAGGGGGTAAGTATCAGTGCCTGCATGTATATAATCGTATTACTGAAAATGGAATTATTTATCCATATATGAACTTACATATGCTCAGGATAGTAAAGTACGATTAAAGTTTATCTACACAGTCAGTATAATCATGACAGACACATGTGTGCATCATTCAATCCAACACTCTGTCTGTATGATGCTTGCTTGTAGATACATTTTCCCAACAAGGTGCAATTCCTGTTAATCAAAAGCGTTAAACTTTTCAGGGACAATTAAGTAATCTTATCTATTGTTTGTGAGCTTGGGTGGGAAACCGTATAACTGGAGTTTGTGTTACCTCGACAAAGAAAAGAATGAATGTAAATAAACCCCATTTAACGATGTCTTTGTCTTGGCCCTTTTATAATGTGACAATGATGACGTGAGATCATGTATTGAGCAATCGGATGATGTCCAGCGTGTTTTTGCCTTTTAAAACATGATGTCAGTGGGAAATTAGGCGGTTGACATCCGACTCTCGGTGCGACAAATTTTTTTTTCTTTCTTTTTGCCATCTTTTTTGTTTTAGGAATGTTTCACATAAGAGTTCAATTACAGAAAAAAAAAATTAATACAATTAAAATGATAAAAAGTGTGCATGAACAAAAATAACGAGGTGATTGTATTAAAACTAGTAGAGTAAACACTTCCGCTTGCCGATAGTGTAACATTAGAAGTTGAGGTATGACCAAACGGTCAAACGAAACCCCGATTCAATGACTATTTGTTTGCGAGGCTAAAAGTGTCATAATTTTGACGGCAAGTATTTCAAGGGAAATTTCCTTTTTTCTCTGTACCGATGGTTTTGGAGGGGTGATGTAAAGTTTAGTAAGTTAGGTGTGCGTCTGGGGGGGTGGGGTTTAAACAAAAAGAAGGGTAGGGGCGGATATGAAATGGCCTATTAATAGATTTTTTTTTATTGAATGGGTATACAGCCAAGAAGAATCTTCAACTTGTTGGGCAGATTAGACTATTAATATGCATATTTTTAGTGGTTGGCCAAACAATTCCAGATATGTGATATGTCACAGACAGAGTGACATTCAATACACCTTGTTGGGACTCGGACAGAGCATTAGAATTTACTTGTACGCCACAAGCATTATACAGGTCTTGGAAGGTGGTATCATTCGCATTATAAGATTCGTAATAGATATCTAATATAATGGATATCATGGATTTCTTTCGGGGCGACAAGACAAGCCATCCAGTTTGACCAGAACCAAATGCCTGCTGTGTCTTGTCATCGGTAATTATAACATCTATTGTATTGATACGAGTCGGCACCCAATTTGCTGTGTTATCTACAGTCATATTCAGCGACCATTGAGTCGACATGGATTTCTGGGTCGAGCTTGTAAGCACTTGAATCGTGCCCACATTATCAACATCATCGAGGGCCAAATTAGGTATGCGTGGCCAAACAAAGTACCAAACAACCACAACAATTGCAATGGCGAGGAGAGACATCAGCAATATGGATCGATATCGGAGCCCACACACTCTCTTTGACTTTCTTCTTTCGGATGATAGATTGGCGAGTTTGTCAGTAAAGTGATCTTGTTCTTGCTTCTGTTGCTGCTGTTGTTGCTGTTGTTGCTGTGGCATTATATCTGTAATGTTATCTTGTAATATCGATCCCATGCCTAATGTTGTTGATGCAGGAGCACTGTATTCTTCGATGTAAATGGGTTCACATGTTTGATTGGGGTCTCGTTGGTGATGTGAATAAGGTAAATAGGAATTCGCTCTATCTTCTGAAAGCTTTAATTTCTTTTTGTTGGCGTAGGGATCTTGTTGATATTCGGTTTGACCCGCATACAGTCTACTTGTGCTGCTATCGGAAGCCGTCCTAGAATGAACAGCGTCGAAATCGGAACTATTGTCTGAAATGGAGCCTAATGGTGAGTTGATTAGGTTAGGCTAATAGGCAAAGAATTTTTTTTTATGTGTTCTACCTATGCGAGGACTCTTTTTGATGATTCTATATGGGTCGTTGTCTTCATATACAGTTGCAAGAGAAGAATGTCTATTATGTGAATGGGGAGGAGTATAACTCATGTGGTGTTCATTAAGGAAGAAAAAGGAAGAAAGAAATAAAATAACAAGACGTAATATATTTATATGTTGGTCCGTGCGGCCTTCTTAGACGACCAAACTCTTTAAAACTCCCTTTCTATATCCCACCATCGGATCCCTATTGGTTACAAAAATGGTTTAAATCAGGTATAGTCAAACATGGCCTTTTACGCTTCGAATCAATTTAAGAGCCAAAAAAGTCGAGTACCACCATGCCAAACACATGGTGTAATTTGCTTACATTACACACTACTTTCCCGCCCGCTCCTTTGGTCGGCTGTCACGGGTGTGACGACACCATCTCGTTTATAACTCTCGGTATTCAAAAATAAACACTCCTTTATTTTTAATACCATACCAATGACCGAACATCAAGGAGCATCTGCCAGTAAGTATCTGTTGTTTCCTATCTTCGTTTGCTCATCTCTCGTTTAGATGAACTCATGTTGTCCTTGTGCAGAGGCGATCAAGAAGAAGAATTAGAGCAGCTTCTCGAAGAGGGCCAATGTGATGTTTCTTTTACTGATGGTGCAGGAGACTCGGCTGCTCATTACGCGTAAGACGAAAAAAAAACCCAACCCCTTATTCTGTTATTTTATTTACAGGAATCATATATGTTTTAGCGTCAAAGCTGGCTCAATCGGCTGTCTCGAAGCCCTCGTTAACCATGACGAAGTCGATCTCGATATTCAAAATAGAATCGAAGGAGATACTCCTTTACATTTAGCTGTTCAGTTTGCAAACATGGAACATGACATGGGATTCGCCATGGTCGATTTATTATTAGCTGGTGGTGCTGATCCTAAGTAAGTTCCCCTACTTTCCTTGTTTACCTTGTAGTTTTTTTTTCCTCTAACAATCATGATAGTATCCAAAATCGTCACAAGATGACACCTATTATGATTTGTAACCCCAAGTTTAGGGATATTACCGATAGATTGGAGGGAGCAAGTGTTGCATATAACATGGTAAGGAACAGCGTAAAAATGGTACCCAATTGGAAAAGCTGTATTAACGCGAAATGTGTAGGACGATTCGGATATCGCCAACGATAATGATGTAGATGATGGTTCTGCTTCAGAGGAAGAAGATTAAATAAAAAAAAGGGAAAACAGAGAGCTGCATTTCGGAATTTACTGTGCATACGTACGTCTTTTTCTATTTACTTTTCTCAGTGTAGGTGCTTCTGTATACAAGTGTTTGGGGATTGTAGTGCTTGTAGCAAATGCATATTAAGTAAAAATATTCAATGTCTTATAAGCGAATGTAACGATTGAGTAGTTCGCATTGAAGTAATAATTAAACGAAATAGGTTGGAATTGTCCGAACAAATGAGCAGACCTGTTACAATTGAAAGAGATCCGTCTATTCTGAGTTAATAACAGTATGAAATCGACTGTTCTTGAAGTGACGGGTAGATAACAACAAAATACCATTGTATTCAACAATAAAAGATAGATGTGTATCTACTTAGGAAGAGAAATCCTCTGATTATGACTTCGGAAATGGCATTTTGACCGCAAAAGTCATTATTCGCGAAAGCTCTACCTGAAACAGGATATAGTTACCGATAACTCAATATTTTTAATGCTTGTTCCCCACCATAATTACTGATGAACGGTTTACCAAAAAATGAACGATTGACCTTGATAATTAATACCAATGCCAATACGTAGACGCTTCTGACACATAGGCACCTTCAACCTAGTACAGCATCGGAAGAAACATCGGCGGTTTAGTAAGTTGCCACCCGGTTGGATTTGCATTTCTGTAAATATTATACAAAGGGGTTGCTAAGAAGGCACGATGTTCTTGGCTGGCAAAATCACATAGCCGTGGTTTGTCTTTGTTACATCCAGTTAATTTTAAATGATTTATGCGTCTTTTAGATATTTACCGATCTGTAGACCTGCAAATTGCTTCGCTTGTCTTAAACAATTAACTACAATAAAATACTGCATTCCTGATCATGTCGAATCTAATGCTAAAATAAAAAACAATAGGTATGTCTTAGCTACTACATAGACGCATAGCATTGTAGCTTAACAGGACGAACCATAATAAGGTGAACCCCTTTTTCAACCGAAAACATAAACTGCGGAAAATGCCACCTTTTAATGTTAAAGCTGATGTAGAAAGCATTGCAGCATCGTAACAGAACCTCCGGGATACTCCTTCCAGTTCTAATTCAAGTAACATAGGAAGTCCAGGATACCCCTTATCCACACTATGTTAGCAAGTGATACATGAAATGACCTATGCTAGGTTTCATTTCGTCCCAGTTCAAAAAACAAGAACAAGAACCACTTTGGCCAGATCAAAGTAACAACGGTCGGCAGTTAAACTGTAAAGCTGTATCACAACCAAATGAATGTATGGCTAGTGCCTTGACGTGATAGGGGATGCCTAATATATAAACAATATTTTCGCACAAACATAACAGCACCGTTTTCTTTGTATTTATTAGGCTTAAAGTATTTGCACAGGGTCAGTGTACACTTATATCCTGTTAAATTATCACTTCATTTTTAAGGTCTGCCTTTAATTTAGCCTAAGACAGCGGTATTCTTTTACTAACTAACTTAATAACTACAATGTATTATTTCTATAGTGCTAAGTGTTTATTGTATCATACCAAATTATTAACGAGGTGTATATCGTAGGTATAGATATGAATATGTTGCTAGAAGAAGCGGAGTAGCTACAAAATAAAAAGTATCGCCCTAAGATGTAAGCTGATGACTGATGATTTTTGAAGATTTAAGGTATGTTAGATGCAACAAGAATCAGTTTATGTTTATAACAGCACTATAAGCGAGATAAAAGCTTATTATGATGATAGGACATAGAGGTTTTTTATTGTATGGATGAAGATTTATCAAAATAAACTCATCAAGTGTGAGGGTATAGTGACTTGTCTTAAAAAAAGGCTAATTAAATCACAAGGATTATAGGGCAGAGAGTTTTTCGAGTTTCTTTGATGGTCGAGTATGGTCTGGTCATCAATGGGAGAGTAGTCAAAATGTAGACGCCAATAGGCGCGCCAAATAGCGCGAGAAAATATCGAAATGGTTGACCTTTAAATTTGAACCCAGGAGCTTATAAGGTAAAATAATGTCGTAGTAGAGACTATTAAGATTGATAAGTCTTACCGAATGGGAGACTCGGCATAGGTAAACGTGGAAAGCGCTTAAAAATGTAACTTGGGATTGCCGAAATCCCACTCGAGTTGGGAAGGATATCACGAAGATACATATTTTTAAGGCCACAGTTAGTCATACCAAAAATTAGTGTTTGATCATATTTAAAATGGCCCAAATAGGCAGAAATACCAGAGCCTCCAGCGCTATGGTATTGCTGAGGAGATTGAGGAACAGGCATAGGTTCTCAGGATCGCTTTCTGCATTAGCAATTGGCCCTGTCGGGAACAGCTCAGGCATAGTTCAACATGCCATTCTCGTCTTTTTTTTTCCAACTAGCATCGGTCAATCTTACGCTGATTCCATCAATTGTACCTCTTTTTTCTTATTTGAAGAGGATGATCGGGCAGTGATAGACGCTATTATGCAAAGAGTAGTTGAACGATTGCTCCCTAGATGTGACTACTAAATATATGAGGAAGTTTAGTCCTTTTAGGCTCTATCTCACTCACAAGATGCGTGTGACGTATTCCCAAAAAAATACATATCTTTTCTTTAACGCCTATTCTTTGTTCTCTTTCCTTTTTATTTTGTTATAAAGCAAAGCTATCGTAACAACATTCTCATAAATCATCATGACGTCTATGCAATTACCTCCTGGTAATGATTTTAATGCAACCTGGGCCTTTCTTGAAGAAGGTTTGGATCAAATCATGACTCGCTTCGAACAAGGTCTTGATCGTACACGTTATTCTATTCTTTACAGGTAAAGAAACACTGATAAAAATATAGCAGATACATCTCATCTAAGCCAATCTCTCTTGTTAGTGCTGTTCACAACTACTGTGCTAGAAGTGATACCAACTTACATAGTGCCATCACCTCACCTGGTGGACCCAATTCTCGACGACGTAAGTGTAGCTTAGTCTGTCTGTTTAAAGCACGCGTTTTTTTTAATTCCTTTTATTTTTTAAAAAAACTCACTCAGCCGCTCCTGCACCCCCTTTAATTGGTGGAGAAGTGTACCTTCATCTTAGTACATACCTTCAAAATCACCTTGAAAAGATTCGAAAGGAGTCAGAGCAGTACATGGACGAGTCTCTCTTACAGTATTATACTAAGCAATGGACCCGATATACTGCTGCGGCTCGTGTGGTGAATAACATTTTTATGTACCTCAATCGTTATTGGGTCAAGAGAGAAATCGATGAAGATAGAAAGAGTGATGTATATGACGTCTTTACTGTAAGTCATTCGCACATCTATGCATATGTAGCATACTAAACAATTCTGCCTTCTCAGTTGACCTTGGTGAGTTGGAAAAAACACATGTTTGAATACGTTAACCATAATGTCATTGCCGCGGTTTTGAAATTGATCACAAAGCAAAGAAATGGCGAAGTGATTGAAACTGGTCTTATCAAAAACGTGGTTGATTCATTTGGTAAACAAAGAATAGCAACAAAAGAAAAAAGCTTATAAGTTAACCCATACACTTTAGTCTCTTTGGGCCTAGATCATAATGACTCTTCAAAATCAAATTTGGATGTATACAGAGACTACTTTGAAACGCAATTTATTGAAGCAACCGAAGTATATTATAAGACGGAATCAGAAAAGTTTATTAGCGAGAATAGTGTGCCTGATTATATGAAAAAGGCAGAGACACGATTGAATGAAGAAGAAGGCCGTGTTCAAATGTATCTTCACCCTACCACCCACAAAACCTTGATTCCCATCTGTGAAACCGTATTGGTAAAGAACCAAGAAGAAAGTATTTGGGACGGTTTCCAAGGCTTGTTAAATGCAGATAAGCAAGACGATCTTCATCGCATGTATTCTCTGTTAGCTAGAATCACAGATGGCTTAAATCCATTGCGCGTTAGTTTTGAGGCCCACGTTAAAAAGGCTGGCTTATCCGCTATCGAACGTATCTCTCAAAATGAATCAGAACCCGTGGATCCAAAGAGCTATGTCGACACCCTTTTAGAAGTCCATAAAAAATACAACGATCTGGTTCAATCCGCTTTCAGTGGTGAGGCTGGGTTTGTAGCAGCTCTGGATAAAGCCTGTGGTGAATTTGTGAACCGTAACAAGGTATGCAAAGGTGCTTCCAACAAATCGCCTGAATTACTGGCTCGATTCTGTGATCAGTTGTTAAAGAAGAGTGCTAAAAACCCTGAAGAAGATGAATTGGAAGATGTATTGAACAACGTCATGACCGTCTTCAAGTACGTCGAAGATAAAGATGTCTTTCAAAAGTTCTACTCCAAGATGTTGGCTAAACGTCTTGTCAATGGTACTTCTGCCTCTGATGACGCTGAAGGTTCTATGATTTCCAAGCTAAAGGAAGCGTGTGGTTTTGAATACACTTCCAAGTTGCAACGTATGTTAACCGATATGTCTCTCAGTAAAGAATTGAATGATCAGTTCAAGGAGAAGGCCCAACAGAACCACGAAGGATCCTCTGGTGGTAAAGTCTTTTTAATGCTTAGTTTTATTTCTGTTACTAATATTATATCTTAGCCGACTTTAACATCCTTGTTCTCGGTGCTGGTTCTTGGCCACTTTCTGCTCCTTCCACGTCTTTCAATCTTCCAGATGACGTTGTCAAGATGTACGACAGATTCCAAAAGTTCTACCAAAACAAGCATTCAGGTCGTAAACTGAACTGGTTGTTCCAACTCTCCAAGGCAGAATTAAAGACACATTATCTCAAGGCCAGTAAAGTCGGATATACATTCATGGTATCTGCTTACCAAATGGGTGTCCTTCTTCAATTCAATACCACAGATAGTTGTACATACGAAGATTTACACAAATCTACAGCTCTAGCACCCGAAGCATTAAACCCTGCCTTGGGTATTCTTGTCAAGGCCAAGGTGTTACTTCTTAAGGATGCAGAAAACGTGGGCGATGCTGGGTCTCGATATGTTTTGAACCATGACTTTAAGAGCAAAAAGGTCCGAATCAACCTTAATATGCAAATGAGAATGGAACAAAAGGCCGAGACAGATGAGACGCACAAGACGATTGAGGAGGACAGAATGTTTGTGATGCAAGCTGCCATTGTCAGAATCATGAAGACTCGTAAGGTCATGAAACATGTCGCTCTTATAGAAGAAGTTATCACCCAATTACAATCGAGATTCAAGCCCCGTGTGCCCGCCATCAAGAAGTGCATTGATGTCTTGTTGGAGAAGGAGTACATTGAACGTGTCGAAAATCAAAAGGATATGTATAGTTATGTCGCATAAACAATGAAATAATAAATCAGTGCCAAAATGCATACTTTTTTTTATTCATTAATACAAATTGTTGCGGTTAACGAAACATTTCTATGTTTCCTCGCCGTCCTCGTCTTCTTGTCTTGATCTTGACAGGTGTTCAGGTCTTGAATCTAGATCAAATCATTGTGTCATGTACCTCCAGAGAACAAGACGAAGTTTGCCAGCAGCATTAACATCCCAGTGCTAATAAAGCAAGTTCAGTATACAAGTTTGTATTCTTTCTAAAATTTAGTATCTAAATTGTTACTCACTGGACACTGAGTGCACAGTTTCAATGGCTTGATTAAACGTTGCTGTCCTAAGAGAGAGAGAGAGAGAGAGAGAGAGAGAGAGAGAGAGAGAGAGAGAGAGAGAGAGAGAGAGAGAAAATGTTCTTATGAGCTTAATTTGACAAAGATAATATAAAATACGTACGGAGAGGAATTATGTCTTGACAGGCACTTGTTCAGTGTGGATCATGGTTTTAGCTCTTGTGGAGCACAATCAATGGCGCAGATAATGTCACGAACACCAATAAATTTGATGTGCCCTTAAGGTCTTTTGCTACAGTAATAGTCCTGACGCGGAATCTTTGTGTTGAAAGAGATAACCACCCAGTTGGCCAGCTCGAAGATTTTAAGCATCTTTCACTTTCCAAGCATACCAATTTACTTAATGAAAACCGATTGCAGGATCATCCAAAGAAGCTTTGAAAACTATGTCAGTAATAACATCCCATTCCGCTGGAAAAAATCCACTCTTAAAATGGGATGGTTTAAAAACAAAAGTTGCGTCACTTGTTTTTGGGTTTTTTTATTTATTTTTTCTCCTTTATAACAAGTGTTCATCTTATTTCATTCATCGATTCTTTCTTCATGGTTATATATCCATAAATGTCAGAACAATCGCTTGAATATAGTTTACCTGGTGTATTGCACTATCTGCAAGCCGAATGGAGAAAATTTGAACGTGAAAAGAACGAATGGGCCATCGAGAGAGCAGAGTTACAGGTAAAATAATAACTTGATGAAAGAAGATTCCAAGAAAACTAAACCTACTTTTTTTATAGGCTCGTATAGCTTTATTGGAAGGTGAAAGAAGAGGTGTAGAAAATATAAAGATAACCTTGATGAAACGGGTTAAAATGCTTGAATATGCATTGAGACAAGAAAGGTACCATATACAAAGGATTTAGTATCCATGTTTTTTGTTAATCTCTATTACAGAAAAAGGCATACCAGTGTAACAACAGCAACAACAACAGCAACACCACCACCAGATACCAGTCCTACACGCAAGTATTACCCTTATCTGTAGTTGATTTTATATTTAACATTTTGTAAATAGTTAAAACCCCAGAAACGATACCATCCAACGTTGATAATAAAATGAAGGAAAAGAGTCGACAAGTATTAAAATCGTGAGTTATCCCCTTCTCGCTAACCCTTTTTTATTACTATCCTAACACTTCTCCTTGTTCTGTGTAGTTGTCTTCAAGAAATAAATTACCTGACTTCCATTCCCAGTAAACTTCCATTAACAAACGCATTATCTACAAGATCTACAGAACGATCTTCTTCTATCCGAAGAGCTCCTCCTCCTCCAACATCAAACACTAATTCGCCTGTCTTGACTTCTCGTACGACTACAGCAAAATCACCTAAACGAAATAATGCAACCGATAAGAAAAACATAGAGGTGCCTGTCAATGTAGACGAAGTAGCCATGATTAAAAATATAAAGGAAGAAACTGAACGTTATAATGCATCTTCATCACAAGACGAGTCTTTGGTAACAAATAGAACTCTCTTATAACAAATGGCATTTATTTTAACCCTCCGACCTATAATTAGTCAATGCAGATTCAACAAAAATTTCACCTGTCAGAAGATAAAGTAAAGCGACTGATAAAACATGCCGGTAAAAATACGCCTAAATCGCAAGAAAGCGGTATATTAGCAGGCGATTTTGATCCCAACCAAGTAAGGAGAAAGCTATTTTTTTAACGCTTGTAAACTGATCTATTGGTATAGATTGGAGATGCTGATGGTCAAGAACAAATTCAACCAAAGATTTGGAAACCAAGAGTAACCATCAAAGGGTGAGGCAACTATTGAACCATAGTAAAAGGCGAAAGAGCTGACTTTTTAGTGTAGTCATTTGGATTCCGTAAGAACGGTTTGTTTTCATCCAAATGAAATGATTGCTGCTTCGGGCTCAGATGATGGTACAGTCAAGATTTGGAATTTACAAAGAACGACAGGAAAGGATGGCAATGCAACCAAAAAGTAAGTTTTCGAGAATAACTGCTGATCCCCCAGGCGCATGAGTTAATGGCTTATATTAGAGGATCACTGGAAGAAGCAGATCCGAGCATTACGTTTAGAGGACATACAAATGTAGTGACTGCTGTAGCTATATCCGCTCAACAAAACAGAGTTTATTCAGCATCTTTAGATTCAACTATTAGAGTTTGGAGCCTACCTTCAGACGATAGTGGTCCCTTTTCTCCTGTGGATCCTTCCTTAAATATTGCTACTTATATAGGCCACACAGATGCGATCTGGGATTTCAAATTATCTAATAACAACTTGTTGGCTTCCGTATCCGCTGATGGCACTGTCAAAATATGGGATACTCAATCATCTGGAAACCTATTAAAGACTTCCTTGACCTTTGACGGTACATCCACCGAAGAAGTAAGAAAAGACCGAGGTAAAAACAAAACTTGCTTCTTATTAGTTTTTATTTATTTATTGACTCCTCTTCTCTATAGTTGCACCAACATCGATTGATTTTTGCCACACAGAAACAAACAAAATCGTCGTGTCCTTTGCAAATGCAAAGATCAGAATGTTTGATATTGAAACAGGACAGGTTCTCATGACGTTTAAAGGAAGTGACGATACTTTTGGTAAAGTGATGAATACTCGTCGTGTAAATGATGATACAATTGCTAATATGACATGTAAACATATTTTAGACCGTACATTTGGTACACAGATTAATCGAGTCATTGCTCATCCTACTATGCCAATTATTATATCCGGTCATGAGGATCGTCACATCAAGTTCTTCGACTTGAATACAGGAGAATGCATTCAATCAGTATCAGGCCATTTAGACGCTGTGACCACTTTAGATGTGGATTCAACCGGTACAATTATGGTTTCGGGAGGTCATGATTCTTCGATACGTTTATGGGATTTACCAACCAAAACATGTATCCAGGAGTTCTCAGCACATCGTAGAAAGGGAGATGAAGGTGTATTAAGTGTAAAGTTTCATCCATCATTTCCTTGGATGGTAAGTGGTGGTGCCGATGGTATTGTTAAAATTTATCATCATAGTCATTAAGCATTATTTTTTTTTATTGTTTTCTTTTCTTTTTTGCTTTTTTTTTTTTTTTTTTTTTTTTCTTCTTCTATAATTATATAAACCCTTTTAATATTTAATACCTCCTTAAAGAGAAAAACTTCGAAAGAAATCGGTCGATCCTTCTTTGTTACATTTAAATACATAGTTTTCTTCAAACATACATCCTTCCCTAATTAATTTGGCCTTCTTATTAGCTGTCAATAAACTATTTCCAGATGCACCCGAAAATCCACCAAGGGATAGATCACTTGCAATCACTCGATGACATGCTACAGGTAAAGGACAGAAGGGGTTGATCTTTAGCGCTTGTCCAACTGCACGAGGTGCTGATTTAAGCGTATCACTCAAAACCTTATAAGATGTCACTTGGCCTGCTGGAATTTGTCGAACGAGATCATACACCTTGTATTGGAAAGGGGTCACTTTCTTTCCCGTCTTTATGTTCACGTACTCATTTCTCTGTTGTGCTGTGCTAGGATATTCAATAACAGCTTTTTTGCGGGTTAGATTTTCTTTTATCTTTGCAGGACACTTTTTGTAGATATCTTACTTGTTACATCTTCATCTTGGGCTACAAACGTTTGAGTAATGTTTTTTAATACTACTGCTGGCTTTTGTTTAGGCTTGATTATTCCAGTAGAAGATTTTGTAATAGTTTTAACTTGAACTAAGCGAGGGCGTAAAGAAGGCATGATTATCTAGGAAGAAAAAAAGAGAAGGAAGGCAAAGAGGCAGCTTTTTTTTATACTGATGTGCTGCGCAAAATAACAGTCAAGGTAGTGACGGCTGCCGGGACATCAATCCAGTTTTATGCGTTGAGGCACTTGTGTAACTAGAGTGCCGTGGTCCTCCTTGGCGCCTAGTATAAGAATATATATCGAATACTAAATACCTCACAATGTTGCGGGTTTTGTACGTAATATTTGAATGTAAAGATCTTGTTTTAGAGAAAACCAGAATGTGTTTATCGAGTGAAATTAATCCCTATGTGATAGCGAAGTCTGAAATTATTATTCACTTGTAAAAGAAAAGTTTCTTGGGCCCGATTTGTATTGCAGAGCAGTTTCTGCATATTGGAAAAAAGAAAAGGGTTACGACGCTTCAAAAATTCATTTCGCGATACTTTTTTTTGTCTCATATTTCTTTTGTACATAAACAATTTCAACATAAACGATTCTACGCAACATCATATTATGGCGAAAAAAGACTGTATTTATATGCATAAAGTCACTATTAGTATTATCTTTACAAAACAGCTCCTGGATTTATTATGTTTCTCTGCTTACACGTCTTAAATAAAAAAATCTACTTACTGCTGAATTTTTCCTGTCCGTAGCATTTGTTTTAGTGACACATACATCTATTTTTATAGTATCATGGTATGCAACCACCTTTTTTATTTACTGTATTCTTCTTTACCCGCAACTTTTTTTTCGACATGGTTGGCTTTTTATTTTTTTCCAAAAGTGTTTGCATGTATCAACTTTTTTTGAAAATGGTCGTTACACTTCCGAGACTGTAATGTCATAAAAATAAAAAATTTAAAATTGCGCCGTATGATTTATGATTAACATGAAATGAGTCGATCCATGCACTTTTATATGCACGATGCCTAATTTTTTGACAGGGAAAAAATGCCATAGCTTGCTTTTCGCCCGTATAATTAATGAATTACATGTAAGCGCAAAAACCTTTAATTCATCATTATGGATTTCACACTATAATGAGAAATGCCCGTGTGATGTAAAAAAAAGTTACAACGGGCCAGTTCATGCGCTTTTTTTTTGTAGCTGCTCCTTTTTTTTACAGTAATAGAATGTCAAAGTTTTGTTCTTGCGCCTAAAGTAATTGAAATACATGTTCCTGCACAAAAACAAAAAACAAAAAAAACCTCAAGACTCCGTATGGACTCATTATGGGAGAAGGGGGTTGTTGGATTTATGCCGAAAGCCAAGAAAGCTTTACAAGTAACAGCTCAACTTCACTTTGTTTTTTTTCTAGCAGTATAACACAAAACATAGGTATGTTTTTGTACCGTAAATCGAGATACCACGGGAGTCGATAATCAAGTATACGGTTAAGGCATATGCTAGTCTTCAAGTTTATTATTTTATAATGCCGAAGGTTTTTTTATTGTCGTTTAATAAGTTATGCAGTGCGAATTTATTACGGTGATATGGACTTATGTTATGGTGTGACTGAAAGTGAGAGCTTTGTAAGTTCCATGTAACCCAGATTGTATAAGGTTGTAATAAATAATTGTATAAAGTTCTGATGAATAATAGCCCAAAAAGCTGATAGTGCGTAATATAATTATTGGTAAAAGGGGTAATGTACAAAAGCACACTCTTTTATTTTTTTGAAAGTACTTGAAAAGCATACTCGTCGGCATAAATATCTTTTATTGAAAGTTAGAGGTTAGCTGTACTTAAGATGTGTTTATTGATATAAGGCCTGCCAGATTGATGAACAAAAGAAGCACCATTATAAGCAGCAGCGTCTACAGCAGTAGTTTTTTTTTTTAGTTTTCCTTAATTTAAATAATGAAAGGAAGGGTCGGCCTGGGTCAATCCTTCTTGATGTCAAGTCGTGAAACCTGGTGTCATATGTTGCAGATACACAAAATAATAATTGCATCCCAATAACAGTACAGTATGTCAAAATGGCCAATTATCCTCTTGGTATCACGATTTTGACAATATACTTATAACATAAAGTAGATAGGATGCCTTCCGCACAATTAAAAATTGCTACCTACGTTTTATCCAATGTCTAGAGATACAAACGGGTAGGCAAGAGCTTAGACGTCTAATTCTTGCTCTATAGGGTTTTCATATATGGAGTTTTTGTAGTTAGTTTCAGATTGACTCTTACTTTAAATTGGCATTATAGTTTTTTGACCTTTTGTTCAAAGAAAGGAAACGTCAACAGAAAAAAAAATTCTTGTATATAAACTGTTAAATCCATTACTATCACATGGTATAGCCGTTACTGCTTGCCCGTATAACCATGGTTGGGTCGTTTTTGAAAAAATCATTTAATTGACTTGAATTTTGGAGATTTCCTTCTGCTTTGAAAGTGGTTTCAATAGAATTTGGAATATATTAGAGACAGTTTGTTTTTTACATGATTTTATTATTAAAGGAAAATACATTTTTTTAAAAAAAAGGTCGCAATAGATGTCTTTGTAATAAGCGTTGGATTTGTAGTTAACAATGACGGGTATCAATTCCAGCATGCATTGTTAGCTACGATCAGACTATGTTTATGTGACAAGCACCCTCAACAGATCTTGTCTACCTGGAGCATTTATATATTTCTAGCTAAGCCTTACTTTGTATATAATGCTGGGCCACACGCAACATCTGACACATGCCCTTACTTTACAGAACTTAACACTTGTCGTGACATTTCTTCAGCTGCTTCATTAAATCATTTTTGCCCAGAATGCTCACATCTTAATGGATCGTAGTTATCAAAAAGAACTTTCAAATCTTGGTATAAATCTTCGTACATGTTCAAAAATCCATGAAGGATTAATTTACATACGCGTGTTTCAGTCTATTTCAATACTTATGAGATAATTATCAACTAGCTCCTTATCTTCTTGATCACAAAAATAAAGAATGACATGGAAGCGTCTCATAAATTCCTTGTGAATGCCATGTGATTTGTTGAGTTTGATTATATCCATTAAATGGAAACTATCATTTAGGGCTCGTGAACAGAGATTTTGTCAATAGACACTTCCAAATAGAGCTACTAAGATAGCTATCTCTTTAAGCTGAGGATTCAGAAATATCATCGATGATGGGGGAGGTTAATTGAACTCTTTCCAACGCGATAAACATGAGTTTGCATTTGATGTAGGCATTAAATGGCCCACCGAAAGCAGAAAAAGTGATATTTTGACTATAACAATATTTAATAGAAAAGCACCATTCTTCTGGACTACATCGTATTCCTCATTTACATCAAATGTATCAGTATCGCATAGATGTTCAAAAGCGGCAACAGAAGATATGGCCATAGTGTTTAAATGAATAGCAACAAATGATCTTGCTCTTGTTTTTCCTGAAACCATTTGATGAACGGTAAGCATTGATCTGTACTTGGTATAAATATCATATGAGACCCAAGCGTATAAAGCTGCATATTTAATTTGTTCCTCTGTCAAAGTTAATGCTTCCCAGTTACCACAACGAATCAAGTTTGTTTTTGGGAGTTGGACTTTTAGGAAAAAACGCAAATATCAGCAAAAAAAAAGCTTCTCTTTCCAATAAGGTCCTTATCTTTGCAAAACGTACTTAGCTAAATTTGACTCGAGCATTGAGAGAGTCCAAAATATTTAAGCCTCAAGAGATCACCGTTGACATTTTTCCCAATTTTACTAATCTTTGGATTGGTGAGCACTTCAACTAGTTGTGCTGGAAGATGACTTAAACCGAATAAATGTACACGCATTAAAAAGACAGATTTTCCAAACGCAATCTGGATTAAAGCGACAGGAACAAATCTAAGCGGGGCTTTATCGCTGGCTGAAATAGCTGATCTATTACCACGTACAGCCCATTCACAGTCGAAACCAACAGCGATAGTACCATTTTCTACACAAGCATTCAATAGTTACTAACATGCTAGAATGATGTCGACATCATTTTCAAGCACAGAAACAATTATATCATTAAATAAAACAGCAAGCGGAAACTCCCTTGATGGACTATTGAGACCAATTTTTTCAATGATCGTAGGCTCTATATGAGTAATTTCTTTCAAAAGAGAAGGTATGGCTGACTCCAAAAATAGTCGATCACCAGGAACATCATCTGTATAAATACTTCTGGCATCTTGAAACCAAACTTTTGTAGCTTTGCATCATGTTCTTAAATGACGGTGTTAAATGGTCTAGTGATTTTGTTGGCGCAAACACCTGGAAACGGACTTCTTCATATTCATATAAAACATTATATAAACAAGAAAATGTGGATACACCATTAATTTTAGCCCGTGTGTTTAATGATATAGTAGTATTTAAAAACAGTGGTTAAAATAATTATATGGTTTTCTTTATAAAATGTACCTTCAAGGAATGGTCCCCTTTTAAGATGACCCCATCTAATATAGAAATATTTAGGTCTATAAAAGGTCGAAGTTCAGCAATAAACGATTAGCAGACATAGCTGATATAGTTTACCGATGGTACATATTCATTGTATCCATGTATACCATTAAATCTTGAAAATTCTGGATACGAAGATGCAAGTGACAAGCTGCCAAGTAGTTGTTGAGCTTTCCAGTGTTCAAGAAGCTTGCCCTTTAAAACATCATAATACTGGAATTGAACAGTATTGTATATCTCTGTGTACCGGGTGTTGGTAACGATACTCTTTTTTCAGAGCCTCTTTTTCCAAATTGAATCACAAAGTTTGAAAAGTTCAAGATCAAATGAGCAGGTTTACGCCCTGGCAATTTAGAACCGGGTTTGCTTTTAAACTAATGGGACGACCTTTCTTTTTAATTTGATTGTTTACCATTTTATTTTATCTGCTTTGATTAATTGTATCAGTAATTATTTTTTTAAAGCAATATTGGTCTTAGACAGTATCTCGTTAAATTTATTTTCGTACCAAAATTAAACTTTTTATTAAAAAAAATGCAAAAGAAAAAGAAAGGAGCTATCAAAGTAGAATAATCGGTTGATTTATGTAGCTGTCAAAACGCACGAGGATAAAATCGATGCTGACACACAAAACAGCAATTAATCATCCGCTGAAGGATGAATGCAGTGCTTTCTATCATTTTGTCAAAGCCATACACTATCCCAAGCACTTTCATTGGCTCATGACACTTTTCTTAGTAATTTTATTGGCTAGATTTAGCCTCACTATGAGCGTACCGTCAGGAGTAGGGCGCTTTTTATTTTAAGACACGAACCCTATTTTTTCTACTGACATCAGTAATTCTAATACTGATTTTTTACAATATCACCTTTTCCTTCTTTTTTTGAAGAGAATGATTGGGGAGTAACACACGTTACTACTCGGAAAGTAAGTTTATCAGATTTGTTTGAAGAGTGTGACTGTTAACATTTTATGAAGATTTAAGTTTTCGACTACCTCAAACCAGTGTTAATTAACTTATTGTTGTAAAAAATTCCCTTTTATTATATAAAAAAGATGCGTAAAGTGTATAAGAGGTTTTCGATAGTTTTTTTTTTTTTTTGGGTTTATGCTTTCTTCAAGTTGTTGGACAACCATTCCAAACCTTCATAAAGACCATCACCTAAGATATGAAAAAAAGAAAAGATAAATAAAAATAATCACCACGCAATAATTTGGTGTAATAAGAAAAAGAAAAAAACTTACCGGAAGTAGCACAAGTGGTTTGGATGTACCAACGTCTGTTACGAAGAGAATGAAGACCAAGCTTATCAGTGATTTCAGCAGCGTTCATAGCGTTGGGGAGATCTTGCTTGTTAGCGAATACAAGCAAGAGCGCGTCACGGAGTTCGTCTTCGTTTAACATACGTTGAAGTTCATCACGGGCTTCTGAAATACGGTCACGATCATTAGAATCAACAACGAAAATGATACCTTGAGTATTTTGGAAGTCTAATAGAAGAAAAAAAAAAAGGCTTGTTAGACAAGTTTATCTTGGCTCTTTTTTAATAAACGGGGTTTACAATGTCTCCAGAGAGGACGAATCTTGTCTTGTCCTCCAACATCCCAAACAGTGAAAGAGATGTTCTTGTACTCAACAGTCTCAACGTTGAAACCTAGATAAAAAAAAGAGATGGGGTGTTAGATGGTGTGTTATTCCCATATGACGCGTTACATTTTTTAACATACCGATAGTAGGAATAGTGGTTACAATCTCTCCCAACTTGAGCTTGTACAAGATGGTAGTCTTACCAGCGGCATCGAGACCGACCATAAGAATACGCATCTCCTTCTTACCAAAAAGGTCATTGAATAACTTTGAAAAACTCAAACCCATTGTGAAAATATATGTAGATGAATAAACAAAAGGGACCCAAAAAAATAATTATACAGCGCAATGTTTTAATAGCTCCCCTCCTGCCCCTTTTGGGCGGGGTGGGCCAATCAGTCTCACACGCAATGTTTGCCCGGACATTGCTCCATTTGTCCGGACTGTTAGTTAAAACTCAAGCCACCCGAAAAAAAAATAGTAAAGAAAAAAAAAAGAAACTTTTATTAGATAGATCTCTTATTTTTTAATCAACTATAAACATGTCTGACAGGTATAAAAAAAAAAAAAAAGATGAACTGATTGTGTGTACTAAAGTTAAACTTCCAACAGCAACAGAGCTATTCCCGCACCTATTTATGTCGCCGAGACACTTTTAAAGAAGAGAAAGGCTAACGAGAAAGGAGCTGCCATTAAAGCCAGACAAAGATTAGAACTCAAAAAGGTAATAAGAGGTCAAGATCAACATATTAGTAGAGTTTATTTAACAGTTGGCGATTCGTAGACTCAGAAGAATCTTAGAAAGACACAATTTAAGCGTGCTGATGAATTCATTCGTGATTTCCGTACAAAGGAGAAGCAAGGTAAACGTGTTCGTTCTTTGTCCGAAGGTAAATTGAAGGGATCCAACAAAAAGGGTGATGGTAAATTAGTATTCGTTGCCCGTATCAAGACAGAGAATGCCATTCATCCCAAGATCAAAAAGACACTTGCCAAACTTCGTTTATTAAAGATGAACAACGGTGTCTTCACCATTTGTGACGATTCCACTGTCAAAGACCTTCAACGTATCGAACCCTTTGTCTCTTATGGTGTTCCCAGTTTAAAAACCGTCCGTGAGTTAGTGATGAAGCGTGGTGCTGCCTTTATCAAGGGTGTCCGTACCCCTCTTTCCGATAACGCTCTTATTGAAGAAGCTCTCGGTGAACAAAACGTTATTTGTGTTGAGGATATCATTCATGAAATCGTCTCTGTTGGTGAGAACTTTAATACCGTCTCCAAGTTCTTGGCTCCTTTCCAATTGAACGATCCTGTTCAAGGATGGCGTCAAAAGAAGTTGAAGGAAGTGACTGAAAGACTTAACGAAGAAGAAAGCGCAGAAGATGATATCAACAAGTTGATTGAAGCTATGAATTAAAAGATCTACTTTACTTTTTTAGAAATCCCCCACCTTACATCACCATCACCCTCCCATTTAGTACTCCCTTCCTTTCCCTTATTTTATAAAAAAAATGCATATTTGTACAGCCATTAGAAAAACTAATAACAGTCCCTTCATTTGTAATGCAGGAACAAAAAAAAAACTTAAATGTCATCAAAAGTCACACACATCACTTTTGGGGCATATCTATTCATTATCTTTCAAGGGTAACTGTTAACATATATTCCTCGGGAATAAAGACAGTTCCCACCTTTTTGTACGAGCACAACGGGTTACGTAACCAACAACGAATTTCCGAAGATTTAAATTGCATAAATTTGTGCAACGGGAATATGTAATGTTTGGATTTTTTTTGGGTAAATGACGAAGCATTTAGCTAAAACAGTCTTATGGTTTAAATGCAGGTTCAGTCAAAGGGCGGATCTTCCTCGGCTTGTCATACGACGGGAAAATATTATGATGGAACAAATTGACCCTTGTACAAGGTAAGGTAAAAGATTGGTAATACATCAACGATTATAAAAGGTGATAGATTTTGGAAGAAATAGCTTTTTATCTGCGTAACAAAACAAACAATGACTGGATTAGCTAATCTTGCGAGCTTTGTCTCTGTCAATGCGACCCAGTTTTATTTGCATGGTGAGCAGTATTCCATCCGAGGCGCCAATTACTGGCAAGGTATGAACTTGGGAGCCATTGCAGAATACGGTGGTGACAGATTCAGATTGACACAAGAACTGGATCAGCTCCAGGGTATGGGTGTCAACAATTTGCGTGTGATGGCCTCTTCTGAGGGACCCGATACGGAACCCTATCGTATGCGACCTAGCTTGCAAACTGCTCCTGGCAAGTACAACGAAAAGATCTTTGAGGGTTTGGATTTCTTATTAGACGAGATGGAGAAGAGAAACATGACCGCCGTCAGTAAGTCAATTTTTATGTGCAACATAAATACCCAATATTGATACAAGTATCTAATGATAGTGACCCTTGGTAACTTTTGGCATTGGAGTGGAGGGTAATACATAATTAACGTGGGGTAGTACGAACACTAACATAAAATCAAAATTAGATTTTCTCAATACATCGCATGGATTACCGGAGAAACAATTCCTTATCCTTTAACCGAATGGGAAACTTTCACGGCTTTCACTCGTAGATTCTATACAAACCCTGCCATCTACAAGAAGACTGACAAGATGTTCAAGAGCCATATTCGTAAGGTTCAAAAGAGACGTAATACGATTAACGGCAAACGTTATAATAAGGATCCAGTCATCATGAGTACGGAAAATATGGGGGCAGTTAATAATACACCAGATAGCTCCTTGTGCTAATATATATTTATGAATAGGTTGGCAAGTGGCTAATGAACCCCAAGCTGGACCTAAGGACTGGTTTGAGGATATCTCCAAGTTTATCAAGAAGGGAGCTCCTCATCAGCTTGTTTCTACTGGTGCCGAATCTAAAGTGGACGAAACTGATTTCTTGAATGCTCACCAACATAAATATGTTGATTACTGTACTTCTCATTGTTGGGTTGAAAAGTAAGGCCTTCTCCCTCTTTATTGCTCCTTTGTGCTCCCTATAAGCTCCTCCCCCTTTTTTTTTATTAATTCGGAAATTTATTTTTTTTTAGTTGGGGAGAATATGATGCTGATAACCAGACCTCTATTATCAGAGCCCAAGCTTTTGTTAAAAACTTCTTGACTACAAGATCCGAGTGGGCCCAGAAGGTCAAGAAGCCTATTGTATTGGAAGAATTTGGTATGGCACGAGACGCATGGCGTAAGCCATCAGATAGTGAATACAAGTATGATGCAGATACACCCACGAGTAACAAAGATCAGTATTACAAGGGGGTATATACACAAATTGAAGAATTAGCTTCCCAATCTCGTTACGCAGGATCAAACTTCTGGGCCTATGGAGGTCTAGGTCGTCCTGATGCTAAACCCAATGCTTTCAACATGACCTGGTTAGGTGGTAAGGATAAGTCATAGTGCACACTACATCATTCAACTAATCCAATATTCTATGTATTAGATCCACCTCACGAGCCTAAGGGCTGGTATAGTGTTTATGACAAGGATAATACAACCATTGCTATTATTAAAGAGCATTATAAGCATTTATTAAATAAAAAATAAAATTTTAGGGGATTTTTTTCATCTCTATCTAAAAGACAACAAGAACAACAAGCTTAATGGAAGTATAACAACATTGACCATTAAATAAAATATAAATAGGGGAGGGGAGGGGGTAAAGGGAAGGCATTAATCTTATGTGTGTGCGTGTGTGCGTGTGTGTGTGTGTGTGCAAGGAAAAGGGAGCCGATAATGAAGCCGTGTATATTAACTCTCCTCTTTCATTCCACAAAGAAACATTTCTTATCAAGTATGTCTTTAACACGAAGAGACATTCCTATTGTAAAATCCGAAACTTCGACCCGTCAAAATCCCCTTTTAATAAATATGCTCCTGACGATCGAAAAAAGCATCTCCCTTTTTTGCTTTATTTTAAATACCACATGGATTTGGAATATTTTCCTTTTTCTTTTATTCTTCTATTTAAATGTCTTGTCCTATTCAACTTTGTCGTAATATACCAACCATGACTCAACAACATATTTCAATCCACCCTTTGGCCAGCAGCGGATTTATCCCAACTCCCAAACCAGCAGAATTAACAGTGTCCGCCAAACTCTTAATGAACCATACATTAAATAAAGAGTTCACATCAAAATACGTCCTCGGTCAAGAACTTGGTAGTGGAGGTTTTGGGTTTGTCGTATCAGCCCATGAAAGAGCCACCGGCATCGAAAGAGCGGTGAAGTTCATCATCCGTAAAAAAGTGCCCTCCAATGCTTGGGTATGTGACCCAAAAATGGGAATGATTCCAATGGAAATTTACACTTTGAAGCATGTCCGACATGAAAATATTATTCATTACTGCGATTCCTACCAAGACGAAACCTACTTTTATCTGGTCATGGAATTACACGGCACCCAATGGGTTCCTCCCACCTTTAACTCGATGCATTCACCTGCATTGTCGCAAAACTCACAATCTACTATCGATGAAGATGAATTGGTTGAGCCAACTCAAAGACAATTTGTGCGTAGAACCTCTTGTGATTTGTTTGAGTGTATCGAGCAACACAAGCACTTTGAAGAAGCATTAGCCAAGAAGATATTTAGACAGATTGCGGACTGTGTTGCCTATCTTGAATGTATCGGAGTATGCCATCGTGATATTAAGGACGAGAATATAGTCATCGACCAGGATTACAAAGTAAGTTTATTAACGTGATTTTTTATGGGACATAAGCACTTACACGTATCTGTCATTCTAGGTCAAATTGATCGATTTCGGCTCTTCCGTCCTTTTACATCGTCATTCCTCATCATCACCCAAGAAATTCACCAGATTCTATGGCACATTATCATTTGCCTCACCCGAAATCTTATTATCTAACCCCTACAGAGCCGAACCAGCCGAAATTTGGTCCTTGGGCGTCTTGCTCTTCACATTGTTGTTTGGCGAGATTCCGTTCCCAGACTCTAAATCGGCAATTGAAGGCCATATATTGAAACCAAAGATCCGTGTCTCTACCCAATGCCAATACCTAATTTCTTCTTTACTCGAAAAAAATCCCGACAAACGACCCACCATCCATCAAGTATTGAACCACCCTTGGTTAAAGGAAGACTAAAAGTTTTACAATAACAAAAAAAAAGCAACACACATACACAAACATACACACACTCACACAACATAAGCCTACATTATATATCACCACCCTATGAACTATTTCTTTATATATTTTTATCATGACATCAACCACACACTTATTCTTACTGCATCTTATAATCAACCCAGCATGAACTTTTAACCCTTCAACAAAAAAAGTATCCCTATGTTCTAATACCCCCTCCCCCATTTTGGCATGCCAAATTCAATTCACTATTTTTTTACTCTTTTTTTTTTCTCTTTTTTTATTTCTTTTTTTTTTTCTTTTTCTTTACTACAATAAATTCAAAGAATGCCAAAACTGGCTAATCCAAATTTAGAATCATAATTTATAGTGTGTAATATTAAATAAAATGTTTATTTAAAGCGAAAGTGGAATATTTTACAGATGCAAATGATAAGAGAAACAAGGGGGAGAGGTAGAAAAAAAGGGGAGATGCAGAGGGGGGGGGATATAAGAGAAGAGGCTTATTATTGAGGTATAATTTGGGTGTGTGGTGTAATTTTTGTTGTTTATATGCAAATTTCTTGCACATTGAATAATCTCGATGCTGAATTGTTTGGCTCCACATTGACTACTTTTTCTTCTGTGGTTTCTCTTTCGGCCATCATGCGCTCCATGTCTCTTCTCCACTGTGACTTCATTGTGAGCAATTCAAGCATATCTTTGTATGTCAGTTTTGCTACTTCTTGGGCAGTTCGATCTATGAAAAATTTCCATTTATTGATTAATTTACTGATAAACCAAATATTCTAAAAAACAAATTTACCGTATTCCTCATTGGCGAATGTAGCAACAAATTCAACGTCGCAAGCAAATTGTACCTTCTTCATCATTGTGTATGTATATTTTTTTGTTGATTTTATGTGATTTCTGGGAAAAAAGGGAATAAATAAATAAAAAAAAGTTCAAAAAAAACTTGTCCTATTTATATTTTTTGTTCCGCGGAAACTAATTTTGGAAAACCTCGTTTTTGTCCCCATATTTACCTTTTTCACCGTGACCCCCTTTATAGTAATTCCTATTTTTACAGTTTATTATTGTCAGTGTCTTGTATATTCCTCGGATGAAATAGCAAACCGGTAAAAACATGCATCAACCAGCCTAGAAAAAAAAACCACTGCTTTCCATGGAAACCATGCCCCTCTCTCTCACTGTGACAGCTGTCAGTGCCCCACGTAGATATACAAAAATGTGTAAAGACGCCACTTGCCCATCCTTGTTGTCAAGTGGCTGATTCACCCTGCTACTACTGCACTAGACACTGTTTGTCTTTTTATCATTTGTCCATTTAATAAACATTCTTGTTGCATTCTATTTATAAAATTACACGCATTACACGTCATTGCTATGCAGACTATGAAAGATATATACTCTTTAGCCTTTCAAAAGACATGCGTGTGTGATGGTAAACAAACCATGCCATTGGTCAACAGCTCGCACTAACGTTTATAATTATCTCCAAAGCCTATGTATCCTTTTTGAAACGTAGTATTGGCTTGGGCCATCTGATAATATGATCAGTGTAACACGGCTCTGCTTATATATTACCGGTTTTTTTCTGTATGATGCCATTCAACATAGCATGAACAATGGATATATAAAAGCTAAATTAATTATTATTTGGTAATGCTTGTGTGAGCAAGCTCATTATTAGCAGAAATAGTACACACGCACACACACACGCACACATGCAGACACTCACAAATACGCTCTAAGTCAATGCTGTGTGCAACCATCTCTCTGCAACACAAGAATCGGTGCTGATCATTTTCCATGTTTTCGAGGACAATAAAAAGAACGATCCTTTTTTGCTACAATGTTGTGGTTCCAGGCTATATTTATACTATATTAAAAGCACTTAATTGTTGGTCTACGGGCATCAATGAACTGGCTCGTGGGGCATTGCTAAGCGCGGTCCAGTAGGACGAGATCAGAACTTTGTACCACGCCCAAATACCGCTCTGGACACCCCATCGTGCTACTTGTTAATCTTATCAGTTTAATTATAAACCCACGTTTAAAAATACTTTTTGTCATTCATATCTCTATCTCTGATAAAGCTCTTTCAATTGCCCTTTTTCCTATTAAGCGCCTTTTAAAAAAAGTAACATCCGCATTGAGCATCAAGTGGGCGGCAGTACCAGGCGTCATAGATTCCGGGGCAAGATAAGATTTATTTTTGGGCGGCTTTAGCGGAGTACGGCACTCCCGTGGAACAATATAAGCGGAGTATATATTCACGTGTGTGTGGAGGAGGAGCACCTTTGAAGAAGTTGCAACAGTTGGTGTTGCTGATTAAATTAAAAGGTGCCGTCAGCCTTTCTTCCGCAAATGGCCATCATAAAAAAGATGTCTCGTTTTTAATGATAAGCATATATATATAAACTTGTCATTAAGAATGTAAAAAAAAAAAGACCCAGACCGTATTTAAAAATATCTGGTGATTTTTTGAAGCGTCAAGAAAAAGTGGTACTAACTGCATATCACCCCTGCGTCTACTTGCTGAACTCATAATAAAAAAGAGGGTGTTAATGCATGAAATAAATAACCGAAAACTTGTTAAAAGGCGGGGGGTTTTTTGCACTGTAAAAAGTCCTTTTAGCCTTATAATTTCGACACTTGAAAAACACTTTGACACTTTAGACAAACATGTATTAAATTTACGGTGTCGTGATTTTAAAGACTCGCTAATTAACTGCGTCAGATACGTGTGTTATGCAGTGTTGCTATATTGCCAGACATCAAACATACACAACCAAGATAATTGTGTCAAATTTATCATCTTGGTTTGTCAGTAACAAAATAGAAACTTAAAATCCATTGTGGTTTTCCAGCTTTTTACCACGACAATGTCGTTGTTAAGCTCCCCTATCAGTTTAGTAAATTCCAATCTAACAAAAGAGATTCTCTTTTTAGGTACTTCGTCATTTGGGCAAAAGAACTCCAAATAATTGGATGGCCATTTCATCATCATTCTCTAAACTTAGCAACGAGCAATTTGATTGGACAGATGAGCAATCTGTGATCACGCTCAGCTGACCGTCATTTTGTCACTGGCTTTATCTTTTTGATTCATCAAAAGGGATGTGTTATTACCTTCATGCAGGACGCGCGCTGGATGTCGCGAAATACAGAAACTTCTGAATCTTTATGGAACACAAACCTGTATGCAGACATTCTATGCAGCGTATGCTACAAGGCGTAAACAGGAACTTTTCTTATAATGGAATCTAAAAAGAGATGTATTGCTTTCTGAAATTAATGCTGCATTGAACATTTTTTAGACCATGTAGATGAACAAATGCATGCATATTCCTTTTCATATCGAGCTAATAAAAAAAGACAAATATAGCAGATAAGCCGTTATTTAATCTTTACATGGTGATTGTATATTGTTCGCCTTCACATTGACAGCAGCGTCATTTATTGCAGCTAATATCACAGATTTCCAGAAAAAAATATTTATTTTGAAATCATTCGTTTGTGATGACTAAAATTTTCTGCGCTTTTTGTTTTGACAGCTCGCTCATTTCATGTTTTTGAGCAAAGAAAAGGCTGACGCGGCTGGGAACAAATCTGTTTCAGACTATTTTCGAAATTTAATCTTACACACCAAAATCCACATTGTGCATGGTACACATCGTGCACACAATACACATATATAATACACATACGCACCTAATAACGCCTCAAACACAATAATACTACTCTCGCATATTAGAATTGCATGTTTTACTCTTTTCAATAAAAGTTCCTAATAATAGGTACCATGTGAATTTCTTTTTTTGGAACAGCTTCAAAAAAAGATAATCTATTGTGATAACAATGCCCTCAAATAGTTTATTGTGCTTTTAAATACGACGAGGCCTATTCTTTTTTTAACAGTTGAGATCCCCTTTTAGTTTTGTGAACAATCACCATGACCCGTTAACAAAAGTGTTTTTGCGCAATATTCAAGTAATTAAAGTTGAATACAAAACAAAGGACAAATGCTAGTCTAATTTTGATGTTTAGTTGTGCTCATTTCCTGAGCAGCTACTATTTTACTCAGCCACTATAGTATAAAAGGCTGCCTGACTGTACATGTATACAATCGCACGCTGTCAATTTTTTTTTGCTTCGCTATCGTGTTTTTCTATTTCTCATATAATTGCAGTTACAATTAATATATTGCCATTGTATCGTATTGCTTGGCTTTCTTGTACGATTAGGAATAGGATCACCATGTAAATGCAGGCTCGTGAACTAACCGTTGCCTGTGTTTGTTGTGTGACATTAAATCACAAGTTTCATAAACTCCAGATATCCGATCCAAATTTGTTATTGTTTGTCAACTTCAGATTTCAAAACGGGTTGATATTACCACGAGGATAATGTCATTCTCCTGATTAGTCTCATAATAATGGGTACAGATAAACTTGTTTGTAATTGTTTACAAGACAATTCTTGTACGGAAGACCCAAAAGAGTAGGCACGAGAGAATTTGGCATCTAGATTATCATCATGGCCTTAACATGTGTCTCCATCAGTAATGGGACTACTAGTGTTAGCCGAGACAGTTATTATTACCTGACGTCTCCTTTCTTTCTTTCTATGAATAGAGGTCCTGCCTTTTTTAGCAATAAAAAAGAAGGATGTTATAGTAATTTAGCTTTCGCCCTCGCTACGTGTTTATAAAAATAGATAATGACCCTTTAGCATATAATCAATATTTGTGTCTTGGAATTTCGTTTCAGGTACAACTTATTTGAATCTATATAGTTATTGATCAATTAGATGTATAGCGTACCGTTACATAGATCCTATCCTTTATCTAATAAATCCAAGTAAATAAAAATAGTATACTATATAGGATTTAATATAAATGCATTTGAAGATCGCGGAATTGTTTCAGCTGTCATTGATTGTTAAAATCTGATAGATAATTAACATTCTACATAAATTTGGCAAAAGTGTGTTTCTTAGTAGATAGGGGATTGAGGAAATATTTTAGCAGTGTCATTGTTTAGGAAGCCAAGCACTTGCATATATTTGATTGTGTTATAAATAACGAATGTAGTAGACATGATTATGATAATCAAGGAGATGAAAGGTAATTGGGCCCTCCTCCTGTTTTTCTGGAAGCATCGAAAAAAAAAATTAACAGTACCATACAATTTAGTAGTCGCTTCAGCTGTAAAACATGATCATTTAAAGGTGGACTTGCATTTTGCATAGCGACTCTGCCGATTCTCGTTCATTGAAGAAGGAAGAGGTGTATATCTTAAAGTTGGTACTATATTGACTGACGCCAGAGAAGAATTTGGGAAAAGTGTGTCGGAATAAAATTTCATGTTGCTAATGCCGGACAGGGTGTATCTGAACTTTCCACAAATATCTTGTATTCACCACCCTAGCGAGATTGTTCTTTTACTTTAGAGTATTCTTGAGCCCACTCCTCCTAGCATAAATAGCGGAAGAGCAAAACGTGACTTCCTTTGCAAAGTAAGGCCCAACAAAAAAAAAAAAAAAAAAAAAAAAGTCGCATCAACTTAACGCGTAGACCGTGTCTATATTTCTTCTTTTTTTTTGTTGCCAAAGAAAAAACAAAAGAAATAATTCCTGTACATTAGAATTAAACTATGGAGTTCATACCGCCCCAACAAACGGTTGGTATCCCTGCAACACATATGAGGCCGCTGATACCAGCTTCTAGAATGGAATTTCACACCCAACGTCTTTACGCCGTCTCCATCTTTGTGTTATTACAAGCTTGGAAATTAGCTGATCTTTTACTTGTAAACTTCGCCTCTAATCCCGAACAACATCAGGGCTTTTTATATAAATGGGTTTTGATTGACACTTGTTACTTTGTTGCTCTTCACGTAGCAAAGGTTCCTTGGTTGCAATTCTCTATTTGGAAAACCAGTTTCTTGATTGTTATGGTTTCTTTAATCAATTCCTTATTGTTTGCTGGAACAGGTGTAAGTAAATGTTTGTCATTGAAATTTACGGTTACTGATGTTTTTTTTTAGGCTAGATTAACTGGACTTTTAGTAAATGGATTAGTTGGCAATTCACTTGGTAAACTCGCTAGTGTATCCAAAGGTAAACTTATCAACGCGGATACTGTTGTATATAACAGTTCCCACATCTTGGGTAAACATACTGTTCATATTCTTCCTTATGGGTGAGTTATCTTTTCTTTTTTTTTAAAAAAAAAAAAGGGGGGGGGGACGACGAAAAAACCACTCAATGGATAAATTACTAAGTAAAATTTGTATAGAACTGCAAAGTTAAACCCTCATGATGAGACTTATTGTTTACCATCTGCTGAACTTGGAAAGAGAGAGATTCATATACCTATCATTCTGAACAACACTATTCCACATACGATTTCACTCTCACACCTTGAATTGGAAACAAACACCACTAGTGTCAAAAAATATTCAGGTAGTGATATTATACGTGTCACGGAAATTGGAAACCCAGATCCCAGTGTAGAGTACTATATCATTCGAATTCGCAAAACTGGTGTATATAAACTTAAAAATATTGTATCACAAGATGGTGTGGATGTAAGAGTATATAACCGTCAAGTATATGTATTTACTTGTCCTTACGCTCACTTCAAACCACTGGATGCCGTTGATTATTGTACTGGGGACCAAAAGGCATTAGATATTCAAGTTATGGGTGTTCCTCCTTTGAAAATTGAATATAAAACGAAACACAACGGTGGTCAAGAATTAGCCTGGGAGTTGAATGGTATTCAACCTGATGGGTTTGACTCTCCATTGCAATATATTGAATCTGCTGATCCTTCTTTTCTCACCTCAAATACCGTGGAGGATTATAGTTGGGCTGCTGTCCAACATTTGACCGTCCCCATCAATCTTACACTTAACAACGCTGCAGATCAAGAATATAAATTAGCACGCGTTACTGATGGAGCTGGTAACGTATTTGACTTGGCCGATCAAAGCTCTCAAAAGTTGGTCGTCCATGGTCGTCCTACTGCTAATTTCCATTGCAGTCAAACCTATCCTGTCAGCCTTTTGATCGGTGAGAAAAGTACTTCATTGCCATTAACTCTTCAAGGTACTGGTCCCTTCAACTTGGAATACAACTATGCTGCTGAAGAAGGTCTTGCACGCCATGTAAAATTAAACTCTGGCGAGAAATCTATCTCTGTCAACCAACCCGGTGAATACAATTTGCTGTCTGTTCGTGATAGATATTGTCAGGGTAGCATATTGTTCCCTTCTGCTTGTCAAGTCGTTCAACCTGAACTACCTTCTGTCAAAGTGAACGCTACTGCTATTCCTTCTACTTGTGCTGGTGATAGTGAAGTTGGCATGAAGTTTGTTGCTGAATTTGTCGGTACACCTCCCTATGTTATTGAATATCTCATCACCAAGAAGAACGGTCGATCCAAGACAATTGTTGAGAGAAAAAGAGAAACTATTGATCGCTCTCGCCATATTTTCTCTTACATGCCTAATGCAAGTGGTGAATATACTTACGAATTCACTTCATTAGACGACTTACATTACAAGAAACGTCCTACACTTGTTGCCCCCATCAGCCAATTTGTGCATCCTCAACCTGATGCCAAGTTTAGCTCAAACAGTAGACGCAATATTCGTACCTGTCTTGGTGAAGATATTTCCGTGGATGTTGACTTGCGTGGTACAGCTCCATTCGTTTTGTATTGGACCTTCAAGAACGAAGCTTACACTGATGTCGTTGAAGGAAACAAATACACGATCAAGTTACCTCCCTTTGAACAAGCTGGTAATCATATTGTATCCCTTGTCAAGATTCAGGATGGAAATGATTGCTTCAAGGACTTGGAATCTCGCGATTTCACCATCAATGTACGACGTGATCGTCCTACTGCGTTTTTCAATACCGGAGGTGAAGCTATTCGTAACGTGCAGATCACTGAGGGTTCAACCACGAGCTTGCCTATTGGCCTCACTGGTGAAGGACCTTGGAGCGTCACATACCGTAATGTTGAAGCAGGAGACAGAAGCACAAAGACCGAGCGTTTCAATGATCCCAATGCATCCATTCAAGTCAAGTCTACTGGTCATTATGAACTGATCTCTGTCGAGGATTCTATCTGTAAGGGTGATGTTTTAGAACCCCAATACCTTGTAGAATTATTAGACAAGCCTACTATTTCTATTGACAAGGACAAGGTGATTGAACTGACTCCTGGTGTTTATGAACGACCTGCTATTTGCCAAGGAGTAAGTGACGGACTTGATATCGAGTTGACAGGTCTTGGGCCATTTTTCTTTTCATACAAGGAATTGCATAAACCTTCAGGTAACCGTGACTTCCGATCATTAGGTCAAGAAGAAGTGACATCCAGTAATAGTCGCCTTCGTTTACCTTTGAAGACACGTGAAGCTGGTAAATACCGTTATGTCATTGACCAATTATCAGATCAAAGATACACTAAGCCCATCAAGGTGAACAACTTGCAAATTGAACAAAGCGTTCATGCTGCACCTACCGTCAAGTTTGTAAAGGACTCTCGTGAAGAACGTAGCTTATGTGTTGGCGATTCTTTAGATTCGGGTGATATGAGACCTATATGGTTGGAATTTACGGGTGTCGCACCTTACTCTGTTGAATTGGGTATTCGTCGTTTAACTGAAAACACTGGTCATATTGTTAAATTACAAGATATTACGACAAAGAAATACAAGCTTTCTCTACACGAGGAATTGGTCAAATCTGGTATTTACTCCATTAATATTTTAAGTGTCAATGATGCCAACAACTGCGGTGACAAGGTGATTTATGGTGACGATACTACAGTTAATGTCAAGGCTTTAGATCATGCTAAAATTACACCTTCCAAGCTCTGCTCAGATGTCTGTGTTGGAAATAATATTGAATTTGGTCTTAATGGTGTCGCACCATTTACTGTTGAATACTTGTTTAATGGTAAAAGCAACACAGTTACTACTAAAACATCCAAACTCGCCTTGCTTGCTGATAAACCTGGTAATATTACCATTGTTTCCGTCGGTGATCAAAGAAATAAGTGTCGCTCATTTACCAAGGATATGACAAGAATTATTCATGAAATCCCTTCATCCATCATTTCAGGTGGTAAAGAGATTATTGAAAATATTCATGAAGGCGATATGGTACAAGCAAAAGTGGATTTTATCGGTACACCACCATTTGATTTTGAATGGCGTCGTAGTCGATTGATCTGGAATACGGCAGATAAACGTCATTATAAGGGTGAAGTTCTTGAAAGTCATTATGTATATAATGTGACTGAATATCACTATTTGATCAACACGTCTGTTGAGGGTATCATTGAGGTAAGACATATTTTTAGCATGAATTTTTTTTTTTTTAAGTAAATATTGACATTTTCTTATGTGCAGGTTGTGAGTATTAAGGATAAATACTGCCAATATCCTGTCTAGATTGGCTTGATAGGCCAACATCGCAATATATAATACAAATAAGCATTTTTTTTTTTAAAAAAAAAGAAAAAAAAAATTAATAAAAAATCTAGCAAGTAAAATATGTACAAATTTTATTTTTCAAGTCAATGCATAGTGTCACGTTTCATGGGAGGGAATCTTTGCTGGAGAGGACCATGTAAAAAGGCAGTTAGTGGTTTATCTACAATGACTTTATTCACAGTGACAGGAGGCCTTGACGATGGCTGAGCAGCATCATATCTTGGGCGATATGGAGCATGAGGCGGCGATAATGTAGGAGCAGGATGTACTCCTTGTTTCTAAAACAAACAAAAAACGGTATAAGCCTCCTCCCTGATTATTATTTTATTATACATTTTGTTTATTTTACCATTCTTTTACGTGCAATATCTGTGTAAGTCATGTAGCTGATGTATGCCTGAAGTGCATTACGACGAATTTTAGGATTTCGTTTCTATTGTAGGCAGCATATTTAGTACATTTGCATTTGTTTAGTTCATTATTGGTTTTTTTTTTTTACCATATTCATGTATTGCCTTGAAAATTCATGGTGTTGTTGTGGCAATTGTTGTTGTTTGCTGGACTAGTATGGAATCATTGTGTTACAACTTGGGGCTAGTAGAGAGAGAAAGAGGGAAACTTACAATAATTGTCGTGGGTTTTTTATTGCCGTGTTGCTGATAAGGATGATATCTATCGGTCAATCATGTAATCAGCATAGTCATATAAAATTATGCATAATATTAATTACCTTCTTCCATATGCATGCGGTTGTTGTTGTTGTTGCTGTTGCTGTACATGATGATGCATATGTCCAAAGTAATTTTCAGGTGACATTTGCATACGTTCTAATGTGAATAAGCCTATTTAGTAAACTAGGGCAAGTTTAAATGTTTGTAAAAAAAAAAAAAAAAAAAAAATTACCATCGGATTGTTTGTTATTAAAAGGTATTAAATCATTGGGCGGTGTTGAAGGCACTGCTACAGCGAAAACAATAAATAAATATGTATGTGCATGTGTATATTAACTTACAATGTTGTTTGTCTGCTGAGAATCGTTGATCGTGTGATGATCTATTATGCTGCTAAAATAATGAATGAATAAAAAAAGAAGCGTGTATGTTTATTCTGTTGCTTTACATGAGGAGGAGGAAGAGGAGGTCTTTTATTGTCTGACTCTGTACGATTAACAAGAATAAGCTTATAATCTTTATTGTTCAGTTCAATGTCTTTACCAAGCAAATTATGGATGGACATGGTTTTGGGCTTATGGTTGGCTAGTGCAACCAGGATCGATCCAGCTTCTACTTCGTCCTGGTTAATTCGTTGACGGTAAGAAGGCTTATAGTCATCTCGTTCATGTTTAACATGTCTTGCATGTTGGAATCCGACTGTTGACATTCGTGACAAAAAAAAAAAAAAAAAAAAAGGAAAAAGAAAAAGTTAGCAAAAAAAGAAAAAAAAAAAAAAAAAAAAAAGGGAAACATAAAGAAAGGAAGCTTATAAAAAGGGCCCACCGCATTCCGTGTTACAATGACACTGTGTAAAGTAACAACAACAAATATTTCATCACATGGTGACTATTATAAAAATTTGATAATAAAAAAAACAGGGAGACTAAAAGAAAGTTCACAACCATATCATCTCAGATCAAGAGAAATAGTTTCACAAAGTGTGCTGTACATCTAGACCATTATCACAATACATGCTACATATTGAGTAATATTTGCATTATTTCATGTGTAAAAGTCCGTGCGTACATGACTCGCTCTTTGGTGGGAATCGACGAAAAATGGTATTCCGGTAAAAAATTACACGACCGTCTTGTGTCACTATGTATATTTTAGACGAAAAAAGACGTCGACGTGCGACATCATGTGAATCAATATACAAACTTAATTGTCTCTAGCGTTGATTGACAATGACCCCTTGTCGTGTCGCAAATTCTGTCTGACACGATAAATTACTGATCACGATAAACTTGTATTTGTTGGACAAACCTTGTTTAATTGACAATTTTCGACTGTACTATGCTGACAAACACTGATATATCCATTTATATCCACTTTTTTTTTACAAGCTGAAACAGTCTATCAATGGCATCGGATTAGGCCATTGACCGCATGCCAAATCATGTTCCATATGACCTGCTTTCTTCTGTTACAATTGTAAAAAACGTAAATAAACACAAAACGGTGTGTAATGTATTACAGAAAATATTGTGCACCCCGCCACCCAGGGGGGAAGGACATTGAAAGAAGGTTTTATTGCGTTTAAACAATAGGATGATAAAAGAATGCCATGGCAACAATGGTATAAACGGCCTAAAATACACACACGTTAGTTTTATACTATACATGTGGTGGCACGAAAAAAATAAACTTACCAAGAGCAAAGCACCTTCGAGCCAGTTAGACTTACCATCAGCGATGAGATAATTGACAATCATAACGGAGGCAAACAAAACAACAGTTTCGAAAATCTCAAAGAAGAAGGTCATGGGAACATCGATAAACCAACCTGTCAAGACAAGGACGGGAGAAACTAAAAGACCGATTTGGAGAGAAGATGAAATAGCAATACCAATACACAAGTTCATCTTGTTCTTCATGGCAAATGTAACAGAACTGACATGTTCAGCAGCATTACCTAGTATTAATTTATGAGTGCTTGTTGTATCATGATACAATTTGATCAAAGCTTACCAACGATGGGAAGGATAATAAGACCAACAAAAGTTTCGTTTAATCCCCAAGCTTCAACAACACCTTCAATACTATATACATTAATTAGAATTTTTACACTCTTATTTTGTCAAATCAAGTTACTTACGCGCCAACGAGATGTTCAGCATGAATAGCAATCAAACCAGCAATAGCCAACAAACTATATAACAATCACCTTTTAAATGAAATTCTCTCAATTTTTTTCTTCTGCTTTTTCCTTACCAGACAATAGAGAAACCAATAGTGGTGTGAGGCTTCTCATCCTCATCAGCCTCGTCCTCAAACTGTGGCAAAAAAAAAGTAAAAAAGTAAAAAGAAATTAGTCACGTCATCATTTTTAATTGATGATGAAAATTTTTACCAAAGCGGAGTGAGTCTTGAGTTGGAAAACCAAGTATAATCCATAGACGATCAATAAAATAATGGCAGTACCGTGAGAGAGGTTAACAATACCGGTGTTTACTTCGGTAGTACTGGCAGCAGTGGCGCTGAAAGCAGCAGGAATTAACAAGGAAAGAGTAGTCAAGGCCAAAAGAGACGTATTAGTTTGAGCAGCTATAATTTATAAGGTTAGGACTCCATGTAAATGTGCGTTGAACATAAATTTACCAGTAGCGTTGAAAGATTGTTCAGAACGACCAATACCACCCAACAAGAAACAACAACCGAGAACCTAAACAAAAATTAGAGTTTAGTTGTGGCAAAATTGAATGATGTATTTAATTGACATACGAGTAAAATGTTGGACAAGATGGAACCCAAAATAGAAGCTGAGCAGTAAAATAATTAATTTTCTTTTTTTTTTTTTTTTTTACAAACATTGCATGCGTCTTATAGTTTACCTTGAACAACACGAATTAAACCTTGCTTTAAAGCAATCATACCGAGAATAAGTTCAACAGCGTTACCAAAAGTGGCATTCAAGAGCTATAAACTAGGTTAATATAGCTGTAATTATACACTCATTGATAAACTTACAGAGCCAATAACAGAACCACATCTTAAAGAAATTTCCTCGGTGGCTAGTAGATGTAAGTAACTAGTAATAATAAAATTATCATGCTTTACCATAACCGAGAAGTTTAGCAAGGGGAATAATGGCAATGAAGTTCAAAGTAAAGACAACACTGTCAGAGGCACCAGAGAAAGCTATAGCAATGGGTACAAAGATGAGGAGCCAGTTTATGTACGATGATTTCAAAGTATGCATGAAGGAGGACTTGAATGTCACTTGTTCTTCCTCATAATGAGGAGGGAGTAAATGTGCACGTTCACTCATCTTTCTGATTTTTTTTTATTGTTGATAGAAGAAAAGAAGAAGCTAAGCAGTGTAATTTCCTCTTGGCTTGTATTTATGGTTCCACGGGCGCGGTTACATCAAATAAAAGGATCAACCAGTAATATTCATTGAGGCGCATTCTTCTTTCTATTAAAAATGATCTTCGCTTTGTTCCTTCCTCATAGTTGACACCATTTTCGTATGTACATGTTCTTTCAATCAAGAAAATCAACCCGTGCAAGTAACTAAACAAATATTAGTCAAGTTACTTTACCTTTTCTTATAAAAATACATGCATTTATCACTTTTGTTGATTGTGGCTTTACACCACATTTGAGACTCCTATTTTTTAACAAAATCAGCACACAACTCATGATTTATAACACGCATGACGTTTTAATTTTCCAATGTAAATTAAAAATTCACTAGTCTTAATATACACATCAGAATTTGGAAATAGATGTTTGTAGTAGGAAGAAAAAAAAAGTCTTAGTGTTACTTTTTCGCAGTATTATAAAGTTAACCGAGTTCTCATGGCTTTAGTTTATAAAAAGGATAAAAATGTCCCCCCCCCACCGCTGGACAATATGAAATAGAAATAAACGTCGTACATTTTATGTTATAGTGTATTCCTGTTCAACTCCTTCATTTAGGAGCTGTGTTACAAGGACAAAGAATGTTTTATTCCCGTTAGTCTTAAGTTCAGGTACCTTCTTATAAACATCGACGATCGAATCTTTCGTTATCTGCAAAACAAACAAAAATTGTGCCAGTGATCAATGAGAGGTCATGGTAGCACCATTCTCAAAAGAACTTTAATTGTTCAGATGCTACACATGAAGCAAGAAAAGCATCGTGTTCCCGTACAATCAGTTAGATACTAAACATGTGACATATATGCATCTACCTTTAATTTTTACTGTACTTTATGATTAATAGAACACCCTTTTTTTCAAAAATTATATTCAGATGTTTTACATGTACCATTATGATGGGTCAACATCAATCATCCAGGTGTCCCACGCCCTGGGTTTCAATCCTTGTGTGAACAAGTACAAAAAAAAAAAAAAAAAAAAAAAAGAGAAGCTTAATAATGCGGGACCTTTTCTCCATCTGTTTGTTTTCACTACCCTTTAAGCGATCGCGTTTTGTTATTTATGCTCACAAGGCATTGCATTAAAGAAAATAAAGCCCTGTATCATTAGTGTTTCATTAAAAATTTTCCCTTGAAACTCAAGTTCCACGACAGATTAGACGTAAAAATTGATTTAAAGATTGTTCCTGGGTCAGTAATAAGATAGCAATTACAAGAAAAAAAAACTTTTGACGAATCAGAGCCATCCCTCAAACTAATCATCGATGCGACTTTTGGTTGTATAAAATATGCAACCGATGTACACAATCTTTGTTTACCGTATCAAAACAACTTCTTTTACTTTGGACAGAATTTTGTTGGCTAATAGTATTTAAAAAGCTACCTTAAATACTTGAAACAAACTGCTATCTTTAGCCTCGTGATGTAGATTCATGTTTGATGAATGTGGTTTTAATTTATTAACATAAAGCAACTGTTACTGCCAATCTGTAAGAGGAGGGTTGTTAAACTTTGTATCTCAATCAGCTTCATACATTCTTTTTTATAAAGAATAATTTCTTGATCTAGGCCACATTAAAACTGCACAAGACATCAACGATGTTAGGAAACATGTGTATCTTTGGTTCTTATACAATTGTTAGCAACTCGAAAAAAAGCTCCATACATAAAATATGGAAACACAATTGTCGTCTCATTTAAAAACAGATCAACCATCATGGCATGTTTTTACAAGTTTCTCAAGCGCAACCAAAATACATTCCGTGATGTTAGCTTTATTATGTCTTCTTGACAGTGCACAAGATGTACGAGTACTAAACTGCAGATACTAATTACATCTTTTGCGTAAGACACTAGCCGAATTTCACAAGACTAAACACACTCACACTCGTTATATCACATATTGATAATGTAGGTTTTTTTTCCCCAAAGTCCAGGTGTACTTGAATTGAGCTTTTCGAGAATGGAAAATAAGGTAGGAAAACCAGTACACACTGTTTTTATTATGTACAAAGTAGGAGGGAAAAAAAAAGTCTATTGGGGAACATGAGAAAACAAATAAGAGACAGATTCACCGTTGTGAGTTCTAAAGAGAAAAAAAAAAAAAAAAAAAAGTCAACACATATATAAACGGGGTCAGCGGTCTGTAAAATACCTTCTAATAGCCTCAGCAATGGTAGGAGAAATGTCAATGATATCTAATTTAGGGCAAAGAGCCATCTTATCTTCCGAAGGAATTGTGTTTGTAATGACCATTTTCTCAATAACAGAGTCGTTGATGACTTGAATAGCCTTTCCAGAAAGAATGCCATGAGCAACGATGGCATACACTTTCTCAGCACCATTCTCCATTAATGTTTTTGCGGCTAAACCAAGTGTTCCGCAAGTATCTGCCATATCATCGACCAAAATGGCAATTTTACCTGTCACATCACCTACAAGGACCATACGAGAAACTTCATTTGCCTTCTTACGTTCCTTGTGGATCAAGGCAAAATCTAGTTCCAAATTATCAGCAATGGAAGTGGCACGCTTAGCACCACCAGCATCGGGCGATACGATAATGGCATTCTTCCAGTTTGGAATCTTTGTCTTGATGTAATGGATAGTAGATGGTTCACAATATAAGTTATCGACAGGAATATTGAAAAAGCCTTGGATTTGAGAGGCATGAAGATCCATTGTTATGACGTGGTCGGCACCAGCAACAGTTAACATATTAGCAGTTAAACGTGCAGTAATAGGGGCACGACTCTTATCCTTTTTATCTTGGCGTGCATAAGGGAAACAAGGGATAACGGCAGTAATACGACGAGCAGAAGCAGTTTTACAGGCATTGATCATGATGAGCAACTCCATTAAACTATCATTAATTTCACCGCAACCTGATTGAATAATAAAGACATCTTCATCACGCACAGATTCTCCAATAGTTACAGAAGTTTCTTGGTTGGAAAATTTAATAACAGTTGCTTTAGCAAGGTTTAAACCCATTCTCTTGGCAACAAGTTTGGCGAGTGCTGGCGAAGCATTACCAGAAAAGAGCTTAATGGCGTTATCAGTTGACATGTTGGAGTAGTGTATAAACAACCATAAATATACAGCATAATGGCCTTGTCATCAAAGTTTTTTTTTTTTTTTTTTTTTTCAGTGTGACTCATTATTTCACAGGTGTTATTTGTTCCGACAAAGCTGATTTCACAAGCATTTTGAAGTTTCAAAAAAAAAAAAAATTTATTCATCAGGTATAGGGAATGTATTTACAGCGAAAAGAAGGTTAGTTGGATATGTAGGTTTAGTCATCAAAGACATGATTCACAGTGGGACTGAAGACAACCGTAGTGTCTGTAGCACTAGTGGTGGTAGTGGTATGGCCTTGAGGAGCATAGATAGTGGAATCAGTCAAAGGAGCAACTTGATGATGTGCCTTTTGTTCTTCCTTGACAGCCGTGTTGGAGAAGGAGCGAATAGCAGATCTCTTGGAGATGGCAGAAAAGGCAGGGCGGGCAACTTGAGCGAGGATAGAAGAGTTCATTATGAAGATGATGGATACAAGAAAAAAGAGAAAGGATCTGAAGCAGGTTGTATTTATATCAAAATATCGGGATATTCACTGCATGTGAAGTAGCATGGACTAGTCCATGTGACCCCGCAATTCTTTTTCGACTTATCAATGCTCTTTAAAATGAAAATTTACACAGAATCCAATATTATTGGCAACTCTGTTTGTTGGGGTGAAAGGGATATTTTCTATAAAAGGTATTCTCTCCGTTTGACTAGGCAGTCGATATACCAACTTGAATGTCACCATTTTTGCATGATTACAAATAACAACAAATATGGGGTTTCATAACAGGAAAGGGGCTCATGTATTGAACAATTCTTCAAATTCCACGTACATGCACTCCTATTCTTTTTCGCCATGAGAAATAATGTATACAATTTCATAATGTCCAATCAAACTAAAAATTTACTTTTTCGGTAATGCATGTTGCTAGCAAGCGTGTGTAAAGAACATTTGCTAATTAACACGTATGATTCTATGGCCCAATAAAATCCGCCTCCTTGCTAACACTTGCAATACGGCATATTGTTTTCGGTATCGGCTCGCGTCACTTATAAATCATAATCATATTTTTGGGGGGAAAACTTATTTATGATTAGCAATGCACATTTATATCAACTGATAGATGCTAAGGGTTTTATTTAATTGTAAAAAGATTTTAAAAGTCTGGAAACTTTTCCCTGTATGGATCTTCCGTAGGCAAACCGTATTGTTCATTTGTTTCAGGATATCTGTCGAAATGACTAGCGTCACCATCGCCCCTAATCTGAGGAATGTAAGGCGCTCTGATTTGGCGATTAGCAACACGCTCAAAATCTACACCATGGAACCAAGGGTGGTTCTTAATGTCGTTGGCACCGTTTTTAAGGTTACCATAACGACGAGAAAGGTCGGAGGTCAACAAATGCTTCAGTAGATCCTTAGCATTGGGATCAAAGTAAGATGGCCAACGAATTTTGCCCTGCAGAATCTTTTCATATAACTTTAAATGATCATCATCGTAAAAGGGCGGGTAACCTGCCAGCATTTCAAAAATTAACACGCCTAAACTCCACCAATCAACCGCTTTACTATAGCCCTTTGATTGAATGACTTCCGGAGCTAGGAGACATGTATGAGTATATGATGATATCAGGTACCCAGGTATACTACTTACCAAGATAATCAGGTGTACCACATAAAGTCCAAGTAATGTCGGGGACATGTTTAGCAAAGCCGAAATCAGTGATTTTTATATGTCCATTTGTATCTAGCAATAAATTTTCAGGCTTCAAGTCACGATAAACAACATCTTTGTTATGAAGATATTCAATTGCTAAGGCCACTTCGGCAGCATAGAATTTAGCTACGTGATCGGGGAAACGCTACGATGCAGAAACAGCGCGTCAATCGAAATGTTTGTGTGGTTTGCTTATCGCTATTGTTTACCTTGCTCTTTCTTAACACACTAAATAACTCACCACCTGGCACATAATCCATCACCATATAAAGATTAGCATCATCTTGAAAGGTACCCCATAAATTGACCAAGAAAGGGTTTGCGACAGACTCCAAAATATGTTTTTCATTGTTGGTGTGTTCAACTTGCTTTAATCGTACTACTTCAGTCTTCTTCAACACTTTAATAGCATAGTATCTTGCATTGTGTCTTGATTGTGCTAAATGAACTCGACCGAATGAGCCTGTGCCCAATGTACGTAATAGATGGAAATCATCTAATTTAAGTTTAGGTCGATTCTTTCTTTGATCCATTATTGCGCTATCATATTGTTGATATTTTGATTTTAATGCACCGCTATTACCTAATGATAACGGGGGATTAATTTTTTTTTTTTTTTTTTAATTGGAGGCGTCTATTTACCATCTTGGTCTTGCTGAGGCACTTGCTGTTCTTGATGTTGTGTTTGTAGTTGGTGTTGTGTATTAACTGGTTCTAGAACGGTATAAAGTAATTAATACTATCTCAACACATCGATCATGTGCGCATATTCACCTGGTGTATCAACATCCATGTTTTGCTGTAGATCTTGTGATTGTCTCGGTGTTACATAACCGTTTGCATAATGATTACTGGGTGTTTCTTCTTGTAGTTTTGGCATCTTCGGTTGCTGCTGTTGATCAATAATCTGGCTATGAGTATTTGCTGAAGACGTAGATGAATGAGGTGTGTGAATACCAAATGGCCTATTACTATCTCCGGCCAATTGATTTGACGCTTGTTGTTGTTTAACCGCCTCTTCGGTTTTGTGGTTACCATGCTTTGCTCTGTCAATGATTTTGTTGAAAAATGACATTTAAATATAGTGCTTTGAGTGTGTGTTTGATATGTGAAAAAAGGAAAAGTCCAAGTGAAAAAAAAAAAAAAAAAAAAAAAAAAAAAAACGGAAAAAAAATGTCCATGCTTTAAAAAAAAGGACTGCTAATTTATCGGCGAAATAAGGTATCCCAACACATTGGAAATATGTTCCGTTCCAGTTGTAACAATGGGAACAACGCTCGCATCTAAAAAAGTTACGTGAGGCTAAAAAAGCGTCTACATTGGGCATCCAAGTCGGTGGGAGTTTACCAGGTAGTATGACTAGAGTTATTCTAAACAACCCAATGTGTCTTAACTTATAATGCAACAGAAACAGTTCCTAATTTGGTAAGCTGTCTTTCTGCCTCAACTTGATCCCGCAGAGTAAGACCACTGTAGCACGAGGCAATTCGAGCTCCATTTGATAGTGTTTATTCTAAGCCATGCTAATAGATAACGACAGATAGTAGCAGAATCTATTGTCTTTGTCCTTTAGACGCGTCACTGATTATCGGCAAGTTTCATATACCTAGGCAATAAGTAAACGCCGCGTATAAGCTGGTTTGCTGTAATTTTGCTTCAAATGAAACTTTGATTTGAGAAACACAATGGCAATATACTTTTTAAATATGTGTATACACGCAAGGTTTACATTCAATAGAACAACATGGTATGATATGAAACTGTATAAAAAGAGAGTATTGCTTCTATAGTCAAGTTGATTTAATTACTGATAATCTTGATTAATTAGCTTGATATTGCTAAAAACAGTAAGGCTCACCTGAAGCTTTCTGTTTTGCACATATAAAAAGAGTTTGAATGTATATTTAGGGCGCAACTCCGATAAGTGCAAAAGCTAAAGGTAATGAAGGACAAGCTAAATTAGTACAGGATCGTAGAGGAGTCCAGTCATCGTCATTGTGGTTTTCTTTAATTGATGCAACACAATACATACTTGTACAGTATTATTATAATAGTAGTTTAAAAGATTACATGTTCTTTTAATAAGATATATGGTTTGATTTGCTTGGTAGTTAGAATATCATATTTACAGCACTCCCAAGGAGCAAGCGTCCACCTCCCGTCCACTTGAATGTCAAACCTAGAGATACAGATTGCACATTCGCAAGCAGCTTGTATATTCTACGGCGATCCATTAGCTACTTAAAATCAACTGTTAAATGAAGCAAAAATTGCCGCAATCCCAGAATGTTGAACTTTGCTACATTGACACACCGTCAGGACCATATCTTCTCACAAATAAAAGAATCAATTTTTTTTTTTTCCATTTAGGCATAAACGGTACTGTCATGCAAAATTAAGCTCACAATTTGAATAACGTAATCCATAAGTATTACTCCTATTTTCTTATTTGCTTATTACAGTTCTTGAACTAATGCCACAACTTTTAGATTCTGAATTACAGCTGATCGAATTCATAAATAATGTCTTACTAATACATTTTTCTTAATTCAATTGTCACACTCTAAAAACGTATTTGAAGATTGCTTAAAAGACAATCCTATCTAATAAAATGTCACAGACAGTTATAAAAAATATCTACTGAGGATCGAAGAGACCGCCTTTTGAGAAAACAGTACCCCGCCTTTTAAGAAAATTGTAACCGCCCTTTGGAAAAAAACAATCCTGCCTATTGAGAATTTTAAAAACCGCCCTTTAGTGTACTTTCTTCAATTACAGATATTAACAGAGACAATGGCTTGATGTATCGATGTTATTATATTAGCTAATGCTTTGCTAGCAATACTGATAAAAAACATTAGTGTTGCTACTCTGTCATTGCAAACACATGAGTGGTAACTATCTAATGTCTTGTATCATAAAGAAAAAGTAACGATTGGTGAATTAAAGAAACGCTGTGTAATGCTATATTTGTTTTAATTTCTCTTTTAGAGTGTAATGTTTCTATTGGTATCAAACAATGCAAATCACACAATAATGTCTGACATTTCCTCTCAAAATAGAATTAGAAAGAGGGGAGAAGGGAAGGGGGGGGGATTTAATAGCAATGAAACACCACATGTATGTGTGTGGGAGGAGACCTTTTACAAGCTACGTAATATGGATCCAAAGAAGGCATAGGATGATTTCATTTATGCAGGTGATTGTACAACAATTGATGGTAGATCTTCCTGCAATTCAGGAACTGTCGAAGGATCAATCATAGGAGGACTATAAAAGGGAGGAGGGTCAGAGGGGGAGGGGATGTCGATCTCAAATTAATAAGGGTTTTCTTACCTTGGTCGTCTTCCCTTGTTTCTATGGGCTTCTTGTACTTTGGCAGCGGATGGATGCTCCGTGGGAGCCAATAGCTCAAAGCTACACAGCAATTCTTCGTTGATACTCATGATGGCCCCAAAATTATCAAACTCGCCACAGTAATTCGGTGCACTAAAGACCGTGACAAGAGTTCTTTCGTTGAAGAACTGATAGCCATCTTCTACCACCATATGAGCTCTACAAACCAAATCCAAATCATGTTTAGCCAAGAATTCATTGACAATCTTCTTTCCAAAGCAATAAGAAACACCACGCTCATTGTCTTCCCATTCCAACGAGGTATCGCTTGGGTCGGACCAGAGCAAGTCATTTAAGAGCCCGTATTCAGGTACGTCTGTGGGGCGCATGATATTACGCACATCATCCATGGTGTGCAGAGAGGGAGACAGGCCACCGTGTACGCAGAATATTTTGCCGGCGACAAGAGCAGCGATGGGTAGAGTATTAAAGACATCGACAAATGTTTTCCAGACCTTTGTATTTGTTCTACGTTTGCATTCATCATAAAATCCATAAACCCTCGTGACGTTAGCACATTCATGATTTCCTCGTAACAAGAAGAAATTTTCAGGGTATTTGATTTTAAAGCAGAATAACAAAAGTATGGTTTCTAAACTTTGCTTTCCCCTGTCTACATAATCACCCAGAAATAAATAGTTTGAATCAGGAGGAAATCCACCCTAGGGTCTTAACAGTTAGTATCCCCTATCCTTGATAATTACACAAAATACATACCATTTCAAATAATCGGATTAAATCATGGTACTGGCCATGGATGTCTCCGAGGATTTTTACGGGCGGATTCAGTTCTATCAGACTCTAAATATATTTAAAACGTAGTTAGGGTAAGGATGCTGAAACACACAATGGACTTACAGGCTGGCTTAGAAACACTTCTTGCGCAGCTCGACAAATGGCAACAATCTCTGAATTTCTAAAACATATGGATTTCGGTACCTTGGTTTTCACACCGACATCTAATAATCTACTAATACACTCATCGATATCCAAGTTCCAGCCAATCGATCGAATTGAAGTAGCAGTCAATTGATTTTGCGAAGAAAAGGTCAGTTGGTGACTATCGCCTGTCGGACTATAAGGAGGAGAGATGGTAGCACCTGTGGTGTTCTTGAATGTATTTTGTGCGGTGATAATATTCGTAGGTGCTTTGTTTCTCTGAATGCTTGCATTCACAAGAATGGAATTCACTGAAGTAGCTGTGGCAATAGACTGTTCATTGTCAGGCACGTCTCTCACAATACTTGGTCTATTATCTTTTCTCTTTTTAGAAGGAACGTTACCCATTATTTATTTGTGAGAAAAGAGGGGGAAAAAAAAAAAGAAAAACAAAAAGAAACAAAAAAGGGTGAGAAAGGAAATACAAGTTTCTTCTGTTACAATTTATTAGGGTTGGATCACGTGGATTGTGTTTGATCTGAAAGTGAGTAACATACATGTCGAATCAGTGCTTTGGCCTTGTTGGTGGAATAATACATTGGCCTGTCTGTTAACATCTCTTCTTGAGCAGGACCCATCATCACTGCCTTTGCTATAGTGTGTTCTTGCGGTTCATGTATATTGGTATGTCTTTCTGTTGTTGTTATTGGTAAAGAAAGGATTCCAAATTCATTCATATTTTCTGGTGCCTCAGCTGGATCCTCCAAATTCTCTGTAAATTCAATGAATTTAAACATATATTGATTAAAATAACATGTGTTTTGATGACAGATGTATTGGTCATGGAACTTTTGCACAGGGGCTAATATAGAAGATGGTGTCTTCATATTGTCCTTCAAATACTCTAACAGATCCAGCAGAATGCTTGACAAAAGTGCTTTATCGCCTACTTTCACGCATAAAATGATATATCCCCAAATAATGGCAAAGGGTGTCTTTACACGGTCCTCCTTTTGCTGAAACGCTAATTTTCTTTTTCGTATTTCAAATGCTTCTTTGCATATCTCTACGACGTGTAAACGGGATCCTTTACATTCAAACAAAAGGGTGCAAAGTAATGGTTCCAGGACTCTGTCGTCACACAAAAGTTTATCGAAATTTAATCTAACCAACAATTGATACACGCTCATTGTTTTTGTATATCTGGCCTTTATATCCACCGTCACTTCGGGCGTATTTGCAGCTATACACAGTATATCGTGTATGAAACTGGGGGCATCAGGTTGTTCTGGGTGGAGATATTCGGAGCACATGAAGCGGGAATAGACAGACCAAGCCCTGGATTCCCAATCTGTACGATAGGATACGTCGGCTATAGGCACCTGATTGAATGCGATCCAGCATAATTGCATCACGATGCAAGGTGTTGCTTCATTCACAGCATCATCCATCGCCTTGTATACCTGCCATCCGTATTCAAACTGCTTGTTGATCATAGCGATATATATCATGGTGTTGTCATTTTCTGTACTCTTTCTGTCCACTTTCAACTTCTCCGTCTCGATGCTAAGGTGCTCCAAAGCCCAGTCAATGGGACTGTTTTCTTTTTGCCCTAGTAACTCTAGGTCGTGTCTTCTTTGAGCTTCATATTCCTCCTTTTCTCGAGTCCAATGGTCATTTTGTCCTGATTGAGCAGCTTGATAGAACATCCACAGCTTAAACTGATCGTTCTCTGTTATACCTTCCATCAATGGCATTTTGATGCGAAGGGGAGGTAAATCGTTAGGTGCGGTTGGGTTTGCAATGTCTAAATAGGATTTGCCGTAATCGGAAAGTAATTTTTGTGCTTCCATGACTTGTTTGGGGTCCTGCATCAGATGAAGTAACACGGCAGTACGGTAACACTGTGTATCCCAATCCTTTCTTCTTAAGGCGTACATGGCTTGTAAGGCCAGTGTTACGTGGCCTTTATCCACCAGTGCACTCACCACAGCTAAATGAGCATCTGTCTAGTATAGGTAAACTTGATAAGTAAATCCCTTTTTCCCGCAATAGAAAGAAAAACAAAACAAACCTGTAATGTATGCCCCGATTCCACTATCTTTGTAAACAGACGCCATAGCACCGAATTATAGATATTATGCTTGGGACCAGGTGTCAACTTATCGACTATTTTGGATATATTGGGGTCACACAAGGTCTTGATAATTTTAGAATAAATCTCGGTAATCGTAGAACTGTCATGACCAAATTTTTGTTGAGCCATGTTTAAATGACCCAAAGCGTCTTGTAAAACGTCCACAGCGTTCTTGACATTTTCTTCCTCGAGCAAGGAAGCTACTTCGTTACCCACCTGGATACTACTTCGTCTACGGTGATAGTTCTCTGGTAAGCTATCTAAAGACGAAGATCTACTGCTAAAACTTTTATCATCTGCATCTTCAAAGTACTCCAAATCATCCTTGTTTTCGTAAAAGGATGGTGGCCAACCTTTGAAGAAACTGCCAATGATCGGTGGTGGTTTTACTTCGATACATCTTTTATTGTTCATTTAATGATGATAGAAGAAGAAAAAAAGCGTTTCCCATGTTTCATTTTTTATTTTAAAGAAAGGGTTTTCGTTGGTTTCAGTTGCTCGATGGGTTTAACGATAATGACGATGATCTTGAATGTCAATTCGCTTTCTTTTATAGGCGGGAGATCGACTACGGTCGCTGTACCTACGCTCACTTGATCTTTTACGATGTTCATAGTCAGTAGATCTGTTTGGCCTATGATCCCTGCGACGTTCGCTTGATTTATCCCGGTGCCGCTCGCTTGATTTATCCCGGTAACTCTCGCTTGGTCTATCCCTGCGATGCTCGTATGATCCATCATTGCGACTCTGGTTTGAGCTGTCACGGTGACTTGTACAGTCACTTGATCTCTTACGTGTCCAGTTATCGGATCGCTTCTGGTCATAATCAATCTTCAGCTTCCCATGGGTATCGCGAAAAGGTCTATCTCTTGCACCAAATCTTAGTTGACCACTTTCCTTCTTTCCGCCATAACCACCCCCCAATCTTCTCGGTATCCAGTTCTTCATGAGCCGGCTACGTTCATAGTCTACCAAAATCACGTGGTCGTCCAGCGTTGCTTGGTGAGCATGTTTGTATGCTTGGCTACAAGCCTTTGAGTCTGCAAAAGTGATGAATGCATAGCCTTGAGATAAACCCGTTACTATGATCCATGTTAGTTACCAAAGTGGAGGAGAAAAAGTTGTCATCTATTACCATTGTTACGAATTAAATCGATACTGGATACACTACCAAAGTTTTCAAAAAACAGCTTTAGTGATAATTCAGTGGTATTGAAATTCAATCGACTGATAAAAAGAGTGCAATCGGGATCGGTCTTTAAATGCTTGGGAGGTTTATCTTTGCAGGTTGTTAAGAATAAGAAAAGAACAGTTATTAATAATATGACCTACAAATAGAACGGGTTGCTCTGGCAATAGCAGCATCATGCGGTTCGGTATCCGTACCGTCTATGGAGCCTACTTGAATAGGGTTATATTCTTTAGAATACCACATTTTTTTTTTTTCAAATGTGTCGGGTATAAAAAAAAAAAGTATAAGCCACGTGAAGTTTTTTCTTAAGAAAGAGGGTTGAATTTATTCCAAAGCTTGGGTGCTAGCGTTGTGTGTGTGTGTGTATAGTGTGCAAGGTGGGCGGGGCCGCAGTTTTAATAACAGCAATTTTTTTTTTTTGTTTCTTTTTTTTTCTTCCTCTCTCTAGTCTAAACAATGGTTAAAAATAAGGGAAAAGTACAGTATTGAATAAGCATTGAATCCTGGAATGTGAATTAAACAAGCATTATTATAGGGTGGTAAATCCAGAAGAAGAGGAAAGAACGACACTGAAAACGATAAGCGTGAACTTGTTTTCAAGGAAGAAGGCCAAGGTTAGATTAATGAAAAAAAAAAAATTTTAGGATCACAAATTAACACCCAATATGTAGAATATGCTCAAGTTCTCAAGATGTTGGGTAATGGTCGTGTTGAAGCTCAATGCTTTGACGGTGTTAAACGTCTAGCACTTATTCGTGGTAAATTACGTAAGAAGGTTTGGATTAACCAGGGTGATATTGTTTTATTGTCTTTGCGTGATTTCCAAGATGAAAAGGCCGATGTCATTCAACGTTACAACCCTGATGAAGCCAGACAATTGAAGTCATATGGTGAATTACCCGATACCGCCAAGATTAACGAAACCGATAATAACTTTGGTGGTGAAGAAGATGACGAAGTTGAATTCGATTTTGATATTGATGATGTAAGGACCACCTACTCTATTATATATTTTCTTTTTACTAACTCTCCTTGATAGATTTAAACGCATTTGCTAGTTACAAACATTTTTTAAGTTGAATTTTTTTTCCTCCAACCTACTCAAAAGACTAGAATTTTATTTATACAAAACGATGAATAAAAAAAAAAAAAAGCAATAAAAAAATACACATCTTATTGTTTCTTGGTCTTTGTCTTCAATGCTTGGTCGATATGCTGATAACTATGGCATACCAATAAGAACGGCACCTAATTTAAGTTTTAGTCATAAAAGTGATAAAGTGCACACATACACACACTTACAATGATCCATGGGCTATTGAACGCAAGAAAGTAAACGTAAAAATAGACAGGTTGTGGATCACAGTGCACAGCTTGTGGTAAATCCATCAAAAAATACAAGGAACAAGAAAATAAATGGCATAACGAAGTAACCAGCTGAAAGAAATATTGCTTATTGGATCCACGCAAAATATACCAGCCTGTCAACATACAAAGTGGTCCCCAAACAAACTTGAAAATTATTGTATCTAATACTATATACTCATGTATACACACTTACTACCGTCATCACTTCCAACGTCAATAGTAATTCATCCGATGCTAGATATCGTGAGTCGCCGTGAGCATATTCTTTCCAAAGTTCTGCCAAAACATCATTTTGTCCTGCAAGGGTGCTGCGATGCAAAAGCCAATACGACTCGAAACCTAAATGTAATATACCAGACACACAAAACCACGTAAATCGTGCAATGGAAGTGGTCTTCTTGGAAAACGCTGTTGCAACAAGCATCAATGCTGCCATCAAACCGGTCATCAACACACCTGCTGTCACTAACAATTCAAGCGTTGAGCGTTCATTCGGTACATAATTTGGAATGTCTAGAGTTGTAGGGTAATAAGGGTGTGTCATTTTATTATTATTACGCTGTAGTGGTCAAGACAGTCTCTTAAAAAGAAGATCGCTCGAGCTGTTGAGCAGGAGTAAATACCACTTTAGCTGTCGACCAATAGGAATTATGTGCAACACGGTGCAAGTGAAAACAACTACAGCGAGCCATACTATTGTGGAGATGGGATTTGCCCATCAAATACCAAAGAACAATTTAAAATAATAACATCTGTTTAAGGCTCGACTTACATTTAGATTTTGGCCAGTACCAAGATGCTCTTGCTTGTATAAAAAGCATGTATGGGATAAATTAAAAGTGTTTGTCATTGAAAGTACCGATATACTTTGAGAGCTTCATATAGAGTCATAAAAACCCAGGTTAACTTCTGCCTTTAGAGGCAAGATGGTCTCTCATCATTATAGAACCTAGGCAGTAAAACCAAAGTGACAAAATTTGACAGTTTCCCATATAATCATTGACTGAATACCAAGATGTTAGTAATACTGTTATAGAGGTTTACAGGCATACCAGCCGTATGGCAACGCAAGCAGCACAATTACTGTCTATATTACATATTTGGTTGCGACAAGTTTGTAAGACTAAGGTTATTATTGTGTGTAAAACTTTATTATCAAAGTTAAGTTTACTAGGTTCAAGGTAATGCTATAGCTTATTTTTGTTCCAAAACCACCCACTCATTACAATACTCTGCACATTTCAGAAAACTGATGATTATGTATTACTTGGTTATAACCAAGCATCACTTTCTCAAGAAGGATGATTTTATATAAAAGGGGTTTCTTTAAGAGTCATATTTATATCTTTACTCACATCTAGTTTCTCGAAAATGCTCAAGAACATTATCCTCGCCGTGTCGCTCTACTGGAGTAGGTCATGACATTTGAATCTAATGATTTTCTTACCACTGAAAACGGCAGAGAATTTGACTCTGTTACGGAACAAATATCCAAGCCCTCCTTAAAGGTTCTTTGCGTGCTACCAATAAAGATGAAATCTAATTATATAGGCCGTATGCTATCGATAGTTTTTTTTTTTTTTTTTTTGCAACTGTATTTATGCTAGCTCAATTATTGCTTGCAAAGATAAACATGTAATCGTCTATTCCAGCCTTTATTCTGTTTATACGCTTTGATAGCTATGATCTTGTTCCAATGAATTTCTAAAGAGAGATCGTGGGCAATATGATTTGACATTGAAAGAAAAGACACCCATCAAATGTATTGCAAAATCTATCAGTTTTAGATATTGTTTCATTTTGCATTTTTAATTCTAATCCTATTGTAGTCTTCTTCAGGCACAATTTTTCTTAAAGAGTGGCGAGTAATTCGGGAGGTTTAAAAGGTAGACACATATAAAGAGAAATTTTAGATACACTGCTTACTTTTCTAATGTTCTCAGGCCAAAAAAAAGAACTGTAGCGTTCTTGACGGGTTTTAATTCCGATAGGTGACTGGTAGCTATAAATAAGCAGTGAGTCGCTTTACGCTTTTTTTTTTGTGTTTAATTAATTTTGCAACTGGAAAATGAACCAAATCGAGAGTTTTGCCACATTAGTAAGAGAAGCCTACGAGAATCAAGATCAAGACCAATTCAGTCAGTTAATCAGCATCGATGTCAACAATCAAATCGTTTCACGACTTGTTCAAGAACTTGGACATGTAAATAAGAGTTTTGAAAAAAAAAAACAATCGAATCCCCCCCCCCTCCTTATTGAAAGCATTCCTCTTTAGGTCAATGAAAGTCAAGTAGAAAAGATGGTGACAAAAATTTTAGAAGAGACATCCTTTGCCTTGTCAGAATGTATAGTTAATTACTTGCGAGTTGTACGATGTTTATTTGACACCAATATCGAATTTGTATTTGAAAACTTTGCTACGTTTTACAGGTAAAAAAAAAAGGAAAGAGAACACAAACAGTTAAGACTGAAGCTCTTTTTTATTTAAACAGCTCATTTATCCCGGTATTCAACGGATCCGATACATTTTATCAGGTACCTGTGATTAACGCATTATCAACAAATTTAGTGGAACTCGCATTACGTGTAAGATCAACGATGGTTGCATAATTGTTCTTTGACTTACAGGATTTTTGTTCAAGGTGGATAAAACGGGGCTCAAAGGAAAGGCACGTAAGGCCAATACAGCAGCACGATTACTTTCCAAGGTCTTCAACATCATGTTGGCTGACCGATCACCCATCGATACATCCAAAAGACAGGGCATTTTTCACGTAACCAATCTAGCCTTCAAGGTGTACTTTAGATTAAACTCGATGCGCATGTGTCAAACCTTTATATCGAATATTCGTACCGGTGGACTTGAATTGGACATGTTTCCTATCAGTCAACAAGTGACATACAAATACTACCTTGGAAGATACGCGTTATATAACGGACAATTAAAAAAGGTAAGCTTGTATTGATTCGCTTTATAAAATTAAAGGCTAACCAAAGAAAAAAAAATTTAGGCTCAGGATTGCCTATTGTTTGCGTTTGAGAAATGTCATACAGGGCATTGGCATAATAAGAGAGTGATTCTTCATTACCTGATACCAACGCGAATCATTTTGGGGCATTTTCCTTCACTGCCACTGCTAGAGAAATATCAATTGACAGGACCGTATGTTAACTTATTACAGACACTTCGGTCTGGTAATATGAGTGGATACCTTCAGCATTTAGAAACGTACTTTGATTACTTTTATAGCAATTTGACCTACTTGTTATTAAAAGAAAGGGGTATTGTTCTTGTATGGCGTTGTTTAATTAAAAACATGTATGTGGAGAAAACCCCTCAATTCATTGTGATTTACTAACCTGATTTTTTTTTTTTTTTTTTTTTTTTTTTGGAATAGGTACCATCAAAGGCAAAAACTAATGCCAACGATTCCGGTCATTGATTTTCGCGACTGCTTGAAAGCCTTTTACTTTGCTGCACTACCAGGGCAATCGTATACAGTGGAAGACATGGAATGCATCCTTGTATCACTTGTTAGTCAGGTAAATAAGAAGATCGACACAAAGTGATTTACACCGTACTAATAGGGTAATTGTTTGTACAGAATTACATTCGAGGCTACCTTCAACACAGCAAGCAGCGTTTAGTGTTGAGTAAAGTCAATGCATTCCCTCCTATATCACACGTCCGGGTACACGTAGAGCGATATAACGAGGCTGTTCTGGAGGATCACATGTTGAATGCTCAACCACCTTTACCACAAGAGATTCAAAACTACATTGATTATTAAAAAAAAAAGCAAGTTAAGTACGTAATTGCGCGCTAAAAGGAATTTTTTATTTTTTTTTTTTTATAAATGAATAAAAAAAAAAGAAAAGGTAATTAATTGATGCGAGGTATTTATCCACCGAAACCGTAAAGGGTACGGCCTTGTCTCTTTAAAGCGTAAACGACATCCAAAGAGGTGACGGTCTTTCTCTTGGCGTGTTCAGTGTAGGTGACGGCATCGCGAATAACGTTCTCAAGGAAGACCTTGAGGACACCACGAGTTTCTTCATAGATGAGACCAGAGATACGCTTAACACCACCACGACGAGCGAGACGACGGATAGCAGGCTTGGTAATACCTTGAATGTTGTCACGAAGAATCTTTCTGTGACGCTTAGCTCCTCCCTTTCCGAGTCCTTTACCACCTTTTCCACGTCCAGTCACTTAAGAAGACGTTAAGATACTAAACTCATTAAAGTGCACAAGATATACTTACTATTAAATATTTATTTTTAAAAAAGTAAAAAAAAGGAAAAGAAGAGAGAGAAAAAAATTCAGACTAGAATATTAAATAGTCAGAGAAAATTTTAATGATGACGACGACAGAAAAAAAAAAAAAACGCCAATAGTAACGCGCTTCTTTACGCGTTTTTCTCTCTCTTTTTTTCAAGAAGTAAAACGGGAGTGATGATCAGACGTCACCCTTTTTTTTTTGCTCGTCCATTATTAAAAATTTTTTGTTGTATTTTTTTTTTTTTACATTTTCTTCTTTTTCTTTGTAACTTCTTTTTATAAAAAATGGCTCGTACTAAGCAAACAGCTCGTAAGTCTACTGGTGGTAAGGCCCCTCGTAAGCAATTGGCAACCAAGGCAGCACGTAAGTCTGCCCCTTCTACTGGTGGTGTCAAGAAGCCTCATCGTTACAGACCCGGTACCGTCGCTCTTCGTGAAATTCGTCGTTATCAAAAGTCTACAGAACTCTTAATCCGTAAGCTTCCTTTCCAACGTCTTGTTCGTGAGATTGCTCAAGATTTCAAGACCGATTTGCGTTTCCAATCTTCTGCCATTGGTGCCCTTCAAGAAGCTTCCGAAGCCTACTTGGTTTCTCTTTTCGAAGGTAAAAAAAAAAAAAAAAAAAAAAAAAAACTACTTATTTTATCAATGATAAAAATAACCCCTCCTAACTTTTTTTTCTGTCTTTCTCCCTGTTCATTTTAATAGATACTAACTTGGCTGCCATTCATGCCAAGCGTGTCACCATTCAACCCAAGGATATCCAATTGGCTCGTCGTCTTCGTGGTGAACGTTCTTAAATCCCCAGCTTTAGCACTCCAACAGAAATCCTATTCATGTAATAGCCTATAAATAAAAAAGCACGCCAAAAAAAAAACCTATTTAGCTCATTTTTTTTTTTTGCGAAATAAAACCAAGAGTGCATAAAATCTACGTGTGTCATTTGACTACATTTTAGGAGCTGAAAAAAAAAAGCGCGTTCGATGACACAAGTGTGTGTTAACAAGTGAAAGCAAGTCACGAAAGATGTGGGAACTCCTATCGTGCTGTATATTAGCCCAAATTATTTCCCCAGTTCTTTCCTGATCAAATCCAATGCCTTTAGACTATAGTAAATGGGATAACCTCGAGTTATCAGATGATTCGGATATCGAAGTACATCCTAACGTAGATAAGCGATCCATGATCAAATGGAAGCAAGAGTCTATTCATCGTGAACGTGCTGAACGTAAAGCTAAAATTGAATATTTAACAAACTTTATTCCTCAGCAGCATAATGTATTAAAGAAAGTACGAGAATTGTCCAGTATGTTGAAGGACCATGATGATGTCACAGGCATCAAAAACGTCGTCAAGGCTTTGGACCAACAACAAGCCGAAGCTGATCCTAGCATGATGGTACCTGCACCTAACCAAGACCCCATGAACGTCACTCAAGTATTTGCTGCCATGAAGGCTCAAATCGCTACTGGTTTATCTCAGACTTCTCCTACCGAAGTGAAAAAGTCCTTGTTACAAAGATTCCAGCAAACGGAAGAAACTGTGCAAAAGACTGTCAACGATGCTACCCGTGAATTGAATAAATTGAACGACGAAGCTGCCAAGAAAATGACTAGCGAGAACATGTTTACCGAAACCGCAAACAAGACTGTATGTGATACCTTTTTTTTTTTTTAAGGAGGAGTAAGACTACTAACCTTTCTCTGTAGATTTTAAATAAGCCTAAACCTCTTCCCAAAAAGACAGAAAAGAAGAAGGTTGTGGAGACATTAAACCCTCAAGCAAAGTTACCCGACTTGGCACCTCAAGACAATGGTGATGAAGCTGATAACGAAGAGGAAGAAGAGGAAGATATTGAGATGTCATCTGAAGCAGCTGCTTTTTCCAAAATTCGAGGTTTCGAAGACAGTTACAAGTATTTAAAGAACCACATGGATATCATTAATGAAAGCACTTCCGATTCTATTCTTGGAAACGCTTTTACTGCTCAGTTAAAGGGTGAGGAAGCCTATGCCAAAAACTGCGTGATTCAATCCTTGATGATTCAATATGCTGGCCAACTTGGTAAAGATGGTTTAAATGTTTTCTTTTCCAGGTATGCACAAAGATTAGATATTCTAGGCGTTTGTAAACTAAATTACTCGCTCTTTTTTGTATAGGATGAGTGCACCTAATACTCAAGGTCGTAAAATGTTTTTTGATGATGTTGAAAAGACTTATGGTCGTATTCAATCACGTTGTATCGAAATTCTTTCTGAAGAGTCAACCGAGGACAACCAAGTGGAGACGATTCAGCTTCAATCTGTCGGTGATGGCTCTCAATTGATTATCCGTGTACCTGAGCCTGAGGATGAAGAAGCCTACGCTGTGTATACATCAATGCCTGTTGACTTCCAAGCTGCCTTGAAAACGGGTAAATTGGATGAAATGAACAAAGTTTTAGAAAAGTTGGCTATTCCTGTTGCTGAGGATTTAGTCAAGCAGTGCTCCGATTATGGATTTTTGGATGTGGAAAGCGAAGTGATTGATGCCACTCAACAAAACTAGTGTAATATAAATTAATAAATGCTATCAATCTCCCCCCTGTGTGATTGCTGTTGTTACCCTATGTATTCGGGTTCTTTCTATGAATAAGCGGATAAAACAAAAGGGGGATCATGAAACAACATTGCTGCAATTATAGTTTTTGATTGTCCAGTTCTGAAACATATTTGCTAATTAGATATGTAGTGTAAATTGCATATCTTCTAGCTCTGTTCACCCATTACGCCCAAAAGAAATGGTGTTTTACTCCTTAATTCCGGAAGTTTTTATATATTTAAAAAAAACACTCCCTTTTATCGCCTATTATGGACCTAAATATTGATATGTGGCGTGTGATCTTTATGATGTTCACTTGTTAAAATTAACGGGTCTTGTTGCATCTGAGAGTAGTCTCATGTAGTAGAGACGCCATATAAAAACCAATTCGATGTTGATTTGTTAAATCATTTGACATGTAATTAAACTCCTCCTTTTTAAGAGAGTAGAGGGGGTAAGAAATTAAATAAGGGTTTGTTAGAAAGGTTAATAATCAGGCCCATGAATATGAACAGCAGTCTGTATAACATTCCTATGATTATTAAAATAAGAATACATTGACAAGAGCGTATCATTTCTCTTCTTTTTTTCTTTTCCAAGAATGACAAATCCTACTACCAGAGCATACTCGTTGAAATCAACTCATCGCAAAAGTCTGAAAAGTAAGAAGATCACCACCAAGAAAAAGAGACCGAGTACCTGGCACAACGCTAGACTATCGAATGTTTGCCATTATACCATATCACCCAGAGTGTCTAGATGGTGTGAAGAGCATAATAAACGACAAAGGAACTCTGTCAAAAGCAGTAACGATGGCTCTTTTATCTTGCAGCAGCATAATAGACAGACAATGGCTACGATCTCTACCCTCACAACATACACACATTCTGACGGTACGACGTTAAATAATGTGCCATTGAATCAGGTTGAAACGAATATATTTCATTTACAATCCACCTTGTTTTTACTTGGGTTTATTTGTTTTCCTTGTTGGTGGGTTGGTGGATATTATCTGGAGATCAGTCAAGATCGAATAAACTTGGAAGAGAAACAGGTTATGGCTGTCCATCCTTCGCTATTGGCAAACGGTAAAACATGTTCCAAGACACTGTGGATATCTGTAACCCATGATTTAGAGACAGATACGATGTTCCTCTTTCATAGATGGAATAGGGTCATGTCTCTTGTATCCGTTGGTTTAATTATTTTTATTTCGTCTTTATTAATTTGGTATTATGTTGTGTATTAACATCTATTTTTTTTTTTAATTCAAGCAAGTTTTTATTTAATTGTAATTTTAAAAAAAGAAATAAAAGTTGAGCTTTCATAGTGATATAGTGTCATTTTTTTTAAAAGAAGAAGGCTTGTCGACTTGACACAAACTAATTTAAAAAGCTGTGATTTATACATTGTTCTTGACTCATTACATTATTTAAACCTCGAATAAGGGCATTGGAGGAGGTACTTTCATCCATTTTCTGTTCACGCATTTGGCTTTCGCTTACGTAAGACAGCTGATAAATACTTGGTTGATAAACTACGGGATCTGCATTTGTATCTGGAGGAGAATCACTTGTATTTTTAGAATGCTGGCTAGGATGTAGGTGTTCAACCATTGCCACTTGAATATCCAAACCCGAGCGAAATTCATTCGCGGTATATTTGGTAATGATCTTCTTGAGAGCATAAGGTAACGTCTTCCACGGAAACACCTTGATATCCTTTTCAATATTACGAGGTTTGGGTTTAGAAAATCCCATGATAAGCTTGAAAAACTTGGAAGTTTCTTCTTTACGCTTACTAATTGTCCATGGATGAAAGCCTTCCAAATTACGCCGAATACGGTTTTTCTCTTCTACACTAAACCGGATATTCAACAACGCTTCTAACAAGTAAATACAATCAACCGACGTGATAAAGGACTGTTTTTGTTCTTCCCAGTATATACATGAGACAACATTGATGTCTTTGGAAAGGGTGTCTTGAATACTGACAGGCCTAAAATGACAACGGATGGTTTGATTATCTTGTTCACGTGCGAATTGAACGATACGGCGACACTGATTATTTTCTTCTGTTGTCCAATGACTGCTTATTGCATCCAGATCTCCCATGATATCCAGATTGGTTCTGCTTGTGATGGTTGGGTATGGGCGGTACTGGGAAATAGGCATGGTGGGTATATAAGGAGCCTTTTTCTTTTGAAATTTCTTGGTTTGACAAGTAGCAGTATCGGGTGATAATAGTTGATCGGCTGTTGTAGGTTGAGCCAGGTAGCTAGCGGTATGTGTGGCAGAAGAATTATCCGTTTTATTTATAGCTGTGGTGGTATCAGCCATGTTGAAGGGTCCTATATCAGGAGTACTATCACCGCTATATGTAATGTAACCTAATAAATTGATTTAAAATAGGTATACATGTATATATATCAGTGTTTCGTTTTTATATGTATAAATTACTCGATAGCCGCACTTACTACTAAGTGGATCTCTTTGTTGGTATGAATAATGTTGATAGCTCGGAACCTGAGGGCTGAAACGAGATACTATATCCAGAACGGGGTAGTAATTTTGGTAGCCTGTGGTAGCAGAGTTACTGGTGTCTGGTATTTTAAAATGAAAATTAATCAGACAATTCATGACTCGTAAACTATTAAGGTGTATACCTCTCATATGCAAACCACTATTCATCGATATGTTATGCGAAGACAGTTCTTCATCGGTTCTGTCATACTTGAAGTTGGCTACGAACCATGTTGAAGTCACTATTTCCTCATTGAAAAAGCAGATATAGACAGGCACAGTCAAGGTGGATGAACAAATGTGTCTAAAGGGAGGAACAGAGGCTACTAGAGAAGTGACGTCCTGTTTTCGCATTTGATCTGTGTCAACTAGAAGGTTATTGAACGCGAGTTTGGCAGGCGTATGATCAGGGAATGCGTGTACGACAACAGTAATCATGGTTTCTTCTTTACCGTGATTAGGAGATAGTTTGATCTGCCTGGGCCCATTATCTGCCAGTTTTGGTTCATGATGGTTCTTGTTCTTGTATTCAGGTTCAACGCCAGAAGCGAAACGAATCACGGGAACTGTCATGGAAAGTAAGTTTTAATAGTCTTTTTATGCATGGTCTATTTATTTACAAGTTTTGTTCATAGTAATATGTGTGCACAGACTTCTTTTTTGTTCTTGACGTTTCAACTGAGAAGGAAGAAAAAGAAGAACAAACGGTTGGTTTATTTCTCACAGTAAAATACAAAATAAAAATGGACGGCTTTTTTATGCAATCATGGAGACTTTTGATTGAACAGGTTTTACCCTCAGAGTAGTAGTAATTTAAAAAAGTGTGTATGATAAAGTGTGTTTATTGTCTCAAATTTATTTAAATAACTAGATCTTATGTATGAGCATACATACTGGTCCATTGACGAGCTAAACAAAAAAAAAAAAAAAAAAGACCTTAATCATCCATTTATTATAACCATTGTCTTGTTTCTTACCTTGTTCAATAGCACCCTTTTCATCCTCCTTCCAATGAGAAGCAACGTCGTTAGCCAAAGGATCATCGGGGTTAGGGGCTGACAATAATGCTTGTATAGACAACAAAACCGTACGAATTTGAAGAGCAGGTGACCATTTATCTAATCATGTTGCTTCTACCGTCAATATGAATTGCCTATGATTTTCCGTCCCTAACAAACCTTTAAGAATATCTAAACAGATACGACCCAACTTGTCGATATTGGGATGGTAAATCTTTGTCAAGAAACGAACTTTAGGAGGTCCCATTGGGTAATCCTCGGGCAAGAATAACTCTAAATGAAATACACCACCTATTGTTTATTGTCGTTAGTTTTCTTATATTCAGTCTTTCTCCTTGCAAGTATAACGAATCTTTACCTTCGAAAGGAGATTGACCAGGTCCGGCAATGATAACATCAAAGTAACGCAGGTTTTCCTCGTGAGGTGTAGCACTAATACCGGGTGCAGGATCGGCTAACAAACGCTCGGTCTCCTAATTTTAATATGTATTAGAAAATAGGCAACTCAAGGCAACTAGATGTAGTTAGTACCTTGATGATTCTTTTGGGAAGCGACATTTTATAATTTATTTAAAAAAAGAAAATAAAAAATATGGACAGTTACGTATTTTTCCCAAAAAAAAAAAAAAACTCCCCTCCCCCCCCAAGTTGTGACTATGTTTAAAGCGCATTGTTTTTATTGCTTTGATTATGTTTGGGTAATTACATGGAAACACAACCACCTTTCTCTTCAGGTGGGGGGTTATTGGCTTTTTCAATAGTAGCGATTAATGAATCGAATATTTTAGCTAGTAATAGAGAAATTTAGTAGGAGCATTTCAAAAGAGTGAAGGCAGTGTAACTTACAAACATTTTCGTCATGCTTTGCAGAAGTCTCGACAAAAGGACAGTTCCAGCTTTGAGCTAAATCCAAACCTTCTTGTGTTGTAACTTGTCTTTGGATATTCAAATCAGATTTGTTACCAACAATGACACAGGGAACGGTTTCCAATCCAGTGAAATCTAAAATTTTATCTCTAATAATCTTGATCATATCAAAACTAGACTTGGAAGAAATAGAGTATACCAAAACGTATCCGTTCATACTAGATGCGTGGTGCGAGGATAATATAGAGTACTCGTCCTAATAATTATTGCTTAATTCTCCCGCGCGTATATACATGCCAATGTTTGTCTTTCTTACCTGACCAGCTGTGTCCATGATTTCAACCTTGTACTCTATTTAAACAACATGCTTTTAATACATGGAAACTATTTTTCTGTCTTTCCATCCTACCTAATCCTCTGTATTTGATAGTCTTGGTAAACGTATTCTCGATAGTGGGATAGTAACTGTCAACAAAATGGTTTTCACAAAACTGAATAACAAGTGACGACTTGCCTAACATTATAGATGAAACAGTTTAAGAACCACATTAACCCCTCACACTTCATGCCAACATGACTTGCTAATACTTTACCGACAGCTCTTGTTCCCAGTACAGCAATACGTCTTGCTTTGGCTTGATTAGACATGTTGTTTAGATAAGAAGAAAAGTGTGAGAGAGAGAGAGAAAAAAAAAAAAGAAAAAATCACAATGAAAATATTTTGTGGTGTTAGTCTGATCTTCTTTAGATCTCCGTCATCCCCCCAAGTGTGGCATGACCTTCCGATCACTAACTTCTGATTTGTCCAGATTTGAGTGTAATGCAATCAAAAGCCCGAGAAGACAACGGTTAAAACATGTGTACGCTAAATGTCATGAGCAGTGGTGATATGTATCTACGTGGTCTAAATCGAGTAAGACGGGTTCTTATACAAATGCAGTAATATTCTCTTTACAATCAGCTGAAGTTAGATTTCAGCTTTCACTTTTTTTTTTTTACGCTCAGATAATAAAGAGTCTATTCCTGACTGCCATAGACTATGATCAATAAATGTACTTCCATATAAATAAACTGGCATCAGACGTACATCATGTTTAGTTACAAATCATCATGCTAGATGGTACAATACGTGTGGCAGTTAATTTCCCTACCCAATATGCCATTTTTCAAACGTCTCTTTCTACAGATTTTTTTTTATTCCTAAAAATGACATCTACAGATACATGATTACATAAATCAGTAAAGAAACGGAGTATATTTTAGCTTTATAATAATTATTTGTACGTTCGTAACTTGATTTTCTGACGATCAAGAACAGAAAGAGGACATGAAATCATTTTTTTTTTTTATTATCAACTTGTTATTTCTGCTCCTTTTTTTTTTTTTTAAAAATTAAGATATAATAAACAGGTATTGAATTAATGGTTTTAGCAAATGTGGTATCTTTGACGAATTTTTGTAGTTCTGGAGGGTTTACTGGACATCTTGAAATAGTATAGTTGTATCGAACATATTGTTTTTCAAATTTAAAACAAGACTTCGCAGTAGATCAAATTGTCTACAAAAATAAAATGCATGTCAAGATATATGTAAATTCATGATCTTTTAAAAGTTCTTTACGCCAACCCATCACTGATGTCGTTATTAGTACGATTCATTCAAGAATAAATAAAATATCTTTGAATGTTGAGTTATAGCATACATTTGTATACTACTACACAACTACCTTTACCTCGAGTACATACTTCTATATAAAAGATGGCATGATTGGCTTAAATAGATTTAGAAAAACTAGAAACCCACTCCAATTAATCAAAAATATAAAAAAAGAAATCTAATAATAATATTTCCTTCTATGGATTAGCCACCCATCGAGAGAATAGAACAGCTATCATAGTCCCAAAACTGTTTATACTTTTTGCCGAATTCTGAAGCAGGATTATTGCGTGTCTAGTAGTAATAAATATGTTATTAATATGCTAAATATAAACTTACTTCAAATATGGCGTTTTAATACCTAGCTTGTTTTCGGCAATCACGAATACCTGATTTCATGAGACTCTCTAATGTACTTTTGTAGCCTATATTTGTGCCGTTACGGTCTAATTGCTTGCAGTCAGCGTATCCGATATAAGACAGGCTCGGATGTTAAGAATAAAACTCTTTGTTTCTTTTCTTTAGTTGTGATTTCTTTTTTGGCAATATGGAGAGTGATAAATGGGAAAGTTGAAAGGAAAAGTCTACGTGTTTTCTCAAGTCTTTACGCATTCATAAAATTAGAAACCTGTAATAATGAAACTCAGATTCTTGTGCAAGTGAATATACAGATTTTTAGTCTTAATTGGTACGCACCAAAGAAAAAATCAAGCGTACTAGTCAAGACTAAAGACCTGTATATCGCGCCTAAATAGCCCTTGTTGCTTCCATACCTGCCTTGATCATATGTATATCTAGTTAAGACTTTTGCCGTGATTAATTTAAACCAATTCATATGGTATGACTATTACAAACTAGACCTTGTTGTACAGTCTATGAATTTATGTTGTAATATACCAACCGTTCATCCTGCTATTGCTTTTCCTTTTTGTAGAAATACGAGACCTGATGTGCACTTTTCGTTATAAATTTGCGTAAATGAGGAATTTATTCATGAAGCTATGTTCCTTGAATTAACCCTTTAAAAAAAACATACCTTAAATTATTTCATGTTATCCAAGAAGTGTCAACCGGACCCCCTCTGCTTGAGTTTTTTATTCAGTAAGTAGGCAATGGCTGTAATATCTCATTTTTGAATTGGGCAAAGTGACAAGAATTACTATACAAGATGATCTGCGTTGATCGAGCTGTCAGAAAGATAGTATACAGGTACGAAAAGAAAAAAGAAATGTAGCGCTATCATTGATTTTTGTACACTCTGCATGTGCATAGACAAAAAAAAAAAAAAAAAAAAAAAAAAACAAAGGCATTACTGCAATCAAACAATAGAGTAAATCTATCCCAACAGGTTTTCGGGTGTTCATCTGTATTTGCATTGCTCATTAGCCTTGACTAATGAATAAACAGTAAAAACTCCTATAAATGATACGCAAAGGCAGGTTTTAACATCGATAGAGCCGTGTCATCAGAAAAGCTAAAAAATGATGTACATCAGTCGCTTATTTTAGACACGTGAGAAAATAATTAGCTGGGACAAAATTGTAGTCACTGTCGCTTTTTCTTTTCCCCTTTTTCTTTAACGACATCTGATTCACTCGACAGCATTGAAAAAGAAATGTACTTCCCATTTGGGCTGCCTGATTCAGCATTGTGAAAACATACGGCTATGTCATCAACTCAGCACTTCTGGTCATTCACAAGACGCATTTTTTTTTTTTGAGAAACTCGTTCAATAACATATTAATAAGTCGAGGTTTTTTAACAACAAGATTCTCTGTCATATGTCAAAAAGACAGCCATGGAAATACCTGCCGGTTTTCTACAGCTTCATCACACTATTCCTATTGGACCTTCCGCAAATGCGTTTTTTTTATACTCGATTTCCAGAGAAGTTGAAACTTCAGGGCACGCGATTTAAACAGGGTGTAAAAGAGTACTTTTGGATGTATTATTCTGTTTCACAGCATACGTTGAAGCTTAGGTTGATGAAGATAGAATTTTGTTTTGCATCAGAAACAGAAATTGCTTGGGCCAAATTCATTGTCTTGGTTATAGTGTTGGAACTGTTGATTGATAAGGTGCAAGTTGAATATTGAGGAGCTTGGTTCCTAGTTATGCAACAACTGTAAGAGACATCTATCAACAAGACCAGTATAGTATCAAGTTACGAAACATGGAAAGGATTGAGTGATGCGTCGAAAAATACTTCTATTAAAGGGGGGGGGGATAGGGGTCCTTGATGGCGGCCTAATTAGTTAATGAAAGAGGCTATAATAACTTATAAATCAAAACGCTATTAAGAAATAATGTCTTTTTAATGTTTCACCACTTTTTTTTTTTTTTTTTACATACAATCAATGGCATGGACATATATTGCGTTGTATTGAATACAACAGGTGTGCGTTAAAAACAGAGGTCATATCACAAACCATGCATCAAGAGCTAAACCAACAACAACTTAAAGCATGATCATGTTTAGCAATTGTGACCTGACGAAAGAGAATCCTTTATACAAAAAAAAAAAAAAAAAAAAAAAAAAGAGCTAGTTACTTGTTAAAAAAAACTTGTTTTTTTTCGCTTCTGTTTGAGCAACTCGCTTAATGCCAAATCCAGCAAAACTAAATGATAAACCACGCATAGTACTCTGATCGTTGCATTCCTCGGAACGCCTAATTTTTTTTTTGTCTACATGTTTAAAACTTTGTACCTCAAGGTTACTTTGGCTTTCTATGCCTGATCACGAGTGTACCTCTTCCTATTAATTTTCTTCCCTTTCACATCGTGTAAATTAAATGGGAAGCCTCATTTGAGACAAAGTTGATCCAAGGGGATTCTTTTTAAAATGGTAGTACTTATGTGGATAGTAAATATAAGACAGGACCAGCAAAAAAAAAAAAAAAAAAAAAAAAATTACACGCCCTTAGACGCGGGTACTTTTTTTCTGCAGCCAATTTTTTTCGTGACGTGTTCATACCGTCCCAACAAACTCAATTTTGCGCAGCATAATAGGAATTTTTTTTGTTGCCGCGCTTGAACTGTTCTGTGCAACTCATCATTAACACACACAAACACAAGGATACAACGCATCACCTTCGGGTGTTGTGGGAATGTGTTGCTATTCTTGTCCGTAAAACCATAGTGCCATGTGTCTTCATCAAGCCATTGGAACTACCTTGAGCCCGTTAATTACTTTAATAGACCTTAATCAAGTCAATTATACTAATTAGCCATGACCAAGGTTATTTGTGTGGCATATTTTGTACAACTCAGTTGGAACAATGACGTAAGTCGTTGGTACAAAATAAGTAGCGTCATTGACCTTGCCTAAGTCATTGAAACTATGTTGAGAAAGTTTAATCTGCCTAATTGAACTTGATCAAGTTAACGATGGGGATTTTTTTTACAGTATCTTTGAATAATTAACCGCGGTTAATTCAAATGAATTGACTAAAAAATCAGCATCGTATAAGTACTGTTATAGAACGTGATCAGCGGCCTTGTTAAAGTCATAGAGCTATGAAGCAGTGACCTTGGTGTAGTCATCTGTTTTCATCTGGTCATGAAAAAGGATTTATTAACCTTGCTCAAGTATTAGAGCGAAATGCACGATGACCTTGGTGCAGTAAAACGTGTATCACTAAGAAGCGGAATTGTGTTTGCAAGTTAAAACGAATGAACAGCCACATTGGTGCGTCAGTAAGAGGATTGAGCTTGGAATTAGAAAAGATCAACGAACCATTGTGTTGTGACATTACTCTGTGGATAGGTCTGTGGGTTGGGTTTGGAAATTTGAAACTATGATCAGCGATCTTGGTCACGTCGTCTGTATCATGACCAAACTTGATCCAAAGGGCACGGTGATCTGAGGAAGTCATCCGTGTAACGACCACTACCAAAATGATACTTGATATGAAATGATTCGTATCAAGACCAAGCTCAATCCAAAAATTACAGTGGCCTTGGGAAAGCCCTGTACGCGGCAAACACAATTACAGTGACCTTGGGAAAGCCCTGTACGCAGCAAACACAATTACAGTGACCTTGGGAAAGTCCTGTACCCAGCAGCACAATGAATTCGGACTAGGGGAACAGTTCTTTTGCAAAAGAGAACTAAATTAGTACACTTAACACGAGACATCTAGCAAACAATATATTGTTCAACACAAATATAATATCTGAAGCCGTTTGCCTTGGTAACATAAACGAAATAAATTCACATTTACTAATCATTTATACAAAGAAATATCATCAAGCCAGGAGAACATAATTTAACTTACCCAGTATCAAGCAAACATGTCCAGGCACCACTTCAAACTCAAGATCGATTTAAAACTGTCCAAGTTATTTTGCTAAATGGATGCAGAGGTACGCATAAAAAATTTGCGGTATAAATGACACTTTACTTACTTGTACTTTTTGGTTCAAATAGAATGGATAATTTCCCTGGTAACAAGAACTCCCTCAAGCACAACATGACGGGGCATTAACACCTAATGATCCGGCTATAGCCTCAGGTAATGCAGTTATAGCTTTGCAAGGATGCAAACGTTCGTATAAAAACGAGCTTATTGTATTGAAAACACTCAACTGACAGGCCCTATTTTATTCCAACAGTATTTTAACTTGTCATGCTACAAACATCATTTCTAGTGCAAGGTGATTATGCGGCAGGTTCTGGGCCAAGATGCAATAACTCCTGGTAATTTAGCTACTGCGCAGATGGATATATACTGTAGGTATGTACCGGAAAAAAACTGGTGTAAGTAAAACACTAAATCAACCTGCATCATCCAATTACAGTAGAAACCCAAGATCAAGTGGTACAAACACCTCTTATGCTCCCAGTGCTGATGCATATACGACTGGTAATTCAGAAGCTATTTTCGGTGATATAGTCACAGCTTTAAATGGATGGATGGGTGCGTATACGTCAACAAGTGGTCTCGAAATAACATTAAACGAACCTCTTTTTTTTATTCAGATAGAAATATAACTTTCCATGGTATCAGCATCACTTTACACTCATGGCGACAATGCGTTGCCCTTTGATGATCCATCAACAACGTTATATAAAATCGAAACAGCCTTACATGGATGGATGGGTGCGTATACTTGAACAGGTCGCCTAAAAGTAACACTTGACTGACCTCTTTTCTTTTATCCGAATAGAAATGTAAGTTCCGTTGACGTAAGCATCGGTTTACCGTCATGGTAAAATTGCCTTGTCTCTTTGCGATTCAGCAACAAGTTTATTTGAGAACAAAACAGCTTTAGATGGATGGATGGGTGCGTATGCCTAAACGGTTGTGGTACAAATAACAATACTCTGACAAATTTTGATTGCAACAGATATCCGATAACATCGAAGGTTTGATACCATGCCTGCACGGAATCTATTCAACATCTACGGCCCTACCAGCAAGACATTAAGCTTTCAAACCTATAACCATGTATAACGAAGGTAAAGAACAAATAGATTGAATGAGGAAGAAAATGTTGCTAAATTATATTTTTCTTTGATTGATAAGGCGATATGGAATTGATTTATAATCCGCCGGCTATTTATCTAATGCCAACTTTGCAAAGCCAATTTCGATTCATTTAGTTTTGCTATGGGTAATCTCAAAAAATTGCAAGCATATTATGACGCTGTTATGCATGATGGTTTGTATTACGGGGCAGAGATACCCAGTAAGCCCATTATCATTGCTTAGGTACCTCCTGTAAATAGTCTGACTATAACTGCTTGGAACATATCAATTGACACGGGTTATGTGACACGCAGTTGTTAGCTTATTGTTATCAGGAAACAAGCGTATATGGTTTCATGTTTCTCTTGGTCGCGACCTTGCCAAAACATATTGGTGGCGGATAGATGATTGTATTTTGTAACTTGAAGCAATGTAATGGTATGTATATAAAGTTAAATGATGTGTAAATGGCACTATACTGACCGGTGCTTTTGTACACAACATAAACCCAACATTTACTGGCTTAAAGTGGGCACTAAAACCCAAGGTGTTACATCGCGATGCAGCCAGCTAACCGGTGTCAAGGAATGATAAACCAAGTTGTATAGTCCAAAATCAAGTAGCCAAAACATGAATGGTGTCAAACAATGATGTGGCAAGTGCTTTCAATCCAAGTAATGAACACAAAAAAAAACTGGTGTTAAACCATGATGAAGCAATGGTCCAGGTCTCAAGTAATGGTAAACACAAATAATTAGTGTTCAGCCATGGTGAAGCAAGTGTCTTGAACCCAAATCATGGTGAAGAAAATAATTGGTGTCAAGAAATGGTGCAGCTATTTTTGCGTAGTCAACCCCTGGTGGAGTAAGCTCTCTCGATCCATCTAATGGTATAGCACGTCATACTTATGCACACGAATGGTGCAGCAAAGATTCTGTTTTCTCGTCATGGTGTAGAAAGTCATGTGGAGTCGCATCAAAGGTATGAAATTTTTTTGAAGTCTTATCACGGTGCCGCAAGACTTCTGTTGTGAATACATTATAGATCACAAGCAGTACTTCTTGTGGTATTTGATAAAATAGCACCAGGTAAAAATAATGAGATAAATGTGTATTTTTTATTGTAGGTAAAAAATAAACTAAAGAACTCTGCTGCTATAAAATAATCTGTCGTATTTACTCCTTATAAATCGAATATAATTACTACTTAATTTGTCACTTCAGTTATAATACATACACATTATATATTATAACTCCTACTTTAGCGAATATCATTCCTATTGTTCGACACAGTTCCAGCACGGCTCATTAACTATACCGAGATCAAACCCTATGCTCTATTCCGGTTGGTTGAGCAGCTGCCGTATCTTCTAGATCCAAATAATTCATCCAGTAATCCAATCAACGATTGCAATCATAGAATGGATAAACGATGAGTCGCTAGTAGATTCTGGATATGAATCACAGACACATATTATACAAACAATATGTCAAGTTTCATATGTAACTGATTTATGAATCTAATTCCTTCTATTCCCAGATTTCGGGAATAGTAAATTCGATCTACGCAGAAAGAATCTTTGAAGTAATAATTGAATATAAAAGGACCTCTATTTTTATCATGACAAACTCTCCAACTTAAAATAAAGGAACAAAGAGTCTCATTTCTTACTTGTTTTTTTATTCATATTTATTTCCCTTTTATACTACAATTATCACATTTTTTTAAATGAATTCTCCCAATCCTTCCAAGCCCACTGGTAACTCTGGTGCCACCTCCCCTGTTGCTTCTCCTGGCGCCACCTCCCCTGTTGCTTCTCCTGGCGCTACTGCTTCTTTTGGTGCTTCTGGTTCTGCTGGTACGGCTGATAATGCGAATACTGATGCTCCTCGTGTTGTTGGTCCAACCCAACACTTTCCTATCAATGATCCCATGATCGTTGACAACCCTGAAGTAGAGCTTCATAGTTCTTCTTTACGTCCATCCAATTCGATTCCAGTCGATACTCATGTGTCTTCTGGTACCTCTTCCACTTCCGCTGTTAATACATTTGATGAAAATGCTGAGCAGGTGTTGTTGAGAATTCGAAACCTTCAAGAGCAACTCCGTCTACTTACTGAGAAGGAAAAAATTGTTATGGGTACTCCTACCACAACAGTTACTGACTTCCAACTCCGTGAGTACCAGACCCGTTCTCTCGAGCACGATTTTGCCTATTACAGAAATCAACTGCTCGCTGATAACAAGTTGTACTCGTCCTTTAAGGATACCTCGGTTAGTCTCCTTTCCAACCAAACTCAAGTTTTAAGCTTGAATGACGCCGGTTCTTCTACTTTTACCAGGGAGAAGGATCATTCCGATATCCCTGCCAAGGACATTCCTGTTTTTAACGTCAAGTACTCCGAGTGTACTACCAATCCCGACTCCAGTTCCCCGGACGACCTTTCTCTTAATTCTTTTATCCGAAAGTTCGAGCGTGCTTACAAGAACCATGGTGTTAACGTGGAACTTCACTGGCTATTTCATTTGGAGGCAAGTTTCGAAAACAATGACAATTACAGCTCTTGGTTTCTTCAAAACTTCAAGCTTGGCGCTAAAAACAAAAAGAAGACATGGTCTGAAGCAAAGAAGACTTTGGAACATCGATTTGATCCCTTTGCCCGTCTTGGTCTCATCAAGGTCAATTTCATGCTTCATAGTATGAGACAGTATTCACACGAGCCTCTCGCTGAGTATACTGATCGTTTCGGTTCTTATCTTCGTGCTGCTAAAGTTCAAACTCATGACAACTTTTTCTTCACCGTTGGCTTTCTCTCGTCTCTCCACACCAAGGAATTTCAAGACAAGGTTCAAGAACGAATGGTTGAATATATGAAAGAACAAATTCATGGTCCTGACTCTTCAATGGTAAGCAAGTATGCTACCCACAGCGAATCTCAGTTCCTTGAGTTCTACAGCAACTTCAGTCGTGTTTCTGATGCATTGAATTATCACCTTGGTAATCTTGAAAACTCATTACAAGAAATACAAGCCAGGAACAATGGTAGTTCCAAAGTATCTTCTTCGTCCTCTTCCTCCTCTTCTTCTTCTTTGCCTTCTTCTTCGGGCTCTAGTTCTTCCAAGGATGCTTCCAAGAAACGAAAGCTAGATGAGAAATCCACTATCAAGTCCAACTTCAACAAGTCCAACATTAACTATGAAAAGGTTTTTGATCCCACATACAAGTTGAATGATGATGAGCGCGTTTACATCCGTAAACAACAAAAGTGCTTATCCTGCAGGGTAGTTAAGTTTTCCCCAGAACACTTATCCGAATGCCCCGAAAGAAAGAAGTACTTTGCCAGTAAGGTAAGCAATCCTAGCAATAACCAAGTTGCTGTCTTATCTACTACTCTCGATGAAACTGTCTCTAACACACCTTCTAATTCTAGAATCTCTAATGAACAAGAAGAAAGCCTAAACGACGAGTCTTTTATCTTTGACAATGATAATGAGTTCCTCGCTGCGTTTAATGATTTAGACAACTTCATCATGCATGATAATGATGAAATAGAATTAGATTCTAAAAATAACTTTTTTAATAAAAACATATTCTCCATCTCCATTAATTCTACTTCACCTAACTGTCTTAATAGTTTCTCCTTAAAGAGTAATACCGTCGGCGATATAGATAACCCATTTGAAACAGACAATGTGGCCTATTCTCCGGTTTCTCCAATTATTATTAACTCAGTGAAAACTGTGGTGATCTAGCTAGGCTACACTCATATTATTGTCAATAGAAACATATCAACATCTATACATCATTCATGATTTAGTAATCATACCAAAAAGAAATAGTTAGTACTATTAGATATTATATCATTAGTATTTCGTTAGCACGAGAATACCGTTGTATAAGGAAACTAAGTCATTGAGTACACGTGCATTAGTGAAGCAACAAGCAATATTGGTATCTATATTTGGTAACGAAGAACAACTTTCAATAATATCAAAGTGATAACTCAGCAGACAAGTCTTTTATATAAATACTAGAGGTTTTTATTTCATAATAAAGGACAATCTTATAAACAGTCTCAAACTACTCTATAACTGTCTTTATAATTTTACATTTACCTTGATACACAACAAAAACTTACTGCACTATTGATACAGGTGCACAAGTTTCTATCATGAACAAGCAATTTGCCGTTGAACACAACATCGAATTCGAACAAATTGAAGGAGCACTCCTATTTGTAGATGGTACACAAATTCAACGACAACGCACTACACAACCTTTATCAATCGACTATGATGGTGTTGAAAAGACAGTGTCTCATAAATTTGATATTGTTGATAATAAGTATATGACATCTTCCAACCAGATACTAGCTGGTGCTGATTTAATGCTTAAACTTAACATGAGACTTATTAATGTCGCACACAAATATAAAGATACCTCCAAATCAGTTGATGACTCTATTGATGATCAAGCTTATGTACCTAACGTAACTCCATTTGGAACAGAAAAAGAACAAATTGCGTTTAATCTAGCACTTAAGCCATACATCGAGGCTAATAAGGCGCTTGATAAAAATTCCTTCTGTAACATCCCAGAAAGTGTTCTTCATCTTCCTACTCCTCCTGATTATCATGTCCATGTTCGTCAGTATCCAATTGCTTATAAATTACAACCTAAAGTAATGGAAGTAATTAACGATTGGGTAGATAGTGGTATTATTACTAGAGCCCCTGCTTCTGCATGGAATCTTCCTATTACAGTAACTCTAAAGAAAAATCATGAATCTGGTGTAACTTCCTCTAAGGATAGCATAACCAAGGATGATATTAGAGTCGTTTTAGATACGAGATTATTAAACAAAGCTCTTCCCACTGTCAACGAAACACAACCATTGATTAATGACATTTTCTTTACTTCAATGGAAGGTTGCTTCGTCTTCTCTACTATTGATCTCAAGTCCGCATTTTCTCAATTCTTGGTTAATCCAGATGATCAAATCAAGACCAGCTTCACTGGCCCAGACAATTTGAAATACATGCATGTAGGATCACCTTTCGGTGTATCAACCATTAGTCAATTGTTTAGTAGAGTAGTACTATCTTTGTTTAAAGACCTTTCATACGTCCGTACATTTATCGACGATATTTGTATTATGTCACGATCTCTGGATGCTCACTTCCAACATGTAAAACATGTTGTGTCCATATTGACACAAGCAAATTTACGTATCAACTTTAAGAAATCTCACTTTGCCAAATCAGAAGTATATCTTTTAGGATTCTCTATCTCTGCGAGAGGCAGAAGAATTGATACTCGTAAATTATCTAATTTAGAATCATTACCACGTCCTGTTACATCAAAACAGTGTCAATACTTTTTGGGTTTTGTAAACTACTTTAGACAACACATCCCCAACGCAGCTATGCTAATGGCACCAATCGACTTCCTCCGCTCACACGATGAAAAGAATAAAGGAAAAAGATTTGAGTGGTCCTCCACTCACGATATGCACTTTAACCACCTTAAACAAATTTTGGTATCCGATGTTGTCCTCAGCCATCCCAATTTCTCCCTTCCGTTTTGTATTGCTACTGACGCCTCCGATTTTGCTATTGGTTGTTCCCTATTCCAAGAGGAAGAAGTTAAAACAGCAAATGGCGATACCAAGAAATTGATTAAGCATATTGGGTTCTTCTCACGAAAGTTATCTTCTAGTGAGGTTAGATATAGTTGTACAATGAGAGAAATGCTTGCTTGTGTATTCGCCCTAAAGCAATTTCATAAGTTCATCTGGGGTACTCACTTTACGTTGTATAGTGACCACAAAGCACTTTCTTACCTTCATACACAAAAACATTCCAATTCTATGATGATCAAGTGGTTAGACACAATATTAGATTATGACTTTAAAGTCGTCTATATTAAAGGCATTGACAATATTTTACCTGATGCTCTGTCCCGCTTGTACCCTCCTGTAGACCCAATCACAGATCATAGTAAACCTCTACGCGTTACCTCCCCTGGTAACATTCGTGCAATCTCTGAAAGCATTAACCTTAAGAAAAAAGAATTAAGTGTTAGGTCAGTCCAAATTCATGAATCGTTCAACCAGAATTCTCACATGCACCTGCCGTCATTCCGACAGAATGAACTTTACAAACGCGATCTCCAAGATTCAAACGTAAGCGCAAACAATGCACTCAAAAACGCTATTCCATTATGCGACAATAAGACCAACGACTCGTCTCGTAAATTATTTTATATTCAGAGTGGGCAAAGCATACATGCTGATTATTTGGTAGCACCCGAATCTGAAAGAAGTCACCTTCTCGAGGATGCTCATAATAAAATCGGTCATTACGGTGCCGAACAAATGGTTAAACGACTTCATCAAGAAGGAATCCATTGGCCCAAACTGATTAATGATTGTATTGAGTACATCCGGAAATGCACTGAATGTCAAAAGCATAACATCCAGAAAAAGGGATACCACCCTTATCGTCCCATCTATAGTTACCTGCCTGGTGATCATTACGCAATTGATCTAGGCGGACCTATAAATACCACATCTGTGCGCGGTAACAATTATTTTCTTGTAATCGTTTGTGTAGCCACAAGATTCTGTGTTTTACGCCCTCTTCAAGACAAACGTAGTGATACTGTCATTACAGCTCTTGTCGAGGTGTTTTCCATCCTTGGATTCCCTTGTGGTGGCGTGCTCCAGAGCGACAACGGAGGTGATTTCAAACACCGACTCGCTGCTGACCTCGCGAAAGCCATGGGATTCGACCATAGGTTCATTACACCTATGCATGCCAGCGCCAACGGTATTAGCGAAAGATTCGTACAGTCTGTAAAACGGTTACTTGCCAAAGCCACTCAAGGTGTTGGTAATGACTGGGACTTACATCTTAATGCTGTCCAATTAGCTCTTAACAATCGTATTTCTAAGAAGTTAAATTCAACTCCTTTTTCATTGATGTTTGCCCGTAAAATGGCAGAGCCTTTCGGATTCCGAAATATCAATAGCTCCGTACCACCTGAGCAACGTAAGCCAATTTCTCACGAAGAATTGATGAAACGCATTGATTATATGGCGGACATTGTTTTCCCCGCAATTCATGCAAAAACAATGGCTCAACTCGATCTTGAAAAAGCCAAGTTTGATAACAAACATCTTCTTGTCGATTATCCTGCCGGTAGTCATGTCATGGTTCGTTTACAAACCAAAGCAGGCCAATTAGCTCCGTCGTATGTAGGTCCATATTCTGTCGTAAGAAAGAATCGTGGTAACTCTTATATCTTAAGAGATCATACGGGTGCCCTTATGCCTCGCAATTATACTTCAGTTGAACTTAAACTTATCTCTCAAGATGAGGTCATTGAACTTGATGATGAAGGAAATGAAATGAAAAGTTACGAAGTTGAAGCTATTATTAACCATCGGGGTACTCCCACCAAAAGAGAATATCTCGTTCGATGGAAAAATTATAGTAGTGACTGGGACGAGTGGATTGATCAAAGCCAATTCAATGCTACCGATACTTTACGTGATTATTGGAAAAAACTGGGTGTTCCGTATAAACCAAAAAAATCCAATGTTGTTACCAACTCTCCTACTTCTATCTCTGTTCTGAAAAAGAACCCTCCAGGTTCAGTTTCTACATTGATTAACTCGCTTACGGATGACACTTCTTCAGATGATACTACTGTTATTCATACCACGGTTCCTGCTAAAACCGCTGCTCCAACTCGTACATCGCTTCGTCATCAAGCAAACACTTTAGTCACGCCAGTTAATCCTGCTACTATGGTACCACATTCTAACAAACGTAAGAATTTAAAACCTACAAAATCCCAACGTTGTTCTAAACGTCGTTCGGTAACCAACAAATCTAAATCGGATTGATTATAATTCCTTTTGACAATTGGTTTCCACTTTTTTTTATATACATCTTCTTCCTTCCATGCGAAACGATTGTGTAATTTTTTTTTCTGCTATATTGAGCAATCATCTCTTCGATCGATACTGCAAAATGGTTAAGAGAGTAATTTTATTCTGGTAGGGGGCAATGTCGTATTTACTCCTTATAAATCGAATATAATTACTACTTAATTTGTCACTTCAGTTATAATACATACACATTATATATTATAACTCCTACTTTAGCGAATATCATTCCTATTGTTCGACACAGTTCCAGCACGGCTCATTAACTATACCGAGATCAAACCCTATGCTCTATTCCGGTTGGTTGAGCAGCTGCCGTATCTTCTAGATCCAAATAATTCATCCAGTAATCCAATCAACGATTGCAATCATAGAATGGATAAACGATGAGTCGCTAGTAGATTCTGGATATGAATCACAGACACATATTATACAAACAATATGTCAAGTTTCATATGTAACTGATTTATGAATCTAATTCCTTCTATTCCCAGATTTCGGGAATAGTAAATTCGATCTACGCAGAAAGAATCTTTGAAGTAATAATTGAATATAAAAGGACCTCTATTTTTATCATGACAAACTCTCCAACTTAAAATAAAGGAACAAAGAGTCTCATTTCTTACTTGTTTTTTTATTCATATTTATTTCCCTTTTATACTACAATTATCACATAATCAATCCTTTTATATTGAACAACTGCCCCTGGAAGTTAGTGAGTCAACCTTTCTGGTTTTGGAATAAATCTATACTCAGTTTCCCGCCTTTTGTTAAATGAATTCTACTCGTTAGAATTGACTTCAATTAACATTGTCCTAGATCAAAGGATCCGGGAACACTTCTTATTGTGTTTTTCGGAGTAGAAAGAACCAGTAAGATAATGTGTAACGGTAGCTGTCAAAAGGGGCATAACATGAATTATGGTTAATTGGCTTCGGCAGAACATATTTGTAATGTTTGACCTCTTATTAATTCAACGGGTTCTTTTAACCCATCTGTGAATGAATAAGATATGATCCCAAATATAGAACATCTTATCGATGTTTGTATGTTTGGTTGCAGAAAGTAGGCATCCATTTGATTATGCACTATTTCTATTATACACTTACAGTCGTATAATTTGTATCAATATATAAATAAATGAACCATTGATAATGATAGCTGTTCTATTCTCTCGATGGGTAGCTAATCCATAGAGGGAACTATCATTATTAGATTTCTCTTTTTTTATATTCTTGATTTGATTGGAAACGGTTTTACTTTTCCAATCGAGACATAGGAACTCAGTTGAATATTTTTATTTATCCGACTTTTATTCTTATATCCAGTTAAGCCAATCATGTCATCTTTTATATAGAAGTATGTACTCGTGGTAGAGGTAGTTGTGTAGTAGTATACGAATGTATGCTATTACTCAACATTAAAAGATATTTTATTTTATAATTTATAATTTATACGATTTATTTATTTATTCTTAAATGAATCGTACTCAAATACGACAGTCATATTGGTATTTCTTACAGTCAATAAGGCAATGTCATGCAGTTTTATAGACTTTACTCAATTTTCATAACATCATGCGAATCTGGACGAACTAATTATTTAGGAAATTGTTTTTATTAACTATATAACTATAAGACATGATAATTTGATCCATCATTCTTTTAAATTTCTTTATGTCTTCTAACCCGAGAAAAAGATTGAAGGTGTGCAACTGTAAAGTCTGTAATGGTAAATTAGTACCGCAAAGTACTGCTTCACGACATAGAAGTAATCAAGAGTATGAGGAATCATGTCAGAAAACATTTGCAGCTACTAGTGATGCCAGTCATTGATACGAAGGTTTATACATATCTGTGGGCAGCCATAATGATTAAAGTTAACTAAATCTTTTGTTTATATCTACAGAAGAGATGATAGATGCTAGTTTAGAATTTTCTCGTTTGGGGTTTTCCGCAATCGAGGCAGAATTTGCTCATGTTGCCGACAGTTTTTATCAAAGTATCCCACACAATGATGATCAATCTTCAGGTACCCAAAAAAAGTTTGCGTTTCTAAACGTTATGTTGAAAGTAACCAGTTTTTTTTTTTTTTTTTTTTTTTTTTTTTTTTTTTTGCCAGATGATGAATGGGATTACGAAGAAGGTCATATCAATGAACACTTTGATGATATTCTTGATACCTCTGAGACAGTTTTGGAAGTAGATTGGACAACAGAAGTTTTGACTATGATGAATGATTTGGATGATCACGGCGAAAAATTTATAATCAAAAATGGTATGATGATGCATCTGTGTTTGTAAATGTATGCATGTGTTCTTATATTATAATATTACAGCGCAGCCATATATTGAATCAAATCAGATGCCACAAGGACCAACTTACTTGTTTATTTGTTTTTTTGTTTTATTATTCCAACTGGAGTTTTTGACATTTGCAGCCACTCACAAGTTACTTGATCTATTCCGTGTGCTCTTCACCGAACTCACTTTTCCTCAATCTTTGCCTACCATCAAAAATCAAACTGGTTTCATTTCTCTTACAAAAGATGTAGTTATTTACGCAACATGTCCTAAATGCTACTCAGTTTATATGTATGCTGCAAACAATACGTTATGCCAACCAGGACCACCACAGCTCTGCACATTTGTCAACACAATGAAAAAGAAAGAATGTCTTACCCCTCTTTTTAAAAATGGGTCAGATATTCCTTTAAAAAAATTTGTTTATCATTGTCTGATCAGCTCGATCCAGAAGTTGTTCTTAAGGGAAGGCTTTGAAAAAAAGTGTGAAGAATGGAGAAATTATAAAGAAGCTGTTGATCCAAATGACATGATGTATCATTGCTCACAAGGGAAGATGTGGAGAAGTATCCGTTCCTCATCTGGAGAACCATTTGTGAATGATGAAAGAAGTTTATGTCTGACGTTAAATGCAGGTAAGAATATTTAGAGGCGACCCAGTAACAAAGTACCAACTTACATTTTATTTTTCTCAAGATGGGTTCCAGCCATTTGAAAACACTTCCGCTTCTTACGTAGCTTTTTACCTTCAAGTGAACAATCTGCCTGTCGAGGAGAGAAAAAAAAAAGAAAATACCATCTTGCTTTGCTTGGTCGAAGGTCCCGGTGAACCAAACACATGCCAGACACAGCGATTGCTAACTGTATTAACTGATAAATTAAAGTCGTTATATTTTGGCATCCAAATGTCTACTTACAACTCTGGAAGATATGGTCAAGACCATGGTGCCACTGTTAAAGCTTGTCTATACCAGATCTTATGTGACATACCAATGCAAAGAAAGTTGAGTGCTTTTACGGGGTTTTCGTCTACTAGATCATGCTTCCGATGCGATAGGTCTTTTAAGGTATTTCCGGATACATCCAATTTAGATTATTCTGGTTTTAAAGCCACCGATTATCCTCCAAATTCAAACAAGAGGTTAAACGACATCCAATCCCAAAAATGGTTACATGCCCATAACAATGCTGAAAGACGACGCCAGGACAGATCCCATGGAATGAGATTTAGTATCTTAAGAAGCTTGGCATATGTCGATCTCGTTAAGATTACTAGCCAAGATTATCTCCATTGCATTTGGCTAGGTCTTGCAAAATCTATCATGTCCAAATATGAAGAATTTGGATTTTTTAAATTGCAGCACTATTTAAGGTATGACTGATCAATGTGGTTCATATTTATGTCATTTACTTACGCCATTAAAATGTTTATAGTATGGCAGTACTTGCTTCAAGCATTATAACCCCTGACGGCTATAATTCAATTCTTGCAAAGATTGAAGGAGGCTTTTCTTACATGAAGGGGAGTGAATACGAAATTTGGACATTGCATTATTCAGAGTATGTATTGAAATATATGATTGTTCCATGTAACAAAAGTAGACTTATAGATGAATAGTTTTGTAAAAAAAAGAGTAAAAAACAGATAGCAATTACAATTAGAATTCTTGGCAGATTTATTTGTATTTTTAAAAGTAGATTCATCCTTTAAGAAGATGGAAGAGACGTGTTATTTATACTAGTCATGAAAGTAGGGAGACTTATTGTGTTACGCATAATAGGGAGAGAAATAATAACAATAACAATAACATATCTTAGTTAAGAAATATGGTGTTACCGCTTGTCGGACCTATAACTAGTGTCCTGTGGTGATCTAGCTAGGCTACACTCATATTATTGTCAATAGAAACATATCAACATCTATACATCATTCATGATTTAGTAATCATACCAAAAAGAAATAGTTAGTACTATTAGATATTATATCATTAGTATTTCGTTAGCACGAAAATACCGTTGTATAAGGAAACTAAGTCATTGAGTACACGTGCATTAGTGAAGCAACAAGCAATATTGGTATCTATATTTGCTAACGAAGAACAACTTTCAATAATATCAAAGTGATAACTCAGCAGACAAGTCTTTTATATAAATACTAGAGGTTTTTATTTCATAATAAAGGACAATCTTATAAACAGTCTCAAACTACTCTATTACTGTCTTTATAATTTTTACATTACCTTGATACACAACATTTACTATTCCCGAAATCTGGGAATAGAAGGAATTAGATTCATAAATCAGTTACATATGAAACTTGACATGTTATTTGTATAACATGTGTCTGTGATTCATATCCAGAATCTACTAGCGACTCATCGTTTATCCATTCTATGATTGCAATCGTTGATTGGATTACTGGATGAATCATTTGGATCTAGAAGATACGGCAGCTGCTCAACCAACCGGAATAGAGCATGGGGTTTGATCTCGGTATAGTTAATCAGCCGTGCTGGAACTGTGTCGAACAATAGGAATGATATTCGCTAAAGTAGGAGTTATAATATATAATGTGTATGTATTATAACTGAAGTGACAAATTAAGTAGTAATTATATTCGATTTATAAGGAGTAAATACGACAGAAGTCCCAAGCTTTCTTATGCTTCTTGCCAGCATCACCAGAAGAAAAAGCTCTTTTATTTCCCTTGTTACCAGAAGAAGAGGAAGAAGAAGAGGAGGCACCATTGCCAGCAGCAAATGATTTCCACTCGGAGATCGAACTGGTCTCACCAGGGTTCAACAACAACGAGGAAGAATCGACAGTGGTGGCATTCACTAACGAGATGATATCCTCAATCTTTGAAGGCATCTTCGTACCATAATTGGCAGAGAGAGGAATCATACACGCTTTACGGACTTCCGGACGTAAATTCCACCAAAAGCAAAGAACCAATTGGACACCATCTTCCAAAGTGGCTTGACGACGAAGTTTCTGAAACTTCGCGCCAAAAGAACGTGCTGACTCATTAGAACCTTGCTTCATTGAGCAAACACGACCCATGTTCAAGAACTTTCTGAATGGTGTGTCATAATGGTCAAGCAAAGCACTTTCAGCTACTTTCCAACCCAAGAACTTTCCTTTGAGCTTGTCTTCGAACCAGGATTTTTCCTCTTTGTTCAAACACATTGGAAGCAAACGTTCCCACGAAGCATCAAGCGACAACGCATGAGCTTCGAGCACCGTGGTAAACTCTTGGCAGAAGTCGTAGACAGAGTCAAACACTTCACGATTAGCCTTCTCCTGGTGAGGATCAGACTTCAACTGCAAGAACGGAAGATTACGAGGCACCAACATACTTTTCTTGTCCGAAGGAGCAACAACAGGAGTGTTAGACGCCTTGAGCACCTTGAGGGTCTCTTCAGCTTCCTTAAACAAGTCTTGGTCTTGTTTATACACCAAAGAAGCAGCCTTGGTAGCATCGGCAGAGGGATCAACCTTCGACAAGGTCAAGTAGTTACTGTGGTGACCTAGCTAGGCTACACTCATATTATTGTCAATAGAAACATATCAACATCTATACATCATTCATGATTTAGTAATCATACCAAAAAGAAATAGTTAGTACTATTAGATATTATATCATTAGTATTTCGTTAGCACGAGAATACCGTTGTATAAGGAAACTGTCATTGAGTACACGTGCATTAGTGAAGCAACAAGCAATATTGGTATCTATATTTGGTAACGAAGAACAACTGTCAATAATATCAAAGTGATAACTCAGCAGACAAGTCTTTTATATAAATACTAGAGGTTTTTATTTCATAATAAAGGACAATCTTATAAACAGTCTCAAACTACTCTATTACTGTCTTTATAATTTTTACATTACCTTGATACACAACATTTTTTAGTTTGAATTCGTATCCTATAACATGTCTGCTCAACAATCTTCTTCTGCCTCTCCTGTCTCTCGTGAACAACAAGCCCTTGTTCAAAATGGTCAAATCCCTCCCTTGTTGATTGGTGATCCTATCTTGGATTTTGACGTCGAGATGTCCAATGCTGGTGATGAAGATGTTTCTCGTTCCTCTGTTGTTGGTGACAACAACTCTGATGTTAATGTTAATATCAATGTGGAACTTACCGCTAGTATTTTGTTGGAATCTACCAAGGAAGACCTTGACAGAAAGAAAAACAAGTACTACGTCTCTCTTGGTAACTACTTGACCTTGTCGAAGGTTGATCCCTCTGCCGATGCTACCAAGGCTGCTTCTTTGGTGTATAAACAAGACCAAGACTTGTTTAAGGAAGCTGAAGAGACCCTCAAGGTGCTCAAGGCGTCTAACACTCCTGCTGTTGCTCCTTCGGACAAGAAAAGTATGTTGGTGCCTGGTAATCTTCCGTTCTTGCAGTTGAAGTCTGATCCTCACCAGGAGAAGGCTAATCGTGAAGTGTTTGACTCTGTCTACGACTTCTGCCAAGAGTTTACCACGGTGCTCGAAGCTCATGCGTTGTCGCTTGATGCTTCGTGGGAACGTTTGCTTCCAATGTGTTTGAACAAAGAGGAAAGATCCTGGTTCGAAGACAAGCTCAAAGGAAAGTCCTTGGGTTGGAAAGTAGCTGAAAGTGCTTTGCTTGACCATTATGACACACCATTCAGAAAGTTCTTGAACATGGGTCGTGTTTGGTCAATGAAGCAAGGTGCTAATAAGTCAGCACGTTCTTTTGGCGCGAAGTTTCAGAAATTTCGTCGTCAAGCCACTTTGGAAGATGGTGTCCAATTGGTTCTTTGCTTTTGGTGGAATTTACGTCCGGAAGTCCGTAAAGCGTGTATGATTCCTCTCTCTGCCAATTATGGTACGAAGATGCCTTCAAAGATTGAGGATATCATCTCGTTAGTGAATGCCACCACTGTCGATTCTTCCTCGTTGTTGTTGAACCCTGGTGAGACCAGTTCGATCTCCGAGTGGAAATCATTTGCTGCTGGCAATGGTGCCTCCTCGTCTTCTTCCTCTTCTTCTGGTAACAAGGGAAAGAAAAGAGCTTTTTCTTCTGGTGATGCTGGCAAGAAGCATAAGAAAGCTTGGGACTTCAAGTCAGCCTTGAAGGATAATGTTTGCTTCTCGTGCAAGTCTCCTTGGGAAAAGGGTCACTCCTGTGCTGAAAGGGAAAGACATGCTTTGGCAAAGGTGTCAAGAATGGCTCTTCGTTCCTCTGGTGGTGAGGGTAGTACTTTTCCTGGTCGTGGGGAAGCCTCCTCTTCTTCGTCGTCGGAAAACGACAACACTAGTGCTTTGGCCCAGATGGCTTTAGATTGTAAGTACAACTATAAAGAAATGGTTATTAAAAAAGATTTTAAGAACATGAGCACTAATATTACCTTTCCTATTCTTGCAAATAATTCGATTAGAACCATCTCTCTGTTGGATTGTGGTGCCACCTTTAGTTCTGTGGATAAGAATTTCTGTTTGAAGAATAGTTTACCTATTAGTTATGTAACACACGTTAATAAAAAATTTGTAAACAAAAGCAATGTCCATGAATATTTTATTCGCTTAGCTGATAGCAATACTTACATTAAGAGAATTGGTACTTGTATCATCAGTGTAACTTGTAATAGTAAGACTATTAAACGTGAGTTTGAAGTCATGAACTTGACTAATAGTAATGAGTATGATTTTAGTATCGGTACTGATTATATGTTTTCTCTGGGTATTGGTATTTATGGTTTACCTTTAACATATGATGATGAAGATTCAAGTGAAGAACGACGTGAAGCTGATCGACGCTTTAACAATAAGAGTGATCTTCTTGAATCCATCGAAAGAGAAAATGAGCTTAAAGAAAATAATCCAGCTGTTGGTCCCAAAGAGTTTGAGGAAGCTATGGATTATATTCAAAAGTTTGTTAAGAACAATCAAGCTATTCCTAAAGGTTCGTTTTGTACCATACCTGAAAGTGTCGTTTGTTTGGATACTCCAGAAAATGCTACAGCATTCAGAAGCCCTTATCCCATTCCTTTCAAGATGCAAGGTGTAGTGGATGAACAGGTAAAAGAATGGCTTGAAAACGGCATTATTGAAAGAGCTCCTGCAAATACGGAATGGAATACCCCTTTAACTGTAGTCAAGAAGACAAATGGTAAAGGCGAGATTACTGGTTATCGTGTATGTCATGACCCAAGACTAGTCAACACTCTCTTGAAGACAATTGATCGTATGCCTCTGCCTGTTATTGGTGAATTGTTTGAGGATTTGAAGGGTGCAAATATTTATTCTACTCTTGACTTAAAGTCTGCATTCAACTCTTTGCGTTTGAACCCAAAGGATGCACATAAACTCAGTTTCACATGGCGTGGTGTACAGTATAAGCCTATTGGTACAGTGTTTGGTATCAAACATGTTAGTTCACAGTTTCAAAGGACTATGAGTATAGCTTTGGAAGGATTACCTTTTGTAAGATTCTTTGTGGATGACATCGTTTGTGCAAGTAAGACATTTGAGGAACACAAGGTACACTTGAAGCAAGTGATAGAAAGATTAACAAGGGTCAATTTGAAGTTGAATCCAAAGAAGTGTCATTTCTTTCAGAAAGAAATTTATTTGCTTGGTTTTCACATTTCACCTAAAGGTATTACCATGGACCGTAGAAAGCTTGTTAATGTGTTGGAATTTCCTCAGCCAAAAACGGGTAAAGATATCCAAAGTTATTGTGGTTTGATCAACTATTTTAGGACTTTGATTCCCAATGTATCATCCATTATGTCGCCATTAGATTCATTAAGAAATGAGAAGTCGATTACACATTTATGGACTGACAAACATCAAACCGCATTCAATAACTTGAAAAAAGCACTTTTGAGTGATCTGGTGTTGTCATATCCAGATATGAATTCTCGTTTTTGTATTAGTTGTGATGCGTCTCTAACTGGGATTGGTGCAGTGTTGTATCAAGTCAGGAATGGTAAGACTAAATATATTTCTTTCGTGGCTAAGAGCTTATCCAAAAGTGAAAGGAAATATTCAGCTACAAAAAGAGAATTACTAGCGTTAGTATTTGCACTCAAACGTTTTCACAAGTATATTTATGGATCCTCCTTTACCTTGTATACGGATCACAAGGCATTGACGTATCTGCATACCCAACGTGTCGCTAATCTGATGATGATTGCATGGATGGACACAATTTTACAGTATGACTTTAAGATCGTTCATTTACCTGGTGTCGCGAATGTCTTGCCAGATGCGTTGTCGCGTTTGTCGGAAGAGACTGAACCATTGTTAAATGAACTGGGTGGGGATAATGAGGCCAAGTCCATTATGAGGAATAGTGCTGTCACTAAAGAACCTCTTCCTGATGTCTTGAGTGGTGAATACTTTACTCCTCCTACAGAGAATCAAAGGAATAAGTTATTAGTTGAAGAACATTTGAAAGGTCACTTTGGTATAGAAGCTATATTACATGCCTTAAAGAGAAAAGGTATTTACTGGACCAACTTAAAGAGTCAAGCAAATGATCTTATACAATCGTGTATACAATGTCAGCGTCACAACATCACAAGAAAGGGTTACAATCCTTTACGACCTATTACTGCCACACTTCCTGGGGATAGTTGGGGTATCGACTTAGCTGGTCCATTTACAATGTCAACTAAGGGTAATGAATACTTGTTAGTAATGATTGACATTGCAAGTAAGTTTTATGTGCTGCGTGCTATACCTGATAAGAGCATGGCGACTGTTGCATTACAAGTGTTAGACATAATTGGTACCTGGGGTCCAATGCGTAAGCTTCAGTCGGATTGTGGTCGTGAGTTTGTGAATAGCTTGATGACAAGCATTAAAGAAAACGTTGGTTTTGAACACGCGTTGATTTCACAGTACCATCCTAGAGCTAATGGTGCAAGTGAAAGAGCTGTACAGTCTGCAGTGAACACCATTAAAAAACAAATTGTCGGTAACGTTGCTGACTGGGATCTGAAGGTGCCTTCTGCTCAATTGTTTTTGAATAGCAAGTATAATGCTAGGACTAAGAGTACCCCATTTTCGTTAATGTTTGGTAGGAATCCAAATGACTTTGTTGACTTTGGTAAAGAAAAGGACAATGCAACTGCCGAAAAGATTCGTGAAGACTTGAAAGGGAAAATAAAAAGAATGACTGAAATTGTTTACCCTGCAGTGTATGAGAACGTTAAGCACGTCACTGAAAAGCAGAAAAAGAGTTTTGATACAAGTCACAAAATGATAGACCTTAAGCCTGGATCTACAGTGATGATTTTAGTGACAGAAAAGCAGAATAAATTAGACCCAAAGTACAAGGGATTTTATACTGTTGTCAGAAAAACTGCTGCTAATACATATGTCTTGAAGAATGAAAAGGGTTTTCTAGAGCCAAGAAATTATCCCCCTTCTTTACTAAAGAAAGTCTCTGATAAGATATCAGAGCATAAAGATGAGTTCTTTGAAGTTGAAGCTATTATTGGTCATAAGAAAGATGACAATAATAAATACATGTATAGATGCAAATGGTTTGACTATGATGAATCTTATGATTCTTGGGAGCCAGAGGATAATTTTACAGATCCTAAGTTTATTAAAGAATACTGGCAAAGAATTGGTGAAGTACCAGAAAGTGTCAAAGAGATCAATAAAGCCAATAAAAGATTATTGAAGAGTATGAATATTGCAACTCCACAAAATTCAGGTACCAAAAGAAAAAGAATCACAAGGTCAGTTTCTCAGAACAAGAAGCAAAGTATATTTTAAATTTGAGTTATTTAAGAACAATGTGCTGCTTGTTGCTTTTAAGAAATAATGATGAGCATTATTTCAATGTATAAGTATACATCAACTAAGAAAAGGAAAAGCTGATTTTATAAAAAAAAAAAAAAAAAAAAAAAAGTACTTGAACGGTATTTAGTTAATACCTGGGTGGGGATAATGTGGTGATCTAGCTAGGCTACACTCATATTATTGTCAATAGAAACATATCAACATCTATACATCATTCATGATTTAGTAATCATACCAAAAAGAAATAGTTAGTACTATTAGATATTATATCATTAGTATTTCGTTAGCACGAGAATACCGTTGTATAAGGAAACTAAGTCATTGAGTACACGTGCATTAGTGAAGCAACAAGCAATATTGGTATCTATATTTGGTAACGAAGAACAACTTTCAATAATATCAAAGTGATAACTCAGCAGACAAGTCTTTTATATAAATACTAGAGGTTTTTATTTCATAATAAAGGACAATCTTATAAACAGTCTCAAACTACTCTATAACTGTCTTTATAATTTTACATTTACCTTGATACACAACACTCTATCAATGCCACTCATTTCAATTAAGTTGGTTACTATCTCGTTTACAAATTCGCTGCCTTGATCGCTGTTAATGATTTTTGGGAATCCAAAAAGACAAAAGATGCTTAATAGCTCTTTAGCAATAGTATGGCTGTGCTTGTCAGGTAATGCACGTAAGATTGTAAATCGAGAGAAGTAGTCTACGACGACAAGGATAAAGTTGTTTCCGGAAGATGAGGTTGTGTTAAAATCCCCAAGATCCATACAGATGTGGTCAAACACGCCATCAGGAAGTACACTACGAGGAGGGTGGTAACCGACCTTATAAATTCCATGAGCTTGACATGCAACACAATCGTTTATAACTTTTTGGATATCTTGTCTCATATTTGTCCAATGAAAATTGTAATCATTATGAATAGTCTTTTCTATAGCGTTGATACCAAAATGACCTAAAAGATGTGCTTTCATGATAATGGGAACACGTTCTTTATTGGGAGGTGTCATGTACTCAGCTAATTGTAATGCACGATTAACAAGTGGAGCGTTTGGTGTACTATGTGGTGGACGTACGTAAGCATTGTTATTATAATACTCGTTGGTAGTGACAGATTGCTTTTTAAGAGCAACAGGAAAAGAAGAGAAAGATAAATGATTAAAAGAGTCAACAGTGTGAATGTTTTTCTTTTGAAATCTATTGGGCGTAACGCGAGGTGTGACCGCTTTAGAGACATTATCAACTTTCTTTTGTTTACAATATTTTTTCGTTTTGTATTTATTCGCGATGTTATTACATTTATCCCCCTCCAGACTAGACTCATCATCATCAGAGAACAGTCGGCTTAGAGCATCAGGAATAACATTGAGACATCCAGGAATATGAACGACGTCAAAGGAATAAGAGAAGATAACTTCATACCAGTTCAGCATTAGCATATTTGGAATAGACTGATGATTCAAAAAAATAAGACTTTTATGATCAGTGTGCAGAGTAAACTGAATCCCAAACAACCATTTGTGAAACTTGTTAAAGATGAACACCACTGCAAGTAGTTCGCGTTTAGTAGTACTATAATCCTGTTCAGAAGAAGACAACTTGCGACTAGCCATAGCAACATAATGTACGGTATCATTCTTTATGTAATAAATGATTCCACCGATTCCAGTAAGACTTGCATCAGTAGCGACGTGAAGACGACAACTAAAGTCTGGAGGCGAAATGACAGGAGCAGACGCAAGAGCAAGTTTTAAATTATTAAATGCCTCAGTGTGCTGTGGAGTCCATACTTTGTCAAGCGACTTGTAATTACGAATACTATCAAGAGGAGCAGAAAGCATGGCGTATAAAGTAATGCTGTTGCGAAAGTAATTCATAAAGCCGAGGTAACTCATTAGCTGTTTACCAGTAGAAGGAACAGGCCAAGTATGTACATTCGACACTTTACGAGGATCCGGAATTAATTTACCATTAACAATAGACCATCCTAAAATGTGTATGCTATTTTGAGCAAGAACCAATTTTTCAGGTGAAATTTGGAGATTGGCTTTGGTTAGACGTCGAAGGACTTCTGCGACACACTCTGTATGATAAGAAAGAGGTGGACGGGTTGCAATCTGAATATCATCGACGTATACTGAAACATAAGGAAGATCACGAAACAAATTTGAAAGCACACGTTGGGTGAAATTACCCATGAAGGAAATGCCAAAACAAACTTTGCGAAACATCCATTGAGAACCAGTATAGGGACAAGTAAAAGCAAGCTTATGACGATGTTCAGGAAGAACAAGGAAGCTAGTGAAGCACGAATGGATATCAATTGAGGAAATGATGGGAGACGGGCCAATCTTTTGATGAATGTCCGAAATCATTGGAAATTGAAATTTATCAGTACTGAGAAGAATTGAATTAAGGAGTCGGACATCAGCTACAACTCTTGGCTTTTTGAAAGTATAAACACCATGTTCATCTTTCTTACTAACACAGAGGAGAGGAGAATTAAAACCTGTATGACATTCGGCGAGTTCAATGACTCCTTCCTTTTGCCATGTATCAATTTGTGCAAGAACGGCGGTACGATATGCTTCCGGTTGAGGATACTGCTTACGATATGCTTCTTTACCAGGAATAGTGTCTAAACTAGCTATTGAATCGGGCAAATTACAGTAAGTGTTTTTCAAGTCAATTTGAGCATTACAGTTTAATAATGGCTTTAACTTGGATAGCATCATCTGACGTTCAGAATGGGAACCAAAAGGGCTCTCATTAGGTTTAATTTCTTCAGGATTAATAGGAGAAGGTAAAGCAGGTCCTGTATAATCAAACCAAGAAGAAACTAATCCAGTTATACCAATGTTTAATTTAGGCAAAATATCAAGTCCAAATAAAAGAGGCACGTTTTTAACATCTGAAAAGAAGTCGAAGATTTCAAATTTGAATTTAAATTTGATTTTATTATAAAAAATATCTAAAAACAGTGACCAGTGCGTTGTTGATGAGATTGTTTATGGCCAAGCTGAATACTTCCAGAAGAAGGAAAGACAACAACAGAAGAACCAAGGGATTTAACAAAATCGGGAGAGACGATCGAGAATGATGCGCCTGTATCGACAACAGCAAATGTTTTAGTGTTTTCTAAAATTACCGGAATAAGAATGGAGTTAGACTTATGAGAAGGCAATTGTGAATATTGATTATACGTACAAAGTTGAGATTGCTGGGCGACCATGGCTTGGACACTCGAATCAACGTCTTCCATTGTGATATCATCGGCTGATGATTGTGTGGAATTGTTAACTTCGTTAGGAAGTGGGGTGGTAGACGAAGAGTCACCGTCATTGAGATGCATAGCACCCAAGTACTAAGAAGCACTGTTGATATCCGAACCAGGTGCATTACGACGTGCAGTATTGCACTGATGTCGAGGAGTCCAAGGTGAAACACCACACTTAAAGCACGACGAGGGCTTGTTGCTGTTAGTGTTCTGAGAAGAACTAGCAGACGAAGCAGACGAAGGACCAGAAGCAGAGTTCAACGCAGCAGTAGCAGAAGAAACAACACGACAGTTCACAGTGTTGTGTGTGTTAACCTTGTGGAAAGAGCACCAAGAACCAGTACCAGATGGCTTCTTGCTTGACCCAGAAGACGAAGACGAGCCAGAACGAGAAGTACTAGTACCAGGGGAACCAGCAGCAGCAGCAGAAGAAGAAGCCCATTTGGAACGTTTAGATCCAACGTTGTCAGACAAATCTTGCTCAGCAAATCCACGCTTGCTCTTGTTCTTGGACAGTTCCTTAGAAAGATCCTTGACTAAGTTGATAATGACTTCAACATTAGTCTTGCGAGATTTTTCCAAAGTAGCCTTGGACACAGTAACCTTGTCATGAAGATTAGCTGGAAGAGCACCCAAAAACTTGTTAATCAGAACAGAGGCAGGAGGACATTGGTCAACCGCACGGCAACGCAAGTTGTTGAAACGATCAATGAAAGAATCAATCGACTCGTTTTTAGCCATCTCAATGTCGATGAGAGCGACAGCAGCAGAGGAACGATCTTCGTCGACAGTTAAACCGTAATGGTCTGTGATTGCCAACTTGAACATAACCCATGTTACCGAAGTCAAACGAGTTTCACCAAGCGAAGCTAAGTATTGTTCATACCAAGTTCGTTGGGAAGTAGAGAGGCAAGCAGGGACCAAACGCTTGAAGTTGGTGTCATAGTCGAGGTTATGTGAAAACATAACGTCCTCGAATTTTTGAAGACAGGCAGTAACATCAACAAAAATGGGAGCCTTGGAGTTAAAGCAGTGACCTTCCCATTGGAACAAGGGTAAGTTGGGAGGGACAACGTTCGACTGTTTGACAGTTCGGGGACCAGAAGAGGAACCGAGAGAAGCAACCTTATCAGCATCCACGATGGTAGCCAAGAGGACACGCAAAAGATCACCTTTCACCTTACAAGCTTCGAGAAGCTTGAGTCTTTCCTCACCTTCAGGAAAGCGAAGAGCAGTAGCAGTCATCGTACCGAGTTCAGCCTTGAGAATGTTGATGCTGTTTTGAGTTGACTCAATGAATGGGTCAACAGGGGTAGCAGCAGGAGTAGAACCAAGATTGGAAAGAGAGTCACCCATATATTCAGACATGGCAGAAGAAGCAGAGGCAGGCATAGTAACGATGAGGTAAGTTTGAATAAGTTGAATTGGTAAAAAAAAATTGATGTATCCGTAAGACAAATACAACTAAAATAATAATAATAAAGAGAGACTAGAAAGTACCAGACACTTATATGATTGTTTTTTATTGAAGATTAAAATTGGGGCCTTTGATGTATCCGTAAGACAAATACAACTAAAATAATAATAATAAAGAGAGACTAGAAAGTACCAGACACTTATATGATTGTTTTTTATTTAAGATTAAAATTGGGGCCTTTATATAAGAGACATCGGTTCATGAATTCTACCGAGTATCTACTGAGTCATATACTTGATAAGATCGATGTCCAATTGGGAAGCATGTACTGCGGGAAAGATATAAGAATATATAATTCAGTAACAGTGCTTTGAGACAGATCAAATCAGGTTCTGTAGAGTTTACAATTTAAACAGAGAGTAGTGACAAATCGGCTAAACAGATAATTAAAGAACAGATATTAATTTTATGTCACGAAATGAGAAACATGTCAAATTGATAATGTTCGATAAGCAAACCAATGTATGATGTATGTTAGTATTGATCACAATAGCTGGTATACATCAAGTTGGTGACTTCTTCACGTCCTCTAGGCAATAAAGATTTGATGAATTTCATTGCTTCGATTGAGTCGCTGGGATTTTTGTTGCTAGGGAGACGGCGATAGGTTTCGAGGTATCTGTCTATATAATCCCTGATATTTTCGTTTTTGAGTTGTCGAAGATCCAAATATTTTTCGATATTATTGGCACTGTTGGCTGAGTTGCCAAATCGGTCGATCAACTTTTCTTTGATTTCTGCCCATGGCGCTGTTTCACTGATCGGACTGATGAAGTTTGTAAACCAGCGGTGGTGCTTCTCATTTCTACTGAATAAAAAAGCGTTGGGGAGATATTTTTTCCATGATGCGTTAACATCCACATCGTTTGTTTCCAATATCATCTCGAAAGTGCTGACAAAAATTTCGGCGTTTTCGTAAGATGGTCGGTTCTCCGATTTTGTGGAGGCTGGATCGTCAATTAATTGGAAATGGGGAATGTCAATTTTTTTGTTATTGAATTTTGATTTATTGTTGGGTTTGACTTCCTTTTCTTTTTTGTTCTCGTTCGTTAATTCAGTGATTGAGATTTTGAGTTGAGCAATCAATTTGTTATTGTTGATGATTTCCTCAATGTTGTTGGTTGTTAGTTGAGCTTTGTGCAACAACTTGATTTTTTGGTGATAGAGTTTAATCAACTCTTTGTCCTCATCCAATTCGTCAGAGGGTGATTGATCTAAAATAGAAATATTGTTAATCTTTCTGATTAACTGATGGGAATTGTATTCATTGCCAACATCATATTTACTATTAAAGCCATAGGGACCAATATCATCCTTATTGACAGAGATATCAGCGTCAGAACCGGGAGCCAGAGGAGAGTCTTGAGCTTCTTCATCCGAGAGGGGGCCGAGATCCAGGTCAAGTTCCATATCAGAGTGATCTGATACTTGGTCGAAGGGAGCACCGTTGTTTACGGGGGTAGCAGCAGTTCCTTGGTTCTTCATTAAAAAAATTGTGGTATTTGATAAAATAGCACCAGGTAAAAATAATGAGATAAATGTGTATTTTTTATTGTAGGTAAAAAATAAACTAAAGAACTCTGCTGCTATAAAATAATCAATCCTTTTTATATTGAACAACTGCCCCTGGAAGTTATCGAGTCAACCTTTCTGGTTTTGGAATAGATCTATACTCAGTTTCCCGCCTTTTGCTAAATGAATTCTACTCGTTAGAATTGACTTCAATTAGCGTCGTCCCAATTCAGAGCAATCGGGAACACATCTTATTGTGCCGAAAGGACCAGTAAGATAATGTGTAACGGTATCTGTCAAAAGTGACATACATGATTCATTGTTTAATTGGCTTCGGCAGAACATATTTGTAATGTTTGATCTCTTGTTGATTCTACAGGTTCTTTTCCCATCTGTGAATGAATAAGATATGATCCCCAAATATAGAACATCTTATCGATATTTGTATGTTTGGTTGCAGAAAGTAGGCATCCCTTTATTCATGCACTATTTCTATTATACACTTACAGTCGTATAATTTGTATCAATATATAAATAAATGAACCATTGATAATGATAGCTGTTCTATTCTCTCGATGGGTAGCTAATCCATAGAGGGAACTGTGATAATTGTAGTATAAAAGGGAAATAAATATGAATAAAAAAACAAGTAAGAAATGAGACTCTTTGTTCCTTTATTTTAAGTTTGAGAGTTTGTCATGATAAAAATAGAGGTCCTTTTATATTCAATTATTACTTCAAAGATTCTTTCTGCGTAGATCGAATTTACTATTCCCGAAATCTGGGAATAGAAGGAATTAGATTCATAAATCAGTTACATATGAAACTTGACATATTATTTGTATAATATGTGTCTGTGATTCATATCCAGAATCTACTAGCGACTCATCGTTTATCCATTCTATGATTGCAATCGTTGATTGGATTACTGGATGAATTATTTGGATCTAGAAGATACGGCAGCTGCTCAACCAACCGGAATAGAGCATGGGGTTTAATTTCGGTATAGTTAATGAGCCGTGCTGGAACTGTGTCGAACAATAGGAATGATATTCGCTAAAGTAGGAGTTATAATATATAATGTGTATGTATTATAACTGAAGTGACAAATTAAGTAGTAATTATATTCGATTTATAAGGAGTAAATACGACAGGATTATGATATCATGTTACACTAATGATTTATAGAGAATACAGTTCATTGTTGTTGCAAGCCAAGAAAATATAAACTTTAATCTACAACAAGACATTTTGTGTTACACCTCATAAATGTTATGTAGGCGTGTATACAACACTTATGCAACTTTCGGTAATATGTACAGTACCCGCTCTATTTAAGGCCGCTCCATTTAAGGCCATTTCCGATTTAAGGCCACGATTTCAAAAAAAAAAAAATTCCCCAGCCGAATGGCCTTATTGGCCTTATTCTGTTTAAGGCCACGACCATTTTTCAAAATGGCCTTATTAAGAGCGGAAAAGCAAGTCACGATATTTTTTTGGCTGTCAAATTTTTTTTGGTGGCCTTATCCAGGTCGGGTCAAAAAAATTTTTGGTGGCCTTATTCAGGTCAAAAAATTTTTGGTGGCCTTATTCAGGTCACAGATAGAATCTCTGGCTTTATTTTTTTACCGAATATTCTGGAAATTTAGTCTTCATTTTTGTTTTTTGGGAGTATTTTATTTGATCATGGCTTTTAAGAAAAATAACGACGAATATCTATTTGTTTTTTTTCAGAAATTTCTTCTGCTCTGATACTATCTAAATTTTTACGTAAACGCTTGACGAATTGATCATCCGCATCATCACTGGGCACCGTGTGAGCCAACAAAATCTCGTTTGCAAACTTCAGCTTCGAACGAAGATCCCTGAAGTGCTTGAACTCTTCATGAGATACCTCTTCTTCTTCATCTGCTGCTTCGTGGATTTCTTCTCCAATACCGCTATCAATACTTGAAGGGGTGTCTTTACTAATAATTACAGCCTCGCAAGGCTGAGTAACAATCAAATCCAATTCATCTGCTTCCAAATCTAATTGATTAACATCATTTAAAGTTGCACCTTCACCGTCAAGAAGAGCTGTAAGCTCAGGAACAACCTCATTCAGTCTATAGACTACATCCTCATCTAAAGGCAAGCCTGATTCAGGATGAACTACAGAATCACAATTGATAGCGTTTGCTTCGTTACTCAGGTCCCTATGTTTGTACTGTAAAATATTAGTGTGATCCCAACAGTTTTTGATAGTGGATACTTTCACTTTAAGCCACGAGTCAGCGAGGAACCACATTGCCTCTACCTCATTCATCGAAAAGTTTCCAACATTTTCCAATCCAGCCATGTACTTTCTTACAGCACGACTGTACTGATGACAGCGAAAGTATGCCTTAAAGTTGGCAATGATGCCTTCAAATAATACAAACTTAATGAGCTATACAAAATAGAAACATTTACACTTACCTGCGTCAAGAGGTTGTAACTTGCTTGTTGTATTGGCAGGCAAGAAACCAATTTGACATGGCTGAACTCCTGACTAACCTTATGAACTGAGGCATTGTCAAGAAGAAGAGCGATCTTTCTATTTTCATAGGCAAATGACCCATTCAAGTGCTTGACATACTTTGTAAAAATTTCAGTAGTCATCCATGCACTTGGAGAATGGTGATACTCGACATAGTGAGTCTGACCGATGGACAATTTGGCATATTGTCTAGGATTAGCTGTTGCACCCTTGGGTGTCTTCCTTTTGCCAATAACAATTGGATGGCCTTTATAAGTTCCATCCGAGTTAGTTAACAATCCGACTGTAAACCGTTCCTTAGACTTCTTCAAATTACCCATAGGCTTACTACTGATGGAACGCGTAGGACCTTGTTCGTAGTACAGACCCGTTTCGTCAAAGTTCATAATATCCTTTGGATCATAAGGCTCGAGCAACTTTTCGATCTTTCTCAACTGCTGAACAATGTTGTCAGTCGTAAGGTCAACAGATCCATTATCCCCGTACATGTGTCTTGACTTTACACCTATACGATGAAAAAGTTTTGTCAACCAGCCATCGGAGAACTTCAATCTATCCTTTTCAGGAAGATCATTCATGGCATACTTTTGAGTAGCCGTAATTTTGGCATACGCCATGACACTTTCGCGGTTGACAGGCAAGTGGTGCGCGTTCATGCCATTGATGTATGTCGCAATATCGTCGTCCAAACCAGCAAAACGAGAAACCTTTCTACTCTTGCCATCAGCTACGTTGCTACTGGCTTCTCTAATAGCCCCGTAAATTTCCTGAGATCTACGCAAGATATTGGACACGGTCTTTCTCGAAACTGGCTCTCTAAGACCAAATTCTTGCTGAGCCCATTCACCGAGTTCTGTTTGGTTCAAAGAGGGATCAAAATTTCTCTTATCAAAAATAGCACCTTGCTGGTTCAATGTAAGACGAATTCTGGTATTTCTTTGTGCAGTGTTATTCATTTTTTATTAATTATGATTAAAGGAAAGAGCAGAATGACGGATTATCACGCGCATCAGATAATTAACCTTTGTGACTGCTAAAATTTAAAAATTTAAAATTCCGCACAATTCGATTTAAGGCCATTTCCGATTTAAGGCCACGATTTTGTCCAAAATTTTGTGGCCTTAAATAGAGCGGGTACTGTATGTATTTTGGGATGCATATCAACTAGATAAAAAGAACATGTTCTCGATTTACTATTTCAATAAATGGCGTTTCACTTAAATTAATATGATGTATAAAAATAAAATAGTCAGATGAAAAAAACACATAAAAAGGACGAAAAATAATCGCTGCTTTGCAAATATCTCTTTTTTCTTTTTGATCATCACTTTTCAAAATAGTAAGTTATATATCTTATCCCTTTTGTGCTAAACCACATAATAAATTAACACAATATAATAAGAGGTCTATGTTTCACGGGTAAAATCCCGGAGCATAAATCCTCTTGACAGAAATTTCTTTATTTCCAATTAATGATTCTCCGGACCAATAATCTAAAAGGATCCTCAGGGACCATCAACCTCAGCTATCTTACGATATCAATTATAAGAATGAGTGGTTCTTGATATTAAACAACGATAGATCGGAACAGTTATGTATCCAAGCCACATCATCCTCCAAATGTCTATAAATACCACCTCAATCCTAGCAGTTCTATTTAATTAATCAACTTTAATTCTATTTTTGAATACAATAAAATCGCAAGACTTATAATTGTATTCTCTCTATTGTTTTATTTTTTTTACGCAAACTACCTTCTTAAAAAGCCTATTTTGCAACATTTTTTACAATTAAAATGTCAAACACTTCTGGTAACTCTGCTGTTAACACTCCCATTGAGGCTCTCGCTGGTTTGAATACGACTCCTATTGTTGGTACTTCTTCTGGTAACTCTGGTACTGAGGCAACCGCTGGTGCCCAATCTGGTTCTTCTCCTGAGGTTACTACGCCTGTAGGCATCAATAACAACACTACCCTTGTTGAGGAAGATGTTGAGATGACCGACAACGGTAAATCTGGTACTGGTTCTGGGGCTACTCCACCTTTGGTTTTGGACGAAAGTCTTCAGGCAATTTTAAACACTGAGACTGTAGCCATTCCACTTGGTTCATACAATGGATCGAACATGGGTGTATCTGCGATCGATATTTTAAAGGGCCGTCGTAAGGACCTTGTCGACAAGATCAACATGTTGGTGACATGTGGTACTGACAATGAGGCTAATGAAGTCGAAATCGGACATTCTGCTGCCCTTGTCGATACTTTAAATCGACGTATCACTATTTTGGAGCAAGCTGCGGAAAGTAACGTAGTTAAGGCTCGCAACTTAAAGGGCACCGCTGATTCCAAATGGGCTGTCAAAACAGATCATGTGAGAATCAACAAAGCAGATCTTCCTCGCTTTCAATTGGTTTCCATGGCTGAGACTCACTTTGCTGGGCATCCTAAGTTTGATAACGTTAAAATCTACTTGAGTGAATTTGAGAAGGTGATTAAATCTTCGACGGATCACATCGATGAAGTCTGGAAGCGTTACATTCCTTTAACCATCTCGTATGCCTATGACGAATGGGTTGAGAGTGATCTTAAAAGATGTCAGTCATGGGCTGATGCTAAAAAATTGTTCGAGAAAAAGTTCGGGAACATTCGTGGCCGTGAAGACGCTATTAGAAGAGTTTATAACTCATTCATGTCTGAGCATGAGTCAATTGAGGAGTACACGACTCATTTCTTGAGGGATATTCATGAGGCTGGACGTAAGAAGACTGACCCTGGAATGGCTGAGAAGTATCGAACCAGTCTAATCGATGCTTGTCAGACCCAATTGTTGACGGTAATGGAATCTCGGGAAAAGGCAATCGACACTTTTACCATTGATGAGATTGCGGAAATTGCTCGTAGTGTGTTCCGACACAACCACATTGGTTCTCATTTTGCCAAGAATAAACCAGCTAGTAATGAGTCATACAAAGGAAAACGCAAGGCACCCTTGGATGGTAACTTTTATTGCTCTAAGCATGGTGGCAATAGAGCAAATCACAATGAGGTTGATTGTAATAGCCGTAAAAGGTTGAACACAGGACCCCGTAATGTTTTCTTGGGACAAAAGAATGTTCCGTTTAAGGCTAGTGGTAATACCATTCGCAATGAGGCTCGCCCTTGCAAGTATTGCGCTAAGACCTGGTCATTCGGACATAAGTGCCAAGAGTTTTATGAGGCTAAACGTCGTCTAAACGAGGGACCTAGTTATAATGTATTGGCTTTACATGTCAATACAAATGATGAGGCCAAGCGAGTAGAAGATGCTATGGAAGAAGACTCCCTTCAATGTAAGTATGATGAGCTTGATAAAAGAAATGATCCATTCAAATTACTCACACCTATTATTATAAATAATAGAAAATTGATTGCTAGGGTCGATACGGGAAGTCCTATTACCATTATAAATAAGTACATTCTTGACAATACCTTTGACAATAAAATAAAAATAAATAAAGTTGAAGGATCTTTAAACTTCTTGTCTCTCGATAAACTTAAAAAGGATATTAAAGTAGAACGTAAAGGAGTGACTGAACCTATGACTATCAGATATTATAACAACATGACTTTTGAGCATGAATTTGAAGTAGCAGAGTTTAGCAGTGCAATAGAAACAGAATTTGATGTATTATTGGGAAGAGATATTTTACCTCGTATGCGCATTGGCTTAACAGGAGTAGCAACTTGCTATCCCAAAGACGTTGATAAAGAAGCAGCTCAATTTGAGAACGTAAACTTTGACACTAAGGCCAACTGTAATCCGGATGATGCCACATATGGTACACCGGAAGTGCAAAAACAATTTATGAATCATATTCAAAGTTCTATTGACCAAAATAAAATGATCAAACCTGGTTCGTTTTGTACAATGAAAGAGTCTGTGGTGCATATTCCCATTAAGAAAAATGCTTCAAATTGTTATGTAAGACAATACCCGTTACCTTATCATGCTCGACCAGAGATTGAAAAGCAATTGCAAGAATGGTTAGATACAGGAGTTGTAGTGGAATGTGAACCTAGTGCCAAACACAACACACCCTTGCTAGCTATTCCTAAACGTGATGCAAATAATAATTTTACCAAACATCGTATCGTTATGGATCTGCGTAGATGTAACCTAAACATCGACGAAAGTAATATCCAAGATTTTGCTGTACCTAATATAAAGGATATCTTTGATGAAGTTACTTCTAAAGGAAAGGTCTTTACAAAATTAGATTTGAAAAATGCATATCATTCATTTAAGGTTGCCGATGCAAGCCAAGAAGTGTTGTCATTCACAGTAAACAATAAAACGTATAAATGGGTTGGATGTTGTTTTGGATTAAAATTTGTAACCAGTTTATACTGTCGAGTGATCAATCTTTTATTCTCAGGAATGGAAGGAGTTCAAACGTATGTTGATGATTGTTGCATTTATTCTGATCCAGAAGATCATGCAGCATTGGTAAAGAAAGCAATTGACAGATTGACTGAAGTTAACTTAAAGATTAACTTTGAAAAATGCACCTGGTTTAAGACTTCAATCTATATCCTTGGTTTTACCGTTGGAGCTGGAATTAGAAAGATCGATACCAGACGTTTAAGTAATTTAGATGCATGGAAGATCCCGAAAAATAGTGCTGATGTGAGAAAATTAATGGGGTTTATCACCTACTTACACGAATTCATTCCAATGATATCTAAAGTGGCTGCCCCCATCAATGCTTTAAGACATTGCAAAGATAGAGAATTTCACTGGACACCATTACATACAGAAAGGTTCAATGCACTGAAAGAGATTATCCTATCAGATGCAGTGTTACACACTCCTAAAATGGATCGAAAATTCTACTTGGAAACTGATAGCAGTTTGTACGCTACAGCAGCAGCATTAACACAAAGAGACGAACATGGACGGACATTACATATCGCATTTGTCAGCAAAGCATTTGATAAGCATCAGTTACAGTGGTCTACAAATCGAAAAGAAACTTATGGTGTGGTCTATGGCTTCGAAAAATTTCAATCCTTATTATGGGGACATCCTGAAATCGAAGTACGCACAGATCATAGAAGCTTAGTTTATATGCAGACTTCTACTACGCTTTGCAGAACACTTCAGAACTACATGGAGGTCCTAAACGATTTTAATTTTACTGTTGTTCATTTAAAAGGAATCAATAATATCTTACCTGATACCTTAAGTCGAGTTTATCCACCGATACCCGAGGATAAAACTCTGCTGGGGGATGAAGAGAAGAAAATTATAAAATTAGAACGTTGTATATTACAAAGACGTTTACCAAATGATAAGATTAACAAAGTAGTTAAAAAGGCAAATGACAAATTTATTAAAAAGGAAACAATTTATAGCAAGGACAAGGATTTAAATATCTTGGCCATTAAATTAAACAGTAAGACCTTTAAAGAAACAACTACAGATTATATTGCTCCACCCATTGAGGAAAGAGACAAGTTATTAAGAGAAGCACATCTGCTTGGTCACTTTGGTTCAGAAAGTATCGTCCAAAGGATTCATGAAGACGGATTGCATTGGCATGGAATATATGATGAAAGTAAGGAGATTGTTCGAAGTTGCATAGATTGTGCAAGGCACAATGTAGCAAGAAAAGGATATCATCCATTAAGACCAGTGGTAAGCAGTGATCCATTCGGACATATTGCCATGGATCTAGCAGGACCTCTCTCTGTGACACAAAACCAAAATATATATATCTTTGTGATCGTCGATCTTTGCACTAAATACATCATAGCTCGCCCAATCAAAAACAAACAAAGTGATACGATAGCTGCAACACTGTGCCAAGTATTTGGTGATTATGGTTTGCCAGTTACCTGCCAATCGGATAATGCCAGGGATTACTTAAATAGTTTGATGTCATCTGTCACTAGATCGTTAGGCATTAACCATAGATTTTCCACTCCCTATCATCCTCGTGGTAATGGCGCTGCTGAAAATGCCGTAAAGGTGATTGTCAATACAGTCAGAAAATTGTGCGGTAATGACACTAGTAGATGGGATGAATTACTTCCTGCTGCTCAGTTATGCTGTAACTACAAGATTCGTAATCGAACTGGTAGTAGCCCATTTTCTCTCATGTTTGCTCGACAACTAAATAAACCAAAGGACTATTCTGATCCAAATATAAGTAAGACCATCCCCACTAAGTTAACATCCGAAGAAGAGTTGATGCATAAGGCAGAAATGATGGCTACTATCGTCTTCCCTGCTATCCATGAAAGAACAAAGAGATTAGTCGAGGAACAAAGCAAGAAGTTCAATACAAAAAATTACCTTGTAGACATTGCTGTCGGTACTGCTGTCATGGTTAAGCTGCCAAATAGAGCAACTAAATTATCTCCACTATATGAGGGACCATACACTGTAACACGAAAGACACAAGCGGGTACGTATGTGCTGAAAGACGAAATGAACGAGTTACTGCATAGAGACTACGTGCCGTCAGAACTCAAAGTTGTCTCCATTGACGAGACAAATATAGAAGATGAATTGTACGAAGTACAAGAGATTCGGGATCACAGAGAAAATTCTGATGGCGTAAGAGAATACCTTGTCAAGTGGATCGGTTATGGAGAAAGAGAAAATTCGTGGCTAGACACCTCGGCCTTTTCATCTCCAAACACGATAAAAGCATATTGGGATAAAGTCAGAGATGTTGAAAGATGCATTCATGAACGTAAAAATAAGCTGGTACAGAATTCAAATAAGAATCTGGAATTAAAGAGTGTTGCTCCAAAACGTAATGGTGACAATTCACATAATTACAAGAAAAGAAAAAGGTCAGAAGATACAGAATATAAACAAAATAAACCTGTGCAGATGAGACGTAGTAGCAATCGTTTAAGAAAAGACTAATGAAGGCATGTAGTATAAAGTGAAAAAAAAAAAAAAAAAAATATACTAGGATAAGCTTTCATGACGTCGTATCTAATCTAGCGGAAAATGAAACTTTGTTATGCAGTATAAAAAAAAAAAAAAAATACGCGGAACATTGATCATTTAATGCTGGTGAGGGTTTTCTTGATAGATTCACTGTTTTGAATCTAGTGGAGGGAAATGTGCTAAACCACATAATAAATTAACACAATATAATAAGAGGTCTATGTTTCACGGGTAAAATCCCGGAGCATAAATCCTCTTGACAGAAATTTCTTTATTTCCAATTAATGATTCTCCGGACCAATAATCTAAAAGGATCCTCAGGGACCATCAACCTCAGCTATCTTACGATATCAATTATAAGAATGAGTGGTTCTTGATATTAAACAACGATAGATCGGAACAGTTATGTATCCAAGCCACATCATCCTCCAAATGTCTATAAATACCACCTCAATCCTAGCAGTTCTATTTAATTAATCAACTTTAATTCTATTTTTGAATACAATAAAATCGCAAGACTTATAATTGTATTCTCTCTATTGTTTTATTTTTTTTACGCAACCTACCTTCTTAAAAAGCCTATTTTGCAACACCTTTTACACATATCTAATGTTATCTTCTTTTTCTTAGGGTCATCTAAAACAAAAATGAATCTTCATTAGCAAGTGTCTGGTCGCTTTTTTCTTCGGGTTCTTGGTAGCGTTAGTTTTCTTTGGTCTCAAGTATAAATGCTTCCATTTTGATGTATACCAGCTATTGTGATCAATACTAACATACATCATACATTGGTTTGCTTATCGAACATTATCAATTTGACATGTTTCTCATTTCGTGACATAAAATTAATATCTGTTCTTTAATTATCTGTTTAGCCGATTTGTCACTACTCTCTGTTTAAATTGTAAACTCTACAGAACCTGATTTGATCTGTCTCAAAGCACTGTTACTGAATTATATATTCTTATATCTTTCCCGCAGTACATGCTTCCCAATTGGACATCGATCTTATCAAGTATATGACTCAGTAGATACTCGGTAGAATTCATGAACCGATGTCTCTTATATAAAGGCCCCAATTTTAATCTTCAATAAAAAACAATCATATAAGTGTCTGGTACTTTCTAGTCTCTCTTTATTATTATTATTTTAGTTGTATTTGTCTTACGGATACATCAATTTTTTTTTACCAATTCAACTTATTCAAACTTACCTCATCGTTACTATGCCTGCCTCTGCTTCTTCTGCCATGTCTGAATATATGGGTGACTCTCTTTCCAACCTTGGTTCTACTCCTGCTGCTACCCCTGTTGACCCATTCATTGAGTCAACTCAAAACAGCATCAACATTCTCAAGGCTGAACTCGGTACGATGACTGCTGTGGAATCCGAGCTATGGTAGTAGTAAGGATTACAAAAATAAAATAAAACACAAAAGATACAAGAAAGTAATCAGTCGCAAAAAGAGAATTATTGTTTATTTAATGAAATGTCAAAGGGTTTATATAGTTTTCAATATCTGAGAATCAAACATAAATGTCTGTGCTCACATAAGCGCACAAATGTCACAATTGCCAAATATAATAAAGGAAGCCGAATTGTATAATCTTACATTCGGATGAGATCCTTAATTATGGTAAGTCCTCTACCTTGTATAAATCAGACAGTTATTACTGGATAGTAATAATAATAAGGCTTAGTAAAATAATTATAATTAGTCATAAAGGATAAAAGACGTGAGATGATCGTATACGTGTAAATATATCAATATATATTTGAATGTATGCCTGATCACATCAACTGCTACTGCTCTTCGCTTTCCTGAAGGTGAGGAAAGACTCAAGCTTCTCGAAGCTTGTAAGGTGAAAGGTGATCTTTTGCGTGTCCTCTTGGCTACCATCGTGGATGCTGATAAGGTTGCTTCTCTCGGTTCCTCTTCTGGTCCCCGAACTGTCAAACAGTCGAACGTTGTCCCTCCCAACTTACCCTTGTTCCAATGGGAAGGTCACTGCTTTAACTCCAAGGCTCCCATTTTTGTTGATGTTACTGCCTGTCTTCAAAAATTCGAGGACGTTATGTTTTCACATAACCTCGACTATGACACCAACTTCAAGCGTTTGGTCCCTGCTTGCCTCTCTACTTCCCAACGAACTTGGTATGAACAATACTTAGCTTCGCTTGGTGAAACTCGTTTGACTTCGGTAACATGGGTTATGTTCAAGTTGGCAATCACAGACCATTACGGTTTAACTGTCGACGAAGATCGTTCCTCTGCTGCTGTCGCTCTCATCGACATTGAGATGGCTAAAAACGAGTCGATTGATTCTTTCATCGATCGTTTCAACAACTTGCGTCGCCGTGCGGTTGACCAATGTCCTCCTGCCTCTGTTCTGATTAACAAGTTTTTGGGTGCTCTTCCTGTCGTATTTGAGTACGATTCATTTAAGAGTAAATAAATAAATCGTATAAAGTTATAATTTATAAAATAAAATGTCTTTGAATGTTGAGTAATAGCATACATATGTATACTACTACACAACTACCTCTACCTCGAGTACATACTTCTATATAAAAGGTGGCATGATTGGCTTAAATGGATATAGGGATAAAAGTTGCATATAGAATAATACACAACTGAGTTACTATACCTAAATTGGAAAACTAAAAACCCACTCCAATTAAATCAAGAATATAAAAAAGAGAAATCTAATAATGATAGTTCCCTCAATGGATTAGCTACCCATCGAGAGAATAGAACAGCTATCATTATCAATGGTTCATTTATTTATATATTGATACAAATTATACGACTGATAAGTGTATAATAGAAATAGTGCATAATCAAATGGATGCCTACTTTCTGCAACCAAACATACAAACATCGATAAGATGTTCTATATTTGGGATCATATCTTATTCATTCACAGATGGGTTAAAAGAACCCGTTGAATTAATAAGAGGTCAAACATTACAAATATGTTCTGCCGAAGCCAATTAACCATAATTCATGTTATGCCCCTTTTGACAGCTACCGTTACACATTATCTTACTGGTTCTTTCTACTCCGAAAAACACAATAAGAAGTGTTCCCGGATCCTTTGATCTAGGACAATGTTAATTGAAGTCAATTCTAACGAGTAGAATTCATTTAACAAAAGGCGGGAAACTGAGTATAGATTTATTCCAAAACCAGAAAGGTTGACTCACTAACTTCCAGGGGCAGTTGTTCAATATAAAAGGATTGATTATTTTATAGCAGCAGAGTTCTTTAGTTTATTTTTTACCTACAATAAAAAATACACATTTATCTCATTATTTTTACCTGGTGCTATTTTATCAAATACCACACTTCCAGCTAATCTTCATGACAAGGTTACTGTGTCCAAGGCTACTTTGGAAAAATCTCGCAAGACTAATGTTGAAGTCATTATCAACTTAGTCAAGGATCTTTCTAAGGAACTGTCCAAGAACAAGAGCAAGCGTGGATTTGCTGAGCAAGATTTGTCTGACAACGTTGGATCTAAACGTTCCAAATGGGCTTCTTCTTCTGCTGCTGCTGCTGGTTCCCCTGGTACTAGTACTTCTCGTTCTGGCTCGTCTTCGTCTTCTGGGTCAAGCAAGAAGCCATCTGGTACTGGTTCTTGGTGCTCTTTCCACAAGGTTAACACACACAACACTGTGAACTGTCGTGTTGTTTCTTCTGCTACTGCTGCGTTGAACTCTGCTTCTGGTCCTTCGTCTGCTTCGTCTGCTAGTTCTTCTCAGAACACTAACAGCAACAAGCCCTCGTCGTGCTTTAAGTGTGGTGTTTCACCTTGGACTCCTCGACATCAGTGCAATACTGCACGTCGTAATGCACCTGGTTCGGATATCAACAGTGCTTCTTAGTACTTGGGTGCTATGCATCTCAATGACGGTGACTCTTCGTCTACCACCCCACTTCCTAACGAAGTTAACAATTCCACACAATCATCAGCCGATGATATCACAATGGAAGACGTTGATTCGAGTGTCCAAGCCATGGTCGCCCAGCAATCTCAACTTTGTACGTATAATCAATATTCACAATTGCCTTCTCATAAGTCTAACTCCATTCTTATTCCGGTAATTTTAGAAAACACTAAAACATTTGCTGTTGTCGATACAGGCGCATCATTCTCGATCGTCTCTCCCGATTTTGTTAAATCCCTTGGTTCTTCTGTTGTTGTCTTTCCTTCTTCTGGAAGTATTCAGCTTGGCCATAAACAATCTCATCAACAACGCACTGGTCACTGTTTTTTAGATATTTTTTATAATAAAATCAAATTTAAATTCAAATTTGAAATCTTCGACTTCTTTTCAGATGTTAAAAACGTGCCTCTTTTATTTGGACTTGATATTTTGCCTAAATTAAACATTGGTATAACTGGATTAGTTTCTTCTTGGTTTGATTATACAGGACCTGCTTTACCTTCTCCTATTAATCCTGAAGAAATTAAACCTAATGAGAGCCCTTTTGGTTCCCATTCTGAACGTCAGATGATGCTATCCAAGTTAAGCCATTATTAAACTGTAATGCTCAAATTGACTTGAAAAACACTTACTGTAATTTGCCCGATTCAATAGTTCGTTTAGACACTATTCCTGGTAAAGAAGCATATCGTAAGCAGTATCCTCAACCGGAAGCATATCGTACCGCCGTTCTTGCACAAATTGATACGTGGCAAAAGGAAGGAGTCATTGAACTCGCCGAATGTCATACAGGTTTTAATTCTCCTCTCCTCTGTGTTAGTAAGAAAGATGAACATGGTGTTTATACTTTCAAAAAGCCAAGAGTTGTAGCTGATGTCCGACTCCTTAATTCAATTCTTCTCAGTACTGATAAATTTCAATTTCCAATGATTTCGGACATTCATCAAAAGATTGGCCCGTCTCCCATCATTTCTTCAATTGATATCCATTCGTGCTTCACTAGATTCCTTGTTCTTCCTGAACATCGTCATAAACTTGCTTTTACTTGTCCCTATACTGGTTCTCAATGGATGTTTCGCAAAGTTTGTTTTGGCATTTCCTTCATGGGTAATTTCACCCAACGTGTGCTTTCAAATTTGTTTCGTGATCTTCCTTATGTTTCAGTATACGTCGATGATATTCAGATTGCAACCCGTCCACCTCTTTCTTATCATACAGAGTGTGTCGCAGAAGTCCTTCGACGTCTAACCAAAGCCAATCTCCAAATTTCACCTGAAAAATTGGTTCTTGCTCAAAAAAGCATACACATTTTAGGATGGTCTATTGTTAATGGTAAATTAATTCCGGATCCTCGTAAAGTGTCGAATGTACATACTTGGCCTGTTCCTTCTACTGGTAAACAGCTAATGAGTTACCTCGGCTTTATGAATTACTTTCGCAACAGCATTCCTTTATACGCCATGCTTTCTGCTCCTCTTGATAGTATTCGTAATTACAAGTCGCTTGACAAAGTATGGACTCCACAGCACACTGAGGCATTTAATAATTTAAAACTTGCTCTTGCGTCTGCTCCTGTCATTTCGCCTCCAGACTTTAGTTGTCGTCTTCACGTCGCTACTGATGCAAGTCTTACTGGAATCGGTGGAATCATTTATTACATAAAGAATGATACCGTACATTATGTTGCTATGGCTAGTCGCAAGTTGTCTTCTTCTGAACAGAATTATAGTACTACTAAACGCGAACTACTTGCAGTGGTGTTCATCTTTAACAAGTTTCACAAATGGTTGTTTGGGATTCAGTTTACTCTGCACACTGATCATAAAAGTCTTATTTTTTTGAATCATCAGTCTATTCCAAATATGCTAATGCTGAACTGGTATGAAGTTATCTTCTCTTATTCCTTTGACGTCGTTCATATTCCTGGATGTCTCAATGTTATTCCTGATGCTCTAAGCCGACTGTTCTCTGATGATGATGAGTCCAGTCTGGAGGGGGATAAATGTAATAACATCGCGAATAAATACAAAACGAAAAAATATTGTAAACAAAAGAAAGTTGATAATGTCTCTAAAGCGGTCACACCTCGCGTTACGCCCAATAGATTTCAAAAGAAAAACATTCACACTGTTGACTCTTTTAATCATTTATCTTTCTCTTCTTTTCCTGTTGCTCTTAAAAAGCAATCTGTCACTACCAACGAGTATTATAATAACAATGCTTACGTACGTCCACCACATAGTACACCAAACGCTCCACTTGTTAATCGTGCATTACAATTAGCTGAGTACATGACACCTCCCAATAAAGAACGTGTTCCCATTATCATGAAAGCACATCTTTTAGGTTATTTTGGTATCAACGGTATAGAAAAGACTATTCATAATGATTACAATTTTCATTGGACAAATATGAGACAAGATATCCAAAAAGTTATAAACGATTGTGTTGCATGTCAAGCTCATGGAATTTATAAGGTCGGTTACCACCCTCCTCGTAGTGTACTTCCTGATGGCGTGTTTGACCACATCTGTATGGATCTTGGGGATTTTAACACAACCTCATCTTCCGGAAACAACTTTATCCTTGTCGTCGTAGACTACTTCTCTCGATTTACAATCTTACGTGCATTACCTGACAAGCACAGCCATACTATTGCTAAAGAGCTATTAAGCATCTTTTGTCTTTTTGGATTCCCAAAAATCATTAACAGCGATCAAGGCAGCGAATTTGTAAACGAGATAGTAACCAACTTAATTGAAATGAGTGGCATTGATAGACGTCTTTCGCTTCCTTACACCCCTACTTCCAACCCTGTTGCTGAGAAGTTTGTTGGTACAACGAAACGTACTATTATCAAGACTTTAACTGCTAATGGTGCTGCGCCTACTGATTGGGATTTATATTTAGATCCATGCCAATACGCAATCAATGCACAGTACGCACGTTTGCATAAGTCACGTCCTTTTTCAGTTATGTACAATAGACAGCCTAACGGATTCCAAGATTATACAAACTTAAGACCATCACTAAGTTTAGAACATTCGGATTCCAGAGCAATCGATGATAAATTAAAGTTTGTCAAAGAAACGGTTATTCCGGCTCTCGCTAAACGGATTAATGAAACGCAATCCAATGACCATGAAAGATTTATCAATACGCATAAAATTGTAAATGAGAAGTATCCTATCAATTCTAGAGTCATGATCACAAATGTAAACCGCACTTCTAAAATGACAGAACGTTGGCTCGGTCCTTATATTATTACAGGGTACACAGCACACGGTAGCTACATTTTAAACGACTTAACAGGAACTCCATTACCACGTCACTTGCCTACTCAACAGATCCGATTAATACAATCCGGAAATAAGCGCAATCCTGGTGACTTTAAAAATGAACATTATGAAGTTCAAGCTATTGTTAATCATCGAGGTACACCCGGTAACTATGAATACTATGTTCATTGGGTCGGTTATGACGATCAAGAAAAGGACAACACTTGGCAATCTACAAATACGTTTGATTCCATGAAACCTATTCAAGAGTATTGGTCACGTTATAATAAAGCCACCTCAGGAACTTCGGAACACAATCTGTCATCACAGTTTAAAAGGCCACGTAAAATACCGACTGCTAAATACTACAGCAGATCAAAGGCTCAACGTTCTGTTCCATCCACAAGATCCAAAGTTAAACACTCTTAGCTTTACATCAGTAATTAAAAAGGTCTTTTCCTTATTTGTTTTTCCTAAAAGGTTTTTAAAGGTTTTTATCGACATACTTCAATTACTACGATCTTTCATTATAACACTGAAAAGATATACACGTTCTAATTCGTTTGTCATCACGGCATTCAAGAAAGTAGTTCCTCATCTGGAGGAGGGCAATGATGTATACCAGCTATTGTGATCAATACTAACATACATCATACATTGGTTTGCTTATCGAACATTATCAATTTGACATGTTTCTCATTTCGTGACATAAAATTAATATCTGTTCTTTAATTATCTGTTTAGCCGATTTGTCACTACTCTCTGTTTAAATTGTAAACTCTACAGAACCTGATTTGATCTGTCTCAAAGCACTGTTACTGAATTATATATTCTTATATCTTTCCCGCAGTACATGCTTCCCAATTGGACATCGATCTTATCAAGTATATGACTCAGTAGATACTCGGTAGAATTCATGAACCGATGTCTCTTATATAAAGGCCCCAATTTTAATCTTAAATAAAAAACAATCATATAAGTGTCTGGTACTTTCTAGTCTCTCTTTATTATTATTATTTTAGTTGTATTTGTCTTACGGATACATCACTTTTTATTCTTTCTGGTTTCATATACTTCAATCCTACCTGGATTCAAATACTTCCCTGTTTAATTGTCTTGTGGCTCAAAGGCTTCCTTGTTCAATTGTCATTTGGTCCGAATAGTTTCATGTTCAATTCTTCTTGGTCTTCAACACTTGCGTGGCTAAATATGAGGTAGGGTCTGAATAACTAAGAAAAAAACTTATCATCAATAACAACTAAAGTCTTTTGCTAAATTCTAGGCTGCTCTTCTGAATCTTTAAGAAACAAGGCATTGGCACAGTTTATGGATCTTAAACAATGTCAGGATAAAAACAATCACTCATCTGACAGTATATATTATATCAGAAATAAAAAAACCTTTTCCCTCAATAATTATATACAATAAAAATAAAAATACGTATTTATCCAAAACCCATTTAATTCCATATAAGTTTCACTGACGGTTTGTGCACTAATAAAAGGGCCTTTTTTAACAAGGTTTTGATACGGAAGCATGAACATATTAATAACGGACAGATACCACCAATAGTTGCTACGATATCCTATGCGCAGTGGAATCGATTGTTTGGCCGAAGTGTGCATAATAAGAGAATTCTAAAGTGTAATCTATTTTTGATGCACCGCATAAAGCACAGCATTTAAAAGTGACGCATGGTTTAATAATATTAATAAAAAAAGCAGACTGCATAATGCATAGAGTTGTTTTAAGATAGCCACATACGACTTTTTTGGGTTGATATTTGTGGTATTTGATAAAATAGCACCAGGTAAAAATAATGAGATAAATGTGTATTTTTTATTGTAGGTAAAAAATAAACTAAAGAACTCTGCTGCTATAAAATAATCAATCCTTTTTATATTGAACAACTGCCCCTGGAAGTTATCGAGTCAACCTTTCTGGTTTTGGAATAGATCTATACTCAGTTTCCCGCCTTTTGCTAAATGAATTCTACTCGTTAGAATTGACTTCAATTAGCGTCGTCCCAATTCAGAGCAATCGGGAACACATCTTATTGTGCCGAAAGGACCAGTAAGATAATGTGTAACGGTAGCTGTCAAAAGTGACATACATGATTCATTGTTTAATTGGCTTCGGCAGAACATATTTGTAATGTTTGATCTCTTGTTGATTCTACAGGTTCTTTTCCCATCTGTGAATGAATAAGATATGATCCCCAAATATAGAACATCTTATCGATATTTGTATGTTTGGTTGCAGAAAGTAGGCATCCCTTTATTCATGCACTATTTCTATTATACACTTACAGTCGTATAATTTGTATCAATATATAAATAAATGAACCATTGATAATGATAGCTGTTCTATTCTCTCGATGGGTAGCTAATCCATAGAGGGAACTATCATTATTAGATTTCTCTTTTTTATATTCTTGATTTGATTGGAAACGGTTTTACTTTTCCAATCGAGACATAGGAACTCAGTTGAATATTTTTATTTATCCGACTTTTATTCTTATATCCAGTTAAGCCAATCATGTCATCTTTTATATAGAAGTATGTACTCGTGGTAGAGGTAGTTGTGTAGTAGTATACGAATGTATGCTATTACTCAACATTAAAAGATATTTTATTTTATAATTTATAATTTATACGATTTATTTATTTATTCTTAAATGAATCGTACTCAAATACGACATAGCCCCCCCCTAGCCTCCTTGTAAAATTTAACATTCGGTAATTTTCAAGTGGCGAGAATAAGGTAGATGTATTTGAGAGAAATTTGGTTGTTTATAATGTGTATGTGTGGTGTATATTTTATCAGAATAGCTGTTGTGACGTATTTTTTATAGTGACGTACAACTTTTTCTGTTTACCAAAAAGAAAAAAAAAAAAAAAAAAATTTTGTGTGGGATAATTTTCACCCTTTATTTATTTTTTAAAACGAACAGGATCTGTAGCAGGACTAAAAGTATTCTGGTTTAGACGATTGCTTCGACGAAATGAGCCATGTGCAGGATTATTAGCTGTAGGTTTTGTTCTTACGCTAGTTTTGTGATATACACGGTTGACATCATTTGTTCGAATATTTGTAGTTTTATTTTCCGCAGAGGAAATTTGTTGCAAGCGTGTGCCCGTTTTATTTTGATCAAAGGTAGGAAGATCTGATTCCTTAGATTTGAACATTGTTTGGAGTATTGATTCCTCATCTTTAGGTACAGAACCTTTAACACGTTTCCAGTATGTTACAACAGCTTGTGGATCAGTAAAGTTAGTTAACGGAATCCAACTGTCATGTTCAGGGGAGTAATTCTTCCATCGAATCTTATAGAGACGATTACCAGCATCACCTTTATGATCCACAATAGCCTCGAATTCGTAGATTTCTTCTTTGGAGACGATTGAATCTTGTGACACTAGTTTTAATTCAGAAGGTGTAAAATCTCGAGGCATAACCAAACCCATTTCATCACGAAGAGTATAGTTGCCATGTTGAGTTTTACGAATTACTTCATAGGGTCCTTCGTACACTGCAGAGAGTGATTTTTGGATTCCCTTTTTCTTTACAACAACGAAGCTTCCGATAGGGAAGTCAATCAACTTGTGTTTCTTATCAAATTGATTCTTCATCATCTTGTTATATATTTCAGTGCGATCCTTTATAGCGGGAAAGACAATGTCGGACATATATTCAATCCGTTTGATCAATTCATCATTACTCATGGGTTCGATACCATCTTCTGGATCGTTGAATAATGGATATTCGTTCGACATTTTTCTTGCAAACATTAGGTTGAAGGGACTAGTATTTAAGCGTTTAGACACCTTACAGTTGATCATAAGTTGTACCGAGTTGACTTCAATATCCCAATCATCCTCTGATACACCCTGAATTAATTTCGAGAGTAATTTTTTACAACTTTGAACCATTCGTTCAGCTCCACCATTACTGGAAGCAAAATAAGCTGTGGATAGACGTTTATCTATTTTCATTGCTTCACACAAAGTGTCAAGTATTTGATTTTTCCATTCAGTGCCACGATCACTATTGATAATGCGAGGGTAACCGATTAATGAAAAGATTGAAATTAATTCTTCTGCAACCGTTTTGGCTGATTTGTCTGGGATAGGACGTAAGATTACAAATCTAGTAGCGATATCAAGCATAACTAAGATATATGTATTATTGGATGTAGTTACGGGAAATGGTCCACACAAATCCATTTGATAGTGCCATCCCGGTGTGTAACAATATAATGGTTTTAAAGGATTATATCCCTTTTTTGCAATTGCGAATTTTTGACACATGGAACATTGCTTTACAATTTCCAGAGCATCTTGCATAATTTTAGGCCAATTCATACCTTCATCCTTACGAATACGATGTACTAAACTTTCACCACCGCCATGACCAAAACTATGGGCACGTTCGAGAATGTCTTTTCTATCTTTTTCTAAAGGAATGATAAAGGATTCATCCATGTTTTGGATGTAGTTGATTTGAAAATCATCATTGGTATCGTTTTCAACCATGTTGTCATCAAGTTCATTATGAATTGTTTTTATAGACCAAGTGTGTATTCTCACATGATTGTTTACATCATTGGTCATATCTGTGGAACAATAATATTGTGAAAAGTTTGGTAAGCGCTCGGCATTTATATCGTTGGCTTCCATAAATTCTTTTTCATTTGCTTTATGCAATTCATTGTTCTTTTTGTTTGTTAAAGTTTTCCTTTTATGTTGTAACTTCGATTTTAAATTCTTTTGGTTTGTTTTAAAAATTTGAGGAAATAATTGTTTTTCGTCTTTTTCAAATGGAATTTTATCTGCATGAGTGGGGAATAATCTAGAGAGTTTATCACTCATGATGTTTTCTACACCAGGGATCCAAATTACCTTCATGTTAGGAAAAGATAAAATAACTTCCATATATCTTAACATCATCATCGACATGTGTTTAGTCGTAAATAAATATTGAAGACTTCTATGGTCAGTGTAACACTTGAATTTTTTAGAACCATATAAGAATTTATAAAATTTGGTTAATCCAGTAGTGAGAGCATATAATTCCTTTTTGGTTACGCTATAACTACGTTGGCTTGGACTTAATGCTTTAGATGCAAAACCAATATATTTGATAGTCTTTTTTCCTGTTTTATCAACATATTCTTGAAACAGACAAGCGCCTACTGAATAGTTACTAGCATCTACGGCTAAACTAAATTCATGATTTAAATCAGGATGGCTTAAGACAATGTTTTGTTTTATGATATCAATAATGCTTTGATAATGTACATGCATTTGGGGTGTCCATTCTAGTACTTTTTGTGTACTATACCTTAAATGGTCCAAAGGTGCGGTCAATTCACTTGCGTTTGGTAGGTGGGATCGCATATAAGATACCCAACCGCAAAATTTCATCATTGCTTTTGCAGTCTTAGGTTTTTCCCATGAATCGATGTTTACTAAACGTCTAGCATCAATTGATTTTCCTTGTGGGGAAATACAGAAACCAAGTAAATATACTGCATTTCGTGCAAAATAAGTTTTCTCTTGATTAATGGGTAATTTGTTTTTAGTTAATGCTTCCATGACAAGCTTACAATGTCTTTCATGGGATTCTAAATTATTGGAGTAGCAAACGAGATCATCGATGTAAATACAAACGAATTCTTTCATCTCTGCAAAGATCATTTCCATTAAATTTTGGAAAATGCCAGATAAACTTTTGAGACCAAAAGGTGCTCCTCTGTAACAATAAGTTTTGTTTTCAAAGGTGAATGATAATTTATGACGATCATCCTTATTAATTTTTAATCTATGGAATGCTCCACTAACGTCAAAGACAGACATAAATTTTGCTTCTCTTAAAGAATAAAAGATATCTTCAATTAATGGTGTGTTAACGTTGGAAACATCTTCAAGAAGTGTATTTATTTTACGGGTATCTAAACAAACCCTCCATTTTTTAGTTCCGTCTGGGCCATTTGGCTTAGGTACTAATGTCAATGGACTGTTGAAGCTGCTAGGTTTTGCTGCTTCAATTGTTTTGTCATCTAGCCATTTTTGAATTTGTTCCCTTACCACTGGCAATAAAGCATATGAAATAGGGTATGGTCTAGTGAAGGCTGTTTGATTAGGTGGTGTTTTTAAATAAACAACCGCATCTTCACGTGGGCATAGTTCGTGAATATTTATATTTTTGTTTGCTTCTAAATATGGTTTCATCCTTTCCATAAAGATTTCATATTCATTTTCAGAGCATGCTTTTGTTACATTTGGTTTATACATAGTATCATCTACGGTGTCATTGTATATAATCTCTTCTTGTTCGTCAAAGTTATATGCGATGTTCTCAATGTAGATACCAAGTTTAGGTATTAAATCTCTACCGATAAGAATAGGGATTTTGGCATTCGGCATTTCAACAATTTCAAAGCTGTGTCTGAAAACTGCTTTTCCTTTATAACTGACTTCTAAAGGTTCGGTTTTACCAATGCGCAAGGCAAAAGCATCTTTGTTTACGAATGATAATTTACCATTGGCAGGGATTATCTTTTCAAATATGCTTTTATCTTCAAAGTCATAAGTTTTATTGATTAATGATATCGTAGCACCTGTATCAAGCATGCTTACCAATTTTTCATTATTTATTGTAATAAAGGGAGAATAGGGAGAAAGATCTTCCTTTTCCTTTTCATTATATCCTTCAATTAGATAACAAGAGACATTATTATTATTGGATGTACTGATTTTATTTTTATTGAAGTTAAATTTTTTTAAATTTCTATTTTCTATTCTATTTTTAAACTCGTCAATTAGGGACTTGAATATTCCTTCAATATCTTCTTCTAAAAGCTTGTATATATTACTATAATTGAGTTTATTGTCAGTTTTATTCTCAGAAATAGAGTTAATATAATAAATTGGTACCTTATTTCTTGATTGTTCTTTTGCATCGGCAGATTTCATCAAATACTGTTTGTATTTGTCGCTTGTCAAGTAAGAGACGCAAGTTTTCAAATGTTCGTAACTGAAGCTGGCTTTGTTGCAATAGTTACACATATTCTTGTTGTCTTTAAACTTTTTGTTGCGATCATATGCGTTGCTGTTGTTGCTGAAATTTTGGAAATTTCTTTTGTTGTCGAAACCTTCAACATTGCTATTTTTTGTTATTGTCGTATTGGTGACAGAAGGGGTTTTGTTGTTGTTGTTGTGAGGCACAATGACCGAGATATATAAAGCTTCTTGGATATCTCCAATATTCTTTTCTAAATATTTGAAGAGCTGTTCCAATGATGCTGGCAAATAAGATTCGGCATCTGCTTTCTTGTTTTTCTTCAGCGAGTTGGTGACTTCTTCACGTCCTCTAGGCAATAAAGATTTGATGAATTTCATTGCTTCGATTGAGTCGCTGGGATTTTTGTTGCTAGGAAGACGGCGATAGGTTTCGAGGTATCTGTCTATATAATCCCTGATATTTTCGTTTTTGAGTTGTCGAAGATCCAAATATTTTTCGATATTATTGGCACTGTTGGCTGAGTTGCCAAATCGGTCGATCAACTTTTCTTTGATTTCTGCCCATGGTGCTGTTTCACTGATCGGACTGATGAAGTTTGTAAACCAGCGGTGGTGCTTCTCATTTCTACTGAATAAAAAAGCGTTGGGGAGATATTTTTTCCATGATGCGTTAACATCCACATCGTTTGTTTCCAATATCATCTCGAAAGTGCTGACAAAAATTTCGGCGTTTTCGTAAGATGGTCGGTTCTCCGATTTTGTGGAGGCTGGATCGTCAATTAATTGGAAATGGGGAATGTCAATTTTTTTGTTATTGAATTTTGATTTATTGTTGGGTTTGACTTCCTTTTCTTTTTTGTTCTCGTTCGTTAATTCATTGATTGAGATTTTGAGTTGAGCAATCAATTTGTTATTGTTGATGATTTCCTCAATGTTGTTGGTTGTTAGTTGAGCTTTGTGCAACAACTTGATTTTTTGGTGATAGAGTTTAATCAACTCTTTGTCCTCATCCAATTCGTCAGAGGGTGATTGATCTAAAATAGAAATATTGTTAATCTTTCTGATTAACTGATGCGAATTGTATTCATTGCCAACATCATATTTACTATTAAAGCCATAGGGACCAATATCATCCTTATTGACAGAGATATCAGCGTCAGAACCAGGAGCCAGAGGAGAGTCTTGAGCTTCTTCATCCGAGAGGGGGCCGAGATCCAGGTCAAGTTCCATATCAGAGTGATCTGATACTTGGTCGAAGGGAGCACCGTTGTTTACGGGGGTAGCAGCAGTTTCTTGGTTCTTCATTAAAAAAATTGTGGTATTTGATAAAATAGCACCAGGTAAAAATAATGAGATAAATGTGTATTTTTTATTGTAGGTAAAAAATAAACTAAAGAACTCTGCTGCTATAAAATAATCAATCCTTTTTATATTGAACAACTGCCCCTGGAAGTTATCGAGTCAACCTTTCTGGTTTTGGAATAGATCTATACTCAGTTTCCCGCCTTTTGCTAAATGAATTCTACTCGTTAGAATTGACTTCAATTAGCGTCGTCCCAATTCAGAGCAATCGGGAACACATCTTATTGTGCCGAAAGGACCAGTAAGATAATGTGTAACGGTAGCTGTCAAAAGTGACATACATGATTCATTGTTTAATTGGCTTCGGCAGAACATATTTGTAATGTTTGATCTCTTGTTGATTCTACAGGTTCTTTTCCCATCTGTGAATGAATAAGATATGATCCCCAAATATAGAACATCTTATCGATATTTGTATGTTTGGTTGCAGAAAGTAGGCATCCCTTTATTCATGCACTATTTCTATTATACACTTACAGTCGTATAATTTGTATCAATATATAAATAAATGAACCATTGATAATGATAGCTGTTCTATTCTCTCGATGGGTAGCTAATCCATAGAGGGAACTATCATTATTAGATTTCTCTTTTTTATATTCTTGATTTGATTGGAAACGGTTTTACTTTTCCAATCGAGACATAGGAACTCAGTTGAATATTTTTATTTATCCGACTTTTATTCTTATATCCAGTTAAGCCAATCATGTCATCTTTTATATAGAAGTATGTACTCGTGGTAGAGGTAGTTGTGTAGTAGTATACGAATGTATGCTATTACTCAACATTAAAAGATATTTTATTTTATAATTTATAATTTATACGATTTATTTATTTATTCTTAAATGAATCGTACTCAAATACGACAATATTGAAACCCATCCCACCCCCAAATTAAATTCAAACCAAGTAATTCCGAGTCTTGGAATTGTCATGGAATTGAACCACCCGAGACTTTTACGATTTTTCAGAAACGTACCGGAAATGAAACGGAATTGAATCATCCGACATCAATTCCGTGACACTTCCGTACACAAAAAGACGCACATTTACAGCTGTGTTTGCCATTTGTTATTGATGTCGTAAATGATGAGGATCGAGTTTAGCGAGCATCTGATAGGATGCAAATAAAACCAACAGATAATAAGTCAATATTTATAAAAGTTATTAAAGGATTGAATGGATTATAAGTAGAGATGTTGTGATCGAGCTTATATCCTCATATAACTCTCTACTCATAATCCATTCAATCCTTTAATAACTTTTATAAATATTGACTTATTATCTGTTGGTTTTATTTGTGTCGTATTTGAGTACGATTCATTTAAGAATAAATAAATAAATCGTATAAATTATAAATTATGAAATAAAATATTTTTTAATGTTGAGTAATAGCATACATTCGTATACTACTACACAACTACCTCTACCACGAGTACATACTTCTATATAAAAGATGACATGATTGGCTTAACTGGATATAAGAATAAAAGTCGGATAAATAAAAATATTCAACTGAGTTCCTATGTCTCGATTGGAAAAGTAAAACCGTTTCCAATCAAATCAAGAATATAAAAAAAGAGAAATCTAATACTGATAGTTCCCTCTATGGATTAGCTACCCATCGAGAGAATAGAACAGCTATCATTATCAATGGTTCATTTATTTATATATTGATACAAATTATACGACTGTAAGTGTATAATAGAAATAGTGCATGAATAAAGGGATGCCTACTTTCTGCAACCAAACATACAAACATCGATAAGATGTTCTATATTTGGGATCATATCTTATTCATTCACAGATGGGAGAAAAGAACCCGTTGAATCAATAAGAGGTCAGACATTACAAATATGTTCTGCCGAAGCCAATTAAACAATGAATCATATATGTCACTTTTGACAGCTACCGTTACACATTATCTTACTGGTGCTTTCGGCACAATAAGATGTGTTCCGGATTGCTCTGAGTTGCGACGACGCTAATTGAAGTCAATTCTAACGAGTAGAATTCATTTAAGAAAAGGCGGAAAACTGAGTATAGATTTATTCCAAAACCAGAAAGGTTGACTCACTAACTTCCAGGGGCAGTTGTTCAATATAAAAGGATTGGTTATTTTATAGCAGCAGAGTTCTTTAGTTTATTTTTTACCTACAATAAAAAATACACATTTATCTCATTATTTTTACATGGTGCTATTTAATCAAATACCACACTTATATCTATTTAAGCCAGTCATGCCACCTTTTTTATAAAAGTATTTACTCAAGGTAGAGGTAGTTGTGTAGTTGTATACATATGTATGCTAATACTCAACAGTCAAAGATATTTTATTTTATCGTACTGAAATACTACATCCCTGGCCAGATGCTTATGTAACAATGATCATTTAAAATAAATAAACTGTCGACAGTCAGGTTTGAACCCGCGGCATCTAAAATAAAAAAAAACCGGCCCCTAACCCTAACCAGCAATCTAACCCCCAGCCGTCATTTCTTGATATCTACTGAGGGAAAAGTAGTATAGGTGAGATGAGTGTTATGTTTAGAAGGGTTTAGTTTTTTTGTATGTACCTATGGACTATGGTAGTGTTGTAAGTGCAGATCAAGTTGCATTGTTCTGCTGTTATGCTTCGCATATATATATGGCACCACGGTAATTTTACAACTGTTTCTTCACAAGTGCCCGACATGGAAGACATGTTTGGAACCAGCCATAACCCTACTATTTACATACCAGCGAAATAATATGCTTCGAACTCCATCAGATGGCAAACGCGCAAGTTCATGTCGCCAAACTTGTCTAGATCTTGCAATTGGGTTGTCACCAATGTGACGAGGAGCAGCATGACGTCTGCAGTTTCCCGATGTGGGGTACTCCAGGTTAATTTGTGTCATCTTTCTAGAAACATAAAATGTAATTTAGAGCCCTCTGTTTTTTCGCCGTATATCTTGTTTGTTTTACCTCAATCGCCACTTTAGCATAGTCAGAAGAGTGTTCTTGTGACAGACTCTTACTTTTTTACCAGACCGTCATCTGTCAGATTGTGGAATTCGAGGTATATAAAATATCAAGAATTAAAAAATACAATATAATAAAACGTAGAGGATAATCAGACTGTCAAAAAGTAAACTAAAATCTTTATTAAATAAAAGACATTGGCCTTTATATACAAATATCAGGTACGGTTAAACTATAATTGATCTCCCGAAGATATGTGAAACCTGTCAAGTATATTCATGTGGATGACAATCAATTGAGGTATCTTGAAATAAAGGGACCTTCTGGAAGATACGTTCTAGCAAAACTAATTATTATTGGATTGTATTATCCGGGATATTTGCCATTGGTTATCGATGTCGTAAATGATGAGGATCGAATCTAGCGAGCATCCAATAGTATGAAAATAAAACCAACAGATAATAAATCAATATTTATAAAAGTTATTAAAGGATTGAATGGATTGAGATTAAAGAGTTATATGAGGATATAAGCTCGATCACAACATTGCCCCCTGCCAGACTGTAATAAGTTTTTATGATGTGAGATTACGTACTTGTATGTGTCAATATTGTAACCATGATTATATGTATATAAAGAAAAAAGAAAAAGAACTAAACTAGATTGATGATCGTAATAATATATGTGCCGGTAAAAACCCATTAAAGTAAAATTAAAAAACCTTATGAGGTAAAAAGTATGTTTGGGAAAAGGCTATATTCATTATTTAGAAGTGACTTTGTCTGTAAGTATTTTCTGTGATCTTGTAATTATAAGTGAACTTTTGTTGCTGTGTTTATCACGTGTAGCTCTTTTGCGAATTGTGTTATTCACAGTAGTAGGAAGAGAGCTGTCAATATTTCCAGCGTTACGGCGATCCCAATATAATTCAATATGTAATTTGGAATCAAAGTCATCTGTATTTTGCCATGTATGATATTTAGGATCATTGTATCCTAACCAATGTACACAATATTCATAATTGCCTGGATTACCTCTATGATCAATGACTGCTTGTATTTCATAATGCCCTTCAGTAGGATTATTTTGAGAAGCTTTGTTGTCATGTATTAATTTGATCTGTTGAGTAGGTATGTCTCGTGATAACAGTTGATCGGCTTGATCTTTAAGAATATATGATTTGTTTTTAGTATATCCTACAATTGTAAAGGGTCCTGAAAATCTTTCTTGTAATTTAGAATTACGATGAACGTTGATGATCATGACTTTACTTCCGATAGGATACATGTCTTTAATCATTCTGTGAGATTTTTCAAAGCGCTTACTATCTTCGATCTGTGTTTCTTTAATACGAGCAAATATTTGTGGTATCACAATTTCCTGAGCAAACCTGAGTCTGTCATTGATTAATTTAGTATCAGCTGTTTCAAGTGATAATGTAGGTGCGTCATTAGAATAATCTGTTAATTCGTTCGGCTGTCTGTTAAACACAATTGCATATGGTCTAGACTTATGTAACTTAGAATATTTAATGTTCATAGCCAGTTGAACAGGGTTAAGGTAAAGATCCCAATCGTCATTCTTGCCTTTTAACATTTTAACAATGCTAGACTTTGCAATTCCGACAAATCTTTCACATACTGCATTTCCACGTGGCGTGTAAGGTAATGATAATCTTCGATCAATCCCACTCATTAAAACTAGTTGCGAAACGATTTCATTGACAAATTCAGATCCTCCATCATGCGTGAGAACGCGTGGGAATGAAAATAAACAAAATATGTTCAATAGTTCCTTAGCAATGGATATGCTAGTTTTATCTGGTAATGCCCGAAGGATTGTAAATCTACTGAAGTGATCTACCATGACAAGCATGTAGTTATTTCCACTAGCAGATGTTGTATCAAAAGTACCGAGATCTATACTCCAATGATCTAGAGGTTGATCTGGTAAAATACTTCTTAGAGGATGATAACCGACTTTGCCGATATTATAATGTGAACACGGATCACAGTTAGATATAATACGTTGAATGTCATTTCTCATGTTAGTCCAATGCATGCAATAGTCATTATGTATAGTATCTTCTACAGCTTTAATACCAAAGTGACCTAAGAGGTGTGCTTTATTGATGATATCATCACGCTCTTTCACTGGTGGTGTTATGTAATCTGCGTATTGCAAAGCACGTAATATAATAGGACTGTTATTGGTACCAGTAGTAGGTGTACTTAAAGGCAATGAGTTTTGTTTGGTTATGTGTGATACTGGTAGATGGTTTATATTATTGGCATAATGTTTACCATGTTCTTTAACAGCTTTTTTATAAAATGAAGATGAAATATTTAATTGCGGTGTCTCCTTTTTACGGTGCGCTTTATATTGTATCTTTTGGAATTTCTTAGAATTTTGTGACAGTGCATTTTCACGGTGAAGATTGTCGTGTTTATTTTTACGCTTAAGTATGAAAGAGGATTTCGTTTCATCTACTAATTTTCCCCCCTCCAAATTAAAATCTTCCGTGAATAATCTACTACCAGCATCAGCAATGTCATTTAAATGTCCAGGCAAATGTACAACATCGTAAGAAAAACTGAATAGAGCTTCGTAATAAGTCAGTAATAAGTGATTTGGAACTTCTTGACTGTGAAGGTAAATAAGTGAACGATGATCAGTATGCAACGTAAAGTGTTTTTCCACTAACCATTTATTAAATCTCTGAAAACAGAAAATAATGGCTAGCAATTCACGACGTGTAGTACTATAGTATGATTCAACGGTGGTCAGCGCACGACTAGCCATGGCGACAAAACGCTTTTCATCGTTTACAAGCATGTATAAAACCCCAGAAATACCAGTGTTCGAAGCGTCTGTAGCAACATGTAATGGATATTGGTAGTCAACATGGTGTATTAATGGAGCTGAAGCTAAAGCAAGTTTCATGTTTTCGAAAGCTCTTGTGTGTTCATCTGTCCATGCTGCGGGTAAATCTTTAACGTTACGTAATTTATCCAGCTTATTGCTAATATGAGCATACATAGGAATAGAAGCGCGGAAAAAATTCATGTACCCAAGATATGATTGCAACTTTTTTGTGGTAGTTGGAATTTCGAATTGAAATGCAGTGTTAACTTTACGATAGTCAGGAAGTAGACCACCACCTTCAACTATAGACCAACCCAACAAATGAATACTAGTTTGAGCTAAGACCACTTTATCTGGTGCAATAACTAAATTAGCTTTAGTCAATCGGCGCAGCACTTCAGCAACACATTCAGTATGATGAGGAAGAGGACCGTTAGTACTGATGGTGAGGTCATCAACGTAAACTTGGATGTATGTAAGATCTGCAAAAAGCTCTTGTAATACCCGTTGCACAAGATTACCAATGAATGATACACCGAAGCACATTTTGACAAATCGGTATTGACGATTAGTATAAGGACACGTAAAGGATAATTTATGACGATCTTCGGCAGCAACAAGGAAACTATTGAAGCAAGATTTAATATCAATAAGTGTATGAATTTTGGCGGATCCAATACGGCTTACAATATCGTTGATCATAGGATAACTTTGTGTATCAGTAACGGTTAAGATGGAATTTAAATTGCGGACATCTGTGACAAGACGAATTTTATCAAATGTAAATACACCATCAGCGTTCTTTTTACCGACAACCAATAAAGGAGAATTGAAACTAGTATATGTTTTAGCCACTTCAATTACACCTTCATCTAACCATGTATCGATCTGCTTACGAACGGCGTCTCGATGTGCATATGGTAACGGATATTGTTTTTTAAAAGCAACACACCCTGGTTTGGTATTTAAATGGATAATAGCACCTGGTAGATTACAGTATGTATTTTTCATGTCAATATTAGCATTTTCTTTAAATAATGGATCTAATGTTGTTTGCATAGTTTCTCGTTCTACTTGTGTACCGAATGGACTATGATTAGGTTTAGAGATTGGATCAGCAGGAGCTGGAGGAAATGGGTTATGTTTGTGCATATCAAAGTGTGATAAAGCTAAACCAGTAACGCCTATTTGTATTTTATGAAAAGCATCAATTCCGATCAAGATAGGAATATTTCTATTGTTATGAGTAGTATAGAAGTCAAATATTTCAAATGTATGGGAAAGATGTTTTTTATTATAAAATATTTTCAGATTGGTTTGACCTTTTCGTTGTTTCTTAAAATCGTTATGACCACATTGTATGTCACCAGAAGCTGGGGTTATTTTGATAGTTGAGCCTAAGAAAGCAGCGAAAGAAGTATTGACAATTGAAAAATCTGCGCCCGAATCTACGATAGCATATGTGATGACGTTTTCTATAATTATGGGAATAATAATAGAGTTAGATTTATGAGCAGGAGGAGTACTAAATGTTTCATGAGACTTACATTGTTGAGCAAAACTAGCCGTTTGAACGGCGTCATTCATATCCTCATCGGAATCGTTATCTTTTATGTTGTTAACATTAGATGTGGATCCATAACGAGACCAAGATGAGGAAGCACCTTGATTAACTGTGCCTTCTACTGAGGCGACCGCATCATCAATGTAATTTTTACGTTGCTGAGGACTGACTAAATTCAGTGCACCCAGCGTGTAATTAGAATTACCGTTGAAGTTAGGGCCACCAGTAGCCGTGTTGCATCTGTGTTGTGGGGTCCAACCGACAGCATTGCACGAGCGACAGGTACGAGTTTGAATGGGTCTAGCCATATTACGAGGAACGAAAGAAGAAGAAGCAGCAGAAGAAGAAGGTATCGCACCCGAACCAGAACCAGAGGAAGCCTCTTTAGCGGCTCTGCAATCGTTTAAACTATGGGACGTTGTACGATGAAAACTGCAGAACACACCAGACTTGACCTTAGGTCTGATATCCGAAGGACCACGAACTTGACTTCTGGAAGGGCCAGCCTGCTTATAAAAACGAGATGATTTATGGTGATCATCATTCAAATCGATTTCAGTGGCAGTACGCTTTGGAGCACGAGGAGCAGATTCCAAAGAGGCAGCATTCTTTTCTTTGGGCATACGAGTGGCAAGGCGACGAGCAAGAGCAGCAAGGATATCTACATCATCCTGTTTGTACTCAGCAAGGTTGGCTGAAGCAATAGAAACTTGATTGGCCAGAACCTCAGGAAGTGCCTTCAAAAACTTATCAGAGAGGATGGATGCAGGCAATACTTGATCTACGGCACGACGACGAAGACTGTTGAACCTGTCAATGAATGTTTTAAGGGTTTCACCACGGCCCATGGTAATCTTGTTCAATTCTTTAGCACAGTTGTTACGCTCTTCTTGCGCATTCATGCCATAACGTTCCTTAAAAGCAGTAGAAAACTCCAACCAAGAAGGATTGACTTGCTTGATCTTGATGAATTTGGTCAAGTAGTCATCAAACCAAGAACGAGTAGTACCAACCAGACGAGAAGGGAGCAAGCGAAGAAAATTAGCATCCAGATCTAAGTTGTAACTGCGCATGATGTCAGTAAAGTTGACCAGGCAAGTTTGGATGTCTTCAAAGACATGTACACCAGGGATATTGTCATGGCCTTCCCAACAGAACATTGGTAACTTTGATGGCACGACGTTGGAAACCTTGGAGGCACTAGAAGAATCCTTGGAAGTATCTTGGAGAGCCAAAAGACCTTGTTTAAACATCTTGAGATCCGAGATACGGCGGTTGAGACGGGTACGCTTGTTAGCCAAAGCAGCATCACTTTCCAAAGCAGAAGCAACATACATCGTCAACTGATGGATTTCGTCTTGAGCCAGAGTGATTGCTTTTTTAAGATCCTGGATCTTGTCAACCTTGACAACCGGGGCAGGCTCAACAATTGGTTGAGAAAGTTGGACCTCAGAAGCAGAACTAGTAGGCAAAGGAGCAATACCAGAAGGAAGAGGAGCCAAGACAACAGGAGCATCCAAGACAGTAAATTCATCGAATTGGGTTTCGATATAATCCATGGACTCAAAGGGTAAGATAGGGCTACAAGAAGCTTCAGTGGAGAGACCAATAGGAGAACCAGCGGGGATGGATGTTTGAGACATTTTGGAAAAATAGAAAAAATTTTCGTTGGAAAATAAAGAGATAGTTTTTCAGGTGATAAAAAAAAATGTGGAATTCGAGGTATATAAAATATCAAGAATTAAAAAATACAATATAATAAAACGTAGAGGATAATCAGACTGTCAAAAAGTAAACTAAAATCTTTATTAAATAAAAGACATTGGCCTTTATATACAAATATCAGGTACGGTTAAACTATAATTGATCTCCCGAAGATATGTGAAACCTGTCAAGTATATTCATGTGGATGACAATCAATTGAGGTATCTTGAAATAAAGGGACCTTCTGGAAGATACGTTCTAGCAAAACTAATTATTATTGGATTGTATTATCCGGGATATTTGCCATTGGTTATCGATGTCGTAAATGATGAGGATCGAATCTAGCGAGCATCCAATAGTATGAAAATAAAACCAACAGATAATAAATCAATATTTATAAAAGTTATTAAAGGATTGAATGGATTGAGATTAAAGAGTTATATGAGGATATAAGCTCGATCACAACATTGCCCCCTGCCAGACTGTAATAAGTTTTTATGATGTGAGATTACGTACTTGTATGTGTCAATATTGTAACCATGATTATATGTATATAAAGAAAAAAGAAAAAGAACTAAACTAGATTGATGATCGTAATAATATATGTGCCGGTAAAAACCCATTAAAGTAAAATTAAAAAACCTTATGAGGTAAAAAGTATGTTTGGGAAAAGGCTATATTCATTATTTAGAAGTGACTTTGTCTGTAAGTATTTTCTGTGATCTTGTAATTATAAGTGAACTTTTGTTGCTGTGTTTATCACGTGTAGCTCTTTTGCGAATTGTGTTATTCACAGTAGTAGGAAGAGAGCTGTCAATATTTCCAGCGTTACGGCGATCCCAATATAATTCAATATGTAATTTGGAATCAAAGTCATCTGTATTTTGCCATGTATGATATTTAGGATCATTGTATCCTAACCAATGTACACAATATTCATAATTGCCTGGATTACCTCTATGATCAATGACTGCTTGTATTTCATAATGCCCTTCAGTAGGATTATTTTGAGAAGCTTTGTTGTCATGTATTAATTTGATCTGTTGAGTAGGTATGTCTCGTGATAACAGTTGATCGGCTTGATCTTTAAGAATATATGATTTGTTTTTAGTATATCCTACAATTGTAAAGGGTCCTGAAAATCTTTCTTGTAATTTAGAATTACGATGAACGTTGATGATCATGACTTTACTTCCGATAGGATACATGTCTTTAATCATTCTGTGAGATTTTTCAAAGCGCTTACTATCTTCGATCTGTGTTTCTTTAATACGAGCAAATATTTGTGGTATCACAATTTCCTGAGCAAACCTGAGTCTGTCATTGATTAATTTAGTATCAGCTGTTTCAAGTGATAATGTAGGTGCGTCATTAGAATAATCTGTTAATTCGTTCGGCTGTCTGTTAAACACAATTGCATATGGTCTAGACTTATGTAACTTAGAATATTTAATGTTCATAGCCAGTTGAACAGGGTTAAGGTAAAGATCCCAATCGTCATTCTTGCCTTTTAACATTTTAACAATGCTAGACTTTGCAATTCCGACAAATCTTTCACATACTGCATTTCCACGTGGCGTGTAAGGTAATGATAATCTTCGATCAATCCCACTCATTAAAACTAGTTGCGAAACGATTTCATTGACAAATTCAGATCCTCCATCATGCGTGAGAACGCGTGGGAATGAAAATAAACAAAATATGTTCAATAGTTCCTTAGCAATGGATATGCTAGTTTTATCTGGTAATGCCCGAAGGATTGTAAATCTACTGAAGTGATCTACCATGACAAGCATGTAGTTATTTCCACTAGCAGATGTTGTATCAAAAGTACCGAGATCTATACTCCAATGATCTAGAGGTTGATCTGGTAAAATACTTCTTAGAGGATGATAACCGACTTTGCCGATATTATAATGTGAACACGGATCACAGTTAGATATAATACGTTGAATGTCATTTCTCATGTTAGTCCAATGCATGCAATAGTCATTATGTATAGTATCTTCTACAGCTTTAATACCAAAGTGACCTAAGAGGTGTGCTTTATTGATGATATCATCACGCTCTTTCACTGGTGGTGTTATGTAATCTGCGTATTGCAAAGCACGTAATATAATAGGACTGTTATTGGTACCAGTAGTAGGTGTACTTAAAGGCAATGAGTTTTGTTTGGTTATGTGTGATACTGGTAGATGGTTTATATTATTGGCATAATGTTTACCATGTTCTTTAACAGCTTTTTTATAAAATGAAGATGAAATATTTAATTGCGGTGTCTCCTTTTTACGGTGCGCTTTATATTGTATCTTTTGGAATTTCTTAGAATTTTGTGACAGTGCATTTTCACGGTGAAGATTGTCGTGTTTATTTTTACGCTTAAGTATGAAAGAGGATTTCGTTTCATCTACTAATTTTCCCCCCTCCAAATTAAAATCTTCCGTGAATAATCTACTACCAGCATCAGCAATGTCATTTAAATGTCCAGGCAAATGTACAACATCGTAAGAAAAACTGAATAGAGCTTCGTAATAAGTCAGTAATAAGTGATTTGGAACTTCTTGACTGTGAAGGTAAATAAGTGAACGATGATCAGTATGCAACGTAAAGTGTTTTTCCACTAACCATTTATTAAATCTCTGAAAACAGAAAATAATGGCTAGCAATTCACGACGTGTAGTACTATAGTATGATTCAACGGTGGTCAGCGCACGACTAGCCATGGCGACAAAACGCTTTTCATCGTTTACAAGCATGTATAAAACCCCAGAAATACCAGTGTTCGAAGCGTCTGTAGCAACATGTAATGGATATTGGTAGTCAACATGGTGTATTAATGGAGCTGAAGCTAAAGCAAGTTTCATGTTTTCGAAAGCTCTTGTGTGTTCATCTGTCCATGCTGCGGGTAAATCTTTAACGTTACGTAATTTATCCAGCTTATTGCTAATATGAGCATACATAGGAATAGAAGCGCGGAAAAAATTCATGTACCCAAGATATGATTGCAACTTTTTTGTGGTAGTTGGAATTTCGAATTGAAATGCAGTGTTAACTTTACGATAGTCAGGAAGTAGACCACCACCTTCAACTATAGACCAACCCAACAAATGAATACTAGTTTGAGCTAAGACCACTTTATCTGGTGCAATAACTAAATTAGCTTTAGTCAATCGGCGCAGCACTTCAGCAACACATTCAGTATGATGAGGAAGAGGACCGTTAGTACTGATGGTGAGGTCATCAACGTAAACTTGGATGTATGTAAGATCTGCAAAAAGCTCTTGTAATACCCGTTGCACAAGATTACCAATGAATGATACACCGAAGCACATTTTGACAAATCGGTATTGACGATTAGTATAAGGACACGTAAAGGATAATTTATGACGATCTTCGGCAGCAACAAGGAAACTATTGAAGCAAGATTTAATATCAATAAGTGTATGAATTTTGGCGGATCCAATACGGCTTACAATATCGTTGATCATAGGATAACTTTGTGTATCAGTAACGGTTAAGATGGAATTTAAATTGCGGACATCTGTGACAAGACGAATTTTATCAAATGTAAATACACCATCAGCGTTCTTTTTACCGACAACCAATAAAGGAGAATTGAAACTAGTATATGTTTTAGCCACTTCAATTACACCTTCATCTAACCATGTATCGATCTGCTTACGAACGGCGTCTCGATGTGCATATGGTAACGGATATTGTTTTTTAAAAGCAACACACCCTGGTTTGGTATTTAAATGGATAATAGCACCTGGTAGATTACAGTATGTATTTTTCATGTCAATATTAGCATTTTCTTTAAATAATGGATCTAATGTTGTTTGCATAGTTTCTCGTTCTACTTGTGTACCGAATGGACTATGATTAGGTTTAGAGATTGGATCAGCAGGAGCTGGAGGAAATGGGTTATGTTTGTGCATATCAAAGTGTGATAAAGCTAAACCAGTAACGCCTATTTGTATTTTATGAAAAGCATCAATTCCGATCAAGATAGGAATATTTCTATTGTTATGAGTAGTATAGAAGTCAAATATTTCAAATGTATGGGAAAGATGTTTTTTATTATAAAATATTTTCAGATTGGTTTGACCTTTTCGTTGTTTCTTAAAATCGTTATGACCACATTGTATGTCACCAGAAGCTGGGGTTATTTTGATAGTTGAGCCTAAGAAAGCAGCGAAAGAAGTATTGACAATTGAAAAATCTGCGCCCGAATCTACGATAGCATATGTGATGACGTTTTCTATAATTATGGGAATAATAATAGAGTTAGATTTATGAGCAGGAGGAGTACTAAATGTTTCATGAGACTTACATTGTTGAGCAAAACTAGCCGTTTGAACAGCGTCATTCATATCCTCATCGGAATCGTTATCTTTTATGTTGTTAACATTAGATGTGGATCCATAACGAGACCAAGATGAGGAAGCACCTTGATTAACTGTGCCTTCTACTGAGGCGACCGCATCATCAATGTAATTTTTACGTTGCTGAGGACTGACTAAATTCAGTGCACCCAGCGTGTAATTAGAATTACCGTTGAAGTTAGGGCCACCAGTAGCCGTGTTGCATCTGTGTTGTGGGGTCCAACCGACAGCATTGCACGAGCGACAGGTACGAGTTTGAATGAGTCTAGCCATATTACGAGGAACAAAAGAAGAAGAAGCAGCAGAAGAAGAAGGTATCGCACCCGAACCAGAACCAGAGGAAGCCTCTTTAGCGGCTCTGCAATCGTTTAAACTATGGGACGTTGTACGATGAAAACTGCAGAACACACCAGACTTGACCTTAGGTCTGATATCCGAAGGACCACGAACTTGACTTCTGGAAGGGCCAGCCTGCTTATAAAAACGAGATGATTTATGGTGATCATCATTCAAATCGATTTCAGTGGCAGTACGCTTTGGAGCACGAGGAGCAGATTCCAAAGAGGCAGCATTCTTTTCTTTGGGCATACGAGTGGCAAGGCGACGAGCAAGAGCAGCAAGGATATCTACATCATCCTGTTTGTACTCAGCAAGGTTGGCTGAAGCAATAGAAACTTGATTGGCCAGAACCTCAGGAAGTGCCTTCAAAAACTTATCAGAGAGGATGGATGCAGGCAATACTTGATCTACGGCACGACGACGAAGACTGTTGAACCTGTCAATGAATGTTTTAAGGGTTTCACCACGGCCCATGGTAATCTTGTTCAATTCTTTAGCACAGTTGTTACGCTCTTCTTGCGCATTCATGCCATAACGTTCCTTAAAAGCAGTAGAAAACTCCAACCAAGAAGGATTGACTTGCTTGATCTTGATGAATTTGGTCAAGTAGTCATCAAACCAAGAACGAGTAGTACCAACCAGACGAGAAGGGAGCAAGCGAAGAAAATTAGCATCCAGATCTAAGTTGTAACTGCGCATGATGTCAGTAAAGTTGACCAGGCAAGTTTGGATGTCTTCAAAGACATGTACACCAGGGATATTGTCATGGCCTTCCCAACAGAACATTGGTAACTTTGATGGCACGACGTTGGAAACCTTGGAGGCACTAGAAGAATCCTTGGAAGTATCTTGGAGAGCCAAAAGACCTTGTTTAAACATCTTGAGATCCGAGATACGGCGGTTGAGACGGGTACGCTTGTTAGCCAAAGCAGCATCACTTTCCAAAGCAGAAGCAACATACATCGTCAACTGATGGATTTCGTCTTGAGCCAGAGTGATTGCTTTTTTAAGATCCTGGATCTTGTCAACCTTGACAACCGGGGCAGGCTCAACAATTGGTTGAGAAAGTTGGACCTCAGAAGCAGAACTAGTAGGCAAAGGAGCAATACCAGAAGGAAGAGGAGCCAAGACAACAGGAGCATCCAAGACAGTAAATTCATCGAATTGGGTTTCGATATAATCCATGGACTCAAAGGGTAAGATAGGGCTACAAGAAGCTTCAGTGGAGAGACCAATAGGAGAACCAGCGGGGATGGATGTTTGAGACATTTTGGAAAAATAGAAAAAATTTTCGTTGGAAAATAAAGAGATAGTTTTTCAGGTGATAAAAAAAAATGTGGAATTCGAGGTATATAAAATATCAAGAATTAAAAAATACAATATAATAAAACGTAGAGGATTATCAGACTGTCAAAAAGTAAACTAAAATCTTTATTAAATAAAAGACATTGGCCTTTATATACAAATATCAGGTACGGTTAAACTATAATTGATCTCCCGAAGATATGTGAAACCTGTCAAGTATATTCATGTGGATGACAATCAATTGAGGTATCTTGAAATAAAGGGACCTTCTGGAAGATACGTTCTAGCAAAACTAATTATTATTGGATTGTATTATCCGGGATATTTGCCATTGGTTATCGATGTCGTAAATGATGAGGATCGAATCTAGCGAGCATCCAATAGTATGAAAATAAAACCAACAGATAATAAATCAATATTTATAAAAGTTATTAAAGGATTGAATGGATTGAGATTAAAGAGTTATATGAGGATATAAGCTCGATCACAACACAGATCAGCTTGGGTTAATCTTGAGATCCCATGCTTCATTGCGGGAATACTCTTTTGCGGCGTGAGAGTACTGGTGTAACAGGTATGGTCTAGTTTTGAAAATAAGATATGCATTTAGACCCGTGTTTTTTGTTTTGTTTTGTTTCGGCCGTACATATTATCAGTTTGCTTTACCTTATTAGTCAAAGTAGCAGGGTCAGAGAAGTGTTCTTGTGACAGACTTTTTCTTGGTCACCAAACTGGCATCTGTAGGATCATCTTGGGTTGATGTTGAGATCCCATGCTTCATTGGGTGCATACTCTTTCACTGCGTAAGAGTAATGGTTTTTCTTTAAGCAGGCCTAGGTATTTTGCTAAAGCCGAGCGTTATTTAGGCGTGTTTTGTTTTGTTTTTTCTGTTTTTTTTGGCTACGTACCTAAGGATCCTTGTGGAGCTGTAGCCCTATTACCGGGGGGCACTGGGAGGCCTACGTAGAGCTCAAGCAGCAGCACCTTGAGCTTGGAGGGATACTGGTGCCTTGCGGAGCTGAATATCTATTGCGGGGAAATAGAATAGGTCAGAGAGGGGTTGTTGCTATCACGAATTTGAGTCCAAGTGTACCTGCATGCAATAAATGAAAGCTGTATGCAGCTCACCGGTCTTCTTGTACTCTGGAAACGTGGTCTTGAAGTGATGTGTCGGTCTGACATGGCTTCATTCACCCAGGGGAAAGTTATTATGTGGTCAGGGGGGAATGTCTTTATCTGACATGGCTTCATTCACCCAGGGGAAAATTATTATGGGGTCAGGGGGGAATGTCTTTATCTGACATGACCTTCTTTACGCGCCAAAGGATTGCTACGTTTACACCGGACCTTTGCTTATGTATACCTGTGGACCATTACAAAGCTGTTGCTACTTTGCCTTGAATCCAGATGTCCAGTCTGTAGCCGCCATTTCTTGATATCTACTGAGGGAAAAGTAGTATAGGTGAGATGAGTGTTATGTTTAGAAGGGTTTAGTTTTTTTGTATGTACCTATGGACTATGGTAGTGTTGTAAGTGCAGATCAAGTTGCATTGTTCTGCTGTTATGCTTCGCATATATATATGGCACCACGGTAATTTTACAACTGTTTCTTCACAAGTGCCCGACATGGAAGACATGTTTGGAACCAGCCATAACCCTACTATTTACATACCAGCGAAATAATATGCTTCGAACTCCATCAGATGGCAAACGCGCAAGTTCATGTCGCCAAACTTGTCTAGATCTTGCAATTGGGTTGTCACCAATGTGACGAGGAGCAGCATGACGTCTGCAGTTTCCCGATGTGGGGTACTCCAGGTTAATTTGTGTCATCTTTCTAGAAACATAAAATGTAATTTAGAGCCCTCTGTTTTTTCGCCGTATATCTTGTTTGTTTTACCTCAATCGCCACTTTAGCATAGTCAGAAGAGTGTTCTTGTGACAGACTCTTACTTTTTTACCAGACCGTCATCTGTCAGATCAGCTTGGGTCAATCTTGAGATCCCATGCTTCATTGCGGGAATACTCTTTTACCGCGTAAGAGCAATGGTTTTTCTGTTTTGCACCGGTGTAAACTGGTATCGTCTAGTTTTGAAAACAAGATATGCATTTAGACCCCTGTTTTGTTTTGTTTTTGGCCGTGTATATTTTTAGTTTGCTTTACCTCATTAACCAATGTAGCAGGGTCATAGAATTGTTCTTGTGACAGACTCTTTTTTTCTTACCTTGCCACTTGGTTTCATCTTGTGATTCCATGAGACATTGCCAGTGAGATCTGTCACGGTGTCATATTAATTATGTTGGTAAGGAGTTAATTTAATTTACCAAAGCAGAGTGTTATTTAGGCACGTTTGGTTTCTTTTTTCTCTTTTTTTTTTTTGTTTGTTTTGGTACTTACGCAAGGACGATTGTACAGTTGTTACCCTGTTAGCGAGAACTGCATCATGGTTACGAGGGACTCTAGGAGAACTCTGTACTGCTTAAACACCAATGCGTTGAGGTTGAAGGGTGCTCTTACGGCTTGCAAAGCTGATTTTCTAATGTGGGTATAAAATAGGTCAGACAGGGATTCTTTCTGCCAGATACTTGAGTTTAAGCTTACCTGAATACGATCAGTAAAAGCGGCATGACATTTCACTGTTCTTTTTTTACTATAAGAACGTAACTATGAAGTGTTGTCCTGACACCAGGACCCCAGCTATTTTTCTGAACCTTGACTTGGCACCGATTTTTTTCTGCTCCATTATTTAAGAACATTAAACTTGCTATACCGTTCCCTGGCACCTGTTAACTCTTGTCACAGCGGAATAGCTACATCACCCGTAAGTATTGCGTGATATCCTGAGATTCTAGCTGGACAAATTCAACTTGTTCTGGCAATTAAACAAAGATCTCTATTGTTTTTGAAAAAAAAGGGAAGTCAGTCTAATGTTTTACTACATGCTTTTTGATTTAAACCAACCTGAAACTAAAAGCATTGCCAGAGACTATAGCTAAATCACCATGTGTGTATGTCCTGATACCTTGAGTTTAAAAGCCTGCCTGTAGCTACGGAAAGTGACGTCTCTATTATGATAAAAAAATATGTGTAAGTAAAGTGCTAATTATAGTCCGACCCATTTTTTATACCTACCATTACATTGGATGCAGTTTCAAAAAGAAGACAAAATAAAATACCATCATCTATATGTCACCAATAATTTTGAAAAGATCGCGACGAAAAGAAACATGGACAAACTATATACGCTTGTTTCCTGATAACAATAACCTAACAACCGCATGTCACATAACCCGTGTCAATTGATATGTTCCAAGCAGTTATAGTCAGACTATTTACAGGAGGTACCTAAGCAATAATAATAAACTTACTGGGTATCTCTGCCCCGTAAAACAAACCATCATGCATATCAGCGTCATAATCTGCTTTCAAACCTCTTTAGATCCCCCATCACAATACAGAATGCATCGAGATTGGGTTGCTACCTTAACAATAGATAAACAGCGCGCGGAATATAAATAAATCTCTACCGCCTAAACAAAAAAAAATTCAATTTAGCGACATTTCTTCCCTATTCAATCTCTCTGATTTTTTTTTTACCTTCGTTAAATGTAGACTACGGTACGAGTGTCACTCCCATAAAGCTTGTGCCACAAACTCACAGTTGCATGTTGGACCCTCATTTGTCTGATCCGCTCAATTCTTCTTGTCATTTCACGCGCCATTGCGAGACTGTAATTCTGCCGAGTGTGGTTGATGTTCCTAAATGCGCAACGGTAGTATGGTGGAACTTGCAGAGGGTGTGTGGCGAAATTGTGTCAAACCTTGAATTGAACGCAGTGAATACTGCACAGAAAATCGCGAACTTTGTTCTGTAACCTTGTATTTCGCCCATTACTTGAATTAACAACACTTGCCACATTATTGCTTGACACCATTTATGTTTCGGCTCCTTGACTTTGGACGAGACAACTTCTTTAGCATTCCTTGACACCTATTAGCTGGCTGCATCTTGATGTGACACCTTGAGTTTTAATCCCCACTTCAAGCCAGTAGATGTTGGGCTTCTATTATGTACGAAAGAACAGGTCAGTATATTGCCATTTACACATCATCTAACTTTTTATACATACCATGACATTGCTTCGAGTTAAAAAAAGATAAGCCAGCAAAATACCATCATCTATCCGCCACCAACATTTTTTGACAAGGTCACGACCAAAAGAAACATGAAACCATATACGCTTGTTTCCTGATAATAAGAAGCTAACAACGGCATGTCACATAACCCGTGTCAATTGATATGTTCCAAGCAGTTATAGTCAGACTATTTAAAGGAGGTACCTAAGCAATAATAATGGGCTTACTTTGAACCGTAAGACAAATTATTGTGCATACCGACGTCATAATCTGCTTTCCAACCTCTTTAGATCCCCCGTCAAAATATAAAATGAATCGAGATTTGGCTGCTACCTTAACAATAAATAAATAGCGCGCGGAATATAAATAAATCCGTACTGCCTAAACAAAAAAAAATTTCAATTAGCGACATTTCTTTCCCCATTCAATCTCTCTTTTTTTTTACCTTTGTTAAATATAGACTCCTATAACGCTTGTGCGACAAATTCACAGTTGCAAGATGGACCCTCATTTGTCTGATCCGCTCAATTCTTCTTTTCATTTCACGCGCCATTGCGAGATTACGATTCTACCGCGTGTGATTGATGTTACGACTTGCGTAACGGTAGTATGGTGGATCTTGCAGAGGCTGTGTGTCGACTTTGTCCCAAACCTTTGATTGAACACAGTGAATACTGCACGGCAAACGACGGGCTTTGCTGTGTTACCTTGTATGTCTTCATTTTCATTACTGGGTGGTTGGGATAGTGCTGGCGAGAATCAAATAGAAGTACTGCTTGTGATCTATAATGTATTCACAACAGAAGTCTTGCGGCACCGTGATAAGACTTCAAAAAAATTTCATACCTTTGATGCGACTCCACATGACTTTCTACACCATGACGAGAAAACAGAATCTTTGCTGCACCATTCGTGTGCATAAGTATGACGTGCTATACCATTAGATGGATCGAGAGAGCTTACTCCACCAGGGGTTGACTACGCAAGAATAGCTGCACCATTTCTTGATACCAATTATTTTCTTCACCATGATTTGGGTTCAAGACACTTGCTTCACCATGGCTGAACACTAATTATTTGTGTTTACCATTACTTGAGACCTGGACCATTGCTTCATCATGGTTTAACACCAGTTTTTTTTTGTGTTCATTACTTGGATTGAAAGCACTTGCCACATCATTGTTTGACACCATTCATGTTTTGGCTACTTGATTTTGGACTATACAACTTGGTTTATCATTCCTTGACACCGGTTAGCTGGCTGCATCGCGATGTAACACCTTGGGTTTTAGTGCCCACTTTAAGCCAGTAAATGTTGGGTTTATGTTGTGTACAAAAGCACCGGTCAGTATAGTGCCATTTACACATCATTTAACTTTATATACATACCATTACATTGCTTCAAGTTACAAAATACAATCATCTATCCGCCACCAATATGTTTTGGCAAGGTCGCGACCAAGAGAAACATGAAACCATATACGCTTGTTTCCTGATAACAATAAGCTAACAACCGCATGTCACATAACCCGTGTCAATTGATATGTTCCAAGCAGTTATAGTCAGACTATTTACAGGAGGTACCTAAGCAATAAGAACGGGCTTACTGGGTATCTCTGCCCCGTAATACAAACCATCATGCATACCAGCGTCATAATCTGCTTGAAATTTCTTGAGATTACCCATAGCAAAACTAAATGAATCGAAATTGGCTTTGCAAAGTTGGCATTAGATAAATAGCCGGCGGATTATAAATCAATTCCATATCGCCTTATCAATCAAAGAAAAATTTAATTTAGCAACATTTTCTTCCTCATTCAATCTATTTGTTCTTTACCTTCGTTATACATGGTCATAGGTTTGAAAGCTTAATGTCTTGCTGGTAGTGCCGTAGATGTTGAATAGATTCCGTGCAGGCATGGTATCAAACCTTCGATGTTATCGGATATCTGTTGCAATCAAAATTTGTCAGAGTATTGTTATTTGTATCACAACCGTTTAGGCATACGCACCCATCCATCCATCTAAAGCTGTTTTGTTCTCAAATAAACTTGTTGCTGAATCGCAAAGAGACAAGGCAATTTTACCATGACGGTAAACCGATGCTTACGTCAACGGAACTTACATTTCTATTCGGATAAAAGAAAAGAGGTCAGTCAAGTGTTACTTTTAGGCGACCTGTTCAAGTATACGCACCCATCCATCCATGTAAGGCTGTTTCGATTTTATATAAAGTTGTTGATGGATCATCAAAGGGCAACGCATTGTCGCCATGAGTGTAAAGTGTTGCTGATACCATGGAAAGTTATATTTCTATCTGAATAAAAAAAAGAGGTTCGTTTAATGTTATTTCGAGACCACTTGTTGACGTATACGCACCCATCCATCCATGTAAAGCTGTCGCTATATCACCGAAAATAGCTTCTGAATTACCAGTCGTAGATGCATCAACACTGGGAGCATAAGAGGTGTTTGTACCACTTGATCTTGGGTTTCTACTGTAATTGGATGATGCAGGTTGATTTAGTGTTTTACTTACACCAGTTTTTTTCCGGTACATACCTACAGTATATATCCATCTGCGCAGTAGCTAAATTACCAGGAGTTATTGCATCTTGGCCCAGAACCTGCCGCATAATCACCTTGCACTTGAAGTGATGTTTGTAGCATGACAAGTTAAAATACTGTTGGAATAAAATAGGGCCTGTCAGTTGAGTGTTTTCAATACAATAAGCTCGTTTTTATACGAACGTTTGCATCCTTGCAAAGCTATAACTGCATTACCTGAGGCTATAGCCGGATCATTAGGTGTTAATGCCCCGTCATGTTGTGCTTGAGGGAGTTCTTGTTACCAGGGAAATTATCCATTCTATTTGAACCAAAAAGTACAAGTAAGTAAAGTGTCATTTATACCGCAAATTTTTTATGCGTACCTCTGCATCCATTTAGCAAAATAACTTGGACAGTTTTAAATCGATCTTGAGTTTGAAGTGGTGCCTGGACATGTTTGCTTGATACTGGGTAAGTTAAATTATGTTCTCCTGGCTTGATGATATTTCTTTGTATAAATGATTAGTAAATGTGAATTTATTTCGTTTATGTTACCAAGGCAAACGGCTTCAGATATTATATTTGTGTTGAACAATATATTGTTTGCTAGATGTCTCGTGTTAAGTGTACTAATTTAGTTCTCTTTTGCAAAAGAACTGTTCCCCTAGTCCGAATTCATTGTGCTGCTGGGTACAGGACTTTCCCAAGGTCACTGTAATTGTGTTTGCTGCGTACAGGGCTTTCCCAAGGTCACTGTAATTGTGTTTGCCGCGTACAGGGCTTTCCCAAGGCCACTGTAATTTTTGGATTGAGCTTGGTCTTGATACGAATCATTTCATATCAAGTATCATTTTGGTAGTGGTCGTTACACGGATGACTTCCTCAGATCACCGTGCCCTTTGGATCAAGTTTGGTCATGATACAGACGACGTGACCAAGATCGCTGATCATAGTTTCAAATTTCCAAACCCAACCCACAGACCTATCCACAGAGTAATGTCACAACACAATGGTTCGTTGATCTTTTCTAATTCCAAGCTCAATCCTCTTACTGACGCACCAATGTGGCTGTTCATTCGTTTTAACTTGCAAACACAATTCCGCTTCTTAGTGATACACGTTTTACTGCACCAAGGTCATCGTGCATTTCGCTCTAATACTTGAGCAAGGTTAATAAATCCTTTTTCATGACCAGATGAAAACAGATGACTACACCAAGGTCACTGCTTCATAGCTCTATGACTTTAACAAGGCCGCTGATCACGTTCTATAACAGTACTTATACGATGCTGATTTTTTAGTCAATTCATTTGAATTAACCGCGGTTAATTATTCAAAGATACTGTAAAAAAAATCCCCATCGTTAACTTGATCAAGTTCAATTAGGCAGATTAAACTTTCTCAACATAGTTTCAATGACTTAGGCAAGGTCAATGACGCTACTTATTTTGTACCAACGACTTACGTCATTGTTCCAACTGAGTTGTACAAAATATGCCACACAAATAACCTTGGTCATGGCTAATTAGTATAATTGACTTGATTAAGGTCTATTAAAGTAATTAACGGGCTCAAGGTAGTTCCAATGGCTTGATGAAGACACATGGCACTATGGTTTTACGGACAAGAATAGCAACACATTCCCACAACACCCGAAGGTGATGCGTTGTATCCTTGTGTTTGTGTGTGTTAATGATGAGTTGCACAGAACAGTTCAAGCGCGGCAACAAAAAAAATTCCTATTATGCTGCGCAAAATTGAGTTTGTTGGGACGGTATGAACACGTCACGAAAAAAATTGGCTGCAGAAAAAAAGTACCCGCGTCTAAGGGCGTGTAATTTTTTTTTTTTTTTTTTTTTTTTGCTGGTCCTGTCTTATATTTACTACCCACATAAGTACTACCATTTTAAAAAGAATCCCCTTGGATCAACTTTGTCTCAAATGAGGCTTCCCATTTAATTTACACGATGTGAAAGGGAAGAAAATTAATAGGAAGAGGTACACTCGTGATCAGGCATAGAAAGCCAAAGTAACCTTGAGGTACAAAGTTTTAAACATGTAGACAAAAAAAAATTAGGCGTTCCGAGGAATGCAACGATCAGAGTACTATGCGTGGTTTATCATTTAGTTTTGCTGGATTTGGCATTAAGCGAGTTGCTCAAACAGAAGCGAAAAAAAACAAGTTTTTTTTAACAAGTAACTAGCTCTTTTTTTTTTTTTTTTTTTTTTTTTGTATAAAGGATTCTCTTTCGTCAGGTCACAATTGCTAAACATGATCATGCTTTAAGTTGTTGTTGGTTTAGCTCTTGATGCATGGTTTGTGATATGACCTCTGTTTTTAACGCACACCTGTTGTATTCAATACAACGCAATATATGTCCATGCCATTGATTGTATGTAAAAAAAAAAAAAAAAAAGTGGTGAAACATTAAAAAGACATTATTTCTTAATAGCGTTTTGATTTATAAGTTATTATAGCCTCTTTCATTAACTAATTAGGCCGCCATCAAGGACCCCTATCCCCCCCCCCCTTTAATAGAAGTATTTTTCGACGCATCACTCAATCCTTTCCATGTTTCGTAACTTGATACTATACTGGTCTTGTTGATAGATGTCTCTTACAGTTGTTGCATAACTAGGAACCAAGCTCCTCAATATTCAACTTGCACCTTATCAATCAACAGTTCCAACACTATAACCAAGACAATGAATTTGGCCCAAGCAATTTCTGTTTCTGATGCAAAACAAAATTCTATCTTCATCAACCTAAGCTTCAACGTATGCTGTGAAACAGAATAATACATCCAAAAGTACTCTTTTACACCCTGTTTAAATCGCGTGCCCTGAAGTTTCAACTTCTCTGGAAATCGAGTATAAAAAAAACGCATTTGCGGAAGCTCCAATAGGAATAGTGTGATGAAGCTGTAGAAAACCGGCAGGTATTTCCATGGCTGTCTTTTTGACATATGACAGAGAATCTTGTTGTTAAAAAACCTCGACTTATTAATATGTTATTGAACGAGTTTCTCAAAAAAAAAAAATGCGTCTTGTGAATGACCAGAAGTGCTGAGTTGATGACATAGCCGTATGTTTTCACAATGCTGAATCAGGCAGCCCAAATGGGAAGTACATTTCTTTTTCAATGCTGTCGAGTGAATCAGATGTCGTTAAAGAAAAAGGGGAAAAGAAAAAGCGACAGTGACTACAATTTTGTCCCAGCTAATTATTTTCTCACGTGTCTAAAATAAGCGACTGATGTACATCATTTTTTAGCTTTTCTGATGACACGGCTCTATCGATGTTAAAACCTGCCTTTGCGTATCATTTATAGGAGTTTTTACTGTTTATTCATTAGTCAAGGCTAATGAGCAATGCAAATACAGATGAACACCCGAAAACCTGTTGGGATAGATTTACTCTATTGTTTGATTGCAGTAATGCCTTTGTTTTTTTTTTTTTTTTTTTTTTTTTTTGTCTATGCACATGCAGAGTGTACAAAAAATCAATGATAGCGCTACATTTCTTTTTTCTTTTCGTACCTGTATACTATCTTTCTGACAGCTCGATCAACGCAGATCATCTTGTATAGTAATTCTTGTCACTTTGCCCAATTCAAAAATGAGATATTACAGCCATTGCCTACTTACTGAATAAAAAACTCAAGCAGAGGGGGTCCGGTTGACACTTCTTGGATAACATGAAATAATTTAAGGTATGTTTTTTTTAAAGGGTTAATTCAAGGAACATAGCTTCATGAATAAATTCCTCATTTACGCAAATTTATAACGAAAAGTGCACATCAGGTCTCGTACTTCTACAAAAAGGAAAAGCAATAGCAGGATGAACGGTTGGTATATTACAAAATAAATTCATAGACTGTACAACAAGGTCTAGTTTGTAATAGTCATACCATATGAATTGGTTTAAATTAATCACGGCAAAAGTCTTAACTAGATATACATATGATCAAGGCAGGTATGGAAGCAACAAGGGCTATTTAGGCGCGACATACAGGTTTTTAGTCTTAATTAGTACGCTTGATTTTTTCTTTGGTACGACTCTAAAATAAATTTGGCACACTTTATTATTTTTTTTGGACAAAATGACATAAGTTTTTAGACGTGTTTCTTTTTCTTTTTTGTTTTTTTTTCTGGTACCAGATCTTTTGGAAATTAACATGGACTTCATTAACTTTATACCTCCAAGAGACTATAATATTATTGACGATGTGTCTGAAGAACAGATGGAAGATGTAGCTTAAGAAAACGGCGATATTGAAAAGATCATTGACTTCGATTTACCTACCGAAATTCCAAAACTAGACATAACTATGGAGATCGACTCGCTTGCGGAAAGCATAATGACTGTATCTATTGACGACAGTAGTAAAAAGTACAAGGAGTGTACACCTGAGCAAGTGCGCATGTTCATACAAATAATGCAAGACGAAGGTACCTAAAGCGGCAGTACGTTGTAACATTCCTCGACAAAGTGCTTACAGACTGCTCAAGGAATTCAACGATAGCAACGGTAGTGTTTTGCCTGGTTTTGCTCCGAAAGCCCAGAACAGAAGTACGAAACAAAAGCTTTTCGGTCAGCATACCTTGTTTTTGATTGATTACCTTGACAACCACAAGTCTACAACACTTGGATTGGCCAAAGAAGCTCTTCTCAAGCAATTTCCAGACTTAGAAGATATTTCTATTCCTTCTCTGTGGAAGCATGTAACAGTAAACTGTGCTTTTTCGTTAAAGAGAGCATCTTTATACAACGAAGAAAGGGACGCTGAACGAACACTTCGCCTTCGTTGCGAGGTAGTAAGTAAATGGAAGGATATTGGCGTCGACTTTAAAAATAATTGCGTGTTTGTGGATGAAGCAGGCTTTAATACGCATATGATAAGAGAGCAAGCTTGGTCCAAAGTAGGAGAGCCAGCGAATGTCACTGTTCACAAGCAAAGAGGTGCTAATATCAGTATCGTTGGATGCATTGCGTATTTTGGAACAGTCAATTTTTCAAAAGTAGAGCCTTTAACAAAGACAGCTGCAGAAAAGCTTGAACAAGAGTATACGAACCCTGCCTCCAAAAAAAAAAGAAAAACAAAAGATCCTGAGAAGAAAAAGCCTTTGAAAATGGAAACCACGGCATATCACATTGTCAAGTTTTTAGAAGTAACAATGGACACACTTGATAAGCACGACAAAAAAGGATTTTTCATAGTAATGGATAATTTTAGAATTCACCATTCTGCATTTGTTATCGATGATATCAATGAGAGAGGGTATAAACCTTTGTTCATGCCTCCTTACTCTCCTTTTTTAAACCCGATCGAAGAATTCTGGTCAAAAATAAAGAGCAATATCAAGAGAAATCCACTTGATAAAGCAGATAATTTGACATCGCGTCTTCCTGGAGTTTGCGGATCTGTTACTGTTCAAGACTGCTAAGGTTGGATTAGACATGCTGAGACCTTCTGGGACAGGTGTATTAACAAAGAAATAGGCTTAAGGTAAATATTATCACTGTATGTTATCTTTTCCTACATATTTAATCCAAAATAAAAATGTATTTTGTCCCAAAAAAAAATTAATTCGTCCCAACTTCTATTTTCAAAGCGTACCAAAAATAAAAAAATGTGTCAAATTTATTCCTAAAAATTTAGGAACTGAAAATCGTTCCCTAAAAATTAAAAAAGTTGAGGTTTGGGACCCCCTATTAAGACTAAAAACCTGCATTTTTATTCAGAAAGTATTAGCTCAGGTAGGATCTCTATGAAAGACAATCAATCTTATGCCCCTAGCCCAAGATCTTGTTTACTTTCACGGACATTTGCGACTCTTCAATTTTTCTTTATAATCAAGTAAAGCTGTCCAGTTGATTTTAGTTCAGGCGAATGTCGAATATGGAGGCAGGTACACCACTCTACAATGGGGCTTCGACTCTTTTTACTATGGCGGGTGTTCTAATATTGGATCTGACTCAAATCGACATGAAACTCAATTTTGTCAATAAAGATACAGCTTTTTTGTATGATATAAATCAGTATCTTTCTATTTTATGAATTTTAGAAATAATATAGCCCATTGACTGTCTAGACAAGTATCGATAATATATTTAGTATTCTCATTTAGCAGACTTTGAAGGTATATCTTATTTTCAAATATAAAGAAATTTGTCTTTTCTAAAAAAAGCTCAAGCAGTACGAGGTTTTCCAAGAGCAGTATTTATACGATCTCTATAACGGAAATTCACATCTCTTTTGTAATTTAATAAAAAGTAGTAGACGTTTATGTACATGATTAAGTAAAAGAGTAAAATGGTACAGCAGCAACAGATAAAGGCAATCCGCGCTTAAATTTAAATAAATCTTGGACAACAATACAGTTCTCTGGAAGTTGGGTGTGATCACGCTTCGACAGTCCACTAGGCCCTTGGTTCATCTTGACCACCACTTCTTCCGCATCCTTTTGTTCGATACTCATCTTGGTCAAGAGGAACTCGATAAGTCCTGTCTCGGTTTGAACCGTATTATCTCCACCATTCTCTGTGATCTTCTCCTTGAAGTCATCTTCGGATAAGACTTTCTTGTCTATAAGCTGAAGATAAGTCAAGACGGGATACAGTTGATCTACAGTGTAATGATCCTCGTCTTCTTCATCGTCGCTGTCATCTTCCTTTGTTGTTGTTGATGCTGGTGGTTTTTGAGAAAGAACGTGGATAGAGATGGTACTTGCTTGTGGTGAATTAGGCATAATAAGAGCATCATAGAACTCTAAAAGTGATTCTTTTGTGATTGTCTTTACTTCCTCCACATCCTTTAAAGTATCATCAAATTCATAATATCCACAATCGATATCTGCCCAATACTTGGATCCTTCCTCACACAAGTTCTTGTATTTCTCTAAATTATCCGCTATTAACGAATCCACTTGAGATTGGTATTCCTTTTCTGTCATATCTGCCATAATATCTCTCAAAGATTCTAAGAACTCCAGCACACGGTTTTCCAAATACGTAGGATCACGTTCACTTTGAATAATTAATCGGAAAGCCAACTGACTTAATTGTCGACGAACACCACTGAATACTAAATAGCCCAACTGTTCTCTAGTTCGAAGTTGATTGAAACAAGGTTCTTGAGCAATTTGAGCTACCAAGGCAAGTCGATTACGAAGTGGGATATTCTTCACGTCACAAATATGCGTATTGTAATTGATGGCTGAATTGACATCTTCTGGGTCTCGTACAGGTAACTGGTACACGTATTTCTTTCCGGCGGGTAACATGAGCGATCTTTCGCCGGCGAATTGACTGGGTTGGAGAGGACGTGGTTGTAAGATGGTTTCAACGGAGGCAAACATGTCAAGAACCTGTTCTTTGTCGAGCGCTCCGTGAACAAGACCTTCGATATGTAAATGGCTGATAACGGTAGGGATAAATGTTTGCACGTCTTCCATGGTTACATCCTTGATCTCTTTTAAATAGTCATCACAGCTCCATACTTTTTCACATAATGCGTTTGTCAAGTAATAAGCGGAATGTTGATAAGGGGCTTCCAAGAAGAAGTTTTCGTAGCCTCGAGTCAATTCATCCTTAAAGATGTCAAATCTGCTTTGTTCAATTTGAATGTTCTTCATTTTATCAACGACTTTTTCAAGTAATAAAGGTAGTTTGTCGCTGTAACCACCAACATACATCTAAAAATTGGGAAGTGTTAAGATTTGTTCAAGAGATGAATGCTTTCTAATAAAAACTTACAGTGATTCCTTTTGTATCTTGACTAAAACAGTATGTTAAACCAGCAACTTCAGCATTGTAAGAGTACTCGGAAAGCGAATCAGTTAACAAGCTCATATATAATCTTTTTTTTTAAAAATAAAAACGTAAATCAGTCAAACCAAGTTTCGTATTTACTATATGTGTATGCTATATACTTACTCTAAAATGACACCATTACGAGGTGTCGCTTGAAGCAAAGGGTTTTTAAAGAGGATCCAAACATTTGTCTTGGGAACCCAAAAAGTATCATCTTGTTTATACCAAATTCTTGTGATGGGCGTATCTTGGATCAACTCTGGTGCGATCTTCTTTGCACTGACATCGAATTTCGTGACATCCAATTTAGAGGGAAGGAATTCATTGATAGCAGGTAAAGTGAATTCTTCATTTAAAGAGATATTTGAAAGTCTCTACATAAGGCGAAGTTATGAGTATAAGAGCCACCCTCTTTCTTTCGCAACTTACCGAGATAAAATCTTGATCCAAAGGCATATCCTCATAATCTGTAGAATACCATTTCTCAACTTTTGTCAATTTGACCCCGTTTGGAAATTCTTGAGCTGCTAAAGTCAATCTAAAATTATCGGGTCTTAACAAATCCAAATGATGATTGATCAATTTGGGATCGTATTTACGAAGCAAACGGTTTCCGCTGACGGTCATTTGAGAAGGCAAGTTCTCTTGCATTTGTTGTGATAAGATGGAGGTGTATTGAGATGGGGTGCATTTTTCAGAGAACTTAAACTCGATTTCCGCTACGGATTTAATTTCGTCAAAGATCCATTGCTTGACACCGGATGCTTTGATTATTTCAATGTACTGGAAAATGGCAATCACCACGTCTTGATAATGAGCTATGGAAAAAACAATGAGTTTCTACATAGTATACATGCCACACACCTAACCATTCCACTTTACCTATGCCTTGTTCTGTCAAATCTACACTGATATGAAAGAAACCAAACCCGATACCACCAAAACACATGCCCGAGCTTAAATACGTAGCCCAGTTCTTCTTTTTCAAAAAAGACAAGACAGAACCAGGACCCTCATGACCTGTTAAATGTGATATGTATTGGGCAGGTTGACTTTCGTAATATACGGATTGATCAGGGAAAGGAAAAGTAATATCCAAAGTACGCGACTTTTTTACGGATTTAATAAAGATCTGCTTCATAACTTCGTTCTGTGTAAGAGGATGACCTTCAAAGGAAGGTGCAGGGATATTCTTGTTGGTCACACCGGAGAATTTTTCGACGACCCAATCCGTTAATTGATCCAACGATTCTAAAAGAGAGTTTGTAATGAGTATGTGTGTATGTTGATGCGGGCATTTGTTTGTTTATATGTGTTACCTTGGCCAATGACGGTTAATTTCATGATATTTGCAGAATAGTGGTTGTCATGGAACTTTAAAAGCTCAGTTCTGATATCCAAACCTAATTTCTTTGGGTTCTCCATGAGGGTTTCGAGGTTACCTGTTTCGAATAAATGCCATGGATGGTTTGGGTTGCTAAGACATTTCTCTACTTGAGCAATTCTCCAACAATCGGATTGAAGGTTCTTCTTGTGTTCTGAATCCACAGCTCTTAATTCTCTGTCTGTGCAACTCTCTGAAAATAGAGGGTCAATGAAAAAACGAGAAAAACGATCCAATGCACCTTCCAGAAATTGATGACCGACTTCAAAAAAATAATTTGTGTTTTCAGTTCCCGTGAATGCATTTGCATGACCTTTAATATATTTGTGTTTAGTTTCCGTACTACCCGTAAGTTGCTTTTGTTTTGTTTTTACCAGAATGTTCAGACAAATAGCTATAATAATCGTTTTCTTTGGGATATTTCTTGGTACCCATAAACAACAAATGCTCACAGAAATGGGCTAAACCTTGCAAGTTTTTCTATATCATTCCGTGTTAGTTTAATGTAAACCAACAAAGACAGCGTTTTTACCGGATCACTGAGACTACCCACATGAACATCGAGGGCAGCACTTGCTCGGTCAGTCTCTGGATCACTAATGAGTAGCACTTCAAGTTGATTAGCGAGCTTGATTAAGCGGTATTCACGTTCATCGTTAGCAGGCTTTTCCAAAGGAAGTGTGTAAAGGTCATATTCTGCTTTTGCGTGCCAATCGTTACGATTGAATATAGCAGACACCATGAACAAAGAGTAAAAAATAAGTATAAAAAAAAAAAGAAAAAGGGGAAAGAGTCACAGGCTATTTTATAGTAGATTAAACTGAGCCTTTTTATAGTCTCGCTAAGAAAAAAAAAAACGAGCCACAGATTCCACTGTAGATCGTTTTTGTCAACCCCTTTTTTTAAGGTGGGGCTATCCACATGACTGCATCATCTGAGGCAGTGACCTTGTATAGGTAACACACACATATATTATGCAGAAAGCACATGCCCTGAGTATGTAAAAAAAAAAATGGCTTTTTGTTTTCACTTCGCCATTCAAGTATATGACTGCATTGAGAAAGGACCCCGCTTATGCAAAAGCTTCCATATATGCAGAAGGGGAAAAAATTCATTAATTGAGTTTTTTTTTTATTTATTTATTACAAAGATAAAAGGTGGCAGAATATTGCCCTATTAGTACAGTATTTCGAAATTGAATTATTCGTTTAGTGGTTGATTTCCTTGTCCACTTGCATCAAGCTACCAATGAAGGTCAAGTTCTGTAAAAATAAAATGTTAGTCACTTGCAAACAATCAATCGATTACTCTTACCATCTTTGCTCTGACTTCTACAATATCCTCAGGTACAAGGAAAATAGTGGATCCCAACTTACGAGCAATAGAAATTGCAAGCTTAGCATTGTTAAACGCGTCTTCTTCACTTTGTCCACGTGTCACCAATTCATAATCAACATACCCTGGCTTAATACCGTTAAGCACATCCAAGAAGAAGATACCGGTGCTAAGACTTCTATCCTTGAATGAAGTCATCTTACTTTGTTTACCTCCACGTTGTACTGTCTCGTTGGCCCAACGCACCAAATCTTGATCAGAGATGGAACGACCTCCTTTGGTAAGCGATTGCAAGGTATGGATGATGTTCTCTCTCATCAATTGCCAGGTAAGACCTAAGGTCAAGGTCTTTTGTCCGTCCACAATATCAGCTCCTTGAATACCTACAAGAGAGAAACGAAGTTCTTGACCAAGACTGACGGCATAATTACAGTTCTCAATTTGCTTGAAACGGGAAAGAGGTTGCTTCTTACCCACCATGCGCCAATTGACACTACCAGGGACAACCTTCTCAAAGGCTTGTAATAACACTAAACCGTCCTGTAAATCCTCAAACAAGTTGTAGACACCAGGGTCGACATTCAAACTGTTCAGCCAGAGAGTGAACACTAAAATAAATAGAGAGAATCAGCAACTACTTTACCATAAGCACACACAATGATAAACTTACTTCTTGCTTCACGTTCACCTTCAGCATCAAACTCCTCAATCTCAGGAGCCTCTTCATCAGACAAAGGTTCCAATCCAGGATGTGTGTTGAAGAGATGAGCAACAAAGGCCAAATTCAACTTGGGGTTACCAGCTACCAAAGCAGTAGGAGTCAAGTATTTACGACAATCGATCTTTTCAGCGTTTGCCAAGATCATTTCAGCTCTACGCAAAAGATCGCGTTCTTGAAGAGGTGCACGAGAACAAGATTCAGGCTTGAGTTGGTTTAACAAGACTGTATAGTTCTCACCATCTGCCACATCCTTGGAGAAGTTCTTGACTCTTCTTTCCCAACCAGCAGCCTTTAAGTGATAATTGAACCATCTTAATAAGATTTGATCGGGGGGCAACTTTAAGAAATCCTCAAGAGTTTCACCATCTTCCAAGAGACGATACAATTCAGGATGTTGCTTGATATCAATCTTACTCAAGAGACCACGTTTGATGATTTGCCAGATTAAACCGAGGATTAAATGCTCACGCCCCTCAATAAGATCGGTGGGACCAATATTGACAACGGAACAACCAATAGCCTTGGCAGAGTTGATGACAATGTTATTGTTTTCAACCATTTGGAAGTTGTTAATTTTCTTTCCTGCGTTAAGAACACGCTCATCGATAGTATCAGGGACAGCATCGTTAATCAACTTACAAAGGATAAGACCATCTGTAGGTGGATAAAATATTAGTTTGAATAGACCAATAAAACAGAATTACAAACATTACCTTTGCACTCATCAAACAATTGCATGGTGTTGGTGGGGATAGGCACACGGTTACCGATATGGACATCGCCAGTAAGTACACCATTAATATGTCTTGTGAATTCAGAACGTTCATCCTCATTGATAGTATGAGTGACATTAGCGTTTGTACCATGTACCTTAATCTTGTTCTGATGAACATCAAAAGCACCTTTATTGCGGCCATCCTTTAATTTTGCTGCGAGCTGCCAAGAAAAGAAGAAAATATCAGTACATTGTCGTCATTGTTGTGGTATTTAAACGCCCGACGTGTCTCATGCTTTTCTTAGCATACACAAAAAAAATCGCGTCTTTCTTGTTTTTCACAGCACACGCACAGACGGCACCCCCCTTATCTTACCTCGATAAATTCTTCGACATCAATTTTACCAGCAGCGTTTGTACTAACATCTTTAAGAGTGGCACGAATTTCATCATAATTGTCACTGTAGCCAGTTTCCTTACAAGCCTTTTGAATTTCCTTTTGGTCGAGATAACCATCTTGGTCTAAATCAATTTCACTAAAAGAGATTTCTTCCGGGTTAGTATTGGCAGTTTCATGAACGGGTATGTTGGGCAATTACCTGAACTGATCAATCAGTTTGTTAATATCATTAACCTGAAGCTGAGGGTATTTGCGTTGAAGGGTGAAAGCGTTTACGACCATGTTTTTTTTTTGTAAGAATAAAGAAAAAAAAAAGGGAAGAAGGAAAAAGAAAAGAGCCGGGCGCGCTCCCCTTTTTGTGTTTCCTCTCTTTGTAACCTGCTGTGAATGAATACAGAATTTCTACTTTAAATTCAGACGATGTTTTTCCAAGAACCCTCCATATTTCCCAGAGAAATGATGTCATTTTTTTTTTAAACAATAAAAGTAATGCCAAGGCCAAATGGTGTTAAAGCCGCAGCTAATGAAACACTTTTAAGTTTCCTCTTCGTCCTCTTGTCTTGGTCTTGACAGTTGGTCTTGAATCTAGATCAAACTCTTGCGCCACGTACTTCCGGAGAACGGAACGAATGTTGACAGCAACGTTAATCCCGGTTTCAGTGCTAATAAAGCAAGTTTAGTATATAAGTTTTTTTCCCAAAATTTAGTATCTATATACCAAAACATTTCCGCTGATACTCAATGGACACTGAGTCTACATTTTTAATAAATAAATTTAACGTTGTTGTCTAAAGTGAAAAGAAAGAGGAAATGCCAATATGAGCTTAATTTAGTAAAATTAAATACGTACGGAGGGGAGTTCTGTCTTGACAGGCACTTGTTCGGTGTAGAACATGGTTTTCTTTGTCAAAACATTTTACGTGTGCTCAATTGTCATTAGTGTGACTATCCTGGCCATTAGATCGATGCTTTTTTTTCTAGTAAAATGTACGACTTTTTAGTACAATATAAGACTGAGTTATGGTTTGTTTCTTGTGGTTGACCATGTTGAAATCATTTAAAAATAGACTGTATAGTTTATGTAATAGCAATATACTCAAAATAGACGATATATTTATGTAGAAAATAATATTAGGGTTATATAGTCCAGTATTCAAATTATCGCAAGAGTGACAATATAACATCACTATGGACTCGAACTTTGAATTCGATTTCAACCTCTAAAATAAGGTCGAAACAAAGACTAAGAGTTTTTTTATTTCTACCTTCAGCAGTACCTCCAAAAGCACCCTTGGCACTGCTTACAGGTTTACTAGTAGTATCAGTAACTTTTGTATCACCACTAGCACAAATTATACCACCGTTTTTTCACTGTGCGATTGGGGAAATCTTTCAGGGTAGTGATGTATGGTGTTTAATAAGAATATGTCCTTCTTCCCTATTGACCCGTCTTTCCCAGAGACCCTTATTTCACACCAGCATTTCATTATATGGTAAATTGTATAGACCACCCCTAAAAATCCATTTCTGGTCATTTTAGTTATATACCACCACTTCACCCCCCCCTACAATGCCACACTCAGTAAATGGGGAGGTGGTATATAAACATAATTACCATATATGAATTTTTATGGGTGGTACAACTAATGCAATACTAAAGGGCGGTCTTTGTCCACCTGTGTACAATGGTTAAAAGATACATTCGATTTGAATGATAAACGAATCATGATATATCGCTCTGCTACTGAAATTTCTGCCATCAAGGCTGTTTACGACAGTGTTGATATTCTGCCACGTTAAGCGCGTGTGGGAAGACCACATCAAAAAAGTAGTAAGCTTAAGAACCATCAAGATATAAATTAAATCAGTCATACTCATCCCCCGTATTTAGATTAAAATAACCGGTGCCACTCAAGAAACTCATTGTCTCTAGGGCCAACTTAAATACCATGATGCTTGCTCCTAACCAAAAATCATTCCATCTTTCTCTTAAGCTTGTTTTTACTCCGCCAATGCTATATGATTCTCTTTGCTTCAGGAAACATCCCATGTTCATGAAACATAGTGATCGGTATCTCCCAATACTTTCTACTACTCCATGACAAATCTGGAACCTATACTGGCAACATGGTATCGATAATCCTCGACCTTTTCTTGTTGCCAATCTACCCAAATCTGCCTCTAGAATTATTCAACAAATCAACAAGATAATCCACCTTCTACCCAATTTAGAATAATTATTCTCTTCATGCTACATCCGCGATTTGTGACTAAAATTTATTTACAAAAAAAAAAAAAATTGACAACGCCCTTTCTTTGTATTTCTGAATAACGCGTCGACATTTTCTATTTCTACTACACAGCACTCCTTATCAACATGGCAGACATTTATGAAGGTAATAACTCGTACAAAAGCGTTTAACATTTCCAAAGGTTATACATTAAAGATTCTTGTTGCAATGTTGCTCGTGTAGAAATGAAGTTATTTATCAATTCTAAAGTTGTGAAATATCCCAACTTAATTAAATTCTGTGAATCGAAACCACAAATTGTGAAGGCTTATATCAAGCACTTTGATACCCAGGAGGAAGCTGTCAGAAATATTAAGAATAAGATGAAACTTGCATATGAAGCAATAAAACCAAGTAGTAAAAGAGGAATCGGTCTTGCATGCAATATCACGTCTTTGTATGCAGAGGCAAGAGCAGAGGAATCTATCGCTGCCAGTGGATGGCAAACATTGCAAGAATCAGTTCGCTCAAATAAGTCTACCTACATAAAAAATAAGGTGAATCGTAACTGTCATAAACCGACATTCTGCTGTTGTTCCACTATCAAAGTGATACTAACCATTTGGTAAATATCTAGCAGGGTCGTCACACCGAAAAAGCCAATGCTGAAGAAATTGACAGCAGTACTGAGACAAATGGAGATGGCGAGACCTTTTCCGAGGCTTCTGATGAAGCTTCAAGTAAGGTTTCCGATGAGGATTCTGATGAGGATGAAGATAAAACTAGTGATGATGATATAATGTTTGATGGCTTCAATTTGTCGGTAGCATTCAGAAAGTTTAGACAACTGATGAAGATCAAAGCGAAACAAGTTGGGTTTTATCTTGATGCAAATCTCCAGGAGTTGTTGTAAGTTGAATAATTTTCACAAATGTAAAAATGATATTTATAATATTTATAAAATAATGTAGGTCGTTTTCTAATGTCCTGTTAATTAAAGCACAAGAGCATGAAGAGAGTCTGAACAGCTTTTTTGGCTCGACAAAGTTGAATGAGTACCAACAGCTTTTGGTTGAAAAATACATGGATATCAATACCTGTATGGATCCAGCCATATTTAGCTCTTTGATGATCGTTTTAAAGGTACATTATTATTAAATAACATACATAATATTAGACACACAGTCTCAACTATTAGAATTGAACAGGATATTCACAATTTGAAGACAAATAGAAGAGTTATTAAAGAAAAGGTAAACGACATTGCTAAATTATGTGATGACGATGACTATCAATTGGTAGATATTATTATAAATTGGTAATAACTTTATATATATATAAAATATATATATATAAACTCCTTGAATATGCTAAAACGTTCATCTTTAGCCTGAATAAGTTACCTGCTCTTGAACGACTGTATGAAGATGTAGGAGAGGCTGAACTTATATGTTCTTTCCTCGACACAATCTTCAGTCCAATCTTTCACAATCTGAATGAAGGAAAATTGTTTCGATGGGTTAGTTCCTTCTACTGAGCTTGCCGACACATGTTTACCTATACTCATCTTTTGCATTATTAATAAGTTAAATACGATGGTAGAAGATACGAATGGAAAGCGACCCGACGGTCACATGTCACAGATGCAAGAGCGAGTTATCCTATTTTCAACTGGGTTTATCGAGGTTAAGCCTACAAAACATCGCACCAGTTCTCAAAAGACACACGAAGATACTTTACGTTTGGCCGAATTCTGTAAGGATGCACTCGAAAAAAAAAACATGAAGTCTGTCATTGCTGTACAGGCTGTTGGTAAGTAGTGTGTGTGTATTAATTTACCATCCTAATGTTTAATGTATTTATTTTTAGGATATTATGTTACTTTCTATTTTTTCACTCGGGAAAGCTCTGAATTAGACGCTTTATGTGAGTTATTCTCACTGAATGTCCCTAAATCAATTTCGGAACTGCCCGAGTTTTTCACGCATTTCGATCAATTAAAACAAGTAATGCTTTGCTACAGAAAAAATTGCCGGGTGATGGAGGAAGATAAAGTATCAATTATTAACAAGCGGAGCCGACGATCTTGTGAGTTGCGAAATATCATGAATGTCAAGAAGCCAAGAGGATCCCATGTTTCATTATCCTTCAAGTAGTTCGTTCAATTTAGTTAAGTTTATTCATAAAGTACATCAATAGTTATCGCCGCAACAATAATTAAGAAAAGCCAATGCATAACTAATCGTAGTAGTCACGTGACTATATATGAGTTTACCAGTAACCAGGAATGACTTACAGTACAGTACAGTATTCACACTTTAAATTCAGACAAATGAGAATTATTTTCGAACAAAAGTTCAGACTTGTGAGTTTTTTTTTTTTCAGACGAATCAAAATTAATTTTCAGATGTTTAGCTTACCTTTTTTGGATGAAGCAATAATAAAATTAGGACAGAAAAGAATTAGTTTGAGACGAATGAGAAGAGGTTACCAGACTTTTTTTTTACCTGTAATAATCTAAATCCGTATTAGGGAAACCATGTTCGATATGGCGATTTTGTTTGGTTTAACCTCTTTTGAAAGGAGGTGGGCGCCCTTCACCTCTCCAGGTCGACTGGGCAATCTTCATCATGTTTAACGAGGCATTCACATCCCTCTGCCAAAGTGTTCGACATGTCTTGCAAACAAGAACACTGCAGCCACGAATGCTACTTAATACATCCAGAGTCCTGGTCATACATTTACAACAAATTTGTGAAGTGAGATGTTCATCAATGGTAACAACTACCAAATCACCATTCCTTTCTCTCCTCTTCAAAGCTTTGTAAAAGATTCCGGTGACTCCACATTTCAATCCCTTCAAGCGGACCAAATCTTTACCGAACATACCGGCTCCAAATACGACTCCTTGGTGGTGCATCGTCGAACATCACGGTCTAAATCAGCAACTGCACAAAAAACGGTTTTTCTTCCTGGGTCAATTGCTATTGGGAGATATGACTCTTCGACTTCTCGACTATCAAAATCATCAAGCTTGAGATCACTTTTGTTAATCTTGGTAGCCATATCTTTTTTATCGCTTTGTCTTTTGTAAAACAAAAAATCGACACTGAAGCCGTCCGATCTAACCAAGTTTCCAAACAATTGCTTATTTTCTCCATTCGGCATTATACTTTCAATTCTGGAAGTATGTTTGCTTTAATTATTATGATATCGCGTTTTTTTTTTCACTTACGTTTTAATTCTCAATGCCTGGAACTTTAATATCTTAAAAAAGAGCAAAAGTTGACCGTTATAGCCTCTTGGTAACTTTTCACCAGGAAGAAATGCGGACAATGCGTTTACTGACAAAGTTATAGAACGCCAGTGTAATGAAGGAGTTGGGAACACACTAAATCGCCGTGGAAGAGGCAGTCTCCTCACATCGTATTCACAGTGACTATTATGTTCAGATTCAAAGGCAGAGAGCAAGTGTGTCAACAGAGGAGTAAATCTACCAGGGGCTTCTGACAGAGTCTTCAATGTTACTCTGGTATTTAGAATGTCCCTCAGAGGCTGACAAAGTTGAACAACTCTTTGTCTGATTATATCGTCATTTATAGCATTATTTGCTGGCCACACCGGATCCCCTTGGCAGATAAATTGATAGCAATATTTTACAGCAATATCATGAACGTCTTTTGGGTTCATGCTCTATAAGTTTTTTTTCATAGCAAATACATAGTAGTTATTTAGTTCTTCATTACTCTTTAAATACATATACTGTTTTTCTTACCACAAACATAGTTTGAATCTGGTACCGAAGATGGTATGTCAATCTCTTCTCAAATGTCTCGACAATCGCATTCTGATATGAAGTGGCTATCTCTGTACATGCCTCAGCGAGACATTGACTTGCTCCACTGGTTAAAGCTACGTCATAACATGCCTTGGGGTTTTCTCTTTTGAAGTCATTCCATTGTTGTAAAAGGCTTGGAGGTACTAGAGTACTGCTTGTAGGCCTTCTATTGTTTACCAATTGACAGATAGTGTACCAAAATTGTTGCTTAAAGATAAAAGCTGGCGCAGGTTCGTTGGAATTTTGTAAAAGATAATAATTTACAAACAGCTTTGCCTTGTAGACTAAGTGTCTCATAGAGTTGCAGCAAGCGGTAATTTTCTCTTTTAGGATGCCTTTGTATTCTTCCTTGATGCAAGTATTAAAAGGGAGCTTTCGCGTGTACGCAGTATAATTATATCCAAGGTTCAGAGCCAAGGTTTTCGCTTTTGATAGAATATAAAAAGAGCATTCAGGTGAGCGTGCAGAACTATGACCTGGTAGCTTACATCTTGAGCAAACAACTTCGGTGCTGATTTGTGTCTTCTGTCTTTTAGCGTCCTTTTTAGCACTTTTAACGATTTCTGACTGTTTTCGTTTTTTATTAGTACTAGTGCCAACTATTATTCAACATATTAGTAGATGTTTAATACTTTATACTACATACGAATAACTATACCTTCGTCGCCAGTCTCGGGTGAATATAAGGAGCATTCTTTATAGTGTTTTGTGAAGTGTCCCTTCTGGCCACAATCAAAGCATGTGGCATCTACGATATTATTGTTAATTTTGATCAGATAGGTGTGTTAATAAGATTACTTGCCTGCAAACTCATCCTTTTCTAGACGGCTTTCATAAATTGCTTTTTTCTTGTTGAAAATAAATGATCGATGCATGTTTTTTATAAAACAAGCAAAAGACTGGTAAAGAAGGTAAAGGTGTGATATATCTACCACTGTTATCAAATATATATATTAAATATGACTGTCAAATCTTAACGACTAGGATAATCTATGATATATTTCTACTGCTTTCATATAACCACACATGCATAGTCTCCCAAGTGTGTATACGCACCCTAAAAACATCAGCGTGCTGACCTAATTCAAGACATAACTGACAATATAGAGCTTATTGGTCCCTCAAAGCAAAACCTTTTAAAAGAAACTCAAAAATAATAACAGTCTTTAGGGAAGTAACCATTTACAGTTCACAAGAATAATTTATGATAGTTGATGAAATAGTAATGAAGGAACCTTATTTTGAAGGGATTAACAATGATAGGGACCCTGTCACAACTTTTGGTAAACTTGTTTTATTAGCAGATGACCAAACCGTATCTCAGGAAAAATTGGATAATATATCTAAGAAATCTCCTGCTAATATTAATGCCACTAGTAGCGTACAAGGCTTATGGATCTGGTAACATATAAAAACGTTCCTTGAAATAATGCAGGAAGAAGATGCCAGAGATGCAAAACAGGTAAAAAAAAAAAAGTCACGAATGCGTATCATATTGTAGCCTTCGTTTAAAACGTAATGGATGTTTTGGATAGGCACAATAAGCATCACTTTTACATTATTATGAACAACTGTAGGGTTCGCCGTTCTCTTTTTGTCGTAGAAGCAATCGAAAGTCGAGGATACAAGCCATTGCTCTCAATCCAATCGAGGAGTGCTGGTCTTTCTACATTGGATACTTTAACGCCCAGAATCAAAACCGCTTGTGAGACTATCACCACAGAAGATTGTCTTGGTTGGATAAGAGCATCTCCAACGGTCCTTTTTCCTCTGGCCTTTTTGCCAACGACCTTTTTCGCAAAAAGGTTACATTTTTTTTTATTTTTATTTTTAGCCAACGACTTTTTTCGTAAATAGGCCCACTTTTTCTTTTAACCTTGCTGGCAGTTTTTGGCGATGTTAGGTGAATTTGCATCGGACATGTTAATTTTTTTTTAAATTGAGGAAAGAGGGAGGAAAAAGGCCCCACCCAAATTTCTGTGGGCCCTTTTTCCCAAGCAAAAAGGTCAGAGGAAAAAGGACCGCTGGAGATGCTCTAAGACACTCTGGATTAGTTTAGCATGTTAACAATACTTTTTTTTTTGTTTGAATACTCTTTTTTATTGGTCTGAATACTTTTTTTCACTTGTCTGAACTTTTTTTTGCATTTGTCTGAAATAAATTTTAATCTGTCTGAAAACCATTTTGCATTTGTTTGAAAATGATTTTCATTTGTCTGAATTCAAAGTGCGAATACTGTATTATCCTCGGTATACGAATAAGCCTGTTTAGGAGACATGGCACTATTATTTTCCTTTTCACGTATGTAGTTACAAGATCTCATTCCTTCTTCATACATGAATGCCAAACCCCCCCCCAGTTACCTTGACTCACACTACTCATTTTTACTTTAGGCATTGATCCCTTATTTTTAGTATTTTTGCCTTTTTCTTAATGCAACTCAATTTGTGGTAGTTTCTTTTGTTTTATTATTTTCGTAAAAGCTCTTACTTAATCAAGTTCTCCACTGTTTGCAAAAGAACATATCTTGTCGAAGTTCATAATTGAACATTTTCCTACCACTTGTTGTGAAGGAACAGCCAAATAACATTATTTATAGAAGTTATGCACCAGTTATGTACTTCTTTTAAAACTTTTTTTTATCTACATCATAAAATTAGTTTAAAAACTTACAATATTTTCGCCCACAAGCCTGATTAGCCTAAGGACCCAAATAGCAAAAGTTGCATATCGTATACACGCATATATTTACAAGCTATTATAATAAAGACTTGCTGTCACTTACTGTATTTAATCTAACTGACACTCTACTTGTATCAATTAAATGGCTCTCTACTCTCAAAGGCTCATAGCACAACCTACTATTTGTATGCTTGGTTTCTCGTATCACGAAGCTTACTTTTAACTAACCCTAACACCTCATGAGTTGTTTTTATATCACACAAGCTCTTCTCAATCTTGATCAAGTGGCTCTAAACTCCTCAATTTCTCGCGTATTAATACCACGACGATCATCATTTAAAGAACAGTATATTCACTATAAGTAGTAATTACAAATGGTGTCTTTTTAATTCTAAATGTAGTAAGGATATCACACTGTCACGATACCACACTTATCAAGTAATATTAACAATAAAAGTGATCATAGGAGCAAAGATCCAGAAGCAGAAGTCAGTTTGCTACTCGCAGAGTAGTGAAAATTCGCGATTCCTTTATAGCTAATTAGACAAGAGCCCAGAAGCAGAAGCTATCATGGTACTAGCAGAGGAATGACAGTGCTAGATTCCTTCAGAACAGACTAGAACAAGGGCCCAGAAGCAGAAGCTATCATGGTACTTAGCAAGGGAGTGACAATGCCAGATTCCTCATCAAAGTCAGATCAAAGAATGAAAATAATTACAAAAGTAAAGGACCCAGAAGCAGAAGCTATCATGGTACTAGCAGAGGAATGACAGTGCTAGATTCCTTCAGAAAAGACTAAAACAAGGGCCCAGAAGCAGAAGCTATCATGGTACTTAGCAAGGGAGTGACAATGCCAGATTCCTCATCAAAGTCAGATCAAAGAATGAAAATAATTACAAAAGTAAAGGACCCAGAAGCAGAAGCTATCATGGTACTAGCAGAGGAATGACAGTGCTAGATTCCTTCAGAAAAGACTAGAACAAGGGCCCAGAAGCAGAAGCTATCATGGTACTAGCAGAGGAATGACAGTGCTAGATTCCTTCAGAAAAGACTAGAACAAGGGCCCAGAAGCAGAAGCTATCATGGTACTTAGCAAGGGAGTGACAATGCCAGATTCCTCATCAAAGTCAGATCAAAGAATGAAAATAATTACAAAAGTAAAGGACCCAGAAGCAGAAGTTATCATGGTACTAGCAGAGGAATGACAGTGCTAGATTCCTTCAGAAAAGACTAAAACAAGGGCCCAGAAGCAGAAGCTATCATGGTACTAGCAGAGGAATGAAAGTGTTAGATTCCTTCAGAAAAGACTAGAACAAGGGCCCAGAAGCAGAAGCTATCATGGTACTTAGCAAGGGAGTGACAATGCCAGATTCCTCATCAAAGTCAGATCAAAGAATGAAAATAATTACAAAAGTAAAGGACCCAGAAGCAGAAGCTATCATGGTACTTAGCAAGGGAGTGACAATGCCAGATTCCTCATCAAAGTCAGATCAAAGAATGAAAATAATTACAAAAGTAAAGGACCCAGAAGCAGAAGCTATCATGGTACTAGCAGAGGAATGAAAGTGCTAGATTCCTTCAGAAAAGACTAGAACAAGGGCCCAGAAGCAGAAGCTATCATGGTACTAGCAGAGGAATGAAAGTGCTAGATTCCTTCATAAAAGACTAGAACAAGGGCCCAGAAGCAGAAGCTATCATGGTACTTAGCAAGGGAGTGACAATGCCAGATTCCTCATCAAAGTCAGATCAAGAATAATAATTACAAAAAAGTATAGTGGAGATTACATTTAAAAAAAAGGACAATTCTTGACGCACCCCCAATGGAGCTTTAAATGTAATATTGTGACGTAGCATTTTTTTTTCGATTTACTTATATCACAGACTTTTAAGCGGTATTCAAAACATCAAAAAGTGACGTATACCATTCATGAATTTTTTTTATTGTTTTTATTTCTATTTATCACCTACGTTGTGTTTGAAGGTTAACATTTGGGGGAATGTTGCCTGTAGTTTTTAAAATTTGGCTAATACTGTTAATATTATCTTGCAATCTCTGAATTTCTTGAGTATCTAAATTGCGAGGGTTCTCCTGAAATGCTCTAATTGTACCTAGTAAATCAGTGAAATCGATATTGTTTATCAGCTGAGGATGCGAGTCGTTTGGACCGGAAGGTAGTTCATCTAATTGTACTCTATAATTTGTAGCTATATTCAAATAATATTAATAACTGACTACTGCTACTATTGTTTTTGTTAGAATAAACTTACGTTCAAAAAGAAGAATTCTTCTATGGAGTCTTTTTACGAGGTACATATGTTTACAAACTATTCTGTTGAAACTAAAATCGTCACAATCACAGGACTTCATCTGTTCTTGCTCAACAACTATTTCGTAGTGGATATTTTCATCTTCAAAAGATGTAACTCTATAACCACTTTTTTGTCTATCTTCACCAAGATCTGAGGCTTCAAATATTCTTGTAGCAAGAATTGCTTCATTGACATTTTCTGCACTCATCTCTCGTACCCTTCGTCTTCTTTCCTCGGGACTCATTCGACCAATATTGAGATACATTCTATTAATATTTTGGATGTAATCAGGTAGTACGTCGTTCACTAAGATATAAACCAAACGATCAAAACGTATCTTTCTTTTTCTATTCAAATAGGTTGTTTTCAGTTGGTTATGCCAGCTTTCAACATAGTTATTTGTTTCCATATTGGTGAAAATTTGTGGCTGAAAAGCTGATGACCACCGCGTAAACGCATCATTGTCAAGATACTTCTTTTTGAAATATTCCATGAATTCAGGGTACATTTGGTAATCGAAAATAAACGAACGAAGCATGTTGATGAATGCAGGTTTGTTTTTTTCCCACATTAGTTTCTTCAGGACGGTAATTACTGACTTATGTGCTTGTGCGTTAAGTGAGGAACTTCCAAGTTTGATTAATTCACGGATTTTACTCATCCAAGCTCTAGCAACATGAAACAAGCACCACTGGACTACGACACCCGGGTAAACAGCATTGATTGCATTCAATTCAGCAGAACTCATGTCAATGGTGATTTTTTTAAGTGCATTAAATCCCACTGTAAACCGTAAAAAGTAGAGGAAATCCCGAACTGGTAGCATCGAATGATCCTTTGTGAAGAAGAATGCAACAGGACAACCTGTTCCTGTCAAGGGATGGCGAATGACAATAGTATACAAGATTCCTTTATCAATCTTTGTTGTGGAATGGGTTGCATCAAGACAAATGCTATCAGAAGATAGAAGTAGGTGTTTTTGCCATGGAGATACAAACCCAAAAGAAAAGGTAACATCAAAGTCATTGTTTATAAACGTATCATAGCCTTGTTGCTTCAACTCTTCTAACCATATTTTTAGAGACTCTTCTTGGGATTCTAAGCTTATAAAAAGCTTCTTGAAATTTTTTATAGATGTTATAGATCTCAGTGGCATGCACCAATTGATCTCTATGAACTATAGTATTGTAGCTACTTTCATCACCAAGATTGTTGGCTTTGATGTACTCTACGAAGTTACTTTGAATAGCTATACGCGTATCTCTCTTTCTATACCCCTCTCTGAGTCTCTCTTCAATTACAACCTTTGCAGCGTTTGAAAGGGGAAGATACTGAAGGTCATCGATTGCACCTAATTGATGGTTATGATTACCAGAATGCTCCAAGATAACGTTGTTTGAATCAGATTTGAAGCAAGTTGCCACAAGTGAAGCCTCGCATTTGATTTTTTTACTTTTTTTCTGGAGATCTCTTGTGGTGCCTGATTTGCCTCCCTTAGGCTGATCTTCTCTCTCTTGCTTCTCGTCTGCTCGGTGACATTTGTAATATACTTTGAAGATGTAGCGAATAACGTGTTTTCTACGTTTTACAGAAGACGAATCATCTGCCATTCTATCTTCTTGGGCCCTTTCAATTTTAGTTCCATCTTTATAGGAACTTATAACGAATTTGACACCATACTTGGGGATAAAATCCTCGATTGATTGCTTATATAAGTCTCTCGAAACGGTAAGTTTGTTAGGAATAGGTGAGTATCTTTGAATAGGGATAGATGTGAAGTTGGTCATTTTTTTTTTTTTTTTTTTAAATAAAAGTTTAATAAAACACTAAGTCTTCTTTGTTTCCAAAGTCTTTCACCTATTTTTTTTCGCAGTCCTTTTGGTCTCGTCATCATTAAACATTTTTGGAGACCGCTTAGAAGTCTGTGATATAAGTGCGTGCTTTTTTTTAGTGGTGCGTGAGGTGGTGCGCCAGCTTAACAAATAAATTAGTGACGTTACTGTTTTTGTCACGTAATCAATCGTACTTCTGTTTCATAATTACTGTATGCAAACTCTAGTGTTGGGATATTTATTTGTGAGTTCAGTATTTCCCTTAAAAATAAGCTGAGTTCTAATAAAGCCTAGTCATAAGTCTTGAATTTGAGAATTTGCTACGAAGTGATGACTCTGCAACAAGATAAATGAAAGTTTTGTCAAACCAAACAAGTTGATGAAGCTTTTACATGACTGGTAGGTATTTAATAAATATATCAGAGTAAAATTATTGATATCTTTCTTTTGCAGGGTTAATAATAAAAGAAGATATTTTTTATTACGATGTAACTTGCGATATTGTTTTCAATGCTTCGACGGATAAATTATATTAAAGACGGGAACAAAGCAAAGGCGATAGAGTATCAAAATTACAATATTGTACGCACTGGTACCTTTTTATCTATTTTAATGACGGAACCACTGGTGTCACAAGTTCAGATCTTTATCTGATATCTTGTGATACTTATTACCAAATAAACATTTGGTCTTACTTCCTTTCTTTGCTGCTCTCCTACGCCCTTGTCAACTCAATCTTGTCTTGCCTTGCAAGTATAAAGAGACCCTCTTCGTGCCTAGTAACACCCGTTTAAATCCTGATAGTCATCGTACGTCGAGTGAGAATCCTCTGACGTGTTGTAGCGAATATTGTCCTTAATGCAAATAGAGTTCGTTCAAAAAAAATAAACTGGTCGAAAGTAAATTCAGTTTCAAGTGAAAACACTGCATGTCAAATAGAGAATGCCACACACGTTCGGGTAAAAGAGCAATGGAGGCAGTCATTCTGCATTGTATACCCGGTAAAGTTGCACAAGTGAATGGCCCATTTTCAATCATCCAAAAAACCGTCATGACGTACAAATCTCACCATGTGACACAACCTTTAAAATAGTAGCGGGCGAAAAATATTTCTCTTTTCCTTTACACACTTATTTTATCAAATGAGCAATCCTTTTGAAGAGCCAAGCGGTCCACGCTACGGAAATGCGTATGATAGTACACCTATCGCCTCACCTCCTCCAACTCTGGGTATGGCTTCACCTGCTCTTCCACCCCGAAACAAGCCACAAGCACCACCAGCGGTTCCTAGCTCACCTTATGGAACTCAACGTATGCCTTCTCCCTCTAATTACCACCAAACGAGCATTACAACAAATGCTTGGCAAGAATCTAACAAGACCTTAGAAGAAGAGAGGACATGGTCTCCTCAACCACAAAACGCATACCAATATTCAGGTACACCTTATGGAAACTCCTCTGCTGCCGAAAATGTTTACTCTCCTCAGCCTGCACCTGCCACACTAAGTGAACAACCCCCAGTAACAAGTAGTAATAAAATTGAAGCACCTATGTCAGTGTCCGATAATGAGGCAACATATAATAATCAACAAAGAAGTGTCTATTCCAAAATAAGATTTTATATTCGTATTGCTCTATTCATCGCCGCGATTGGACACCTCGGTTTTGCCGCTGGTGCTTCCCCCGTAAGTTTTGATTCATAGTATGTAGGCTCCAAACAAAGAAATACTAACGAGTGAGTTACTGTAGTATTCGCAAGTGGATGTGCCCTTGGATTCTAAGTCTTGTTTTTATTACCTATTTGCCGTCGTAAGTTGTGAGATTTAATTTCCAGCCCGTACGGTATTGAAAATTAACACATCATTTTTCAAATAGGCAATTCTATCTATTATCTATTCAGGCTATCACATCTTTCACTTCCTTTATAGAAAGTTTGGAAAGGCCGAGAAAATGAAGCGTACAATCTTAATCCTGTGTGATTTATTAATGACACTTTTATGGGGTATTGGTATCATTGTGGAGATTGTCAAATATACTTGTAAGATCGGTGCATATGATGGATGGTGTAACTTTTATAATACTTCCATCTTCTTTGGGTTTATTTCGTTTGTTATGTATATCGTCATGTTAGGATGGGATGCAGTGGGTGGCTGTATCATGAACAAGAGAAACTAATTTTATTAATATATGGGGAATGAATCATCTACTTTAGTGGACCAGCTCAACAACCCCCCAATTATATCGCGCGGCTCATCTATTCCGCCTTTTTGCATCATGCGTACAGCAATCTGTGAATCATTACCTAATCTACAAATCACAAAAACTATAATAAAAATGCTATTAATTTTCATTCTTCCCCCTTTTTTTCAATTTTAAATACATGCCATTATTGCTTGGCACCTTTTTCTCGGCCATGGCTTCCTTCACCTCGTCCAGTTTTTTATCAAGCTCATCAATCGGAATATGCAAACTGTTGGGTAAACTGCAGATACCGAATTGAACCTTGGGTCGAACATCAATTAATAAATGATCCGTTCCTTCATCGATCATCTTTTTATATTCATGCACATGAATTCTTTCGTCCAACTTTAAAATCGTTTCATCTACTGTCTATATTACAAGGTTTACTTTAGTTTCATTTCCTTGCCCTCCAATCATACAACTTACTTTATCGTCGGCTGAACCATCACAAAATTGCACATAATCAATAAGCTCCGTCATCGTAGGTGTCTCGCCACAGATTGCACAGTCCTTCTTTTTATTCCGGAGTCTCATTGTTCTAAACATTGGGTTACTCATGGCGCTAAAAATTAAGAAACTAGGCTCATTCAAAGCTATTTCGATTTTTTTTTTTTAGTACTATATTTCTTGATATCTTGGCATAGAATCACTTACAGGGTGAGTTGATGGCTACCTTGATGGCTTCAAGTGCTTGTAACATACCAATCACACCAGGAACTAATATATCATTAATAATCTGTCAACCACAAGTTCATCAATATTACTTTACCTACACCAAGAACACCACTGTCGACACATCGACCTACTGTGGAAGCTGGGGGAGGAACCGGATGAAGGCATCTGAAACAGGGTCCATTATTGTAGTTATAAATAGTAAGCTATATAGAAAAATGTCAGAGAAAATACATAGAGGCAATGACCTTATTAACTTACTTGGCCGTCATTTCGAAGCGCACTTCCGGATACGATGGGTTTTCCTGCTAGAACACAAGCATCACTAAGCAAGTAACGTGTAGCGATATTATCTGTACAGTCAAGAACAATGTCGTACCTAAAAAATGTTACGATTCATGCAAAACTAGATTTTTGTGAAGCTTACTGTTTGATAAGTTGCAAAGCGTTTGTTCTGTCGAGTGTATAAGCATAAGGAACAACATCTGCATCTGGATAAATACTGTAATTATGTCAGCAAAATGAAAAGGAAAGTTTGAGAGAAACTTACGCCTTGATAGCAATCGCTGCAGACACAGCTTTGTTCACACCACAACGAGCCTCAGTATGAATCACTTGACGATGCAAATTGTTGGTATCGACAGTATCATGATCAACAATACCAAGACGACCTACACCGCCTGCACCTAAATAAAGCGCAGCGGGTGAACCCAAACCACCCGCACCAACAATCAAGAAAGATTTGCTGCGCAGCTTTACTTGTGCTATAAGAGAATTGGTCAGTTTGTCTTTCAATGGTGGATGTCATTATTATTGCTTTTACATTCTAAACCAAAACCGGGAACAACTAATTGACGTCCAAAACGAAATATTTCTTGGTTGGTCAATGAGTTGACTCGCTCAAATGGAGAAGCGGTGTCTTTTTCGGTAAGAGCAACAGGGACGTTTTGCTTTGCTTCTAATCCCGCAATGCGTTGACGAAGAAGTGCATTCTCTTGCTCTAATTTCTCCATGGGTGGTTGAAGTGGGTATGTAGAAAAAAATATTTTATTTTTGGGTTTCTTGAATGCATGGTTTGTAAAGAAACCCTAAAAGGACCGTCACATTAGTAGCTGGTTCATATTCATGCTTTGATGGGAGATTGCCTATAAGACAGGGAAGAAAGATGCTACTGCAACTCTCATGGTTTGATATACAGTACTAAAAAATGCATCAAGTATTTCACTCGGGAATATTCAGATAGATTGGATTTGTTGTATAGGGTCATTTCGCTCCGGCAATGATAAATAGAACAATGGCAGATGATTTTCCCTGTCATGAATAGGGTGCTAAAAGATCACATCATGTTTCCTTTGTCTGACTATTGGCAAAAGGCTGCTTTAGTATAGCAATGTGCATGGATTCAAAGAAATCAATCGGCGAAAGAACCAACGAAAATTAGCACAAATGCCCTTGATCAGAGACAAGCACAATAGATAACTTCTCAATCAAGAACCTTTGATGGATCCATAGTACAATGACAAAGGCACCGATACTGATGACAATAAATAATTGCTATATTTTTTTTTTAGTCCTAATCATTATTGATATTACTCATTGCATTTTTTGAATCATGTCTTTCATATTGAAAAAGACTGAGCAAAGTCAGGGTTAAATTAAATCCTTTGATCACTAAATCTCTCGAAAGAACCCATATTTTGTTTTCTTATCCTCATCCTGAACGATGACGCAAATTTTGAATAGTAATAGCTAACAAAGGGCGCTCTGGATATAAGTGTATCTCAATCAAAGTCTTAAAAATAACACATGTTGATCATTCTTCAACCAGATCAAAATATCCTGGCTATTTCTGTATAGCAAGTATTATATATGGCACTGCACTTTGTTGGGTTATGGTTTTTGATACAGAAAGACTCCAGTTTTCGTGATTTATGACTACTTGTTTAACTCTTACTGTACGCTTTGTGATATGGCCTCCGTTTTGTTGATGCATAAAAGATATCAAGTGTAAGTAAAATAAATTATTAAACAAGGCCCACATCATTTATTTAAAAAAAGGGGGGTATCAAACTATACATTATTTTTTAAACAGCGTTTTGATCCACAAAGATTAGATTATTAGCAAAGCTTCTGCTGCCGAGATAATTATATGGATAAACTATACAGATTCAACGTTCAAAAAGAAAAACTACACTCCCACAAAGATTATGTATTTATGCTATGTTTATAATAGTAAAATTTAATTTATATGAGGAATTAGAGAAAGAAAATAAACTATATCTATTCAGTAGTAGTAAGGCTATCTTTGTAAAGCATGATCTAAAAAATCGCGTCTTTTGAAGCATCAGTGGGAAAGTGGTTAAAGAAAAACGGTAGGTGCTTCCAGGTCAGTTCTGCTACCCAACTCGTTTTCATATTATAAGTAAATACATTGAAGTTAAGAAGGCTTAATCTGTTTAAATATTTACACTCGTAGCAATTCACGTGGAAAATAGCAATATTATTTCTCAAAAACAGAGACCAACTTTCTACACGAAATACTGATTACATGAACCAATGTACTTGTCGGATGGGAAAAAAAATGTGCTTATACATCATACCCAGCATATCGAATGTGTAACTATCGTCTTACAACAGTTTGTTGCCGAAAAAAATTCGTCTAGAATTGCCTCACTGGGTCATGAGTATACCCTTGAAAGTTATATGTTACAGCTGCTTATTTATAGTTTTCTTAATATATACCCAGATAAAACGCATTACAACCTTGAGGCCGACATCCGGGCTTACTAAACTCAAATTCTAGATCGTGATTGAACTGCCGTTCCAATGGGCGTTGTGAATGAAAGGAACGTCCCAGCAACTTGGTTATTTCCAGGAACACAGAACGCTTCTTAAATTAGAACCTGGACCAAAATCATATTTTAAAAAAAAAAGACAGTTTTAAAGATCGATGGAAAAACAATAAATAATCTGATAAGCACGCATTTATTTTAAAAAAGTTGACCCGGAATTATTTTTGGCTCATAATCACTAGCATGTATGTCCAATAGTAATCATGATTTATCCGTTTAACTCTGGTACATATGTCGTTTGTCATTTGCAGTAACTAAATGTTAGAGCTGTAGTATTGTTTCTCCAAATTCAACATTAGGCATAGTAATTAGTCATAGTACAGTTATTACTTTGGTGATATATAATATTTTTTCAAGATGGACGCACATTTATGTTTAGATCTTTATGATGGGCCTCTATATAGTCGAATATCTTGCACCTACAGGTAAAAGATAAATCTGGTAAAGCGTGCCCAGATTAGGCACATATAGGGTTATATATTTTTGAATGAATATGTGATCTCCCGTGAAAAGTTAATATTCCAGAAATATATGCATATCTAAATCACATGTCTTTTTTTATCGTATTCATGATTGCTTTATTCGATACTATTACCAAATTAATGTTTTCAACTTCCGTGATATACATTCGAGGAAACTTTTTTTTCTGTTTCATTTGTAAACCCTACTAACTCAGCCAATGGATATGTTACGTCTAGTTGTGAGAATAATATGGCAAAATTTATGAAACAGGAGCACATAAATGTAAAAAATGTACGCTGCATTTTAGCTCGGTTGCAAATATTGTTACATGAGGAAGTAGGCTTAATTTTATTCAACCCTATTCATAGTTAGCATGAGAAAACTTTAAGTCCCAAAATATAATGTGGCAAGTACCAATCAAATTCTGCACGTGCTGATAGATATATTTCTGCATTATAATTTCAGTGTTTTTTTTAGGAGAGTCAAAAGCATATTTTTCGTTGTTTGGGGTCAAAAAGATTCACAGAACAAATATTTCTTCTAAAAGTAGTTATTTATAGAAGTGGAAAATGATACAAAATAAATTTACGACCTAAAGAAGATGACAGGTGCTGGTGTTATATCAAGGTAATGAATATCATTACCATGTATACCGCATTATTGCCTTTCAATGCAGTAAAATAAGAAATCATCTTAACAGTAGTATTTAGGAAGACAGGCTTAAATAAAATATATTTTTATTATATTTTCGCTTCAAGATTCCAACTAACTCATTATGGATAATGGAACTCGCTCATACTTTTGGGTTGAGAAGTAAATGGTTTTCAAATGTATTAAAATTACTACAGTATTACAAAACTCGAGACGAAATACACAGAAAACTTAAGAGTGCTTAGTTAAGTAGTACACTAAACTTCTCAGTAAAAAATCATTGTGTCTCGTGATAGAATTTCCCAATTCCGAAGAGAACTCAATTTGAAAACCACTAACTGACGTTATTACAGTAGAACTTTATTTATATGTTTGACGAATTTTTCGTATCTTAAACGGAACGAAATTGTTTAGTTAGATTAAAAATAAAAAATTTGTTTAATCAGTCTTCTGTAACCCATGCGACCCCATGCAGTTTATTGCCGTTGACAGTATAAGACTCGCTTTTGTTTTAGTGCTATAAAATAAACCGGGCAATATCTTTTTCTAGAAAATAATTGGGCTTTAATGCTGTATTGTACCCAGGTATAAAAAAATATAACATAATAATATAAAATCACTTAAAATATGATGAAAACTCTCGTTATTTATTGACGCTGTTGTTTATAGATAGACGGTCATAGTACTTTATCAACAAACATTGTATGAATTTATCGTCATTTCGGCATGCTAGCACTTTCAAGAATTCTCGGAGTCTTATTAAAATAATGCACGCTTTAAGTTTGTGCAGCCATTATCGACTTATCTAACAAGATTTAGCAGTTCCAGAACATTTCTATTTTGGGTTGATGACAACATGTTTTTTCTGCCGGTTTTAATTGGGGCTCTTAATCGTTTTCCAGAAAAACCAGGAAATCAATATATTTTATTTTACTTCTTCTTGTGTACTATGTAAAACAGAAAAAAGAAAACGTTGCAAAGGGATGCCTATATCTTGTTCTGTTATATTCGCAGATACAGTATTACTAAATATTGATTATTGCACATTTCCATGATATATAGCAGCTTAGCTCTTTAAAAAAGGGGTGGTGCTTCAATATAAAAAGTATTTATTTTAACTAACAAAACTGTCGTTAAAACTACATATTAAGGTATGTCACTTGGATCCTTGTTACTCAGATGATGTTTATTTTGCTCTTTTAAAGTTAGGGCTAGTAAAAAAATTTAAAATCGCCAAAGGTAGAGAAAATGGATAGAACATCATTCATAGAACCAGTTAGTTGGTTTTGGTGTAATGTTGTGATTCTGCCACTGTGATAATCAGCAAAATTTTCTTGTTTAGACCAATTCTGTGGTATTCTGTAATATAAAGAAGGTTCAGCTTGAGTTATTGGTATATCTTGATAGGCAATATTTGCACTAGCATGAGTGTGTAGGGTATTCGTTGTATTTTGCATGGATGGTAAAATAAGATAATGGTGCTTGCATGTATCGTCTTTGGGGGTGGTGATGTTATCAAACGAGTCAAGATTTGGATCTTGATCGTCATTTACTGATCTATCATTATTGGGTTTCTTCTTGATTAACTGTCGAACGCGCCGAGCTCTTTTTTGAGGCGTAATTCGATTAGAACCGACAGCTTGTTTTTGATGGACCTTGAAATGCCTTCTTAAGTTGGAGACCACAGAGAATTTACGACCACAATCAGGACTGGATAGTGTATTGTTAGATTTATAAGCAATTTCAGGACAGAGTAAATTACCTTAGACATTGGAATGGCTTTTCTAGACTATGCGTATATGAATGAGTTTCTAAAGCGCTTGGACGGTTAAAATGCTTTGTGCATTGGCTACAAGGATAGACTTTTTTAATCTTTGTGTGGCTCACACTTGGCTTGAAGATGTTGGCACTGTCCGGTTCTAGAATGGTCTGGATGTAGCTTTTGCTATGAGTTGTTATAGTTGAGGAAGCAGTTTTTGAATTAGCAACATTATTTGTCGAACTGGTAGAGCTATGAGGTGTAATACATTCCGTTGGCAATATAAAAAAACTAGGTAAAGAGTCATTAGATGCCATTTAGAAAGATAAAGAAAAAACAGTAAATAATTTTTAGATGGTTTTATACCATTTTGGACTTTATTGTGACATTGATGAACACCTGATGATATGACATGCGTCAAATAGCATCTATTTGTATTATTGCTTGATAAATAAAAAAGGTTGATATAAAAACAATGAAATAATATCTTTGACTAAAGAGTATTCATTTTTACACAATCATATTTATTACGAACGATTATATAATTCAAATTGAATGGGGGAGGGCAGTATCATAGTTTTGGCGCGTTCTTTTACACAGACGGTTCTTTGTTTTTAGAAAACTCAAAGTGTCATCACTATAGTTTTAAAAATCATAGGGAAAAAATGTTGCACAGAATGATGCCTCAATTGGGTGTTACCTATCCCATTGATTACTCCTATATTCTATCAAAAAGAGAAGAACATGAGGAGCACTCCCCGACCCTTTGTAGTACTTTGGTTGCACTTGTGTTGGAGATAGATGTGTTTAGTGATAGTAATTCGCTTGTCGGGTGGCTATATAAATATTGAACGTAAATAGAGAAAAATACTCTGAGTAAATCGATTCCTTTAAATTATTTTTATTATCCACCTACTACAGTTAATTTTGTCATGGATTATTAATAGAGAAGCAGAAGGTCTTTTTTATATAAATCGTTCCGCATATGTCGAAAGTAAGCAATTGCGTGTTACTATGGAAAATCTTAGAATTATTTTATAAAATCACAAAAGATTTTAAAAAAAGATATAAAGTTTAAAACTAAAAAGCTGGCAGAACACGGACAAGGGGGAACAAAAATGAAAAGGAGGACGGGGGTTGACGCGGGCAACTCTAAGAAAGTAAATCTGTTAAAAACTACGTAGCTTACATATTCATTATAAATTTACATATTTACTGGCTTAATATTATAAAGCTATCATGCAAGTAATACTCTATCTGTCTCTTGTGATGTTACTACGCACAGACTAAAAAATTGAAAAAATCCCGTGTTTGATTGGTTGTTCACCCAGAGAGGAAAATAAGTTCCATGTGCAACATAACAATTCTACACGCAAACTAACGAAAGTGATCCTTGTTTTTTGAAAGAAACTAAGCTCTATCAATTCATTTCAAATCCCCTCAGAATTTGAAATGTTTCATCTATTTTTAAGCTTTCTTTTATTTTCGTTTTTTTTTTTTCTTTTTTTGTGAAATGACTACAAGCGATATTCAAGCATTATTTGGTGTTGTTGATATGGGCTCAAACAGTATTCGCTTTGATATTTTAAGCAAACTGACCCGGCATCTACCTATGGCATACGAAGAGCGAGCTCCATTGCCTTACTCGATGATTTTGGTGACGATCATATTATTCCTTTTGATGTCATGGAGCAAGTGGTTACTAGTATACTGAGATTAAAGAAGACCTGATCTCCGCTTCATGCATTAACGGAAAAAATTAGCCGTGTCGTACATGTTTCTTTCAAGTATTCAAATAGGACCTTCATTGAGACCGTTTGGTTCTTTGGAAGTGTGGGTCACAACGTTATTCTTAATAAAGGGATCACCTTATCAGATATTTTTATATAAAAGGATGTAAAAGCTTTCCTGCTGATTTTCGATTACTCGCATCACTCTTGACAAGCTCCCACCCAAGTCTCTGCGCCTATTAAAAAAGGATATGGAGGAACATCTATCCGAGTACAGTCGTTTACTAGATCTAGATTTTACCATGTATAATGGATGCCTTATGGGTTAAGGCTACGTTACCTTGGACTTGTCGGTCGATGAATTGAGGGTAGACCCCCATTGTCTCCTCTTCAGGGAAAATCTGCTGGCATGATAATGATGGCGATGTTCGCCAATCTCAATTACCATTCTTATCTACTTTGTCAGCAACGGCAGATTTATCAATGTCCATATCATCGTCCAGAGGTGGGGAAGTAGTTACTACCGATTGGCCACGAGGAATATCTGTTTCCGTTGTTTGATAATACGTTTCTTTTTAGTAACTAGTTCGACTGTATTGGCATTGTTGCGTATGTTATGTCCATATCGATTACAGTTATGACATTTCAAGTACTTTGGTAGTCTGTGTAGTCAGCATGACAATCCCTAATGAGTTGAGAAGACGACAGAAGTCCGGCACAACTTCCCATTGCAATAGGACGAAAGCCACACTTGACACCAACGCTGACAATAGTCTAAATAAGGTTTGGGATACTACCACAGAGATCCCAAGTCCTTATGCACAAACAATTGTACACTTGATAGGCAGTGAGCAGGCAAAATTATATGTATTGCGTTCGCCCAAACTCAACCCTTAACAAACGGATCCTGTTGGACTCAGTAAATTTGCCGGCAGTGCTGATATTAGTGCTAGTTGAATTGCTTTCTTAACTACAACTGTTAATTTTAATACTCCCAGCTAATCCTCCAGGATTGAACGGATCTACTTCTGTCCCTATTGGGAACACACGGCAGTAGATTTCGCTCTAACCACCTTCCATCTTAATTTTATAAATTACAATAATCATAAAATACATATTGCGACACTCAACATTTATGGTCGCGTCAGCACAAACACAAACAAGCCTAATTTCTTTCGGGACCTTCTTCTCAAAGACTCCGTTAGACGGACACTATAAAATACTACCAAAAATTTTTTTTTACATTGGAGACTTCGATTATGAATCTAAAGCTTCGCCCAGATGGAACCTATGTAGATACTACACTGGGTTGGACAAAGCTTCTTAAAGAAAAATACCATGATTACTTTGCCAACAAAAAGAAAATTACCTGGAAACGTGGGGATTCTGCCTCAATCATTGACTATATATTTTGTAGCGCTTCCATTCAGTCATCTATCAGTAACCCGTCGCAGCAATTTATATCCAACACTGAGACTGATCATGTTCTGCTGTTGGTTGAACTTATTTACTAATGAGATACTAGTCAAAGACCTGGCGCATGGAAAGGTAATCCGTTTCTAGCGGGTAAAAAAGAAACCTGGAGGGTATGAAGAGTTATCGACCAATATCACTGGCCAATACAGACTATAAGACTTTCCCACGATTTCTAAACCAGCGTTTTTATGCCTGGTAGATATATTGCCGAAAACGTAATGAAGTGCCAGATAGAGGATTCAGCTTTGAAGAAGATGCGTGCCAGACAGAATATTACTTTGGTAGAGGAGCCCAAATCTCTTGGTTTATTGTTAGATCAAGAAAAAGCATATGAGCGTATTATTTTGATTTATCTTAAGGTGGTCTTACTTAGGTTTCGGTTCTCACCCACTATAGTGGATTGTATTTATAACCTTATGACCAACTATGCCAGTTTAATTATAGCACTGGTAACGGCGGTTCAATCAAGAAATGAATGTTCTTTATGAGCTTTTTATTATCTTAGTAAAATACACACATAACAATATAAAACATACATAGTATTAGCTCACAGCCAATTGTCGTATTTGAGTACGATTCATTTAAGAATAAATAAATAAATCGTATAAAATTATAAATTATAAATAAAATATCTTTAAATGTTGATTAATAGCATACATATGTATACTACTACACAACTACCTCTACCTCGAGTACATACTTCTATATAAAAGGTGGCATGATTGGCTTAAATGGATATAGGGATAAAAGTTGCATATAGAATAATACACAACTGAGTTACTACACCTAAATTGGAAAACTAAAAACCCACTCCAATTAAATCAAGAATATAAAAAAGAGAAATCTAATAATGATAATTTCCTCTATGGATTAGCTACCCATCGAGAGAATAGAACAGCTATCATTATCAATGGTTCATTTATTTATATATTGATACAAATTATACGACTGATAAGTGTATAATAGAAATAGTGCATAATCATATGGATGCCTACTTTCTGCAACCAAACATACAAACATCGATAAGATGTTCTATATTTGGGATCATATCTTATTCATTCACAGATGGGAGAAAAGAACCCGTTGAATCAATAAGAGGTCAAACATTACAAATATGTTCTGCCGAAGCCAATTAACAATAATTCATGTTATGCCCCTTTTGACAGCTACCGTTACACATTATCTTACTGGTTCTTTCTACTCCGAAAGACACAATAAGAAGTGTTCCGGATCCTTTGATCTAGGACAATGTTAATTGAAGTCAATTCTAACGAGTAGAATTCATTTAACAAAAGGCAGGAAACTGAGTTTAGATTTATTCCAAAACCAGAAAGGTTGACTCACTAACTTCCAGGGGCAGTTGTTCAATAAAAAAGGATTGATTATTTTATAGCAGCAGAGTTCTTTAGTTTATTTTTTACCTACAATAAAAAATATACATTTATCTCATTATTTTTACCTTGTAATATTTTATCAAAAACCAGACCAATAATACAAAAGGTTTTTCTTAGGGACCACAGTTGTGTCCATAAGGTATCTCGCCATACCTATATACACACCTGTGGTCCCTAAGAAAAACACCTGTGGTCCCTAGGACGGCTCATTTAAAAACACAGATAACAGAAGCTAAAGACTTAGAAATTTTACAACAGTTTTATAACAATATAAGTTATTGAACCATGCGTTTCGCGTTATTAACAAACTGGAGGGCCTTTTTTAGATGAAAACGAAAGATTTTATTGGATGAATAAATATTTGATGTGTAAACTGATCAGTAGACTAGAGAGAAGAGTCGGCGGTAACAGATGAACCAGAGATAGGCAGATGAGATCGATCTAATAGATGGTGATTACTACTATAACAACTGTTGATTCTTAAAAAAAAAAGTACCCGATTCGCAGGGTTATTTCCCAATCGCAGGAATCGTACTATATGCATAACTACAGACATGTTAGCCTCCATCTATCACAGCCTTAACTACCACTAGTGGAACATATATATCGTATTGAATATACACAGACTACCACTTAAGGATCTTTGCCTGGTCGACGGATATCGCCTCCAAAAACTGGAACATATAATAGAAAATGTGCTGCAGCACAATATATTGTCGCAACAATTGTTATAGTTTACCTTACACCAGCTATGAGAGAGATCGAGAAGCCATGAGTACCAATTGTAGTGCTAGGGTCAGAGAGAAGCAACGAGAAAACATGTAGCTGAGTTATAGAGGCCACGAAAACAAGTGTAGCAGGGTCTTAGGGACTCCGCGAGATCAAGTATAGTAAAGATTTAGAAGAGATGTGTTGATACCACAGCGTAGATTTATTTTAAGAGGATCATGATAGAGTAGTTTTGTCAATTGATACCGACCACAGCATGTTGAGTTCTAGACAAAGTATTATTATTGAAGAGACGATAATGCGAAGAATAATTGACGTTTTTTCCCTGTTTCATACCAAGAGCCCACCCACATCATCAGCGGTATAAATTTTTTTTAGCAATCACATTTAAAAAAAGGAAGATGCATTTTTCTTTGAAATAGATGCATAAGAGTTCCCATGCTTTGTTTATTTTTTATACTTAGTTTTTAATTAAAGTCATGTTTCTTGACACAATTATACAGCCATTAACTGAAAAAAAACTTATTTAAAGTAATACAAATAGACAACTTTTTACGCTCTTTTAATGATGCTACTTACAAAACTACCGCAAGGTTGTGGCATACCTTATATCTTATGAAAACAGTTGGTACTACGACTCATATTTCCCACATATGTCTCTTTGTCAAAGTCCCAAACTGCTTTGTTGCATTGAAGGGTAATGGAATATAAATATATTAAATTATGCTCGGTATAAGAAATTGACATTCTTTCGTAGTAATCGCTTTCGTGATTGCTGAAGGTGCTGGGGGAGAAAAAAAAAAAAAAAAAAAAGAGCCTCTGAAAAAAAGGCCGATGGGGGTTTCTATGTCCACGAGCTAGAAAGCCAATGAAAAAATACTGGATTATATGTATAATGTCATGCCTGGATTAGTTTGCCACAGATGAGTAAAAAAAAAAAAGTTTCCTGATTCGGGGACAAAGGACTTGTCCATTTGGAACGTGGAAGCACTTTAGACTTAACTGCCGCACATCGTACATAGTGTCTAAATAATTCTTTCACAATGGTGGCTTCTCCGCTCACATGCACATTGTTATTGTCTTATAGAAAGTCATTAGATTCTGTAAAAGATTTATTTGGTAAACTTCATGATGACAGAGGTGAATAAAGATGGTGAGCGCCTAACATAGGCGTCATTCAATCCAGCAGGCTCAAGAAACGATTTAAGCAAATTTTTTTTTGGTATCTGCCTGGTCTAGCACTACATTAGTATAGTAAACCCTGATGGAACAAACCATGAGTAGTAACGCTTAAAGTAGCAACTCTTGTGTAATCTTTTACTAGATTATTGTATAATTGTATACATGTTTCATTTTTGTTTGTGGGTCACATTGATGCGGAAGCATACTAACAGCAGTGTTATGGACCCCACAAAAGTTAGAAGAAGGGTAGATAAGATTGACTAAGGTGTTTATATTAATTATTTAGTAGGCACAACACACATTGTGTCGAATTGAATAAGAGGATGCGAGATGATTCTACGTCGTTTTAAAAAAAAAGAAAAAGCAAAGGAAATTTATAACAAAAAAACAAAGTCGCAGAAAAGATAGCAAAGCGTTGGTCATTCCAAAAAGTCAATCTCAATTGGCATCTTTTTTAAATCAAGGTTGAACTACTCAAACAACAGAGAGCAAGAAGCACCAAACGAAGAGGAAAGGTTGTTTCAATCCACTACAAAACGCTAATATCGACGGCGGCTCTTGCTGTCAGATTTTTGGTATGGTGTTATAACATCACCACCATCACCACCATCACCACCATCACCACTATTACCATTACTAGCACCAGACAAAGTAGGAGGGGTATTGGAACCACTACCACCATCAACACCAGCAGCAGCGGTACCAGACGAAGTAGAAGGCGTATTAAACTATCATTACCACCACCACCAGCGAACAAGGAAGAGTTGTCAGTACTAGCGGTTTTCAGCTTGCTTGTTTTTGGTAAGATCATGTGCTATTTGACAGCAGCAGGTGACGCAAAGATTTTTTCACATCATTCACAAACAGTTAGTATTGGCTTTTCTCTTTTTCTACCACGAGACATGCTTAAAGAAGTGAAAGGAAAACAAACTCCAACAACGTTTCGTTGATTGTTATTTGTTGCAAAGGTTGAATAATGTTTTTTTTCGAATGTTGACTCATCCAAGCTCTTGATATCATGATCTTGACGAAAAATAAAGTCAACACTACACATGAGAAGCATGCTAGCTTAGTGGTTATATTGTTACAAATATATTATGTCTTACAAGATCATCAAAAACTTGGTGACCAAAGAGCATTCATTCAACAGCTTGACATAATGGATAGGATCCTTCTATTTAAGGAGTGAATACATTGTTCAAGAGATATAGTTTATAAGGAAATTCTTACGCTTTCACAAAAACCTTGAATTATTTTTAATTCGTCTTAAAATCATTGCCGTTATTTAAAGCATTCAAGTCCTCAACAAAAAAAAAATTTCTTCCGAAAGCACTAAATAGCACTCCGGTTAGTTTGCGTATATCTAAATTAATCGATCAATCATACATGTTCAATCCAAGCTCTCTGTTTGACTTTTTCATTTTTTTTTTTTGTTTCTCAATTTGTTCTTTGAACAAAGTGTGGTCGTTGGGTTTAACTTCCCAGAACTATTGACATTTTTGAAAACAGTTACACCTTAAAGCATCGTGTTGCTTACCTCATTGGGATTTGCAACTAAACCAGAGATAGAAGTTATCGAACTTGCGTTGCGTTTGCATTTCTTATATAATATGATTGTTAGAGACAATTATTATAGTATTTGAACTTCACCACTAACTTTTTTTTGAACTGATTTTTCAAGTAATTCATAACATTGGTTGATCACATCCACCTCGGGACTAGATAGTTTTATAATTAATATTTAGGCTATAGTCAACACAAATTATATGTACATCTCGATGCCCAAGATATGAATGACTTTAGACAATAAACTTGCTTTGTTACTAAAACCAGAGTCTTCTTCTTTTTGTAACTTTAAAAATGTATCACCTAAAAGTGGTGCACATTCAGTGTAAAACGTCAGTAAATCAGGATTGTCGTTTTTGTTTTTAAAACAGGTTCCAGCTTATGAATTATTAATATGTAGTTTTTATGTCTTGTTTTTAAGCAACTTCTTACCTATTTCGACTGCAAAAAAAATTTGATGGTATTCGGGCATAGTTTAAAAGTAAAAGGAGATAATAAAGTAAGTGGTTTTTTAGGGACCACAGGTGTTCTTTCTTAAAGGACCACAGGTGTGTACATAGGTATGGCGAGATACCTTATGGACACACCTGTGGTCCCTAAGAAAAATCTTTCAGCAATAGGTGGTACGGGTGTATGGGTTTGAAAAGATCAACTTTGGTGTTCATTTTATTTAAGAATAAGAATAATAAAAAAGATTCATCTTTTGATTTGAACCGTTTTTCTCAGGAACCACAGGTGTGTACATAGGGATGGCGGGATACCCGATCCATGGGTACCCTAGGTACATACCTGTGGTCCTTAAGAAAAACACCTGTGGTCCCTAAGACGGCTCAATACAAAACATATAAACTTGCATCAATACCATACAATCAATAAGTAACTTAATATCATAAAGGATAAAGACATCATCGTTTAAATATCTTTATTACTCTATCCATTAGTTATAACTGAACACGAAAGTACACGATTACATATAATCACTTCCATATAAAGAATAGAACAATTATGCCCACATATCAATCAGCTATCACATACGTGGATAAGGATGTAGCAATTACACCCTTATCACTCTGACCTACTATTACAAATAACCATTATCAACCAAATAATATGAATAGAGATCCTTGAAGAACCCAAGATATCTTTTTAGTCTTAACTTAATCTCGTTTATTTTTTATTCTTATTTCAATGAGAACCCTTAAGTTTCTCCACAACTATCAATGATAAAAAAAAAACTCTTTACATTTGATGGGGCGATTGACTTCAATTATGCAATACTAAACCGTGATAATAATAATGCCCCGTAATCAGTAGATATTACATACTGACCAGGGTATATTTCTGAAATAGCACGATGCCCCGTTGCACTTACATTAATTGTTATTCTTTTTATTTATCAACCAGTGTTATTGCAAACAAACTGGTCTTGAACATGTATTCAACAGGGCATCCGGTGCCAGTGGCTGTATATTGAGTCACCAAGGTATATAAAGCACCTTTGTCAATGCTTGTGGTGTTATTAGTGGCATCAAGACAACAGCTGCTGCTGCAAAGCAGATACAAATATAAAGGTGTAGTGCTTCTGGAAGCCTTCATTGTCAAAAAAAAAGCAACCTCTGGTTTTCGAAATATTTAACCTATCCTTGTTGGTTGCAACGCATCTTATATGAATATTCATTTACGCGCTCGTAGACGTTGTTTACTTCATTTGCATGGACCATTGGTCTCTGTCGATCAGGCGAACTCTTTCTTGATCAATGCTGCCTCAGTTTTTTTAAGTTTCATCTTTTGAGAGATAGAGATAACAATGCTCATGTTTAAATTTTTTTGCGTGTAAACTTTAATAGTTGCTGGTTCTCTCACCTTTGACCACGCACGGACTCTTATCAATTGAGAATTGAATCCAGCTTTGACTACCAAGGAACAGCTCTCTCTAAGGTTGATACTGCAGAATTCCTTCAAATTGTTACTATGCTGGAGCGCCCCAAAGTGTAATTTGTTGCTTGCTTTAACGATATGGCACATTTCTCCCGAATATGCTTGTAAAGATCTGTAGTAGATACTATAAAACCATTGAAATACTCGTTATATATGCCGACAAGTATGTTTTTCAAGCTCTTTCAAAAATGGAAAAGAGAACATGGGGTTTGGTACATTACTCCCTTTACCAATAATTGTATTGAGCTTCATCAGCTTTTTTGACCATTACTTATAATTATTCATTACAACTTTATACAATCTGGCTAACATAGCACTCAAAAAAACTCCCACTTTCAGCCACGCTGTAACATAAACTGAAATAGTAACTCAAACTCGAGAATAGCATTTTACCTAACTGTATATTTGATTATCGGCTCTCGTTCCTGTCGTGTGATATTTCGATTCACGGTACAAAAACATATTTTGTATAATACTGCTGTTGAAAAACAAGGGAAGTTGAGCTTAATTTTGGCACAAATCGAACAATCCCTCCCCTCCCGACGTCTCTTTATAGTGAATGCTCGAGTAACAAACATTTTTAAAATTAGGCATTGCAAGTTGGGGATCAGAGTTTTTAGTTTCTGCAAGAAATGTTTCTTGTCAATTTATTCCCAAATGCAATTAGTCGTGACAAGCATCATTGCTTGAAAACTGTTTTACATTGAATATTTCTTTGCGGTTTAAGGATGACATTAGACAGTGCTGATAGCAAATAATTTTTCGTCTGATAAAAATCACATCGCTTATCATTAAAATAACGGGGTGATCTAATACCTAAACCGCGACAATCACCCAATGTTAACCCACGTCATCTAAACCACCTTTAAAAGAATATATACTAGTTTTAATAAGATTTATTGTTATAATATGATAAAGTTGAAGAAGTTGTTTATTATAAAGAAAGCTTGTTAAATGTGTTATGGTAAGAAAATATAATAAAGAGAGAGAGGGAGAAGAGGACAGCAAAAATTAGCTTTGATTAGATTTTTTGTTGAATACACCATAAATGACCACTGATAGAAGACTACAAGACAAGCTGTTAATTTACTCAACTCAGTATCCCGTTCGCAGGATTAAAAAACTATGTGCAGACTACCACTGAAGGATCTTTGCCTTGACTAACAGTTGTTAGCCTCCAAGCCTGGAACACATATACATCGTGACTACATACACAAGCTCTCACTGCTGCTAACTCACAGTTAGCCTCTAACTTGTGCAGTACCGTAAAGAAGACCGAACATAAAACAGCTGTCCTGTACCAAAATGAGATTCCCAAAGAGTCGACGCCACATGTTTATGGCTCGAGGGAGAGAGAGAGGAGAGAGACATTCAGAAGCATAGACTTGACCATAGGTAGATACCAACCAAGATGGAGTATTTGGAGGAACCAGTTGTAGATTAGTGACCACAGAAATGATGAGATCTTTGGAATAGATTATTGGATATGATAAATTTGAACAGAGTTATTTGGAGAGACAGGTTGTAAGTTATTGACCATAGATTTGAGAAGGGGTATTTGAAGAAACCAGTTGTAATATTTGACCATGAAGTAAGAGGATTTGTTTTTGAAGAAAAGCTTTTTGCAATGAAGAAAATAGCTAAAGGGAAATTCCATTTGTATTTATAATAAATCGAAAAAGCTCTAGAACTTACTGCGCTGCTGATGTTAATCACTTTGTTTATGTTAGGTAAGAGCTTTTTTTTTCACCTGGTTTCATCATTCCTGCTGTTAAATTTTTTCTTTTCAAACCCGCTATCTAGAACATTTTTTAAAGGCGGTTATAAGAACATCTCATGATCATTGTAAGATAGACAAAATTTTAAATGGATGGTGGTGTTTTTATGTCTCTTGTACAAAAAAAAGTAAAAAGTATATCTTTTTTGCTGCGAAACTGATGTCATGTGAAACCCAAAAAGATGTCTAGACTTTTATAAAGAACACAAATTTCTCAGGTTAGATAATTAATCAAAGAAACGAACAACCCTTGTTTTCCGAATCCAATTCCAGGTTTTTCAATATTTGACATGTGTTGATGACTTTTACATTCGTAAATACACCATCAGAGGCCGTTGTAAGTTTTAAATAATATTTTTTTTGCCTTTTACTTAGTGGGTTTGATTGTAAGAGTGAAGTAACTGCATCCCAATTCCATTGTTCGAAAAAGAGAAATAAACAATTAATTAGCCAGGCCTGGGAATTTTTATGCATCAATTGCCTTTTTTAGATGTGATCATAAAAAAAAAAATCATACCGCGGAATCTTGTTTAGCTCTTTATAATATTCAATACGATATATATGTTTCACTGGTAGTTACTGCTCTGCTAGATGGAGGCTAACAAGTCTGTAGTTATGCATATAGTTTTAGTTGTTCATGTATAGGTCAACTCGTCTGTTCATCTCTGATTTATCCGCTATTAACAGATCGTCTGTTCTTCTTTTATTTATTTGCTATTAACAGCTCATCTGTTTTTCTCCAATTCATCTACTATTAACAGACCATCTGTTCTTTTCTAATCTATACGCTATTAACAGAACATCTGCTCTTCTCTGATTTATCTGCTACTAATGGCGCATCGCTTTAGTCTACTCATTGACTAGCATCGTCTGTTTACATCTACTATTTAATTATCCAATAAAATCTATCGATCTTCATCTAAAAAAAAATCCCATGCTTTTACATAATAACTTCATGTATTTTCTCTTGTAATTCTTTCACGCAAACTTTTTCTGTTATGGTTAAATTTACGGAACTAAACGATATTCAGATCTTTTCAAAACACAGATCATTAAAGCATGTTTTTAGTAGCCACTACCAATTATTTCACAATAATAAATTCAGACCAAGTGCAATGGTAATCCTATTGATATTTAGACGCATGCCGTCTTATTCGCGCCATTAAACATAAAAAGTGAAACACGCAAACAGAGTACTATCATCAAATCCACATCAGATTCTTACAGACGCGTTTTTAATACACTTCTTGCACTTAAACAATTATTCTTAGTTTTAATAATCATATCCACAAACAATTTTCACGAATTCTGAGGGTGGAAACAGGATGACCTCCTTTCCCCCATTTTGTATAATCTTGTCTTTGAGTCTTTTTTTAGGTCTATTCTGGATAACTCCCCTTTCGTGGGTATAATATAAGTGAGGTGTCTTCTGGTGGTACAGAAAATGCTAATTATCTCACTACTAAGTTGTCATGCTACGCAGATGACGCACTAGTTTTAGTCCGAGATATCGACGATTTAAATAGACTTTCAAAACATACAGATGTTTTCTGTCGAGCTTTTAACGTCAAATTCAACCTAGACAAAACCAAACCTTTTTCCATTTCTGGGGTCAACTCCTGGGATTATTGGCGACAACCCTTGAAACAATGAAAATTGGAAAATTGGTAACGGCAGAAGACTCTGATCCCATCATCTACTTTGGTTTTCCTTGATCCAGTCCACCTAGCAAAGATATAATTTGATGGACTCTTTTGTAAATGAGCTTAAGACTGCTCTCAATCTCCACATATCTTGCTCTTTATCTGTGGGGGTGGGTAAAGCTGCTGCCCTGAAATCTCTCCTTGTGTCTAATTGTTGGTATTTATCTCAGGTTATTCTGCTTACCCAACATGATCTGCAATAAACCACATCGGTTGCCATTCAATTCTGTCAGTCCAATATCCTTCCAGGTATACCTTGGTCAGTCTGGGTTGCTCCCAAGAATATTGGTGGTCTTGGTGTTCTGGATCCCAGGGCTCAGTATCTCACTTTGTTTCTTCGTTGAATGACACCACTTTTCTTGGAGGACCAACCCAATCTTCAGCTTACACAAATGCTAAAAATGCACTTTATGAGCCTAATTTACTTTGTGAGCCAAATTATTTTTTAAACCGTGAGCCAAAAAAATTTCTAAAAGTAAGCTAATAATTTCTGGAAATAGTGTATAAAGAAGCTAAATTTGCATTTTTCTCGTAAAGCAAAACAATTTATTATGGTTTTTTTAGTAGTAAAGTCGTCTACGAATCTCTACCTCATCGCTGTTTCCTTTGATTGCATCTATTATAGAAGATGTGACTTGTATGTTACTGATTGCCCAGTTCATAGCACCAGTTCTTGCCTTAGATACAGGAACAATGTAGTGGAGATTGCACCTAATTTTGGTATATGATTATAAAGCTAATAGAGGAAAGAAATAAATTGATAACAAAATGCAAGACTATAAACCTTAAAAGAAGGTGGTTCGACTATCGTTGGTTATTGCTGCAGATCTGACTTGGTCAAACAAGACACCTTTATAAGGTTTTTATGTCCCCGTACAGCAAGGCAAATTTCCCTTTGTTTGAAAAAAAGAGTCATCAAATCAGTATGAAGAAGTGCTTAGCCAACTAAAAAAAACATTCGTGGCTGCACAAAAGGCAAACTAATATAAACCAACATGTAACTTCGTATTGAATTGATATATTGATTTTAACAGATATGCTAAATTATGTTGCGAACAATAATTATATCTTTGTTTCTTCAACTGATCTAGGACAGATTATATCTTCTCGCCTAGGTCAATTCACGTCTGTATCCGTTCAATCATAACTCAAATAAAAAATGACAATGAAAACTATTTCTATTTTCACTTGAATAACTTTCCGGTTTAACTATGTCGGGACCTTCCCTGGTGGATTAGAGTAACTAATTTTAATCAATCCACCTAGGACAAATAAGAAAACAGTAAATCCCAAATTGAATCGAATTAGAACCTCCAACGCATAAATCCCGGTAACTGACTGGAAAGGTGACAGGCAAATTCACCAATACATGGCTATATGGCCTCAATATAAAAAAAAAAAATTAGGTTATCCACTAATTTTATTATGATTTTTTTCTTTTCTGTACAAGTTATAAAGTATGTGAGTGTAGGCAGGGTTCGATTTAGATTTCATGTTCGGCCAATAACATGTTGGGAATACCATCTCTAATCTTGTAGACATGAGCACAGTTAGGGCAAACCATTTGGCCTTGTTGAACATGTGTCTATGAACCCAAATATATATATATATATTAGTTGTCTTGCCTTCATAACACCCACGTCTCTCTCTCTCTCTCTCTCTCTCTCTCTCTCTCTCTCTCTCTCTCTCTCTCTCTCTCTCTCCCTCTCTCTCCCTCTCTCTTACCTCTAATAAAACATTGTGAACGAGCTTTAAGAATTCCTCGTTTTCTTCGGCATCTTCAGGCATTTGAGCAGGAAGGGTATTGATTCCGAGCTAATAAATATAAAAACAAAACAAAAGGAAGGTAAGCCACTTTGTATAAGCAGAGAAAAATCAAGACATATTACCTGAACAGCAGTACTGGTTAAAGCATCCCAATCAATCTTGTTTAACATGTTTGATAAAAATTCAGGATTGAAGTCAGCTTCGATTAATTCGACTTGAACATCTTCGAAACGAAGAGGGAAATTGTTGTTGTTACAGTTCTTGACGTGACATTGCAACATGTTGTGTGTGATGAGTCTCATTTTAGGGATAGTATTCTTTTACAAAGGGTTAAAAAATGGTAAAGTCAAAAAAAATCTTATAAAGGTTTAAACTGGATAAGCCACCATGTCGGTCTTGTGTTTAGCCGTGAACATGTGTGTATATCATTAACAAGGAAGCATTGTCAATGCTGCTAGGGCCTATGAGCAGCATGATCTGCATTCTTATAAAAAAATGATGAGATCCAGTTGTCTGGAGATACGCTTTTTGTTTAAAAGCTGTTGCTGTCACATCAACCGACAGCTAGGTCTCAAGAGATAATGTTGACCAATAAGATCAATGGATTCCTCAATCTGCATCCATTTATATTTAAAAGGTTCAACTCTCTCTATTTGAGTCTGTAGACAACCTTGAAATAACATAACCGTAAAGAGCAAATAACCTCAAAGATATGGCTTCTTCAGACGATAATTTTGAATATAAGAATAAGTCCAATGGACAGCAATTGTAACGTAAAAAAAAAGAGAGCCTTTTTTTTTTCAAAAAAGCAGTTGTCGGATTTTTTTATTTTTTTTTGCTGACTGAAAAGATGTTTATTTTAGAAAAAAGAAACGGTCAAGAAGAGAGTTAGATACCCTGAACGATAATAATAGTAGTCGAGGTACTTTTCCCCCACCCGTTGTGTCTTTTTCCCTATGCCACAAATGAAACTAATTAGTTTTTAATTTTAGCAAGACGCGATCTACCCAAATGTCCCATTTGTGAATATCGTATAGAACCCATTTATTGGCAAGAGCATTACCAGTACGAACTTGGTAGATTGTCTGAGCCTACTTCAGAAGCATACACTGATCCTCTAAATAAAAAGTATGTAATTAATTCTCCGTTATTATGCATATACACTAACCCGTTTTTATATTACAGTAAAGGCAAACGTGGAGCAGCGGTTGTCGCAAAAAGACAGTTGGAACAAGGTAAAGGCAAGAAAAAAGCTACCTCGATCCATGAAGAAACATTGGAAAAAATACAAAAGAACAGGCTAAAGAGAAACGATCGTTTAAGGCAGATGGATGGTTCGGGTATCAAGCACGAACAAGATACACAGAGACAACCAAACGATTCCGACGTTGCTTTGCAAGTCATGTTGGATGATGTTGATGTTCAAACCTGTTTCATTTGTAATCAACAATTATATGGTGACCTAGAAGCTGTCAATCTTCATATTGATAATTGCTTGAATAATCCAGCACCACTAGTCGAAGAAGAAGAGGAGGAAACAGAGGACGAAAACATTGAGGAAGAAGTTACTCCTCAGCAGCAGCAGTCCACAAACGGTTGGGAAGAATATGAATGGGCAGGCCAAGTTCGTGTCAGAGCAACTGCTATGATGGAAGGCGGTTACGGAGGCGCTGGTTTCGCCACATCCAGTAAACGAGATGAAGATGAAGATGAAGAAGATTTGGATGTAGAAGATGATGATGCTGCCCAATTCGGTCAAAGTCAATACACAGAGCGAGATATCGTAGTCAACATGGATGATGATACAGAAGATGCGTCTGCATTACGAGAAATGGTTTCTGGTGGGACCATGCGTACACCAACCTCAGAAAGGTAAAAAAAAAATACTTAGTTCTTGCTTTGATAATTCTAACCATCGTATAGTGGTGAAAGACAAGGCTTCGAGGAAACTGTGTCAGTGGCAGGTTGGGATAACCACCTGAAAAAAGAAGTGTATCATTCCGGCGAAGGTCATTCCAAGTTAATAATCGACTCTTTAAAGTCTCGCATCCATCAATTAGAAAATGCATCCAGGTCTACACCGCGCTGTCTAATCTGTCTGGAGTCTTACAAGACCCCACTTACATCTATTGTTTGCTGGCACGTTCATTGTGAACAGTGTTGGTTACAAACACTTGGCTCAAAGAAATTATGTCCCCAATGTCAAAAAATCACCACCCCCTCTGATTTAAGACGTATTTATCTTTAATATATGTATTTTTTTTTTTTTTATTTATTTATTTTATTCTGTACGAGCATATTTTGACGTCTAAAACGTATTGAATTAGTGATTTTGTTTTGACAATAGTTTTTGTTTTGTCTTACCTGACCAAATTGTTCTTCCATTTTACGTTTATTATTTACATCACGCATTTCAGTATCGTCTACCAAATTGCCACTCTTGATTGCGTCGGCATGACAGGTTGCATGATATATCTATCAAAGAATCAATAAGTGCATTTTTTGAAGTGAATAGTCAAACAATACCTTATCATCAATCATTATTGCATTCTTATACATCCACTCTTCTTCATCGTCGTTCCAAAAGTCAATAAATCTTTCACCACAAATAGCACAAGGCTTCCTGCTATCGTCATTGGGCATAATGACTGTGTAATGATCGGGGTTGATTGCTTCTTCACCACTAGGTTGAGTAGATTTTTCGGTAGATTTACTATTGACGTGTCCCATACCATCATGTAAAAACGCGGGAGCTAATAATTGTAATTAGTAACAAAGCACACGTTTCTTTCGTAGAAATACTTACCATGTTGGCTGGTTGATTCACCACCTTCGCCGTTAATCCATTCCTCTACGGTGACGAACCAAGAACGAGATAAACCACGCTTTACTCTTTCTTTCATTTTTCTATTCTGTCTAAAATGAGCGTCCAAGTGGGCATCCATTTTGGCTTGGCCTTTATCGGTTTTTGGATATCTGAAACCGCACTGCTTACATTGTAAGGGTTCGGCCGAGTACAGTAATTCAATCGCACCAGGTCTAGGAATCTGAAGGTCTTTAGAATCCAATAAAAAGGGACCCAAGGAGTTTGCACTTTCGGGTTGACTAATAATATCAGGAACTATAGGCTTAATAACTGGAGAAGGGCTAAGATATCCCATGGAAGTCAGGCTCTTTAGCAAATCAGCAGTATCTACTTTAGTACTAGCAGCAGGTGCTTTCTGAGGTTGAGGTGTATTAGAAAAAGATAAGGTAGGTGAGGGTGTTACAACCGTGGCAGGAGGTAATGAGGGAGAGGCAATTTGAGAAAGATATTGCTCGATGGAGGAGGCCTGAGTCGGAGGTAATGAAGGTAAAATAGCCTTGATCTTAAATTAGAAAAATATAATTAGTTTTATTTTTCATAATTATTCTTCTGTTTTCAACTTACTTGGTCAATGATATGTGATACTGGGTCCGTGATTGAAAGCTTAGTGGTTTGTGTTGTAGGAAGTAGAGCTTGTAACTGAGAGAGTAGATTGGAGGATGCAGAAGACACCTTGTCTGGGATGATTTGAGGGCTTCTATTACGAGGATCTCTAGCACTAATTCTTGGCTCCTATTTCGTTCTTTGTTAGCGCTATTAAAAATATAATGAATATAAGTTACCTTGTTTACAAAGTTTGGATTAACATGTATGGCCGAATTAGGATTATTATTATTACTACTACTATTATTATTATTGTGTGGTAATGAAGGTGTGCTACTATTATTATGAGGATATCTTGGATTGGGAGCCTTCTCACGAATATATACAATGGATCTTTCAATAGATTCGATAATATGACGAGGGAAAACGGGGTTACCACCGGGCATTCCATTTTTCCAGGTTTGAAGCAATCTTTCAAAGCTTTTCTTGACGGTGGCATCGGTCAAAGTATACGCGTCTAAGAATACATTCACCATATTTCTTGCAAAGTTGGTGATATAGGACCCACCGACATTTTTGCAGATAGAATCAATTAAATAAAGCACTGGCAGTTTTTGTCCGGGAGCGTTCTATGTTTGATTTATATTATTATTACTGTTTTCATATACACGAATCATGATGATAGAGATGTCTTTTTTTTTATAGGTGAAAGAGAGTAAAGGAGTATCAAAAAAGGAAGGTATCCTTTAAACCTTCCCATGATAAATCAATGTGTGTGTATTTCTTTTTTATATATAAAAGTGAGGGGAATAGTAATATATCAACTTACATTTCTCAATTGGTTTTCAATTTCCCTTACAATAAGACTTGCTGCACCTTGGTTTTCTTGAGCCATAATAGTCAGATTGGTAATAATAGGTTTGCTATTGAAAGTAAGTTCGGACAGAGCTGAGCGATAGTTACGACGAACCGTTTCAAAATCCCTGCTATTACCATTGTGTTGCTGCTGATGTTGTTGACCACTATTCATTGTATTTAATGACATTTATAATAATAAAAAAAAGATGGAATGATGCAAATGTTATATATATTTTTATTTTCCTTTCTAACAAAATTAAATCAAGAATCAATCTGTTCGAGAGAGAAATCTGAAAGCTTTCTTTAGTTTTTTCGTTTCCTTTTTTTCTTTACAACTTCTTATTTCAACACTTACTCTTCTTTAAGGGATTACTGAAAGAAACAGAAAGAAAAAAGTACGAAGAAAAAAAAAAAAAAAAAGAAAAATTTGGGTGCGGCGGGAGTCAATATTTGAAAAGGGGAGTCACACGTTCGGTGCCTGTGACGTAAAACGGTTTTCTTGAGAAAGATGATCAGTTGAAAACAATTCAATTCGCTATTATAATTGGTTTACAGCAATGCTAGTGTAAAGCATATGCAATTGGTACGGTGGTCTGATACATGTACACAGGGTGATTTTATATACACGATTTCTCATTGCTGATCCAAGTAGGTGTACATCCTAGTAGACAGCTCCAATAATAGAGGATTTAAAAATGCCGATGAGGCCATGTGTATCCACACTGACTTTAAAAGCTACCACCCCTTCCAAATCACTGAAACGTGAGCTATAATACACAACCAATCATTAAAAGTTGGTTTTAATCTATCTTTTTATCAACATAAACAAGAAGTTTATTGCCCCCTTTCTATTTTTATAATATATCGTCGTGTTTAATTATGTACACAATAAAATTAAAAAAAACAAGCTCCATTGAAAAGTTCGTTGACCGTTATCGATCTTAGTTTTTCTCTCCTTCTTAAATATATCAAAAGCTTTATAAAATCTAGGTCATTGTTACACTGGTACAGATAAACCCTATATTGCCATATGAATATATTTAATGATGACTGTATTTTTTCTGGTGAAATTTTGTGTGTGTGTATGGCAGCGAATACCACCAAAACAAAACATGCGCTTGATATGTAATATGGATTAAAAACTTTGTGTCAAGATAAATCAACGGGTTACATTTATACTAGCTTAAGTTAATAAAAGATAGCTATACGGGTACCTGAAGATAAACGTGTTTCTCAAAAGCTCATCTAAACAGAATGAAATTATGACCAATAATAACAGTAAAACTATGGACTCGGTACAATATACCTTGAGAAAGCAACATTAACCTTTTGCTATCTATATCATGTTTTAACCTCATACTCTCTCATACCAGCGATACTCAGGCGTCCCGATTTTAAAAATGACAAGAACAAAATTCCTCCTTTTGATATATTCCGACTATCTATGTGAGCAAAAACGGATACATCAATTTCATAGTTAAGTAAGGAAGTGTGCTTTTAGGTAAAAATATTGGTAGACGATCAAATTGAATTATTATATACTTGGAAGGTGAGCCTGCTTTTGAAACAAACACTCTATTCCGTGATGTTCAGCATTTAGAAGAACAGGTATAACATTTTGTCTGACTCAGGAGGTAGAAGAAACTGGACAGTAAAAGAATATATACCTGAAAATAACAGGTTTTTCCACATTTCAGCAAGATCCTTCCGACAATCACTGTACTACTACCAAGTTCAAATAACAACCATATTTTTTAATTGTAATGTTTCCTATGATTTTTATATTCACCGTTTATAAAAAGGAACTGGATCCACAAAAAAGTATCATAACTGGTTGAATGCCATATCAAACACAGCTCTAACAGTGCATATCTTATTTATATTGGTACCCTGTCCATTGGGAGCACGCATCTGCGTTTCTATTTTAACTACATGTTAATATGCCAACCCGTGCACATTACTCCAGAATATGTGATACATCAGTTGCAAACATAAATAGTTAATAAATGTGATGATGTCAACTAAATCACTCAATAAGCAAAACTGTACGAATTCTATGCGTATGAAGAAAGGTATGCAAGTGTACAACTTGATATATAGACGGATTAAAACTTTAATTATTACACTTGCATGCTGCGACATAACAATGAAAGAGAGACCCTAGATTCTTTGAAGTAGCTTTTCTCAGGTATATTGTGCAACATATGGATTTTTAATCTTTTTTTCTCACTCACAAAAAACAGGCTCTTCTTATATTAACAAAGAATTCAATAATGAAAAGCTTTCAGAACATCCCATATATATGGAAAAAATTAGTGTGGGAAAAAATACATGTTGCACGAGTGAGGAATATATGTTGTGTGTACATTGGTAGTGCATACGTGAACAACGAACTAATAAACAACTTTCTATGATAATCAATTAAAAGGGCTTCCACATGCATCTAGTAGTAATGAGTAGCGTAGTGTCGGTAATTGAACGAGATACGGAACAAGTTTCATGATTATTTACTGATGACCTTTTTTTGTTTGTAATGATGAGTTATGATAAAATAATAACTTGAGAATTATCATCTTATCATCTTATGTTACAAACTCTTTTTTCTAAGTACATTTATAGCATGAACACTCGTCATGTTTTATACAAATACAGATATCCGGAAATAGATCTTCCGTTCCTTTTTGGGAGGTTTCAGATCCAAGTAAAAATGATAATCGGTAATGTCTCCAAGAGAAACTTGCATATTAGCAACCTTTATCTTGACTGGTTCATCATCCGTCATTGCCTTACCCATTTTTTCAGTTGAACGACTCGTTTTTTTGTCTTTTGCATAATTATATCTGACATAAAGATAAGTTAAAGATTTGAGCAAATAAGTTTTAAAAACTCAACTAACTTGAATATCTTAGTAGAAGAATGCTCAAATTGAACAATGCAAACCAAAGAATTAATAAGAACGTCGCATCTCATTTTCATTAGATTGAATTAGATTGAGTTGCTCTTTCTTAGCGGCCTCTAACAAAGAGAGATATAAGTAGATATGTAGAGAAAAATGGTATTCATGTAAATATTTATTATTCGTCATTAAAGACACTGTTTTTTGTTCATTTTTTGTTAGGGTAACAGAAGCAATAATCAAACTGAAATGATTGTGTTAAATATCCTTTTCTATCAGCAAAATCATGGTATTGAAGATCCAGAGTAGAGCTGTTAAGAATAAGATGGTTTTGATTCAAGATACAAGCTTTGATCCTATCCCTCTTTCCTTGCTAAGTGGTGGACAAGCTCTCAGACACAGCTTCTTTCTGGGCTCCAATTGAGCAAAGCTCAGTGTCGTCGTTGTCTTTACCCAGTCCCTCGCTTTTCACCAGCAGATCGATTCTGCGGCCGCGTTTAAACTCTTTTTGATTCATGATCAACATGTTTCTGGCTGAGCGGCACACTGTATCACCTTCCCTCGTCTCCAACTTTTGTTTAAGCCAAACCAATGTCAAGTACCTGCTGGAACCTTCTCCAGTGAGGAGCCACTGACAACATTGACTCTTTCTTGTATGAAGAAGAGTGCAACGATAAATAAAAGCAGGAAGGAGATGAATATAAGAAGAAAGGAAACGAGAAAAATGATAAGCGACCATCGGCAACTCTTTCAAACTTTGTAAAAAGTGGTTCAAGTGATGACAGCCAATTGAAGAAGTCGAATGCCTCGACTTGCCTCAACCTGATCAATAGCTTCTACTCCGAAACCATTCTTCAACACTTATTTGATCAAATCTGCACGGAGTGCGTGAAGAAGAGGTCCCAATTCTTTGAAAGCCTTGACAAAGATACGAAAGCAGATATGACCTTCTGCAATATTAGCACTTTCGAATTAACGATATCTGCAAACTTATTTTTTACTAAAACTCTATTTGCCTATCATTATATAGTACAATCCTAGACAACATCAGCACCTACACTGAAAATTAGAAGCAAGCAATCAACAATAAGTTCTCTAGTCGCCACAACTTATTCTTGATTGCTGAACTTGTGTAAGCTCATGCATTTAGAAAGAACCATACGCCCTTTACTAAATTACTTTTATGTGCGCTACTTTATAATCATACGCGTCTCGACGTACAAGAAAGAGTCAATGTTGTCAGTGGCTCCTCACTGGAGAAGGTTCCAGCAGGTACTTGACATTGGTTTGGCTTAAACAAAAGTTGGAGACGAGGGAAGGTGATACAGTGTGCCGCTCAGCCAGAAACATGTTGATCATGAATCAAAAAGAGTTTAAACGCGGCCGCAGAATCGATCTGCTGGTGAAAAGCGAGGGACTGGGTAAAGACAACGACGACACTGAGCTTTGCTCAATTGGAGCCCAGAAAGAAGCTGTGTCTGAGAGCTTGTCCACCACTTAGCAAGGAAAGAGGGATAGGATCAAAGCTTGTATCTTGAATCAAAACCATCTTATTCTTAATAGTTCTACTCTGGATCTTCAATACCATGATTTTGCTGATAGAAAAGGATATTTAACACAGTTATTTCTGTTTGATTAATCTATTTCCGGAATACTGGAACCAGACCTCGAATAAATATGTTTACCCATCTCCGTTTGAAGTCAATTTTTTTTTACCCATTTTTTGCCGATGCTGTATTGGACGGGAGAGAGCATAGCCAAATGGTTTCACAAGATTGAACACCATGGGTCCACTGTCAACAAATCTCTCATTTTATTTTTAGAATCCGTTTTTGAAGATAGTTCTACCAGAAGCTGCAGTGCAATAATACTCACCAAGTAATTAAAGATGAACTGTTCCATGATGTGATTGCAAATCAAATAAGGCTTTTCAACCGTTCCACTCTCTTCTGTGAAATTTATAAAATTAACAGGCAACTGGCATCATTTCACTACATTAAGCACAACTTGAACTACGATTGACTATACTACCATCGTATAACATGGTTCCTTAAGCCATATAAACCAGTCCAGCAATGATCTTTACCATTTTTGGTGGTATCCGATACGCTTCAATCACTTCCCATGGTATGCGCAATATCTATGCCCTGTTCGGTTACGAAATTTCGCTAACCAATATACCAACGAGCTGCTCTAGCACTCGTACCTCTGTTGATAACTAAGTGTAGTTTTAATTGCCTCGTCGCTCTTTGGTCAACATAATCGTTAAAGTAAGTAATCTCTTCAAGGTGACACATCTCGTCATTCACTTCCAACTCAACCGCTATAACGTTCTAAAGCTTCGTTGTTACATAAGCTGCTTTTTACCATCATGTACATATTCATTAGATTGAAATAAGTGAAGAAGAGTTTAGCTGGCCCTTCGACTTTGGTCGGGAGCAAAATAATAGAACTGGGTCACTTGAAAAAAAAAAAAACCTAATATGGTCACATAACTTCTTGCAGATGCTGCTGTGCTAATGTTATGCAGAATGAACAGAATGCTCGGACCAAGCTTTTATGTCTATAAACAGGTCTACCCAAGGACATGGATTCTCATCTGGTTTTTATACCACTATGCTGTAGATATAGCCAAGTCACCATGCATTCAAAATGTAGTAAAGATATTCACTTGTACAAAAAGGTTGTAGTTTCTAAATCTCGATCGTATTTAAACTAGTAGGTTCTATCGGGAACCTATAACATTTCGATCATCGTTCTTTTTTGGGCTGTTCCCAGAAGAGGAACACCACATATATGAGCTGTTCTTCTGAATAGTAGGGGCAGTACAATGAACTTGTAATATCATGACTTTTAGTAACGGATAAAAAAGCCCATCATTTATCCTCGATGATCCCTTAAACAAACTTTGTCAGAAGAGATCCTCAGCCAGCGCAGCAGAACACAAGAAAGCATTGTGGTATCAGCGACCAAACGTAGAATAATTGCAAAGAGCGAGATATACTTTATTGGAAGATTATGAAGATAAAGATATACTATCTTTTAATTGTGGTGTACACGTGTAAAGACAGCCATGTAAACAAATATTCTACAATAGCACCAACTCTTTAAATGAGCGTCATGTTTGTTATGTACGATGCAGTTATGTATACTTTGTTTTGCATGATGGCAAAAAAAAGTTAAATATCCAATAGATTAGATTTCTTTTGGTACAGTGGGGTCGGAAGACAAAAGCAACTGAGGTCACTTGTTTGAACTTAATTTGGGACAATTTTTTTCGCACAGCAATTGGTGGAAAAATCTTTGACTTATCAATATGCCTTATTCCTACACGTGTCACCACGCATCCCACAATACGTTTTTTTTTGCTCTTTTTTATTATCTAAACTGCATTTCAGTTTCTTCAAATAACTGTCTTTCCATTGTTTCATGTCGTAGGTTGTAGGCTTCAGCAAGGATCTGAATTTTAATTAGAAGTTTTAGAATTATTAAAAACTTGGTTTTTTTAAATGTTCTTACAGGTCGCATATCCATAAAAGGTAAACGAAGTAGCATCGTTCGGATTTCGGATTGTTCAAGATCCTCCAAATTTTCCCTAGCATTTCTTAGTATTGCTATATATATAATGAGTATTTTATAAATATATATGTGCTATTATAATACTCACAAAGACATACGAACGGGTGAAACTCTAAAGGATCAGGCATAGCGAAATACGAATCTAGCAATATATACACACATTAGCAGCTGTTTTACAGTAATAATAACAAAATAGCATTTACCCCATAAACGAATTAGATTCTCGAATTTCATCTCTTTTGATAATAGATATTGTAGCCAAGAAGTTGTGAATTCGTTTAAATCGACCTCCTCCTCCTCAAAGTAATTCCGCCTATATATAATTGTAAGTAATACAAACAACATCACGCGATAATTCTCCAAATAAAGTATTTACAAGTCAGGTAAAACATAGCGAAAGAGTGTCATAAAATTGGCTACTTGTTCCTTCATATTTGTGGTATCATATTCATCTACTACATTTAAGAAAAAGTTAATTATACTGATTACCAAAACAGGAAAGAAGTACGGTACCAATGGCTTGCATTAATCTTTCGAAGCAAAAGTAGGCATCGCATTCTTTTTCTAGGGAATAAATAAATGGAGCACATAAGGTTGTAAGGGAAGGATGATATTCGATGTCTCTGTTGGCATTCATATAGGCAATAAGAATGTTTTCAAATCTCTCCGTATAATGCTTTCCTGCCAACTCGGGTGTTCGAAGCTGATACCTGGACACCTCGCCTCTGATTTTCTTTGATATTTCTGGGTTGATTTTGTCCATTTGGTCATATTCTTCGCTTCTTGCTTTCGAGCTTGACAGTTCTTTAGCTTATAATAAATGTCATTTAAATCATGTATGATTTTTAATAAATTTAATTTATTTACATCGATCTGCTTGTTCGACACCAAGAAGAAACTTCCAGACCTCCTAACATGAGACTTTAATACCTATTTCTCAAGTATAAAAATATATCTTACCCCGCGAAGTTGACTAGGAATACCATGTCTGGCTAATATCCGCAGTCTTTCAAGATCCACATATACTTCGGACTGAAGAATCTCGTTAAAGTCATTCAAAATAGACAAGGCTTCATTCTGTTGCATATTTTGGTATATTTGTTGTCTTTGCGTACGAACCACGCTAGGTTGAAGTTGAAGCATAATAAAATAAAAAGAAAAAGTTGGGAGAAAAAAGAAAAACGAAAAAAAGTCCTGACAAGGTGGTTTGGTTTAAATGAAAAAATATATAAAAAAAAAGGTCCACTTTTGAAAGCCAGGCGAGGTTCTTTTTTTTTTTGCACGACATGAACCTTATTTTATAAACAGTAACATGCTTTTCCTGTCGTTTAGTGAAAAAAAAATTTGGTATTTTCTCTTTAAATCTGCTGATATAAAGTATCAACGGGATAAACTTCTCCTCAGCCGAAGAGTGTCAAATGTATTTATAATATTCTGGTCATGACTTTTTTTAAAAAATCCGCGCTATTGTATATATGTCTACTAACCACTTGTTCATAATAAACATCCTGCTAAACATGTCGTCATAATAATCAACTCGGAATATTTGCAATTACAACTAAAGTATCTATTTAGTAGCATACCGTCGGGCTCCACTTCACCCCTAATCACATCAAGGCTTAAACTATTTGCAACACAGACAATAGTTTCAATCTTGCTTAGATATGTCTTCCATACTATGCCTGATGAACCATCATCTTATGTGTTACACTGATATAGTGCTCACTAATAATAAATACCACACTGGTAGAATAAACTCGTTAAAAAGGGGGTTATTTAAAGGGGTTATAGTCTCAAATTGATTATCTACAGCCATACATAACAACGTACATCTGTTTGCGTCATCCCCGACAGCCATTCATAGCTTCATCGATCGATAGTGCCTTGCTCGGGTTCTAACTTGACCCCTATTTGTGAACATACTTTTTTTTTTGCATCATAGCTCTTAGATTAAATCCTGTTAATATAACCACTTTAGCAGTAGCGTACTTGACATAATAAAAGAATATGTCTACACTATCTAGAGCTTAACCGAATTAAGGATGCTTATAACTAATAAAAATCTGACATGTAGTCAATGCACTGTTCATTGTTGGTTGCGTAGGAACGAACAACATTTACCCACAAACATTAGCCAATCATACAACCAGGAAAGGGTGACGTATTGTCGGACTTTTGGACAAATACGCAACGCGTCACTTTATGTGTTCGTAACTCTTTTCCCTTAATACAAACTTTTACAACATAAAAATGGAAAGACTTCAACGTTTATTTGGATCTGCTGCTGCTGGTTTAGGACAGGTACGCTGTCGATAAAAAAAAGTGCAATCATTGTACTGAATTCATCTGTTTAGGGTATGCAACCTGGTATGGATACTCCTACTGTCGATAACGCTGAAATGGTCTACATTTCCTCTCTTGCTCTTTTAAAGGTAAAACAACCTAGATTTAATGGACTTTTACATGACGTAGACTAATACAACACCTTTTAGATGTTGAAACATGGTAGGATTAAAGATGGATGACTAGACACCTGGGAAAATAAAAAAGTTATTGACACGAAAATCATATAGGTCGTGCCGGTGTTCCTATGGAAGTCATGGGTTTGATGTTGGGTGAATTTGTCGATGATTATACTGTACGCGTTATCGATGTTTTTGCTATGCCTCAAAGTGGTACTGGTGTTTCAGTTGAAGCTGTTGATCCAGTCTTTCAAACAAAGATGTTGGATATGTTGAAGCAAACCGGAAGGTACTGATTGATTACGATAACACCGACATGGAATTTTAACGCCCTTTTCTTTTCTGTTAGACCTGAAATGGTTGTAGGTTGGTACCATTCCCATCCTGGTTTCGGTTGTTGGTTATCCAGTGTAGATATTAACACTCAACAGGTAAAAAAAAAGAAGAGTAAGCATAGGTTGGAAGTCAAGTTTACTAACTAAAGTACAGAGTTTTGAACAATTAAATCCTCGTGCTGTAGCCGTTGTTGTTGATCCCATTCAATCAGTCAAGGGTAAGGTTGTTATTGATGCGTTCCGTCTTATCAACCCTCAAACTGTTATGCTTGGTCAAGAGCCTCGTCAAACTACCTCAAATATCGGTCATTTAAATAAGCCTTCTATCCAAGCTTTAATTCACGGTTTAAACAGACATTACTATTCCATTGCCATCAACTACCGTAAGAACGAATTGGAAGAAAAGATGTTACTCAACTTGCACAAGAAGGATTGGACCGATGGTTTGACACTAGAGAACTTCACTGAACATACTGAAGTGAACGAAAAGAGCGTGTCCAATATGTTGACGTTAGCAGAAGCATACAACAAATCAGTACAAGAAGAATTAACCATGACACCTGAACAACTCAAGACTAGACATGTTGGTAAACAAGACCCTAAACGTCATTTGGAAGACAAGGTTGAATCTGTTATGGGTAACAATATCGTTATGGCATTAGGTACAATGATTGATAGTGTCAGTTTTTAAATCCCACAAAATGTATAAGCAACAACAAAAAAATATTAAAAAATAGTGATAAATGCGAACCCCAAATTGGGATAATTATTTTAATTTCAAGATGGGGAAGATATTATTTTTGGAAAAAAGACTCTTATTTAAACTAATAATTCTAAGAAAATACATGACTAATGGTAAAAAGGGGGGAATGAGTACAATACATAATACGGCTATTCATGCAGATTTTATCTAAATCGAAGATAAAAATTGACCTAGGAATTGAAATTATTAACTTGTATTTAATGAATATATTTCTATCTGTAACTTACAATAAGTGCTATGACCAATAAGAGACAAAGTACTGCGGGGCCCCATATATCATCATAGCGGCCATCAATACGTCGATTAATCATCCTAATTATTATACGTTCATTAAAAATTAATTTTAAATAATCATTCCTAAAACATCACTTACCAAGCACGTTTCTCAAATCGATACAAAGCATAGATAGCGATACCCGCTGACAATCCAATGAAGATACCTCCTACTGTACGCGATATTGTATCACCAAAGTTAAGCAAATTCAACGCTACTGTCAAAAGCAATGCACAGAATTGTAACCATGCAATAAATGTACGTTCATTCGCAAAGAATACTTTAGGCTCCACACGGACTTTCACTTTCTGTCTCTTATTTGTATTGTTCTCATTCTGATCTGCAGCTGCACCTAATTCGAGATCTTGTGATTTATCATTCTTGTTGAAGAACTTTTGGATCTGGGGAGGAATACCAGAAAACATGTTTCGTTTATTATCATTGTCACGAAAAGCTGCATCGGCTGGTTTTCTTGGAGGTAAAGGCGGAAGGTCGTTTGAGGAGTATGCCTTCATATTTATTTCATTCACAGAAGGAGATGACCTGTTTACAGCAGTGCCCGTAGAGCTTGATTTTCGGGAAGCTTGATCTCCATGTTGAACCACTGCTTGCTGATTTGCTCGTTCTTTTTCTTCAATCATAGCTCTTCTGTATTTACCATCAATCAAAGGTTTGAAACTACGAGACCGCGTAAGACCAATGTTCTCGGCACGAGGTTTACGAATATCTACGTTCAATTCAGCCAGCCACCAAGGAAGTAAAGGAAGCTTTTCGCGATAGAAATGACATGCACCATGCAGGTACTTTGAGAATCTTGGAACTTCGTGTACCAAATGGCTTTCGAGTAAAGAACTTAACCAAGCTGGAGGTTCTTGGCCTAAATGGGTTTGAAGTTTTGTTTCTAATACAGCATATGGGAAACGAAGAATATCGTTCTCTCTAACATGAGGAAACGGGTAGTCTATACCCACATCGTTTCTACGCCAATTGTATGTGGGTTGTCTTCGTGTGATACCATCCAAGTGATCTTCCCGAATAAATGTGAGGTCTGTATCAAGAGAGATACGAACACGTTGATTATCAGGAAGCTGAAAGGCAGTACGATTATAAAAGGCTCTTATCATTGGATCTATTCGTTTTTCTCTAAATGATTTTTGTACTCCTTTAGCAATGAAACGAACATTTTCAACAGTGGACTCGTCTGTTCCTGATTTTCGTTGAGCATCAGCTATTTGGTCAGCTGTATAAATTCCCGACATGAATTGATTCACTTGATTTTCTTTGATTCTAAATCTGTCTTTGACTGAAGCACCGTCTAACCACGAAGCATGATGCGTTTTTCGTTCAATAAAAACACTTGTTGAAGTGTTAGGACCATACCTATTTGGAGAGTAATGTTAGTAAATTTTATCTAATTGTCTTATTGTGCTCCTTAATATTACCATCGAAATCGAATGGCTTCCGCTTCTTCATCTCTTTGTAATCGGCCAGTGTATAAATCAAAATTGGAGTTATCAAAATAAGTACTCGAGACAGCAGAATCCGAAGGCTCCCATTTTTTGTCCTTATTAAATATCAAAACAGGCAAATGCAGCATGATGATGGCTTTTACTTCAGTGATGTTATCCGGATGAATCCAATATTTAGCTGTAGCTCTTTCAAACGCATTTTGATCACCACCGGATGCGCTGTTTCCTGGAGACTGTTTACCACGATTGCGACATATATCATGAAGAGCTGAAATATAAATAATCGCAACATCAAAACGTTGTTTATCCAAAGGCTTTTCTCTCAATTTGGTGATAAAATCATGTTTAAGATGTAATCCGGTCCATTTGTCGTGTTTCTTTAAAATTTTCTGGATGGCAACGAAATTGACACGAGTGAAACGAGACAAGTCATTTACATCAAATAAAATTTCGGTAAGTGCTTCGTCCATGATTCCATAGTTGGCATCGGATGACATGCTGGGGTTTTTCTGAAGGGTTTGGATGGTTCGCTCACAGTATAAAATACGTGCATCAATTTCAGATAGTTTAGCATTGACAAAATCATAGACTTTGGTAAGTTCATTATCTAATAAGCTGGTAAAATCACTCTCATCTTTATGCATCCATCGATGATCAAGTTGTCGAGTCTTTAACTCTTGCTTCAGTATGTCGTATGAAATGTATGAAAGCCTCCAAGGAGCAAAGATATTTTGTTGTAACTCTTGTCCATATTTCATCTTTTAATTGTAGTTTTTTTTTCAACTGAGAGCAGAAAAAAAGAAAAGAGAGAGATGGAGGGGAGAAGAAATATAATAAAAACTATTTATATAACAAGAACTGATGCAACCCATATCCTATACAGTAGTTTAGGCAAAAAAAAAAAATCATTATATTATATGTGCGTAGTTAGTTGCTTATAGGAGAATACATTTAGGGATGAACAACAGTTTCATATTGCATCTTTTTTGTCACCCCCCTTTATTTTTTCTTTATATACGTGTATTTTCTATGTCTTATTGCCACAATAAGCTGTTTCTCCTACACCCCTCTTGACCAAAAAAATAGACACAATTAACCTGTTGATGTTTATGTAAACAAATTTATCTCGCAAACAAGTAGATCGTCATTAAAAAAAAAGGCACTGGATATCACGCCTCTTTATCTTAAAAATTGTACAAACAATGCATTTTTTATTGTGCCCAGATAATACGTGTCTTTCTTACAACAGAATAAGCTTGTTAACTCCTCCCAAACTCCTATTTCACCACCCCTTTTTGCACACATCAAATTACTAGCGAAACTAATTTATCAAAGATTTTTTCCCCCGCAACGAGCCGTCTTTTGATAATTTCTCGTCCCCCTTAAAACTGTATTTTTCTTTTTGCTAACTGCCGTCAGCACGTATTGTGCAACACACGGTACTGCGAATTTATACTTATATGTACACATTATTCAAAAAGCTCCTGCATTGACTTGGTGTGAATATATATAAACAGAAAAAAAAAATCTGAGTAAAAAAACATTTTGACCATAAATACTAATGAAGCCTAGTTTTCATGTGACGAAATACATTTTACATGTTATCCATGTATACACATGTGGTTACAAAAACCAAAAGGCAATTACAATTGTTTTGTACTATGCGGATGAGATTTTCTGTTTTATATTCCCCCTTTTAGGCACAAAGGTTCTGTATATTTTCTGTAGATATCTTATATAGTTAATTGTTATAAAAAAGCGATAAAAACCTTGAGGTAAAATGCATTATGTCATCCTGAAAAGTAAGGGTTGCTGATCCGAAGCATATCACTATTGATCCGACTTAGCAACGAAGCAATGTAACATGTACATAACACTCCTCCCAAATTTTCACAATCTGGAGATATATAAAAAGACTAGTCAGTAGCAAATCCATAGCATTTTTTATTATCTATAGTTTGTAAATCAATAATAGATCGACACGACAGTAGCATGTGAAGAACTGTGGTACAAAGCTACTGGTATATATCGCAAACAGATCGCAAACAGATCTGCATGCTTTGTTGATGACATCAAGTTAGAGTGTCTGTTCTATCTTTTCAATTGACTATAAGAGCGATAGTACAAGATACTGTTTTTATGCCCAAACTGAACATTGTTATTAATATGTTCATACATGTGCCCGTAGCTTTTTTTATTTAGATTTTATTATACAACAGCTGTATTCTAATACTATGTAAGAGTCTTGTGCAATAGATATTTTGGTCTGCTTTATTAAAAAAAAATTGGTTCGTGGTATCCTTAATGAGAAGACAATGATAGTTGGTAGTAGAGCGTGGTTGTTTTTAGAAAATGGTGTCAACAACAACGTAATTTTAGTCGAAAATGGCAGTATCGGCCTTCAATCTTTGTACCCGGGCTCGTCTTTTGTCAATATAGTAGCTATTCTGTCATGTCGATACGTGACCCCTCTCTACTTTGATAACTGGGATCGATGTGTCAACAAATCTTGACATGTACCATAAAAAACCATTGAATACATAGCGATTGCGCCCGGGTGCTCTATTGAGAAAATTTCAAGCATCACTCAACCGTCGAGTAACAACATTGAACAAAGCATCTTTTTGTATCTTATAGCTAACGAGGAAAAAAAATGAACCATCCCCGGGGAAACCATGAATCAAAAATATTATTGTTTTTTTTATTTGATTAGAGAATGTCAATAGTTTCCACAAAGTGAATTATAAATCATAATCATCATCAGAATCATCATATTGTTTACGGTTGTACTATGTACAAAAAAAGAAAATGTTAACGCATTTGACAGAATCCCATACTTGTAATTTTACTTTACCACAATACGTGTCGAGTTTGTGTTGGAATCTTGTTGGTTCATTTGACCCAAGAGATCAATCAACTGCTTTTCAGTTACTTTGCTTCTTAATTGGTTTGATTGTGCCATTCTAATTAAAAGATCTTCAACTGCACGTGCTTTATCGGCCTTAACCATTTGAATACGACCCACTACATGACTCAATTAGCTTAACCTACTCTATGTATCCTCCCTCACCAACACGAACTTACAACGTTCACGAGCCGTATTGTCCAAAATTTGATATAACTGCAATAACCATTAGTACTCCATACATTCGTAAAAGCTGTTCCTTTTTTTTTACCATAGTACGACGCATCTCTTCCATTTGACTATATAATTCATGTTCATATTTAATAAAAAATATTGAATGTTCAGGTAAGGTTTTGTATTTACCCCTTCTTCTCAGCATCTTCTTTGGAAGCTCCACCACCTGCACCGCCCATACCAGCACCGGGAAATCCAGCACTCTACAACAATGTTAGTGAAATACTGGTATTTTCGACAATTTTTTTTTTACCTGTTGAGGTTGAGCACTACCTCCTTGTAATTCTGCTAAACGTCTAGCTCTGATTTGGGCAAGTTCGTCGTCCTCCATGATGTAAAGTTATAAAAGGTAAAAGAAATCCTAAAAAATCAGACAACTTTTTTTTTCCGTCACACTATGTCATCACCTTTTGGGCTTTGTACGCGCTTCTAATTTACAAAACCGCCTAAGGAACTATGTGCACCTCGTGTGGAAGTATCTTCTATCTTAAATCACGTTCATTTATATTGGATTTACTTTTCATCTAAAATAGCAAAATAATTAAAATCACTGCCGAGATGAGGTATTTGTTTATATAGCTTATAAATGAACCCTGCTTATTATGACTGTAGTTTATGCTTTAATTTACATTGTTTATTTAATTGGCCTATCTCATGCTTTTTGGAGAATTTGTCTTGTAAATCGCCAGTGCATCAACGTAAATTGGTACTGTGAGTACTGCATATGTTAATTAGATCTTTTTTTTATACAATAAAAAAGCCGTTTATTTCACAACAAAACATGAGAATTTCTTAGGCATCACAAGTTGTTTTTTAGAGAACGTAAGTATAGGGAAAGTATGGGTGATATATCACCTTTTAGTATCATCAAATGATTTATGTAAACAATGATACAATACACCTAAGTCTTCGTCTTCTTATTAGCTTTATAAAAAATGGTTAAAAAGTTGATTCTTCCTTTTTCTTTTCCATAAATATATCACAAAGAAAACGTACTTTTTTTGGTATTGTATGCTTATTTGACTAGATGTATGATAAGTCACCTTTACTTCTCGCATAGGCAGTATATGGTACAAGTGATCAGTATATAAAAAAAACTTTCTTATCTAGTAAATTAAGTCAATAATATTTTATGAGATAATAGATAGTAGATAGTGGAAAGTGGTAAAAAGGTAGAAAAAAATACGGGAATGTAAACATTTTCTCTGTAGGGGATCTTATTCCTAGCGGATCCTGTAGGTCCTATCGTAATTAATGTGGTAGGACTTTGTCTGTGTCCGGGGCGTTTTTCTGAAGAAGCTTAACGGATAAGGTATCTTACGATCTATATATCTCTTCTTTTTTCTAGGAGGTCCCATAACATATAGAAATATATTATTTTAAAAAAAAAGGCATAGTCTACTAGATACCGACATTTTGCTAAGTCCCATATTTTAGAGTTCTTCAATAATACTTTTATGAAAGGGTCAATCATAAGAACCTTAGGATGCGTATGTATACGCATCCTATGAATTGGGTAGTATAGATGACAATAAACACCAAGGAATTTTAACAGAAAACTTTGAGGGTTCCATGTTCCATAGAGTTATTCTTTACATATAAACTCTACCAGACATATCCTTCTATCATGTCATCATGCACATTACATGGATACCATCTGAGCAAAGACTGCCAAGTCAAATCATTACCTTGTCTCATGTTTTCTATTGCATGTAGGTTTCTCTATGACACTAATGTTAGGGAACGTATTCTATAACCAACAAGGAAGACGTATTACTTTTTCATTTTTCAGACACACTCCGCCAGGAATGCTCTTATACGTTGAGTAACAATACCAAACCTAGTCAAGGAAAGAGTGCTATTTCAAATTACAGCGACGAAGATATTTTTTATGACACATGTATAAAAATTAAGGCAGTATACATCCCAGAAGTCGCGTACTACTATCGAAAAAGAAGAAACTGATCAAGTCAACTTTTGTCGCGGAACATTAATTCTTCTTATCAACTCTAAAGTGCCTTAATATGTACCATGTACCCAAGTCATTAAATATAATAAGCATCTTGACATACATATGGCTTTTAAATAAACACTATTCATGTTATCAGACATTCGTACAATATACAATAGATGCTACTGGAATTGGATGACGTTAAATGATAATCACTGCATAAACCCTTTTTTTTGCTGAGCTCAAATGTTATTGTGTGTTGTTCAGCCTTTATGACGTTCATCTTTCATCATAAGCATCAAATCGAGTAACGTACCAGAACGTTTTTGGACAGCAAGCTATTTAAACAGAACATTGCATATCCGGTTTTTCGGTTGATGTAATCTGTTACAGGAGTAATTATCGTTATCTATTTCCCCCGCCATTTTAACACATCTTCTTTCCATCCAATCAGATTACAAACAACCTATCCCAGAGGGGTCTCTTTTGTTTGCAGTAAATATCAAACATTTTTGGTTTATTAAGTAAAAAAAATCCCCTTTCTCCTTACCCACCCCCATTTTTTTTTAAAAAAAAAAGAAACGAGTTAGAATGCAAGAGCCCGTTTTTATTGATAATAGTAACAGTACTAGTTCAACAGAGGATGACAATTCCATTAAACCTTCTTCTTACGAATCAAGCTATTCTTCCAATTCTACCAACAGCGATCAAGTCAAGTGTTACAACAAGTTGAAACGACAGGGTTCGAGAAGCTCAATCATAGAACGAGATGACCATGACCTACAGTCCAAACCAGGTAAACATAGTTAAAGGAAAAAAAAAGAAAAGACGCGGGCCTAAAGAAAAACGAACAATAGAACCCAGTACTTGGCTTCAACACAAGAAGCATTTTTTCATCCTTAGTAGTGCTGGAAAACCCGTCTGGACAAGGTAAAAGAATTGCGTTTGTAGGGTAAAATAGGTCTTTTTAACTGAATTTAGATATGGAGATGAGTCTCGGTTGTCTTCATTAATGGGTGTTATTCAAGCCATTATCTCTTTTTTTCAAGATAGTGATGACACTATAAAGTAAGGTCATACGGGGAGAAAAAATGATTACCAAAATATAAATATAGTAATTCTATTGTTATAGGACCATTAATGCAGGTCATCATAAATTTGTTTTCCTTTTAAAGGAACCCCTTTACTTTGTTTCTGTTTCCAGAACAGGCGAATCTGAAAGTCAAGTGAGTTTGGCAGCTAAAGAACGAAACAAGGCATACTTACTTTTACTAGCTTCGGGATCAATTGTTATACCTTCATAATCAAATCCTAAGTGTATTAACAAGCGTTCAATTAACAAGAATCTTCGAACAAAGAGTCAATTTTGATCTTCGTAGGCTATTAGGAGGTACCGAAGTTTTCTTGGATAGCTTATCCACCTTATTCAATAATGACCATAGTTTCATGCTGAGCGGGTTACAGTGCCTAAGGCTGAACAGAACAGTGCGAGATCAAGCGGGTGGTATCTTGACCGACGGAAAAGTAAAGAACTTGCTGTACGCCATGGTAGTAGCCGATGGCAAATTAGTCACCCTTTTACGACCCAGGAAACACAGCTTACATCCATCCGATTTACATTTACTTTTCAATATGCTAACCGGATCAACCACGTTTCATACAGCCGAATCTTGGACCCCACTCTGTTTACCCAAATTTAATTCAAAGGGCTTCTTACATGCTTATATCTGTTACATTGAACAAGGCATTTCCATTGTCGTGATAAGTACAGACAAGGGTAACTTTTTTGAGATTAGTGAATGGAAGACTGCAATTCTGGAAGCCATGGAAAAGAATCAAGTATTGGCAAGCATTAAAGAAGCTTCGGATAAATTGTACACGGTGGAAGAGATACAGATCCCTTCTTTACTCCATTTCATGTATAAATCCAAAGTCCATGTTCAATTCACCACACCGGGCTTCAGTGGTCCCTATGTAAACGATGGCGACCGAAGAAGATTATTTAGGTTATACCAACATGTCCATGATCGAATGCATAGTAGATCAAGACCGTTGAAATTATATTACGTAAATAGTGATAAGGAGATTTTATTGGGCTGGGTAAGGACTGATTGCATGATGTTTGAGAGGCATATACTAACATTTGAGAGCAAAAAACAGATCACTTCTTCGTTTGAATTGTATGTCGTTTTCCCTTCAAATACACCAAAACCATTAATTATATCAAGTTCCAATCAATTGTTGAGATGGATTAAAAAGAATGAAGAAAATTTGTTCATTTTGAATTCGCCCGTATTTTAAAAAGCTTAGAATCTTTCATCGCCTTCTTCCTTCTCTCTTAAATTCATGATCTCTAGCTGCCCCTTTCCCTTTGACTCTTTCTGTAACAAATCACTAATCGTACGGTATTTACCAGGATCAACTAGAGCAATCTATAAAACATATAAATAAACATTGTTTGCATATCTTTTTTGGACTTTACCAGTTCATATTCAGTAGAACCCGAATCTTCATCTTCAATCGAGGTCACCAACGGTATAATCTTTTCTCTCAATTTCTTGGTCTCATTAGACTGAGGTAATGTCAATCTCAATCGCATTTGAGCACGTTGAATAGGCAATAACTGTTTCTCCTGTAACTGTTTAATCACATCCAATGCCTGGGACTTGGTGCTACGTTTAGGATTCACACTCAAATGAAGGTCTTGCATCGCTTTTTCGATCATCGTAACCGTATAAGGTCGTTTCGTTTGAGGGTTGACACAGTTATCTGTCACAATGTTCGCAATATCTTTCCATGTTGTCTCTAATTGATCCGTCCTCTCCTTTTCCGCTACTTGAAGCTCGCCCTTCTTCAAAATCTCTTGGATCACCGTATCTAAATCCTCGGTTTTAAAACACTTGTTCAAGTCCTCTTTACTTGCGGCTTGTCCTTTGGACACATTGAAAAAGACATTGTGGATTTGTAATACTTCATCTAAATCGGTTTCTCTGTAGAATCTGTCAGTGGATGGGCCCCTTTTGTTTTTACTGAAGTATCACAACTTACACATTGGACCGCCATTCCATTACCTTGTTCTTGTAACAGGCAATCTCAAATCGCTTACCTCCTTTACGAAGACGAACAATAGAAACGTTGGTAAGTCTGGCTCATGGTTAGTAACAGTTAACTTGGGGGAACAACCAAACTTACTTGATCTGTGTGTTGGGCTTCTTAATAACCATCTTACGAATAAAAAGGAAATAAAAAAAAAACTGAACTGAGAAAAAAAAAACTTTTATATTTATCAAAAACCCGACCGCAGCATGAATCGACTTTCTACAGTTAAACCTATCGAATTTGGCGTTTAAAAGAAAATGAGTCCATTAATTTCCTGTCACCGGATCATATTTAGAATGAGGTTGACAAGCAATATCTGTGGCTTATGTATCGTTTTATTTTGTGAAGTTCGTAAGTAAATTCAACTGCTTTATTCACTTTGTATCAACATGTCAAATACTCAAACTAAAACCGACTGTTTACTCTTTAAATTCATGCTTCTAAAGTGACAACTTATACCAAGATTTGGATAATAGGCATTTTAATTTGAAAGAGTTTTTTCACGTTTAAGTTTGGCAATGACGATACAATTTGATTGGTATATTGCTTCGACGACGACGCATCCTTATAATACTTTGAGCGAGTGCAGCAAGCTGCGAAGGCAACTTCACTATTAGCCAAGTCCATATCGTTTTCATGCTTTTGGGTAACGAGTCTGATGTCAAGCTTGAATGATAATTTTGACTGCTTACAACTGAGTGATACCGTGTCCCCCCTAAAAAGTAAAATAAATTAAATCAGCTATTTCCGCTTAATTTTACTTACCACTGCAAAAATATATTTTTTTCATCACTGAATAGTACTCAAACAGATTTGCCCAGAAATGAATGAGAAGCGTTTGCTCCGAACATTGTTATAAATAGAAATCTTCAACGAAGAAATATTATAAGCAAAAGCGTACAAGCTAAGATAGAATAAAATATGTTATTCATACTTCAATTAAATGCTTGCTCCACTTACATATGGATGCTTATTCTTCTGAGTTTTCGTTCATATTCGTCTTTAGGGCTGTGTGTATCAATTTTCTTATACTTTCTTACTATGGATCGTGTGCCATCGCACTAAATTTTTTTTTTTGAGACCAATGAAATAATAAACATAGTAATATCACTCAAGAAAAGGCATTACCATATCGAAGTTAAATGGAGAAGATAAAGTACACTGTTTCCCGAACAAAGATTGCCTCAAAGTTCGAAAAAAAATAGGCACACAAATAAAACTAACTAAGACTGGCTTGTATATCGTGAAATAAACGGCTCATAAAAAGATTAATAATTGGCATGAAAATAGTCCACCCTCTTTTTCATTTTTTCTTCAGAACGGATAGCTACTATCTTCTAAGTCGCTCAAGAGGACTTTGTTACAGCCTCTATACCTCCCATCTTCAAACATTCTGCGAACCTTTGAGACGTTGCGTAGGTGACGTTCCCACTAGAAGCTCTTGATAGAGGTCTTACGTGCTAGTCGGTGGAGTCTTCGTTAGTGGAGCCTGTATGTTTTAAAAATCGACGCGTTTTCTTTGCTGTGCCACAACTAAAATAAAGATTAACATCAAGTACATGCATAATTTGCAAAATCAACTTACATGCCTCTCTTCAATGTCTTTAGTTGAGCATTTAGATGGAACAAACATTTGAAAAACGAAACAAAAACAGAAAAAAAAGTGTGCCATCTATTTTAAGAAATAGTGTAAGTTTGTACCAACTTGGCCCTCACTTCGAAATCAATGTAAGAGTGTATCTTAAAAATCCATTTTATTATGCGTCAATATATGAATAACTAATATCATTAAGTAACAATTTTGATTCCTTGACTCATAACCATATTATCAGTAGCTGTCTTTAATAACTTATTTGATTGTATTGTACAAGTAGTTGTATCTAGACATATTTTTACATTACAATCTGTAGCAATTGAGTGATATATTGTTTTCTTTTTGAGCATGTGCATGTGGTTTTGCGGAAAGATGTACAACTTTGTCAGTTGTAATTAACTCCAGCGGATTCCCGTTTCCTTTCTTTACTTTACATATGTATTCTGCTAGAGTTATCGAATCTTTTCTTCCCTCATTTAAAACCAGTCTTTTTTTTATTGTGCCGAAACTCTTGATTTGATCGCGGTTTAACCAGTCCTTTAACGTTCGTGAAGCTTTGAACAGCTTCAAAATCACTTCGTACTGTGGCAAAGCCTTTTCTGTGGAATCGACTACTAATGCAGGCCCATTTGAATGATGAGAGTTTTGTCCAGTTTCTTAGACTTCTTACTTGTAAGTGTGCTTTCACGCCATCATCATGGCAATTTACATATATGTTCTCGCTTGTAAAAGAGTCGCCGTCAACTAATTCATTCAGCGGCACGTTTGATTCCAAAAAGGGCACAACATCATTCGACATCTTGCTGCCACATATTCCACCAGTCAACAGCATTTCAAACCTACCCCAAAAGATCGATAATTCAAACCAGGAATTTCCTTTCTCTGTCTTGTTTTTTTTTCTTGGTGCCAGGTTGATGGATACTTGTCCATCATAGTTGTCATGGCAGACTCGTCCATCATAGTTGTCATGGCAGACTCGTCCATGTATGAGTTGTTTCGGTAATAGGCTTCAAATTGTGTTGTAAATATCCAGTTTTTTTTGAAAAACAATAACTGTTTCCAGTAACTTGGGTGATATGATGTTTTTGATATTATCTTCTGCGTCTTGTTTACTTTGTACTTCTTTCGATAGCATATCACTATTCATATTGCTTAATTGGTACATCTTCCTGTTTATTATATTGGTCGAGGGGGCAGGAATAACTTAGTTTTTTGTTATTGGTACATTGCTGACAGAAGGTACTTTGTTGTTGTTGTTAGGTACAATGACCGAGATGTATAAAGCTTCCTGGATGTCTCCATTATTCTTTTCCAAATATTTAAAAAGGTGTTCCAGAGATGCTGGTAAATAACTTTCGGCATACGCTTTTTTATTCTTTGTTAGTGAATTGGTGACTTCTTCACGTCCTCTTGGCAATAAAGACTTTATAAATTTCATTGCTTCGATTGAATCACTAGGGTTTTTGTTGACAGTAAGACGGCGATAGGTTTCCAAATATCTATCGACATAATCTCTGATGTTTTCGTGTTTGAGTTGACATAGGTCCAAATATTTTTCAATGTTATTAGCGCTGTTAGTTGAGTTGCTAACAAAAAAGCGTTGGAAAAGATATTTTTTCTAGGATGAATTGACAACCACATCGTTTGTCTCCAAAATCATTTCAAACGTACTGACAAATATTTTTGCGTTTTAGTATGAGGGCCGATTCTCCGATTTCGTGGAGGCTGGATCATCGATAAGTTGGAAGTGAGAAATGTCGATTTTTTTGTTGTTAAATTTTGGTTTATTGTTCGATTGTTGATATCCTTTTCTTTTTGACTTTCATTTTTTGATTCATTAATTGAAATTTTGAACTGAGCAATCAATTTGTTGTTATTGGTAATTTCCTCAATGTTGTTGGTTGTAAATTGAGCTTTGTGTAATAACTTGATTTTGTTATCGTAAGTGTAATCAACTCTTCGTCCTCCTTCAATTCGTCGGAGGGTGATTGATCTAAAATAGAAATATTGTTAATCTTTCTGATCAACTGATGGGAATCGAATTCATTGCCAACATCATATTTACTATTAAAGCCATTGGGACCAATATTATCTTTATTAACAGAGATATCGGCGTCAAAGCCGGGAGCCATAGGAGAGTCTTGAGCTTCTTCTTTCAATAAGCGAGCCGAATTCCAGGTCAAGTTCCATATCAGAGTGATGTGATACTTGAGTGAAGGGAGAAACGTTGGTTGCGGGAGTAGCAGCAGCTCCTTCGTTCTTCATTTAAAAAAATTGCAAAGCAAACCTATAGCCAATGGGTTTTCGATCCCGACTGAAACTTGTATGTCGACCGAATCTCTCAAAGTGTTTCATCAGCTTGCAGGTATCGTCCTCCACCTGGTATTTACTAAAGCTGTTTGGACGTTTAACCTCAACAAAAACAAAAGTAAATTTGACGTTTTCTGCCAACGTAACCCAACATAAAATCGGCCTTTTTCTCACTGGCTGTATTTGGATCAGGTGCGTCACTGCTACATGTATGTAACACAGCAATCAGTCTATAAAATCAAACATCACAAGCAATGCTATTAGGTATACATACCCTGAATTGATCGTACTCTGGCCACATGAACTAAGAATTACTAGGCGAAATAAAGGTCTTAAATACTTGTTCATAAATGCATCTTCAGATTGTTGATTCAATGAAATAAGAGACGAAGTGAAATCCAAACAAAAGGCCAGCAACTTCTTGTCAATCTCTGCTGTTGCTTTAAATAAAATGGTCGAAACCTCAACCCCTTCTTCAAGCGCCTATTTAGTGAAATTCAGTTTTAGAGATAAGGTTATTTCTGAGAGTGTAATAATTTACATTTGACACGTCTTTGCAGTATGCCACGGCCTCTTTTGATACTTTCGTGAGTTTCTTGTTTTTATATGCAAATGCATATAATTCGTCCTTGATATTCTTAACATATGATGATACTGCTCGAGTCAGAAAACCGTCTTTATGAACACCAAGATTGCTGTGTGTATTTATCTCCAACTTTTTACCTTTATCAAATTTGACCACAGATATATCCCAAAACATGTTAACAGTTCCGAGGATTAATAGGATGTTGTTTTGTTTAAATATTGAAGTACATAAAAGTATGTTAAAACACAGTTGTGAACGGTAAAGCAACATGAGCTTAATCATAAACACAACTGATGGAACAAGACACAGGTTGTTTATGCCGAGGTTAGTGGTACTAATCACAATCAAGTTGGGCATGCGCTTTCTTGATGCTGATTTCTCTTAAAAAAGTGCGATCTTTGTTTAGCATAAGACAGCTCAACTCGTATACCCCCAATACAACCTTGCTTACCACAATAATACATAAATACATTTATGTTGATATACGTATGTAAATTAAGCTTATATGCATATCATTTTTTCACCCAAAAAAGAGAGAGGAATTCAAGTTTGATGAAAAGAACCAAAAGAAAGAGAACAACATTTTTTATAATCAGCCCGTGACGGACATTCTCCTGTTGCTGGTGAGCTATCCGCTGGCGTTTCGAAATTTATTGATGGTGTGGGACATCATTTTGGTAATGCTGACACTAAAGGCCAACCAGTCATAGACAAAAGTATGAGTAGACCCAGAGTATCCTTATACCTTGTCTCAATTGTGTTGCATAATACCTAGATTCTCGCAACTACTTTGATTGGTAGTGTGATTTGTATCAACTGATTAAAGCGCATGTTACATTGGAAAATGATTATTTATTAGACATTACATAGTTCGACACGATGTATGCAATGGATTAACACAGGTACTTTATAGAATTGTTCCTGTGTATCCGACTAATTATTGTCTTGCACCATTGAGAGGTTATTAAAGGGTGGACGTATTTTTAAAAGAATCTAGCTGTTATGGATGATTCAAACTTGCAAAGGAAGCGGGTGATCGGGTTTGTTTTCCGGTCAGAATTTGCACGTAGCACACCTTGCTGCGGGTCAGAGCGAGGGTATCAAGTGTCTGGTTGATCTTCAGGGCCGACACGCAAAGACTGCACGCAAAGAGGTCAGAAGAGCATTGAAGGTCAAGAAAGGAACGGTTGTCAGGCACAGGCACAGCATAACTCATTCTTTCAAGAGACAAATCCCCTACAACACCACTTCTCGTAACCAAACGCCTTTTCAAAACAGAAAAGAAACCCTGCTACTGTGCTGATAAAGTTCATCAACAAACCTACCAGGATTTGTACATATAGTATGTAAGAAAGAATCAGAAACTTATCGCCGTCATTTTTTACTGTATAATGCTTACCTTTCGCGCACTACTAATCTTGCATTTGTGTACGTAGCATACCTTGCTGCGGGTCAGAGCGAGGGTATCAAGTGTCTGGTTGATCTTCAGGGCCGACACGCAAAGACTGCACGCAAAGAGGTCAGAAGAGCATTGAAGGTCAAGAAAGGAACGGTTGTCAGGCACAGACACAGCATAACTCATTCTTTCAAGAGACAAATCCCCTACAACACCACTTCTCGTAATCAAACGCCTTTTCAAAAGAGAAAAGAAACCCTGCTACTGTACAATAACTGACATAATAGCATGGAGACAACGTGTACACATAGTACGTAAGAAAAAATCAGATAAACTTATCGCCGTCATTTTTTACTGTATAATGCTTACCTTTCGCGCACTACTAATCTTGTATTTGTGTACGTAGCATACCTTGCTGCGGGTCAGAGCGAGGGTATCAAGTGTCTGGTTGATCTTCAGGGCCGACACGCAAAGACTGCACGCAAAGAGGTCAGAAGAGCATTGAAGGTCAAGAAAGGAACGGTTGTCAGGCACAGGCACAGCATAACTCATTCTTTCAAGAGACAAATCCCCTACAACACCACTTCTCGTAATCAAACGCCTTTTCAAAAGAGAAAAGAAACCCTGCTACTGTACAATAACTGACATAATAGTGTAGATACATATTTGGCAAGTAGACTTGATCGTTAAATTGTACAAGAAAAAAGTCAGACAAATATAAATTCTGGACCCTTTAAGTCATCAAAATGTGGCTAGTAATGAAGTAAGACAATCACTTTTCAAAAGATTTGGGCACGGTTTGCTAGTTTAGGCTTTCAATGTTGAAGGTAACGTCCTTTTTGTTGTTGTTATTGTTATTGTTCACCATGCTACATGTGGCTATTAAAATTCAAAGAGGGGGAAGAAAACAAAATATTACAAGGAAACACGTAAACACTTGACCAAATGACGTGAGCATAAAAATTTTTTTTGTAATTCAAGAGATTCAAGGGTCGAACGGTATTGAAACCGTGGCTAATGGAGCTTTTCTAGGTTCCTCGTAATTACCTCTTGTTATTCTTGACAACTGCTCTGGTCTTGAATCTTGATTGAAGCCTTGCGTCAAGTAACGGTAAAGAATTGTTCTTACATTTGCAGCTGCATTGATGTCTCTATTTCACTACTAATAAATAGCTGTTTGTTAGCAAAAAAAAAAAAAAAATGACAGTAGTTTTATTTTGAGCCGTCTTAGAGACCACAGATGTTTTTTCTTACCAGCGGGTTGCCATTATTCGCTGGACACTGGGGGCACAGTTTCAACGGATAAATTATTCTATGTCCTACTTGATGAAGCTACTGATCTTTTCATGGTAATCTCATTATCGCTTAATATATGTACCTGAAATACTTCTCTCTGGACACTGGCTTGTTCTGTATAGAATCACATCATTATCATCTAAACATTTGTAAGTCAAGCGAGTTTTTTTCTGGCCACTTGGTCGATGTTTTTTTTTTCTATATAAAATTAAATAATTATTAGCTAAACCCATACATTAGAGTTTTCATTACCGGTGATTGCATGTAATAAATGTTCACTTTCAACCACACCAAGCCTACCGAAAAAGTGGCAACAAGTTATTGAGGTCCGAAATTTATCCACAGGAATGACAATGGCTTTCATGGCAATAAATCGCTCTTTGTATTTTCTACTTTCAGAAAAGGCCGACACCTGACAATTAAAGGTACTTCTTACGTAGCATCTCAACTAACCGCTATTGGAACTATATACTCAGCCATATAGTCATGTCATTACAAATATGTTCTTCAGCCTTCAACTAGCTGGTATACTGAAACAACGAAGCCAAACATTTTAAAAGCTATCTCCAGACTACTACCAACTGCCTTTACTGAAGATAGAGTATATTTTCGCTCTTTATTTTCTCCCGAGAAATAATTACATCACACTATTTTCTCGTTTAAATAAAAGTTTAATATAAAAAAAATAAAACAATTATAACTTTAGATCAGTCTGAGAGGTGCGTTGTATATAGTAGAGAGATGTCAGCTTATTTCTAAACAGGTAGAACCATGGCCCACTACACTTACATATAATATAAACTAAAGTTATCTTTGACTTGCTTTGGTTTTTACAAACTTCGTAGTAAACGTAGGCTTTACAAAGTTCTTTACATTTGTATCCTTCGATCTTTTGGTGTATTTTGCTTCAAATTTTCTTACTTCCTCCTACAAAGAGGTATTAGTAAAAAGGGGATACTTGAAAAATATAAATTCATACATACAAGGACGAAAAACAGACACTCTACAGCTTTTGGGATATTCATGACGTCCATGCTCGACTCCGGGAGTTTAAACTTTGTACGAGTAACAGGAAGATAAATCCCTTCTTCGACAAGAGTCATCTCAATGAGTGAGCAGACAAATCCTGAAACACGTAATATAAAAGGAGCTTGTTATAGATATATGTATTTTTTTACAAAATATTATTACCTTCGCAAAGTAGACCTATAGCCAATGGGCTTTCGATCCCGACTGAAGCTTGTATGTCAACCGAATCTTTCAAGTGTTTCATCAGCTTGCAGGTATCGTCTTCCACTTGGTATTTACTAAATCTGTTTGGACGTTTAACCTCAACAAAAAAAAAGTAAATTTGACGTTTTCTGCCCACGTAACCCAGCATAAAATCGGCCTTTTTCTTGCTGGCTGTATTTGGATCAGGTGCGTCACTGCTACATGTATGTAACACAGCAATCAGTTTATAAAACCATACATGACAAGCAATGCTATTAAGTATACATACCCTGAATAAATGGTACTTTGGTCACATGAGCTAAGAATTACTTGGCGAATCAAAGGCTTCAAATATTTGTCAATAAAGGCATCTTCAGATTGTTGATTCAACGAAATAAGTGACGAAGTGAAATCCAAACAAAAGGCCAGCAACTTCTTGTCAATCTCTGTTGTTGCTTTGAATAAAATGGTCGAAACCTCAACCCCTTCTTCAAGCGCCTATTTAGTGAAATTCAGTTTTAGAGATAAGTTTATTTCTAAGAGTGTAATGATTTACATCCGACACGTCTTTGCAGTATGCCACGGCCTCTTTTGACACTTTCGTAAGCTTCTTGTTTTTATATGCAAATGCATATAATTCGTCCTTGATATTCTTAATATACGATGATACGCACAGATTGGTGTCCATTTTATTAACTGGAAATATAAAAGATAACGACCTGTTACGTTGTAAAATATAAATTTGAGAGATTGGCTTATCAACTTAATATACTCTTACAGGATGCGCAGGGTGTTGATGTCCCCCGTTTTTTCGACAGCCTCTATGTTTCGTTGTCTGAATTTCAAGAATTGCTTTGTAACATCAATGTCACCTAAAATCAGCTATTTTGGTAGGTAAGTGTCTGTTGTTATAACAGCCACATATTGATATTTAGTAATACCGAGCTGTTGGGGGTCCATTCTTTTTTTCCAGGGCCAGAGAAATAATGAATTTTTTGGTACGTTTGATCTCCAAATCGGACAAGGAGGACTCAGAATCAGGATCAGAAACTGTTAGTAAAAGGATTTTTGAATGTTACAACGAAATGAGTTTTCATAAAAAAGTTACTCAAGTTACCCCTTTCGAAAGTTCTCTTTTTAAAAGCCAAGTAAGCGTTAAGCTCTGCTCTATTAGAGCTCTCAATCAATTCAGTGGTTTTCTCTGACATTGCATACGTGATAAGTCAAATAAAAAGACAAAATATTTTTGGAAGGGAGAAAAAAATGTCTACAACGACGTGTTTTTTTTTGTAGAAATCTAAATCGCACTCAATTTAATATGAGCTTCATATAAAACAAATGTAACAAATTTAATAGCCCTCTTTGTCGTTTTTCTTACTACTTTTAAGAGTATATTAATTGTCGTTTTGAAGAACGTATCGCGTCCCCCTTCCCCTTTTGCTTTTTTTCTTACTTTTTCGTATGCAGTTTTTGGCTTTACAGTATTCACACTTTAAATTCAGACAAATGAGAATTATTTTCAGAAAGTTAATTTGGATGAAGCAAAAATAAAATTAGGACAGAAAAGAATTAGTTTGAGACGAATGAGAAGAGGTTACCAGACTTTTTTTTTACCTGTAATAATCTAAATCCGTATTAGGGAAACCATGTTCGATATGGCGATTTTGTTTGGTTTAACCTCTTTTGAAAGGAGGTGGGCGCCCTTCACCTCTCCAGGTCGACTGGGCAATCTTCATCATGTTTAACGAGGCATTCACATCCCTCTGCCAAAGTGTTCGACATGTCTTGCAAACAAGAACACTGCAGCCACGAATGCTACTTAATACATCCAGAGTCCTGGTCATACATTTACAACAAATTTGTGAAGTGAGATGTTCATCAATGGTAACAACTACCAAATCACCATTCCTTTCTCTCCTCTTCAAAGCTTTGTAAAAGATTCCGGTGACTCCACATTTCAATCCCTTCAAGCGGACCAAATCTTTACCGAACATACCGGCTCCAAATACGACTCCTTGGTGGTGCATCGTCGAACATCACGGTCTAAATCAGCAACTGCACAAAAAACGGTTTTTCTTCCTGGGTCAATTGCTATTGGGAGATATGACTCTTCGACTTCTCGACTATCAAAATCATCAAGCTTGAGATCACTTTGGTTAATCTTGGTAGCCATATCTTTTTTATCGCTTTGTCTTTTGTAAAACAAAAAATCGACACTGAAGCCGTCCGATCTAACCAAGTTTCCAAACAATTGCTTATTTTCTCCATTCGGCATTATACTTTCAATTCTGGAAGTATGTTTGCTTTAATTATTATGATATCGCGTTTTTTTTTTCACTGACGTTTTAATTCTCAATGCCTGGAACTTTAATATCTTAAAAAAGAGCAAAAGTTGACCGTTATAGCCTCTTGGTAACTTTTCACCAGGAAGAAATGCGGACAATGCGTTTACTGACAAAGTTATAGAACGCCAGTGTAATGAAGGAGTTGGGAACACACTAAATCGCCGTGGAAGAGGCAGTCTCCTCACATCGTATTCACAGTGACTATTATGTTCAGATTCAAAGGCAGAGAGCAAGTGTGTCAACAGAGGAATAAATCTACCAGGGGCTTCTGACAGAGTCTTCAATGTTACTCTGGTATTTAGAATGTCCCTCAGAGGCTGACAAAGTTGAACAACTCTTTGTCTGATTATATCGTCATTTATAGCATTATTTGCTGGCCACACCGGATCCCCTTGGCAGATAAATTGATAGCAATATTTTACAGCAATATCATGAACGTCTTTTGGGTTCATGCTCTATAAGTTTTTTTTCATAGCAAATACATAGTAGTTATTTAGTTCTTCATTACTCTTTAAATACATATACTGTTTTTCTTACCACAAACATAGTTTGAATCTGGTACCGAAGATGGTATGTCAATCTCTTCTCAAATGTCTCGACAATCGCATTCTGATATGAAGTGGCTATCTCTGTACATGCCTCAGCGAGACATTGACTTGCTCCACTGGTTAACTATTATTCAACATATTAGTAGATGTTTAATACTTTATACTACATACGAATAACTATACCTTCGTCGCCAGTCTCGGGTGAATATAAGGAGCATTCTTTATAGTGTTTTGTGAAGTGTCCCTTCTGGCCACAATCAAAGCATGTGGCATCTACGATATTATTGTTAATTTTGATCAGATAGGTGTGTTAATAAGATTACTTGCCTGCAAACTCATCCTTTTCTAGACGGCTTTCATAAATTGCTTTTTTCTTGTTGAAAATAAATGATCGATGCATGTTTTTTATAAAACAAGCAAAAGACTGGTAAAGAAGGTAAAGGTGTGATATATCTACCACTGTTATCAAATATATATATTAAATATGACTGTCAAATCTTAACGACTAGGATAATCTATGATATATTTCTACTGCTTTCATATAACCACACATGCATAGTCTCCCAAGTGTGTATACGCACCCTAAAACCATCAGTGTGCTGACCTAATTCAAGACATAACTGACAATATAGAGCTTATTGGTCCCTCAAAGCAAAACCTTTTAAAAGAAACTCAAAAATAATAACAGTCTTTAGGGAAGTAACCATTTACAGTTCACAAGAATAATTTATGATAGTTGATGAAATAGTAATGAAGGAACCTTATTTTGAAGGGATTAACAATGATAGGGACCCTGTCACAACTTTTGGTAAACTTGTTTTATTAGCAGATGACCAAACCGTATCTCAGGAAAAAATTGGATAATATATCTAAGAAATCTCCTGCTAATATTAATGCCACTAGTAGCGTACAAGGCTTATGGATCTGGTAACATATAAAAACGTTCCTTGAACTTATGCAGGAAGAAGATGCCAGAGATGCAAAACAGGTAAAAAAAAAAAAAGTCACGAATGCGTATCATATTGTAAGCCTTCGTTTAAAACGTAATGGATGTTTTGGATAGGCACAATAAGCATCACTTTTACATTATTATGAACAACTGTAGGGTTCACCGTTCTCTTTTTGTCGTAGAAGCAATCGAAAGTCGAGGATACAAGCCATTGCTCTCAATCCAATCGAGGAGTGCTGGTCTTTCTACATTGGATACTTTAACGCCCAGAATCAAAACCGCCTGTGAGACTATCACCACAGAAGATTGTCTTGGTTGGATAAGAGCATCTCCAACGGTCCTTTTTCCTCTGGCCTTTTTGCCAACGACCTTTTTCGCAAAAAGGTTACATTTTTTTTTATTTTTATTTTTAGCCAACGACTTTTTTCGTAAATAGGCCCACTTTTTCTTTTAACCTTGCTGGCAGTTTTTGGCGATGTTAGGTGAATTTGCATCGGACATGTTAATTTTTTTTTAAATTGAGGAAAGAGGGAGGAAAAAGGCCCCACCCAAATTTCTGTGGGCCCTTTTTCCCAAGCAAAAAGGTCAGAGGAAAAAGGACCGCTGGAGATGCTCTAAGACACTCTGGATTAGTTTAGCATGTTAACAATACTTTTTTTTTTGTTTGAATACTCTTTTTTATTGGTCTGAATACTTTTTTTCACTTGTCTGAACTTTTTTTTGCATTTGTCTGAAATAAATTTTAATCTGTCTGAAAACCATTTTGCATTTGTTTGAAAATGATTTTCATTTGTCTGAATTCAAAGTGCGAATACTGTATTATTAACAATTTTTACATCATGTGACTTGCGCCCTTTCCAAAAAAATTGTGCTTATAGATATATTGACGCGTACCGTAAGAGAGAATGTGTATGGGAAGCTGATGATATTTTCAAAGAGTTTTTAAATAATATAGATCTCACAGACGTGCATTTTAGCTGTTCCTAAATGCCTTTCATCAAAAAAAAAAAAAAAAAAAAAAAAAAAAATATAAATGGGCCTGCCACTGAATAAGCCAGTCAACTTTTTATATGGCAAATCACTTTAAACTCAATCATGTAATACTTCCTGCGTAACATTGCTCTATACATATGGTACGTTTCTTCTAATTTCTAGTAATGTAACAACACACTATTTATCATTTTTATATATTCCAAGCTAATTGAAGTTGGAAATTTGTTTCCCTTTCTTAACCCAATATATCTTTATTTACTACTTGCGACAAGGAGAAAGTTTCTAGCACAATGGCCGAGTAAGTAGTGCATGTGGTCCGTCTCTAGCAGTATCCTGATTCACAATGTTAATTAAAGGTCGCAATTTTGGAAAATAGTGTGTATACCCACGTTGTGCTAATAAAACATCAAATATATTTATCAGCTATCTTGTTGCATATTTTAATATCTTTTGTATCGGATGATGATGCTTTGTCATTTTCAAGCTATTAGGTGTCACCAAAAGCGGGACATTCAAGACCCGTCGACCTTAGCCCGAGCCTCCGGTTTTTGGGCTTCTATGATAGGCAATTAAACTGGGGAACTAATTGAGCGCCTAATCATTCCTTTTACTTTAGTACAAATCAAAGAAAAAGGGCAGTACATGAAATGACAAACGTAAAATGATGCTTCGTTTCCAGGTATGCAAATCTATTTCACGGGCTGAGTAATTTTTCTCTATGCATCAAAGGACTGAATGAATTCAGCATACAGATCATTGAATGATTTTTTAAGATTGAAGTGTAGATCTACGTACTTTTATGTGAAGAAAAACACTGCTTGTTAGTGAGCAACAGAGAAAAATGGGCCAATGAACACTAAGAACCCAAAAAAATCTAGACTGTGGGGTAACACCCGATAATAATTAGCGCCAAGGTGACTGGTTTACTAATGAAGTAACAGTTATCTCCTTCAATTGAGTTTTTTTTTTTTTTTTTTTTTTTTCTTCTCTTTTATATTAATATACACATTGACCATGTCAGACGCACCAAAGAAAGACAAAAAGGACAAAAAAGACAAGAAGGAGAAAAAAGACAAGAAGGACAAGAAGGATAAGAAGAAGAAGGTCACCAGTTTAGGCGAGCCAGTTGAAGCCGTTGACTACAAGTCAACAGACGAATACCTTGAACAAGAGAAGTTCAAACCAGTTCGTAATCCCTCTTTTAATCCCTCGTTAATCTCACCCATGACTTCACCTACGCCTTCTATTCATTCAGCTCAGACGGACGAAAAATGGGCGCTAACTGCAAACCGCTCTAGAGACTCTTTACCCGCGGTTCGACCAGAGAGTCCCTTAACGCCAGCTGAACTACAAGGTTATGCTTCCGCTAAATATATTCCAAGCGGAGGCTATGGTCATTTGGATCCTACGAAACATGAGGGCGCTCACTCGGCGTTTGATCAATTACAGAAAGTGGTGGCAAATAACGAGTCTCAGCCCCTGGTTGTGTCTAACCCCGTTCAACCCAAGCCTGTTCAGCAGCAACAACAACCTATTCAAAAGCAACAGAACCAACAACAATCTACACAACAGCGTTCTGTTGCACAAACATCCAGTAAACCTCGATCCCGTCCAGAACGTTTAGAAGACGGAGCACAAGTTTTACAATATGGTAACAAATAAGATAATCCATGTTTGGGAATTAAAGCGTATTAATGTCTTATTCATAGCACGCGCTTTATGGAGTTATACAGCTCAGGTAAAGAAAATAAATAATCGGATTGATGCCATTAAACTAAACTTTTTTATTAAAACAGATCCCATCGGAATTAACATTTGGAGCTAACGAAAAATTCGCCATCTTGAGTCAACAACCTGATGGATGGTGGTATGCCGAACAATTAGACAGGAAAAAGCGAGGACTTGTTCCCGGAAATTACATGACACGCAATTAAAAAAAAAAAAGCAAATAAATAAAAAAAAAAGGGCAATCTATTTTCATATAAAGGCACTTGGAATTTTGATTGGATCAAACTGCTCACGCATCCTTCCAAATTAAGAACTGTAAAACAAGGATTCAGGTACACCCCACTTTTTTTATCAACATCTTGGGTTCTTTTCACATACACATGGTAGTAAATCTCAGACTGTTTGTATATACAAACGTCTTGCTTGATGGTGCTTTCTAATCCAGGAGAGGGGGGGGATAATAATAATACGTGGTTTACAAAAAAAAAAAAAAAAAAAAAAACCTCCCCGAGTGCATCGTATTACAAAAAAGAATTATAGGAACAGTACACGATTTGTGTAAAATATATGTCACACATTGTCTGTATAGAATCATTGTACGACCAAGAAGATACGAATGCTACATACAGTGCTTCCGACCAGCAATGTCGCAGCTAATCAAATCGCTGGCCAATGAAAAATGATGTCACATGGTGATCAAAATTGATACCGCTGCCCAATCAAGATTGATTTCTTATTCTCAGAAATAGAATTCTTAAATCAGGATGCATGGCTTAGACTACGCCATATATGCATATATATACCACATCTGTTAGAACCACCACTAAAGACAACGTAGCCATTGATACTTACCCTTTCTTATTTCATCTACAACTGACAAAATACACTAATTTTGGATGAACGTATAATCTTTAATATGCTAGGACGAAGCTGAACACGCTTAGAATTTGATACCTAATCTCTTTACTAAAGGATTCCACACAGAGGCAGGATCAATGAATAAGGAGCCACTTTTATTGAAGGCAGTTTAAGCAATCGCAATAGTCTTACTCCAATACGTAAAAAAAAAAAAACTTTCAGAACTTGGTCATTCAACTCGCATCGATGTCAAGTCACGCGTTTTATCGACTATTAAATGCCTACTAGACTAAACAAAAGATAGAAGCTTAAAAACGAATATGTATTTGTTCAACAAGGTGCAATTGATTGGAATTAATCCAGTTACATTTTTGCTACCTAATTAAGCCGGGATAATATGTGGTATTTGATTACAAGTTTGATTTAAATAATTTCCTACTACAGCCAAACTGAAGATGATTAAGTTGACGGAGCTCGTAAAAGAAAACAACCACATACCAAAAAACCAATGTCTAAAGGTACTATCATTGGTCATTACATGATCTTCCTTCAGAAGACAATGAACAGTATAAATTAATTTCCTGAGATGAAGGTATTTTACATCGTTATGGACAATGCACCGATTCATATGGCTGATGAAATTGAAGGAATTATTTCAAGGAGAGGATACAGAAGCATTTATCTTTCTCCGTATTCACCTGAGCTTAATCGGATCGAGAATTTTTGGTCCATAATAAAGAGTTATGTCAATAGAACATAGTTTAACGGCACTGATGATTTGAGAATGAGAATAACTGAGGCATCAAACGAGATAAAGACATATAATCTCAGGAACATTACTAGTAAAGATGTTTGATAGATGTCTTCGAATGGAGCCTCTCTAATAAAACAAATATTAAATCGTTTTGATTTTTGCATGTTTATTGAATACAAAAAGCACAATTTGGTTTAGACAAACGTGCAGATTGGTACTATCAAAAACGCGTGTTTTCAAAAAGCGCCATGTGGAAGCACTATACATTACAAATCAGTTGCTTTTTGCTAGATCTTCGTGACTTGCTTCATGTCCACGTGACTCTAAAAAAGGTAGGGTTTGCGGGCTAGGACATTCTCTCCGGTTTCCCTTTTTCATCGCCCTTACTGACCTCTTTCTTGTTTGGGGATACATTTTTTCTCTCTCTTTTTTTTTGTGGTAAAAGAGAAACAAGAACTAAAAAAGACCAATTTTTGTGGACACTAGAGATATACTTTTTTCAATTTTTTACCTCAGTTCGATTCTATTGTTTCAAACATTGTTGGAAAAGTTCAACACTATATATAATTCAACATAATCTGCCTTTTTAAATTATGCGTATACCAAATACCTTGTACGTACTATAAAACCAACAAGCTATAACTATTTTGATTCCTGTATCATACACAACAACAACGAACTCATAGATCAACACACAAAGTTTCTAGACTGTATATTAAAAAAAACACGATAATTGTTCACAATCTCATTTTCCTAATTTCACCCCCCCCCCCTATTTACACAACTATAACAACAAAAACAAAACCCCCAACTCAAAGTATAACTAAAATCGTTAAAAAAAGTTTCGATTTTTAAAATGCCATCTGGAAAAGTAAGTCATAGTTTTTTTAACTTTTTTCTTTTTTTTTCTCTCTATCCCTTACTAAAGAATCTCGATTAGATTTCAATGCCAACACTTTGCTTTGGAGAAATCAGTCGAGATGAAATCAATACTGTTCTCCAGATTGCTGGTGTCTCATTAACACCACCCAAAAAGGTAAAGTATTGGGTGGGTGACCTTTTTTTCTTTTAATCTGACACGTCATGTAGACACCGTTTGCTACAGGCATTCCACCACGTAAAAGACAGGTCGTCGATAACACACCAATTTCAAAGAGACAATTTGAAACAGTCTTTGTTGAACCAGAGGAAGAGGAAACACCTATTATTATTGCACAACCTGAACCTCCCGTCAAAAAGGTCGAACCCAAGGCAGAACCTTCGAAGCTCGAAGTAAAGCCTGAACCTAAAATCGAACAACCTTCTAAACCTGAACCTAAACCCGAGCAACATCAACAACAAAAGTCAGATAAGCAGCATAAATCTGAAAAGTCTCAACAAAAGCAGAAGGCAGGAAAGAAAGAAACCAAGATAAATAACAAGGCACCCGCTGTTACTGCTGTTGCTGCTGTCCCTGCTGCGGTTGCGGCTACAACTACGGCTGTTGCTACTCCTACTCCCGCTGCTGCGGTGGCAACACCAGTTGTAGAGCCTCCTTCCCCTCAACCCAAAGTCAGTGCAGCTCCCACCACATGGGCATCCTTAGTCAAGAAAAATGAGCCTGTGAAATCCAAAGCACCTGCATCCACAACATCTGCTCCTAGCGTTAATGGAAAGCAATTGTCTAAACCTACCAAGCCAAACTCGCCTACACCTTCATCTACCCTCAAATTCACTGGTGTAGCAGGTAAAAAAAAAAAATAGATTAAACAAATAATTCTTTGTGTCACTTAAAAACTTTCATTGTTTTTTTTTAGATATTGTTAGTAAATACGAACCTAATTATAGCGCACCTTTGCTTCAACCTCGTGGGTTAATTAATAATGTCAATACATGTTTCATGAACGTCGTAAGTAACCAGAAAAGATAATTAAATGGGGGTCTATATTTATTCTTTTTTTTGTGCCTTAGATTTTACAACCATTGTTGCATTGTGCACCATTTTATAACCTTGTAAAGACCATTAGTAGCCAAGCAGCACATACGATGAAGAGTAAAACCCCCTTATTGGATTCAATGTAAGTTGGTATTTTTTGATTTAGGTTTACGTGAGATTGCTGACTGACTGTTGTACCAAGTGTGGAATTCGTCAATGAGTTTCAATCGGAACGCCTTGATAGTTTAGAGCCTTATGGTGAACCCTTTGTTCCCGAGTATGTGTATAACGCATTACGTGGACAAAAGAAGTTTGATACGCTTCGTGGTCGACAAGAAGATTCCGAGGAATTTTTGTGTTACTTGTTGGATGGATTGCATGAGGAGATGACAGCAGTGCTCAAAGAACAAGTGGATAAAAAGGAAGCGGAACTTGCTGCAGTAGCTGCAGCTAGTAATGGAGGTGAAGGTTGGCAAGAAGTCGGACCCAAGAATACAACGAGTAATTTACGCTCGGTAAGATTTTATTAGAAAAATTGGGTTTTATGGGATGGGATTTCACTAATCGACATAATAGACGGGTTTTGATGAATCGCCAATTTCCAAGATCTTTTGTGGGGTACTAAGATCCGTGTTGAAATGCCCTGGAGCTAAAGACTCGATCAATCGAGAGCCGTACCAGTCATTACCATTGGATATCCAACCGGAGAATGTGCATACGATTGAAGATGCGATTGCAAATATGACGATTCCGGAGACGATGCATGATTTCACATCACCTAAAGGATTGAAAGTAGATGCGACGAAGCAAGTGTATCTAGAAGGGTTACCGCCCGTGTTAATACTGCACATGAAGCGATTTGTATTTGACAATATTGGAGGAGTTCAGAAGCTATCGAAACGAGTGAATTATGGATCCAAATTAGAGATTGATCCAGAATGGATGGTTCCATCATTACGATCTGGGGAGCCAATGACTTATCAATTATTTGGTAGCGTTTATCATCATGGTACATCTGCTGGAGGTGGACATTATACATGTGATATTAAAAGAAGATCTGGTGAATGGCTTCATATTGATGATACGACTATTACTTCCGTCTCTGAGCAGGATGTCTTGGTTACTGAGGAGAATACCCGCACATCCGAAAAATTACATGCTGGTCAAACAGCTTATATTTTGTTTTACGTCAGATCATCATAAAAAAAAACATTTAAAAAACTGCATTAATTCGCCTATTCTCTTTCAATTGTGGCTTATCGACGCCAGTAAAAAGCTTTTTTCTTCTTGTGTTTCCAGTAGGACGTATCCAAGTGACCGTCTTTTTTTTTTCGACCACTATTTGAATTTTTTTTTTTTTTTTTTTTAGCTTTCCGTATCTATTCTTTAAACAATCAATTATAATGGGAGGAGTACACAACATCAACAAGAGTAATCTCAATCAAGACAACCTATAGAAAGAGTTTATTGACTAACCTATTATTTTTTACTTCGATTAGTCAAGGGACATTCCAAAGAAGGATACAAACGTCTTGCTAGAAGTATCAAGAAGGCCAACAACCCCACCAAACCTTCCGTTACCACCAAGAGAGTTGTTACCAAGAAGAAGCAAAAGGCTTTGGAGAAGGCTCTTAGACATGTAAGTTGCCCTGATGTGATTTTAGGTAAACTTAGATCTGATCTCGAATTTTTTTTTATTTATAGGAAAAGAAGCTCTTGGCCAGTAAGGGTTTGATTGAATACGAGGAAGAAATGACTGGTAAGATAGATTTGCAAAGAGAAAGATGGGCAGGAAAACTAAACAAATCAATAGATGTTGTCCTCCCTTCTCCCGGTAGACAAAGAGTGATGAGCACTTGTGTTCCTTCTGACGAACTTTTAGCTGCTGCTGCTGCTGGTCCCGGTACCACTCTCGGTGGACCTCAATAAATATGCCAATCTCAACTTTTTAGAAAAATAATTTTTGTAAATACTCATCCCCAATTTTCCTGAATAAAGTTCTTGTGGAAATAATATAAAATCACTTGGAAGCAATGGCTTGTCGTACCACTCGTGTGTCGGTTGCATTACTGCTATCCCATTTAGACAGTGCTTGGAATAACAGTCAGAACTCTGTCTGATAACGACAGATGTTGTTCATACTGCTAAAATAATCTTTTTTTTTTTTTTTTTTTTTTTTTTTCTGCAACGTAGTTTCAATTGCCTATCGACATGAAAGCTGTCTGTGTAGGATACACTATTCATTCAATGAGTATATTTTCTCCCATTTGAGATCAAGGGGTTGGATTGTTAGGCTTGGTGCTGTAATCCAACAGCTGACGTAATCAAGGGGTGTATGGATTTTTTTTTTCTAGTTCAGAGGAGCAAGCTTCTTCATAGCGCGGTAAAGCAGAGTTGCATGACTCAACAATCTGTATCTGAGCCTCTTTGATCATATATGGCAAATGCCTAGACGGATAAAAAAATTGATGTTTTAAACATATTTTCGCGTCGCACACTTGTTTTGAATCGCTCGTACGACATAACAAAATGTCGTTTTCCAGTCTCCTTCTTAGCAAAAAAAATGTTCAAAATCATCTGATTAACTATGTAGGATGATTAAACTGTCAATTATCGAAAGCTAAAAACAAACGTCAAAATCGTCAAAAAGGCAAGGTGTACCCCTTTGTCGTTTCGCAAAAATCAGAAATTCCAAAAAAATCGCTTAGTAAAGTGTCATCTCCCCCTAAAATAATTACAGACAATATTTATACAGAATTGAATGCCCCATCAAATGATATAATTTTTATAGGTGGTTGATTATGAAAAAACATGACATATAATGTAAAAACTAAAAATCAGTCGCTCTAAAAGCAAGTATATTTTTTTATATATGAACAGAGTCTAAAATAGTACCAAAAGATGCAAAATAAAATTTTATGTCTTCTCAATTATCAATTATCTTGAAAGAATGTTTAAATTGAGCGACTTTACCTTGTAGTGAAAAACGAGAATGGTCGATTTTTAGACACCCTGATCCGATCTGAGAGAAAAATAATTAGCTGGGCCTAAAATAGAAATAGCTGGCATTTTTGGTTTTGTGTTCTTTCACTCCAAGCAAGTAAATGGAACATACATTAAAAGGTCATCACAACAATGTCCCCTAATTAACTTGCTTTTTTAGTAGCAGAATCTAATGTTGTTAACATACTTGACTCTGAAAACGGATTTAGACCTCAATAGTTACAATTTATCCTGCACCAGGCCCTTTTACATGTCTCTACTGCAAAGATTTTTAGGACCCGAATACATTTGTGGCTCCATTGACACAAGAGGCTATTTTATGAAGAACCTGATTAAAAACTCTACCTAACTAGGGGGATTTTATCAAAATTATCTTTTGCAGAGCAGCATTTAGAATTTTTTTAAAAGGATTTGTTATAGAAATAGATACCTATTATTTTTCTTTAGCCTTACCTCAATTACAGTACTCAACTTGTGATGTTTTTAAGACACACCCATAGAAAGAGTTATTGAATTTAAGAGGTACACGTATTTTTTAGAAATAAACCTCCACATACTTTTTACTTGGAACAATAGCCGTAGTTGCCTATAGCAACAATGATCGTCCCAACAGCCATAGTGTCTAAATATATATATGCATACTCGTCATTTTGAATTTGTTTTCTTTACTACATTGGAGAACATTGCCTATAGGAGCAGAAACAAAAGTTTCTATAAGCATTGGCCAAGAAATAACCTACTTTCCATCAAAATACATTACAAAGTAAGGTATGTTATGCTCAGTTTATATGGAGTATCGCTTATGATAGATTGCTTTCTTTTCTTTTTTTTTTTTTACAAGAGTGTATCCTACATATCGGTCCAAAATAAGTATACGGATAAAGAGTAGTGCACAATTGTTTCTTCTAAGCTGTGTTCCATGAATGAAGTTTTCATCCCACCACATTATGCATCTCGGATAAAAAAATGGGAACCATGTTATTCTTCTGCCCCCAATAAACTACGAATTATACCTTTGTCTCGATATTTATTTTCATGCAGTCCCTTAGGGAGCTAGTGCATTTTCTTTGTTCATGACGTTTTGGTTTATTATTTCAAAGAAGCCCTACTATTTTAAACTGCAACCAGAAAATAAAAACTGTATCATCCAAATCTACATGTTGAACTCTGGGTGATTTAGGTTGATTTCATTTATTGTTTTGAATCGTGTGACTATTTACAGGTACGTTCTTTGTGCTATTTTATTATCGTATAATAACAAGGTTACATTTAACAGCATAGCCACCCGTTCTAAAATGTATTTTTGACAATGGGAGATTTACAAGAGTGACCATTGTTCCTTATGTTAATTTTATGGGCCTATTTTATATAAATATACTGTAATTTTTATTTATTTTTAAAATATTATTCATCAATATATAACATGGTTGTTACAACAAGATCAACAAGCGCTAAAAGAGCCAACACCAGTGCCAGTAAGACCAAAAAACCTTCTCAACGCAAGCAACCTACGCAGTCTAAGCAACCCAAAAAACCCAAACAACCTGCGCAGCCCAGACAGCCCAGACAGCCTGTGGCCGAATCATCTTCGACTATGATATTAAGAACAGCCACCAAGAGAAAGCAAGCCACTGATGCTACCAACCCAGGGCATCAACCCAAAAAATCAAGAGTCACTCCTTCAACTGCCACCACTTCTGGCCTGTCAGCTGGTCCCTCATCATCAGGAGCCATAAGTATTCAGCGTGCCGTTCCTATCCCTGCTCCTGCTGCCGTTATTCCTGCTGCTGTAGAGCAACCTGAGGTCGAAGAAAAAGATTTAACCATTCAACAGGCTTTCAACAAACATGCTCTTGATATGCACCATGCTAGAGAGCATAAAAATTTATTGGTTCATCTATTAGCTACAAATGTAGCACCAAAGGCAACTGACGCAATGAGAAAACATTTGACTTCCTATGTTACCGATATGGATGTTGTACACTTATATACCAATCGCGAAGAAAATCTTGTCTTAGATAAGTTACGACGTGGTATGGCCCAGTTTGAGGCTCGTGCGGAAATCGAGGAACGAGCTGTTGAGGTAGCTGAAGTAGCTGAAGTAGCTGAAGTAGCTGAAGTAGCTGAAGTAGCTGAGGTAGCTGAAGTAGCTGAGGTAGCTGAAGTAGCTGAGGTAGCTGAGGTAGCTGAGGTAGCTGAGGTAGCTGAGGTAGCTGAGGTAGCTGAGGTAGCTGAGGTAGCTGAGGTAGCTGAGGTAGCTGAGGTAGCTGAGGTAGCTGAGGTAGCTGAGGTAGCTGAGGTAGCTGAGGTAGCTGAGGTAGCTGAGGTAGCTGAGGTAGCTGAGGTAGCTGAGGTAGCTGAGGTAGCTGAGGTAGCTGAGGTAGCTGAGGTAGCTGAGGTAGCTGAGGTAGCTGAGGTAGCTGAGGTAGCTGAGGTAGCTGAGGTAGCTGAGGTAGCTGAGGTAGCTGAGGTAGCTGAGGTAGCTGAGGTAGCTGAGGTAGCTGAGGTAGCTGAGGTAGCTGAGGTGGCTGAGAAAACCGAACTAGCCGAAGTAACCAAAGTAGCCGACAAGCTTCCGAACTTTACACATGAAGTCTGATGCTACGTATGCAGCCCTTAGTCATCCCCCACTAAAATTCGCATTTATTATATCTAACGAGACTTTACCTGATCAATCCTAATATTTCAATAAAAAAGAAAAATGTGTTTGTACCCTACAATATCTTTGCCTCGTTTATTTGGACAGGATCATAAACTAGAGTGCTGCAGAGAAAAAGAAACAACAGACGAGAGAGGAACATACCAGTTATTAATTAAAAATTGAGCTTACATATAATTTTAGGGAAGTAATATCGAATACTCTTATTAAATAATAGTGACAAGATACAAAAAAATTGAAAGGTGTGGTGCTCTTGATATCAATTTAAGCTCAAGTGTTTGAACATATACTAAATATGGAAGGCATGAAGAAATAGGCCAAGGCCAAATTGATTTGGTGTAATCTGTACATACAACCAGATTTTTAAACTTATTTGTTAAGCCTGGATTGACACACTTGTTAAATAGTTGAGGATGTAATTCGTTTTTCTTGACTAGCTAAAGCAATACTGTTAATTTCATGCAGGTGTGTTATATATCGAGAATTGTTGCATCAAATATAAGTGTTCAAGTCTAATATCACCATGTCATATTATTCAGTCCATAATAAAATGTCCTTTTTTTTTAAAAGAAAAGACGCTTAGATAACAGCCTTGATGGGGTTGCTTTTAAGTAAAAAAAAAGAGTATCAGTTTTGGATTTACCCAGGTACACATGCTAGATCTAAATCATCACTTTGTAAAGCGGGATAGAATTCCTGTATTTCTAACTTCTGTTCTAAGTTCAACCTGATCGATTTTTTTTAGCGTGTATTATATAGAACTACATAACTCCCCTTCACCTACTTGCAAGACCAAATCGATCAACAGCTTGACAGAATATGGGGAGGAGAATCGAAAAAAGAGCAGTCCAAATGATGTCACGGGAAGAAACGTCATACAACTTTCTATCCCAATAAAAAAGGGCTTTCCCTTTTTTTCTTCTTTTGCGACAAAAAAAAAACTACCATGGCAGGAGAGAATTACATTGGTTCAAAAATTTCGGTAAGCGGTGTTAGTGATGAAAACAAGAAGAGTACTGATGAAAAAGATACAGCTTATCAGTTTGAGTGATATTCGATATGTTGGTATTCTTCATAGTATCAATGCCCAAGATTCAACCGTTGGTTTAAAGCAAGGTACTAGTTGAGGCAGTATGTATTATGTCCAAGTTGACTCATCCCGTTTATTTTCCAGTTCGTTCTTTTGGTACTGAAGGTCGACGAGGAAAGCCTGAAGAAGAAATTCCTTCTTCTGATAATGTGTTTGATTATGTTGTGTTCCGTGGATCGGATATCAAGGACCTTCAGGTATTTGAAGCACCTCCTAAACCCACTCCTCCACCTCAACAGGCGATTCCTCAAGACCCTGCAATTATGGTTTGTTATTATTACTAAACACGCAATTCCGTATAGCGTTACTAAAAAAAAAGGTTTTTTTTAACTGTAGAGTATGAATGGGTATCCTCCAATGAACCCTTATATGAATAATGGATACATGCAACAACCTCAACAACAGCAACAACAAGCTGCTGCTCCTTCTGCTACTGGTGCTAGTGGACAAAAGTACTGGTCCGGTTATAATAATGAGCCCGAGTTAGATAAAGCCAAACTTGAAAAGGAGACATTAGATGAATTAAAGGCGGAGCTCGAGGAAACCGATGCGTTACAACCTACAATTAATGAAGCGGCTATTGAGCAATTAGCCAAGAAAGTTAGTGAGTTAAACACAAGTGAAGATAATCTTATTTCCAGTAAACCTTTGGACGATTCTCAACCCCAAGGTCGTCGCCGTTATGATAACAATAATAATAACTATCATAACAGCAATAACAGCAACAACAATTATCGTGGACGAGGTGGACGTTTTAATAATAATGAACGGTCATTCAATGGTAAGAGCAAGGCGGAATTTAGTATTCCTACTTCCGAGTTTGATTTCGAGGCATCCAATGCCAAGTTTGATAAGAGTGAGATTGTGAAGAAGGATACAGAAGAAGTTGATTTTGAAGAGGAGGAACTTGAGATCCCATCTCCTGATGAGTTTTATGACAAGGTAAGAGAAAGTGGTTTAAAAAAAAAGGGGGGGGGATATTGTATCCTAATCACTTGTTATAGACCTCTAGTTTCTTTGACAACATTTCTTGTGAATCAAAAGAACGTAATGAGCAACGCCAATTAAAGTAAGTTTGAGTGTATGATTCTGAATATGTATATGCATACTCAATCAACAAGTAGTGAACCACGCCGCAGCCATTTCCATGAAGAACGCAAGTTAAACTTGGAAACTTTTGGTCAAGCTACAGTGGATCAATCAAGATACCGTAATAACTATAGGGGACGTGGTAATTATCGTGGAGGTAACCGTGGTGGTGGTAATAACAACAACCAAGGATATTACCGCAACAACAACAATAACAACAACAATCGTAACAATAACGGATATAACAATAACGGTTATAGACAAAACAAGGTAAAAATACATATACTCCTCATATCAATTTTTTTATGTATTAATTTCTTTTGTGTAATTTTAGCCCCAAGATCAACAAGAAGCCATCTAAAAAATATCATACTCTTTGTCACTTATACACATGCTCTCCCTTCAACATACTACAAAAAAAAAAAAAGTTAAAATAAATATTACCCTAATAAAAAAAAACATCTATAGGATAAAATGGTTTGGGTGGTATTCTATGAACAGTTTGCATAAATGTTTAGTGAGTGGTGAGATGATTTGCGACTCCTATTAAAAAAAAAGTCACAGATCAAGTTGTGTCAATAGAAGGCACAGTTGATCAGACCCAAACAGAACGTGTACATCAGCATATATAGTGTGCTTTTTTTTTGCACTAGATAACGCGAACATATGACAAACAGATAAAGGTGGATTGCTAAACAAACAAAAAAAGAGTACATCTTTGCACAAATGGAAGAGTTGACAACAAAGGAGAAGAAAGCGCCTCAAAGCTGTTAATTCCCTAACGTAACAAAAACGTCTATGCGGCTTAGAAGATCGCAAGGTAACACAGCATTGTATTGTTCTATTATACAACAATAAAAATGCATTATGTTGTCTACGTTTAGATCTCCTTAACTACACAAGCAGAAAGACTGGAGCACAAGTGTAGTGGTGTTGGTGGGTCAGTTGCAACGACAAGTGATGAGATTAGAGCTTGTCTAACCATGGATCATTTGTCTAAATCCATGCACTTCTTTGGACACTGATCACATGGTCGACGACAGCAGCAGCATTTTTCAAATAAAGAGGGCAGACAGTTTTTTAAAACCCCTATCTTTTTTCTTTTTTTTCTTTTTTCTTTTGAACATTAAAGAATGACTTCATCTAACCTGGCATTTGAACTATTTACGCTACCGACGCAAGTAGATAATGGTGCATTTTGGACAAGTATAAAAGAAAATGGGTTTTTTATTCTGCAACAAGCGAAAACGCAAAAGAGTGGACTTATGAGAAGTGTGCTGGGCACATTACAAAACGTGTAAGCTAAACTCTTTTGCAAAGCTGTGTATGAGTAGACTATTTACATTTTTTAAACTAGTTTGGATACAAAGCAATCGCCTTATCGTATCTTATTTCGACGTGCTAATGGAACCAGTTTTTTACAAGTGGCGGTGGCAGAGACTGAGAAGAAAGTAGAAGTCGCATGGGTTTGGATCGAAAGTAAGAAAGTCCAAAGAACACGCTTATAAAAGATGTTGTACGTGTACTGAATTTGTTCTTGTTAGATAATTTATTATCTTTGTTGGATAGTTTGGATAATGATGAAAGAGAACCTTTTGTTGTTACGAAAATTAATTCGATTGTTACACGCAGAGGTAATATATAATAAAAAGTGGGGTCCAGAACTTTCTTTAATTTAAAATTTCGCTAGATGCTGGAACGGATGAAATATCTACTGATGAAAAGGTTCGAAAGGCATCAAGAAGTTTCAGACAGACTTTTGATGTACCATCTACAGAGCGACTTGTCAATTGTAAGTGTCTAAGCTATGTTGCTATACACGGAGAGTTGAACAATTCTATGTAGATTATTCAAGTGCATATCATACAAATCGATTTACGAGTCAAGGCTGGCTTTATATCAGTGAAAACTATCTTGCATTTTATTCCTTCTTACTTGGCTATGAAACCAAGTTATTGGTACAGTTGAAAGATATTCAAGATATCAAGAAAGAAAGATCTAAACGAGGTGTTTTCTCTGACGCGATTAAAATCTCCATGAAAGATAAAAGCGAGGTAAACCACAATAGAAACGAGGGTCAAACTACGAGAAAGCTAATTCTATTACAGCACTTTTTCTCTAACTTGTTTAAACGAGATGAGGTATCAGATATCTTGGTCCAATTAACAGGACTGGCTATGCAACGAGTATTAAAAAGTACAGCATTAGAACATGCACCGGGTAGCGATGTCTCTATTGATATCAAGGATAGTGATATCGATGCCATCAAGGATAGCGAAATATCCTCCAACAAAATGGCTTCTTTACCCGCATCAGAAATCCGCAAAATGATGCAACCATTAAAGACGAATTTGGCCGCACAGAAAAGAGATGAGAGGTTTAGAGCTCGATTTAGATTACCCCTGACAGAACATTTGACACATTCCTTTGGTGCAGTGCACCCAGTCACAGAAGAAGAAGAAGCAAAGGAATATTCAGGGACCCTTAGTTTATCTGAAGCTTATTTGACGTTCAATTCCACCGAACAAGGTCGTTATTTTGAAGTGGTGATGCCGCTTTATACAATTCGACGTGTGGAGAAATTGTCGGAAAAAGGACATGCTTTTCCTATCAAGATTGTGAACTGGCATCAATCTGAATCCATCTATTACTTGAATGTGTAAGTTTTGTAGGGTATGTATTCATATCATTGTGTGGGTTACTTATGCATTTTCATTTTAGGAACGAAAAGGAATATGAAAACTTTTCTTCAACATTAACCAGCAACTTACGTAATCAGATCAAGCATATGAAGATGATGAAGCAATTTTTAACGACATGTGCGTCAGAAGCTGTGGTCTCTGGTAAGATTGACATGAATGAAGTATCTGGAGGACTTGGATTAGCGTTTGAGTTTCCTGGAGACCCCAAAAAGCTAAAAGAGAAGAGTAAAATGAAGCTTTGGAAGAAATACTTTGACGGTAGTGAACTCAGTTCTTATATATAAAATGCAGTGCTAAATGATTTGAATTATAGAATACGGTAGAAATCTAACGATATCTAAAACCCCACGTTTTGCTAAATTAATCCGTGTTGGCTTACCTAACCGATTACGTGGTGAGGTTTGGGAAGTCTGTTCCGGTGCTATCTTTGAGCGGTTCATGAACCAAGGATTATATGCACGTATTCTGGAAGAAAACAAGGATCGAAACTCACTTAGTTTGGAAGAGATTGAAAAGGATTTGAACAGATCTTTACCAGAGTATAAAGCATATCAACAAGAAGAAGGGATTGATAGCTTAAGAAGAGTGCTGAGCGCGTATTCATGGAAGGATCCTGAGTTGGGATATTGTCAGGCCATGAACATTGTGACCTCTGCTATTCTCATGTAAGTATTTATTTCTTTATTGCATAATGTTAGATGGGGTTAGCTAAAAAAAAAAGTATAATAGTTACATGAGTGAAGAACAAGCCTTCTTCACATTAAGTGTCTTGTGTGATGATTTGCTACCTGGATATTACAGCACGTCAATGTACGGAGCATTATTAGATCAAATTATTTTTGAACATTTGTTGGAAAGAACCATGCCTAAATTACATGCCCATTTTAAAGAAACAGATATTCAACTCTCTGTTGCTTGTTTACCATGGTTCTTGAGTCTTTATATCAATTCAATGCCGTTGCTATTTGCTTTCAGAGTATTAGATTGTTTCTTTATGGAGGGACCTAAAGTATTATTCCAGATTGGGTAAATATTTGTTCTAAATGAGACAACAAGAGAGCTATAATTAACGTATACATTAAAACAAATAGGCTGGGTAAGAAATAATTCAACATGTGGACTGGGTGTATTTACATGATCTAAATATACATATATTTTTTTTGTAGCTATTCTTAAAATCAACGGAGATGAGCTTTTAGAAGCGACAGATGACGGAGCATTTATGGATATTTTGAAGGGATACTTTAACAACCTTGATCAACCGTTATACCCCAACTCAGAGAACCCCAAAGCGAAGAATTTAACTGTAAGGAAAAGAAACAAATAGCACGATAACCAAAGAGACTGATTTGTTTTTTAATCCCAATGTACTAGAAATTCAATGAATTGTTGTTGGTTGCGTATCGAGAATTCAGTAGTGTGACCGACGAACTTGTACGCGAATTACGACAAACGCATCAATTGAAAGTAGTTGCGGGTATAGAATCGTTTACAAAACGGTCAGCGGTTCGCAACATTGAGAATACGGGCGGGTTAGATAAGACGGAATTAGGTATTGTGTATGATAAATTCTACAACGTCTTGTACTACAAGCAGAAAAGCACGGCAAGAAACGATTCACGTATGGACCTTCAATCCTTCCAATTATTTCTGGGGTCGTTAGCCTCTTGGGCCAAGATGAAGGAGGATGGAGAAAGACAAGTGAAAGTAGCACAAAACTTTTTTCATCAGTTGTTCAAGGTATTTGATATCCAACAAACACAAAGTCTGAGTTTGCAGGTAAATACTTATACACCGGGAATAAAAAAAAATAGGAAGCTAAAATAGATGATAGGACGTTATTATTGGAATTGGAAGTATTTATAAAGGCGATTTGAATTCCCAAATTAAGCTTTTTTTCCAGCTGCACGATATCGACAAGGACGAGTATTTGAACAAGGAAGAGATATTACAATTATCGGAGACGTTGCTTTGGATGTTTCGAAATACATCAGATGAAGAAGAACATTTGAACTCTGTTTCAACGTTCATTCATCATGCGTTTGAATATTCAGAGACAAGAGGCGGTGAGGAACAATTTCTGTCTTTAGCTTCACTAAGGTAAATAGAGTTATAATTTTTTTTTTTAAAGAGTATCTTTGTGTGTAACAAGCACTAAATTTAGAATGATTGTTCTTGCTGATGAGGCACTGGAAACATTTTTTGATCACGAGTTTGCCAATTCGTTTAAATTGATGGAAAAGGCAGCAGAACAACAGAGAAGTTTGGGAAGAGAGATCTTTGATAATCTGTTGGCTACGGGCACGAAATTCGCTACAAGTACAGTCGTCGCTCGATCAAAGAATAACACATCGACAGATGTTTCTACTATCTCTACACCGGAGCTTGAAGCAACCATTGATGCAATTCAAGAAATTAAATTGGAGGAGAACAAGACGTTTGAAGAAGAAATCGTTACACCAAAGAAAGAAGAACATGTGTTGGGTGATGATTCCGATGAAGAAGAAGAAGAAGAAGATTTAAGCCCTGATGTATTAGAGGAAGTAGACAGGTTATTAAAAGAGTATGGAGATGAAGAGGATTGAATAAAATGACGAAATACATTTTTGTGTGTGTGTGTGACTGAGTAACCTCTCTCTCTTTTAATTCTTTCTAGTTTTTTTTTTTTTTTTTTTTCTCACTTCTTTCTTTAATATATTTATTTTCTGTATGAGTATTCGGTCTACAACGACAGTGGAAGCAACAACCATGGATAAAAAACGCAACACTAGTCAACTATTACACCATGCCAAGTTTGGGCTAAAGAGGTCACTTACGACTAAAGTATCGACTTCGCCACAAATACAACCCAGACTTTCTGTTTCTTTTTCTTCTTCACCAAGCAAAGGTCATTCGATGAGCCCGCCATTGCAACTTAAAGAGTATGTACCTCCTCCACCTTTTTCAACAGATACGGGACGAAGTAAATGTGAAATCCTTTTTTTTTTTTATGTGTACCCAGATAATAACATTTGTGTATTGTAGCAGTGGCACCATTACATCATCATCATGAGAATAGGATACTATCTCCTATACCTGAAAACACATCACAGTCAATATTCAAAAGCACCATGGAGCCAGTTTACTATCGAGCATTTTTGTCGTCTATCGCATATGAATTTAAAAGGCGAATAATTTTATCCGACCGGATTAAACATGATATTGAATATCACAATGTCTTTGATGGCAAAGAAGCCGTGGTAAAAGAAAAATAGCTATATATCATGTGAAACGAGAGGTGAAAACTAAATGTAAAAAAAAAAAAAATGTGCATAGGATAAATTAAAAGAAGTTTTGGGTATTACAGATCGTGCTGTAGCTCTAAGAGTAGGACGTGCATTAGAATCACAAAGGTTCTTTCACGATGTCAATTATGAAAATCGTCTAGTAGATGAAATAATTGAAATCTATCAATTCAATGAACTCTTGTTTCGAACATATAGTGACTCCACTGCTTCATTCTCTGCTACATCCACTGTCATTTCAGACTATGATGAAGACGATGATGAATCGAGTAGTACTACTCAACAACAGCAACAGCAGGAAGATGAAATACTATTACCCAATGGTATTTATATTGAATTAACCCACTGTTATACTCCCACTTGTAATAATATATACCCGTGTTACAGTTACACATGTCCTAAAAAAGAAAGATTGGTAAAAAAACAAATCCCCACAGCACCCCTTTTTCTTAATTCTTTCTTGTGATTCATAGAGGAAAAGACCGCATAGTGTAGACACAAGAGAAAAAAGAGTGACGGCGTATATTTACGAAGTAGAGAAACACCAGCCCTTGTGGAGCCAAACCGTAGATGATTATATCGTCTTATCTACACCGTCCTTGGAACGAAAACGACAAGAAACCATTTTTGAACTAATCTATACAGAAGAGAATTTTTTGAACGATCTTGATTATGTGATCAAGGTATATAAATATGTATCTATACATACACATGACGAGGTTTAACCAAAATAAATGCGTAGATGTGGATCGAGCCTTTACAACAAGGTGATATTATACCAGAGCATCGAAAAACCGAATTTATCTCCAAGGTATTTTCCAACCTGATTGAAATCCGCAACATTAGTACGGCACTTAGCATTGCATTAAGAGTAAGACAGCAAGAGCATCCAATTGTATCGCAAGTCAGTGATATCATGGCTCATTTTGTCAGTGACGTGGAACCTTTTATTCATTACGGCGCACGCCAACATCGAGCAAAACATGTATACGAACACGAACGCTACAGTAACGCACGCTTTGCTCAATTTGCGGAAAAGACAGAACGGGATGTGTCATCACGTAAATTAGAGTTGAACGGGTACTTGACAAAACCCACAACGCGACTTGGACGATATACATTGCTATTGGACAAAATACATGATCTTACGACGATCCAGCATCCGGATAAAGAGAAATTACCAATTGTTATTAACACGATTAAAAGCGTGCTACAGAAAGTGAATACGGCAGCAGGAGTCGCAAAGAACCGGTTTGATTTGGAGTTGATTGGAAATCATTTGAGTTTTAAGAACAAGAAGGATGCAATGAATTTAAGGTTGGGAGAAGAAGGACGAAGTATCATGAAACAAGGCATGTTGAGGAAAACCATGCAGATGGATTCGACCGAGTATCAGGTGATTTTATTTGATCATTACTTGGTGACGGCTAAAGTCAAGATCATCAATGCAGTTGAGCATTACATTATTCAAAAGCGGGTACGAACAAGAAAGTGTGCATATACGAAAAGAAACTCATGAATTTCTATTATCCAGCCTATTCCAATTGAATTACTAGGTATAGCGATTGAGAATGCGACAATGTTACAAAGAAAAAGATCATCTAGTACGTTATTGTTTTCAGCATCGTCATTTTCCGAAAAAACATCGGGTACGAGAATTAGCCCAGATCAAGGTTTGTCACAGACAAGAGTAGGTTTACCCATCACGTTTTATCATCAAGGAAGTAATGTGCATGATACATTGACCTTGTATGCACCGACAGAACAAGGACGAAAATCATGGAACACCGCGATTCAAAACCAACGCGAAATCAAGTTTCAAAGAAAGCCCGTGTTTGATATCGTGGATACCGTGAAACGATATGAGTTCTTTGCCGAAATTGCAGTGCATCAAATGATTACCTTTGGTAAGTTATTCATTTTTACAGTTTTCAGGTTTTTAACGCAAAACTAGACCAAGGCAAGTCTTACATGTTGGCGACAGATTCAGGTGTCTACGTTGGCCCATATCGATCTGACAACGGCATCCCACGTAAAATATTGCCACTTGAAAAGGTGTCCAAAGTCCACATTTTGGAAGAATACCAACTTTTACTTGTACTCTCGGATCAAACACTTTGGCAATACCCGCTTGATATCACGTTAAACGGGAATGATAGTCAAAGCATCCAAAACTTTGGAAGAAAGATTCGTACCAACGTACCGTTTTTCCATGTAGGTACCTGTCTCGATCGAACTTGGATCTGTGTGCCGAAACAATCCACAGTCATTGGCACTGATATAGATTTGTATGAACCTACTATGCCAAAGACCGAGGTGAAGAAAAAATCCTTGTTCGGGAGGTTGTCAATCAGGTCCAGTAATGCATTGTCATTGACAAACACCCAGGTGAGTCATGGAAAACCGATTTATAGCCCTTATGATGTGTGGGCCATTGATACCACCAAGTCGTTGATGCTGCTAACGACACCTATGGGGATTATTGCGGTAGATATGAACACAAAGAAGCCAGATGGTAAGACAGTGTGTGTTGTGTGTGGGTATGAGGGTGTGTTAGGGTGTGTGTATCTATATGAGTATGAGTAGGTGTGTGCGTATTTCCAAATGTTAATTGTTACTATATGGAAAAAAAAAAGCGTTACTAGATCCCAATGACAAATACTTGAACTTTATCACCAGACACGAAACAACCGACTCACAAATGAAGAGGAATCCAGCGATCAAGCATATCAGTGTGTTCCAAGTACCGAACGGCCATTATCTCGTGTGTTACGATAGTAAAGTATCATATAATTAAAAAAAGAATGAGAAACTGATATTATTTATAGAATATGCTTTTTATATCGATAAAAAGGGTAGAAGAGCACAACGGTCGTTCAAGATAGAATGGGAAGGCCAACCTACATCTTTTGCATACCACCACCCGCATGTGATAGCGTTTGAACAGCAGTTTATTGAGATACGAAGTGTAATCGATGTAAGGGAAATACATATGTGTTTTAATCAAAAATAACAAAAAACAAACTAATTGGTATTTCTATAACCACGTTCTTTAGGGCCATTTACAACAAGTGATTCAAGAAAAAAACGTTTGCTGTTTACAAAATGGTCACAAAAGTAAAGAGGCGGTTATTTTAGGCACCATGGTAGATAAAAGCAATCCAAGTTATCAACATATATTTGAGCTACAACCAATTCAAGGCTGATGTCATTTTTTACACTCCCCCCCCCCTTTTTTTTATTATTCATTACAATTATTAAGTTCAATTATACCCTTTCCTTCCCCCCCCCCTTTTTTTTTTCTCTCACCACTAATAAATGGTTAAACCACAAATATCCAATAATAAAAAAGTCTTACAAGAACAAGTAGGTCGTTTGAATAACGAGATTGAAGAGTTACGGCTAGAACGAGAAGAAAGCAAGAAGAACGTGCTTCATTTTATGCAAGAAGCCGATGCCAGTCGACAAGAGTTAAAAAAGGCGCAAGATCTCATTGATGAATTAACATGTCCATGTCCTTCTCCTCCACCCGAACTGGAAAGACCCAAGCTGTCACTCTTATTATCAAAACTAAGCGTGTTGGATGAAAGTAAAATAAAACGCCTATTTGAGCTGCTAGAAGGACCAAGCCTCGATTTAACACTGGAACAATTAAAAGAACAAACACAATTAAACGTTTCAATCACAGAAGAGTTGGATCAATTAAAAGTGGAATATCAGGTGACAAAAAGCACCTTGAAAGTCGAGAATGAACGAGCTGAAATCATTGAGAAACGATGGAAAGAATCCGAAAGTAGCCTTGAACAAGCAGAAACTACGATCCAGGCATTAAATCAGGATTTAGACTATTTCAGACAACAGGAATGGAATCATAACCAAAAGCCGGACAATAGTTTGTCCGACATATTATGCACGCTTGAAAACAAGCACCGCGAAGTCGGGGAACAATTAATTTTAGCCAATGCGAGTCTAGAAGAGAAAACGGTTGTCATGGCAGCTTGGCAAGAGAAACATGGCGCCTTGTTTGAGAAATATGTAAGTTATTTTGTTTGTTGTTTAAAATGGGGCTTAACAAGTACAAACATTAGACACAAATGGAAAGTAAACAATGTGAAATGGAGGCAGCGACCAAGATCCGAGAACAGCACTTGAGAACAGCCAACAAGACACTAAGGGAAGAAATCAGGCGAATCAACAAAGTCGAGGAAGAAATCATCAACATTGAGTATCTTCGAAATGTGATTATTAAATTCCTCGAAAGACGAAATACAAGAGCTCAATTGGTTCCTATCTTATCCACTTTATTACAATGTTCTCATGATGAGCAAACAAGACTAAGTAAACTGATTAAATAAATAAATAAAACTATCCTTCAAAACACCATTCGTACTGTTTAGCCAACGCCTTCTTTTTGGATCGCAATTTGGATACTTCCCCAAACTGTCTTACGCGTTGACGTAAAGATAGCCAAAGGACATGGACATCGTCGTTGGAGGATTTGTAAGTGGTGATCATTTTTCGGACACGAGCCAAGTTCTCATTTCTCAGCTTCTTGAGTTCCAAGATACGTTCCTTTCTACGCCACATACCTCTACCAAGCACGACAGCATCGAATAATCGCCAACGACCCTGCAAGTCTTTAAAGTTCTCGTACCTTTGATCAATGGATACAACATGGTACCAAACAAACACACCCAAAGTAGCTAAAGCGGTAAAAAAGCCAAAGAAAGTGCCACCGAACAAAGCAAACCAAGCCCAAATAAACGAAATCAGGTAGATGACAGGCACCAAAATCATACCAAAGAAGATTTTGTTTTGTGCTCTCACCTCTTCATAGATTTCAAATCTACCTGCCAAGTAGCCAGCCACGTAAAGAGGTAAATGAGCTACAAGGCCCGGTAAGAAAAGAGGAAGATCGATCAAACTAGCGACTGTACGTTGTAGTAATTCTACTGTGGTGGATACAGCCGTGATGTTCTTTTCATTGTATTTAGCAATCTGTGAATCCTTTAACAAGAGCGCATCCAGTTCTAATTTATACACAACCAAGCTTTTAGCAAGTTTGGAAATCTCGACGTCCTTTTCACTTAAAGAGTGCATGGCATTAATAAGGCTTTGTGTGACGGGTATATAATCGATCATAAGACCGTTTTCGCCAGGGAATAATAGCCAGCGTGCCATATCAGCAGCATATCTACTATCCCAGTCAGGTGCATTGACAGTTAATTTCTCCATGGCTTCTTCCGTCATTTTTGTTAATTGTTTAGCCGCTTTTTTGGGGTCGTTTAAATACAATGGAAGTAAAGGCTCGATATCAATTGGCTTTCCGAACCTATTTTTTTTTTTAAATTGGCTATTTAAAAACTCCATTTGTCATGCCACCATGTGGGGGAAATACTTACTTTACAATGACTACACTTCGGTATTTGGACTTATCAGGATAGACAATACCAACAGGCACGATAGGAGCAGGTTGTCGACCGCCTAATTCTTCCATATTGATTTTTGCATATTCCAAAGCAGCCTGTTGAATATGTTAAACACCATGTGCTATTTTGACAATAAAATCACTTACGAAACTCGTGCCGTCTTTAAAAGTGCCTAATCTGGGTAAGGTATGAGAGGTGCCTTCGGGGAAAACGGCTACTGCTTCACCCTGTTTCAAAACCTCGAAAGTAGCAGCATATAACTGTGAGTTGTTCTTGGTGGTTCTATCAACAGGTACAACACCGGAATCGTGCAAGAAAGAAGCAGCATAAGGAGACTTGAACATGCTGTCTTTTGCCCAGTAATGAAGTCGTCTTTTATTGGGAAATGTGACGGAGAGTACAGCAGGGTCGATAATCATGTTGTGGTGAGTAGCGGCACTAATATGGTGGGCACAAGTTAGAGAAAAAGAGATCATCATTAGGAAAGAGAACTTACATGATGAAGGGTTGGGATTCAGGTGGAATGTTGTCTGTGCCTTCAAGCTTAATATCAGAGAAAAAAGACCATAAAGCACTTCTTGATATTAAGCATATCAACTCATGAGAATTTCCAAACGGCATTCTGGGATAAGAAAAAAGGAAAAAAGGGTAAATAGAATTTATACAATTTGGAACTGGGGAAAGGGAATTTTAAACTCACAGTCCGGAAATGAAGGGCATTGTACACCTTGGTATCACAACACTTTTTTACTGTTCTTTGTTTTCTCCCTTTCCCAATAAAGCCATTTTTCTTAAATTCGCCCCAGTTACCCCGTCATTTAATCATGAGCCATTGTTTGTTTCTTTTTCTCTTTTTTTCTTTTTTCTTTTTTTCCTTCTCTCTCGCTCTTATTTTAAAATAATGTCAGAACCACCTGTTGTTACGCCCGTTGCAGCAGCAGTTCCACCCGTTGCAGCAGTTCCAGTTGATATTGCTCCCACTGTGGTTGAAGCTATGCCTCCTCCTCCTGTAGCCGAGGTTCCTGTCGTGCCAGTCGTCAATCATACACCTGTTGCTGATATCACGCCTGTTGCTAACAGCAACCCTACAAATGTGCCTGTAAACAAGGTTCCTTTAGCTGTTAATGGTGTTCCCATGATAAACTCTGCTATACATTCATCTATACCAGCACAACAGCAACAGATGCCGGGATATCGTCCCGTGATTAACCCTTTACCTGTGCGAGGCAGCTTGATTGATGGATTTTGGAATAGATTTAAAGGTAACTTTATGCCACAAGAAGCGTATTATCAAAAGCAACCTTATCAAGGATATCAGAACATGCAACAAATACCGCCACAACAACAACAACAACAACAACAAAATGTTCCATCTGTGCCCATTGTTCCTCCGCCCGTTGTTGCACCGCTTATAAATAATCCACTACCACTGCAACAACAAACGAATCAAAATACAATGAATCCGAATGCAATGAATCACAATCTAATCAACCCTTACAATAATAGTAGCCAACAAGAACAGTGGTTAATGATGATGATGATGTTAAACAATGCAGGAGGAGGAGGGACCCATAATTCATACCAACAACAACAAAATTTATTACAACAACAGCAATTACAACAACATTTTCAACAACAACAACTACAGCAACAGCAATTACAGCAACAACAATTACAGCAACAACAATTACAGTTATTACAACAGCAACAGCTACAACATCGGTTACGACAGGAACAGCAGTTACAACAACAAATGACAACTATAGCGGCTATAGAACGACAATATCAGTACTTGCACCATTTACAACAACAGCCTAATTTTTATGTGCAACAACAACAATATAGACCTCAGCAGCAGTATCTAAATCAAGAACGGGTGTATAATAACCAAATGGATGGTTATAGTAATAGGTATAATGATTATTCGACCTATCCGACAAGAGGGCGTCAGTATAGTTCGGTCAAGGACTTACGAGCAAGTAAATAATGATGGTAATACAAGTATCATTTTAATAATAAAAGAAGAAGGGTTAGAGATGTAATTTTATTTTTGGCTGGTGTGTCTGTGCATGTATATGGGTCTCCCACAAAGATATCTTATCTACTACGTCTTTTTATCATGTGCTTTTTTTTACAAAGTCTAAGCCTAGAGCCCTATGGGCACAGAACAAGGTTTTGCCTTGAGGAACAAGCTTGAATTGGCATTCGAATTTCCATATCCAGCAAAGATGAAATCGTTAAATATTGTGATTTTTTTTGCAGCTAAAAACCTTGTTTGTTTGATAATACTGCAACGGCATCGTAGGAGCTCCAAGTTCCAATCTAGTTTGCCAACATTGTTGTATATCTGGACGAACTTTTGAAAATCAGCTTCATTCATGAGAAATACTGCAAAATCAACGAGAGCAATACAATCGATGAAAATATCAAAATCTGTGATACGTTGCCCTTTAATGTCTTGTATGGCTGTTGTATCACAAGTCACCATGGTACATTTATAATAAGTGGTACAATAATTAATACACTTCATAGTTGATATTTCAAAGAGTAATATGCGATCAATATGTAAATAAAAAATCATCTTATATTTGATTATAACTAATATTACTGTTACGTTTTACTTGGACATTATCATATAACCCTTTGGATAAATCGAAATGCTCTAAAATGGTGTGGAGTTCTTGCTTTTATAATGTTTATCAAACTCAAAGAGACAGAGAGATGGTGGTGCTCTTAGGGAAATTAAAATGGTGTGTAAATATTTAACATACTGCTATATTCATATCTCATGGGTTGATACAGGTCCAGGAGAGTTCATGTGACAGCAAAAGCTCTGATCACCTAAATTTATCATTGCGAAAAAAGCCAAAGGCTATATAAATTCTGGAGATTTATCTTTTATTGACCAAATCAAACCCACCACAAGAATAAATCCTGGCTCAAACAAGTGCAGTTTTATAAAGATTTTAGGCACTTTTTATAGTGAATTGAACTTTTTTAAATATGTGTCTGATCTTCAAAAAAAAAATGGAATTGTTAGAAAAATCATATAGCCAACTATAATTGTATAGACGTCTTAGCAAGATGAAACGTCTAAGCAACGTTTATTAAAAAAAAACGCAGTGTTAAGATTACTACGGAAAAGTGCTGCGCTCTTTTCAAATTCCATTGCGAGTGTGATAAAGAACAGACAAGATTTCAATAGTGGGCCATAGAAAAGGCTCAGCAGGATTTGGCAGAGGAGCAATCCAACCCTTGGGTGATTATCATGTCACACCGAGACATGTTGGGCCACCCATTAATACATACAAAGTGAGATAACGAACCTTGGTATCCAGGACACCAAGACCGCCAAGATACCTCCAGGCAGCACCAACTGACCCAAGACAGTTGTTGTGTTTAGATTATAAGCATTCAAGCGCCGCATTTGTGTCCCCCTTTTTTTTCCTATATAAACTTGGCACGTCATGCCCATTTGTTTTTTGTTGTTCTTTACATAAACTTATTTAACTAAAGATGAGTATGGATTCGCAACTGATTAAGACAGGTAAAAAAAAAAAAAAGAAGAGGAAGCAGAGTCTAGCTATTAACCAAAGCCATAGTGAACAAACTGCAAGATGCTTTTGCAACAGTCGGTGTTCACAACCCAGTAGATTTACCCCAAATTGCAGTTATTGGGTCTCAATCCAGTGGTAAGAGTTCTGTATTGGAAAACATTGTGGGCCGTGATTTTCTTCCTCGTGGTACTGGTATTGTGACCCGTCGACCCTTGGTAAGCAAAAGAGAAATACATTTTAAACCACATTGTTTAATAATAGCTTTAAATAGATTCTTCAATTAATCAATCGACCTGCTTCTGAAGACAACAAAGAAGAAAGTGCTAAAGAAGATGCAGGACAAGACAACCAAAACGAATGGGGAGAGTTTCTTCATTTACCAGGTCAAAAGTTTTTTGATTTTAACAAGATTCGAGAAGAGATTGTGAAGGATACCGAATTAAAGACGGGTAAAAACTTGGGCATTTCTCCACAGCCTATCAATCTTCGTATTTTTTCACCCAACGTCTTGACCTTAACTTTGGTGGATTTACCTGGATTAACTAAAGTACCTGTGGGAGATCAACCCAAGGATATCGAGAAACAAATTCGTGACATGATTCTCAAGTACATTACGAAACCCAACAGTATTATTTTGGCTGTGACAGGTGCCAACACGGATTTGGCTAATTCCGATGGTTTGAAATTAGCAAGAGATGTGGATCCTGAGGGTCTTCGTACCATTGGTGTATTAACCAAGGTAGATTTGATGGATCAAGGTACAGATGTGATTGACATCTTGGCTGGACGTGTGATTCCTTTAAGATTAGGCTATGTCCCCGTTGTCAATCGAGGTCAACGTGATATTGAAAACAAAAAATCCATCAAGCGAGCATTGGAATATGAATCCGAGTACTTTGAAAACCACGCTGCTTACAAGTCCAAGGCAAAATACTGTGGTACTCCCTTTTTAGCCAGTAAATTAAACAGGATTTTAATGCACCATATCAGAAATACTTTGCCTGAGATCAAGGCCAAGATTCAAGCCGCCTTACAAAAATACCAACAAGAACTATTGACTTTGGGCGACCCTTTAGATGATGGATCTTCTGCTAGTCGTGCCAACTTGGTCTTGAATATTATTACCGAGTTCTGTACAGAATTCAGAACAATCCTTGATGGTAATTCAAATGACCTTTCCAGTTTTGAACTGTCAGGTGGAGCCCGTATCAGTTTTGTGTTCCATGAATTGTATGCTAATGGTGTAAAGAGCGTTGATCCCTTGGAACAAACCAAGGATATTGATATCCGTACCATATTGTACAACTCGTCTGGTTCCTCACCTGCATTATTTGTTGCTACAACCGCCTTTGAGGTGATTATCAAGCAGCAGATCAAGCGTTTGGAAGAACCCAGTTTGAAATGTATCAATATGGTCTATGATGAACTTGTTCGTATTCTCGGTCAATTATTGACCAAGCAATTCTTTAAACGATTCCCTACACTCAAGGAGAAGTTTTATCAGGTAGTGTTGTCCTTCTTTAAAAAGGCGATCCAACCCACTTCTAAATTAGTGACCGACTTGGTTGCTATGGAGGCGTGTTACATCAATACAGCTCATCCAGATTTCTTGAATGGACATCAAGCTATTGCGATGGTGAATGAACGTATCATTCAAAAGAACCAACAGCAACAATTGGAACAACATAATAGTAAGACGAAGAATGTGTTGCAGACACATACAGAAACCACAGAAAGTAATGGATTGTTTGGAAGTTTCTTTTCTGGTAATAAAAAGACACCTGCTCAAAAGAAGAGTGCTTCAGCTATGATGGATGCACCTCCTACTACATTAAAAGCTACTGGCGCACTTTCTGACCGAGAATTCATGGAGACTGAAGTCATTAGTAAGTTTTTTTGTTTTTAAATTGGCAAAAAAAAAAAAAGAGAGATAACTAAATCATTGTATAGAGCTCTTGATCCAATCTTATTACAATATCGTGAAGCGCACTATGGTGGATATGGTACCTAAAGCCATCATGTTGAACCTAGTGAATCATTCCAGAGAAGAACTTCAACGCGAATTATTAACCGAACTCTATAAACACGATGTCCTTGATGATCTCTTACAAGAATCTGACTTTACAAGACAAAGAAGAAAGGATTGTAAAAAGATGATTGAAGCGTTGCAAAAGGCCGATGAAATTGTAGGCTCTGTTTAAAAAACTTTTTCGTCCAGAAACCCCCCCCCCCTCCCTTACTCTCAATCTACTTTTATTTATATTTTAAAAAACAATAAAATATGCTTAAATTACGTCCCTTATTCAGGACAAACCAATATCGATGGTTATCTACTGTACAAGGTAATGCAGGTACACTGTTGTGAATCGTGCAACTCCTTTTTGTCATTAACATGTTGTCTAGATAAAAAACAAGTAAGCTTTCCCTTATAGACATAATTGAATTTTTTTTATTGACGCAACCAACAGTTCCAGCTCAAGACACCTAAAGGTACACGAGACTATAATGAAAAGGAAATGACTGTACGCAACTCGTTATTCAACACGATTACCAACATATTCCAACGGCATGGAGCAGTTACAATTGACACACCCGTCTTTGAAATGCGCGACATATTATCTGGCAAATATGGTGAGGACAGTAAACTTATTTACGACTTGGCCAACCAGGGCGGTGAAGACTGTTCTTTACGTTATGACTTGACTGTTCCCTTTGCAAGGTATCTCGCCATGCAAGGTAAAAAAGACGCACAACAAATAAAGCGATATCAAATAGCTAAAGTCTATCGAAGAGATCAACCCGCCATGACCAAGGGAAGATTAAGAGAGTTTTATCAGTGTGATTTTGATATTGCTGGTGTCTATGATACCATGATCCCCGACGCCGAAGTCTTGAAAATCCTATGTGATACTTTGGATGCTGTCAAGATTGATTTTAAAATCAAGCTGAACCATCGCCAGATTTTAGATGGTATTTTTCATGTATGTGGAGTACTGCCAGAGAATATCCGAAGTATCTCAGCAGCAGTGGATAAGTTGGACAAGATATCTTGGGTAGAAGTAAAGAAGGAGATGATGGTAGAAAAAGGGTTAGATGAAGCAACTGCAGATCGTATTGGTGTCTATGTGGAAGGCTTAAAAGGAAAGGATACAACAAGTTTATTAGACTATTTACAAAAAGATGAAGCGTTCATGACAAATTCGTCTGCTTGTCAAGGTGTGAATGATGTTAAATTACTGTTGGAATTTCTTGACGTCTTCCAGGTCAAGGATCGTGTTTATTTGGACCTCAGTTTAGCGCGTGGGTTAGATTATTATACGGGTATTATTTATGAAGCGGTGCAAACGGAATCGCAAGGTGTTGGATCCATTGCAGCGGGTGGCCGCTACGATGATTTAGTAGGCATGTTCTCCGGCACTAACAAGAACGGAAAGCCCAAGACCATCCCTTGTGTCGGTATCTCGATTGGTGTTGAACGCGTATTTTCCATTTTGATGGCACGTCAAAATATGGAAAAGATCAAGAGTAATGCTATCCAAGTCTATATTATTTCTGTGGGAGACGGGCTATTAAAGGAACGCATGGAGCTCGTGAATGAGTTATGGAAAGCAGGCATTAAAGCTTCATTTATGGCGAAAAACAAGCCCAAGCTCGAGAAACAATGGGCAGCGTGTGAAAAGGACCAAATTCCGTTTGCCGTGATTTTAGGAAAAGATGAATTAGAGCAAAGTCAAGTACGTATCAAAGATATGAGAGTGAAGGATCAATTACAAGGAGGAGGTTCTGTTGTTTATCGTAAAGATATGATTGAAACATTAAGGAACAAGATTGGCACGTTGGAGGAGGCATAGAAAACACATGTATATATTTCATGCGAAACATGGATGAAAAAAAAAAAAAAAAAAAAGTAATACATAAAAAAAAACTATTTTTTATCGAGGTGGGTACTCCTCTGCAATTCAATCACGATGAGACACGCGTGGCGGTAATAGTGGTACGACAGATGCTTCTATTGTGTGTGGCAGTTGTATCTGTGGAGGTGGTTGAGGCTTTATTAAATTCAGCCTACTAGCGTACTGATGACGAACGTCTTTCTGATGTAAATGAAACTGTTCCTTTAGGTGGGAGAGAATAAAAAAAATGAGTTTTAAGAAGGATATAAAAGGGTGTAGGTACTCACGTCCAAGCGGTCTGCATAGGTCTCGCGAACTTTCTCGTTCATTAGTAATTTAGTTCGCATATCAAGGTCAGGTACATAAGGTGGACACAAAGTCTCCACTGTGATTTCTCCTGCCTTCAACTTTTCAATATCATCTAATAGCTTGAGAAGATCTGGTAGGATTTCTTTCAAGTGGTCAGGAGAGCTCACCGCATCAAGTGAACCAAAATGTTGCCTAGGTAATTGTTCTCGAACAACACAAGAAGAAAAAATCTTTCGACGATCAGCCAATTGTTCGAAATGGTAAGCTCTTAATCGTTCAATAGCTCGATGTTTCTTTAATTCCTGATTCTTGTTCATTTGATAAATGATTTTAGGTGAAGGTCGTGAAATGGGTGTGTCAGGAGGGAGGTAAATATCGACATCACTATTATTTTTAAGGGTTGTGTCAGCCCCAAACAAAAGAGGGCCTTTCTTTCAGCTATTTTTTTTTTTTTTTTTTACCTTTCTACAGGCTCCTGTTCAAGCCAGAATAGTACAGAATCTGAATTATCAACCATTTATATGACAAGTGGGGGGATATGAAGGGAAAGCAAAAAAAAACTGTTTATTTATTTTGACTGTGACGGTCCGTAACTAGAAGCACCGCTTATTCTGCAAGTTTGAATAAACCCCCCTTTCTGTCAGCAACATTAAACTTGATGGTGACGATATCCTTTTCGGCCTTTCCAGGCTTCATACCGGCAGTAACAATGTCTCCATCCTTGATGGAGAAGACACCAGCAGGTGTACCAGTGAGTAAAACATCACCAGCCTCTAATTTCATAATGGATGAAACATATTCGATAAGAGAAGGAACACTGTAAAGAAATTAGCTCAAATGGAAAAAGGCGGGGAGGGAATAAGGTAACTTACTCGAAGATCATGTCTTTGGTATTGCCTTGTTGACGGAATTTGTCGTTGACCTTAAGCCAGAGATCAATATCATCAGTCTTGGTGAAGCTATCCTTGGGGATAAATTCACTGATAGGTGTAAAAGTATCGAAACCCTTGGCAGTGCTCCAGGGTAATCCCTTCTTTTTGGCATCGTTTTGAAGGTTTCTAGCCGTGCAATCAATAGCCAAAGCATAACCTATTTAAACCTTCTTTTAAAAACCCTTCCCTTCTTTTTATATGTCCCTAACTTACCAGCAACGCTATCCATAGCTTGAGAAGCAGGACAGTCACGAGTTTCCTTACCGATGACAACAGCTAGTTCGACTATATATAAAAGTAGAGATAAATATACCGGGACAAATTAGAAGAAAAAAAAACATTTACTTTCGTGATGAACATCACAGCCGTTAGGAATCTCAATGGTACCACCGTTAGCTAAATATGAACTAGTGGGCTTCAAGAAAAAGAATGGAGATTTGGGAACGGCATTACCCAACTCCTTGGCGTGTTCGCTAAATATCTTTATTAGACATAATGGTTTTAAAAAATTGTGTGTATATTATGCGTGTGTACCTGAAGTTTCGGCCGATTGCGACAATTTTTTTACCTGTGGTCAAGAAAGTACGTGCAGACATGTTTTAGGTAAAGAAGGAAAAACAAAATAAAAAGGAAGACGCGGTTTAAACCGTAAAAAAATAGTATACCCGAGACATGATGCTTGTGTATCGTATCAAAGCATGTTTTTGGGATATGATGCCAGTGAAGAAGGATCAGCATGGATAGTCACATTAGCCATGATTTGTTACGAAGGAAGATAGAAGCAATATATACAATCTTGTTGGTTTTATCAATCATTGATTCCACTAATACCTGAGGAAATTGATTATGTTCAGTGAATGACTTTTTATCACATCATCTAAGTATGTTTAGATTATATGTTTCATTTATGCAAAACCTAATAAAGGCAAATTTCAATGCGTGCATGTCCAAAACAAATCTGTTATGGACCCGTTTTTGAAAAATAAAGAGATCACGAGATAGCGCTGCTATCGTTATTGTGAACTATGATGACTCTGACCGGAAGAACTATAATTAACAAGATACTTTTATTGTTCTACATTGAAGAATTTAAATGCGCTATTTGTAGATATTATGGATGTATAAAGAAAAAGACCTTCTTTTTTTTATCGGAGCAAAGAACGATATAAACACGACATGATATATATTGATCATTGGATTGCATTCCCAAATATTATGGTTGCATATTACTATAATCATCAGGCTTGATATAGTATATATAGTCTTATTCACTATATCTCGAACTAATCTATTAAGTTCATTGATAAAGACGCGCGTGCATAATAGTAAAAACTGTAAGATGAGAACGTTTTTGAAAAATAGCAAGTATAAATATATCTCAAACAAGAGATATTGGTGATGCCCTTTGAAGCAACAAAGGCCGAATCTAAACAATTAAAGATATAGATCTTGACAGCTATTGTCCTTGGAAAAAAAAAGTCGTAGCTCTACGCGTTATATTACTGGGGTTCCGACCTAATTTGTTTTTGGGCTATTGATAAAATCACATCATTATCACCAAAAGTAAGCAATAATCAAGTTACCACCACCACCACCATCTCTCTGTGGTAATGTGTGACTTTAGTTGGAAATTTATCTAACGATTTGCAAAAAATCAATAACCAATTGAAGAGAGTAAGGTAAAAATTATTTGATTGAAATGAAACCAAGAATAAATGAACTCCTTGTTATAAGTTTTTTTTTATAGTTGAAGCACAACGTTCAGGCATTATTAAACACTAATTTCGCATTACAAGAAATCTGTTATATTAGTATATGTTCTAACTTGTACGATCTAATGCGGTAGAATCAGGCACTTTCGGCATGATATGACTTGGTCGGTATCAAGGTTGAAACTATCCCCCCTATGTATCATCGAAGCTAGACAATAAATCGCTCAAAAACGCAAGAATTTTTTTAAATCAAATCGTGATTGCGGGATCATGTTAATGAAACGTGATCATATGTGTCCAGTTTGACAGTTTTGCCAACAAAGTACACACAGTGGCTTGCCCCAAGTGCTGGAAATGCGGTGTTTTAATACTCGATTTTTTTTTCTCCTTGCCGGACAAAAAAAATATTACAAAAGAACATCCGTACGAGGACCAGAGTAATTCTTCCCTTTTCACAAGCCTTCGACACAGCAATATGACCGTAAGTATTATGGGGCAAAATGAATCAAAGGGATGGAATGAATAAGTAAAAGCCAAAAATGATTTAAAAAATGGATGGAAAATGGATTGAAAGAAACAAAAAAAAACCGATGGATGGATGTGATTATCAGCAAACTATTTTATTTTAACATGGACAAACTCACCGTCGATTTCAATTGATTCGAAACTTTCTTTTTTTATTCATTCCCTCCCTCCTTTCTTTATTTTTGAATGAAGGCAACCAAGTTCTAACTCTTTTGTTGTTACTAGTTGGCCATCGATCTTCTTAACCCCTCTGTTGAGCACGAGAAGCGCTCTCACAAGCTTAAGAGACTCGTGCAATCTCCTAACTCCTTCTTCATGGATGTTAAGTGCCCTGGTAAGCACAATTTGGGTTATTTCCGTATTGCAGTTTATTAACATGTTTATGAAATAGGTTGTTTGAACATCAGCACTGTTTTCAGTCACGCCCAAACTGTTGTCTTGTGTAATTCTTGTGGTACCGTTTTGTGCCAACCTACTGGTGGTCGTGCTCGCTTGACTGAGGGTAAGTCATTGTATACAGTACAATATCCAATTGCGTGAAATCTAACTCTTTCATTCTAGGCTGTTCTTTCCGTAGAAAGGCCAACTAAATTTCTTTTTGAAGGCTCTATAATTTCTCTGTAACTACACCTTTTTTTCTATACTGTGATATATTCTTGATCATTTTTTTTGTGTTCCAAGAATAAACAATGTATTTGACTGCAACTATTCTTTGTTTTTTTGTTTTTCCCTTTATTTAATTGTGATGTGTATGTGTGTGTGACTGGGAAGGGGGGCTATGTACAACAAGGGGAATGAATCGTGTTCAAAAAACCCTTTTTATTTGTTCGATGAATACAGATTCGAAAAAAAAGTTAATATATGCAACAGCATTTGCTTTACGATTAGCCTTATTTAGCTTTCCTTCGGTTGCGAACACGCTCGTTCAACGTGTAGAATTATCTACACCTGTCACCAGTTATAAAAGACGTAAATACAAAACACACGTTCCTAAAGGGACCTTTTAAACTAATGATTTCACTTTAGTTACGGAAGGTGTATACTTGTATAATAACAATGTGCCTCCTTATGATGGAGGTGTGTTTCATCAGGTATTTGCTCTTTTCTCTCTTCGAGTTGGCTTCATCTTTTAACATTGTTTAGTCACCTTTATTATTATGCTTATTTTCATTCTTGATGGCACTGCCATCATTGACGATACCAGTTGTTTATAGTGTCATGGACATCGTCATTGCTTATTCATTATCGACCATTACCCAATTAAAGCAACAACGTGATGCGTTGAAGGGACGCTTAGAAGTCGAACGCGATATACAGCCTATTTCACCGTCCACGGTAGCAGCATTATATCTCTTTAATCCATTGACGATATTATCCTGTGTATCCAAATCTACACTTTTAGTCACCAACCTCAGTATTGTCTTGTCCTTGTTGAGTGCATTAAAAGGAAAAACAAGGCCTACGATGTTTTGGATTGCATTGGCGTCGTATCTTAGTTTTTATCCTACCATGCTTTTACCCGCTTTACTACTGGTATTGGATAATAGAAAGGTAAAAAAGGAGAGGGAAAGGATGATTGGAGTTAATGGGATTAAAGAAAAAACGGAGTAGATTGCTTATTCTGTTGGATTGTTTATGGGGTGTATGTCTGTATTGTTTGGATTATCAAGAATCTTTGTTGGGTCTTGGGATTTTATTAATTCTACCTATGGTACCATGTAAATATATGCATATATAGATGGAAAAGAAAATGCCGCTGACTATGATATGTAGTATCTTTGTTACGGATTTGACACCTAATGTGGGAATGTTTTGGTACTTTTTCATTGAAATCTTTGATCAATTCAGATCGTTCTTTATGGTCGTATTCCAATTCCACACGTTTATCTTTACAGCACCCATTTGTATTAAATTACGGTAAGAGCAAAATCACCCCCAAGTAGATTTTTGCATGGCTGATTAATAACGAAAAAATAGCCATCAGCCAGTATTTGCTATTACTGTACTTTGTGGTGTTATGGCCATTTTTAAAAGCTATCCTTCTGCCAGTGACGCCTCGCTTTACTTGGCACTTGTCCCCATCGGAGACGAACTTTTCAAGTGTAAGAGATCCTTCTATAAATCAAAAGGCAGATGTTGTTTTGTTTACTAATTCTCTTAATAGATTGTCGATATGGATTCTTGATTTCCAACTTATTTTTGTATGCGTCAGGATTAGCACCGATCTTTTGGCATTTATGGATCTATGCAGGTAGCGGAAACGCTAATTTCTTTTATGCCATTACACTTGTATATAACTTGGGTCAAGTTTTATTGTTAGTAGATCTTGTGTACGCAGCGCTAAGAAGAGAATTTGACGTAAAGAATCCGGATGCCATTGGCAAACCTACGCTTCACAAATAAAGCTGTGTTTGAAAGGGGTATCGCGCGCGCGTATAAATATTTTTACGTACTTTTTTTACGTGTGGGGGGTGTCTTCCTGAATAAATAAAAATGAAGATTATTGCATTTACAAATAAATTAGATCAAGGTATAAATAAGAATTCTACAAGCCAAATGTTGTACTGAAGAACGATTTAGATGTCGATAATTTGACAGAACTGTATTTGCCCTGTCCACGATCAAGTAAAGGAAAAAAGCAGATGAAAGATAGGACATTTAGCTAACATGAAGACTAGATCGACGATCCGTTTATTTTCATAACGAAAAGGGGCAATTGTACGAGATTCAACGAGTGACAGGACCTGGCCGTAAAAGTTGTTGGTTGATGGACGATACACTATACAAAGGTAAACTCACTTGAAGGCGATGTTTTTTTTTTCAGGTGTACTCATCTATCAAAAAAAAAAAAAAAAAAAAAAAACTAGACGGGGCCGTTCGGTTTATTACACCTTTAGATCCTTTATTCATGGCCTTGCCTATAGTTGAACAAGCCAGTAAAGAAAAAAAGTTTAAATCGTTAGATGACATTTTTAGCAGAGAAAATGCGAAAATTGAAGTGGTGTTAGATGAACAAGTGGATCTGGATATCTTTCCAGAAGATTATTCTCAAACAATTGATGTACATCGTTTAACAAATATTCCGGGGTTAAAAGAACAGTTGGCACATGTATGTGATATCCAAGGTAAAGTAAAAAATAAAAGTGAGTGTATGTTGTTGTCTTGGCTGACTAGAAACTTTAGAAATTGCGACTGGATTGTTTGTTTACAAGTTAAATGAGGAAAAAACTTTAAATTGGCTGGTAAAGAAAGTGGATGCCATCTTGTCAAACGGTCAGTTTAGAAAAGTGCTGGAGGTGACTTGTAAAGAAGCCGACCTTGCCAAGATTGAAGCTGTGTATACCTTATCCAACTATTTAAGCAGAGATTGGTTCAGCAAACTTTTAGTGAAATTGGGGTAAGTGTGTGTATGCGTGTGTGCTAAATGGGTCTAGAAGGCTGACACGGAAAAAATTAATTTAGGCTCGCAGAGAAAAAGGAAGAACTCGGCGACATTACTAATTATGTCACTGACGTATCTCCCTCCGGTTACTTTAAACGTGTACATCCAGATGAGAAATTCCTGGATGCACCAGCTAAGGTTTGTAAACAAATAAAAAAAAAAGGCTATTGTAACTAATAAAAATCGGGTACATAATAGAAAAAGAAGCCTGCTGCTGTACCCAGAAGTTTGGCCAAGGTAAATACGCGTGGTATGAAATCACTTACCAGTTTCTTTACGAAAAAATAAACAATACTTGTGCTGCATCGGAATGTATTTGTAAATTGTTTGAAAACGCGTAATTTATTTGAAACTATGACAAAAAAAGAAATACTCTTCCTTTTTTTAATGACAAGGGAAAAAGGATTGTATTTACAATTCACCACTGTCAGCGATGACGACCTTAGCCTTGGGCTTTCCGGAGTCAGTACCCAAAGATTCAATCTTCTTGACAAGATCCAAACTGGAAAAAAAAAAATTAATTAAAAAAATATTCCGATTTGTAGTTTGTTTATACTTTACCCTTCAACCACCTTACCAAAGACGACGTGCTTACCATCTAACCAAGAACAAGGAACTGTGGTGATGAAGAACTGAGAACCGTTGGTACCGGGACCAGCGTTAGCCATAGATAACAAACCAGGAACAGTGTGCTTGAGCTTGAAGTTCTCATCACCAAACTTCTCACCTATCAATTCAAGAAAATCAGTTTTTCTTGAGTCATATTTTTGTTTGAGACCCTAAAAAAACTTACCGTAAATAGATTTGCCACCAGTACCGTTATGTTTGGTGAAGTCACCACCTTGAAGCATGAAGTTGGGGATAATACGATGGAAACCAGAGTCCTTGTAACCAAAGCCCTTCTCACCAGTACAGAGAGCACGGAAGTTCTCGGCAGTCTTGGGAGTGACGTCCTTGTTCAACTCGAAGATAATACGCTATTACACATATGATTAATAATGATACTTTTTTCATTGTCTCTATCAGTGTACTTACTCCAGCGGGCTTACCGTCAATAGTGATATCAAAGAAAGTCTATACTTTTCATATGAGCAACATGCTATTTATTCAATATAATCTACGTGTACTTACTTTAGGATTAGTCATTTTAAGTTTTATTAATAAAGAGAATAAACTACATTCATCAAGAAAAAAGAACGCGGTCTTTATATAAGCCCTTCCCAATCGGATTTTTAATTAAAGAAAGTGCCCATGAATTACGTGTGAAACTGAAGCAGCAAACATTACCTCATATTGGCATGAAATTGGGGGGATTATGTTGTGCGCACCCCCCAAAACTCATAAACAAGTTCTATTTTTTCTGCAATTTTAAATTCTTTTTTTTTTTTTTTCACACACACACACAAAATATTTCAAAATGAGAGAATATACAGAAGATGAAATGCAACGCATGAGAATGACTTTAGATGGTGAGACGCCACTTCAAAAGATCAAAAGAAAGGCAAAAGATGAACCGTTTGTACCAGCAGGTAAAAAAAACTCCTATTCAAATAAAAAAACAGTTTGTAAAACGTTAAGACAATAGGTGTTGCATTAACTTGTTTTGCACTAGTTGCAGCGACCGTAGGTATTAAAACAGGAAACCGAGCTTATGCAAACAACATGTTTCGATTAAGAGGTATCTAGAAAAAAAAAAAAGGTCGCGTTTACAAAAAGGGGGGTAGTGCTAAATTTAACTCATTTTAGTGGCTGCACAAGGTTTTACTGTGATGGCTATGGTAGGAGGATCTATTTATTATCAACAAATAAAAAAGGTTTAAAGAGGTATTCTCCATTCGTTCAAGCAATGTTTCTTAATTTGCTCTTGATCATACAAAGGTGCGAGATCACTATGAAAGCAAATGATCAGTCTATGTTAGCATGAATGAATAATAAAAAAGAGAGACTTACGGGTTCTTTATAAATTGATCTAATTGCTCAAGTGCTTCTGTCTGCTTCATTACAAATTTCATGTTGCGCATTTTTACATAATCAACAAAATCCTCATCCTTTTCCAAGACTTCCTTAGGAATAAATCGTTTCCCATTTTCCATGCTTTTGGATATCTCTAATAGTTTATCCACAAGCTGTGTTGGATGGCCCATCACTAAGCCTTTACAAACGATGTATCTTTCTGAATTAGCAGGTCGACTACTTAACGGTTTTGTGATACAGATCTCGTCAAACAATTGATACAATAACCAAACCAAATCTCCAGTAAATTCATCTACAATATCAAAGAATTTGCATACAAAATGACCTCCCTTTTTTAAACTTGCCAACATGGTGACGATCTCACACAAGAGCAAACGTTGAGCCAAGACTTCTTGTTGTTCCTCGTTACCAGAAAAATCAAAGCCTCCATCCGCTACAGCAAGATCTACACCTTGCTCTTTTGTTTCCTTTTGAATCAAAGCTTCGAATTGTCTAATAGTTTCGTCCTTGTATAAATCACCATCACCTTCCAACTGAGTCAGACTATGGCGAGGAATATCGGGACGAAACTTTTCAGTATGCCAATTGACTTCATCGTGTGTAGATGATTTTAATGTGACACCGAAACCATGAGCAGAAGCTCCCCAACTATGCACTCTCCACAATAAATACTCTGTAAATATTGTCAGTACTTCTACTTCTTTTTTTTTTTTTTTTTGTTCTTTGTATAACTTGGGGGTGTATTTTTTACCTGAGAATCCACCGGGACCACCACAGATATCAGCAAATGTGAATTCCTTGTTTTTTTCAGTCACGGTTAACCCAAAAGTGGCGTCCAAAGCAGCTAATTTAGTAGCAGCTCTGTTCATAAAGATACCGTTACTGATACGTTCAAAGGGGTTACTTCTGGATCTAGCTTGAGATCGTTGTTCGTTGGGTACGTGACGAATCTTTTCCTATATACGTGTGTTAATTGATGTGAGCCCATTTTTCTTTCATGTAAAAAAAAAAAATTTACTCGTAAGGTATTGACTTTTTCAACAAGACCTTTGGAGCTAAGGAAATCAAGATCAGTAGGAGCATTCGAAATAGCCATGGTCTGGATAATATCGTCAATGGATAATCGGTGCTCGCACTTTAAAAAGTCTGTGCTGGTGCGTAAATCTAATGGCTTGGGTTTAGGAGCGGTGGCGGCAGTAGGAGGAGGACGTCTTTGTTCTGCATACCTTTGATCAGGTTGGCGGTGTTCTTGCTGTCTTTGCTCAGGGTGTCTTTGGTCGTGGCGCTGCTGCTCAGGCTGTCTCTGATCGTAACGCTGTTGTTCAGGATATCTTTGGTCGTGACGCTGCTGCTCAGGATACCTTTGGTCATGTCGTTGTTCTGGATACCTTTGCTGTTCAGGATATCTTTGGTCGTATCTTTGTTGGTTGTGTCTATCGTCCGGTCGTTGGTGGTCGCGCTGTCTGTTATCATAAGGAGCATGACGTTGTTGCTGACCACGTTGAATAGCAGGGTTGAATCGTGAGAGATCGCCTCCGTTTCGTGGCTGACGACGTTGATCGCGGGAGGAAGGAGGAGGAATGCCTGACTTCACACGAGCTGCACGGTATTCAGGTTCTCTTTCTACGTTTTTCTAAATAATCAGGTTATTGTATCCTCGACCAGTGAATTGAAATTACCACTATAAAGGTCGTCCATGTCTAAGTGTTTGTGTGTATACAAAGGAAAGGAGTGGAAAATTATTTTTATTAGAAGGCAAGTCACTTTTTTAAGCATTTTTATAAAACGTTGGTGTAAACACGTTTATTATTCTCGTTGGATTCATCGATGATCATAGGAACAATAGTAGGTTCGTCGGCCACAGGAGGCCATACTAAATCAACATCCATTACATCTAATTCCAAAAGATCTGCTGAATGAATTTCACCGACAGAAGCCAAATTAGGTAATGTTCGACCGAGATCGCCGTGTACATATTCCTTGATGTATGTACCTGCCTGTGTATGTAATTTCAATACACCATAACAAGCTTCAGGACTAGTTAAATCGACGTTGGGATTTAATCTTGCAATGGTCGAGGTATGAATGACTTTAGGTCTGATAGCAGCGGATCTTCTTTGGAAGACACGAACAGGCGTCTTTTGTTGGATGGTAAATTCTTGAGATCCAACACGGTTAATGCGCTCTATTAATGCATCGGTTAAAGGCTCTGAAAGCCAGACAAGAGCTCTATATCTTTTTGTCTTTGTCTCTTCTCCTTCCTTGATAATACTTGTGTCTTCACTATAACATAGAAGATGGTCAGTCAAACGAGAAATTGATGATTTTTTTTTTTACTACACAACTTACGGTTTGATAAAACTTAAGTGTCTCACTTGAACATTGTCTTTGTGAACGGGGTTTGCGTTAATTTCTGCCTCAATTTCTTTGTACTGTTCGTCTGTTAATCGAGGCGTTCTAGGATTAATGATCTCTAAGTAAAAAGGTCTGCCTGTACCCAGCATGCGTACATTAGCATCTTCACGGCCTGCTGTCACAAACTTGGTGCTATCGGCACGATGGTATTTACGGATCAAATCCTCAAAACAATCCGAGACTGAGTGCTCTGCTAATTTCTGTCCTTTAATGGCCCAAGGTGTTTGACTGTATTCTCTAGAAAACTTAAGGTATCTTCCTCCGACATGAGATGAAACATGAAGTAAATCGACTGCATGGAATTTCGCTTTTTCGGTGGGTCGAGTGGGTGGAATAGCTGTAACACTTTTTAAAATATATGTTAGTTTATGACAGATATCTAGGCAAGGTATACAATATTACTCTTTTGCTTCGTTGTTGTCTAATTTCTTGAGAGCCTCAATGATGCAAGATCTTGAGTCACCTACAGTAACTCTTACTTTCTACAGATTATAAAAAATAAAGTCAATCCAATTAATTTCTGATAAAGTTTTCTAATTTTTACTTTTTGACGCATGGTTCTGACGTTTAACAAGGGTTCCTTCAAAGCGGTCAAGAACAAATGTTCTTTAGAGGTAGGTTCATGACCGACTACGACATTCATACGAAGAGGTGCATCAATATCCAGCATTAAGTTGGTCTTTTCTTTAAGTCCGATACCAAACAAGTATTTGAAAAAATCCTTAGGATCGCGCACATCCTTATCACCTCCCCAGATACGCACTAAATCCAATTCATTCTCTGCTGTCAATGTGTTGAGAACATGCACCTTCAGAAGGTGATCACGAGATAAGATACTAACAGGTAAAGTACATGTCAAACAGACACTATCCGCTTTATAATCCTCTTGTGCTAATCTTTCACAAACGTCGTCGACAAAAGAATCGGCATGTTGAATAGCACCGAGACAAGCGGTACAGATCCCTGTAGGTGGGGTTAAAGGCGCGTTGTTACATTCTGTGTTTAAGGTATCGAACAAGTTGTAAAGGGTGGATTCGTCGCATTCGTAAAGTCTGAAGTTTGTACAGCCCAAGTATCGAAGACAACAACGTGCACAACAGCCGTTGGCAAGTAAAATACGGATAATGCTTAAACTGTTGCCAAAGGAGATTTGAGCGTCTTGGTTTAACCGAGATTCCAATAACGCTTGTCTAACTTGATCTAATTGAGATGACATTCTTATAGAAAAGGTGAACAAGACAGGAGTGAAGAAGAAAAAATATTTAAACAAAAAAAAAAGTGACCGTTAAAAGAGATCACCATGAATTATGACTTTTTAACTACCTTTCAATGATTAATTGAAAACTCTTTCAATTTGTAGTGGTTTCTTTTATGGTAATAGTTCTACTCATAGTAAAAGACAAGGCAGTAGATATACATCAGGACCTTGAAGGGAGATGATGATGCTATAGTTTTAATAGAGAAAATCGATCAACGAATAGAGGCGGAGGGAATACTGTACATATCAATTACCATAATTAATACGAATTATACCATGACCTATTATCTTCAATGGATTTATCGTCCATACTGTTCTTGGTAGTGCTATGTTAAAGATTGTTGAGTTTTAATAATCTGCCGTCAATTCTTGTAAAAATACCACACTCACATAATCGATTGCTTAACATTTGGTTAATGCAAAGAGCAGTAATCGTGTGTATTACCTTTTTGGGGGAAGGTGTGGTTGAGCACAATTTAATAGCTGCTTCTATTTTTCTCTTGTTAAGATTGAAAGCTAAAGATTCTTTTAACGTGTTGTCCGAGTATAAATACTAGTGATAGAAATCACTTAATATCTTAACATTGTCGCTATTGAAAAGTATTTTATCAAAATATCATACACATCATACCTTAAGGTCTTCATTTATGTATTCTTCTTTGAGATAACCTACCATATCTTTATCTCGAAGTTACTGCTTCGAAATCAAAATTTCATTGAACCAAACCATAAAGTTTTTTTTTCGCTATAAATAAATGGGGTAAAGATCAAAACAAAAAATCCTATGTGAATTGAGTTTAGTAGGTCATGATCTTTGTATGTGTGTTCAATTTAGCTGCATGCTACTGTAATAAAAAAAACATATAATACCAGATATTTATATTTCAGTCGTGCTCAAATCGACATCCTAGCTTGAGTGTAAGTTTTTCATATTGAAATAACAATTAAAATTATTGTGTCATCATTCTCTGACCATTTCGACGTGGATTGTATTCGAATAAAGTCTTGCAAGAACGCATGAACCTGACGTTTGTAATGTTTTCTTTCTATCAAAGGATCTGCCAAGACTCTATACATTGTTAAATCATATGTATTATCGCGTTCCAGGTGATAAGTATATTTGAAGATCAGCTTTAGTAAATTGTGACAATAAAAAAAAAGGGAAAAATTTTAATACCAAGTTTACAAAAAATGTGGAAAACGAGATGGGGTATCCATAACGTTTAATTCATTTCAGCTCTAACAGCCTCATTAAATACTTCGGGGTTGTCTAGATACATGTGATGTCCACCCTCGGGGACTCTAATTACTTTGACCGGCACCTTCATAAATTTCTTGGCCTTTTCCGCAGCTCTGTAATCCATCCAATCTTGTTCACCATAAATAAATACAGTAGGCATTTTCAGTTCGGCCAACCTACTGAATAATGGTTTTCTGGCATATGCTCCCGGTGCTAAAACTGCAGCTAAAGCAAACTCTCCAGATCCTGTAGAAGAAGTGATTTGGTATCTAGTTCCAATTTGTTAAAGTCTGGCTTTTATGATGTATTATCGTGTCTACTTACAAGTAGTCATATAAGTCATGTTGTTCTGACTCTTTGAGATGAGCAAATCTTCGGGATGTATAGGTGTGCACCAAGTTAGGACCAAAGGGGCCAACCAGTCTGACGATACTCATGGGAGTGATGTTACTATCCCAAAGATAGGTAGCCCAAGAAGGTAGCTTTCTTCGGGGAGGATCGATTTGTTTTGCGGCATTTTCCACAGCAGCAGCATCAGCCTGATATGACGCATTGATCTCATTTGCTTCGTTCACCAATGTTTCTTGAGGTGATTTATCCATAGGTACCTTTGCAGGCATATTTTCAGGGATACCCGCTGGGGATACCAAGATTAATTTCTCTACTCGTTCAGGATATTTGAGGGCATAACAAGTAGCAAAGTAACCACCTAAAGAATGACCAAACAGTGTCATTTTTTCTAACCCAACCTTAGCTCTCCAATCCTCTAATGACTCCACAAAATGTTCCTCTACGTGTTCCACAATTTCATCCCATGTTTGATTAGATTTTTTGTTGAGAGTCCATTTGGGCCTTGAACTGTTACCCATACCTAACCAATCTATGGAGAAGATTCTCCAACCAGGCTGTTGCGATAAGGCTTGATAATTGCGGTAAAAAAAGCCAAGACCTGCGCCGTATCCGTGACACATGACCAAGTTATGAGCTGAAGGGTCTTGTTTTAGGTCCCTTTGAATCTCTTGTTCTAAATTACTGGGTTCTGATTCAAACTTGAATGCTGTGTCTTGTTTGGGTTGTTGGGAGATATATAAAGTGTTGACTTGTCTTGCTAGTTTACTAGAAACGATTTGGTCCATATCAATGGGGATACGACCGACTCTAGCAAAAGTAGGAATCCCAATGGTTGTATCTGGTAAGGCGCCATAGACACGTTGAATGATTCTTGCTTGGGCAATGCTTGAAGTCTTTTCAGATCGGTGCCACCAGTTCTTAATGAAGTTGAATCGTGTAGTGGGAGGGATCACTGCTGGCAAGGAATTAATAATCGAGAGATTATTTCGTTTATCTCCAATTTCTGTCATATGTTTGATATTTACTTGTTTATTGTGAAAAGAGGTTAATGTTTGAAAAAGAAAGATTGGGCTTTTTTTTCGTTTTATAGCGCGCTTTAGTGTGTGCATTCTAAAAAAGGACATCCACGTCTTCCTTTTGATATTGCTTTATTTGGAAAAAAGACTACGCATCTTAATTTCAAAAAAGGTACAATCATCCCTATTTTAGAATTTTTCATTGGTCCATTCACCTTTACTTCAGCTTCCTCCTAGTTTTCAAACTCATCCCCCTCTTTAGAGGCGGGTCATCTCGGCATTTGTACTTTGAGAAGACTCATACTTTATCGCGGATGTTTTTTATCATATCCTAAAATATAAAATAGTGCTATTGAGCAGAGATGTGTTATTGCCAATTCTTCAAATTACTTTAAAGAAAATCCATCGACATTTTTTTCAATTCACCCGATTTTAACTCACGTCTTGGAGCATGTAAATACTTTCACCCACAAGTGATAGAAAGTAATATAACAAGTGATAATTGAGGCCCATAATTTTCACAATTTGGCATATAAATTTAGGCCTTTTACAGAAGAGCTATCAAGTATTTAATTTTACCACACTCAGAAATGGCATGCTTGAACACAATGATTAAGAAAATGATTTATCCATAGCATAGTGATTCCAATACCTTTTTTTTAGTGCTTAACTAGAAAAACAATAAAATTGAACATCCCCTGAGACCTTAATAGACAACAAAAATATAAGCTATGGGTGTATATTCATTGACATCTCAGCAGAAATATAAATAAACCGAGCTTTCAATCTGTTTTTCTATTTTTTTTATTATTACAAAACATCATCTATACAAAATTCTCTTTGACGGCTTTGGTTGCAACTCATCGAATCCTTTTGCATTCACAATTATTTAGAGGACTCTAAAGCATATATAGACGTATATGATATTTACCAAACAACAAGGCAAGTGATTTTTTGTCATCTATCTAGAAAATGGAGGTTTTTAACTAAATTGCAATTATAATAGGTTTTTTAAACAAGTTGTTAATCCTGGAGGTAAAGATTGTTGTCCATACATAACCCCGGAATTCAGTAATGGTGAGAAGTACCAAAGGCTGTCAAGAACTTTCGTGTAAAGTTCTGTTATAAAACAAGAAGCTTAAAATTATATGTACTAACTATTAAAATAGTTCAAGATCCGTTTTGATGGAGGGCCAGACTGGTAGGATATCAAGTATCGTCTTGTTATTTGTAAAGCTGGCGGAGGACTTGCTTTCTATGGAACTGTTACTGATAATTATGCAAAGTTTAGTTACTCCAATGGATCAACTTGTGATGCTGTCTATGCAGATCAATATAGATGGCTACTTGGCCTCTGCTATATTTTTCTCACTTATTACTCATAATTTGTTACATAACTTATTGCTCAATAAAGTTATCTTTTATCATGGAGAATCGAATATATTTTTCAATGTCTCTATTTTTTGACAATTGAAAATGGAAGGGGTCGTATACGATAAAAAATACAACGATCTTATATGCTCAGGTCAGCTGCTCGACCTGTGTTCTTGCTTGTGTGGGTTTGATGAAAAGATGCACCTGGCAAAGGAGGTTTACACCATATATTCCTTTTTGCTTTCAGACTTAATCTCCCAAAAGAGGTACACTTCTCCCTATACTGGAGAGTAGGATAAGTGCCAGCTATGTAGTCAGGTTGGGCAGAAATATTTGCCAACTGCAACGTATTACCAACTCTATTCAAATAGTGCGAGGCAATACTTCGGTTAGTTTTTCTTGCAAATTGAGTGAATTGATGGATGTCTAATAGACGTTTGACTAAAGATTCTAAAATTTTGACATAAACATCATTCAGCAAACATAAGCATATATATACAACTGCGCACCGACCTAAAAGACGCTCTGGTCCAGCGTAAAACATGCTTAACCTGTAGCTTAGGGATTCTATCATATAAATTGTTTAGCTTGGCGTTATATATGTTACATCGGATAATTCACTTTCCAGGACATTATCACTGAAAGTATTGCATCTACACCACAGTCACCTTTATGAGCTTTGCCCAAACGCGACAACACAGACAAAAGTTCCCACTTATCATCATCAACTGTAAGGTCCTTAATAATACCGTTAATATCATTATTCGAGTAAATGTATTTAAACATTTTTTTAACTTACATGTGATACTGAACTAGGATTTTTTTATGTTTGAAATATCTTTAAAGTCTAGGAAGCATTGTGCAAATTGGAACACAATGAAAGGTTCCATATTTCGATTGGCGAATAGTTGTAAAGCTACCATCACAAGTAAGTTTGGGATTGTAATCATATAGAGCAAGGGACATACCTACATGTCATTAGGAAGGGGGGAGACAAGTAAACTTGTAAGAGGATAAATATGAGGGAAAAAGGAACCTGGTATGTTAATAGAGGATGGCGTGGATTTTGCGGCAATTTGTATTTCCTAAACATTCCATGCTATTTGTTTATGAAAAATTTTGTGAAATCTTGAGGCTGTGCCTGGACCATTTTAAAAAATTGAGCATCTAAATCATAGAAACTAAGTCTTTATTATCAACTATCCTTTTTGCGGTAGCTATTTATTTATTCTTGTCACGTACGTAAAATGAACATGACAAACAAGGCTTAATTATATTGTACTTGTAAAAAGAGAAGAATGAGCATGCAGCATTAATTGTTTCTCGTGTGTATAGGACATACAATAAGTATAACTTGGTCCCATCAGATCTGATAAAATGAACTTTTTCGTCCTGCAAAAAAAAAAAAAAAAAAAAAAAAAAAAGAAGACTAAACATGTAGGACAGGTTTAACTTATTGTGATTTCTTTAACAGTTAACATTCTACCGTCTTTTGAAGCAAGTATTTATACATTGCTGGTTAAAAAGATATAAAAGTATACAACACCTTACAGGTTATTTTAGTGAATTTGTCAACCACCAGTGAAAAGAGCAAAACTTGAGATCAAATGCTATTAATAGTGCAATATACAACATATAAATGCTACTACCTTCAGTAACATTGTACAACCACACATCAAGCTCCTTTGACTGAAAAATAGTGTAGAATGTACCAATTATTTTTGGGGCCCTTATTAATTAATCAAAAGCCTCCCTGTTTGGTTCCCGTGGGTAGTCCTCTGTTCTTGACTTCTTCGCCTTAATTATTATTGGGTATATTCTTTTCGAAGGATTACCACCAGCGCCATTAGTGTAAAAAGGGTATGTGGTTAGTGAGTTGGTAGCATTTGTAAATTTAGGTATAAAAATATGGCCTATATTCCTAGATTGTAATGGTAGTAAATAGAAAGTAATAATTGAAGGCGAAAAGACCTCTATTTGTATCATGACAAACTTGCATATTTATAATAAAGGAACAGCGTCTTATTTCTTTATTTTAGAATTTTGCTTTCCTTTTTACAACATAATTATCATAACTCCTTATTTTTTGCTTTTGCTCGCTTGCGAGTTAATCTTCGTTTTTCGGTGACTTTCTTATTAAGTTGATCCGGCGCGACAGCAACAACGACAAAGATAGAGGCGCCAGAGACACCAGCAGAAGTATATTTAGATGTACAACTGGTTTTTGCAGTAGTAGATGATATGGAAGAATTCTCCGGTACTAATGCTAGTGTGTTCAGCCTTTTGTTCAATTTAGCCATTTTACGTGATTCTCGTCGTTTATGGGTACGTTTGGTACCAGTGCGAATTGTTTGCTGCTCCATTATTGGAGAAAATAAAGAAAAAAGAGAGTATATATTTTATTTCTTAATCAATCTGCTGTTGTTGATTAAAAAATATGTGTGATAAATCGATATAAGAGCCTATTTTACAAAATTAAAAACGGTTTCCTGAGGTTCTAGTTCTGTATAGATGCCCTGTACTTTAGGTACCCATCCCTCTGTTTTATTACTCTATTTGCAGCCCATTGAGTCCTTTTGCATTTATAATCATTTAGAGGATCCCAAAGCAAATATAAACATTTATGATTTACATATAAGTCCAAGGTAATTTTTTTATTTAAACAAAACGGAGTTTATACTAAATCACAGTTCTGGCAGTTCCTTTAAACAATCGGTTGGACCTGGAGAAAGCAAATGCTGTCCATACACAAAAATAGAGTGTAGTAATAATCTTAGGTCGCAAAAGGCTGTACTGAACTTCCATGTAACGATCTCTGACAAAAAAAAGCCTTCAATTATGTACTAACTATTTAAAGAAAGTTCAAGATCCGTTTTGATGGAGGGCCAGACTGGAAGGATATCAAAAATTACTTGGTCGTTTGTGAAGCGGGTGGAGGTCTTTCTTTCTATGGCACTGTTACTCGTAATTATGCAAAGTGTAATTACTCTGATGGATCCACTCGTGATGCAGTTTATATGTAGTAGTGAATAATAATTGGTATTACAACTATTGCTTGGACTTAAAAAAAAAATCCTATACTTTGTTATGCTAATTTAACCAAATAAACCCATTTTGTACCATTGAAAATCAAATGTATTTTAGTTGTCTATTTCAAGACAGTGATACCTCGATAGAGGGATAAATTCCAAGCAGTACATTTAGCGAATTACCCGAGATTAAATAAGCAGTGCGCCAATAATTTCGGGAATAGTGTATAACTGTTGTAGATTTTTAGTTTATCCGCTTTCGGAAAAAAGAACACGCAGTTTATTAAAGTATGAAAAATAAGGAATAAATGATATAATACAGTCAAAGTAGTTTGCATAAAAGAAAAATAGCGGCAATAAATGAAGTGAGTAGTGATATAAAATTAAGCATATATTCCGTTTAATTGCCAGTCGTCTTCGTCGTTTAGTAAACCATCATTTAACCAGTCATCTTCTGATTTGAATAATAAACGGTGATCTTGATTATAACGCTGAGGGGGGCATAAAGGTCTAAAAGAACCAAGTAAATTATTACTGTTTTGCACTGTAGATAATGTGGTTGTGGTAGTTGTGGGACTCATCATGTGAAGGTTATCAAATAGAAGTGAGACAGGTGGAGTAGGTAATCTATCTGATTGAGATCTTCCCCAGGATAATCTGATACGTGAAGTTCCAATAGTAAATCCATTCATTCTTTCGATCGCTTGTTCTGCAGATGATCTGTGAACATATTGAACAAACCCACAACCTTTTCCTAGTGGAATTTTGACATAGCTCACTTCGCCAAATGGGGAGAATATTTGAAGAAGCTCATCTTCACTAACTGGAGAAGATAGACCGCCTACAAATACTGTGGTATTGCTCGGATCTGTTTGTTGCTGAACTAATGCAGGTGCTTGTAACGATAAGTGTAAATATCTTTGGTTTTGATTGGTTTTTGGTGTAGCAAATGAAACTCGCATAGGTCGTTCGTTACAGATAATACCATCCATTTTGATGGCTGCGTCTTGTTGTTCGTTTTGGTTTAAGAATCGTACAAACCCATATCCACGAGAGAGTCCGGATAATGGATCTGTCATAATTTTAGCAGAGTGACAAGAAAGATATTTCAAGCGGAAGACAGACTATCAAAGGTTAGTAAAGTATCATATTTTATAACGATTATCTTACTAGAAGAAATGTTTCGTCTATATCACTATTTAAATCACCAACAAACAAGCTGTACTCGGGTGCACGATCCTCTCTATATGAAATGGTAAGACAGTTTGCTATAAATACAGTGATGTTTCTTACTTTTTATCACAAATGCCACCACCAGATGCCCAGTTTAACCTAAATTTACGGGTTGAATTTGGTATTTCTGTTCCATGAATTGTTGTTAGAGCTGTTTGGGCTGACTGGGAAGACGAAAATCCGATAAATGCATAGCCTGAACTTAAGCTAAATGTCCTGTTATTTACTGTTTACTGCGCTCAACAAAATTCGTTTTACCTTGTTCTTTTATTTCTAATTAGTTTGACTACCACTCTTTCTCCGCAGGAAAGCCACACTTGCTTTAGAAAGTTTTCGTCCATCCAGGGATCTAGATCTCCCATCCTTTTCAAAAATAAAAGAAACTCAGTTAAAAAATTATGCCAGAAAAAGCCCAGCAAATGGGCAATTACCAAAGTGTCATTCGAGCGTTGAGATTATTATTGTCACTAAAAAACTTATTGAGTAGCATGTCTGACATGTTTCTTTATTTATTTATTTTTTAAAAAAAAAGAGAGATCCTTTACTTAATGAAAAAGAAAAAGAGAGGAATAACAAAATGATGATATTCAACCTCAGGTGATACCAGCACTTTGTATCACAAGGCCTATTGTAAGAAAACCGTGCGACATTTTTTTGAGTATTGGTCAACTGCAAAGGGGTCTCAAAAATATAGCACAGGATTTTTGAAGGACAGGCCTATGATCACACATAAACACATTGCGTTTATGGTCGATTTTTCTTTTCTCCAACTTCAAACCTTTGTGTATGTTCCTTTTCCATACTTCTAACTTCGAGTACGAAACCTTTGGGTGCTATTAGACGGGCTGTCGACGGCGTCAACTATCTTTTTGTAGAACTATCAGGTTAAATATTGTAGATATTCAATGTTTAAAACATCCTCAATGTGATCAAAGACTAAAGTTTTGTTTGTAGACATGATATCTATGATCAAAATATGCTCTGTTCTTTAAATGACTGTTATGATGAACCCAGTCTGGTGCATGCAATTTACGTGACTTGACATCAAAAGACTGGTATATGGTGTTTACATCACCGAACACCAACTTTTTTTTACAAAAAACATGTTTAATCAAAGGCTGAATACAAATGAACGCTTTAATCTTGAAGAGAGTATGCTACGAAAGGTTTTACAGATGTTAATTATCACTTCTTATCCATCACAGCTACTATTTTTCAAGGAGCTCTTGGCTGTCATTTTTATTTGCTTTTTCTAAAATTTACTTTGTCATGAGATTGATGGTTAATAGTCTGGTATTATAGCTAAATACCAGTATATCCCGTTTCAGAATCCAAAATATCACTGAAAAAGTTTATATCACCCCTATGAACTTGGTAATAATGTAAATGGTAAATGAAGTCACCGCCACCTACTTTTTTGATTTTTTTGCATAAATGAACAGTAGAAATGAAACGTTTTTTGAAAAAAAAAAATAGAAGTAACAAAAAGGGCAGTGCAAACAAGCCATAAACAAGCTTTTTACAATCATATGATCATAAGCAGGTTTCATCTTTAAATAATAGTTATAAATCAGGCATAATACACCTTTAAAAAAAGAAAAAATTGGATATTGACCTTCTTTATCTTCTTTCCCATCTTAAAAATTACGCCAAAAAAAGTATGTTAGGCTTGATTTGTAATCACGTCGTTTCATACAAAAGTAACTGTTATTTGTTGAGAAAAACCGTCCAGACAAGGCTGACCTATGTTTTATCAGCTTACGTCATGCTTTTTGGGTTTTTTTTAAGAATTGGCCGTGTAAATCGACCGTGTATCAAGAAGTTCCCTTTTTTTTATGTCTGCTCCATCCCAGTAAATTTGAAAAGGAAGCTACTAGTAAGGGTTATTACAGGTGCACCTGATTTTTTAGTAAGATTATATCTTAAAGTGAAGGCGGTATTACTTTCTGGAAGCTTGAGACCTCGAATGTTGTTGTCCGTGCTACAAGCTGTATGGTTGAAAAGTGGTACCTTTCAATCTATATGTGATATTATAAAACCAACGATAGTCTCAAGTTTCTAATGTTATCACTGCCTGCCATGTGATTGAATATAGAGTTTGATTGGCATTATGTGGTGGATTCTCTCACCATTATGTCACCACGCGACCTTATTGCAAGATATGTTACAGAAGCTCAAAATCCAAATCTTTTCCATTTTCAGAGTGTTTACCCTTCTCAATTAGAAGAGTTAGACCTTCCTGTCTCAGATAGAACAAGTTTAGTGCTTTTGCTGGCTTTGCTGCGGATCTTCAGGTATTGTTCAGCCAATGTTCCTTATTTTGTTTTTCGCGCTAACCTGTAATTCGCAGACTTTCGACAGCTCTTCTGCTACCAAACCGGGCCCAACCCCCAGCTCGACCACAAGTACAGCCATTACTACTACAACAAATACGACTATAGCGGTTGTAAAAAAAAATACAGCCATATAAGACCTCCATCACAACCTTGAACGTTCGTTACCGAAGCACCAACTTTTACCACAGCTCTCTCTCAGACTGGTTAGAATCTTAAAGGTCAATGGATCGTATTGATTCTGACCTTGAGTCTTCTGTATTGCAGAAGTACAAGGAGTCCTTTTACATATGTCCTGTTTTGCATATAACCATTGGCAAGATCAACCAGGTGACTAAACGAAGTGTAGCTTCCCAACCCCGCAAAATTAGACGATTACAAATGTTAGAATCATTTTAATTATCACTATTATTTTTATCATAGAAGTCTAATATGAAAGATGTTATTCAAGGGCCATCGAAATCATGATGCCAGACAATAAAAGAACCAAGAGTCGGAGCTCATAACTTGCTACGTACACCCATTTCTTGTAGCCTTGTTTGGTTTTCCCTAACTGCAAGTCGTTTGTGCAGCGACTTTTATAAGTCGATATACAGACAGTAGCCTTGGGATAGCCACTGTAACCCCCGTCCGTAATTATAATTAAAATAGTCTATGCTCTTTAAACTGAAAGTATCGCTCTCTTTGAATAGCGCCAATACCAAGGCAATTGCTGTCACTTTAAAAGACGAGAGGCCCGATTACCGAGCAACTGTCTACGATGGATCCAACCTAGTATACACCAACCTTTTTGGTGGATTCAAAGACCAAGCAGCAAAAAAAAAAAAAAAATGCCGGGGTAAAATTTATAAGGACTTCTACCGCATCAACATCTTCGGAAAAGATACTTTAGTCATGTATGGGCTCTCTTCGGTTATGACCGTTCAAGCTGCTGGTCAGGTTGTTACCTTTACAAAGGGAGCGATAGTTTACTACACCTTAAAGCTCTATAGGTTCCAAACCTCTCAAAAACTTTCAGAATTCTTTTCAGTTTGAAAGAATTTATCAATTTATGTAACATGGTACAGATTTACACAAGATATTGTTTCACCCAAAGGTTTCTTGACACTCATCCTAACAAAGCAACTTTACCAATGGATGTTGCTTCAAAAATTACTTCGTCTACTGCGGACAAGAAACGTAAATATTGTATCGGGCTGTATTAAGTTTAAGAACAGCATGTGTTATTATTTTTTCGTGCTTTTTTTTTTTTTTTTTCTAATAAAGAGTTGATAAGATCTTACTTGGAGGTTCGTCTTTATTGTATCTGCGACAAAGAGCATTTATTTAGCAATATATTGTATAAACAAAGACTGTTTTTCTTGAACAATTTTGATAGAAGACAGCATGTGGCTTCTTTGAAAAAGCAGATTGGTTATGGATTGTCCAGCTTTATGCATATGGGTATAAGGCCGAGTATGATTGTCGTATTAAAACACCACATATTTGAATAAGTCTGAAGAGTCGTAATAACATCTTTATGAAAACTGTTTCTTTTTTTTTGTTGCTCCAGCTCTAATATTAGAACAAAAGTGTTTATAGACCACACTTACCAGAACTAAAAAGACGATTTATGTTTCTATGTATTTCCTTTTTTTTTGTGGCAGTCTGATGAAAAAAATCGCCCAAACTGTGGTTTTATACGCCGAATCATGCGATAATGACAGTGCTCTGGCATTTACATGCAAACATGAGAAAGCTATAGATGACGTATTTTAAAACTCCATTGGAAATTGTAGAGTCACAGACGGCCTTCCATTCTTTCACTTTTTTTTTTCTTCTTTACAACTAATCTATCATAAATGGCTCTCAAAAGATCAGATAAAAGAGGCGCAGATAAGGAAGACAATGTACCTCTTCATGACGAGGAAGATGAGGAAGAAGAAGAGGACGATGACGAGGATACTGTAATAATAGAAATTAGACAGTGGGACTTGTAAAGTGTTAATTGATAATTTTCTGTTTATTTTAGAGACCTGCCAAGAGAAAGTTCAATCCCTTCATTGATGAAATGGCTATTGTTGACGACGACGAAGACGACGACGATGAGGATGAAGAATATGGCCGAGAAGGTAACTGAAAGAATCACAAAAAAAGGGGAGGACGTGACGCTAACAATTGTTTTTGCTCCACTAGACGGTTTCATTGAAGAAGAGAATGAAGAAGTATCCAACACAAAGACCACTTCCCGTCGCCATCTTGATTTGGATCGTAGAAGAAGAGAAATGGAAGGCATGGACGATGAACAAGTGGCTGCTTTTTATGCTGAGAAATATGGTGGTCGCAGTAAACCTCAAAGTTTCAAGGATACAGAAGAAGTACCTCAGCAATTATTACTTCCTAGTGTTAACGATCCCAATTTGTGGATGGTCAAGTGCAAGGTAATCTTTGATAAATGCCAGAAAAAGACTTTGTATTGATCACCTTTAGTAGCCTGGTAAAGAGAAGGATGTTATTTTCGGTTTAATGAAGCGTTGTTTTGATCGCCAAGAAAGCGCCAATTCATTGGATACATTTTCCGCATTTGCCAGAGAAACATTGAAAGGTTACATTTATGTTGAAGCGCGTAGACAAGCTCATGTTCAAGAAGCATTAGCAAATATTCCCAACGTGTATATGTCAACACTCATGTTAGTGCCCATTAAAGATATGGTTGATTCCATTTCTGTACAAAAGAAGGAGGTTGAGATTCCTTTGGGTGGTTGGGTTCGTATTAAACGTGGTACGTATGCTGGTGATTTGGCCCAAGTCATGGAGATTTCCGACAGTCAAGATCAAGCTCGTGTCAAGGTCGTACCTCGTTTGGATCTCGAAACTGCTAATGACGAAGAAAGTAATAATGGACTCAACAACAAGCGTAAGAAGGGTGTACGTGCCCAACCTAAATTATTCAACCCAGAGAGATTAGCCAACCGCTCTATCTCCAGTCTCCAAAAGAAGGGTCCTTATTGGGTCTACAATGGTGATCATTACCGTGATGGTTACCTTGAGAAATATATGAAGGTCACTACATTGCAAATTGAGGATGTCAACCCTACTTTGGATGAAATCGCTAGATTTGCTGGAAGTGGTGAATTAAACGGCGAAGATGGTGAACGCTCAATTGATTTGACCTCATTATCCAGCATGGCTCTTAATAACGCCCAAGCACAAACCTTGTTTCAAAATGGTGATGTCGTTAGCGTCATTGAGGGTGACATGATTCATAGTTGGGGTACTGTTGAAAATGTGCATGATTCATCTGTCGTTGTTTCTTTGGATATGGATGGTATTAAGAAACGTGTTACTTTGCCTGCCAAACAATTGCGTAAAAAGTTTAAAGCTGGTGACCATGTCAAAGTAATTAATGGCCGATTCAAAGATGAAAGTGGTATGGTTGTAAATATCGAGGATAATATTGTTACCTTGTTGTCCGATGCTTCACTTAAAGAAGTGCGTGTGTTTGCCAAGGATTTACGTGAGGCTGCTGAAGTCATGTTTGGTAAGACCGTCATTGGTAACTACGAATTGCATGATTTGGTGCAACTTGAGTAAGTATTTTGGTAACAGAAATTATCAACAGCGCATATTAATTTTTTTTTTTATAAAAAAAAAGTTTTTATACAGTTGGTGTGATTGTGAAGGTAGATCGTGATTCTTTCAAAGTTTTAACACAGAATGGAGAAATGCGTACTGTCGAACCTCATCAAATTACCAATAAGCGTGATAGTAATAAGGCTGTTGCAACAGATGCCAACGGAAATAGTATTCGTTCCGGTGATACCGTTATGGAAATTGGAGATAAACGCAACTGTTCCGTTCTTCATCTCTATCGTCATTTGGTTTTCTTGCATTCTCGCGAACATGCTGATAATTTCGGTGTTTGGGTGACCAATACTCGTTCTATTGTTAGTGCTGCTACAAGAGGTCGTGTATTACCTGTAAGTTTCACTCATCGATAAACACAATTGTCCCATCCCTAAACAATATCTTAGAACCCAGAGAGACAAAATCCTCAATTTGGTAGCATTGCCCCTAATGGCGGTTTCGGTAGAGACAATGGTAGAGGCGGTCCTGATGCTAGAGGTGGTATGGATACTAGAGGAGGTCGTGGTGGACGTGGAGCTGCCCGTGGTGGATTCTACGGTCGTGGTCGTGGTGGTAGAGACAACTTGGTTGCCAAAACCGTTCGTATCGCACAAGGACCTCACAAAGGTTATATCGGTATTGTTAAGGAAGCTACTGATACTCAAGCTCGTGTTGAACTTCATACCAATAGTAATATTATCAATGTGGAAAAGAATCATTTGATGATCTTGGATGCTCAAGGTAACTCCATTGGTCAAGCCGTATCAGACCGTTTCGATTCTCCTTCCGGTAACAATGGTGGATTCGCTAGACCTATGGCCACACCCAGTAGATTTGGCGATGGTGCTATGACACCTATGCACGGTGCAGCTTCTGGATCCAGGACTCCCGCTTGGAATTCAGGCTCAAAGACACCCGCTTGGAACTCTGGAGCTAGAACACCTAACCCTTATAATGATGGTGGCCGTACACCTGCTTGGGATTCTGGATCAAAGACTCCCATGTGGGGTCATGAGACTCCTGCTTGGAACAGCAGTAGTAATAGTAATAGCCATGAAAGTAGATCCAGCCAAGGCCACAATGCTCGTTCGTCATCATCTTCATCATCGGCACCACAAGCACCTAAATCATCAAGTTATTCCAGCAGTCGATTTGCTGACGCTGATACAGCTCCCACTCCTGGTGCTTCTTGGGCTGCTCCTACACCAGCTGCTGGTTATGAAGCAAGAGCGCCTACACCTGCTGTCAACTTTGCACAAACTCCATATGATGCACCTACTCCCTATGAGGCTGCGCCTACACCTGGTGCTGGCTTGATTCCACCTACACCTGCCGCTATGATGTCAGCTCCCACACCTGGAAGTTATTTACCGACAACACCAGGTAACTTTATGCCCACTACACCTGCCACTGGATTACCTCAAACACCGTTTATGCCTACTGGAGGAGACTATGGGCATGTAGAGGATCAAGGTGATCAAGGAGAAGATAACTGGCCCATTGAAGAGATTGAGGTTAAATTGAAGAGAAGTCAGGGTGACGCTCAACAAGGACAATTGGGTAAAATCGTAACAGTGAATCGAAATAGTCGTAAATGTCTTGTCAGTTTACTGGATAATCATCAGAAGGTAGACATGTCATTTGATTATTTAGAGCCTGTCAGACCTAGTAAAAAGGATAACGTTAGAATTATCTTGGGTGAGCATCGTGGAGAATTAGGTTCGCTCGTTGGTGTGGATAGTCATGATGGTATTGTTCGTCTTAGAGGCGACGGTAGTGGTTTCAAGATTTTAAGTATGAACTCAGTTGCTAAATATACTGGTACTGATAATGTTGATTAAAATCCTTTTTTTTTTTTATTGTTATTATGCTCAAATTTATTAATGTGGGCTACTATTATATGTATATATTGTTTTTGACTATGAGACAAAGCAGTAATTTTAAATGATGTATAAAATTGATTACATTTTCCATCTAAGATCTCCCCTTCTTTTCTCTGACTCGCGAATCTCAAACATAATTTGAACCCCAATAAACAAACAAACGGTAACAGAAGTGAGAAACGATAATCCGTCTGCTGTACCGAAAATTTTAGTCAACATCTCCTTAACACCATCTACGCCAACAGCGAAGCCTACCAAGTTAGCAATCATCATCATCAAAATATTGGCGACTGCTCCAAGACCGCATACGAATCGATAGTAGGGTTTATCTCCGAATTTTCTTTCGCTAAACATGCTTGATGCAATGATTTCGGGTAGTAAGAAGAGGCAGATCAACCAACCCCAAGCCAACAATCTCAGTTCAATGTCATGCCATAATGCAACAAAGGTAAATACGATCCACATATTATAAGCCATGTACTGTGTTCCACCAAGAGGAATGTAAATGTAGCGTGTGATCCAAAGGTTGAAACTGCGGTGCCAACTCTTCCAGAATCTTTGAGCCGAGAAATTATTGCTCATACAACGTACCATATTTTCTTCTACCCAGATACCATCAGCCAAAGACCAGCAACGGAAGAATCGCCAAGGAATCAACAATTTCATCCAAATGATGACTAAATTAAAGTATCCAATCATACTCATTTCAAGTGGAGAAGATCCATCCCAGGCCTTAGATTTACTGATAGCCACGACGTACAAGAAATGAAGTGTTAATTCCATAACTAAAATCACAATCACCAGTCGGATTGCATAGAGCACCACATAACGTGTAGTGATATTTTTGGATCTAAATTGAAACTATGAATAGCTGTTAAAATTCCCAAATTTGTTTGTGATGTTCCTAGTAAAACTTACCTGCGATATAAAATTATTATACGTAATGATAGGGCCACATAGTAAAAGGGGGGTATATAAAATATAAGCTAAAAAGTTCAAATATCCATAATCTTGATCTAAATTTTTCAATGGTGTTGTGATACGCTCTTTGTCCGAAAGAGGTGGTTCGTTATCCAATTCACCGTGGCCTTTAATGCTTTCCTTTTTACTATTACATGCCCAATAATAATCCATATTAAAAGAAACCAATCGAAGCATTGCAAAATTGAACAAGACATGCCACCTTGCCTGTACACCTTCATACGCATCCAACCACTCAAACGTAGGACCAAACATATTTGCAAAACTATATCCACTGTAGTGCTCATTTAAAAACAGTACAAGTAAATTGAATGTCCAGGTTAAAACGGGATTCCATTTTGTTCCTGCCGCTACACGCCCAATAGCAAAATTCATCGTAATAATAAACAAATATTTGATACTGCTGGATCCATGAAATATAAAAAGTACCGTCAAAGATGTCAAAAGTGTAAACCGAATTTGTGAATTGACGAATTTGTATCGACGATTAGCTGCGTTTAAGAGTAAATGAATCAACACAAGTGGAAGGATTTTGGGTATATTTTCACGGAATTGTCCGTACTGAGAATCACTGTCATCCTATATAATGTAACATTAGTCTATGATGATGATCAAGTACTGATCAATATTAGACATACCACTTGACGTCCGAACATCCAGCCTTCAGATAATAGTGATGCATAGACAGGATAATTGGGATGCGATTCTAAAATTGAGAGTTAAAGGCTTTATTCTGCGATTTCCTGTAGATCGCTTACTTTTGCTGAGGTTATATGTTACATAGAACATGTAGGGTACCACGAGACAGAAACAGACATAGTAAAAATAAAATTCTATTATGGAAGTGTGTTAGGTAAGAATATGTAACTATTTCTTGTTACCTTTTGTATGCCAACGTGAAGGTTTTGTCTTTAAGGCAACTTTGTCAACTGAAAAGCTGTTTTGCTTTATTGAAGTTGATGATGGCTCATCTACTGCCATTATTATAAGAAAAGAAGATAAGGGGGACTATAATGAAATTGAATTGCTTTCAGAATATATGGGCGCACCAAAAGCGGACTTTAACTTCAAGAATTTGGCTTTGATGGGTTGATGTTCAAGCTGCCTATCCCAAGAGCAAGCCATGCTTTTTCGCAGAGACTTGATACAGTTAGATAGATAATGCTTTTCGCCCACTCTCAATATGAAAACGCAAGTAATCTACACGCTCTTAATGTTGCCAAAATTTCACGTGCTTTTAAGCAAGAATACTTTAGCCGTTTATTAGTACCTTCCAATGTATCAGTTTTAGTAGCTAAATATTCTTGATGTTCTATTTACTTATTTCAAAGTTTACAAGGAACACTTTTTGCCAAAAGGATGTCTTAGAAAGTTCTGCTTGAATTCCTTCGCTTGAGCACAACATTTCACACCCCTAAACTGAACATGACTTTCATTATTTTAACTTTTTTTTTAGGACTATGCATAAGGCTTAAAAATTGAATGGAAAATAACCCATCAGACTTTTAATGTTTAGGTGCGGTATTAGTCCTAAACTTCATTTTTCATGGTTTTATTTCTCGTTCTTAACCAATGCTTTTCATTGATAGATTTTTAATATATTAAGCGTGTATATACCTGCAAAGTCAAGATATAACCTTCTAAAAGATAATGTACTAATTTCCAGGTGATATGTACACTCACACCAAACGAGAAAAATTGTATGCTTCCTCTTTTCAAAAACAAACAAATATCACGGAAAGGTTTGTTGACCACTAAAATGTATTGCCTGTGATGCTAAGTTCTTCAACAATGCTCAAGCAAAGTACTGAAATAGGGTTCCATTAGTTTATATATCTATATACGACTTATAAGAACTACCAATAACACAATAAAAGACAGATTACGTATCGCTCGGAGATTCGTATTGCCGTAAACATCAGGCCCTTTTTTTTAACGGCACACGCCTACCTTTTACCAAATACGAGTCTTCCAGAAGTCCAAACGTATCGACTGTGTCAGGGTTCGCCGGTTTTTTTTTCGACGAACAGTATTGAGGAATGTCGTTTCCCTAAATACTGCAAATAAATACAATGCAACATTTCAAAGTTGAGACATTCGTCTAAAACAAAAGGTAATACTGCCAAGATCTCGATTACATAATTATGCAGGAAGATGGTCTAGAAACCGTCAAGGATCACTGTGAGTTATTGCTTAGAATGAAACTGTCTGGCTATGATATGATATATACACCTACTGGTGTATAAAATCATACAAGCTATTAAGAAGAGGTCGAAAACACTCATCTACAGAGAGGTCATATAATTTTAACTGTTGAGGAAAATGAAAGGCTGTCAAATGCGATATTCAGTTTACGCCATGCTGTAAAAGTATTGGTGTGAAATTAAAGTTTTATTTATCCCACAAAAAAGGTTTAAAGTATGAAAAAAACGGGGCATATGTAAGAATTAATGGTAAAGGGTTTAAATAAGATGTATAAGATTATATATTACGGGATGGGCTTCTAGAATGGTTGTTGCTTTTAATTACGGGTGTATGAAATGATTGAGAGTGATACTGAGAAGGTTTTTTATTAGCTGCGTCAGTTGCATTTTTCATCATTTCGGCTCTCCTCCGTGCATCTGTACTATTCATGATATTATGATGCTTATGCCCTTTACCGCTAGGACTGGTATGACCCGTACTGTGTCTTTTGATACGTGGTGGTGAAGTATAATCATCAATGACACGAGCACCGGGTGGGAAAAAGGCGCTTGGGCTTTGAGATAGCAAATATAAATTCTGTTGCTGTTGTAAAGCCATTGCTTGTTGATACTGTATCTGTTGTTGATATTGTAACTGGCTTTGATATAGCTGCATTCTTTGATAGTGTATAGGATCAATCATATTCATAGACATGGGCCTATTATTACTATTTGTATTTTGCTTTGATTGTGGTGGGCGATGGTATATGTATTCATCTTTAATTGGTGGTATAGCATTAATGTTACGAATACGTTGATGTTGGGTTGGAGATGGTGCTTCATCTTCATCTGTAAGTGGTGATATATGGCTCGAATTTGACCCTCTTGATGGAGTGCTAATATCGTCCCTGACAGACTCTATGCTATGCGGGCGAGACTTTTGATTTAAGGAAATGGGTCTTTGATCTAAAAAATAATACTCTTCAGTGTTTACATAAAAGCAATAATATAAGGCTGTATTACCTTTAATTACTTCGGGGACATCCTTAATATCATCGTCGTCGTCGGTATTTTCGTCATCGTCATCGTCATCGTCCTCTTCTGAATCGCTTGGTAAGTAGGCACGGTTAGTAACTGTGGCACCGGTAACATCTCTTTTGATACTTAATCCAGACATTTTCTTCTCTAAATTTAAAGTTAAATTAATTTCTTTTTATTTTCCTCTAACAGCTAACTAATATTTACCAAGAACCAAACTAGAACGATTTTTTCTATTATCCTGTAGCTTAGGCTTATTGTCTATCACTTTTTCACGGCGATATGCGTTGGATGGAAACTGCTTTTGTTGTTGTTGTTGATATTGTAGTCGTTGCTGTTTTTGTAATTGTTTCAGAAAGGGTTGATTAAAAATAATACTCTTGGTCCAATGCTCTGCTTCTGGGTCGTTCTCATCCGGTGTTTTGATGGCTTTTGCTAATGCCACTCGTTCAAGAGCATGTCTAATCTGCTGTTGATCCTGTGACAACATTTGTGGGGAAAAGTGAAAGAAAAAGAAGCGAATTTCAGAAAACTTTCGGTCAAAAGATATTTATAAATGCCCGGGATATTTATTGAATGACCGATTTTTTTATTTTATATTATCAGAGCGCACGGGCCGTATTATAGCCACTGACCCAATTAACAAAGACTAATAATAGTGCGTGTTCACTTCATGTGCTCATAGTGACCCAAAAGAATAAAGAACCCAGTTCTTTATATCTTTTAAATGGTTTTATTTTTTAGTTTGAACCGTTCAAACCCAGTATGTATGCTGATCGAAAAATGCAGTACTCCGAATTTGTAACAAAAAGCGTGTTGCTCAAAATCGTGAGTGTAAGAAATTCGGTTTTCTTTTAAAAATAAAAACTACCTGATTGGTCTATCTAGACGTTGCAACTCATGACCAAAAAGCCTGACATAAAGTTGGGAATGCATTGTTTCTATTTACATAGAGAAGACGCCACGATGTGGCGGGAGCATGAATGAAAATGAGGTCTTTGTGATTTCCCCTATCAAGAGCAATTTCATTCTGTTTCTATAGAGGGAAGACATTCTTCCCGAATATTCGCGAGGAGATATTTCGAATACACTATTTTCAGAAATTATTTGCGCACTCTCGGAAAAAAATTTTACGCATGAAAATATTAATTTTTTGCGCATGTTTAAAAAAAAAATTTGCGTACAAGCCCAAAAATAAACTACGCTTAAAAAAGTTATTTTTTTGCGTAGTAATAAATTAAAAATTTGCGCCCTTCTTGAAAAGCTTTTTGTCTAAAAATTAACAAATAATGAATAACTTTGTACACGAAGACGGTCAAGGAAATCTTTACAATGACGAAGGTTTAGAAGTTGCAGTTGTTGAAATGGAGGTTGATGAAGAGATGTTTCCACTTGAAGTAGCTTCACATTTTGACAATTATATAGACCTGAAACCTCCTGAGAGAGAAATAAGGAAGCCTTCAGCACAATCGAAGCAATCTGCTGAAACTAAGGAGAAATCTAGCAGTTACCAACACTACAAGGATACAGAAAAAGAGCAACTTATCGACTTGGTCATCAACAGAGGTATGAGTGCTCGAGCAGCAGCTATAAAACTCAATATTAAGCCACGAATTGCTCAACTTTGGGTCAAAAAAGATAACGAAAACCCTAAAGTACATTTCGAGAGGGAGATAGGTAGCGGTAGACCTGTTGGGAGACCAGCTAAATTGGGCCCCGAGCATGAGACGTTTTTGACGGAACTAGTAGATGAGCAGCCATCTTTAGTGTTGGATCAGATTATGGATAGCCTTACAAATCAATTTACAGGTCTTCAGATTTCAAAAACTGGCTTGTATACGTTCGTAACAAAAAATTGCTCATTTTCACTCAGTCGAAAGAAATAGTCCTGAAAAAATCGAAAATAGATTCAACTGGGTGAGTAAGTGGAACGAAACTGATTTGGATTACATGAGTAACTGCGTCTTTATCGATGAAGCCGCATTTCACATTAACATGAAAAGATCTTTTGCATGGCAGGTAGGCACTCATGCGGTAGTCAAGGTTCCTAAAACAAGAGCACGAACAACGACCATCTTAGGAGCTATATCTCCTCATGGTGTTGTGAATATAACCGTAAGACTACCAAGAGCATTAGCGGCATCTAAGAAACGAAAAACCACTGGAAATGCCAATAAGTCAGCAAAACCAACAACGGGAACGGTAACGGGTCATTATTTTAACTTTTTGAGCAGTACCATGGATATTATGGATACACATGAGCAATTTAAGGGAAATTACTTGATTATGGATAATGCACCAATTCATACAAATACCGAGATCCAGAAGTATGTTGAAAGCAGAGGTTATGGTTGTGTATATCTACCACCATACTCACCAGAACTTAATCCCATTGAACAATTCTGGTCGGTCTGCAAAAGTAAGCTTAAGAGAGTACCTCTTTTAGATGAAGAGACGTTATCTACAAGAATCGGCGATGCATGTAACCAGATTTTGTTTAGCGATTTAAGAGGGTTCTGTCAATATTCTATGTCTAAGTTCGATGACTGCATTCAACGAAAACCGATTTAAAAATAAACATGAAAATTTACGTATTTTACGCATTCTCAAGTTACGCAATTAATTAAATTTATTATACGAAGTTTTTTTTTTTTTTTTTGCGCAATTTTTTTTTTTAAACATGCGCAAAATTATGATGATTCTATGCGCAAAATTTTTTCCCAGGAGTGCGCAAAAAATTACTGAAAATAGTGTACGTGTAGCAGGAAAGGCAATAACCAACCTTTCAATATCATTTGTGCATTTAATTCATCACCAATTCCTATAATTAGTCTGTGTGACTCTGAATATTTTAGAGAGTAATCGTGTATTATAAGTAAGACTTAACAGGATGGCACATTTGCATTGTAATGGCTTGCTGGATATATTTATCTTTTGTCAATGTCACGAAAAATATTATAAAAGGAACATTATTCGCCATACAGACTGGTTTCCACTTGCCTTGATTAAGTGCCGCTTATAAATTAATCACCAATCAGAAATTCAAAATGTAATATAATATATTTTCATTTTTAAAAATAATTATTTACGATGGCTTTATGTATACAATCACAAGAAAAAGAGTCTATTTATTTATTCTATGTTTATTAATGAGATGTGTACGATTAGCGGTGAATATTATGTATGATTAATATGTAAAAGGATAATTGTATCTTTTTTTTTTTTTTACAAGACGGATAAAGATTGCTCGTGAACCAAATCAGAGTAAGTACCGTTAAGAGCTAAAAGCTCCCAATGTGTACCTTGCTCGATAACAAGACCATCTTTTATCACACAGATAACATCTGAATTTTGAATAGTAGAAAGACGATGAGCAATTGTGATTGTAGTTCTTCCACCTTCTTGAAGAATATTGTCCAAAGCTTCCTGAACGAGACGTTCTGAATTACTATCTAGAGCAGAAGTAGCTTCATCTAATAGCAAAACTTTAGGTTTGCGAATAAGAGCACGAGCGATAGCAATACGTTGTTTTTGACCACCAGAAAGTTGAGAACCTTTATCACCAACACGAGTATTATATCCTTCAGGAAGACTGACAATGAATTCATGAATGTTGGACGATTTACAAGCGGCCTCAACCTCTTCTTGACTGGTATTTTTTTGATCAGCAACACCAAATCTAATATTTTCACCAATGGTCATATTAAAAAGACTTGGTTCTTGGGATACAATCGCCATATGACTACGAAGATTGTGAAGAGAGTACGACTTGACACCGTTTCCATCAAGAGAAATATTACCTTCAAGAGGATTATACCACCGTTGAAGCATGCCAATTGTAGTTGATTTACCACATCCAGAAGGACCAACCAAGGCAACAGTTTTTCCTGCGAAACACTTAAGGTCGAAATAACCGTTAAAGATGGGAATGTTGGGACGAGATGGGTAGGCAAACTTTATATCCTTGTACTCAACATCACCACAAATAGATCCAATTTCTGGTTCAATGCCTTCCAATTCAGGGTCAACTTCGCTCTTGCGTTCGATAATTTCATATGAATTGATAGCAGCATATTTGGCTTTAGCAAAGGTAGACGCAGAAAGAGAGAAAACACCAATTGATTCAGCAACTGACATAATAACTGACATGCAAACTAGCATTTCTGTAAAGGTAATCCATCCATTTATCATAAAGCGAACACCAGCATAATAAGCAACGACGCTTGTGAAAATATTCATGGATTTACTTAAACCTGCGACGATGGAAGAAAGGAAGGCTTTTCGGAGTGCCTGATCGTGAGGACGCTTTCTAGCATGACGGTAACGATCTTCAAAATGAGATTGCTTGTTTAAAGACGCTACGGTTCTTGCTTCTCGGATAGCTTCACCGGCTACTTGATCACTAAGTTGATTTGCTTTTTTGGTACTATCAACATAACCAGATTCCATACGAACTTCATAAGCAGTTGCAACTATCATAAATGGCATCATAGCCATCACAACAAGACTGAGCTGCCAACTATGCTTGAACGAAATAATAAATCCGGAAATAACAGTTGCAAAGAAGCCAGCTACATCACCACAGACTCTTGTAAGTAAATCGTTGACATTTCGGGCCTCGACAGCTAATTTGGCAGTTAATGCACTACTGTTATTTTCTTCTTTATCAAAAAATCCGACTTCTTGTCTCAAGTAAGCATCAAACACACGAACACGCAAACGTCTGGTAGATTTTTCTCCTGCAATTTGAAAGAACATAATTTGAGAACCGTTACCTAACATGGCGCAAATACCCATCATCACAAACAAGAAAGCGTATAAGTTTGTTCCGCCTAAAGGTGAAGGTTGAATATCATCTTTGTCACCGGAAAGAATTGCAATAATGTAGGCGAATAAAAATGAATAAATGGGCCAAACAACACCGTTAAATGCAGCACCTATGAGACCAAGAATAACATAACCAATTTCAGGCTTCATATCTTGAAGTATTCTTCTGATGGGAGCCTTTTCTTGCTTCATTCTCTTTTTTAACTCCAATTGTTTTTGAATTTTTAAATCATAGGCATCGATCTCTTCTTTGTCTGCTCTTCTATCGATATGAATAGATTCCATCTTTTCTAATAAATTCTTATTTTGAGATGCTATCTTTTGTTGAAGCTCCAACTTTTCTTGTAATAAAAGCTCTTCGTCATCTGCACTTGTTTCGATATTATTTGATTCATCATTATTTAATTCAATAATTTGTTTGCTGACTAAGTTGGCATAGGCGCCCTTCATATTGATCAATTCTTCGTGGGTTCCCTTTTCAATAATTACCCCATGATCGAGTACAACGATAAGATCAGATTTCATAATGGTAGATAAACGATGAGCGATGACAATAGTTGTACGATTAGCAGAGGCCTTGTCGAGAGCATTTTGTACAAGACGTTCAGACTGAGTGTCAAGAGCAGATGTAGCCTAATCAACAATAATAATTTAATATAATGTGAATTAATAAAAATGAATTTTTTAAAAAAATAACCTCATCCAATAACAAAATAGTAGGATTCTTTAATATAGCACGAGCAATTGCAATACGTTGCTTTTGTCCACCAGATAACATACCGCCTTGTTCTCCAACCATAGTATCATAACCATCGGACAATTGTGAGATAAATGTATGACAATTAGCCTCTTTACAAGCAGAGACGATTTCAGCTTCTGTTACTTCAGCATGAGTTCCCATAAGAATATTTTGTCGAATACTCATGTTGAACAATACAGGTTCTTGAGAGACAATACCGATTTTTTCACGTAACCACTTTACATCAAGATCTTTCACGTTGTGTCCGTCTATGCGGATTTCACCAGAAAGGACATCATAAAACCGTTGTACAAGTTGAATTGTAGTTGATTTACCGGATCCAGAGGGGCCGACAAAGGCAATTGTTTTACCAGCATCGATTTTAACGTTCAGATCGTCAATAATAAGGATATCAGGACGGGTCGGGTATTTGAATGAGACATTTTTAAATTCGATTGAACCGGTGATAGACGATGGTTTAAGACCTTCCTTTGAATCAGTATCAATATCAGGAACACGATCGATGATCTCAAATATTTTGTAAGCAGAACCTGCAGCACTAAACACAGCAGCAGCAACGGGTGAAAGCTTTAAAATGGATACACTTCCAATCATCATGGCCATAAATACAACAAAGATATCTGATCCGGTAGATTTACCTTCGACTGCGAGAGATGAACCATACCAAAGAGACAAACCAAAACTTCCAAACAGAATAAACATAAACAAGCCTATACCGGTACCATAAATGATGGCACGTTTGATACCAACTTTACAGGCATCTTCGGCTTTTTTACCATAGATCGAAGAGAACTCCTTTTGAAGTGTAAATGATTGAACCGTGCGTATAGATTGAAATACTTGTTCAGCAACTGATCCGGCTTCAGCATAGATGGTTTGGGTTTGGGATGCGTATGTCTTGATGTAATAAGAGGTTACACCCATAACAACGCCGGCAGGAGGGATAAGTGCAAGCATAACTAAAGACATTTGCCAACCTTATCTCATAAAAGAATGTGAGTTTAAATTACTTTTATATTTTAGTGATTAGAAATGCATGCTTACCTTTAATGAATGATACTATGAATCCACCAGCAAACTGGCAAAAAAGAGAAATAAATTGACCAAACTTATCCGAAATACCATCTTGAATAACTTGAGTATCTGAAGCCAACCGCGTATTTAATGAACCATCTTCAGCAGCATCAAACCAACTCATGTCTTGCTTCAAAGCAGAATGTAAGTATAAAGATCTAATTCTTCTTGTTTGATTTTCACCAGTGATAACCCATAAACAATTCGATAGATAACCAGTTAACATGGCAACAAAACCCATAATCGCCATGAGTCTAATGACAGGTAACACATCTTCAAGTGAGATGGTTGCACCTGTTGTAGCTGCTGAGACCTTAGAAATATAAACACCATAGATAAGAATTGAGCAAGGTTGAAGGGCACCTGATGCAGCCGAAAAAATAGAGGCGAAAACAATCATAATTTTGTCAGCTTTAGACGCGAAACGAAACATCTTGTACAAAGGTATAGTTTGGTTCTTGGGTTTCTTTGTAGTTTCATTTTTTGTATGCACAGATTCATCTTTTGTAATTGTAGACCCACCAGAGATAGAATCTTTTGAATCAACTTTAGTCTCAATTTTGTGCTCAGACATAATGTTTAAAAATAAGTAAAATTAACCAGATACAAAATGCGAAAAAAAAACCTGTGTCTTTATATATACGTAATTCGTCAAAGAATCCGACGATTGTACCTATTTGGCATATTATGTTCAATATAGGAAGACGGTGGTTTTGATCCGCCGAGTTTTGGAAACATGGTACAGGAAGATAACCCAGATCCGCCGAATTTTAATAACGCTAAGGGTAACACCATTTTGCCCTAATCAGTCAAATAGATTTTATTTTTTAGGGTCACAAGCTGTAGATTACCAAGTTAAAATTCAAATAGCGTAATTTTTCTACCGGTATCTAGCAGCCAAGGATGCCAAGGCTGCCAAGGTGCCTTGGAACAAGAATCAGGGTTGCGGTGGTACAAGGGATATATTTTGATTAACCGCATTAAATCGAAATTCCTTTGCTTCGCATGTTTAGCAGAATTCGGAACCTCAAACCAATTCACTCTTGGTTTCTTTTTGTGTGTCTGCTAATCTTGCGTTTTATTGTCCCTGGTTTCAATGAGCATTAATATAATCTGTATCTGTACAATACCAACAAGCATTGCAAAAATGCATGCGATTGTGTATCTATTTGCATGATCTTACCTTCCGCCGAAATGAATCATTACGCAAGCCAAAAATGGATTAAATGATTGTTGATTGTTACACGCTCTTGCCTTTTTTGTTATCAGCTATTGTGTCATCAGTTCAATATTCAGCGACTATAACTTCTTCTCATAACGCCGCGGTATAGGTATATCTTTACTGTGTATCTTAATCGCAATTACTGTGACTATGCCGACATCAAAATAAATATTCTGCATTATCTTGTTGAATAAATGTTATCTATATTATTTACGGTAAAATTCCCTCCTTTGTTAGTTACATAACTGGAATTTTCTGTCTGCTATACTCTTTTACCAATAATAATCATTTAACTACCTAAAATTTCTTTTTGTATAGATTATCATTTCATCTCATTCTCTCAATTTGAATATCAAGGTTTTTGAATGAAGTAGATAGTCTGCCGATTGACGAGAGGGAGATCAAGTAATCAAAAATGTTAAAATGCTTTTATAAACGGCTGTTCTTTCAATATATATCATTAATTGACAGGGCCAAAAGTTGTTAGGAGTATCAGCGGTAAAAAGAACAAAAATGCTATGTAGCTCCATACCTACCGAGAACGCTTAAAAGGGATGTATGTTTTTCAGCAATGATGAGGAGTTTCGACCATGGTTCTGGTTACCATGACCAACAAGAAATTTAAAATATTTAAGTTAATGAGCTCAAATTGATAAAGCATTTAGCTAGTAAATTCACAGAAAACTATTATATTCTTGCTTGGAACTTATATTGATTAGGTTATTTTTACAGAAATAGTATCAACAAAGACAATCTCAAGCCACACTACGCTTTCAAATCAAAAAGCATAATTAAGTTGAAGCAAAGAAGTAGTATTGATCACTCTCGTTCTCATATGTGTTTAATGCAAGGGGAGTAAGGTGTAGATGCACTTGTAGTTTCTATTTCGATCAATTGGTCAAGCTCATCGTATTTTCCATGAATAGGCGAATTATTCATGATCAGATAAAATCCTGTAAATTGAGGATACTTGTCGATCCCATTTATAGTTTTTATGAAGAAGTTTGTATAGTGGTCAGCATTGGTTCCGGCTTGTGTTCTTGTTGCAGTAGCAGTTACCGTTCTCTTTTTGGTTTCAACGACTTTTTTTTTTCTTTTGGGTGTCAATTTAAGTATTGATTGGGTTGGTAAGTAGCCTATATTTTTCTATGTATGTCACATGAGTTAATTAAGTGTCAAACGCATTGCGAACAGGTCTTAGAGGTTATCCGTTTGCTGTAAAAGAAAAGATTTCTGACGTTCATACTGCAACCCAAGCGAGAAGTCTTTCAATGCCTGAGTACATGGTCCAATTACCTGATCTGTAGATACACTCGATACACTTTATTCCTGGAGATGACATCAGACACAACTCGAAAAAGCAATTTTTTGGCAGTAGCAATCATAAAAGAAAGAAATAATTTCTTTCGTGATTTTGATGCTTGTGATACAAGCTATGAGAACGAGGACACATATTTTCCTAATGTTTACTTGACTCTTACTAACACAAAAAAAAAGAAATTAACGAAAAAGAAAGCTTTTTTTTTATGAATTGGAGTATATAATTTTTCTGCCTTACATACATCGACTTGTTAATTAAAAATTCTCGTTCTCAAAGTGCTCAAAATATAAAAAATTTCTTCGCAAGTGATAAAATTGGCTGTTGGCGGAATTTCGCACAGTATTATGTAAATGTATTTGAAAATTGCTTGAATTATTAACAAATTGATTACCGTGAATTGAGAATCTATAGTTTTTTTACCTAACGCAAACTGGCCAATCAACTTTACGTAAGTTGATAATTAAAAGTAGACGAAAATATTTAAAATCACGCAAATTGGTACCGTGAGCACTGTACACGCACTATAGACCTCTTTTTGATTGCTGTTTGTCTTGACTTGTCCTCAGTGTCGATAAAAAAAACAGTCTTATGTCTTTATACAATCTCATTGATTTATTCATCTAATACAATTTCAGTCAATTATATATTTATGCTGTTTGACAATCGGTAAATTTGCTCGGAACATTTACATCTCATGTCCTTTCGAGACCATTTAACAGACTCACAGAGCTTATCGATGCAATCTATTAATCTCTCGGCTATTCTCTTAAATATTTCATGCCCGTTTGCCCTCCCCCCTTGTCCCCTGGCTTTTGCTGATTCAGGCTTGCTAACTGGTTAATATTCACACTGCGACATTAAAGGTTTTATTTAACCAATACCTTTGCATTATGATATTGGATATACAAAGAGCATGATCTTTTGATGATGATGTAGTTCAAGTGTGTTTGTGCTTATATAAAAGATGCGCTGTTCATGGGCTTTTTTTTTCTGGGATCAAGTTGGGAAAGCATGGCGTTTCAGTTTAATTAATATAAATATAGCAAGCTAGCACTAATTCAAGCACCAGGAAATGAGGAAACAGAGTGAAGCACTCGTGTCACCACTCAAGATATAGAACGCCCGCCAAATTTGAAAAGGAAAAAAGCTTCTTTTCCTTTTTATCTGCTGAACCTGTTTCTTTTCTTCTTTCTTCTTACTTTTATAAAAAAAAGGTGATAAAGAACCCCCACCAAACACAGCAAACATTTTCAGGAGGAAGAATTACAGTTTTTTTTTTTTTGACGTTAATATAGTAACCTTTTATTCTTTGTATTTTTGATTTCCTAAAAGTTGATTTAAAAAAAAACGTCATCTCGATTCATCATGTCCATGAACGTAAAACGAAGCTCCGTAATTCGAAGCGACGAATGTGTTGTAGGATCTCGAGTATTTGTTAATAATGAACTTGCGGGCACTGTTCGGTTTATTGGTAATACCAGTTTTCAAACCGGAAAATGGGTGGGAGTAGAGTTAGACGAAGCTATAGGAAAGAATAGTGGTGTAGTTCAAGGAAAAAGATATTTTGATTGTAAAATTAATCATGGTGTTTTTATTCGACCTGCCAGTGTAAAGGTGATTGAAACTACTGCTGCTGCTGCTGTAAGTTTTTTTTTTTTTTTTTTTCCATAAATAAAAAAATTTAACTTAAATTTTTCTTTATAGCCAAACAGTAGTAATAGATTATCTCTTCAAAGAAGAAAATCTGTAGTTGCACCACCTTCTCCTCCTCCTTCTTTACAACAACGACGAAAATCCGTTGTTGCTCCTCCTCCATCACTACAACAACGTAGAAAATCTATCGTATCTCCGCCTATCCCTTCACCTCAAAAAAGACCTACTTCCCTTTTACAATCTACTAATAATACAAGTCGTACTAACTCGCTGGCGTCGAGTAAAAGTACTGTCGTACCCACTATAAATACAAACAGAAGAAAATCAATCGTTCCTCCTAAACAACCTCCCACACCTACTACAGCTAGCGTATTAAGAAGACCAAGAGCAAATACTCAAGGTCATAATGTTCTACCTCCTCCATCCATGCTTAAAGCAAGACCACCATTAACCGCTCCTTCTACACCGGATCATAATGATGAAGAAGAAGATAAAAGACAAGAAGAGTTTGATAGTCTATGTCAAAATAACACAAACGCAAATTCTTCCATGACGGTAGCCAGTCCTGTATCTTTAGACAAGGATGATGATGAAGAAGAAGAGGAGGAAGATGAAGCAGAGGAAGTAGAGGAAGTAGTAAATGAGCCAGAGGAAGAGGAAGTAGTAAATGAGCCAGAGGAAGAAGAAGAACAGATACAAGCTCCTCAAACACCGCCTATTCCTCGACAAGCCCCCGTCTATGGTTCCTTGGCTTCTTCCAAACCTATCAGTAAATTAGATCAGACAGTTCCACTAAAAGATTATGAAGAACTTCGATTTAAACTCAAGATTCTCGAAACCAAACGCCATGAAGACCGTGAAAGATTTAGAGAGCATGAAAAAATTAATGAAGAAGCAGAGCAATTTTTAACGCTTCGAAACAAACTTCAGGATAAAATAGCCGATCTTCAAAAAGATGTGAGAGACACAAGAAGAGAGCTTAAAGAAACCGCAAGTGATAAAGAATCGTTTGAATCAAAATATAATGAACTTTTAGAATCCATGGAAATGCTGACTCTAGATAAAGAAGTGGCAGAAGAAAGGGCTGAGAATCTGCAACAAGAAACAAGTATGCTCAAGGACAGAATTGAAGAGATTACCGTCGATTTAGATATCATGAGAAAGGAGGCAGATATCTTGAATAAACCACCGGAGATCAATATGGATGACAATGAAGAAAGAACTCCTCTAGAAGTCACCCAACTGGAAAGACACAACGAACGTTTAAAGGACGCTTTATTAAGGTAATCGTTTCTTGTACTCAGATGAGTTGACTAATAAAAAAATATCTAGATTGAGAGACGCCGCGGCAGAACAAGAAAATGAATTAAATTACAAGATCAAGGCACTTGAACAAGAAAACTATGAATTAGAAGAAATTAAGAGTGAGTATTGAATAACACATATATTTTCTCTTTTTTTTTTTTTTACTCACTCGTGAATTCCCAGACCAATATGAAAAAACAAAGGAGAGACTGGATGTGACAGAATCATTAGTAGAAGATTTGAAAATGCAGTTAGATGATGCTCTTGGTGCTGAAGATCTTGTTGATCAACTGACCGAAAAGAATTTGAACTTGACAGAAAAGATGGATGAACTTAGTGCTACCGTAGATGACCTTGAAGCCTTGAAAGAATTGGCGGATGAATTGGAAGAAAATCATATGGAAACCGAAAAACAACTCCAAGATGAAATCGATCATCGCGATATGTTGTTAAGAGAGCAATTAGATAGATTAAGAGTCAATGAAGAAACCACTGCAGATTATGAAGCCACCATCGGGCAATTTAGAGAGCTTGTTGTCCTTTTGCAAAATGATTTGGAAGAGTTCAAGCACAAGGAAAAGAACGAACAAACAGAAAAGATCACTTTGAGTAGCCAATCTCAAGCAATGATGTCGCTCAATTTCCAACTTCAAACTACTGTCATGAAAGCACAGGCAAAGGCGATTGATATTGAATTACGTAAATTGGAAGCATCTCAAGCAAATGATCGTTTGAATATGATTCAACCTTATTTGCCTGAGTCTTTCTTCAAGACTGAGAATGATCCTATTTCTTGCTTACTCTTGTTCAAACGTTTGGAATTCAAGGCAGGTCTGATTGTCAAGCATCTGGATCAAAATTATCCTATTAGTGAAAAGATTATGGACAATGTCACTGAGAATTTAGTGACCATTTGTGAAATGAAACAAAGAGCTGGATGGTTAAGCTCTTTGGCTACCAGATTCCAAACACATATCAAGAATTGTGATCCTGATACCTTTACAAAGATGGGTAAGGTGTATCTTGACTTGATTGGTGTTGAAAGAAGGTAAACAAACACATAGTGTTTGACTTGATGTATTATTAACTCTTTATTAGAATGAATGCCATCGTGGAGTTA